>CM065638.1:13015688-14458188 GCA_033220585.1 Dipteronia sinensis | reverse complement strand
ATATAAAGGGGAAATGATGAGAGAAAAGGGAAATTCGTGCAAATCAAAGAACAAAACAGAAGAAGAGAAATATAAAGTAAAGAAAAGAAGAAGAAACATATGGGTGAGAGACTGAGAAGTCGAGAGAAATATATGAGAGATTGAGAGAAGCAATTACAGTGAGAGTCGTAACTCGTAAGACAGATAAAGAGGAAAAAGAAATACAGAGAAGTGAGAAAGAGTTGGGTTAAGAAGGAAACAGAGAGATAAAATAAAAAATATAGAATAAGAGAATAAGAGAGAGCTTGTAGAAGTGAGAGAAATAGAGATGATATGGAAATGAAGAGAAGAGAAAAATAAAAAGAAAACAGAAGAGAGAAACCGAGCAGAATCGGGAGAGGAGAGAGAAGAAAGATAGAACAGAAAAGAAGAAAATGGAAACGAAAAGAAAGAAAGCTAGATTGAGAGCGAGAGAAGCAGTGAGAAGAAGTCAAGAAGATGATGAAATAAATTTGAAATTTTTTTTATAAGAGGAACCGAACCGGTGGAACCATGAACTAGAATCGGAACCGGATTAACTAAAACCGGAATTGGTTCCGAATCGGAACCGGGGTCATCTCTAACTGTGGGTTCGGTGTGAATAGTGGTGGCCACGGTTCGGTTTCGGGACAGTTTCGGTTTCGAAACCGCCGGTTTCGGTTCCGTGGCCACCGAAACTGTAACCGAACCGAGAAAACCGGTTTGGTTTTCTGTTTCGAACCACCGGTTAGGACGGTTCGGTTTCAGTTCGGTTTCAGTTTTATTATTTTTTTTATTACAAAACTTAACTTAAAAAAAATGTCCCAACAACAAAAAAAAAATTGACAAATTCAGAAAATTTGTGGGACATTTAACATTTTATATAGTAATAAGCCCAATCCATATCCAAGTAATCCAACTCATCAATCAGTAAACCAATCCAACAAATTTTCAACTCAATTAGAAATCTCCCATTGTCTTCTACTAATTTCTTTATTTCTTTATTATTATTTTCAATCATGAATTACTATATTAGGCCAACAAGTATTACTATATTAGGCCAATAAAAAAAGTTATGATCAATTGAAAGAATTCAACCGTAAAAATTGTGAAGCCTGATACTATTGTTTCATTTACTTGTCTTAGTATTCATACTGAAAATGTGTTGGGTTGGTCTGATACTATTGAATTTTTTTTTTCCATTTTTGTCCACGTGGCGTGCTGTCATTGGTGACAAATTTTTTTTTTAATATATTAAATGTCAAAAACCGCCGGTTTTGGTCGGTTTTTGACCAACATTAACCGTAACCGACCGGTTAAGGTTACGGTTTCGGTTCCGATTTTTTAGACCCGGTTTCGGTTTGGTACCCACGGTTTAACCAAACCGTGGGCACCTCTAGGTGTGAAGCACCAACAAGTAGTAACATTTTTTTATTTGTACCAATCAAAGCACACGAAAAGCTAATCAAGCTTTAAATAAGGCCAAACTAGGGGTGGGCACGGTTCATTGAACCGAACTGAACCAACCTAAACTGAACTGAAATATGATGTTTGGTTCGGTTTTAAGGTTGAGTTTGGTTCAATTCGGTTCGAACCGAATGAACCGCATAGAATATGGTTCGGTTTCGGTTTTGGACCTTCCAAAACAGAACCAAACCGAACTATAAATACAAAAAAATACAAATTTTATTATGGATTGTATGTTGGATTATTTATGTATGATCTTATTTTATTTTGGACTTCTATCATTCTATGTAATGTATAGACTGAATTTGGTAGAATAGTAACTATTGAGCAAGTACTTATGATTGAATTGGACTAAATTTGATTAGTTAAATAGTAATGTGGTCTATTTAGATGTGTTTTGAATGTAATGGATTGTTAAAAAAACATAGTCCAAAGTCCATTGCCCAAAGGCCAAAGGTCTAAATACAAAAATAGGGCTGTTAAATGATGCAAAAATTGAAAAAATATGTAAAAAAACCTCAAAGCCCAATAGGCCCAAAACCGAATTGAACGGAACCGAACCGAACCGAGATAAAGGTGTTTGGTTCAATTCGGTTTTGTGGTCCAACACAATTCAAACCGATTCAAGTTTTCAAAAACCGAAAATATAACAGTTCAATAAGGTTTTGGCCAAAACCGAACCGAACCGAACCATGCCTACCCCTAGGCCAAACCATTGAATCTCTATATTCCCTGTCTCTTTTTTTATTAGTGCAATTTAGACTGCAATTGTGTATATTTTCATATATCAGATATATTTAGAATATATCTAAAAACTCATTCATCCCCCTCTTGGATTTTCTTTTTGGTCCAACAAATTAAAAACTCAAACATTCTAATATCAATTTGCCCATGATTCATCTAATCTACATAACTATATGTTTCTCATCATTAAATATAAAAAAATTCCCTCAACATCCGGAAAAAAAAAATTATTGTGTAAAAGGATCCTCAGTATTGAAGGGTTCTCTTGATTTTGTGCAACACGTGGAGAATTTATATTCTTATAAATCTAAATAAAAATAAAATTACATTTATATTTCAATATCATAAGGAAATTTTGTTTTTATGTGAAAGTTTTTTTTTTTTTTTACGGTTATTCGTCTATCCACCTATTTAGATCAGATATTTTTTTGAAGCTTTTTTGTCATCGGTAGGATTCGAACTGCTGACTTGAGAGTCTATTATCTAAGTCTCAAGCTCGTCCATCTACCAACTGATCTATATCCATATGAGCTTTTTATATGAAAGTTTTACAGATACAAATCATTTTTAATATATACATGTGACATATTTTAACATTTCATTTTTTTTATATATATATACAACCATTATGTATGGAGACTCGAATTTAAGATATTGACCAACTGAATTAACGTTCTTTATCAGTTAAATCATATTAAACTACAATCGACAACCGACCAATACAACGAAGAAGGAGGTGGAACTCTTTTAATTTCCAAACTCCGACCAATAAATGGCTGAATTTCTAACCTCTTATTTATTTAGTTGGTTGGTTGGATTAGTCGGCGCCTCCAAATGATTATTAAATCAAAAAACCAGCTCCTGTAGCTTACTACTTGTTTATACCTCCAAATCATATTGGATCATCAAATATGACAAGTGTGCCTATAAAAAAAGATAGTGGCGATTGCAAATATAAGCAAATTTATTTTTTATATTCTTAATTTTGTACGAGGAATCAAATTTTGATGAGTTCCAAATTATAAATGCAAAGAAAGATGCTTTATTATTATTATAATACAACAAAAAGAGGACATGCCATCTGACGGGGAAAGAGTTTGAATAATTTTTAAAAAAGCTAGTGTAATAAACTAATAATAGAGTTTTTATTTATTTAGTTAAATAATTCATAGCATATAGAAAAGAAAATCCGATAAATTTGTTTAAGTATAAATTTGAAATTTTAAAAAGAGAGATATGACTTCAACTGATAACCTCAACATGTTGGTGCGAGTGACTTACCAATAAACCACCTTGACTTTTGTCTTCCAATCTAGTCTTCCAATCTAGGGTCGGTTTTGACTTTTTAGAAGTTTAGAATGAAATTCTCAAATGGGCATGTTGTTCATTTTAATAGCTTTTTTTAAATATAATAAAAAGAAAGCCATATTGCATTTATTATCTTGTTTTTATATTTATTGTGATTAAGGACAATAAATATCATGTGTATCTTTTTTTATCATTTGCCCTAAAGGCACATGTTAACACTAGTCATATATATATATATAGTTCTTCTCCTTAGTACACATGGATATAAAATACATCTGTGTATTGTATTTGGGCCATAGATTATGGATAATCACTGACAAGTATATGCAGACTGGTTCAAAGCAATTGAATCTAATGATCTACATGCAATGCATTGATATATATTTATCAGTACACAATGAATAGAAAATTTCCCACATATATAAATAACCTGTTTTCATATATTTAGTTCGAAAATGATAATTTTATTAAAGACAAAATAATATCATATGATAAATACATTTATTATATAGGCAAAGATGAAACCCTATGTTTTCCTATATAACTTTTTTGGTGGCCGTAGACTGTAAAGCGAAAGATGAAACCCATGTAATTTCTCTGAAGAAAATCGAATTAGGTTTTAAAAAGAATAAGAATTGGGGTTTAAAAAGAATTAAAAAAATGTTTGATTGAAAGAGATTATTTGGGCTTTAAAAAGAATAAGAATTAGGCTCTTCTTTTAAAAAAAGTAGACAAACATTTGAGCTTTTTTATCTGAAAAAAAAAAAAAAAACATACCCATTATTTAAACATTAGTGCTACACATCTCATCTAAAATCCTAAATTTTTTATCCTAACACATGTGGCACTTGAAATGTCAAATAGTGAGTAAATACATGTGATAGGTGAGATAAATCACTATTAATATATATCAACTCACAATTTGACACCTCATATACCACATGTGTTAGAATGAAAAATGTGAAACTTTATATAAAATGTTTAGCATTATACTTATTTAAAACTCAAAACAAGTAAATTTAGACCCGTTTAAAAAGGGGCAGGGCCGGCGCCGTCCTGCGAAAGCCCAGAGCCGGCCTGGTCCAATCATCTTCCTTGCATATTGATTTTTGCTATAATCGTACGAAGACTAACATCAGGCCTACTTCCCTCTGTATAAGGTTTGGTACAATTACAAATAAAATTCAACCGATTTCAGAAATTAACAAATACCTCCTCATCCTTCCCCTAATGCTAATACGCTGGAGATTAATTAGACTAGAAAGGAGGTATGTGAATGAAATTAACCTTGATATCCAATGACAAAAATACAAATACATGGAAAAATGACATTTCTTTTATAAGAGCAACTCCAACTAGGCGTCAACTTGGTGCAAAGTGAGTTTCCCAAAAATAATTGGCGCACTGGTACTGCGCCAAGCTTTCTTTCTTTTTTTAATTATTCAATTCAACACTTTAAATTTTTTTAAAATTTTAATTTAACCCTTTTATATTGAATTAAAATAATGGTAGTGCTAATCTGTACCCTTAAAAAAGAAGTAAAAAACAATAATAGACATCTTCATTTATTACATATGATTTTATTGTTTTTTGTAAATCGTAAAATACTAATTTTACCCTGCCTTTAATTTTTAGGTAGTTCTTTAATCTGGACGACTGTACATAAACAATTTTAATTAAAACTCTACGACAATAATTGAATCAAAACCCCAAAAGGTGAATGATCTCTACACCAACTGTGGTTGTAGTTCTTATGAAGATAATAAGATAATTTCTTATACTTGTTACATTTGTTCTTACTAAAAACAAATCTGGTAGAATAATATAAGATTTATATTCAACATTCACCTTTTATTTATAATTTTGCTTTGATTTTTTTATATTATTTATTTCTAGATTTTTATTTTGATTGAATATCGGTACTTGTCTACCAACGTTGTTAAACTTGTGAAATTATCTATTTCATCAATTGGTTATAAGATAAGAACATAATTTTTTATTGTGTTCTAAGGAATTTATTTTGCTGAATTTTAAATTTAACTATTTGAGTTTATTGTATAAAAAATAAATTAATTAACTAAGACAACTGTTTGAGTGTAGAACTAAGACATCTACTTTTACTTGAGTTTTAGTTTTAACTATTGCATAACTTTTGATGGAATTTATTTTTGTAGATTTTACATTTAATTAATTGAATTTAATGACTAAAAAAAATTAAACATGACAGTTATGTAGATTAAAAGCACTACTAAAAAATTAAATGCAGGGTAAAATTGACATTTTGCTATTTACAAAAAAACAATAAAATCAAATGTAATAAATGAAGATGTTCATAATTGCTTTTTACCTATTTTCTAAATGTTAAACTGTGCCTTAGGCACATATTAACACCACCCTTAAAATAATATGTATTTTCAAATAATATACTGTTGGAAAGATCTGGTTGAGATATTTAAATGTCACAAATATTGATATAAATATATATATATATATATATATAAGAAACTTTTCTTCTCAGTGCGCACTGATAAATATATATCAGTGTATTGTATATGGACCATTAGATTCAATTGTTTTGACTCAATCTGCATGCATTTGTTAGTGCTTATCCATAATCTATAACCCACATACAATGCATTAATGTATTTTATATCAGTGCTTACTGAGGAGAAAAAGACTTTATATATAATTTACTTATTAATTAATGAACTAATTCGCGCTAGACCCCATGAATTGTATTCAAAATTGCAACCTGCCCTCTAAATAATTTTTTAGGTGTTAAACCCCTCGAACTGTTGGAATTTGACAGAACTTGTTGCAACTTGCCCCCTGAGTACAAGGGGTTTTGTCCATATTCCATCACATTCTTCTAAATTCCAACAGTTTGAGGGGTTTAATGTCTAAAAAAATATTTAAGGGGTATGTTGCAACTTCGTATACAATTCAGGAGGTCTACCGCTAGTTAGTCTAATTAATGTTAAATTTTTACAATAAATATCAAAAGAATATTCTTTAAAGATACCTTTTTAGTGTAAAATTTGGTATGTAACATTGGAGTGAAAAAAAAAACTAATATAAAAATATTCTCCAATTAATGTAAAGTTTGGTGTTGTACATTACAGTTGCCCTAAATACATATAAAGAGTCATAAATAGTGCCGCAGCCGGCATTCCTCAAAGGGGAAGTCAAATTTGTAGTGCTCTTTACACCTCAACTTGTCTCCTCAAAGTGGATTGAGTTTTAGAGAAATTAGATAGAAGGGTCGCAAAATGTCTCTAGTGTGGAGTGTTTTTTTTTTTGTAGGCAATAGAGCCAGCCACCCGTAGTCATATATAGATATGACGCCGGTTCCTGTTCGAGTTCGGTCCGGGTTTGGAACCGGCGGTTCCGGTTCCGGTTCCGGGGGAACCAGAACCGGAATCAGAACTTCCCTAGAGAGGTTCCAATTCCACGGTTCTGGTCCAGTTCCACCGGTTCGAAACCAGTTTTTCTTATTTATTTAAAAAAAAAAACAACTCAAAATCCTAAATACCCAATCAAACCCTACACACCTGAAATACCAAAAATCCCAAAATCCCTGCTCACCCACAATCCACATGACCCAAACCCTAAATTCCCAATCTCTAATCACCTTCATCAGTTCAAACACACACACACACACACACACACAATCACCACAAACCCAAAATCCATCAGAGGGAAGAAATCGAACTATCAAAGAGAGAGAGAGAGAGAAAGAAAGAAGAGATCGGAGATGATGGAAAGGAGATCGGCCACGGGATAAGAAGGGATTAGTGGCGAAGAGATCGGCGTCGGACGTCGGCGACAGGAAGACGATGGCGAGGAGATCGGCACGGGATAAAAAGGGATCGGTGGCGAAGAGATCGGCGACGGTATAAGAAGGGATCGGCGACGAAGAGGAAGGAAAGAAAGAAAGAGAGAAAGAAAGAGAGAGAGAGATCTGAGAAAGTGAGTGAGAAAGAAAAAAAGAAAGAGACATTGTGAGAGAGAGAAGAAAATAGGTGTGGGTTGTGGGTAGGGTAGGGTAGTGGGTTAAAAAAATATATAAAAAAAATATAAAAATATATATATGTTGGAACCGCCGGTTCGAACCAAAACCGGAACTGCCGGTTCCAGTCCGGTTCGAACAGGACAGTTCTTCAAAATTTGAAACCGGAACCGGAATCGGAACCACCTAATATTGGTTCCGGTCTGGTTCCGGTTCCTATTTTTTTCGGACGGTTCCGGTTCGGTTCGCCGGTTTGGTACCAAACCGGCGTCATGTTTACTCATATAACATATGACATTATTAAAGGTGGTTCTATTGTCCATTCAAAATAGTTCAAACTACATCTAAATTTTAATTGAATATTTTGTTATTAAAATACTCTTAAAGAAAGTTACGGTAAAGTATTTATTTTTTCACCCATTAAGTTTAAAAGCTAAAACATCTGTCCATTAAGAGAACTTTTATCGAACAATTTTTTTTAATCCAAAACAAAAATTAATATTTATTTAGGAGAAGAAATTAATTTGTTCAAAACCATACTAAAAGCAAATTCCTTAACAAGATAAAGCTCTTTCATTCAGTTAATACAAGTACTATCACAACGGATTCAAAACTCTCCCACTTGAAAACATGAACAAACATTTGTGCAACACTTAATTCCGAAGTCAGAACTCTTCTTCTTAAAAAAAAAATTCAGAATTCTTCCCCTAGAAAAACAAACAAGGTAGAACAATTGGTAAAAAAGAAAATCATATATATTAAATAATTGATTGGAGATCTTATAGTAAATCAATTCAATAATTTTACAAAACAACAGCAGCAGACAATCAAATTGTATAAATTTGTTTGTTTGATTTATTTGAATTAGGTTTAAGTTGATAGTGATTTTTGGTCTGTAGGCAAACTAGTTACTGACAAAAATACATAGTCAAATCAATGCTTAAATTGGATGGTATGCTTGTAATCAAAGCACCTCCTTGCTATGTGAATGTAATTGTTATTGGTAAAATTCATAAGGATGGCACATCAACATAAACACCATGTTTTGTGGAGATTAAAAGTGACGTGTTAACAAATGTCAAATGAACTGATCCAACCTGAGTTGGCTAAAAGATAACCCCATAATACTTGGTGGGGGTTACTTAGATGGTCGGGTGGAAGCAACTCAACTAAGGTAATTAGATTGATAAAATAAAGAGGATCCGGTTGGGATAACCCAAATGGTTAGGTCTAGTCATTCGATCGGGGGTAGATCTCCTGTCAGGGGTGAAAGAAGTTCGGTCGGGTTTGGTAGATGGTCGGCTAAGCGACACGTAGACAATTCGGAGAGACGTTCGGATGAACGACACGTGGACAGCGTAGAGTTCAATGTAATCACGACTCAAATACGCAAAAGAAGATCTTATTCAAAAAAGGTGTCACGATGCATATTTTGATGAGCAAACATACTTCCTTAGAGATATCAGAGTCCAGATTAGACAAAAGATCTAATGTGTTCAAAATACAAACAACGCAGAACAAGAAAGAAGACTAAAACGACTCCAACAAGTCAGGGTCTCATTAAATCACTACCACCTTTCTTTTACTTGTACACCAAGAATTAGGGTTCTATACATGTATAAATAGACCCTAAAAACATCATTGAAGGGGTTAACGCAAAATAAGTATATCAAGAGTGCAAGAGAAGTTGAGCTTGTAACAGATTCATCATAGTGAATTTCTTTCTCGCCGTCACCGGCAACCGTGGTTTTTTCCCTTCCTGGGTTTTCCTCTTAAAACTTTGTGTTTTGCATGCTTAACTTCTTTTCTCTTTTCATAATTTAGTTGTTGATTCGAGTTAACTTGTTAGACACGTGGTTAATTTTACGTAATCAAAAAATCACTGTCAACAGTAATGTATAACAAATAATATTAGTAAAACCTATAAGCAACACCAGAATTTTTGTACATGGAAAACCCTAAGTCAGGGAAAAAACCATGTTCGTCGTAACGAAATGAGAAAATGATTCCACTATGTAAAAGGTGATTACAATTACAAGCTTAATGTCTTCTATTTAGTGTTGTATTGCTCTCTACTTTTCCTTTGCATGGGACATGCATTTATAGGGGAATCAGAGTGTCGCACTAATTCTTGACATCCAAGCGAAGTCCTGCGAGATCCTGGGAGGATCGTATCTTGGCGATCTTCCGATCCTAAATACCGGATTCTTTCCTAGCTTGCAGAAGTCAATCCTCCAGATTTCTGGGATTGTCTCTTTCTTTTCATTATGACGATGATTGCCTTTCCTTATGCTGGACTGGTCTTCGTGAAATTCCGATTTGTTAGTGATTCACAAAAGATATTGTATTCTGCGAATATTTCTTGTTGCGAGCTAGTTCTGCTCGCCGCGTGAGGTTGCTTTAGCGAGCTATTACAAATTTAGGGGACCTTCTTCATGTGTTGGCGTACAAGTCTGGTGACCTAAGGTTGTTTCTACACGTGGTGTTATCATGTGTCTTTTGCTGACTTGTTGATGTTATGTTCTAGCAACGTGAACATCCAAGTCCAGCTTGTTTGTGCTGACTTGTTTGGTTGATTAAAATCCCCTAAAAAAGTTATTTACGGAAAACCTAGGTTCCAAAATTAATATTAGAATGGGTTTAGGGTGAAAGATAATCTAATTAAATGATAATTAAATTTTAAGGTTAGTTTTGATATTTTGATGGAAGGGTGATAAGAGTTAATTATTAATTTTTAAATTTAAAAGATGGGTGCAAAAGTAAATGGGTGGTGGGAGAAATTTTTTAGTTGGCATGGGAAAAAAATTTGGGTGTCAATAGAGCCACACAATTATTAATCGAGAATATATATAGAAATTTTCTAATGAAGACTTTTTACATTGCACACTTTAAGCACATTTGATGAAATTTAATAGAATATATTGAATATTAATATGATTTTTTGTATAGATGATAAAAACATTGAAATACACTTGTGGAAAAAAATTTAAAAAATTCTGGTACAACTAATTTTTTTCGACTTTTTTGAAGATAAAATATTTAAAAGTAGGAAATATACGAAAATAGTTTTCAATTCCAAAAAATTCCCAAATTTTTACCAAATATGTATTTTAATTTTCTTATGATACTTACGAAAAAATCTCATCGAAAAACATTCAATTGCATACAATTTTATCAAATGTGCCAATTGTATTAAAATAAGGGGGTGCTGATAGGAAAAGTTCCATATATATATATATATATATATATATATATTTGTTTTTAAATTGAAAATATTTATTTATTGAAAATAAATGATTTACGTATTTCAAGGAACATAACTCCTATGTTAGATGGGTCTACCAGAAAATTATTATTATTATTTTTAATAAACTAATCAATTATTTCACCAAAAAAAAATTAATCAATTAAGTTTCATTTATCCCATTATAATTTTTAATTAGTAAGCATTCCGTGATAAGTTGATTGGGCTACAGGATATTTGTGCTAAGGAGATACTAGAGTGTAACAGTGATCACACAATTTTGTCTCAGATTTTTCAGAAGTGGTTTTGAGAAGTAAAGCTCACCGGAGTCAATCTAATGGATGTGTGTCTCTTTGGAGGCCTCCTGATATGGACTGCTACAAGGTTAATTGCGATGCTGCTATAGGGAATATGGTTGGTGTAAAGAATTTTGGTTACCCCATCAGTTTAAAGCCCAATGATAAAAGTGGTTGTAGTCAGGAGAAGCCCAGTTGCTAAATGCTCCTTATCAGGCCCAAAGCCAAAAACGCAGTGTTTGACTTACCTTGACTGATCACTTGAAAAGCTGAGTCAGGATTGTTGGCTAAGTTGTCATGTTGGGATTGGTTTCATTTAGCTGATGTGTACCTTATCTCTGAAGAGCTATATAAAGAAAGAGATGATGAGAGAGAATCATAATTTCGTTTTATGGTTTTCTTTTCTCTTTTACAAAATCTGTTTTTTCTCTCAAGTGTTCTTCGTGTTCTTGGTATTCATCTTAAGTATCTGGGTTCTCTGCTTTGAATTTTTGAGGGAGTTAGAAGAGAAAAAGAGAGTTCTGTGTATTACGATTCTTCTGATACTACTTTTGTAAATTTCTGGGTTATTATCAGAAGTGAGTTTGAGAGATTAGGGTTTGATAGGTTAAGCGTTTGATGTATCAGGGCTTCTAGGCTTCTTTTTGAGGGTTGATCTTGAATAGATTTGTGTAGTTCAAGGCTGTAAAGACACCATATAGTGATATAGTCTCTTCTGAGTGGCTCAACGTGGATGTAGGCCCCATTCTTGGCCGAATCACGATATATCTTGTGTCATTTACTTTACTTACTGTTTTATCTTGTTAGATCTTGCATGTATAGGTGATTATTATCTGTTGTTCTTTAGATGATGCATGAGTAATTTAGCTGTTTGAATATATGCTTATGTCTGAATGTTTATAGGCTTAAATTCAATATGTTGTTAACTCTTTGCACATTTGATAATATAAAGAAGTTTGTTAGGTTACTAGATATTTTCTTTAATAAGTATCTTGGTTGTAAGTGAATCTTACTGAATCTGTTAAGAGATATAAATATTAGTAAAATAGGATTTATACTTGGTGTAATATCCTAATAGTGGTATCAGAGCCATTAATCTAGTACCAACGGCGAACTTAGGAGGTGTAATAGCTCCAGTGGAAGAGTCTTCAAACTCTGAAGACTCATCTGGAGAAGAGGTAAACTCCAGTGAAACTGCAAGTGCTCAAGCTGAGGTAACTGTTCCTGACTTTGACTATTTTAATAATTCTTTCAATTCTTTATTCAATATGAAGTTTGAAATTGACAAGTTTGATGACACTGGGGATTTTGGTATCTAGAGAAGGAAGGTGAAGGCCCTCCTATCTCAACAAAAAATCCTCAGAGCTATTGAAAGCCCTGATAAATTGCCTAATAGTTTAACTCAAGAACAGAAAGATGACATGTTAGAAATGGCATTACGAACTATAATACTTAATATGTCTGATAATGTTCTTAGGGAAGTAAATGATGAAACCACTGCTTTTAATATCTGGAAAAGGCTTGAAAGCCTATATCTTACTAAATCCTTAACCAATAAGATCTATCTAAAAGAAAGGCTATTTAGTTTTAAGATGGACCCCAGTAAAGGCTTAGGTCAAAACTTAGATGAGTTTAAAAGGATGACCATTGAATTAGCCAATGCTGGTGAAGATGAGAAGTTCAGTGATGAGAATGAGGCAATCATTCTCCTTAACTCACTTCCAGAGTCATTCAAAGATGTTAAAGATGCCATCAAGTATGGCAGGTCCTCTCTGAGCCTTGAAGAGTGCATTTCAACTCTCAAGTCTAAGGACTTGGAACTGAAAATTGAGAGGAAGGATGGTAGTGAGAATCTGTTTGCTAGAGGTAGGCCTTTAGTTAAAAATATCAATCAAAATAGTAAGAACGAAGGCAGAAGCAAAACCCCTAACAATAACAGATCTCAGTCTAAAAATAGGCCTGGATCTAGGAAATGCTACTTTTGTGGGAAGGAAGGGCATAGAAAGAAATATTGCTATGAATTTAAGAAAAAGACTCAAGATAAAACACAGATAGAAGGCAATGTTGCAGTAGCCTCTAAACGTTTTGAACCTAGTGAAGTCCTTACCGTGGGCACAGATGAGATAAAATTTGAATGGATTTTAGACTTTGGCTGCTCCTACCATTTGTGTCCAAATAGGGAATGGTTCACTGAGTTTGAAGAACTCAATGGTGGATCTATGCTGATGGGAAATAACCAGTAATGTAATGTAGAAGGAATAGGTTCAGTTGCCATAAGAATGTATGATGGCATGATTAGAGTTTTTAGGAATGTTAGATTTATCCCAAATCTGAAGAGAAATCTCATTTCTCTAGGAACCTTAGATGAGGAAGGGTACTCATATAAAGCAGAAAGAGGCATTCTTAAGGCTTCTAAGGGATCCCTTGTCATCCTTAAATGAGACAAGAGGAATGGGCTTTATATTTTGAGAAAGGTTACTGTCACAGATAAAGCTGCTTGTGTGGCTTCCAAAATCTGTGACAAAGGGTCTCTATGGCATAAGAGACTAGGTCACATGAGTGAAAAGGGGTTGGGTGAGCTAAGTAAGCAAAATCTTCTTGATGGTGATCAAGTGAATAAGATTGAATTTTGTGAAAACTGCCTCCTAGGTAAGCAACATAGACTTAGCTTTAGTACTACCTAACACACAACCAAATAGATTC
This sequence comes from Dipteronia sinensis, assembly GCA_033220585.1. NCBI lineage: Eukaryota > Viridiplantae > Streptophyta > Magnoliopsida > Sapindales > Sapindaceae > Dipteronia > Dipteronia sinensis. Next base: position 14,444,420 of record CM065638.1, on the reverse strand, counting down.
TTGAGTATATTCACTCAGATCTCTGGGGACCTGCCAAGGTCCCAACTCATGGAGGTAACCATTATTTTCTTTCCTTGATAGTTGACTTTTCAAGAAAAGTCTGGATCTATCTCCTAAAGTCTAAGGACCAAGCTTTTGAAAGTTTCAAAACTTAGAAGAAGTTAGTAGAAAACCAAACTTTTAGAAAGATCAAAACCCTTAGAACTGATAATGGACTTGAACTCTGCAAAGATGAGTTCAACAAGTTCTGTGAAAGTGAAGGCATCCGTAGACATAGAACTGTTAGATATACACCTCAACAGAATGAGGTAGCAGAGAGAATGAACATGACTATTTTAGATAAAGTGAGATGCCTTCTCATTGGCTCAGGTTTGAGCAACAGTTTTTAGGGAGAAGCTGTTGTTATAGCTGTTTATTTAGTTAACAGATCTCCCTCCACAGCCATAAACCTTAAAACTTCTGAAGAGTTGTGGACTGGCAGACCACCCAGCCTTAAACACTTACGAGTTTTTGGGTGTGCCTGTTATGCACATCAATCTGAAGGGAAGTTAGAGCCTAGGGCTTTAAAGGGAGTCTTTCTAGGTTATCCCTTAGGTGTAAAAGGTTATAGGCTGTGGCTTAGGGATCAAAAGGGTTTTAAGGTCATCAGAAGTAGGGATGTTGTGTTTGATGAGACTAGAATGCCCTGTAAAGACATTGACTTGCCCACTAAAACCAAAACAGATCCTTCAAAGGATACTGTGAACAGGATTCAGGTGGAAGTTGGTAGCCCACCACCAAGTCAAGTCTCGGTTCAGCTTGATCCTATTAAAGATCAAGAGGCTACCCATTCTGATGGTATGCATTAGGTGGAAGAGAGTCAGAATCAGCCAGAGGATAATATTTATTCTCTAGCTGATTACGAGCTAGTTAGGGATAGGATTAGAAGAAATATAATACCTAACAGTAAGTATTCCAATGCAGATTTCACATCTTTTGCATTGTGCATTGGCCAAGAAATAGACAATGCTGAACCTATGAGTTATGAGGAAGCTATGAGTTCCATAGAGAATTCAAAATGGTTGAATGCCATGAAAGATGAAATGGAGTCTTTAGTAAAACAATAATACCTAGTCCTTAGTTAAGAAACCCGAGAAACAAAAGGTTATAGCCTGTAAATGGATCTTTAAGATCAAAGATGGGGATGGGCAGAATAAGCCACCTAGGTATAATGCTAGATTAGTTGCTAAAGGGTTTACTCAAAAAGAAGGAATTGGCTACAATGAGATTTTTTATTCTATAGTCAAGTATAAGACCATTAGGATTATCTTAGCTTTAGTCAGTTTCTATGACCTAGAATTAGAGCAATTAGATGTTAAAACTGCTTTCCTATATGGGGATTTGGATGAGACAATTAGTATGTCTCAGCCTGAGGGATTCACATCCAAAACAAATCCCTCCTATGTTTGTCTTCTTAGAAAATCTTTGTATAAGCTTAAACAAGCTCCTAGACATTGGTATAAAAGGTTTGATGTTTTTATTAATAGTTAAGGTTTCTGTAAAAGTGAGTATGATTCTTGTTTTTATTTCAATAATACAAATGTTGAAAAATCTGTTTACTTGCTTTTATATGTGGATGATATGTTGATAGCTAGTAAAGATATGTCTAGGGTCAAAGATTTAAAGGAGAAACTAAAATATGAATTTGAAATGAAAGATTTAGGAAATGTAAGAAAAAATTCTAGGTATAGAAATTTTAAGAGTCAGAAAAGAGAATAGACTATGCCTAAATCAGTCTAAATATCTGTCCAAATTAATCAACAGATGTGATATGAAAAACTGCAAACATGCAAATGTTCCCTTAGCTTCAAATTTTATCTTGTCTGCTGCTCTATTTCCTAGAACATTAGAAGAAAGTAGATATATGGAGAAAATCCCTTACTCAAGTGCAGTAGGATCAGTGATGTACTCTATGATTAGTACTAGACCTGATTTGGCTCAGGCCATTAGTGTTTTATCTACATATATGGTCAAGCCTGGAAAGGGACATTGGAATGCCATGAAATGACTATTAAGGTATATCAGTTCCATTTCTTCAGTAGGACTGATCTATGATTGTTCTAACAGTGAATTAGAACTAATAGGTTATGTTGATTCTGATTATGCTAGGGGACATAGATAAGAGAAGGTCTACTTCATCTTATTTTTTCACCTTTGCAGGGTGGTGTGTTAGTTGGAAAAGTCAGTTACAATCTGTTATGGCTTTGTCCACAACAGAAGCTGAATATATAGTTGTTACTGAAGCTATTAAGGAAGCCATTTGGATTCAAGGGTTGTTAAGTGAAATTAATGTGCTTAAAGGAAAATCTTTAATATACACTGACAGTCAAAGTGCTTTGCATCTTTGTAAAAACCCTGTATTTCATGAAAGAACAAAACACATAGAAGTTAAATACCACTTCATCAAAGATCAAATCTCAGCTGGAGTGGTGGAAGTGGATAAAATTTCCACTGAAGATAACCCTGCAGATATGGGTACTAAAGTGGTACCCTATAGCAAACTTAAACATTGTTTGAATTTGCTTAAAATTGGTGATTATGGCTGAATTCTGTTTTCTGTGTCTTGAGCCAGGTACATCAGAAGAGATATCATTTGTTATGTGATGAAGTCTAAGCAACCTTGATCAACAGTGATGGCCTAAGGTGGAATTTGTAAAGAATTTTGGTTAGCCTATCAGTTTCAAGCCCAATGATAAAAGTGTTTGTAGCCAGGAGAAGCCTAGTTGCTAAATGCTCCTTATCAGGCCCAAAGCCAAAAACGCAACGTTTGACTTACCTTATCTGATCACTTGAAAAGCTGAGTCAGGATTGCTGGCTGAGTTGTCATGCTGGGATTGGTTTCATTTAGATGATGTGTACCTTATCTCTAAAGAGCTATATAAAGAAAGAGATGATGAGAGAGAATCATAATTTTGTTTTAGGGTTTTCTTTTCTCTTTCACAGAATCTGTTTTTTCTCTCAAGTGTTCTTCGTGTTCTTGGTATTCATCTTGAGTATCTGGGTTCTCTGCTTTGAATTTATGAGTTAGAAGAGAAAAAGAGAGTTCTGTGTATTGCGATTCTTCTTATACTACTTTTGTATATTTCTGGGTAATTATCAGAAGTGAGTTTGAGAGATTAGGGTTTGATAGGTTAAGCGTTTGATGTATCAGGGCTTCTGGGCTCCTTTTGAGGGTTGATCTTGAATAGATCTGTGTAGTTCAAGGTTGTAAAGACACCACATAGTGATATAGTCTCTTCTGAGTGGCTCAACGTGGATGTATGCCACATTCTTGGCCGAACCATGATATATCTTGTGTCATTTACTTTACTTACTGCTTTATCTTGTTAGATCTTGCATGTATAGGTGATATATTATCTGTTGTTCTTTAGGTGATGCATGAGTAATTTAGTTGTTTGAATATATGCTTATATCTGAGTGTTTATAGGCTTAAATTCAATCTGTTGTTAACTCTTTGCACATTTGATAATATGAAGAAGTGTGTTAGGCTACTAGATATTTTCTTTAATAAGTATCTTGGTTGTAAGTGAATCTTACTGAACCTGTTAAGAGATATACATATATATATATATATATATATATATATATATATATATTAGTAAAATAGGATTTATACTTGGTGTAATATCCTAACAGTTGGGATAGGTATTGTTATTCGCGACTATGAGAGAAATGTGATGGCTTCGAGTGTGGTAACTGTTGTTTTATGTGTGTTGAGATTTCTGAAGGCTGATATCCCAACCCAATTTGTTTGTAATTCTTGTGTTTTTTTATTTTTTCCGTATAAAAAAAAGGTTGATCTCAACGATTTTTTTTTAATTTTTCTTAAGTTTAGAGCAAATTACAATAAGGTTTGGTCCTTTATATGCGAAAACAACTTTATTGAAAATTGACACTCACCACCCTTGTCGTTAGTCAAACTTAATAGTTGACCAAATTTGGTTGTCAAACATAAGAGTATTTTCATCATTTAAAGCATTTTTTATAAAAATAAAATTTTAAAAAATAAATTAAAAAATTGTTGATAATAAGATGGATTGTAGAGATATATTTATTAAAAAAAATTACAAATAAAAAATATTTTTAAAAATAGATTGATTGATCTCCATTGTCCATCTTAAAGATGGATGATGGAAATTAAATTACAAAAATATACCAAAACACAAAAAATAAAATAAAAAAATAAGCGAAGAACTTGGTGTACCTTAGATCTCTATCAATGGAGATCCTTAGGTCTCCATTGAAAGAGACGATAGAGTCCCAATCAAAGGTCTCCCTCATTGGAGACCCAATGATCTCCTTTGATATCCACCATTAAAAAGTCATTTAAAAAAAATCAAATTAAGAATTAGGGATATTTTAGTATTTTTATACTCAAACTTGATCAATGATTAAATATGATCAAATTTGACTAACGACAGGGGAGATATGTGTTAATTTTCGATAAAGTTGTTTATGCGTGTAAAAGAGCAAACCTCAAGGAGATTTGGTATAATTTGCTCTTATTCTTACATGTGAATGTAAATTTTCTAAAAATTGAAACGAATTCGTTAGTTTCTCTCTCTAACTTGTAACTTTCTTTCTCTATTAATTTTTTCTGTAACTCTCTCTCTCCCAATTTTCTCCCTAACTTTCTCTCTCTAACTTCAAAAGTTGTTGGAAATCAAACTTTCTCGCTCTAAATAATGACATTAAAAAGCTTGGGTGCAAAAATTAAAAAAAAATGTATAGAGATATTTGGAAAAAAAGAGATAAGAGAGAAACTTACACTATGTTTGGTTTGATGGAATTGGAGAGAAAGGAAAGGAAATGATTTGGATGAATTTTTAATATCTTGTTTGGATTGTTAAATAAGAGGGAAGGGAAAGGAAAAGGATAGAAAAGAAAGGAAAAGAAAGGAAAATGATTTAATAATTTCTTCTTGTTTCACTCAATTTGGTTTCCCACCAAATTTGAGAGGAAATAGAAGGAAAGGAAATTGATTTTTCAATATCCCAAAAGTAACCTTATATAACAATACTTATCTATTATTCATATTATTGAAAGAAGAGTATTTTTGTAAATAGCATAAGATTTATTCATTTATTTGAGAGCTTCTCCTTACAATCCATAAATCATCTATTTACACTCCAATTTAATATTTTTTGTTAATGACAATTTTAACCTGAATTAAAATTACTAAATAAGATTAAAAAAAATTCTAAACACACTCAAAACTAATTAAATTCTTTAAAAAAAAATTCTTTCTCCTAAATCATTAGATTACGTTTTAAACTCCCTCTTATAAATCTGTTATCACCATATTCAACACTCTCTTCTAATTACTCCTTCTCTCTCTCCATTTTTTTCAAAAAGAAAAAAATCATATCTCCATACTTTCTCAATTAATAGTTAAAGAAAAAAACTTACGAATATTTTTGGTTTTTTACTAATAGTAATATATGTATATATATATATATATATATATATATTAAAAGTAACCTTTCAAAAAAAAATAGATATATGAAAACTTGATTTGTTACAACTAAATTCGATTACACTCATAATTTTTAAGACTATTGAAAGAAATAAAGTTCTCTAGGCAATCACATACCTACAATAGTAACAAAAAACATTTTCATATTTCGATTTTTTTTTTTAAAAGGTACTTGTTTTTTGAGTTTTTTTTTTATATATACATATATATGGTTCCTAAAAATCAAGCTTATTCGTAAGTTTTTTTTTTCTTAACTATTAGTCTTACTTGGGAAAGAATGGAGATAGAAAATCAGAGATATGTATTGAAAGAGAAAGAGTTTAATATGGTAATTAAAAATTTAGGGGAGAGTGTTTAATATGTAATATTTAATCTAATAATTTAGGAGAGTCAATTTCTTTTTTTTAACAATTTAATTCAAAAAAGATTACTCATTGAATGAATCCAATGACTATGATGGTTCATCCTAACCTTCATTAAAAATAAAATAAAGTTTCTTTAGAAATTTATATTTTAAAATGGAGTGTATTTAGAATATGGGTCTCAAAAGATAGAAATGATAATCTTGGAAACAAAGGATAGAACTTTTTAAAATTTAAAATTTAAAAATAGATTGTCTCTAGAAAAGAAGTGTAAAAAAGAAAAAAATTGGATTGTCAAAAGAAGCTCTCCATTTATTTATTTTTATTTGTCTTTTTTTTTTCTACTTTCATAACTATCAAAACAACAATAATTAAAAATACTATTCTTTTCTTTCCTTTCCTTATTAACTTATCATTTCATTTCCTTTATTTTCCATTAAACCAAACATAATGTTAATGAAAAGAAGAGAAACCTAGCAGGGGAGGGAAAGTAAAAATATAAAAGGGGTAATTTGATCACACCATAACTAACGTTGACACAGATATATAAGGTATTGGGATGGATAAATTTAGAGCACTAATGGCAATCCTGTACTGTATTTTTTTTATTAATATTAAATTTATACTTAATTAAAATTATTAAATTGGAGAAACAAAAATTCTAAACACACCACGTATCAATTTTTAGACTCTCCAACGAATTGTCGTGATGTACATATATAATCCAATTATTCTTTTAGTTAAAAACAATAGTATTTAAATTCAAAAGTCTTTTCAAATGGATTAATAAAATAGACACGACAATATTTACATAAAATACAAATAAAATATTAAAACCAACAAGTCAATTTTGACACGATAATGTTGGAGCAAAATAAGTTGTTTTTAGAAATTTATTTAAAATTGAAGTTGACATCAGAGTGTCAAAAGTAAGAGATAATTTTTTAACAAAATAGTGTGTATCTAGAAATCTTTCAATTTTAAGTTTATAAGTTGAATTATTTTAGAAAAGAAGTGTGAAAAATAAAATTGGATCGTAAAATAAAATTTCTTAAATTTAAAAATATTCTTTACTTCCACTAGTCGATCTTTTTAAGGTCATATCGATTGATTTGTTTAAATAAATGATATGATAAGATAAGCTATTACTAAGATTATTATATTGTTAAAAACGCTAATCCGTAACTTTAAGAGATCAAAATCCTGGAGAATTTCAATTTTACTAAAACTGGATTTGGTTCCTGGAAAGTGGAAACATCAAACCGTTTCCCTATATTAGGGTTTTGAAAAATCAACCCATCGACTAGAAAATGTTTTTTTATAATGGGTTTATAGGATTTAACTATTATACAATAGTTACTAATTGAATAGTTATACGAGAGAATTAATTACTTTTTGTTTTAATTTTAAAATCCTTTATTCTTAAAAACCTTTAGATTGAAATCTAAAGACTTGAAATTAACCCAGCAACAATAAAAGTCCTATACAGTAGCCGAACCCTGGGTTTATATATTTTGTTTATAAACACATATAATAAATAATGAAGAAAAGAGCAGTGGCGTTTGCCATTGAAGAAGGAAGCAAACCAAGTTTTACGAAGAAGAAGAAGAAAGAATCGAAGCAGGACCGGCGTTATTTTTCGAAGGATATTGTGAAACTTATAATGGAAAACACTTCTTGGAAAGACAGAGTGAGATTGAGTTTGGTGTGTAAGAGTTGGAAGGAATTGACTGATGAAATTCAGGATACAGAAGAATTTCTTCCGTGGGTGATGTGTTTTGACTGGGATCATAATTCCAGTGGCGGTACCTGCAAGCTTTGCCATCCATCTACACAGACAAGTTACACTGTAAAGGTACCAACAAATGGAACATAAAGAGAGCTTCTTTGTGATGCACAGCTGTGTGCTTCAAGATGCGGCTGGGTGCTTTTCTCAAAAGTGATTTTTGTAAATTATTTTCCTGGTCGTGATTTAAAACACATCTTCTTCCTGTACAGTCCCTTTACAAACGAAATTATTAAGTTTCCTGAATTGGAGAGGTATCAAAGCCATAAAGCTGCGTTTTCCTTGAACCCTGATTTTCCACCCTAGACGGAAAACTTTAAATCAAAACATGTCATCTTGGTGGTAAATCGTGGAAGACGTTTGAATTCGGTGGTGAATTCAAAGATATATCGCATGTGGCCTATGCGGGTGAATTTTTCTATTGTTTATTCAAAGATGGAAAGACGGGTGCTTTTAACATAAAGCAACAGGAATGGAAATTGCTTTCAAAACAATTACCAGAGACTGTGAGTCGTGACATCGATGTTTTGTCTGTTTTATTGAATGGAGATCTCATAATACTGTCTTTGCATTATAGGGGCCAACAATGGTGCTTCTGGTTTCTGGAGGTTCGATTTATCGGAATTGTTGGGGATGAAATCATAAAAACCAGGTGAGATTTTTTGGTCTCCCATCATTATTCTTAGTTCCGGCTCTTGGAAATGCAAGAGAATATGCAGGGAAGAGATTTTTTATTGATTGTGGAAATTATGTAATTTGGTATTATTCAAATGGCAACCTTAATACTCTGGGAAAATCAAAATAGGGGGGGGGGGGGTGCAAATCATCGACGGGGCGCAAATCATCGACCCTGAACCTTCGGATTGCAATGACTTGTGTGTGGGTAGGGGGCGGGGGTGCAAATCATCGACCCCGAACCTTCGGATTGCAATGACTTGTGTGTGGGCGCGGCCGGTGTACACGGTCGCTCCCACGAATGCCGCTCCGATTCGGTTGTCATAGGACAAACGACCTTTTGCTACTACTTTGAATTTATTTTTTCTAAGTCAATGTTTATATTGATATGGAAAGAATTAATTCAATTTAATTTTCCCTAAATTAAACGTATAATGATAAGGAAATTCCGTTTTGGATTCTAGATACTTACTTGATCACTAAGTAAATAGAATCGGTGATTAATTAGAAATAAATCTCTTGGAGATTGATTTTTAATTAATATCCTTTTCATTGAAAACGTAATTAACAAGTATTTCCTAAACAATCCTCTTGATTTCGGTTTTATTAAAACCCTAATCTATTCATCAGAAAATACATTCAGAATACACACTAAAAATCACAAAAAGCAATTGTTTTCTCTGTCTCTTCTTTGTTTCAGTTCTTGGTAAGTTCGGACTTGATTTGAGTTTGTCGAGAGTGTTTGTGCTATGCACGATCACTGTTGAATCGTTGTATCCTGGGAGATAATCGCTATATACATACGGTGCTGTACGGCGAAATTGTCTTAAGGACACCGTGTGAAACACGGGCCTCGATTTCCCAAAACCGTTTTCTAACGTGTTGTTTTGTGGTTTTCACTTCCTGTTTTCTTGCAGATTCGGACCAGATTGTTTTTGAGTATTGCAAACAACAATCTTAAGACAATTTTTCTTTTTTCTAATCAAATCGTTTTCTTCTACAAACTTTCTGGTTTCTGATCTAGTGACGGATTGTGAAGAACTTGGTTTAAATTAACAACACAGTTTCGGTTTTAATTAAAATAATAACTATGGAAATTGGGTCTGTATTCTTGACACTGATTTCAAATAAATACATATTCTTTTAGAAAATCGGGTCTGTTTATCAGACACTGATTTGGAAATCAATCGTGATTTCGACTTGGTAATCGGGTCTGTAATACCAGACACTGATTGTTATTTCTATTGTGAAATCTAGAATCAATTTTGGTTCACTTATTTGATATTCGATATCAGTACTGATTTTGTGATTCTAAAACACTTGTGTTTTGTTTCAGATATTATGGCAAACAAGTCAAACGTGAACTCGAGTGTTCCACTGCAGACTTCGAATGCTGATCTGAGTGTGGGATTAGACACTTCGGCTATGAATTCTCTGCTTGTGGGCGAAGTGCCTATTGTGTTGCCAAGTGTGGCCACAACGACTACGGCCATCAGTTCTTTTGTGAGGAACATGCCAGATCCGGTGATAGGCCAGTATGTGAGTCAAGGGAATGTTCCAATGGCAAATCCCTATGCGAATTCGGTTCCATTACCGATGAACCACATGGAGAAGCCTGATAAGTTCAGTGGACCGAACTTCAAGCGTTGGCAGCAAAAGATGTTGTTTTATTTTACAACGCTGAACCTAGCCAGGTTCTTGACTGAAGAAGCTCCTAAACCCAATAGTGGTGAAGAGCGAGATGTTCAGGTATGGAATGCTATAGATGCATGGAACCATTCTGATTTTCTGTGCCGAAACTACATACTGAACGGGCTGTCAGATTCGTTGTATAGTGTATATACTTCAAAGAAAACAGCCAAGGAACTGTGGGAGTCGTTAGTCCGGAAATACAAAACTGAGGATGCTGGATCCAAAAAGTTTGTTGTGGGCCGGTTTCTTGATTACAAGATGGGAGACTCCAAGACAGTCATAAGTCAAGTCCAAGAGCTTCAGGTGATTATGCATGAAATTCATGCTGAAGGGATGATTCTAAGTGAAACCTTCCAGGTGGCTGCCATTATTGAGAAGTTACCTCCCTTACGGAAGGATTTCAAGAACTATCTCAAACACAAGTGAAAGGAGAGGAAGATCGAGGATCTCATTATCAAACTTCGTATTGAAGAAGATCACAGGAAGTATGACAAAAAAGATGTTAGTCTGGGTGAAGCAAAGACTAATGTAGTGGAACATGGGCAAAGTTCTAAACTTAAGAAGAACAAGCCTGGGAAAGGATCCATATTGGGTCCAAAAGGAGGAGTCTCCAAGAAGCTAAAGTTCCAAGGGAAGTGCTTCAACTGTGACAAAATGGGTCACAAATCTTCTGAGTACAGGTTGCCAAGGAAGAAGAAGAACCACGAGGCAAACGTGGTTGCTGGGATTTCTAAAGATGTCTCAGAGATTAATCTTTCTGCAGTTGTGACAGAAGCAAACCTAATCAGGTCAAACCCGAGGGAGTGGTGGTTAGATACTAGGGCCACACGCCATATATGCTCTGATAGGGAGATGTTCAATACGTTTGAAGCAGTGGAGAACGAGGAAAAGTTGTATATGGGCAACTCAGCCACATCCGATGTTATGGGACATGGTCAAGTCGTTCTCAAGATGACCTCTGGTATAACCCTGAGCTTGAACAACGTGTTGTATGTACCTGATATCCGCAAGAACTTAGTGTCCGGTTCGTTGCTCAATCAGCATGGGTTCAAGATGGTGTTTGAATAAGACAAAGTAGTGTTAACCAAGCAGGGAACTTATGTGGGTATGGGATATGTAACTGAAGGGCTTTTTAAGCTTAATGTATCTGTTGTGAAAAGAACATTCAATAAAGATAATTCTTCAGTTTATTTGCTTGAGTCTTCCAATTTATGGCATGGTAGACTAGGACACGTTAATTATGATACTCTACGTAAACTAATTAACTTAAATCATATTCCCACGTTTAATGTTGATCCCAAACATAAGTGTGAAGTTTGTGTTGAAGCAAAACTAACAAGGTCATCATTTCAAACTATTGAAAGAAAATCTGAACCACCTGATTTAATTCACAGTGATATATGTGATTTAAAATTTGCTCAAACAAGAGGTGGCAACAAATATTTCATCATATTTATTGATGATAGCACTAAATATTGCTATGTTTATTTGTTGAAAAGCAAAGATGAAGCTATAGAGAAGTTTATTCTCTATAAAACTGAAGTTGAGAATCAACTCAACAAGAAAATCAAGGTACTGAGAAGTGACCGAGGTGGTGAGTATGAAGCACCATTTGGTGAATTATGTGCTCAACATGGAATCATACATCAAACCACTGCACCATATTCCCCTCAGCAAAACGAAGTTGCTGAACAGAAAAATCGTACCTTGAAAGAAATGATGAATGCAATGTTGCTGAGTTCTGGATTGCCTCAGAACATGTGGGGCGAAGCTATATTGTCTAGCAATTACCTTTTAAATAAGGTACCCCGAAAGAAAGTAGACAAGACCCCTTATGAACTATGGAAAGGAAGAAAGCCTTCCTATAAATTCTTGCGAATGTGTGGGTGTCTTGCCAAAGTGGCTGTACCTACACCTAAGAAGGTGAAAATAGGTCCAAAAACTGTTGATTGCATTTTCATTGGATATGCACATAACAGTAGTGCTTATCGATTTTTGGTGTACAAATCTGACATCCCAGATATACACAAAAAATACGATTATGGAATCTAGAAATGCATCGTTCTTTGAACATGTATTTCCATGTAAATCCAATGATGAAGCAAGTTCGTCGAAACGAACACATGCTGATAGTTGTGAGGACCAAGAACAAGAAAATGAAGTCGAGGATGAACCAAAACGTAGCAAAAGAGCTAGGACAGAAACATCTTTTGTTCCAGATTTTCTTACATATTTGCTAGAAGGTGAACCTCGAACCTTCAAAGAAGCAGTAAGCTCTTCAGAAGGACTCTTGTGGAAAGAAGCTATCAAGAGTGAAATTGATTCCATCCTTCAAAATCATACTTGGGAATTAGTGGATCTTCCTCCAGGATGTAAACTGCTAGGGTCCAAATGGATTTTCAAGAGAAAAATGAAAGCAGATGGATCAATTGATAAGTATAAGGCCAGACTTGTAATTAAAGGTTACAATCAACGAGAAGGCCTAGATTACTTTGATACATATTCTCCTGTGACGAGAATAACCTCCATTAGGATGATACTTGCAATCGCAGCTTTGCGAAATCTTGAAGTTCATCAAATGGATGTGAAAACAGCTTTCTTAAATGGAGATCTAGATGAAGAGATCTACATGGAACAACCTGAGGGGTTTTTCGCTCCAGGACAAGGAAAGAAAGTCTGTAAATTGGTGAAGTCTTTATACGGTCTAAAGCAAGCACCAAAACAATGGCATGAGAAATTTGACAATGCTATGATGTCAAATGGTTTTAAAATCAACGAATGTGACAAATGTGTTTATGTCAACGACACAACAAATGGCTATGTCATTGTGTGTCTTTACGTTGATGACATGCTCATTGTTGGCAGTGATGATAAGATGATCAAATCTACCAAGGATATATTGAAATCAAGATTTGATATGAAGGATATGGGACCGGCTGATGTGATGTTGGGAATGAAAATCTCAAGGACATCGAACGGGCTTATTATAAGCCAGTCACACTACGTTGATATGATTCTTGAGAAATTCAACAAAAATGATTCTGGAATTTCCAGAACATCAGTAGATGCAAATCTACACCTATCCAAGAATAAGGGTGAGAGCGCCTCTCAACTAGAATATTGTAGAGTGATAGGAAGTCTGATGTACCTAACAAGTTGTACAAGACCAGACATAGTTAATGCAGTCAGCAAATTAAGTAGATACACGAGTAATCCATGAAACGATCACTGGAAAGGAATAGTAAGAGTACTGAGGTACTTACGATTCACTCATAATTATGGACTGCATTATACCAGATATTCTGCTGTCTTAGAAGGATACACAGATGCAAACTGGATATCTGATATGAAAGATTCAAAATCTACTAGTGGGTATATGTTCACACTAGGAGGTGCAGATGTATCATGGAAATCCTCCAAACAGACATGTAGAGCCAGATCCACCATGGAATCTGAGTTTATTGCCTTAGATAAATGTGGTGAGGAGGCTGAATGGCTACGCCAATTCTTAGAGGATATTCCAAGATGGCCAAAGCCTGTGCCAGCAATTTGCATCCACTGTGATAGTCAATCAGCAATTGGAAGAGCACAGAGCAACATGTATAATGGGAAGTCTAGACACATACGTCAAAGACATAATACCATTAGACATTTACTCTCAACTGGAGTTATCTCCATTGACTACGTGAAGTCAAAAGATAACATTGCGGATCCGCTAACCAAAGGGTTAAATAGAGAACTAGTTTAGATATCATCGAGGGGAATGAGACTAAAGCCCATGAAATAAAAGTCGATACAATGGAAACCCAACCTAGTTGACTGGAGATCCCAAGATCTAGGTTCAATGGGACAACCAAGTTGTAAGACTTAGTTAGATCACTGTAGGGGTTACCCTCTAGTCCATTCCTGTAATGAAACAGTGATGCCCGTAGAGAAAGAGGCTAAACTATGTTTTTAATGATTCTTATGCGTCAGAATTCCGAGCTGTGGAAATCTGAGCAGAGTAATGTGGGTTACTCTTACTTAAGAAATCACCTATGTGAGAGAGAAGTGGGGCCGCTTCTAAAAGAGAATAGTGAAGGGCTATATTCTCCAGAAACTCTCACAGAACCAGGCGCATGTTCATGGCCAAAACGAACATAATAATGAGAACCAAATCGAGTCTGGAAGATGCATGTGTGAGGTACGCTATCGTTTACATAAAACGGCAGAACAGTTCAAGGATATCATATCTACTGATCAGCCAGTAAAGTAAGCATACCTTTAAGAGGGAAGGTTCAAAGGGTAACTCCTACCTATCCTATGCAGGTTTCGACCGATTGAACTTACCAAAAGTCGTCTCTCGTGTCTCCTAGGTCAATTTCATTCATGTGGGGGATTGTTGGAAAATTTGTGACAAACTAGTGCTTTGAGAGCATTATTTGAGTGTGATCGGTTCCATAAAAATGGAAGATCAATGTATATTCGAATTCTCCTCCGTGAGAGCTTCGAAGTGGTATACTCAAACTCACAAATCAACTAATGGGTGAATGAGAAACTGAGTCTCAAAGAGTGCCCATTGTGTAGGGAAAATATGAATCCCACATTGGTTGGGTAAAGCATTGAGAAGCAATATATAAGTAAATGTGTGATAGTTACTTATCAACATGTGTAGCATAAAGGCTCTCTCTCGCGCGCAGGGGGGGGTGCAAATCATCGACCCCGAACCTTCGGATTGCATGACTTGTGTGTGGGCGCGACCCGCGTACACGGTCGCGCCCACGAATGCCGCTCCGATTGGGCTGTCATAGGACAAACGACCTTTTGCTACTGCTTGGAATTTATTTTTTCTAAGTCAATGTTTATATTGATATGGAAAGAATTAATTCAATTTAATTTTCCCTAAATTAAACGTATAATGATAAGGAAATTCCGTTTTGGATTCTAGATACTTACTTGATCACTAAGTAAATAGAATCGGTGATTAATTAGAAATAAATCTCTTGGAGATTGATTTTTAATTAATATCATTTTCATTGAAAACGTAATTAACAAGTATTTCCTAAACAATCCTCTTGATTTCGGTTTTATTAAAACCCTAATCTATTCATCAGAAAATACATTCATAATACAGACTAAAAATCACAAAAAGCAATTGTTTTCTCTGTCTCTTCTTTGTTTCAGTTCTTGGTAAGTTCGGACTTGATTTGAGTTCGCCGAGAGTGTTTGTGCTATGCACGATCACTGTTGAATTGTTGTATCCTGGGAGACAATCGCTATACACATACGGTGTTATACGGCGAAATTGTCTTAAGGACACCGTGTGAAACACGGGCCTCGATTTCCCAAAACCGTTTTCTAACGTGTTGTTTTGTGGTTTTCACTTTCTGTTTTCTTGCAGATTCGGACCAGATTGTTTTTGAGTATTGCAAACAACACAAATCATAGGAGTATAAGAAAATTCTTAAACTCTATCTCGTTATCATTTAACTATCCAAGTTTTAAATTTTTTTGGAATCATTTTGTTTTAATAAAATTCCACTTGCGTTTTTCTTTGATAAAATGGTTATTGAAGAATATATAAGCAGCGTACATTCAACATATATATGTAGTTGTTCACTTGTTTGTAGTCGAATTCAAACATTACATGGCAATTAAAACTTGCTGCATGCGGAACTGTAGATACGTTGTTACTAGAATCAAGAGAAAAGAGACAATATTTAGGATAATTAAGGTCTTTTTCTTTAAATAATTTACAGCTAAAGAGAAACAGCCTAATCATCTTTCTTTGCCTTCTCATATTTTTAATGAGATTGGAGAACAAGTTCAATTATCAATTATTTCCTCTAATAATTTATTCATTAGATATGTATATAGATTATACATTCCTATGCTGCTATAGATATAAAAAAATATATGATTGAGTGCACATTTCTATGTTTGGTTTGGATTGTTAGCTTGAGATTAGAGAACTAAAGTTGCATCTTCATAAAACTAAGAACAACCTTCAAATATTAATGTAACAGCAAAATAAATATATATATATATATATATATATATACATGTATATAAATATATATAATGACATCTTACCTTTCTTTTTACCTTTGGCTTTGGGAGGATTGTTCTTAGGAGACTTTTTGACTTTCTTGCTCTTTGCCTGCTTGAAGGAGGTGATGCTTCCAAAAGCTTCTCCTCAACTACCAAGACGCTAGAATCTCCTAGAGGATTTGCAAGAGCCATAACTTTGTTCATATTGATCGAGCCACTGGCTAAGTCCTTAATGGCTTGCTTGGCAGTGTCAATCTCCTCAAGATATTCTCACTCTTTATCCTTTAAGATAGAAACAATCTCTATATTTTCAAAGACAAGCTTTTCAACCTCTCTAAGTCTCTTCACAATATCATTCTTTTCACATATTAGCCTATGAGAGGTTTATACAAACTCATTCACTTGAGTCTTGATCAAATCATCCTTCTCCTTAACCTCTCTCAAAGCTTCATCTCTTTTCTTTTCAAGGCTCTTAATTTTAGCCAAAAGATTGAGATCGGTTGTATTAGAACTAGAGCACTCTTGATGACTTTGATCAACCTCCTTATCAACGGATACTTGACAACCATCCTCTAACTTTGTGTAAGAAGCCGTAAGAGCAACAAAGTTGCAAACATGTTCTTCTTCACACGAGGACTCATCACTTGAGCTCTCCTCATCAATAGAGCTCTCATCACTCCAAGTGGCCGCCTTAACTTTGCATTTCTTGTCCTCTTTAATCTTGCCATTAGGACAATCCGAGGCATAGTGTCCATAACTTTTACACTTAAAGCAATGAACTTTGGTTTTACTCTTAGCCTAACCATCCTTGTCATTCTTTGGAGTGAATGACTTCTTGACTTTCCTTCGTTTAAGCACATTCCACTAGGTTTGGCACTTTCTCCTCATAAACTTCTTAAACTTTCTAACCAACAGAGCCATCTACTCATCATCATCTTTGCTTTTCTCCTCAATGGCCTTGAGTGTTATACCCTTGCTGTTGACTTTAGGCTTTAAGCTCATTTCATATGTTTGAAGCAATCCGAGCAACTCATCGATGATCATGCTATCAACATCTTTGCTCTCTTCAATAGAGGTCACCTTAGCCTTGAACCTTTTGGGTAATGACCTCAAGATTTTCCAATTGAGTCGATCGCGGGAGATTGGCACACCAAGCACTTTGCGTTGATTAGAAATGCTTAAAAGCTTGAATTGGAAGTCTCAAAATTTATCTTCTTCACCCATTTGCAAATTCTCGAATTGTGAAGTAGGGTTTTGAAGTCTTGACTTCCTAACCGCCATAGTTCCTTCATTAGTAACTTGGAGAGCATCCCATGCTTCCTTGGTGGACTTTAGGTTTTGAATGAAAATGAATTGATGACTATCTACTCCTCCAAAGATAGTATTCACCACACGATGATGCCATTTTGTTAATTCGAACTCATTAACGAACCATTCACTCATAGTCTTTGAAACCACGGATCCATCTTCGAGCATCTTATTAGGAGGAGAGTATTCCTCTTCTACCATCATCCAAGCTCTCTCGTTGATGGACCGTGTAAGAACCTCTATTTTATGATTGGCTTATTTCATGACAAACCACACCACATTGGGGATGATTTTGTAATGGGTAGCTTAGGTCTTCGTTGGCAAGCTTCCAAGCATCTCCGTGACTTCAAGATCAAGAGCACGAGCGAAAGGTATATTCACTTGACTTTGTATCTTGAAGAGTTTTGTGTGGTGTAATTCGTTTCCGTTTGTGTGATCGGAAATGTTCGCGCTTGCACGATGGTGTGCATGTTTTAGCGCGATGGTTGACCATTTGAGAAGGTCCCATTCTTCTCTTGGTTAAGTGTTAGTTTTAGTTTGATTGTTCGGAGTAAAGTGTCTAGTTTCAAAAGAGTGGATTTCAATGATGTAAATGTTTTTCAAAACTGACCTTTTTATGGTCTTGTATGGTCTTGTGACCTTAACGTTTTATACAAAGCTTCAAAATGAGTTTTGAAAAATTTTGTATAAACTAGACACCCATACCTTTCTAACGGTATATTATTCGAAATATTTCATGACCGTTTGGATTGATTTTGAAATCTCCAAAGTGACCACCAAAATAGGGCAACTCTGTTGTTGTCCGTCTATGACCTTTGGTCACTCAAATAACCATATCTTTTTTTGTAAATACCAAAACGTCATTCAATAAAAAGGAGTAGAAAGTAGACATCCATACCCTTCTAACGGTATATTATTTGATAAATTTCGACGTCATTTGGTCATGTTTTGAAGCGCTCAAATATCGAGCTGTTGCGCCTATGCGCTGTTCGTCAAGCACCCTTATTGTGCTGCTTGTCAAGTGCATGTCCTCTAGTGGTGTTGCACTGGTGTGGCACTGGTGTTGCGCTTCTCGACCATCGCTTTTGGTCCAGTGCCCTTCCGCCCCCGTTTCGTAATTTGGTCATATCTCACTCATTTGGAGTCCGATTTGGCTCATTTTTGAAGGGAAATTCATGGAATTTATAGGGCTATCATCTAAAAACTACATATTCATCACTTTTTCATCTTCTTTATTTAATGACTCTCAAAAAAATGAACCCTAGAGAGAGAGAGAATCTTGAGAGAGAAATCTCCATTGAAGCTTGTTTAACTCTCCAAACCCAAAACCCATACATCCTTCATGCATTAATCATTCATGGGTCTTCTTCATTACATCACTTGGTAAGTAGAACAAACATCATATCTTTATTTATTGCTCTATCTTAATCAAGACATGTCTTTGATTGCTTAGTTTAGCAAACACTCTTGTTGCATATTTAGTGAAGTTATGACATGATTTGGTTTTGTTTGTGATAGCTTACATGATTAGGTTGATTTTCCCTAAATAGCTAACCCTAGAACATTCTTTTGATATTGGTTGATGATTAGGTTCATAGATTAATGTTTATTTATCTAGTCAAGCTTTATTGAATGTTCATGTGGATTTATTTGACAATTAGGTTGTTAGAATTCTCTACAACTCTAATTGAGACCTCATGTATGGGCATGTAGGCATTGTTTGATAACTAGGTTGTTAAATTGCATTATAACATCTAGTTAAGCATTTTGTGTTTGGTCTTGCACATTGTTGCATTTGAGGATAGTGTCATATACACACTTAGATCATATACTCTTCATAGAGTCAAAGTCTTGTGGCTTCTAGGTGAAGTTGCACAAACAAGTCAAGTCTTGCAACCAAGGTGTGGTTGGTAAGCATTGTTCAAGTGCCACTGTAAAAGGCCCGTGGGGTAGAGTAGGAGGTGCTCACGCCAAGAGTAGTAGATTAGGGGATATCACTAGGGATTGAACCAAGAGTGGCGAGTGGTAGTGTCCATTGCCTGAGGTTGTCAAGGGTGAGAGTCCGAGTATCACTTGAGGGTGTAACTTTTTACTCATATAGTGGATTTCTGTAATCGCGTGTGGAAAGAAGGATAGCCCGTGGTTTTTCCCTTGTTGAAGGATTTCCACGTAAAAATCAAGTGTTCTTTATATTTCCCCACTTTATACTTGATATTATTGTTTGATTGTTTGATTGTTTGGGTTAATTGTGTTTAATATTGACTAATCGAAAAGTTGGTAATAATTGATTAACAACTCATTCACCCCCCCCTCCCCTCCCCCCTCTAGGTTGTTTAGACACATGTTTTAGAGTGTATTTTCAGACCGGATGTAAGCTTTCGTCCTAAGTTTCCAAAACCCGTAGTTATAAAGCTTGAGTAGATAAGGTCTAGAATTGGAAGCACTTTCGATCATTGTTTCAAGGGCCATGACTTCAAAAACCTTGCAATTTATCGTGATTGTATCCTGGATCTCGTTAATTGCCTTCTAACGACCCGCTCTGATACCAATTGAAATATACAACACATGGTTAAATTGTATAAAGCTAGCCTAGAGGCATGAGGGTTGAATAGGTTTTTACACCTCTTTTCAATCCCTTGAAAATAAACAAAAGTTTGTCCCTCTAGATAGCTTATATCACAACACAGTGACAAATGAAAGCACACATAGACTATTGAAAAGCAAATTCAATAAAGCATAACAATTAAAGTCTACAATTTGCAAGTGAAAAGATCAAACTAAAACATAAAACAACTAACACTTGTATTTATATATATGTCCAATATACACAAGTACAAATTAATGAATGATGATATACAAATAAGTCAATGTAAAAAGATAAATGATATATACAACTTTGATCAAGAGAGAGTTTGCATTACATGTTTTACAAAGATCTTGTTTACAAGGATATGGAGAAATGATGATCTAAACAAGATACAACCATACACATACACAATTATAAAGAGATATGGATGGAGACATCTAACATGTTATTTTTTACGTGGTAAAACCTCCGAAGAGGAAACATCCACTGGCTGAATCCACAACTACTGGCAAACCATCTTTCACTAGTTCGATAAAAGTACACCCTCAAAAGTGACCAATCCACATGATACACTCTTCACTAGATATCCCTCTGCAGGCCTACTAATGAAATACTTGTCTACTTTCTATCCAAGACACATCACATGTCTCTAGAAAGTTTCATTGCTTGACTATCCGGATCATCCCAATCCTAGCCAAGACTTCCTTGTTCAACTTTCTGGATCATCTCGATCCTAGTCAAGACTTCCTTACTTAACTATCAGAATCATCCCGATCCTAGTCAAGACTTCCTTACTTAACTATCAGAATCATCCCGGTCCTAGTAAAGACTTCATGCATTTTACACGGACTTCCTAAACATGATCAAATGTAAGCAAATGCAAACATATGCAACATAGAATATGTGATCAATATATCCTATGGAAACTAGAAATGATCAATAAGCACACAATGTATATTTTTATAGTTTATAATCCAAACAAATATGGCATCACACAAATGACGCATGTAACATATGAAATGTATGGATTAGGTACACTCCATGAAGAACTGGACATAGGAATCAAAGTCCATAAAACAAAGTTGCCTAGTTCTTATACATGAACAAAAACCTAGAACATGCAAATCACCAAAACACACTTAAATCCTAGAATTTATTCATACAACTAAAGCTTGAAATAAAACTATATACGATAAACACACGAAAAGTTTCGTAAAATCCAACTAAGAACTCAAAAACTTATGAATGAGTAACCAAAACATTTGGAACTCAATAAGGAACAATATGAGAACACATTCAAGTTTGAAATCAATAAAATACAAATAAATAAACACAAGAACACACAAGTATGTCATTTCCTTGAAATAGTCCTAAAACATGCAATTTCATAAAAGTTGTCAAAATAAATCTAATGCATGTGCATACAACAATATGTGTGTGTATGTATTATACTAATTGAGCACAACGATGCAGGTACACAAATGTATGCAATGTGTGTGTGTGTGTGTGTGTGTGTGTGTGCGCTTACGCCTTGCAAGAGGAGAAAGAATCTCGATACTTTAGCATCCAAGTAAGCACCTTTCCTTTTGAAGATAAACTTTACACAAGAAATTGCTTTCCTTCGTAGAAGCTCATATCAAACAAGAACCGCCTAAGCAACTAGTCAATACAAACAAGCAGCGTTTTGTTATGGAATCAAGCCAACACAAATCTAAAACCTAACAATTTATCTATGGATTGGATGATTGTCTAGTGGTGGATAGGAGGTCATAACTAGTGTTTTCCATTTATTTTTCCTCATTAAAATTCTGCTGCATTTTATTTCTTGTTATTTAGTTTTCCTTAGTTTAATAATCAAATCAAAAAGCCCATTCGTGTGTGTGCATGTGAAGTCCTTTTTGGATTCAAAAGTGTCTTCGTTTTCTTATTTTTAGTTAGATTAGAGTCCTATAGTGTCTTAGATATAAACTCATTATTTTAGTAAGTAATTAATTTTATGTGGAAACGATCCTTACTTAACCGATGTGCTATCGTTTACGATTTGTGTACTTGTAAGATTTTTATTATTTTTGTTTGTCCAATTAGACACCCAACACTAGGCACATGATGGGGAACAAGAGTTTCTTTGAATCTCTTGTTATGGGAGAATGTGGATTTGTCACCTTTGGAGATGGCTCTCAAAAGAAAGTCATAGGTAAGGAAACATTGCTATTCCATAATTACCCTCTCTCCCTAACGCTTTGTTAGTTAATGGCTTGCAAGTTAATCTCATAAGCATTCCTCATCTTAGTGATAAAGGTTACTTCGTCCTTTTTGGTAGTGATGGCTGCTCCATCATGGGAGCTGTTGACGGTGATATTTGGGATTATACAAACTCAATCACACGTCACACAAAATCTATCAAATTAGTGAATTGCTTTATGAATAAAAAGAAATAATCAATATAATGCAAGAAAAAAGATTTACTTGAAAATCTTGAAGGGAAAAAACCACGGCTGCCGATGACGGCAAGAAAGTGATTCACTATGATAAAGTCGTTACAATACTCAGTCTCACTTGCTCTCTTGAATAATCAGTGATTCATGAACCCGTATTAGATATTTTTAGGATCTATTAATACATGCATATAACCCTAATTGTTGGAATACAAATAAAAGGAAAAGATGATAGAAGTTTAATAAAACTCTGACTTATGGGAATTGTTTTATTCTTCTCTCCCGTGTTGCATTGTTTGTGTTTTAGACGAATCATGTCTTTTGCTCATTTTGGACTCTGATATCTTTAAGAAAATCTGTTTCCTTATCAGAATATGTTTCGTGATACCTTATTTGAGGAAGATTCTTCCTCCACGTATTTGAGTCGTGATTGTATTAAATTCAATGTTGTTGACGTGTCATAACTCCAAGCGTAACTCGAATCTGTCCACGTGTCACTCAGCCGACCATCTGCCAAACCCGACCAAGTTTCTTTCACCCCCGACCAGGGATCTACACCCGATCGGATAACTAAACCCGACAATCTGGGTTTCCCCGACCGTTTTCCTTCCTTGACCAATCTAATTACCTTGGTTGAATGTCTTTCACCCAACCATCTAAGTAACTCTGATCAATATCTTGGGATTAACTTATAACCTTCTTTGGTTGGTTCAATCTAGTCGATATTTGTCGATTATGCTGACATGTCATCTTTCCAAATTTTACCATTACCAATAACAATACCCCCTTAAACATTCAAACTGAGCATCTTTCTCAACAAAGATAACTCTTTCGGTGAGATTTGTTTAACTCAGGATTCTTTTGTCTTGTAGCTCGTTAATGCTAGTTAATGCTTGACAGCTTGTCTTTTAATTCTACCCGCAAACGTTTGATTTGCCTAGGTAACTTGACGTGCATGACGTAACTAAGGGCGACGGTTCAAATTTTGAATGGCGCGTGATCTCCGGGATTCGCACACCAACCACCACTCTCGCATGACGTCATCTCGGCCTATATTCAAACCCTTCATTTTCCCTCTCACGCAATATTTTCCTTCAAACTTCAACACTTTTTCTCTTTTACAAATATTCTTTGCTCCGAATTTCCCTCAGAGTTCTTCATCTTTTCTAGATATTCATCTTGGTTTGGTGTCATCATTCTTGTCCATTCATTTTAAATATCATGTATGGATCATATCACCCATCACAGATTCGTTGAATTATTGATGAATGACATTGAAACTGGCGATAAAAAGAATACATCTAGAATTGAATTTATTGTACTAGGTCGTTCTTGAAATTTTTCCCCTTCAGTTCAACCTGTAGCTCTTAATGTTGATTACTTAGTGGCTCACCCTGAGTTTCAACCTTCCTTTTTTGATTCAAATACTGCTAACCAAAATGTCACTTCTCCTGATACATACCCAGATATGTCGAAGACAATTGGATCCGGTCAGGGTGGTAGATCAAACGCAAAGGATTCTACTGCGATGGATCTTAAAATTCCATCTCAGTTGCTAAAGATGGAAGACGTCCTAAGGAAACGTCGAGCTCATTTATTGAAGTTCTCAGCTGAGCAACCAAGTGCCTTCGACTTAGAGGTGAATGTGGTGAACGTACAAGAATTAGTGAAGTACAACGAAAGATTTGATCTCCCTCAGTCAGCCGAACTTTTCCTGAACGGCCAACGAGCAATTTGGAATCCACCTCAGGGCGCTGTGGCAGTTTGTGGGGCAATGCTCACGTCAGGGGTTACGCTGCCCCTTCAAACTTTCATTGCCTTATTCCTAGCTGAAACTGGGATTGCTCCGGCTCAGCGTACAGCAAATTCTTATCAGGTTCTTATGAGCTTGTGGCACCTATGGAAACAGATCGGTGCTAAGTACCCCCCGACCCAACAAGAATCCGCAACTTCTACACATTGGGTCGGTCAGACAATAGGGGTACTTTTCATCTTCAATCTAGCTTGTTCAACCATTGGATTTCCCAAAGGTTCGATCAATGACCCACTCCTCCATCCAGCAAGGATCACAAAGGCTTTATCTGGGGGTCCCTACTTCCAACAAGTATTGGAAAATAGTTGGTTCTTCGTTCGGGGTGAGTGGGGAGAAACTGTAGTTGCTAATCCTCGCAAATAATTGGCTAGTATAAGAACCTCAGTTTTATGATTGGCTTATTTCATGACAAATCACATTGGGGATGTTTGTAACGGGTAGCAGAGGTTCTCCAAGTGCGGTGTTCTCGAAGACATGCTTCCGGTCATCCTAAAGATCTTCAAGAGAAGTAGTTCACTTGTTCTTAACTCTTGAAGAGATTTAGTTGCACACACTCACTTCTCATGCATTTGTATTGACATGTATTGATTGTTGCACACTCACACACTTACGTGCATTTGAATTGTTATGCATTTGTTTCATGATTGCTCATGTGTGCATTCTTTCACACTCCACACTTGCACATATTGCACATTAATTAGTGTGTTGAGTCTGTCTGGAAAAGACAGTTTCTTCTCTTACCGCGGCCTAGACCGCTTGGCATGCACTGCTTGCACCGCGGTATACAGAGCGGTATACATCAGTTGGCCCATGCTGCCTTGACCGCGTCCTGCACACATGTACGCCCAGCGGTCCCTAAAGCGGTAGACTTCAGTAGGCCCATGCTGCCTTGACCGCGGCCTGTGCACTGCACGCACAGCGGTCCCAACTGCGATGTTGTCCAGTAGGCACACTGCTGCGTGTATCGCGGTCTAGGCACTTACCCAAGCCGCGGTCCAGTGAGTGGAATTGACGGGACTTTGATTCCCAAGCCCAAAACGATGCAGTTTTGTCTAGGGTTTCTATATATATTTTCTCTTCTTCAATAAACTCGTTTTTAGAGCTTCAAGAACCCATTTTTATGAGAGAGAACAACCCTTAGAGAGAGAAAGCTTCAAGCTTTGTTACTTGACTCTCCAAACCCAAAACCCATCATCTTCATGCATTTCTAAGCATCTTTAAGGCATGGGTTTTCATCATTAGTTGACTTGGTAAGTTGAACAAAAAACCTCATCTTTATCATTTGTTCATACTTTCCAAGATTGTGTTTTTATTGCATTTATTAGTTGATTAAATGCTAGGACTCTATTTAATGCATCTATCTATGAGTTCCTTTGTATGATTGGGTTTGTATTGTGATAGCTAATATTTAGGACATATTTGCCCCTCTAGCTAATTAGGATTCATTGATTGCATTTGTTAATTGCATTTATTGTCCTTGCCATTTTATGTGACAACATGTGTTGATATGGCTTTGTTTGATGACTAGAGTTTAGACTTGCATATCTATATCTAGTTAGGTCTTTATGAGCATTCATATAGACATTGATATCTAGGATTTGTACTTAGTGTCATATTTAATCCCTAGATAAGCATTTAGTGTTGCCTAACATTATTTGCATTTTGAGTATTCATATATTCACTTAGGTTGTTAATCTCATCTTGAGAGTTAAGTCTTGTGACTACAAGGTGTAGTGCACAAGCAAGTGAAGTCTTGCAACCAAGGTGTGGTTGGCAAGCAAAGTGATCAAGGATTCACTATAAAGGCTCGTTGGGCAGTAGTGGTGGGTTAGTGACCGAGAATGGTGTGACTAGAGGTCAACCTAGGTTGTAAACATCATTACAATAGTGGATTTGAGGATCGTGTGTGGCTAGAAGGATAGCCCGTGGTTTTTCCCTTTGTTTAAGGGTTTCCACGTAAAAATCAAGTGTTATTTATTATTCCACACTTTACACTTGATTTTGTAAGTTTGTTTATGAAGTGAATTTTTAATATTGACTAATCAAGAAAAATTGGTAATTAACTTGATTAAAACCTATTCACCCCCCTCTAGGTTGTAGACACACGCTTAGAGTGTATTTTCAGCTAGAAACAGTGTTTCGAGGCATTTTTACAGCCCTGATCAGTGGAACAAGACTCCAGTGTTGCTGACTGAAGATAAAGCCAGAAATGTGATCGAGGCTACCCAAACTACCTGGGAGGCCAGAGATGGTCGGGAGTTGTTTGTTGAGAAAGAACTCACAAAATTGGGGTTGTTTCCTCTTTTTATTTCTAGAGGAAGATGGTTCGGCAACATTTGCCTTACCGGTCTTACTTTTGCTGTCTTTAGTCAATGACTCAAAAGTAGTGAGCTCATTGAGCAACTAAGTGAGACTGAACTTTAGCTTGTTCATCTCATAGTTACTCTTGAACTGATCAAAACTCATTGGAAGAGTAGTCAGTATGATGCTCACCTGACTGGGTTCATCAATGACCCCGCCATTGATCTCTGCCATGTTAAAATAGGACATCATGTTCTGGACATGTTCCCCAACAGATGCACCCTCTTTCATCCGAGAAAGCATTGCGGAACGAACAGCTTCGTGCCACTTTTGATCAGATGGCTAACCGGACATAGCCTGCAATGACTCCATTATTTCAAATGCAGTACCCATTGTTTCGTGCTTAGTGACAAGCACGTCTGTCATACTGGCTAACATATATGTTCGGGCTTTCTTATCTGATAAGACCCATTTTTGATATGCCTCAAGAACAGTTCGTGCGACATTGACAGTAGGCGCTGGAGGACATTCCTCCGTAAGCACAAACTTTAGGTCCTTGGTGACCAAGATTGCATTTATGTTATGTTTCCATTTAGTGTAGTTATCACCAGTTAATTTGTCATTTGCAAGGATTTGTAACAGTGCATATGACATGGCTGAAAAAACATAAATTAAGAATTCATTCAATCATACATTCAAAACATATGCGTATGTTCGACATAAAATTAAACATGATGCATGAAAATGTTTAATGAACAAAAACAACCCTAAGAAAACAATGTTTTTATGCCACGACAATCTAACATTCCACAAGCAATTGCCACCTTAGGGTCGGTCAAATTCTTGCCTGTTGGATCGAGACCTTCTCAATTAAATGATAAACCAGAATAACTCTTATTCTAATATCATTCAACCATCGTTTACTTAGTCAGGTTTTCAATTAACCAATGTAATTAAAACCTTGTGAGCGTAACCCATCATTTTAGATCTCATGAGCTTAACTCGTGAATTGCCGCCTTAGGGTTGGTCAATCCAGAAATCCCCTCAGAAGTCCTATCCGTTAGGAAGTCAACCTTTGTATTGATTTTTATGGAAACCCACCTTAGGGAGGACGAAAGCAAAGCCGTCACGAGGCCCCACTCGAATCTCACGGTGTTGAACTAATGATGGAGACTGCGGGAAATAATGTCATATATCCCTCTCCCACTCACTATTTTATAATTAGGGTTTTCTATTAATATTAATGCATTTAGATTAAACAAGATTAAACGGCTAATTTCAATCTAAACGTTTAGTGCATTAATCACAAATTATTAGAATCATATTCCAATAACTAATAAACTAATATGATTTTTAACTCTTAAAAATCTAGTTCATTAGTGATAATTCTAATCTATGTAAACTATTAACTAAGACTAAAATTATTAAATGTGTATTTACCAAGTTTTAACTATTAAAACTAAACACATTATTATAATTAGGGGCTTAATCGAATTAAACCTAATATTTATAATGGACCCTACTAATCTAAGTAATTAATCACTTTAATAGATTAGTAATTAATGAGAATTACCAAGTTTTTACTCCTAAAAACTAATCCCATTAACCTATAGCCAATTATGTGAATAACCCATTTTAATCAAATTAAAAGTAAACACATAATATAGAAGGCTATAATGCATGTATGACATATCAACATATATATATAAATATAAATATATATGTGTAGGCACACCTAATATAAATGATATGTATATGCATGGCAATGCTTTAATTATCTCATAATAAAAGCATACATGAGTTGACCGAGTACAATGAGTTATTTAACTTACAAATAATATCTAATTACAAAAGTTATCCAAGGAATTCCGTGATCTTCAAGTAATCTCCAAGATTCTTCAAGTCTTTTGGGTTCTTCTTAATTTGGGCTTTTAACCAAGTCCAACTTGATTAAGAAAAAAAAATTATTTTATCATTATGACCCATCTCATGAATCAAACCTAAAGCTCAAGTGTTACTTTAACACTGTACTTGAGGCCTAAGGTAAGAAAAAATAAAATTCAGCCCAAAATCCTTTTGCAAATTCGGAAACCCTAACGTCGTGAATTTTCAGCTCAAAACGCTTTCCCCCATAGCCGTCATTCGTGCACATAGACTGCCCGCACCAGTACTGCGTGAACAGTACCGCATGAACAGTGCCCGTGAACAGTACCCATATGAATAGTTCTAGTGAACAGTGTCCATGAACAGCGCCCGTCGTGCATGTTTCTAATTTCGCTATTTTGCCATTCATCTTCTTCGTCGGATTTCTTCTTACATATTTTACAATAAAATACATAGCAGAAAAAATACAACAAAGAAAATACAGTAGGAAAAACAAAATAATAAAAATACATCCTGGCATTAATATTACATTGAAAAAAAATATTACAACCTTTAATAAGTAACCCTAAACCCATTGTACCATACAATTAATGATCAACCATGTTTATGAAAACAAAAAATAAACATCATACAATCATTGGAAAGTGCCTACACATTCATACATGCAATCAGGATCAATCGAATTCAATTATACAGTACAAAACCAGGCTCTGATACCATTCTATAGGTTCCAGATTTTGGATTGCGCAGCGAAATGAGGTTTTTAAAATTTCAATGCAATCATCAATTAAACCAATTGTACAGTAATAATCGAAAACAATAAGAAAGAGATGAAACTATTTCATACCAACGTTTGTAGTCTCCTTCTTCTTTTCGATCTGCTTCCTGATTTTAACTACAAGATCTTACTGGCTATCTCACGGGATTGGTAACGGCGTGTAGGCGTGTCACGGTACTCAGGAACAAGGAGGATGAAGAAAAGAAGAAAAAAAAATTTCTTTGGCCGAAAAATACCTAGAACACTTTCTAGGGTTTTTTTTTTCTTTTCTCTTCTTTGGTTCTATACGCTCAAAAAATTGACTCTCAATTCTGAAGGTATGTTGTGTTGTCTTAGTTTCCAAAAACATATATCAAATATATATTTAATAAAACTAGTTAATCAAATCTTTTGAAGATATCTGATATCTGATATCTTTAAAAATATTAATTAATATTAATATCTTTGATTTGATTTGAATTCAAACTCTTTTAAATTCAAATTTAAATATTTAATTAAATGAAAATAAAAATAATCAAATTATACTATCTTCATTCAAAATTAAATATCAATCAACACCCTCCATCTAATGATAAATTACACAATTAAATAATCTAATAAATTAATTAACATAATCATTAATATTCATTAATTAAATAATCTCATTATTCAATTAATTCCCGAATAGACACGTGCCACTTTCGTAAAACAATTAATTGGACAATCCAATTAATTAACTGTGACCGTTGTTACCGTAATCAATCGGGCTAGCAAGAGGACCCAATGGATCCACAGTATTTTGAACTCCAATAATTCTTAGAAATAATTAATTAAATTCTTTAATTAATATTTCATGATTATTAGCTTCGATGTTATTCCACTAGAAATCTGAAGCTGCATTCTCTCAATCGTAGATGTTTTTACACAAACCAATAACTTTTGGTGTCCATCGATATAGCTATTACATATGATATAATCATCCATCCACAAGTAGTTCATAATTAAAGTTAGGTCATAATGTCTATTATACCTCTTTAATCACATCTTTTTCATTAAGTACCGTTGATTCTCTAATGAACAATAAATCCTACATTCCTCACGGAATTAGGAGAGCATTCATATTGTTCAAGCCCTGAATCAACCCTTAAGGGAACTACTGTCTGCTTCTCGCAAGAAGGAGTGGATTCTACTATTGTGTACAAATCTTCCCAGCCACAAGCCAAACTGCGATTCCAACAAACGAAGCATATTGATCGGGAATGTAACTCTGATCTCACCCATGGTATATCAAAAACCATGATCTAACCTAAAGTGTTCGATAAGACACTCAGAATTAAGATCACCCATATATAGCCATCATTTGTGGATATATATAAATCTCATCATGGAACGAACCTTATTTAGAGATTCATATAGATCGTGGCCCAGTCCTATATGATCACATCATACAAAGTGCCTCCATTCTCATATCACCATGTCTCAGGATAAGATCACCGTACATTACGAATGGTCTGCAGCTATAGATTGACCACAAATAAAGTACCCAGCTTTATTTGCTATCTACGGACTCTTTAGGGTCCGTCCTGTAAGCGTTTTTCAGTGGCTGTTTTTCGAAAATAAAAATGAAATTGAAAACAGTGTTTTTTGTTTCATTTTCGAATTCTAAAAATGCGTCTGATAGCACATACTGAAAACTGTATTCTAAAATTAAAAACGGAAAAAACGCGTCTGGTAGGTTAATAAAAAAATAAAAAAAATTATTAATTTTTCAATTATTTTTTCTATTGTAATTCTTTAATTTGAATAAAAAATGAGTTCATAATTCATTTAATTATCAACTATTCCATCTAAAAAAGTTCTTTACTTTATGCCACCCAATAATTCATCTTTAATTCATCTAATTATACACCCATTTAAAAATTTTAAAAATAAATTATTAGCCATTTTATTCCCATTATTTTTCATCTAAACCCATTTCATTACTTTTGATACATAATTAAACCTCCAATAAACAAACAAATGTATTAATGTAAAGTTGGTCCAATCTTCATCACACAATTGTGCGTGATTTCAAGTCCCATTTTAAATTTTTTTTTGACAAAAGCAACAGATAGAATTTCAATTTCTTTTTTGACAAAAGCAACACATAAACACAAAATAGAGTAGAAGAAACTCATCAGGAATCTCATCGGTGGCACCAAGGCCGACGATCTAGCAACAGATCGGAGAAGAAGAAAAAGAAGAAGAAAAGAAGAAGAAGAGCAGCTCGGCGAGCGGCGAGCGCAAGCGGCCGACGGAAGAGCAGATAGGCAAGCAGTGAGCATGAGTGGCGGACGGAAGAGCAGATCGGTGATCGGTGAAAGAAGAAGAAAGAAAGAAGATGATGATGATCGGCCGCCGGCAGTGAGCAGATCGGCGGCGAGCAGATTGATGAAGGAGAAAGAATATGGAGATGAGGAAGAAAGATATGTCTGGTGGATTATAAAAAGAAAAAAAAATTTGTTAATTTTTTTGAAAAACAAAAACGAAAAACAACTTTCAAATGTTTTTCAAAATTTTCACTTTTAACACTAATTGTGTTTTTCAAATATTCTTTTGTTTTTCGAAAATAAAATGAAAAACGGTTAACGAACGTGAATTCGAAATCGTTTTTGGAAAACAAAAATGAAAACAAAACCAAAAAACAGCTGCAGGACGGGGCCTTAGATTGCTCGTTTCCAACTGAATCCATCTGTATATGACATTCATATACTCAGTTCAAAATTACATCCTGCAATCTTGGATGTTAAATACACATGTTATATAAAAGTATGAAACAATTTGAATGAATAAACTACTTCTTTTATTTATATTCTGTTAACTAGAAAATCCGCTCAGGGAGCGAAATTCGAATCAACACCCTCGTCCACTACTGGTAGGTGGTAGCGGGGTAGATACTGAGGTTCCTTTCTTATACTGCAGACTAAAGCAGACAAATACAAAGGAACCAGAATGATATGAAAGATACTGTTTTATTGATGGTTTTGCTATATCGATTTTACAACACACTCTTTTCTCTCTTTCTTACACAGGATGATGGTGGAGAATACGTTTATGTCGATAAGTAGCTATTATCCTCCCAGTGATTGTCTCAAACTCTCACTGGCTTCAAATAATTCAGAAGAAGATTCTATGGAGTTAATTTTCTCTCTTTGGTGATCAAAAATTTGACCTCCACTTTGTCTTTCACGGCCGTATATATAGGCCTCTTACATCCCTCAGAATCTGGATGTATTAATGATGATTATTTAGAGTCCTATTTTAGGCGTTGAAAGGAGTTGAGTAAGGCTAAAGGCGTAGAAATTGATCTCGTTAATCACTGCCGTATTTAAACTCTGATTCGGTTGACCGTTTGGTCTCATTTATGGTGCTTTGAATGGCATGGAGTCAACTTTCCCTGATTGAGTTGCTTGGAGAGGTACACTGGTTCTACACTTGGCGACGAGGTATACTAGTGTATTGATTTGACTTATTGGCGTAGCGCTTGTTCTTTCATGCTGGTGACTTTGTGGTGATATTCATCTTGCTGGGCAGGTAGGATGCCAGTATTTGAGGTGTTTTGGGACACCGGGTACATGTCATGGTACCAGGGTACCAGGTATGAAGTACCGGGTACCTGCGAGGTATGTGATATCACGGTACCATGTGTCAGAGTGGATGCTCAGCGTGGTACCTGCTCTTCATGGTTCGTACCTCCGGTGCTTCATCTGGATAGGTAGGTGGTCGAGGTTCCTGCCTTACCAGATATTGATTTCCTCTGGGTCGTGTCACTGATCCCGCTAGGTATCGGGGAGCTAGGATTGGTCCCTCATAGGTAGATACTTGTTGGAAAATTATCCTTTGGTCCCTTGCCAAAAAACCTTGCTAACATATTCAATTCACATTTACAAATTACAAGCTTTAGGGTAAAAACCCCAACATTGATATCCTCCAAGATATCAGGAGCCTTAATCAGATGGAGAATCACCCACACTAATTACGTAATAATCCCAAATAGGAAAGAGATGAAGACAATCCATGCAAGGAGAGTCCTAACAAGATTATGTGATCTTCGACTTACGCACCAAGGATTAGGGTTATAGACGGGCTGTATAAGTACAACCTAAATATCATTGTAAAGGGAATTGGACGTTTCTCCGTTACCAGAGTTTTACCACGTAAAATCGTTTTCTTCACTATTTGTCCTATTCTTATTTTATTTTGTTTACAGATTGAACATATTACATCGTTGACTGGCTGACATTTCCTACGTCCAAAAATCACCGTCAACATATATGTTGTGTGATTACATATATGTCGTTACGATCACAATGTAATATTTTAATTACAGCTAAAAGAGTTGATATAAACAAAATTGCATTGATAAATGCATGACAACTATTATTGTAACAGTTTCAATTAGAATCCATATTATATAGCTTGTGTGATTGAATATTTATTTATATAATCACTACTTAAACAGTATAATCATATTATATAGAGTATTGAAATATGAAGATTTGGATTCATAAATGCATGACAAACTTTTTTGTAAAAATATCAATTATAATTTATATTATATCTTTGTGAAATCGAATATTTGTTTTATATAATCACTATGTAAAATGTGTAATCACATGTTAAAACGTATTCGATATATAATATTTGCATTGATAAATGTATGACAACACTTTCTATATCAATTGCAATAAGAATCCATATTATATATTTTTTGTGATCGAATATCGGTTTTATAATTACAGTTTAAGATATAAAATCATATTTTAAAGAGTGTTGATATACGAAGATTTGTATTGATAAATGCATGACAACCAAGATAAGTGCATACAGTTATTGATATGAATGATGTAAGTACAATGGGCATGTATGCTTGGTGTGGGACTATTGACAATTTTTTTTAAAGACTTCACTTACCTGTTAAAAAAATTAAGAATCTCACAGTCAGAAAATGATCCATCAAGTGACATCGGACAAGGGGGTTGTAGGCTTGTAGCCAAAGCTTTATCAATCCTCTTACTTTATTGGACATTAGATTCACCACCCCTTTTATTTTTTTAATATTCATCTATATCGAGTGTTATCACACATTCCAAATGATGTTTACCCGTATAGAGTGTTATCACACATTTCAAATGATGTTTACTCATATCGGGTGTTATCACACAGTCCAAATGCAAATCAAATAAGGGAACAAGAAAAGACTTAATTTTAAAAATAAATGATTGATATTTAAATTTGAAAGACATTTATTGTTTTTTTATGCATTGATTGCTTTTTAATTTTGAAAAGAATGATTGTTTTACCTAGGGAACAGTTAATGAAGCTGTAATTTAAATTGTCTTGGATTAAATGATAACATGCTCAACAAATTTACAGGTTAACAACAAGCCAAATGGTCATGTGCAAGTCACATGTATTTTAAAGGTGTACTAAACACCAGTATTCTATATACTAACTATATATATATATATATGGTCTTTCTTCTGCCGGTTCGTCCTGATATTAAATATATCAGTTCTTTGAATGTGGACTATAGATTATGGAGAAACCAAGATAAGTGCATACACACTTGGTCAAAAAAATTAAATCTAATGACCTACATTCAAGGAACTGATATATTTTATATCAAGACGAACTTACATAAGATAGATTGTATATATATATATATTCATTTGACCCATTTTTATTTTTTTTTGTTTAGTGTAATACTGTCCAAACAAAAACCCTAATATAATAATATCATTTTGTGTTCACAAGCAGTGTAAAAATATTGGCACCCCTATAAGCTACTTGATGCAGTATTTTTATCTCTACTCAATTTAAAGAAAGTTCGTTCACTGGGATCGGTAATTCAGTAGGTTGAAAGCTGGTTAATGTAGTTGAAAACTAATCTAATTGCGTGAAATCTAAATGGTATAATGCTTATTTTTGGAAAAAGATAATTGATTAACTAATTTGCAAGTAGTAATAAACTAATTATCGCAAGCACACACGAAGAGATGAATATGGAGAAAAGCGCTAGGGAATTAATGTAACCTAATTAAACCACTCAATGCAATCCTTAAGTCTCGTTAAGCTCTTCAATCCGATTATTAGGGCTTGTTTTGATGGACCATGAAGTTCTTAAGCCTTCTCACTACTCACACATGGTCATGTAATGAGCAATAGTTAGAACTAATTTTTAATTAAAACTCCAAGCAGAATTAAACATAGCAAGGTCACGCATATGGAAATTCTCTAAATTTTTAAGCTTGTGGTAAAACCTAAATGGGATGGTCATCCACACATAGTCTTCAACCTCATGTATAAACTACTCTTAACACACACATTCATTGAGGTCACAATTGAATATAAGTAAAGGCATTAGAGCAAGTATTTCAATAAAAGAGACTAATAATGGAATGAACTAAAATAATAGACTCTTGGGTTACAAAGAGTTGTTCAATTGGTTACACCAATCCCCTAACTTAGAAATTTAGTTACACTTCTTAGGAGGAAAAGAAAACATAGACGAAGTTAAGAAGAAACCAAAGTGTGTCATTAAGGCTCCTTGACCAATGTGCTTATTCTTCTTGCTTCAAGACTCCAATATGGATGAATGATGATGAAAGGAGAATGTGTAAAGGTTGATGTAGATGTGTGAAAGATTCTAGAAAGGTATTCTCTATGTGGCTGATGATTCGGTCACGAAATTATCATTGGGAATTTATATATGGGAACCAAATGGGACCACAAATCAACCTAGAAAATCATGTTTGCATGCTGTCGCGACCGTTCAAGATGATAGATCGACCGCGACGACGCTTCATCTTCCATCCCATGCGTGAAATCAACGACAGTAGCAGCGACTCATTAGGCACGGGAGTTGCGGTAGCTAACTATGTCGCGGTCAACCAGAACGATAGTTGGACCGCAACACTTCTTCAATCAGTTTCGCTCCTTTTTCTTCATGCGACATTCGCTACACCATCCCTACTAGAGTTTCTGTCACCACTTACATCGCAGCGGGGCCAAGAAGGCGCTTCGACTGCGGCATTGCTTCTTTCTAGCTCCAGCTTCCAATTTTTTGCTCTTTAAGCCCCAACTTATTCTTTCTTTATCAAAAAGGCCCTTGCTATCTAAAAATCTGTAAAACAACTCATCGAGTCATTAAACACTAGATTTTATCCGAGAATCTAGCAATAAGCATAAGAAGGGTAACCTAAAATCAAGTGCTATCATGGCTCAATCAACACCCCCAAACCTAGCCTTTTGGTCATCCTCGAGCAAAACCGAGATAAAATAAAAAGCAAACCAGAAATTAAACAGACACTGACTTGATAAAAAGAAAACCTTTAGACACAACAAAAGTTAGAAAGTCAAATTTTCAACTGATTATGAGATGCAAAGGAGTGTGAATGAATGGAGCAGATACATGCAAAACATTCTCAAACAACCCAAAGGCGCTCACGGGACAATTATACCACACGAATCCCACACCTAAAAGTGCTCTCATATCGAGAACTACTCACTCTCACACCTCAAGCGTAATTCACTTCGACTCTAAGCCTCACTGGGATATCCTCTTTTCTTTCCACTAGGAGTCCTAAGTTCACACTCATGCTACGTATGCAAAGATAGAGTTATGCATCGGAATCAAATGTTTTGCATACAAACTAAAAATGAAACGCAATATATGGTGTACTACTCTAGGAAATGAATCAAATGCCATGGACGTGGAAGATCATGCTTCAAGAAACATTCCCAATCTAGATTTCATTATAGGTCAATTAGGTCTTTCCTTTTGGTTGTAATGGGGCCATTGGGTGAGATGTGGTAAGCAAAGAATAGGAAATGGAGTTCAAAATTCACCAATCATGTTAAGCATGTATGACACACCTATACACTTAGCTCTACTTACAATCAAACTTGGAACACTCGTGTTTAGGCTTGAATTTCACATACACTTGTGCTTTTACTACTTGTACCTATTTTTTTTTTACAATGTAAGCTCATAAGTGCATATTTTTCGCACTTTTCACAATTGTGAGCCCTTTGCCTTTGCACACATACACATTGAGCCTAAGTACACACTATCTTGCATATTAGAACTTCTTCACCCCTCAACCACTACACTACACATCCTAACAAGATTGGAAACAAGGGTAGGCATGTGTTTAGGTTTTGGCAATATGGTTATAATGTGGTTCCATTTGAAAGGGAAGTATTTGGCCTCAAATTTGGCTGTGGAGCACACATAGGGACAAGGAAATGTGTTTAGGCTTTTTAGTATTTTAATGCACACACATTGGCTAAAATCATTTCAACAACTCTGTCTATCAAGGGAATGGAAGTATCCATCAAGCAATCCACAAAAATAATACAATGTAATGTTTTATGGCAATT
The DNA here is from genome assembly GCA_033220585.1 of Dipteronia sinensis. Lineage (NCBI taxonomy): Eukaryota > Viridiplantae > Streptophyta > Magnoliopsida > Sapindales > Sapindaceae > Dipteronia > Dipteronia sinensis. The sequence goes on along the minus strand of CM065638.1, from coordinate 14,406,851 downwards.
GATGCACGTGACGAGATATGTGTTTAAAGATAGAAAAATGATACACTCAAAATGCGCTTTTTAAGGCTTGTGTTTATGAGCTCACTAGGTAATCTCTACTATTAAAACAAGGTGCTTGAGCACCAAGTCCCCTCAACTTGAACACAAAAGGATGGGACAAGCCCATAAAGTGCAAGCGAGACCCTAGAGTGACAACAACTTACTCAAATGAGCACATGATGCATAAATAAACTTGCCAAAAACACACGCTCAAGGTATTACACTCAAGCTATTTAAAGCTCAAAAATTTGACCATGAGACTTTTGGACTCGAAATTGAGAAGTTGAAAAACAAAAATAAAAATATTTCGACTCCAAACGACTAACGACGGCGTCGACACCCCCAAACCTAAACTCAACATTGTCCCTAATGTTGACAATAAGAGCCCAGCGGAGAGGCGCCTAAGCCACTCAAAGACAAAAACGACACAATAAAACAACGACCAAACAATGGCTTAAAAAGGTAGCAATCAATAATTCAACATGTGGGCAATTTAACATCAACTAATCTATCACCATACAGTTCACACCCTTAAATCAAACATCAAAACGATAACTAAGATAATAGCAAAAAGTATCAAAGCAATCCAACAATGCACGAAGTTAATAAAAAGAAAGAAAAATGCATAACTAAAAAGAAACTAATCTGAAATGTAACTAAGTAGCAAAAATGGACTGTGGTGTGGCTATAAAGTCCCGAGCATCTTCTCCTTGCCCTTCCATCCTTCGTCGACTTGTGAATCCTCGTCTTTGCTAACACACCAATGTCTATAGGGTGCTCATTGTGCAAGCAATAGAGCAAGGCTGCCACCTCATAAGCAACTGTAGTGCGGTGACCACATGGCCTCATAGAATAGGACATAAAAATATGCCAGAAGGCAAGCTCGATGTGGAGTCTGACCAAAAAGGCATCGGTCTTGCAACCAGGTTGTTAGCTATCTCAATGTTCATGTTCGTGAAAATGTCAAGCTTCGGAATCCCCTTGTACATACCAACAACGCTGGGTGCGCGAGGTGAGAGTGTGGTCCTGAAAAACCTGTTGATGTCCACGGCATTGATGGTCACCTCTCTCCCTCATACCAATATCGGGCTCCCTAAGCTGTAGTTATGCTCAATCACACCAGCATAAAATTCTCTCACCACCTGAGGACAATATCGAGGAGGATGTTGGACATACATCTCCCAGCCCCTAGCCTTCACCATCTAAGGAATGGGTGTCGCCCACAACTCACTGATGTTGATCCCCCGCTCGGGAATGATCTTCTTCTTGTTGAACTTGGCTATTCGGGTGGGAAATTCTGGATTTTCAGCACACGGCGACACCTGTCTCTTCCCTTTGTTTAGGCCTATCCCTAAGGCTGGAATCACTTTCCTCAACCACCATAGCGGTTTGCTTCGTCCTAGCCATATCAACCTCTGAACTGTGTCGCTTCTAATTTGCTTGAACAAAAATGGACAGCACCATGGCACAACCTAACCAACCATGGTAATCCAATACACCACAGAAATTTCATAGCCACAACCACAATCACACAGCAACAATAATCACGCCAAGCACAATACTACAAGCAAAATCCAAAATCCACCCCAATTTAGACCTAACTTCACTCTAATCAACCAATAATCCTCCAATATCATGTTATTAGCAACATAAGCACTTCAATCAACTCCACACACACAAAACACATACCAATTAGCATAACCAACCCTTCCACATTCAAAAATTTAATCCAATCACCCAATTTAAAATTAGAATGCACAAATAAGGGGAGTAGAGTGATTCGGCACTATTAACAATCTAAAACAAGTGGAAAGAAGAAGAGAATATCGATTACATGCGGTGGAAGGCATCGAGTTGCGAGGAGGGAGCAGTTTCTTTTTGAATTTTTGGTGCAGTAGTGCCCTACCACGAACAGGGGGTATTTATACCCACGAGGTGTTGCAGCCCGATAGTCACGGTCTTCCAAGATGGAAACATGGACCGCGAAACCAAGACGTCCTTGTTTCATTTAGTTGGGTACCTATCTTGGCCTTCATGCCACCCGACAACCTCGCGACAGCAATTCCCGTGGTTGAAGTGTCGCGGCCATTGGAGACGACATCATGCATCTCTAAAAAGTACCGAGGTGTATTGCAAAGACGGAAAGGCATCCTTTTGTAGGCAAATGTACCAAATGGGCAAGTAAAAGTAGTCTTCTCTTGATCCTTTGGTGCTATGGCAATCTGATTGTATCCTGAGTATCCATCAAGGAAACAGTAGTAATTGTGCCCTGCCAAGCGTTCTAGCATCTGATCGATAAATGAGAGAGGAAAATGGTCTTTTCCAGTAGCTGAGTTCAGCTTCCTGTAATCAATGCACACCCTTCATCCCGTCTGAAGCCTCTAGGGAACCAACCCGTTCTGCTCATTTTGAACCACTGTTATACCTGACTTCTTAGGAACCATGTGGATTGGGCTGACCTACTTGTTTATTTGTTATGGGGTAGATGATTCCCACCTCTAAAAGTTTCAAGACTTCTTTCTTCACCACGTCCTTCATGATAGGATTCAACCTCCTTTGAGCTTCTTTTGTTGGTCTAGCTTTCTCTTCAAGGTATATCTTATGCATGCAAATTGTTGGACTAATCCCTCTGATGTCTTCAATGGACAATCCTATTGCATACTTGTGCCTTCTCAACACCTCAAGAAGCTTCTCTTCTTCATGCTTCTTCAACTCCAAAGCTACTGTCACCGGATATGTCTCATTCTCACCTAAGTAAGCATACTTTAGAGATGTAGGTAACTCCTTGAGTTCTACCCTTGGTGGTGGGCCTTAGCAAGGTTCACATTTGACACCACTAGCTTTTCAAACTCTTCTTCTCTTGCCTCTTCTTTGGCTGGTTCGAAATTATCTTCTACTCCTTGAGCTTGATCTTGCCAGTCCCATTCTGCCAATGCCTCCAAGTCTTCATCCTTGAAGATACTGTTTACCTCTGGATATGATATCTCGATGAAAGCACAATCATCTGCTCCTGGTGGGTAGGATAGGGCATCAAACAACTTGAATTCTACGGTTTCATCTGACAATGTCATAGTTAACTTCCCATTTTTCACATCAATGTAGGTTTTAGTTATGGCCAATAATGGTTTCCCTCAAAGAATAGGTCTCATATTCGTCTCCTCACTCATATCGTCCATGTCTAATACCACAAAATCTGTTGGGGATAATGAGTTTGTCAACCTGGACTAACACGTCCTCCACAATCCCTCTCGGATACCTTGCTGAACCATCGGCTAGTAGTAAGGACATTGTTGTTGGCTTGAGTTCATTCAGCCCAAGCTACTTGTAAATGGCGGAAGGCATCAAGTTGATATTGCTCCCAAGTCTATCATAGCTCTCTCAAGCTTAGTATCCATAACCGTGATGTTGATGTAAGAACTGCCCAGATCCTTCAGCTTGGGTGGAAGCTCCTTCTGTAGAACTGCACTAGCACTGCCTGCTATATATTCTTGGTGGTTTGGCCTAAACTTTTTCCGTTGGTGTGAAGACTTTTGAAAAACTTAGCATACGCCGGTATCTTCTCGATCATCTCTAGTAAGGGTAGGTTTACATGCACTTTGGATAGGACATCAAAAATCTCCTTGAAAGCCTTGTTCATCTTGTCTTGCTTGAACCTCCCTGGAAATGGAACCGGTGGAATGTATGGGTTAGGTGACTTATGTAGGAGGGATGTTTTCTCGAGAATTTTCTCAACCCCTATCTCTTCCTCTTCTACTCTAGTCTTTTCCCCACTCTCTTCTTCCGACTCATCAGCCTCCTTTCTCTTCGGTTCACCAACATCTCCAGTGTCTAGAACCCGGCCACTCCTCAATACTCTCATTGCCTTAGCTTGTTCTGACTGACTAGGAAATCCACATGGCTCAATCTTGTAGATAGTGTCGGCTACCTGCCCCAATTATGTCTCCAACTTCTTCATAGATGCTTCTAGATTGGTAAATCGCTGCCCACTTGCTTAGATGAAGTTGTTCAAGTTCTGATCTGTTTACTGTGAACTCTAAGCAAGGTTGGTCACTAGATCTTCCAAAAAAGGTTTCCTAGGCTGATATGAAGACATATCTCTGTTTCCTGAATTGTTCCTCTGTTGACCACTTGATCCTTGGCCCTGGTAATTTCCCTTATTGAATCCTCCTTGATTTTCTCCTTGAGTAATTAACTGGTTGTTCAAGGCATTGTTCGGATCCTACCATGAGAAATTGGGATGGTTGCGCCACTCTGGATTGTAAGAGTTAGAGTATAGATCATTTCTTCCTCTTTGATAGTTCAAGCTTGGACCTCCCCTGCCTCAAATGGAACCATGTCTCTACATTGTTGGTCACCTTCATATACCACATTTTCCCTTCCTTGTTGTTGACCCATATTTCTTGCCATTGCCTCCACTTGATTGGTTAGCCTAGGCATTTGAATAACCATATCTATATCTTGACTAACAACATGCTTTCCTCCTCTTCTTGAAGTTGAGCTTCTATGTTGGGAGTTAAGAGCCAATGTCACATATATCTCGAAAATCTCACGAGCTGATTTCTTTGTGAGTGCATCTCCACATGCATTATCTACCAAAGATTGTGTGAATTCCGTTAATCCATCGTAAAAGGTACGGACCTTGTACTCTTCGGATATCAAGTGAAGGGGGCATTGCTCCAAAAGCATTCTATATCGACCATATGCTTTATGGAAGGGTCCATTATCCTCATCGGTGAAACTGGCAATGTGGATCCGAATTTCCTTTGTCTTTACGGCTGGGAAGAATCTACCGAAGAAAGCTTGGCACACTTCATCTCATGATCTCAAAGAACCCGACTTCATTGAAGTGAACCACACTTTGTCTATATCCTTCATACAGTATCTAAAACACCTCATCTTTAACTATTCTTCTGTGAGTCGGCCTATAGGAAAAACTTCCAAGATGGATTAGTAGTCCTTCATGAATTGCAAACAATTTTCATTTGGGAGGCCATTGAAAGACGGAAGCATAGCCACATGGAGTCCTTTCAACTCATAACTCCTAGCCGCTGCATTCAACACAATTGGTGATGGTTGACTCTCAATCATTGGTTGTCCCGACTCTCTCATAGCTAAGATCCCCTCGTCAACCTCATGTGTTGGTGACCCTGGCGGGCTCATATGCTCTTCTTGCTCGTCCATTTCCGGAATAGAGGTACCCTCCAAATCAACAAAGATATCTAAACCTTCTAATCTTCTAGCAAGTCAACCTACACGATTTATGTTGTCGTTAGCTAGGAAAAAATTTCCTCCAAGCGAATGGCGACAGTGCATGAACATGTGGCCATAAACACCAAAAACAACAATACCAACAAAGTAAAAAGAGACTAAACTAAAGTAAACAAATCTAACAAAATAAATGAGTCACACTACCTAAACTAAATTAAATAGATTCAACTAACGAATCTACGCCGATCCACGACAGCGACGCCAATATTGATGCAGTATTTTTATCTCTACTCAATTTAAAGAAAATTCGTTCACTGGGATCAGTGATTCAGTAGGTTGAAAGCTACTTAATGTAGTTGAAAACTAATCTAAATGTGTGAAATCTAAATGGCATAATGCTTGTTTTTGGAAAAGACAATTGATTAACTAATTTGCAAGTAATAATAAACTAATTATCGCAAGCACACACGAACAGATGAATATGGAGAAAAATGCTAGGGAATTAATGTAACCTAATTAAACCACTCAATGCAATCCTTAAGTCTCGTTAAGCTCTTCAATCCGATTATTAGGGCTTGTTTTGATGGACCATGAAGTTCTTAAGCCTTCCCACTACTCACACATGGTCATGTAATGAGCAATAGTTAGAACTAATTTTTAATTAAAACTCCAAGCAGAATTAAACATAGCAAGGTCATGCATATGGAAATTCTCTCAATTATTAAGCTTGTGGTAAGACCTAAATGGGATGGTCACCCACACTTAGTCCTCAACCTCACGTATAAACTACTCCTAAGACACACATTCATTGAGGTCACAATTGAATATGAGTAAAGGCATTAGAGCAAGTATTTCAATAAAAAAGACTAATAATGGAATGAACTAAAATATTAGACTCTTGGGTTAGAAAAGAGTTGTTCAACTGGTTACACCAATCCCCTAACTTAGAAATTTAGTTACACTTCTCAGGAGGAAAAGAAAACATAGAATAAGTTAAGAAGAAACCAAAGTATGTCATTAAGGCTCCTTGACCAATGTGCTTCCTCTTCTTGCTTCAAAACTCCAAGATGGATGGATGATGATGAAAGGAGAATGTGTAAAGATTGATATAGATGTGTGAAAGATTCTGGAAGGGTATTCTCTGTGTGGCTGATGATTAGGTCATGAAATTATCATTGGGAATTTATAAATGGGAACCAGATGGGACCACAAATTACCCCAGAAAATCACGTTTGCGTGCTGTCGCAATCCAGGATGTCGCGGCCATCCAAGATGATAGATTAACCGCGAGGACGGTTCATCTTCCATTTCGCGCAAGAAATCAGTGACAGTAGCAGCGACACATTAGGCGCGAGAGCTGCGGTCGCTAACTATGTCGCGATCATCTAGAACGACAATTGGACCGCGACATTTCTTCAATTAGTTTCACTCCTTTTTCTTCACACGACATTCGCGACACTTGTGTCGAGGCGGGCCAAGACGGCGCTTCGACGGCGACATTGCTTCTTTCTAGCTCCAGCTTCCAATTTTTTTCTCTTTAAGCCCCAACTTCTTCTTTCTTCATCAAAAAGGCCACTGCTATCTAAAAATCTACAAAACAACTCATCAATCCATTGAACACTCAATTTTACCCGATAATCGAGCAATAAGCATAGGAAGGGGGACCTAAAATCTAGTGTTATCGTGGCGCGATCACTACTATTATGTAACAAATAGAGAATTAGAGATTGTGTGGTTTTGTTAGATAGTGAGTTAGAGAAGTTGTGTAACAAATTCATTCAGTATGATAATATTTTAGATTTTTTTATATGAAATATTATACTATTATATAAAGGGCTCGCAAATTTAATTGCATTGAATATCACCAATTTAATAACTTAAGTTTTAATAGCATCTAAATTGTGGATCTGAAAAAAAAAATACCTTTAAATAAAACACAGTAACAAAAATAAGTCTCGCGTTTTTTTTTCAAGACTAATTTTTTGTGTTTCTGAGATTTATTTTAGTGTTTCCGAAACTTATTTTGTATTTTTCGAGACTTATTAGGTATATTTACAATTTCCGAAACTTATTGGGCAAAAATGAAAATTTTCCAATTTATTTTTTGTTCATCTTCTTCATCGACCTCCATTGGTCCTCCCAAGGTCGACCTTGAGATTTTCAAAGCCTGAGGTGAACTATAGAAAATTTGGCCCTCGATACTCTATGTATGTTTACTTGGTTTTTTTGTTTTCTAGTAAATACTTGTAAAATTCAATATAATAATTCAAACTCAAGACTATAACACAACAAAATAGCAAATAAAAAGTTACAACATAAAAATTTTATAATTGCATCAAAGAATATATCATTTAAACCTTATTCATCTCACATTTTTAGTAGGAAAGGTACTAATTAAGCTTACATAAAAAAAAATAGAGTTTCGAAAAAGAACAAAAATAAGTGTATTGATTTAATTACCTTTGGAACAACGATATCTGAATTTTTGTTTCAAGAGAGTTTTGAGCTTTTTTTTTATAAATATAAAAGATGATTATTTGAGACAAACACGAGTGTTACTAAGATTCAACCCATAGCCACCTTTGATCCAATGTTGTTGTTGCAAGAATGATAACTGAGTTTCCATTGGTGAGCATTTCTTTTAGAGTGACAATATTTGCACCCCTTAAAAACTGTATGTACACCCCTAAATTAGTTTGTTTTTAAAAATCCAATAATACCCTTGAATAAAATTACTAAGAGGATTAATTGTTTGTTAGTACACCCACCAACAAGTATTAATTAGTTTCCTATTTTAATCTTTTGTAAAAGAAAATTCCTATTAAAGGTTTGATATTAAAGTAATTCTACCTTGCCCAAATTTGGTGCCCAAATGATGTAGCAACACTCTAATCCATTTATTTAAATCATGCAATTCTAATACAATTTAAATGAATGAATTATAATATTGCCATATCATTTGGACACCAGATTTGGGAATCAAATTTGGGCAAAGTAAAATTATTATTGATATTAACATATATCATAAAAACTTTTTCCATTTTAATAAACCCTAGATTCCCTTTTAAATATATTTTCAATCTTTTTTTAAGGAAATACTAATTGATTGCTAAGTATGGAAAATGAATCAAAATCACAAAGATAAATTTGGTTGTGAAAAAAGTAAGTTTTAAATTAGTTTTTATTATTTTTGTTAGAAGAACAATATGATTATGTATATAAACAGATTTTTAAATTAAGTATATTATCTATATTTTTTTCATTTCTTCCAAACACACTTTAGACTTTTTTTTTTATCAATATTAGATGTTCTTAAATTTCCTCGAACACCTATCTTTTTTTTTGACATATCATTTAACACCTATCTACTTCCACATCAATTGGGATATAGCACAAATCTTGCATCCTAACAACTCTCTCAACCAAAAAGTGATTCTTTAACATATATATATAAAATCTTAAATAGATTTTTAACGAAAAATAGAGTTTGAGTTTTTAAAAAACCAAGAACAGAAAAGAAGTAGGGAAGAGAAACAACGGTATGAGAATTAAAGATAACAACAAAATTTGAAATAAGATTAAATAATATAATAATAGTTATATGCGGTATGTACTTACAACAATACAATACAATATAATTAAAGAAAGGGTATTTTTGGCATTAAGTGGGGTTTAATTACAAATTAGAGACTTTTTTAAATTTTTGATGGGTGTGATTACGAAAGGGGTATAAATACAATTTTTGAGGAGTGTCATTATCATCACTCTTTTAAAATATATATATATATATATATATATATATATGTATATGGTTGGTCATTTTTTAAGTCATTTATGGGTTAGGTTTCTATTGGTGGACATTTAAAAAAATATTATATGTATATTGTGAATCATTTTTAAAGTCATTTATAGGTTTGTTTTGTTTAAAATCTTATATGGACTATGTTTTAAAATCAGTTTTTTTAAACTACAATTTAGGGGCCCTTTACAATCGGGGGCCCTAGGCGGCTGCCTCACTAGGCTCCCTCTAGGGCCGGGCCTGGGTCCTCCATGTTGGAGGACTGTTCCAAAAATAGCAAAAATATAATAAAAGAAGGAGATGAGAGTATTTTTGTCTATTAATATCATTTAAACTTAACTTGTTAAACTAGTGTTACTCTTAAAAGTCCACATAAAAAAGTGTTATTTCCTCATATTTCCACATTACATAAATGCGGAGTCTTTGGGAAATGGCAGGACTTGAACCCGCACCTCGTGGTGTAGGTATGAGGGGTTTACCATCGAACCAACCTCATCTTGTTTGATAATATCTTAGATTGGAGTTGCAATGCCCGTAAGTGAAATATCAAAAATAATAAAAGTAATGCTACTTTGTCCAAATTTAGTGTTCAAATCTGGTGCCTAAATGATATGACAATATTGTAATTCACTCATTTAAATCATGTAAATCTAATACAATTTAAATTATGAATGGATTATAGTGATTCAATATCATTTCAGCACCAGATTTAGACATCAAATTTAGGTAAAGTAGAATTATTGAAATAATAATAATAATAATAATAATAATAATAATAATAATAATAGGAGGATAGAGAGTTAGAGATAATTGTGCGGCTTTTAATTTATTCACAGCCAATTTCAATTTGATCAGATTGCAACTTATATTGTATACTTGCTAAGTGGCTACTAGTTCAACCTATAAAATTTTATTTTCATCACTCACAAAATAACTATATGTTTCAACAGAACTGGCTGTTCTAACTTCTAACTTTGCCATTTATTTGAAGAAACGGGAAAAGACTATAGAAATTGACAAGCGCATCCATAAAACCCGGTGGTTAAATTGATTCACAAACAACAATATTGCAACAATTTCAAAGATGATATGATTGTGATGATTCAACAAATCCTAAAAGGTATAAAGCAAACAAAAAGGATGATTTGGTTTCTGTAAATCACAAATAAAAAAAGTCTAAAACCTTTTGTCACATTGACTATATAACCTTTTCCCTTTTTTTTACCAGAAAGAAAGATTAAAAAAAAAAAAAGATAATTCATTTCCACCATTTTTGTCCCCTTTTAACTGAAAAAGATGATTGTGTTGTGTGCAAGTCATTTTCACCATTGTATCCAACAATTCATCTCCTCTTGATTAATTAGCGCGTTTCAATAGTAAGTATTCATAAAACTATCTATTAATTTTAAAGCACATAAACTCTCGGTAAGGGTGGTGGTACATATATCTTTTCACGTTAGCAGTTTCTCATACTTATTTTATAAATATGTATGTTATAGAAGTAGATAACCAAATTTTCTTCTTGGTGTTGTCGATGTACATGTATTGTATTATTTTATTGTTTGTGTTCATACATGTGTTTTGTCTGCTATGTAAATATATATTGCGTGCAATAAACTTAAATACAGTACAACACAATAAATGGAAATTTGAACACCGAAAACTTACCTTTTGTAGAAATTTTCAATTTTGCTCCATTCACGAGTGGTCCTTAAGGTTATAAACAATTGTCTCCCAGGATATAATGGATTTTGTTCTTCAAGTAGTAGAACTTCAAACTTAAAGAACTGTCAAACTCAAATTGGTGTTTTGTACTCGAAACTTTTGACACTATATATTTTTATGCAGAGAGAACAAGAATGCGGAAAAATATTGGTCTCAAATGGTTAGAGAACATCCATATTTATAGACATTCTCGTACCCATTCGAAATGACACATACCATTTCGAATGGACATGTCCTTAAAGGAAATACATATCTTTTAAGAAATGATACCACCGTTATAAAAAGATAAAACTCTTATGAAATGATACAGTTATTATGAAAAGTCACAACACTTAACCAAATTTTATGATTCAACAATACATCAATTTCCAGGTTGATCCAGGAAAGTCTCAATATAGGCTTAACCCGTTTGGTATTATGCGTTATTGACTTATTGTATTACTCACATGGAGAGATTGTTATTCTCAGAACTTAAAAGCTCTTTAAATAATGAAGAGAGAAAGAGACACCAAAAGAATTACAATGAAAGATACTCTCAGAAGCTTTTCCTCCATCTACTTCAAAAAAAAAAAAAATTACTCCAAGATTTAATGTGCCTAAAAGAACGTTCCATCGTGTATATTGAATAGTTCCAAAAGTCAAACAAATATAAAATAATGGATTTGAATGGTAAACCTTCTTCATTTCTTCTATTTTCTCAAATTCTAATTTTTTTATAATTTTTTTTATTTAAAAGCGCTCCCTATATTACATAAAAGCTAGCACCTATCATTTCCTTCTTATATCTTTTCGAAAAAACTATTCCTTCATATATATATATATATATATATATATATATCTCGAGAGAGAAGTATCGGTGTCTTATTTTCAATAGAATTGCATATAGCTTAACAGTGATAATACATTGAATTCTAGTTACCTAAAAGCCTTAAATGTCTGTATCACCTTTTAAATCTTGCTTCCCACCTCATAATTGTATTATTGTAATACTTTGAATTCTTAGCACCCATAATACTAATGCTACTCATCATTGATAGTGTTTTAATTTTATTCCAGTCTTGTCCATGCTAATGTGATGAATAGTGAATAGTGTTGATGTTTGGTGAGTTTCAATTAGGTGAATTAATAATGACAAATATAGATAAAATATAGGGAAAAGTAGGGATAGCCCTATTTTTCCTAAAAACTGGAGAGAATAATAAATATAGGGTAAATTGCACTAAAATGCCTTGACATTTGCTAATATTGCAACTAGATTGAACTTTTACTAAAAATAACAGATTAGTGCCCTTAAACAAACAATTGACTGTTAATGTTAATGGTTGACCGTTTAATTTTATGAAATGTCCAAATTACCCCTAATAAAATCAGAAAGTAATAAAAAAAATCAGAAAGTAAAATAAAAAAGTTAAATAAAAAACCAAGAAAATAATAAAACATTTATAAAAAAAAAACAAAAATGACAGAGAACTTCTTCATCATCAAACAATCACCTGCAAAGTGATCGGCATATTTTTTAACAAAATTTAATACCATTCACAATTTTTGTTGGTATGTTGCACATCTATTATAGGCACCCACTTCTCCTTCCCTCTCTTTCACTTCTCTCACACAAATCATCAAACACCTTATAGGCACCCACATATAATCTCTCAAAACACAAAGACTCTCTACAAACCCACATTCTTCACTCAAATTAAGAGACATCACTGATAAAAACAGTTCAACACAACTACTAATTCAACATCATCAAACAGACAAATACATCGTTGATAAAAAAAAAAAGGAAGAAAAAAAAGGATTGAGTTAATCCATCTAGTCTGTGTGTGTTTCCTCCCTGCCATTGTTGTTTCTTTTCTTCCAACGAAAACAGATCCCCTGAAAACCCCACAACTATTGGGTACCCCTCTTCGAGTCTTCAAAATCGTTGTCTTCTTCTCGTAACGGCGATGATTTGTGAGGTTTATTGGTTTCTCTCGTGGGTTGCCATGGAAGAGAGAGAGCAAGAAAATGGAAGGAGACTTTTACGATTGTTGCTGAAATCAAATTGGAGAAGATGATGGTGGGAGATTATTAGAGATATGGTTCCAATTAAATATCTAAGAACAAATCTACAATTTTTTTTACTTCTTACACATTTATTTTTAAAACCTTATTTCAATATTTTATTCCTTAATTTTAATGGTAAAATGACCTTATTACCCTTTTGACATAAAAAAACTCAGTTAACCATAATGGTCAATGTTAGGTCAAGGGTACTTCTCTGTAATTTAGGCAAAAGTACAATCTAGCTGCAATTTGGGCAAATGTCAAGTTACTTCAATGCAATTTACCCATAAATATATGTTGCGACAAATAAATTTTTATTAGGTGTAGACGAGACGACATGGACGGAGCGACTCAAGGATGAGGGGGGGCCACTGCCCCTGAAGTCTTACAAATTATAAATTTGTCTCCTTAGTTTTCAGATTTTTATGTTTTACCCCATTTAATTTTTATATTTTTCTAATTATTTTAAAATGTGTTGTTATTTATAATATATGTATGTGCACATATAAAGTATATATTTGATTGTAAATATATTATTTCTTACTTTATATCTCAAATATAAATCAAATCAAATCACTATATATATATATATATATATATATATATATATATTGTTATATCAATTTTAATTCTTTTTGTAATCAAAATTACATTTATTAAATTCTATCTTAACTAATTTATTATATACTTAAAAAAGTTTTCTCCAAATCATACTTATTCACTCTAATACCATGTCATACTTTTGTTAGGTTATTTATTTATTTATATAGTTTTTGCTTATTTATTTTTTTAAAAATATAAAAATGTGTTGATTTAACAATTTATATAATTAAAACATGGTATACATAGGCATATATTTATATTTAATTATTAATACATTTTATCAAACAAACTTTTATAGTTTTTAACAATTAATATAGTTTTTCGATTATAGAAAAATATTAGAAGTACAATTTAAATTCCAATTTGTTTTCTAACTCTTTATATATATATATATATATGTATATATATATATATGTATATATACAGGCATTTTCTCCTTAGTACGCACTAATATAACTTATATTAGTATGTTGCATGTGGACCACTGATTGTGGAGAAGTTTTGACAAGTGCATACACTTTGAGTCAAAGTATGTAAATCTAATGGTCCACATCCAACGCACTGATGAAACGCACTAATGAAGTTATATCAGTGCGTACTGACTTGAAAGTTTCTGTATATATATATATATATATATATATATATATATATATATATTTATATATATCTGTTTTCTAACTCTTAAACACTATTATTGAATCTTGAATTAATGACCATACGTTTTAGTATGGGTTAGGCTAAACTAACTTAAATTTATGACTTAATTTTGTGACTTCAACATCTCAACCATCAATGTGCCTTTAATCCAAGAGTTGTAAATGCATTCAAATTTCAACCATTGGATTAAGAGCATATGAGTGGTTGAGATGTTGAAGTCAACAAATTAAGTCGTAAATTTAAGTTGATTTAGTTTGACCCTTTTAGTATATATTATTTTTAGAGTGATCCTAGAACTATCGCCAACTTTATATTCTAACCAGTGGTGTGTCAATTGAAAAATAGATATATATATATATATATATATATATATTAAGGGTGCGGATATTAACACTTATAAATATGATAAGCACACATATATTTTAATAAAAAAAATTAATTATAAAAATATCCCAGTAGAAATTAACCAATAAGGACAAATTAGTTTAATTAAAAAACAAATAATATTTATATCCATTAATTACACACATATCTTCAACTATATCTCTTTATTAAAAAAAATTAAAAACTAAACCATAATTAAACCATAATTCTATTTCCAGTATCAAAATCTATCTTTATCATATAACAAAGTAATGGAAAAAAAATTCAAAAGATTTTGATCATACAGAGGTACGTATTTTTTTGTTTGTTATAAACTCTATCAATAAACAAAATTATGAAGTAATTTTTTTAAAAAAAATAGCAGTACTTATCATTGTGTATCCAAGAGATCAACGGTTGTATGAGGATGTGAAACTTGTTATAATAAATATCAGCAACTTGACAGAGTTGAGTTCTCTCTGTTTTCATTTCCTGGAAGTAGAGTTTCTCGAACTATTCCTTCAAAAAAGCATAGCATGGAATTCCCGATGCTTAACTGAGTTCAAATTTGTGATTGTTCATGATCTCAAAAGCATTACCTCTCGTGTCCCAAACTTTGTGGAATGTGATTATTATCAACATGGACGATGCTTGAGTTTTGTAAATGCTAAGAAGATATCTGATGTAGTTGTTGATGGCAAGAAACTTACTATGAAGAACTTAAGAAGTTATCATTTGTAAAATTTGGTATGTTAATAACTTAAGAGGGTGTATAAATAAACTGTATTAAAATGAATACATTCATTTAAATAAGGGTACTATTGGCATTAAGATGGGTGTTTATAGTAATTATTTAATTTTAAATTTTAGACATATGTGTACTTATAAATATGGGTGTATTTATCATATTTATGGCTGTCAATATCCGTACACATATATTAATTATGATTCATTTCACATGTCACACTTATATGGATTAAATTAAATTGTATACTCTCATACCTACACCACGAGGTTGTGGGTTCGATAATTATTATAAAAAAAAATTAATGTTTTAAAATATTTACAACATTTTTAATTAATATTTTTCTTTAAAATAACCTTTAATATATGTGTCGATATGATTTAACTCATTATTTCACAGCACCCTTCTCAAAATCATGGCTTCATCCCTGCGAAACGACAATACAAAACTCACTTTAAATTTAAACTTAGTGTTAAACGAAGGTTTCGATTGGATCTAGAAAAGTATATTTTCACAATATTTGAAGAAAAAAACTTTTCCTTGTCAAACCATACTTAGAGTTACCGGATCGCATATATGGTATTCAAGATACATCATGGGTATCAAACACTTCGAGATCCCGCACTTCTTTGATTTGGCTTGAATATAATTTCAATCAACTTCTTGAGAACATGGAAAAGCAACATAAGTAAATTTGTTTTCCATGACTGATTTTCACTCTCTTGATGCTTTGAATGCCCAATGTCTTCCTACCGATTTTCACTTTGTATTTAGCTTATATTATTGTGTGGTCACTCTTTGTATTTAGCTTAGATTATTGTGTGGTCACTCTACTTGGGGAGAGGAACAAGATCAGAGGTTGTAGAAACTAGGTTTAGAGAGACCGAGAAAACTTTTTTTCTTCACACACTGAAACCTTAGGTAGTTTTTCTAAAATGGGATATTCTGAATTTACATCTCGGTTTCCTCATACATGCATCTTTTATCGTGTGCAAATAGGGTTTTTTTTTATTTATTTTTATTTAAGATTACATACTTTTCTCTTTACCATTAGTTAATATAAGCTCATTAAACGAGATGAAGTTGATCTGATGATGAATCTCACACACATATATCATAAGGTTGCGGATTCAGGTTCGAGTCCTCCTGCTCTCCAAAAAAAACCCTCAATTATATTTATATAATATTGTAATACTTAATGTATATATATATATATATATATATATATATATAAGCTCATTATTTAAATAATTAAATAATAATTTTAAGTGAGATCAGAAGGGGATGGTGAACATTATTTATCTTCCTTAAATACATCTTACATGCATAAATCCCTTAATTAATTTATGATGACAGATTAGTCTTGAATTTATACGACTAAAATTGGGATCAAATTTCAGCCATAATATATATATATATATATATATATATATATATATATATATAAACACGATGGTTCTCTAATCAGGACGTCCTGAATTTATAATTTCAGGACGTTCAACCACAGCCACATATTCACATTGGGCCCACAACTCCACATTAATAAATACCTACACTCAATATGAATGTGTGGCTGTGGTTGGACGTCCTTAACTTATAATTTCAGAAAGTCCTTACTAGAGAATCATCATGTGTATATATATATAAATATAGAAAAAATTCCACCTCAATGCGCATTGATAAATATTTATTAGTACGTTGCATGTAGACCATTAGATTCAATTGCATTGACCCGGTCTGTAAGCACTTGTCAGTGCTTATTCATAGTCTATGGCTCATATGCAATGCATTGATGTATTTTATATCAGTGCGCACTGAGAAGAAAAGGAATATATATATATATATATATATATATATATATTATTTATATACATATAGTGATTCTCTCATAAGGGACCCCTTATTTAATTTCGGTAAGGACTTTAATAAAATAACAACCATTTTTATGAATTTTGATCTGAATTTTTTATAGATGATATATTCAATGAAATCTACCTATGAATATAATTTGAGAATTTTTCAATCACTACAACTATTTTTCTTGAATTTTTCTTGAATTTTTCTATATTTAGCCCATTTTCCGGTGCTTTCATATTTTAAAAAATCGGGATAAATAGTTGTAGTGCTTGAAAATTCTTAAATTTTATTGATAGGTAGATTCCATTGAACTTATCATCCAAAAAAAATCTGATTAAAATTCCTAAAAATCGATATGATTTCATCAAAGTCTTTACCGAAATTAAAATAAGGGATCTTTTATTATAAAACCATTATATATATATATACAATTTTTCTATTGTCAGTTCGTCCTGATATAAAATATATCATGACAAAGAATGTGGACCATTAGATTTACATACTTTGACTCAAAGTGTATGCACTTGTCAAAAATTATCCATAATCTTTGGTCCATATTCTTCTTCTTGATATATTTTATATCAGAACGAACTGACAGTAGAAAGACTGTATATATATGGCTTAAAAATTTTCTCGCACTCTTTACTCCTTTATTTTTGGGACTAGCATCAACTCAATTAGAGTTTCTCCTTACAATCCAATGTTTTTCTTTTTACACGTCATTTATAAAGACACTTCATTCTCTCTTTTTTTTTGTTGAAAAGGCAATTTATTGAGACCAAGCGAGGAAACTCGCAAGGAAAGCACACAAGAAACAGAAAAACAAACAGAACACCCCTACATCCCACTAACAGTTCACACCAGAACCACACCAGAACAAACGAAACCAAACCAACAACACAAACAGTTCACACCAGAACCACACCAAAACAAACGAAACCAAACCAGCAACAACTAACCAGCCACATCACACCCAACCCTCCTGAACCAACCCACTCAATACACCCTACTTAGCTAAAAAATTAGCGGAAACATTAGCACTCCTAGGGACAAATTGGACCATAGCCTTCTGCAAAAGTCTGGCCAAGATCTCTTTAATATCCAATATAGCATCCAGCAACCTGACATTCCCAACACCACCTTCCCCATTCACCCACGAAACTGCTGACTTGGAATGACTTTCAATGATGATATTGTGATTAGGAGGGCAGTTAACTGGTCAGTTAACTGATTCACACAACTGACAAGCTTTAAGAATGGCTGCAATCTCAGCAAAGGAAGAGTGATTGTAGCCTATGTAGGCTGAAAACATGCACAGCATGGCCCTATCATGCTTACGAAGGATGCCTCCGATACCGGCTGGGCCTGGATTACCTCTAGACGATCCGTCAACATTAAATTTCAATACTCCTACAGTCGAATAGTTCCACCTAACACCAAACATCCTCTGTTTCCTAGGACCGTCAACACAGCCAATCTTCAGGTTCAGCATTAATATTGAAAGAGACAGCGTGGATCCAGGACCACAGTTCTTAAACCACCACGCCACCCTCCATCTCACCGTCTCCACCGCCTTATCGGCACCAGCATCTCCCTTCTTGAACACCACATCATTTCTAATCTCCCAAATGGTCCAAACTATGGCATGGAAAGCAACTTTCCACCCTCTGCTGCTGCGTATCGTCGGATAAAGATACATCCACCCCTTCATCCAGTCGTTAATCCTATTAGGTAAGCAAGCCGAAATATCCCACCGTTTGAGACATGTCGACCACAACAACCACGTCCACACACAACTTAAAAAAGGATGGTCAATCGACTCGATCGACTTCTTACAAAAAGGGCACAGTTGTCTACCAACACAACCACCAGTAAACTTAGGCAACAGCTCTCCCACCAGCAGCCTTTGTTTGGCCAGCATCCACATAAACAGCTCTACCTTAGGGGGCACAACCCCACACCACAACAACACATTCGCTTTCACCGGAATAATATTATACAACCGTATCTCCAATTCCCTCCGGAAAGAGCACACTGTAAATTGACTATTCGGAGTGAGAGACCAATACATGAAGTCCGGAACCGCTTTCCTCAACTTTATTTTCTCTAACTCCCTCTTAAAGCTTAACCAAATATCCTCTTCCCACCCAAGCACTTGTCTCCTTAACGTAACATGCCATTTCCATACCATACCACACCAATTACCAAAGGCTCCCACCACACCATATTTATTCACTGCCAATGCATGGATCCTAGGAAACGCTACCGACAAGGGAACACCGTCTATTTTTAGGTCCTTCCAAAACCTGACCTGATTCTCATCACCTACTAAAATATTCAAATGAGCATTGAGAATGTCAGCAATCTACGAATTTTGCTTTCATAACCCACCGACATCTTTAATAAAGTGAGAGGCACAATGCCCTCCATTCCAATCCCAATTAAGAAAATGAGGATCAATCCGATATTTAACACATACCACATTTCTCCATAAGGCACCCACCTCATTACCGAACCTCCACATCCACTTCGCAAGCATCGCTTCACCTTTGACTTTGATTCTACCAATGCCTAATCCCCTATTCCATCGATTCCTATATAACGTCTGCCAATCAACCAAATGAATACTCCTTTTATCTCCTTTATCACCCAAAAAAAAAAGTCAAATTGCATCTTTTCAATAGCCATAGCCACAGCTATCGAAATTTTGAACACTGATAGATAATAAGTCGGTAGGCTTGTAAGACGGATTTTATGAGGACAAGCCTTCCAGCTTTGGAAATAAACCTCATTTTCCACGAGGCTAATCTCAATCGAATTCTGTCCAAAACTGGCTCCCAAAAGCTCACAGAACTCGGATTTCCACCCAACGGCAACCTAAATAATTGAAGGGGAGAGACATCTTCCTACATCTGCACATCTCCTCCCATCTAACCATCTGACCATCCACTTTTCCCACCATAGCCAACCCTGATTTGTGGAAGTTAATCGTGAGACCAGACCCAATTTCGAGACATCTAAGAATACGCCTTACATCAACCACCGACTCCACTTTAGTTTCGATGAACAATATCGTGTCATCTGCGAATTGCAAATGAGTGATATGAGTGCCATCCCTACCGAAGATCTTACCCTTAAACATATTTAGATCCCTAGCTTTTAGAAGCATCATATTCAAGGCTTCCACCACAATGTTGAACAAGAACGGAGATAATGGATCTCCTTGTCAGAGACCCCTACCAATACCAAATTCCTTCAACGAACTTCCATTGACCAGAACTGAAATCATGGGAGAAGAAATACAATTGTGAATCCAGCCTCTCCACCTTTCACCGAAGCCCATACCTTCTAAGCACGCATCCAAAAACCTATGATCCACACTATCATACGCTTTTTCAAAATCCAACTTCAAAACAATCCCACCCTCTTTCTCCCTCTTCCAACAGCTCAAAATCTCATTCGCAATAACAAAACTATCAATAACTTGCAGGCTTTCAACAAACGCCATCTGAGCCACTCCAATCACTCCATTCAGCACCTTTCTCAGCCTATTCGACAGAACTTTAGCAACACTTTGTAGAAGGAGTTAACCAAACTAATGGGTCTGCAGTCACTCATTGAACTCAGATTCACCACTTTAGGTATAAGAGTGATAAAGCTATGATTTAGGAAGCTAACCTTGGATCCGACCAAGAAAAATTCATGTATAAAACTCATAAAATCTCCTTCAATGTCTTTCCAACATTTCTTGATAAAGTTCAAACTGAACCCATCCGGCCCCGGTGCCTTATTTCCATTGCACCCACTCAAGGCATCTCTCACTTCCTCAACAGTAAATTCCATCTCAACTTCTTTCCTTCTCTCAGAAGAAATCTGAACGAAATCTATACCCTCTACGCTTGGTCTGTCCGTACAACTAGACGCAAAATGATCCTTAAAAAAATCAAACACTCATTTCCCGACTTGCTCTGGACCAGTTCTAAGGCTTCCATTGATAGTAATCTTATCTAGGAAATTTCTTCGCCTTCTCGAGTTGCACACCAGCTGAAGGAATTTAGAATTCCTATCCCCGTCCCGAATCCACCTAACCCTCACCTTTTGTTTCCAATTTCGTTCCTCTTTGAGAAGAATCGACCACATCTCTGTCAAGATCTTCCTTCTTTCTTCAAGCAAAGCCGGACTCCACCCCCCTACCTTAGCCCTATCTTCAACACACTCCAGACTAGCTTCCAGTTTGTCTAGAGACCTATCTTCCAACTGCACTCCATTTTGCCATTTCTTGAAGACTTTTTTAGCAGCCTTTAATTTTACAGCCAACCCAAAGCCGCTAGAGTCGGACACCTTCTTTAGATTCCATTGCCTCATAGGAGCCTTCATCACCTCCTTATTCTCAGCCCACGTGTCGAAGAATCGAAAAGGATATGACCTCACTTCTCTTTCGGATTGCCTAGTCACACCGGAAGAATGGTCGGAAAGAGATTTAGGAAGGTTCCGCTGGATTAAATGTGGAAACCACATCAGTATTTCTGGAGAGACCAAGAACCTATCTAATCTAGGCCAAGACTCAACCTCTCTAGCATTCGACCAGGTGTATGTAAATCCCTGCATAGGTAAGTTAATGAGTTTAGCATCATCAATAAACCTCCTAAAATGTCTCAAATGAGACATAACCGGATGCCCTCTCTTTTTCTCTGTTGCATCGAGAACAACATTAAAGTCTCATCCTACAATCCAAGGATCCTTGAACTTCCTTCTATTAGTCACTATGAATTACCATAAAACCACCCTCTCCTCATCCGAATTTGGGGCATACACATTGCACAAAACAACCTCCTTCTTGATACTAACCAAAACACCCGAAATAATGGAACATCTATCAATGTTAACACAAGCCTTGGCTAAAAACACTTCTTCGTTCCACATGGTAATGAGACCCCCCCGACGATCCCACTGCGCCCACAATCATCCCTTTCGACAGGAATTTACCACCGTGTGCCTTCACCAAAAGATAATCCACCGACCGGACCTTCGATTCTTGAATAAGAATGAAGGCCGGCTTAAACTTCTTGACTAGATTAGCTACAGCCCTCATCTTCTCAACCTAACCTAGACCTCGAACATTCCAAGAGATGCAATCCATCAAAACTTGTCAAGCCAACCTACCTTAGCTTCTGACCTGCGGCATTACATAGCTCTGAACCGGTCCCTATTCTCCTCATCTCTGCTCACGATTTCTTTACGAAGTGTGTCAGGATTCCTGATAAATTTTAGGCCTAAAGCAGCCCCTATTTCCAGCACCTTAGCCACCTCTTCTTCCACACACCATCCTCTATCTTCACCATAGGACTGATTGACCTCATCTAGGTTCACTCCTCTAGATAGATATTCCTCAATAACCTTAGCAAATTCAGCGTCGAGCTCCCAATCCGAACCACCATTCACAGCCGGGACTATTGCTCCAGTATCTAGTGAGGGTTTAGAGTTCCTTCTAGTTTGCATGTCATGACTAGAAGGTACCCTTGCCTTTCGTCTTCCCCTCCCTCTCGATCCACGTTTCTTAGATCACAACACACTGTCATCAGCTCCCAACTCACATTCCAGAGTAGCCTCACCCTCTTCTCTATTACTTGGGCCAGGCACTTTCTATATATTCAGGCTCAATCCAAGATCCATATAGATCTCATTAAAGGAAGCACTACATTGGCCCAACAAGGACTTAGCAGCAAGGTAATCAGCAATATGATCCTCCTCTACCACCTCCTATGGCCCATCTTTATTTTGAGCTGCAATAAGGCCCACATCACACCTACCAACACGCCCCATTACCTTGGGTTTCACTCCAGAACCTTCTCCTATCAACAATGGCCCAGATCTGACCATAAAGTTTCCTTCGTAAGCTTCATCCGATGAGACACTAGTGGTAGAAGTTTCTGACTTCTGATAACTTTTCCTCTGTTTTCCTATAACCACACCCGTATAGGCCCTGCCTCTAGAAGAATAGGTTATATTTTTTGATCT
The DNA here is from genome assembly GCA_033220585.1 of Dipteronia sinensis. Classification (NCBI taxonomy): domain Eukaryota; kingdom Viridiplantae; phylum Streptophyta; class Magnoliopsida; order Sapindales; family Sapindaceae; genus Dipteronia; species Dipteronia sinensis. The sequence goes on along the minus strand of CM065638.1, from coordinate 14,383,788 downwards.
AACGGTCGTTGACTTTCATTTATCATAGTACACATCTCCCTTTTTACACATAATAGGCTTTCTGCCACCTGATCCCACAGGGGTATTTTACAGATCCCCTTTCTGCCATCTCTCCCCTAACACCTCTATATCGTGAAAGGAGCTAGCTTTCACCAACCCACGCATTCCATCAGTCTCATCCGACACCACCTCCCTACCTCTACTCCTAGCCTCCTTATCGAACTTTACAAGCTTCCCATAACAAGCTATCTCAGCCTGAGGATTCACCGCCACCGATGAAGTTGCTTTGAAACCTTTAGAAGGTACCCCTAACATCTCCCAAATCCACTCAATAGACGGGACCAGACTATATTCTTGAACCTTTACCCTAAATGATTCCTTGTCAACCTTGACCATCACAGAGTCAGGGCACTCTAAGTTCTCAAGAATGGCTACCAAAATATGACATGATCCATCCTTCTTTGCAAGGATTCTCTGTCTTCTACATGGGTAGTTGCCCCAAATGAATTACCCACCACTATAAGTAATGAGGCGCACCACATCTGCACTGGAAAACCAGATAGGCGGAACCATCTTGTTTTAGCATCAGAGACTAGCCAAGTTCCTTTATCTTTACAATGATCCAAAACATCTCCCCATAGGTACCGATTGAGAAGGAATTCCTTCATATCTTTCTTTTTACAAAATGACCATAACGTTCTCAACCCACCAATGTAGTTAACTTCAAAGGAGATGCATTTGTTAGTCAGTCTGGAACAGATGCTAGCCACTGACTTAAGACCATGAAGAACCCCCACTATACTATACTTCGCCCACCGCAGATCTTCCTTGCAAGCACTCCACTTGATAAATCTCACCGACCCACCCTTACCCTCGTCTGATTCTTTCTCCCTTATCCCTCCTTTCCTGACTACCTCTACATACGATAAAGGTCCCTTAACTGAGTCACAAAACCTATGCGTATGCCCTCCCTCCCTTCCATGAGCTTTCTCCTTCCCACCCTCAGAATCTTTTTTCCTTCTCACAGATACTCGTGCTCCTCCACTCCTTCTATCTTTCCACCCTAACTCAGCCATCTTGCAACAGATTGGCCAACTATATACATGCATGCCATTTGTCATCTGAATCACCTTATCTGCTTCTTCCTTGGAGGCAAACCTAACGAATGCGAACCCACTCAGCCGACCGCTTCTCCCTCTATGCAAGTAGATATCTCTCACCTTACCAAAAGGCGGAAAAATACCCTACAGACATTCAAGGTTCACTACGGGATTCAGGTTATCAACAAAGATAGAAACCAAACTAGACCTAAAATCCCTAGATCTTCTCTCACTCACACACTCTCTCATTCTCATGTACACCTTGCAAATTGATATCTTGTTATAAAAACACTTCATTCTAAAATTTAAATTTAAAAAAAAATTAAAGACACTTCTTTTTTTCTAAAATTATTCCTTTTATTTTTTGGTACTCATATTCAAAAGACACTCCATTTAAAAAAAATTGAGAAGATTTGAAACGTGAAATGGAAAAGAGATGTGAAGTAATCATATAAAAATAAAATATAGAATAAAACTAAACAAAAGTGAAGAGATCAAAATAATAGGAAAACTGTTTTGGAGATCAATATGTAAAAATAGGAAAACAATATTTGTCTTTCTCTTTTGGATTTTAAATTGAGTAAAAAAACTTATTGAGTAAAAAATATTTTTAATATTTTTTTCTAGAAAAAGAGAAAGAAAAAATTTATATATTTTTTCAAGTGATGGTGATGATCGAACGTGGGTGGTATTTGAGAAAAAAAAAACTGATTTCAAATTTGGTTGAACTGGAAAACTGGTGATGATAATGATAGAGAGTATGATGGTGTGTGAGAAATAAATAATTTTCAAAAGACTATTAATATATTATAGGGTTTGTACAGCAGGAAAAAAACATAAAAATTGAAAAAAAAAACTAAATATGGAAAAAAAAAAACTTGTTTTCTTAAAAAAATTGTTTGGAGTGTCTTTAGAACTTTCTTGTCTTGTTTAGTAATTTTCATTCATGTTCAAATTGTCATAACAAAAAAAATTAAAATAGAGCGTAAACAGATAATTAATGGATTGTCAATAGCATTTCTCTAACTTAATAACTTAAATTTTAATAACATGAAATGTGTGTTTATGATAAAAATACCCTAAAAACTAAATCACAAAAATAAGTCTTGCAGGTTTTTTTTTTCCGAAATTTATTTATTTTGGTGTTTCCGAGACTTATTTTGATAATTTCAAGACTTACTGGGTATTTTTACAAATTTTAAGACTTAATGAGCAAAAAAGAAATTTTCTAGAAATTTTTTTTCATCTTCTTCATCGACCTCCATCGTTTTCTTTTATTATTTTCTATCATTTTTTGTTTGATTTTTTTTTCTAAAAATTTCCATTGATGGATCCATAAATGGAGGTCTAATAGACCTCCAATAGAGATAATGAAGGTTTGTTCAACCTCCATTGGAAGTCGATTCAACCTCTTGAAGGTCGAACAGACCTCTAGTGTAGGTCGAATCCATTGAAGGTCTATTCTACTTCCAATTGGAGGTTGAAGTCGAACATACCTCCGATGGAGATCTTTCACCTCCATAGGAGGTCTGTTCCACCTCCAGTGATGGATCCATCAATGGAGATTTTTGAAAAAAAAATAAAACAAAAATGGATAGAGAAAATAATAAAAGAAAAAGAAGGGGGTATTTTTGTCATTTGGTGCCATTTAAACTTAAAATCAAGTACAAATTGTTGGAAAAAGAGAAGTGGAAGCACATGCCTAATATTCACCACATGACAAAGAAAGCCTACTTGTAGAAAAATAAGATGAGTGAATCCAATCACGCAACACAAGATTTTACGTGGAAAACCCAAAACATGGAAAAACCACGACCGTCAGGACGACAAAAGAAAAATATCACTATGTAGAAAAATTTTAAAACTATATGTTGACGTGATTTTTGGGGTTACGTAAATTTGATCACGTGTCTAACGAGTGATTATAAGTTATTTATAATGCTATGAGCAGAAAAGAGATCGAGAGCATGCAAACACAGATTTTATGTGGTAAAACCCTAAGTTGGGGAAATGTCCATAGCTGCCGGCGACGACGAGAAGGAAAATCCAATATAGTAAAAAAGGTTACACACTCAAGCTATCACACCCTTACGTACTGTTGAGTTCACAACCCTTACAATGTTATCTTAGGGTCTATTTATATGCGCATAGAACCCTAGTTTGTGGTATACAAGTAAGGAAAGTTGTTGTGGTTTAATGAGACTCTGACTTGTTGGAATCATTTTAATCTTCTTTCATGTTCCGCATTGATGATGTTCTGAAAGCATTAGATCTCTTGCCTAATATGGACTCTAATATCTCTAAGGAAGTTTGTTTCCTTATCAAACTATGCTTCGAGACACCTTATTTGAGTAAGACTCTTTCTATGCGTATTTGAGTCGCGATTGTATTGAATTCAACGTTGTCCACGTGTCTCTAAACCGACCATTTACCAGACCCGACCAAACCTCATTCTCCCCGACTGGTACTTGATCCCAACCGGAGGCCTTGACCCGACCATCTTAATAATCCCGACAGGGTCATCTTCACTTGGTCAATCTTATTACCCTAGTTGAGTTATTTCCACCCGACCATCTAGGTAACCCTATCCAGGTATTGTAAATTTATCTTTGGTCAACTTAGGTTGATTTAGTCTAGTTAACTTTTGGTGACATGGCATCTCTAATCTCTATGGACCCCGGCGATCATGCTGATTTGTCATCCTTCCAAATTTTACCAATAACAATACCCCCTTAAACATTTGAACCGAGCATCCCGTTCAACAAAGAGAACTCGCTCGGTGAGGTATGTTTAATTTTACTTTTATTTGTCTTGTAGCTCATTAATGCTGACTAACACTTAATAGCTAAGCATTTATTTCTAGCCATAACATTCGATTTGTCCAATTGACAGGACACGATGACGAAATAGTGGCGGATTGCTTGTCCCCCAAACGTCGCCCATCACACAGCTAGTTGGCGCGTGATCTTCGGACTTCGTTCACCAATCCCCACTCTCTCACGCGCTTTTTCAAATAAGGGATGACGTCACCATTTGCTATATTTATTTTTAAAAACTCTTCATTTTCCCTCTTTTACAGACTTCCTTTGCAATTCTTCTCTTTCAAATGCAACCCTAGCTTTTCCACTTCTCTCTCATCCAAATTTCACTTCGAAGTTCCCCGCTGCTCAAATCTTTTTCAAAACCACTCGCTTCTTACCAGATCTTCGATTCTACCAGCATCAACATTCACGTCATTCTCATCTACTCAAAACATTCAGGTATGATCCTATTACTCATTGCCATTTTGTTGAACTATTTATGCGTGCTGTTGAGACAGGTGACAAAGGTAATACCGATAGGATTGAGTTTATCTTGAGAAGAAGTTCAAACACTTCTGCTCCATTAACTCAACCCGAAGCTCTCAACGTTGATTACTTGATTGCTCGTCCTTAATTTCAATCTTCTCATTCTAACCCAAACATCTCTTCTCTCAAAACACGTCCAGAGATGTTGAGGACAATCGGTACTGGTCAAGGTAGTAGAACTGCTTTTAAGGATTCTTCATCGACCGAGCTAAAGATCCATTCTCAGATGTTAAAGTTGGAGGATGTCCCTAAGAGGTGCCTAGCGCATTTGCTGAGATTCTCTGATGACCAGCCGTACGCTTTTGATTCTGAAGTAAATGCAGTGACCGTTCAGGAAATTGCAAAGTTTGTAGACAGTTTCAACATACCTCCCACGATGGAACTCTTTCTGAATGATCATCGAGCCATTTGGAATCCACCTAAAGGAACTGTTGCCATATATAAAACCATGCTTAACTTTGGGTGACTCTGCCTACTCAACCCTTTATTGCCAGATTCCTAGCGGATGCTGGGATCGCTCCCGTTCAGTTGGCTCCCAATTCATTTAGGATCTTAGTCAGTCTGTGGCATCTATGGGAATAGATCGATGCCAAGTGCTCCCAAACCACCCCCCCCCCCCCCCCCAGAGATTGGCAATTTCTACACTATTGGGCCAACGGACACTGGGGCATCTTCCACCTTCAATTTAACTTTCCCAATCACTGGATTCCCAAAGGATTCAAAGACAGACCTCTTCCTGGATCCATCAAAGAACACAAGGGTTTTATATAGGGCTTCCCTACGTCAAATAAATAATGGAAGAACAACTGGTTCTTTGTTAGAGGCGATTGGGGTGAAACGATAGTGGCTGACCCTCGCCAAAACTTGACTAGGAACAGTGTCCCTAGACACTTCTATAGCCCGGACACCTGGAATAAAACTCCTGCTATGCTGACCGAAAGGCAAGCCAGTAAGGTTATTAAAGCTGCTCAGAGGCCTTGGGAAGCAAGGGATCGCTATGTGTTGTTCGTAGAGGGGGAACAAATCAGACTGAAGCTCTTTCCAGTTATTTCTAGCCATCATAGACGATGTAAGTTTAAATTTTCCTCAGCTCGTCTTATGTCAATTTTACATGTCTTGTGACATTACTAGGGTTTGTTCTTCAGTGTATGATATTAACATTATTGATGGCGAGCAAGCCGAGAAGACCTAGGGTATGGATAAGACCAGCCGAATGGAAGCTACTGCCCAATTGGCTAGAGGAATTGCTCCCCTCGAGAAGGACTTGATAGAATATACTTATGAGCCTAACCCTAACACGTTCTCAAATTCTATAGTCTAGGAGTAGAAAGAGAAGACACATCACAAGGATTTGAAGAGGAAGTTTACTAAGAGTCTACCGCTAGAAAGGTTGCCAAAATAGCAGCTGAGACTTCTACCCATGTGGCTTCTAATGCTCGAAAAACAGCGCAAAGTGTAGTTGGTCCAGAGGCTCACCATATAGAGGTCAAGTTGGCAGATCTCGTCGAGAAGAAGGATGATCAGGAAATGTTGACCGACCTGATTTTAAGAGTGCAACACTCAAAGAGTAGGACTGGCCATCTGTCTGTGACATCCACTTTACCTTTATCTGGCCAAGTCAGAGTGGACGACCAGGTTCCTGTCAAAAATGACGATCAGGTTTGTCCTCAACAGACTGAACACTCTCAACCGACTGACCAGCGTGTATCGTATTCTGCTCAAGTTAACCCTTCTGTAAGTCAGCCTCCAATTGACCTTCCTACCCAGAGAGCTGGCAAAGCCCTGATACAGTTTGTAGTGAAATGTCATATAGTCTTCATTGACTCTGACTCTGCTGAGGATCAGGCCGACCCTTTCGAACATGCTGACTTGGACAACGTATCTGATCATCTCTTGGATCATGTTGACAAGATATCTATGCAATCAGGCCAGCCATCCGGGGTTCTGTCAAATGCTGAAATGGCCCCCCTAGTAAATGATGAAAGAGCCAACCTAGCTAAGAAAACCGACCATAAGAAATCTAGCCTCATACCTTTGAAGGCAATTCCTGACATTTCCCCGATCGATGAAGGTGGCGATACTCAGGTGGTTGGTGCGCAAGGAGAAGTAAATCCTCCAGTAGGCACATATTTTGAGGAGATTTGAGGGACCCTTGGCACAATCACAGTAAATGGTCCGACCACCACAAGTGTGTCCCCGGCTAGTTCCCATCTTCCGAGGCCCGAGGAAATAACCCCTCATCTTTACTGAACCCTCTGCTCCTTCAAGCTCAAGTTGTCGATTGATCGACCCCATTGACATGTTACGTTCCATGTCTACCAGCAAGGGATATATCTAGGAAAGATATTAGAAGGAAGCCAAAGTAGCTAACAACTCAGAGAGAATTCATGCAATCTTCAATAATTGTGTATGTGAGTGCCCTGCATCATTTATTTTTAACTTAGACCTACTATCGCACTTACCCCTAGATTCCAGTACCGTTTTCACAATTGGCTTTGTCTTAGAATCTTCTTTCCAACGTCACCTAAATCATAATCATTCTAATCTGTTTGGACAACTTTCCCATTAGTTGAATACATTCAGTTCACATAGGCATACAAGCCAAATCCTAACACCAATCTCAAAAGTCAATATGGAATATTTTGTGTTTTTAGGCCTATTTCCTATATATATATATATATATATATTATCAAAACAATACGACAATTTATTATTATCCCTGACTAGTTATGTGATCGTGTAATATAATCAATGGCACATATGAGTAAATCCAGAATCAAGTACTGCTTAACCCGCGTCGAGCTAACATTATATTACTTACTTTATCTTAATTTGTTTGATTCATTTATCATAATGATATAATCATCGATCCAGAATGATAAATTATTCTATATTTCTATTTGTGGATCAAAATAACTATACGCATAGATTCATAATCACACAATTAGTCCACAAAATAAGGGCAAATTCTCATTTTATATCTAAAAGAGATCAGCGAAATTTCATCAAATGTGCATGTCTTCCATACCAAATATAATAAGAGAACCAACCTATCGAGGTATTGACCGCCAATAGATATCGATCATTAATGGATTAAAATTAAATCAACCAACTATACCAATATTAGTCTACCATATCCAGATTAAGATCATGAATCCCCAGAAAATTAAGATTTGAAGATATATATGTTGACGGTGATTTTTGGATTGGTTGAAAAGTCAGCCTGCCAACAATAACACGTAGGCAGATTGAGTACTTTGACTCGTCAAGGTGAAACAGCCGAAACCCATCTCTACCACGTGGATGTGATGCAGTCGCCGAATAGCCTAGTTTGGAGGGGTAGCTAGGTGAGAACGACGGTTATAAGCAATAAATGCAAGAAAAGTAAAGTAAGAACACGAGATTTACATGGAAAACCCTAAAACAGGGAAAAAACAATGTATGCCAGAGACGGCGGAGGGAAATATCACTACAAATTTTGGGATTACACACTCAATACTCGCCTTCTCTCAAATAATTGCTCGTATCGTAATACAATGATTTCCACTTATATTTATATGGATTGATAGGGTGTTTCCCTAATCCCTACCGTACAAGTAACGGACTTGTGATTGGAATACTTATAAGATTATGATTGTGTAGACTGTTTGGGACTCGTTTCCTAATTGATGTTTATCTTTCTAGAGGCATAAAATTACTGCCCGATTGGGACTCTTTGATTCTTAAGAGGAAATAAGGATTTTCCTTATTGATGTGTGATCCTAAGATTTCGTATTCGAGTGAATCTCAGCTTGACATGGCGTATCTTGATAAGATCATAACTCCTAATCTTCCCGAGGAAATCTCGCTGAATAGGGATCTTCGGAGAACAGAATCATTACTTATTAAGATACCTTAGTCGAGTAGGTTTACTTGGCACGTACGTCTAAAAATCTAACTCGGTTATCCTTGTGACATGACTGGATTTGATGATGTACCATTGGTCAATGTCCTTCCGATTGATCGGTTGACTTTCTGATGACGTAGCGCTATTATTCTTATGATATTCCTGCATTCATAGTTGACGTGTCTCCCAATCGAGTAGCATATATAACAATACCCCTTTAAATACCCGAGCTGAACATCAGATATTTTCCTTTGCTAGTTGAGGTACTTGCTGATATTCATATTTGACAAAAGTTTCGTTCGGCGAGTGGTATTTAAAAGATTCCTTCTTTGAGTTTTGTCTATTTTTCCATTAATGATGCATTTAATGTCTTCTCAACTAATTAACACCTAATTAATCGAGCTTTAATTTCGGCCATGAAATATTCGAACGGTGAATTAACTTAAACTAAATGATTAGACTTTTTGAATTTAGCGACTTCCTTTACATGACACCTATCCTCGCACGAATGGGAGTGTCATGCGTAATCTCATGCATCGCGCAACACTTAGTAGCTAAGTGTTTCCTTGTTTCACTCATCTTTTCCTCAAATGATGTCATCCTAAGGCATGTCTCTTCACTTTTTTATTTTTAAATTGAAAAACCTTCTTCTTTTATTCACTTTTCATTTTCTATCGCAAATCAAATTCTCTCTTTATCCACCATTTATGTTTTCAAAAGCTTCGACTTTGGTCATTTCAGTTAAAAGTTTCTGAGTTGCACGTTCTTGTGTCAAATCCTCTTCGTGAGGTAAGATTTTCCATTGTTGTGTTGATTTCAAAAATCTCAGGCACTCTTTCTGGTGAGTTTTCATGACTCAAATTTAGCACCGTTATGTTATTGTATACATGATTAAGGATAGGTTACATGGATAAGTTCAAGAATTCGTTGTGGTATGTTGAATTGAATCAACCTATTCCTCCAAATCTGGGCTTCACGCTATCTTTTTAAGGTGATTTGTCTTCACCTTTTAATCTATCTTCTTCATTTTGTAGTGAAACTCTCCTAGAAATGGCAAAGTCAAGCAAAAAGGTGATACTTCCAAGGAAGCTAGGAAGTCCAAACTAGGCAAACAACGGGTCTCTGATTCAGAAGTTGAAGACCGTAGCAACAACCGATTAATGTTTATAGCTAAGACACCTTACCCCTATGCATTTTGATATCCCGGACTCGATTGGTCTCCACTTTCCATATGGAGAACCAAGTGGAACCCACCTTCTAAAGCGGTTGCTATTTATAGGTCTATATTGAACTATGGAGTTACCCTTCTTATTCAGCCCTTCATTGCCCATTTTCTTACTAATGCGAGGTTGGCGTTTGCTCAGCATAGCCCAAACAACAACTAGATCTTGATGTGTTTATGCTTAACGTGGAAGAGACTTGGTTACCCACCATCGACTCCTTATGATATTTGTCACTTATTCTACGTACACACTTCAGCTTTGATGGGGTTCGACTTTGAATTGGATTCCCAAAGATGGTATCAACCCCGAAGTAATCGAAACCTCTTCCTCTAACGATAAGAAAGTGTATATTTAGGGTTTTCCTACGTCAAACAAGAGGTGGAAGAATAGTTGGATTTTTTTGTAAAAGGTGAGTGGGGAAAAGATACCCATGCATATGCCACATTGAAGCTCGAGGCGAGGAAAGTTCCTCGCCGCTTTGTTACACCGAAAAATATTCTCCAAGTCTTGAGAAGGTAAAAGTCATTCATATGGCTAGGGTCGTGGTTCGACCATTGGTGAAGATAGGCAGCACGTTTTTTGTTTGTGGAGAAGAAGATGATAAATAATAAGGTCTTCCTTCAGTTATTTGTTAGGAGAAGTAGTTGTATGTCACCTTGTCCTTCTGTTTTCAGATGTGATAACTTTTCTGTAGAATTTCCTCTGTTCCTAACTTTTGTCATTGTAAGTGCATGATATGGATATGATCTGTGATGAACTTGCATGCGCGGTCAAGAATATCGAAGAGACTAGTCGCAAGCATGTGGCTGAACAAGCTCATACGGGGTAGCCTCACTAGAAGGTGATGACTCCCCTCAAAAAGTGATGATGAGGATGAATTCAAGGCTCATATGCTTGAATCAAGCCAACCGGCTGAAGAAGAAGAAACACCAAGTGAGCCTCTTTCTAGCTGTAAAGGTAAGGAAATAGTGGGAGAAGAAAAGGCTTCTCGCAACAGCACCTTTGCTGAAGAAGTTGCTCATTTCACCCTCGCAGCCGGTACTTAGTCGAATGCTAGTTGATTATTTTTATGATTTTATTTGATACAGATGCACCCGATACTCTTAAAAATCCAGCAAACGACTTGAACCCTAGGCAAAAACAGGGGAAGCGTATGACTAGGAGGAAACGATCGAATGACATTATTCGCCTTAATAAGAAAGCTTTGAGGGTAGTTTAGTATATAATATCCTCATACGAAGATGTAGGCGATGACTAAACGAATTACGTCTGAGGTACAAGAGCTTGCTCATCCCGTTGCTCATCTAAAGGGGCCCACCACTGAAAACATTACTGCTCATTCAGCATACGAAATTCGGGACAAGTTTAAGGAAGTTGGAAAGGGGAACCCCTCAACAACCAATGTGTCATCAGATCCTTCTAAACCTTCATCATCATCCAAAGAGATCCATCCAACAGTTATCGCCATAAAGACTCGCGCTACTGTTGGCTTGCAAAATGCGTCAGGTAGTATTGGGACCAATGCAGCTCCCCTAATAGGGGATCCTCGTAGAACCTTTCCTGTAAAGACCCACAGGCCCCTTCGGCTCTTGGTGGCCCAAATTTGCTCTAGGCTGGCGAAACGTCTGGCTCAACACCTCCCACCAGCATCTCTGCCACTGATATACTAGCACTTATGGTCAATAAGGATGTAAACATTAGAGGTGACTGGTCTTCTATGAAGAGCAAATCGAACAACAATAAGTTGGAATTTTTCCTTAACTCTCATTCCGTCATAAGGCTTTCATTGCTCTATTATCATAACTTAACATCTTTTTTACTGCTTATAAGCGCTCTTTTCTATTCTATTCAGATAATTTCTGAAATGGCAGACTCTTACAGGCCAAGGAATGTTCTGGATGCTGAAGTTAGGTTGCTTCAAAACTAGGTCTACCAATACATAGCCGAGAAGTTCGTCGCCAAAGACATTTATTATCAGAAGGTTTACATGGTGATAGAGTCATTTGACAGATCTCTAGCTCCTCAGATGGCAGTTGAGAAGAAGCACAGAGCAGCAAAACAAGAGATTTATGAGCTGAAGAATTATCTGGTTTTGAGCCTATCAAGCTTGATGTGGAAAAATAAGATGAGGAAGCCATTATGGAGGCCGAGCGAGCGTTGAAAGACCTGAGGAACCAGCAACTTTCAAGGAGGCCATCCCTGATGCAACTAATAGTGAACATGAGGCTCAAGCAATCGATCGCTTCAAGAGGTCTCCGATGTATGATGCTATTCTATTGCTCGTACTTAGCCTGGTTTTTTGTGGCTTTGAAGTCAAATCATAGGGCACACTCAACTAGGTCACCTTTTAGGGTGGATACCACTATCCATGCCTTGCTATCGTGCGTGTTCGATGACCTATCTACGTGCGACTACCATTGGTATGTTTTTTCCTCCCTGTCTTCAGCCATTCTTGCCACTTCCATGTCAGGTTTTATAAATTCGGCAATGAAATCAGCTATGGCATGTCCTCTGAGCGATGCCTTTAAGAGGTACTTGATGTCAAAATCACTCAGCTTGATTGCCCATTTCGTCAGCCTGCTCGAAACTTTTAAATTTGTTTGAACGGGCAACAAGTGTAGACCTTAATTCGGTGTGCTTGGAAGTAGAGCCTTAGCTTTCTTACTGCTACAACTAGAGTGAGGACCATTTTTTCAACTGAGGAGTACCTCGTCTCTACTGATAGTAAAGTTTTGCTTGTATAGTAGACATGTATTTGGATCCCTTCATCCTGCCTGAGTATAACAAAGCTAGTCACCACATCAATGACTGAGAAGTAAAAAGAGTTTCACTTGCTTTCAGAGTTTCAGTTGCTGTAAAGCCTTTTCACCATTTTATTTCCATTCGACCCCTTTGCCTTTTTTTAAGGCTTGAAAAAATGGCAAGAATTTGTCAGTAGATTTAGAGATAAACCTGCGCAGGGATGCCACGCAGCTGGTTAGTCACTTGACATTCTTCAAGGTTTTTGGCGAGGTCATGTCAGCTAGGGTCTTGATTTTGTCTAGATTGGGCTCTATTCCTCTCTGATGAACTTGGAATCCGAGAAATTTCCTTGATGGGACGCCAAATTCACATTTAGCTGGAATAAGCCTCATTTTGTATTATTAAGTATTTCAAAAGTCTCTCGAAAGTCTGTAGTGTGATCAGCTACCGTGATACTTTTGGTCAGCATGTCGTCCACGTACATCTCCAAGTTTCTTTCTATTTGTTTGGCGAACATCCTATTTACCAGTCCCTGGTAAGTGGCACTAGCATTATTGAGACCGAAAGGCATAATTGTGTAGCAGTACCGCCCCTGGTTGGTGGTGAATGCAGTTTACTCTTCATCGGGTTAATGCATCGTAATATGATTGTACTCTGAATAAGCATCCATGAAATTAAAAAACTCGTGCCCGGTTATGGCATCCTCCAGTTGATCAATCATTGGCAGCGAAAGGCTATCCTTGAGCCAAGTCTTGTTAAGATCAATGAAATCGTCACACTTCCTCAATTGATTGTTCTTCTTTTTTACCAACACCACGTTCGCCACCCATTCGGGGTACTTGACTTCTCAGATGGAACCCGCAGTGAGCAACTTGGTTAATTCTTCTCTTATGGCCATACTTCTTTCTTGGTTGAAACTCATTCGCTTCTTCACTACTGGTTTCCATTTTTTTTTTGTCAATGGCCAGGTAGTGTAAGATTACACTTATACTAATACTTGGTATATCCTCATGACTGCATGCGAAGATATCCTTGTATTCACGTATCAACTCTGTCAACTTGGCCTTTATCGGTGTTGCCATCCGAGAACCAAGCCTGATGGTTCTTGATGGATTTTCTTCGTCGAGATCTACCTCTTTCGTATGATCCTCCTTTTCTTTTTCCTCTTCTTCTCTCGGGTCGAGTTTGAATTCACCCTGGGTCTCTTCACATGTCAAACTTTGTTTAGGAACGACCTTCCCATCAAGGCATTGTAATGCCAGTAGGGCATATCGATGACCACAAACTCGAGTAAGACTATCGTTCGGCAAGGTTGTACTGTACCTAACTAGTAACTTGACGGTTCCCAGTGGTCTCACCTTAGAACCCCCGAACCCCTTCAGTGGGGTACGGAAGGGCTCTATGTCTCTCATGACAAGCCTCAGTTGGCTGTAAACCGTAATTTTAAAATATCGATGGAACTTCCATTGTTGATCATTACCAGATATACGTCACGATGCCCAATTCGGACCTCCACCATAATGGCATCATTGGGTTTTATGTCGACTCCTTCGGCATCTTCTGCTATGAATATAATAGGGTCTCAGCCCTTTTTTGCTTTCTTAAAGCTTCTATGAATTTACCTTTGAGTCTCTTCACCCGTCCGTAACCTCTCGAACTTCCACATTTCGTTCTCAATTGCTACTTCCTATTGAGGGCCTATCAAAGTTGGTATTGATCGGGGCTGTCCGGTCATTGTCATTTCCCTTATGCCTAGCCAAACTCTCTATCTTATATGCTCACTCTTTTTGGTGGTTATCATGCCGGTTATCTCTCCTAGGTGCCCGCTTTTCATCTTCCCAAGGATTTACTCTTTTTGATGTCCATCCCAGATCAGGCTTTCAATATGATCACGCAATTGGTAACACCTGAAGGTATCGTGCCTGTGATCTTTGTGGAAACGGTAATACTTGGTGGTGTCCCTTCTAGTGTTGGCAAACTACTGTTACAGATATATGACCAGGCCTATGCTTTGACTACTGTAATGATGTCTTCATATCCTCTTACCAAGAGAGTATAATTGCCATACTTGCCCTGGAACTTGCTGTCAGTTCGACTTCCCCTCTGGTCATCTCTTCGGCGGTTATATCTTTTCTTTGATTGTTAGGCCGAGTATCCTTTTGATTCCTTTTTCCTTTAGACTTTCCTCTTATAGAATCAGAGGCTTCATCGGGTTAGCTACCATATGCATAGTTACCCCCTAGGAAACCTCTACTTCCATGGCCAAGGCGTATAGTCGCCTGCTATATACATCATATCTTCATATGTTCTCGAGCGATCCATCCTTAAATCGAAAGAAAGTCGGCCGCTCTACAGGCCGTTGGTAAAAGCAGCTTTGATGATAGCTTCATTGAAGTCTTGTATAATTGCCCCCACCTTGTTGAATCTTGTCAAGTACTTTTTGATTGATTCATTCTTCTCTTGCTTGAGATTGGAGAGATACGCGATTGACTTCCTTCGATGAACACTTCTATAAGGACCTCTATTTTGTGATTGGCTTATTTTATGACAAACCACAATGGGATCACTTTGTAATGGGTAGCTTAGGTCTCCAATTGAGACTTATCTTCAACAATCTTCCAAGTATCTCCATGACTTCAAGATCAAGAGCTTCAAAAGGTATATCACTTGACTTTGATTCTTGAAGAGAGTATGTGCACATACACACTTGCATGCATATTTACCTACCTTGCATTTGCTATCTTGCATTTGTGTATCATTGCTATGTGCATCTTTATCTTTCGTCACACTTCACACTTGCAAAACATTCATATAGGTTAGGTGTGTTTGAACGTGTGTTTGAATGCCTGGAAAAGAGAATTTTTCACTTAACCGTGGTTCAGGTAGCTCTCCATGCACCTGTCTAAACTACGGTCCCAACAGCGATGGGTTCCAGTATATATCACATGGTGTATACCGCGGTGGGTGCTACTACTCATCCAGCGTTCTCAACCGCGGTCCATTCCAGAAGACTGATTCTTCTGCTACGCGATATGTACCGCGGTCTCGACACTTGCCTATACCGCGGTACAGACAGTGGTTTTGACGAGATTTTATTTTCCAAGTTCAAAACGACGTAGTCTTGACTAGGGCTTCATATATTCTTCCTCTTTTTCTCTTAGCCAACCAAGAGCTCAGAAAATCATTTTTTAGAGAGAGGTTAGAGCCCCTAGAGAAAGAAAGCTTCAAGAAAGCATTTTTGACTCTCCAAACCCAAAACTCATCTCCATCTTGCATCATTGAGCATCATTTAAGCATGGGTCTTCTTGGTTTCATGACTAGGTAAGTAAGAACTTCATTGAATATAATTTATTTTTCTTCTTACTCTAGATTATGTATTTATTGCTTGATTAAATACCTTGACTCCTTTATTGCATATATTTATAAGTCTAAATTGCCCGATTGGGTTTGTTTGTGATAGCATGCATCATTAGGTCATTTATGCCTAAATAGCTAATCTATAAATGTTCATGTATGTTTAATTGATGATTAGGTTGGCTTTGTGCATATAGTCAAATTCATGAATGTTTATGTGAGTTCAATTGACAATTAGGTTGTTAGAATTAATCTACATCTAATTGAGACCTCACGTGTGTATATGTAGGCTTCTTTGATAATTAGGTTGTTAGATTTGCATCTTATCATCTAATTAAGCATATCGTGTTTAGTCTTGCACTTTATTGCATTTAGAATATTGACATATATTCACTTAGACTCTTAACTCTCTTCATTGAGTCAAAGTCTTGTGGCTTCTGGGTGAAGTTGCACAAGCATTGAAGTCTTGCAACCAAAGGTTGGTTGGCAAGCATTGGTTGCCAATAGCCATTGTAAAAGGCATATGGGTAGAGTAGGAGCTGATCACACCAAGAGTAGTGGATCAGAGGATATCACTAGGGACTGAACCAAGAGTGGTGAATGGTAGTGTCCATAGCCTGAGGTTGTCGAGAGTGAGGGTCCGAGTATCATTTGAGGGTGTAACCTTTTATTCATATAGTGGATTTCTGTGGCCCAAGTGGCTAGCATGGCTAATCCCGTGGTTTTTTCCCGTTCGGAGGGTTTCTATGTAAAAATCAAGTGATCATTATTTTCCGCACTTTACTTTATTTTTATTGTTTGATTGTTTGGGTTAATTGTGATTAATATTGACTAATCGAAAAAGTTGGTAATAATCGATTAACAACACATTCATACCCCCCCCCCCCCCCCCCCCCCCCTCCCTCTAGGTTGTTTAGACACACGTTTGAGCTATATTTTCAATTTCCTATAAATTGCCAGACGAAAGCTTTAGTGAAGTCCTTGAAGCTGTTTATGCTCCTAGGCGACAGTTGTCCGAACCATCTCGAAGCAAAATCCCTGAAGCCGGGCGAGAACAACAGTTATAAGCAATAAATGCAAGAAAAGTAAAGCGAGAACATGATATTTATGTGGAAAACCCTAAGATAGGAATAAAAACATTGTTGCTGGAGACGGCGGAGGGAAATATCACTATACATTTTGGGATTACACACTCAATACTCGTCTTCTTTCAAATAATTTCTCGTATCGAAATACAATGATTTTCATTGGTATTTATATGGATTGATTGGGTGTTGCCCTAAACCTTACCGTGCAAGCAACATACTTGTGATTGGAATCCTTGTATGATTTTAATTGTGTAGCTTGCTTGAGACTTGTTTCCTGATTGGTGTTTATCTTTCTATAAGCCTATAATTACTACCCGATTGAGACTCTTTGATTCTTAGAAGGAAATAAGGATTTTTCCTTGTTGTAGTGTGATCTTGAGATTCGTATTCGAGTGAATCTCTACTTGACATGGCGTATCTTAATAACATTTATTTCATGATCTGGTCGAGTAAATCTCGTTGAATAGGGATCTTCAGAGTATATAATCCTTGCTCATTAAAATACCTTAGTCTAGCAGGTTTACTTGGCACATACGTCCAAAAATCTAGCTCAGTTGTCCTGGTGATGTGGCTGGATTTGATGACATATCATTGGCCAATGTCTTTCCGGTTGACTGGTTGACTTTCTGATGACATGCGCTATTATTCCTCCGCTATTCCGCATCCATAGTTGACGTGTCACCCAACCGAGTAGCATATATAACAATTTAAAAAGCTACTTTAAAATAGAGAATTATGAAGACATGAAGACTATGAAGAACTGAAAAGATATGAAGACTATATAAAACGAATTATCTCAACACAGTTCTCTGAAAGTAGTTCCAAGGATGAGTTCTTAAGGTGATATAAGGTTGGAAGAAAGAAGTTATAAAGTTGCTCACATTGAAAGTGGATGTTGAAGTTGTCATGCACAAAAATGGAAAAATGAATATCATGCATACATTTAGTTCACCTAGAACATTTTGCATGTGCTTGAATTGCTTTGATGAATGCTTGATGATTGCATGAACATGCTTGCTAGAATATACTTGATGTTTGTTCAATGAAGGTGTTGATCGGATCTAGGGAAGTATATTTTCGCATAAAACACGCTGCGAAAGCGTAGTATATTTTTAAAGAAAAAAAAAACCCTCCATCGACAATACATAATCAAAGTTACCGGATCATGTATATGACATTCAAGATACACTGCGGGTATTTGAGAGTTGCCATGAATTGGTAGAAATCAATTCTAGATCCATAGTTATTGATTTGTTCTTGAATTAAATTTCAATCACCTTCTTAAGAACATGCAAAAATAACAAAATGGTATTCTTTGTGGTTGATTTTCACTCTAGATGCTCTGGAAACTCAAAGTCTCTCTATTATCGAAAGGAACAAGATCAGAGATCGCTAGAGACACTTTTTTTTATAATGGTTGCGGTTAGGGTTTGGGAGACAAGGAAAACTTTCTTTTCTCACGCTAAAACCCTAGCTAATTTCTCACAAATGGGATACTCTAGATTCACACGTTGGTCGCCCGCATGCATTCCCCATATATAGTGTGCAATTAGGGTTTTTGTTTTTTACAATTTCACATTTTTCTCTTTTACCTTTGGTTATTATTTAAAAAAGGGTACCAATATTGATACTCATAAAACTTACGAGTGGTGCTATTGGCACCCCCACTACTAATCTACTTATACCCCACTTTTTTAAAATTTTGATGTAATTATATTAAACTAAATGGTTTTATTAATTTTTTTTATTCATTTCCAAGATTACCCTTTTACTTATTTTTCAAACTTAATACACCCCATATCATTTTCAAAAAAATGAAAATAAAAATAAAAATACACATCATCTCTATTCTTTACATACAGTTTTCTCACATCCATTCGTATGACTTGTTTTTTTTCTTCTTATTTCAAGGTGAAACCATCTTTATTAAATGTGGTTTTTTTTTCTTTATTCAATTGGATTGCTTGTGATAGATTGTGAGTGTGATATTGATCGTCCATGATTTTTTTTTTTGAAAGATTGAGTTAGGGTTTTGATGTGGTTTCTTTTCATCAGAGATTAGGTTTTCTTGGTTGCGATTTCGTTGTTTTTTTTTTGTAAATAACATTAAACTAACTTCGGAAGATCCAGAATAAAATATATAAAATAATTGATACAAATAATAGTATGCCTGGAAGATCTGAAAGAAAATAAACCGAGAAGAAAAAAAATAGCAAACATGGATCTGGAATTTAAAAATAAATACAAAACAAACATGTGAAACAATAAAATCAATAAATAATAAACATGGGAAACATGAGATCGAGATTTGAAAGAAAATATAAACAAAAATAGTAAACATTCAATGATTTGAAATAATCTATGTCATTAAAGTTTTGAAATAAAGAAAGTGGGGTTTTATTAGTTTTACATTGTACAAGATTTTTTTAATAAAAATGGTATGTCTCTTTAAGTAATTTAATAAAGGGAAAAAAAAGAATACTAAATCATTTTAAAAAAAATGAGGTATAAATAGTCCAGTAGTGGGTGTGCCAATAGCACTACTTAAAACTTATTAGTACACATATATTTTATTAAAAATTTTAATTACAAAAATATCTCAATAGAAATATACCAATACGGACAAATTATTTTAATTAAAAATAAACCAAATACTATATACACTATTAATTACACTCATATCTTCAACTATATTTCTTTATTTAAAAAAAACTTATCTTTAAAAAAAAAAACTTATGATAAACCTTAACATATGATAAACCGTAATTAAACTCTAATTTTATTTCAAATATCAAACTTTCTCATCATCACTTGATTATCATATTGTTTTTATCTTTCTTTTATGTATAGTTATGAACTCTATTAATAAATAAAATATTTTTTTTAACGATAACCTGTAGATATCAACAAGTTTTTTTTTAAGATACTCGTAGATATCAGTAATTTTTTTTTATGATACTTGTATAAATAAGAGAATTCTATATTGAAAATCTCTTGAGCCCATATACGCTTCCACATATTCCATTTTATAAGGCTCCCACATTCGAGATATTTCCAAAAGTAAATTGGACCATCATTTTAAGAGGATATGATTTCAAAAATAATATATATATATATATATATATATATAAA
The DNA here is from genome assembly GCA_033220585.1 of Dipteronia sinensis. Classification (NCBI taxonomy): domain Eukaryota; kingdom Viridiplantae; phylum Streptophyta; class Magnoliopsida; order Sapindales; family Sapindaceae; genus Dipteronia; species Dipteronia sinensis. The sequence continues at coordinate 14,363,916 of CM065638.1, read as the reverse complement.
AAAATTGGGTGTGATAATAATTTATGAGTGTTTATAAGTGATATGTATTAAAATGAATATATTTATTTCAATGAGGATACTATTGGCATTAGGATGGGTGCTTATAGTAATATCTATTTTTAAAATTTTAGACATGGGTGTACTTATAAAAAGAGTGGTGTTATTGGCACACCCCCTACTGATCTATTTATGCCCCACTTTTTAAAATTTTGATTTAATTAAATAAAATTAAATTTTTTTATTAAATTTTTTGATTTATTTCCAAAACTACCCATTTTACTTATTTTTCAAACTTAATACATACCATATATGATCTCTCTATCTCTTATATCTATATCTGTATACATCTCTCTCACCTCCATTGATTGATTTTTTTTTTCTTCTTATTTTGTTTTTTTTTTTGTTTTTTTTCTTCTTATTTCATGATGGAAACGAAAAAAATAAATAACAGGGTACTTCAACATAACGACAGTTTGATATCATTCTAAAGAAAAAATAAAATTCAAACTTATTTCCAAAGAATGAATTGTTTCCAGATACTTACTATCATTGTCAAACAGTTCTTACTTTATGTCATTCTCAGACAATTCTTCAAGATGTTTGATATCGTTCTTAGACAATTCTTCCATATTCTTGATATCATTCTCAAACTCTTTCATAATATTTTAGATGTATGTAAGAAGTAGATTTTAGAGTTTAAGATTTGATTTTTTTTTTTGAAGAAGAAAAAATAGATTACTGGGTTTTTTTTTGGAAAAGGAATATGATATTTTAATATATTTACTTTGTAGAAGATTTCATTCCTAAATTGTATGTCTCTTTAAGTAATTTTGATAAAGGAAAAAAAAGAATATTATATAATTAAAAGAGTGGGGCATGAATAGATCAGTATGGGTGTGCCAATAGCATCACTCTTATAAAAATGGGTGTACACATTGAAAACTAAAATGGAAAGAATTGCATTGATTCAGAATCAAAGCGTGGAAATAACTACAATGAATTTGAATCAAAGTCAAATATCCTTCTCAATAATTTGGCTGAATGTTTGGCACTCTCCAAGGGATTCACTTTGTCAAAAATCACACAAATGTAGGGAAAGTAATCTGTTTCCCTTTATTTCTCTGTTAAGACAATAGCAAATATTCAGGAAATTAATTTTCTTTTATTTAGCAGATTATCATCACATTACAGTAAGGCAAAACAATCTCTCGTGTATATAAAGGAGTTTGTATTTCTTTTACAAAACATGAAATGAGAATTATCTGTTTTCTTTAAAAAAAATTACAAATAAATTTTATGGGTGTCAATATCCGCACCCTTTAAAAAATTAAATAATAATTTTGAGCGAGTTTTGTCCCAATACAATCAATTTTAATGGGCTTATTAAATATTTAATATAAAAATGAACTCAAGAAAATTCTAAAGTTAACTATGAATTAAAGCGGAAATAAGTGTATTTTTTTTTATCTTTAATTCATTTTTAGTTAAATAGATGTTATATTTGAATGTTACATTGTACTTGCATGGATGATAAAGTTATTCATGGATACAAATATCAATAAGAATCCATTCCATTTTGTATGTGGATGAATATTATTATATCGGGATGAATATTATTATATTTTTGTATATCCACCCCACCCAATTTAATTATCAATTTTAATATTTTATAAATATAACAAATTTATTATATAATTGTTAACTCTACTTATATCAATTGTGGCGCCGCTGCTTGGGAGGTGACTATTCGTTGATTGTTTCTTGTTTTAGATTAGGTTCTGTAAATGTTAGATTTAATTGTTTTGCGGATATATATGTATGTGGTTAGATTTTTCTTTTTCTTATTTTCTTTTTATTTATGGCATATGCATTCGATTGTTTTTGAGTTGTGCTTGTGCAAGGAAAGGACAATTTCAGGTCTGATGAACCACACAGCTCATGAGAACAAAGTGTGTGCTTATCGCACCGCAACAATTCCATCAAGTGAAACAGTAGCGCCATAACGGACGCGTTGGTCGCAGACACAAGAGGTAATTCCTCTACTTAAATTTGAGTGCTTGTGGAGTAGTTGTCGACTTGGGCGAAAACCGCTCATGCGCTTAATGATAGGAATGTTATGTTTGTTGTGTTTGTGATTTTTATTTTTGTTTAGATCTAAGAGTGGTTCTGTATTGTGCTTAGATCTTAGGAATTGCTATGTTTTTGTTTTTAGTCTTTTGTGATGTTTATGTTCTATCTCCCAAATCTTGCTAAACGTTGTCCATATTTTATGAGTTGAGCAACATTGAGGACAATATTGAGTTTAGGTTTGGGGGTGTGGACACTTTCATGTTTTATGTTTGTTTTTGTTTCTATGTTTGTTTTTGTTATGTTTAGAAAATTTTCAAATCCTTGCAAAAAACCGATCAATTTTGATGACTCACTTTTGTGTCGTTTCCAAATTTTGATTATCAAAAGATATTTATACTAAAGTTTTCTGCGCAATGTGCTCTAAACTAGCAAAAGACTAGTAAATAGGTAAGCGAGGGTATCGTTCCGTAGGGAGGTGTTATCCGTCAACCGGATCTAGTTCTAGCGATTATTGAAAGCATGTAAATAGAATGCGGATGTGGTGAGAATGGTGTGTGGGGTGTAAGCATAATGCGGTGCGGTGCGTGCAAAGGAATTGTAAAGAAAGTAAATGAAATAAAGGGAATATGGAGAGGTGAGAATGGTGATTAATGTGACAAATAAAAGGGTGGACAGGAGAGTTGAATGATAATGATCACAACATACATAAGTGCACATAAATGATTGTTAGGCATTAAGGGCATTCAAATCAAGTTGATGGTTTGTTCTCACGATTCAGGGATTCCGAAACCAAATCATATATTATTACGGATCATTCGTTGATTAAGGAATACCGAAATCAAATCATCGCTCCCCAAAGGTCATGGATAGAGCGATGGTGTCTCAAGATGAAAGACACATTAAGCACCAGAACACATAGCCAACCTAAGCATTAAGCACTTCCAATTCAAGTTAAGGGCTTGTTCTCTCAATTGAGAGATTTGAAACATAAATCACTCCACAAAGGTCATGGCTAGAGTAATTGTGCCTCGTGTCTCAACTAAGGGATTCGAAAACACTTCTCACTCCCCAGAGATCATGGCTAGAGCAAGTGTGCCTTCAATCCCTACCATTAAGTATATGAACGTATAGCCAAAACCTATCCTAGCAAAAGGGTCATGCCTATAACAAGTTTTATCCATTCTTTAGAGATAAGTGATTACGGTGGTACCCGGATTGGTCATCTTTCGAGGTACAACCAAAATCCACAAATACTCAAATCCATACATACAATGCATTTTGACCTTCCAAAGACATATACACACAAATGAGATATTTGATTACAGCTACTCCTACCGTTAAGTTAATCTACTCATAATCTCATCCATAAGCACATATCAATTTCCAATCTCCACACACATGCACATCAAGACAAGAGATTACTCAATAATATCAAGAATTAATCAAAACCCAAATGAATATAAACACAACACATAAATTGAGCATAAAATAGGTTTACAATATTTCCCAAGTAATGATTACACAATTAAGAAAACATGAAATACAAATAGATGAGATAAAAGGAAACAAAATCCTTGAAGAATCCCTCCAAGTGCTCAATGAATCCTTAACTCAAAATTGGTCAAAACCCACTCCTATCTCCTTGTATAATCAACTCTCAAAAGTGGTGGAGGATGTGTAGAAATGGTGGCGATGAGCTTCCCATGGAGGAGAACCTCCATAGGAGCTTGAAAGCCTCTATCTTTGGAAATGAAGAAGATGAAGTGGGGAGAGTTTGGGGAAGAGAGGGGCTGCTGTGTTGTCTGAAGAAAAGAGAAGAAAAAAGTGTTTATATAGTTAGGTAAGTTTGGGGACGAAATTTGGGCATGAAATGACCATTTTGGTCTTTCCAGGCTTCAAGGCGAGCTCCGGGGCGAGTTAAATTGTGGCCTCGCAAGGTTGCCTCACCTTCTATGACGTTTGGGCAGCGGTTGAGGCGAGTGGTGAGGCGAGTGAGGGTTGGTCGCCTCTCTAGGTCGCCTCGCACACTGGTATGGAATTTTCTACTTCGCGCACCAGTTACTGATCAAACAGCCATAACTTCCTCTAGAAAACCCGGAATCGTAATCTGTAAAATGTTATGGAAACTAGACTTTTGGGGCTTTCCGAATATATAAGGATATCAATATGGTTCGATCTGAGGAGGAAGTTATGGCCTCCACAAGTTGAACATTCAGCACAAGCCTATGTAATTTCATGCCAATAAATTTTGCTCATTTTAGCTTCCAAACTTGAATTTAAGCTCAAAGCCTTATTGTAGGGAATATGTACCTACACAAGGCTCAACAAACACTTATATACAAAAATACGCCCGAAAACGAGAATAAAATCTAGGAAATGGGGAGCTAAAATCCGTATATTTATCGTCTGATCAGGTGTCAATATCCGCACCCTTTAATAAAATTAAATAATAATTTTGAGCGAGTTTTGTCCCAATACAATCAATTTTAATGGACTTATTAAATATTTAATATAAAAATGAACACAAGAAAATTCTAAAGTTAATTATGAATTAAAGCGGAAATAAGTGTATTTTTTATCTTTAATTCATTTTTAGTTAAATAGATGTTATATTTGAATGTTACATTGTACTTGTATGAATGATAAAATTATTCATGGAAACAAATATCTATAAGAATACATTCCTTTTAGTATGTGGATGAATATTATTATATCGGGGATGAATATTATTTTATTTTTATATATACACCCCACCCACTTTAATTATCAATTTTAATATTTTATAAATATAACAAATTTATTACATACTTGTTAACTCTACTTATATGAATTACTTTTTTTATTTTTTACCAACCAAAAACTTAAAAAGCTAGTTTATAAAATAAAAACTAAACCGCCGGCTAGACCTGAGACTACTATATGTAAAGAGTTGTGCTACTGGCTCATCCCTACCACACTATTTATGCTCCACTTTTTTTAATTATGTTGTACTTTTTGTTCATTTATCAAAATTACTTAAAGAGACATACAATTTAAGGAAAAAAATCTTCTACAAAGTAAATCTATTAAAACCCAACATTCCTCTTCAAAAAAAAATATAGTAATCTGTTTCTTGAAAAAAAAAAATAACTCTTAAACCCTAAAATTTGCTTCTTACACACATACAAAATATTATGTAAAAATCTGAGAAAGATATTTAGCATATGAAAGAATTGTCCTAAAATGATATCAAATATCTAGAAAAATTGTTTGAGAATGATATAAAGCATCTGTAAGAATTGTCTAACAATGATATCAAGTATCCGCAAGAATTGTCTGAGAATTATATCAAACATCTGGAAACAATTTTTTCTATAGAAATAAGTTTGAAGTTTACTTTTTCTTTAGAATGATATCAAGCTACTGTTGTGTTGAAGCAATCCTATTATTATTTTTCTTCTTTTTTCCACCATGAATAAAAAAGAAAAAAAACTCAAAAGAAAGGAAGAAAAAAATAAATCGTTCAATGGAGGTGAGAGAGACATATGCAGATATCATAGATAGAGAGATTGAGTGTATTAAGTTTGAAAAATAAGTAAAAATGGTAGTTCTGAAAATAAAACAAAAAATTAATAGAAACATTTAATTTTATTTAATTAAATCAAAATTTTAAAAAGTGAGATATAAATAAATCGCATGGAGTATGCCAATAGCACCACTCATACGTAAAGTATAAAAATTTAACATTTTTTTTTATTGGATAAGGGTTGGACAAAACAAGGATGGATATCCCTACCACAATTTGTGGATTCTACAAATCCATCCCGCTTACTTAGAAACGGGAATGAATTGGGCAGAAACATAGATTTCAAACGGATAAGGGGGTGGCAATTAAGCCTTAAGGTAGCCATATATCCCTAATTCACTCCACTTAAACCATTAATGAATCTCACTAGCACGGTAAGACAAGTTCCTAAACTAAACTGATATACTGTGCATGCAACCTTAGGTGTTTTATTTTTTATTTTTTATTATTATGTGCATGCACTTCCCGTTTTTATGTTTGTGATGGGGTTGAATCCCAACATAAGTATATGTAGGGAGTTTGAGAGAAAATATCTCAGCCATTTATACGGTACTTAATCTCGAAAGGTTTTATCAAACCCTTGACTCGTTGGTGATACATTTAAAAAAAAAAGTAATTACAAAAATTGTATTAGCTTCAAATACTTTTAGTTAAAAACTTAAAATTAACATAAAACCAAAGCCTGTAACAGAGAGTAACTAGAAAATTAGAATAAGAAGAGACGACACACAGTTTCCAATTTCGTATTTTGGTTGAAATTAATAATGATATGTATTGATATGTTGGGAATCTTTAAAATGATTTTGGGTGTCATACTCAAGAGTCACATGTGGTGTTTATACACGAGGACAACTTTGGTGGAGCCTACGCTCACATGTCCTCCGGTAGTAACCGCTAATTCATCTCCAATCTCTCATCCAAAATAGTGTTACATAATCATGGATGGAAGAGGAATAACAAATAAAACTATATTATAAAGAAACGTTTTTATTTTTCTTTTTCACATGATCCAATTGAGTCTCGATTGATGGCTGTTTGAAAATGACTTTAGATTGCTGTCTATTTCCGCTTTAATCTTCATATATAAATTGGAAATATGTATATCAAAATATTTTTTTCAATTTTGACAAGAAAATGTTGGTCAATAATATGTCCCTCGATCTCATCAATATACTAAATGATATAGGTTTGAGTCATATCTCATCTTCAATTCTGAAATATTGTAATAGTCATATATATATATATATACTATGTAATAATTTTCACATAAGTGTGCATTGATAGAATTATATAAGGACATTGAATGTGAGCCACTCATTTTACATATTTTGATTTGGTATGTATATACTTGTCAAAACTCTTTTATAAATGAGTGATTCACATTCAATATTCTTATATAATACTATCGGTACGCACTTTCAGAAAAAGAATATATATATATATATTTATATGCACATGTATGTCCGTTGTATTTACACCCAAACCATCAAATTATTGATTTGAGTATCTCCTTTTTCCTCATCCCTCAAGTTTATTGTAATAATTAAAAAAATTGAATTTATTAAATTTTTATTACCAAATACCTCCTTAAGAACATGAATTGTCAAAATGACTTATCTGGAAAAGAAAATGAATTGTTGTCGACGAGACAAGGTTGACTGTGACAAGCTTCCAAATATTTTGTTAGTTAAAAAGAAAGAAAGAATCGTTGTCAAAAACAATCTATTTTCCTACAACTTTTTCTGCCTGAAACACTCTTTTTTTCATCTGCATATATTTTGATAAGAACTCAAAAAAAAAAACTACTTATTAAATTATTTCAATAATATTTAAATATATATACAAGCAAACTTTTTTTATTAGAGTAGATGTTTTATTTTATTCTTGATATACTGTTTCTGTTTGGTATACATATTGAATGACATCCAATGTACCTCAAATTTGTCCCATTTTGTCTGAGCTTTAAAGGTAGTTTAATGTGGGTAGGTTTGTCGCCAATTGACATACTGCACTCTGCAAATAACAACGATCATTTCAGTCTCATAAATAAATAAAATTAAAAATGATAGCAAAATACAAAAATGTGGATGGCTCGTTAGTGGTTAAGATTTTATTACAGTTTTTTAGATCCTTTAAAACTTTAGATCTAATTCTTCTAGTATTGTCAATTAGGTTCACACATATGAACTTGAACTCCGTAACATTATAAAGTCGATTCATACAAAGAATCATATGGAATCCCTTACTTGATAACTGTTTGTATAATATATATATATATATATATATCATTTCTTCTTAGTATATATCGGTAATAATTTTAGTTTCTCAACTATTAACTTTTAGATTTATTTACTTTGATTTAGTCAAGAAAACTCTTGTTATATATATATATATATATATATATATATATATATATAGTTGCTGTTCTAATGCTAACTTCTTTTCTGTTTTATTTTTAATTATTGTTACAGATTCCGATAGAGAAAAATTCACTTAATATCTGGAGAAAGAGCAAGGTGTTCACCAACGAAAAGCCAAAGAATCACGACTTTTCAACTTTGAATCTCGAGTTTTTGACTTGGACTTTGAAATAAACAATTAACACCAAGTTAATTACACTTGAACATTTTTTGTTATCGGCGTGTGAACAATTTTTAGTTATCGATGGTATGTGAATACTTTTGGTTCTTAATGAGATATTGACTTTCGAAGGAGTTTTGAATGGACAAACAAAATCAAACTTACACACATGATGCCGTTGGAATTATTTCAACAAGGATAACTAGGTTGTAGAAAGAAGAAAAAGAAAAATAAAAGAGAGAAGAGGGAGAAACTTAATGGAGCGAGTGAAGAAAGTTGTAGAGAGAGAAACATAAACAAATAAGAGAGACGAGAGAGGTGGACAACTCTCAAGGTTTATCCTTTTATTATGCAGAGACATTTTTATCAACTCAATGACAAATGTTAACACGTAAATAAAAATTCATGGATTGCAAATTTTGAAATTATCAATAATTTGAGGGTCAACCAAACAATTCTGTCTTATAATTTACTAACCTTTTGACTCTTGAATTATAAAATTATATCCGATGTAATACAGACTATAGATCTTTGAACCAGTCTACGGAAATAAATATTTTTTTAAAGGGTGCTTTTATCCATAAAATTAAATGCTGAAAATGTTGAACACGTGAAATAAAAATAAAAGTAATAATTTACATACAATTTTTTTTTTAAAATACAAAGATCGGAAGAGAAATTATCTTTTTGAACTGTATTAATTGAAGAGTAATTTTTGTATGTGCCAAATATTATTAATTTATTCTACCTGAAGGATGAAAATATCCGTATCGAGGGATATATCGGTATTATATGATTTAGTGAAAATATTGACTAATATGATGACTTGACGTAAAATTTATAAAAATTATAAGAGTTTGGCTAAAATCATTAAAAATATTTAATTAAACTTTTAAAATTATTGAAATAATTAATAATCTTTTAAAAAAAACATATTTATTTTAAAGACACATAATATCCAACAACTATATGAATATAATGCACATAAGAAATATAAAATTGAAAATATTTCATTAAAATATATTTTATGCTTGTTCGGTATTCATATTTCATTTCATAAAAATTGCATAAAAATTGGTACATCAAATTTAAAAAAGAAAATAAACAAAAACAATAGATTAAAACATTAGAGAATATCATCAATTTTTCATTTTAAATTGACTAAAATATCACCGATATTTCACGAAAATTTCATAGATATTTCATAGATATATCGATGATATTATATAAAAATACATAACAAGTTCATCGATATAGATATTTTACGGATTTATCGTGAATATCTATGGATATTTTGTAGAAATGATATTTTGTAGAAAAGATATTTCACTCCATATCTATACTGGTGCTCCTAAATTACGTAAATATCGCTGAAACTGTGAATATTTTAAAATATAATTCTATGTAGGATAAGACAAAAAACACAAAAATTAAATCAACCGATGGATCATAGTAAATTATAATGTCGATCAATCTCCATATTCAATATAAGTATATAATCTCTATAAATTAATAACGATGAGATCATATAAAATACATTAATTAATCTAGATATATATATATATATATATATATATATATATATATTTGAGGGAGAACAAACAGACCCCAGCTTGGGTAATCCGCCAAGACCAAAGCCTCCACACACGGAGGGACAAACTCCAACCAAAATAAATCCTTAACAAAGGATAAAACCAACTTAGCTAAACTATGAGCGATCATATTCACACTTCTAGGCACAAACGAAATAGAAATAGGATAATAGCTAATAAGAGATAAAATGTCGTTAACGATAAGTCCAATATCAACTAAAGATGCCACACCAACATTAACTAAATCGACTACAGATTTAGCATCCAACTCAACAACGGTAGGCAACAACCCCACATCAATAACAAATCTGAAACCGAGCAAAATTGCCATAGCCTTAGCAACTCGGGGAGAGAAACAGGTAAATATATTATGAGTGGAGGAGTCCATAACAAATCCAGAATGGTTACGAACAACGATCCCAATAACAACACAATTATGATGTTATTTAATTAATATTTATTGATTTTAAGAGATCTTGAAATAATATATTGACAACATCACCAAAACTAGGGGTGAGTACGGTTCATTGAACCAAACCGAACCGATCCAAACCGAACCGAAATATGGTGTTTGGTTCGGTTTTAAGGTTGAGTTCGGTTCAGTTCGATTCGAACCGAATGAACCGCATATAATATGGTTCGGTTTCGGTTTTGGACCTTCCAAAACCGAACCTGTTGTTGAGAATAAATCGCACACACACAAATCTAATCACAAATAAATAATATGAAAGCAATAAGAAGAAAAAGACGACACCAAAGATTTTACGTGGTTCAGCAATTTGCCTACGTCCACGGAGCGCACCGCACTCAATCCACTATTTTAGAGTTGATTACAATCTCTCTGTCTCTCTTTCAGTCTCTCTACAATTGCTCTCTCTCTCTCTAGCAATTTTTCTCACACATTACGCACTACTAAATATAATGGGAAATAGTAGTATTTATATGAGAACATTAGGGTAAGCCAAAACCCTAAAGGAATACTTTTCTTTTTGCACAAGTTTTCCTAAAATTACACAGATTTCGTACCTACCGCGGTTTGGGTCGCGGCTACAGCCCGCGACCTGGACCGCGGTTCATTCTACTGTCTTCCACCGCTCAGAATACCGCTATGTAGGTACTTGTCTATCCCGCGGTCAACACCGCATATCACCTACTGGAAAACATCCCGTCCTATGCCGCGATATGTGCACTATGTCTGCACCGCGGTCTGCACAGCATCAACCTTCTGTAGTTCAAGGCTGTGTGTGTCGCGGCTTGGGCTTCCTGTCTACGACGCGGTATGCACCGCGCTGCATGCTGAAATCTGTTCCTCAGGCTGATTTCTGGCTTCACAAAACCCAACAATCTCCCACTTGAAGACTGAAACTCAAATAGGCATTCTCCATTCTTCTTTGATGACTTAGTGGATAACTAACGGTGCGCTCATCCCCCACGTCTTCCACTCTTGAAGACCCACTGAAGTTGCGCACAACTCCAGTTTCTCAATAGTGACTGGCTTGGTTAACATGTCAGCCGGATTCTTAGTTCCTGCGATCTTCACTAACTTCAACACTCCTTCTTCGATTAATGACCGAATAAAGTGGTAGCGCAGGTCTATATGCTTGGTCCTAGAATGGAACGCCGAATTCTTGGCCAAGTGTATTGCACTCTGACTATCACTGTGCAACACATTCATCACCTGATCGAATCCCAATTCAGCTAACAATCCTTATAACCATATAAGCTCTTTGCTTGCTTCCGTCACAGCCACATACTCTGCTTCAGTTGTAGATAATGTCATTATTTTCTGCAACTGAGACACCCAACTAATTGTGGTACTTGCCATTGTGAACACATATCCGGTGGTACTTCTTCTATGATCTACCTCTCCATCAAAATCTGAATCCACATAACCTTCTAGCTTGAGTTCATCTCTTCTGAAGGTTAGACACTTCTCTGTCGTACCCCGCATATATCTTAGGATCCATTTTACGGCCTCCCAGTGAGGCTTGCCCGGATTTGACATGTATCGGCTTACAACTCCCACTGTTTGGGAAATATCAGGTCTTGTGCAGGTCATGGCATACATTAGACTTCCAATGGCTGAAGCATAAGGCACTTTAGCCATGAAGTCCTTCTCTTCTTCTGTCTTCGGACTCTGGTCCTTGGACAACCTGAAATGACTAGCCAAAGGTGTTCTCACCGATTTTGCATCACCCATGTTGAATCTCTGTAACACCTTCTGAACGTACTCTGCTTGTGAAAGCTTCAATGTACCTTCATGTTCATCTCTGCTAATCCTCATTCCAAGAATCTGCTTTGCTGCACCTAAATCCTTCATCTCGAACTCACTCGAGAGTTGCTTCTTCAAATTGTTAATTTCTTCTAAATCTGCACCAGCTACTAACATGTCATCAACATAAAGTAGCAAAATAATAAAACTTGACTTAAACTTTTTGAAGTAGCAGCAGTGGTTAGCATTGCATCTTAAATAGCCATTGCCTTGCATAAACCCATCAAACTTCTTGTACCACTGTCAGGGAGCTTGTTTTAAACCATACAAGCTTTTCGTCAATCTACATACCAACTCTTCCTTGCCATCTTCCGCAAACCCCTCTGATTGTTTCATGTATATCTCTTCTTCTAAATCACTATGAAGAAATGCAGTCTTCACATCTAACTGCTCAAGATATAACCCTTTTGCTGTGACAGTAGTCAACACTAACCGGATTTTAGTTAGTTTAACAATAGGAGAGAAAATTTCAGAGTAGTCAATACCTTCAATTTGTTGGAAACCTTTGACTACTAGTCGTGCCTTGTATCTCTTAGAACCATCATGTTCCTCTTTGATCTGAAACACCCACTTATTCTGTAGGGCTTTCTTTCCTTCAGGTAGCTTGGCTAACTCCCAAGTTTAGTTAGATACCAACGACTTCATCTCATCCTTCATTGCAAGCTCCCACTTGCTCGCATCTTCTCCCTGACATGCTTCATTATAGCACTCAGGTTCTCCTGCATCTGTCAGCAACATGTATTGCAAGTACTTCCTATTTGGTATAGGAGTTCGAGTTGATCCTCTTAATATACTTTGAGCCTGTGTCACTGGAACATCTCTATGTGGGATAGGTTCTTGAACCTGGGGCTACACACCTTGCTCTTCGTCATTCTGTTTAATATGTTCCATGATCCCGTTATCCGGTACATCATCCGGCCCAAAATACTCTGGCTCTTCCGGCTCAGACACATGTGTGTTCCTGCCTTTGTACATGACCATTTTGTTGAAGACGATATCTCTAATTCTGATCATCTTACGGTTTTGGTCATCCCACAGCTTGTAACCAAATTCATCTTCTCCATAGCCTACCAAAGTGCACTTCACTGACTTGGCGTCTAACTTACTTCTCACATGATCACCTACATGTACATAGGAAACACACCCAAACACTTTAAGATGAGAAAGTTTTACCTTTTTCCCAGTCCAGATCTCTTCTGGTATAGCGAGGTCCAAGGGCTTTGATGGTCCTCTATTGATCAAATACGCTGCTGTATTGACTGCTTTTGCCCAGAACTGTTTTGGCAACCCTGAATGTAACCTCATGCTTCTGGCTCTCTCAGTCAATGTCCTGTTCATCCGTTCTGCTATACCATTCTGCTGTGGGGTTCTAGGAACCGTTCTACTGAGCTTTATCCCGCTATGGTAGCAAAACTTCTTGAACTCATTGTCTTCATATTCTCCACCATTGTCTGAATGTAGCTTTTTGATCTTTAAAACTGTCTCGTTCTCAACCCTAGCTTTCCATCTCTTGAAAACATCAAACACTTCAGACTTGTATTTCAAGAAGTAAACCCATACCTTTCTGGAGTGATCGTCGATGAAAGTGACGAAATACTGTTTACCCCCGGTTGACGAGACTGAAGCTGAACCCCAAACATCGGTGTGCACTAGTACCAGCTTCTCCTTTGCCGGTACTCTTCCGGTCTTCTTAAAGCTCACTCGCTTCTGTTTTCCTTATATGCAGCTCTCACAGAAATCAACCTCAACATTCTTCAAATCTGGCAACTTTCCTTTCGAATGCAGACACTTCAGCCCCTGATTACTCATGTGCCCAAACCTCTGGTGCCATAAGTTTGAATCATCTTTACCTTCCGCCATAGCGATTGAACCACAACCATCCGTGGTTGTATAAAGCGACCCATTCTTATTTCCTCGGGTGATTGTCATAATACCCTTCGAAATCTTCCACTTGTCACCTGTGAAAGTTGTCATGTAGTCATCTGATGCCAGTTGCCCAATAGAGATCAAGTTCTTCCTCAAATCCGGTATGTGCCTCACATTGTCGAGTTTCCAAACTGACCCTTTTAGCTGAATCTTCACATCTCCCTTCCCGGTAATATTGCATGCTTGATCGTCACCAAGATACACCTTACCCAAATTTCCGGAGACGTAATTCTCAAACACTTCCCTGTGAGGTGTGGCATGGAATGACGCTCCTGAATCCAAAACCCAGGACTCCGTCTTGCTTTCCAACGAGCAGATGAGGCAGTCATCTGACTCCTCAGATACACAATTCGCGCTGCTTTTGTTCTTATCCTTCTTCTCAGATCTACACTTATACGAGAAGTGGCCCTTCTTACCACAATTCCAGCACTCTACATCATTCTTGCTTCGTTGCTGATTTCCCGAATAGTTGACCTGATACCTGGATTTAGATTTTCCTCTTGACTTTGATCTTCCCCGTTGATTCGTGTTTCGATTTCTGTTTCTGCCTTCTCTACTTTCCACATTCAATGCTGAAGATGTAGATGCCCCTAATCCCTCTTCACGCAACCTGATTTCTTCGGTCATGATCATGTTCACAACCTGTTGGAAGTTCAATTTTTCTTTCCCGAACGAGTTGGCAATTGACTGACTTGTCATCTTCCAACTTTCTGGCAATTTGGTGAGCATAAATACTGCCATAAACTCCTCATCGAAACCCATATACAATGAACATAACTCATCCTTCACTTCGTTGAATTGATTCAGAAATTCTTTAAAGTTCTGACTTTCCGCCATCTTCAAGGTTGATAGCTTCTTGACAAGATGGACTTTCCTTACCGTAAAAGGTTGTTCATATAGGTCTGATAGAGTATCCATTAGATCCTTGGCAGTCTGTTGATCCTTTACATTGAAAGCGACCTGCTTCGTCAAACTGAGACGAATTGCTCCCAATGCTTTCCGGTCCAGGAGTTCAAAATCATCATCATCCATATATTTTTGGTTTCCGCTTCTTAGACCAATCTTCGTCGGTCATATCCTTCGGTCTCTCTTTTATCGGCCAGTGCAGATCCTTCTGGTACAGATAATCCTCCATCTGCATCTTCCAAAAGCTGAAATTCGTCCCATTGAATTTCTCAATCTTGTGCATATCCTTTTCTGATTCCATCTCTACGACGAAATAGTTGACCTCGAGAAAACCTAGATTTGTGTGAAAATTTTTTTTTTTGTCCCAACCAAGGGCTCTAATACCAATTGTTGTTGAGAATAAATCGCACACACACAAATCTAATCACAAATAAATAATATGAAAGCAATAAAAAGAAAAAGACGACACCAAAGATTTTACGTGGTTCAGCAATTTGCCTACGTCCACGGAGCGCACCGCACTCAATCCACTATTTTAGAGTTGATTACAATCTCTCTGTCTCTCTTTCAGTCTCTCTACAATTGCTCTCTCTCTCTAGCAATTTTTCTCACACATTACGTACTACTAAATATAATGGGAAATAGTAGTATTTATATGAGAACACTAGGGTAAGCCAAAACCCTAAAGGAATACTTTTCTTTTCGCACAAGTTTTCCTAAAATTACACAGATTTCGTACCTACCGCGGTTTGGGTCGCGGCTGCAGCCCGCGACCTGGACCGCAGTTCTTCTACTGTCTTCCACCGCTCAGAATACCGCGATGTAGGTACTTGTCTATCTCGCGGTCAACACCGCATATCACCTACTGGAAAACATCTCATCCTATGCCACGGTATGTGCACTATGTCCGCACCGCGGTCTGCACAGCATCAACCTTCTGTAGTTCAACGCTGTGTGTGTCGCGGCTTAGGCTTCTTGTTTACGACGCGGTATGCGCTGCGCTGTATGCTGGAATCCGTTCCTCAGGCTGATTTCTGGCTTCACTAAAACCCAACAGAACCGAACCGACGAACCGAACTATAAATACAAAAAAAAATACGAATGTTATTATGGATTGTATGTTGGATTATTTATGTATGATCTTATTTTATTTTAGACTTCTATCATTCTATGTAATGTATGGACTGAATTTGGTAGAATTGTATCATTCTATCATTCTACATTAATTACACTGAATCAACCCAATGTAATGCATTATGTAAAATTAGAGATAAATACAACTGGACTTAAATTTAAAGAAAAAATAAAAAATAATAGATTTATATTGCAAGATAATATTAAGGTCTATTTATTTTTAAGTAAATTATTAATTTATGAAATAAGTAAGAACTCTAATTTTTATCAGAATTTTTTTTTAAAAAAATGTACTCTCTTATAATTTAATAAAAATTATTAATTTATTTCTTTAGCTCAATTCTAGACACACAAAATTTATTTTATAAAAAAGATTATCAATTTATCCATGGATTATTAATTTAATGAGGTTATAATGTATATAAAAGGAAATAAGAAAAAGAGATAATTTTTTTAAAAAAAGATTGTTCAAACAAAATTAGTACTAAAATTAATAGCATAGACACGTGTAAATACGTTATGCGAAGGAAATTAAAGCGGTGGTGTCAGGTGGCATCCATCAACTATCACAAGTACGGTTTATGGTCAATAGAGTCATTTCCTAATATGAAACTGCCCGACAGCTTGCGCGCGAATGTTCCCCATCTCGCTTTCTCATAATCTCACGAAATTATAAAAAAAAAAAAAAAAAAATCGTAATTAAGATTAACTGCTCATACCTACATATACAATATATTATTACCTATTAAAATATTAAATACATAATAATTAAATGATGTAACTTTTTATAATGATTTCTCATTACTTCTCCATCATCTTCGCCAACCTGTCTCTTCCTCCCAGTAAAAAGTAATTAAAAATTAAAACACATAAATATCCTATGACTATGTTGACATCTGTAGTGCAACCGTTTTCAAAATGGTTTGACATTAAAAAACGTTCATACTAATGTTAATTCACTCTAATAGTATCCTAAATTTGTAACGATGAAATATATAAAAAAAGTTTTTTATTTGAGAAGAGATGAAGTAGTCAATTGTTTGACCATCACACTTGCATAATGAAGATTATGGATTTCGAATTAATTAAAAATATTAAAAATAGAAAAATGATCAAAAGACGAGGAGGATTTATTTTAAAAATAAATATCGAAGAAAAAGAAGCTAACTACCTCACTCTCTCTTTCTCTCTCACTCACACTCTCACTGTAATCACACTTTTTCTCTCTTTAAAGCAAATGTGAATCACTAGATCTCTCTCTCTCTCTCTCTCTGACTCTCTCTACTCACATTTTCTTCACAGAGATCCAGAGGGGATGCGACGTCGTTTTGTATGATCCAGGCTGTTCTGTTCAGTTCGCAGAGCTTTTGCGGATTCGATTTGGCGTGTAAGTTAAAACATTGGCTTTATTTGCTTTTGTTGTTGATATCATATGATCTTCTTTATTGGAGCAAATGTGAATGGACCATAGCTCTTGATGGTTATTCTTTACTTGGATCATTGATTAAAGTAGCTTATTCTTCTTTTTTATTTTTTATTTCTTAAAAATCATTTGTTTGTTGTAATTTATGTCTCGCTGTATAGTTTTAGTGATTGAAGTGGCTTTTTTGAATGGTAGCTTGATTTACATATCTGTTATTTCTCTCTTCTGTTAAAACAAACTAGTGTTTCTCTCTGGTGATCAAGTATGTTTTTATCTGTGATTCATCGTTAAACAGTTACTTTTGTTTCTGAATTAGTATTTCTGCTGTTTGTTGAACTATTTTAGCATTTTGATCTCCTTTGAAGTGTGATAATCTTTTTTTTTTCTTTCCATTTAATCTGGGAAGTTCTTATTTTTCGTTTTGGGTTCTACATCTGTCTGGTTGATGAGAAAAATCAGATAACAAGCAATTTGGAGCTTTTCTTTAATGCTGGTTTTAACAGTACAAGAATGGAGGAATTACTCTTATTACTGTTTTCTGTACTCGTGTTTCTGAATTTGGTTGGGATTTCTCTGTTTATATTTTCAACAATAAGATTATATCATTATCACTATTACTAATATGATGTTCATTATTTTCTGCTATATTGTTTGTTTATTTGTTTATTTATTTAAGTTAGTACTCCTGTGTCAACTCTACTATGCTAAATATTTGTGATTCTGATGAAAACAGATCTCGTGGTGTCCTCAGATTGGTCCTTGAACTGTGGAAATGATGGCGACCGAGTTTTTGTATATATTTATTGTGTTATTCGCCCTTTTGATTATTGGAAAAGCAGAGATTTACTTAGGTGACAGTTGAAGGAGAACCTATTATAAGTTACAAGGGTGGTGATAATGGTTTTGAAGCCACTGCTGTGGAATCTGATGAGAAGATTGACAGCACCAGGTATCCACTGCATCATCTTATCAATTTTGTCAATTTTTGGCAGCTTATGCTAGCCAGTGAGTTGCTTCGAGCTTTCCAACAAGTCATGGTATTTTGCATCAAATTGTACCATTTCTTAGTGGGGTCTTGACTTGTGATATATCTTAGTTGAAAATGGACTTTCATGGGTTGCTATGAACCGTGTCGGTCCTCATCAGTTATTGGATTGACTTTTGCAGTTCCTGGTAATGTCACATTTATATATCCATTAGCTACTAGAAGTGCCAAGGCAAGTAATGTAAATGTTATTGACATGGGGCCATGAGGGGGTATGGATGGCTATATTTCTGGGAGAGAACAACAGGCTTCAAAGCTTGCCAATTTATAGTTGGTGTGCGAGCTTCGGATGTCTAGCATCAAACTTGAACCCACAAAAACAAACCTGATTTAAATCAACTAACTTGACCATATAGTGTTAATTGCCTAATATTAATTAGTTAATGTTCATTTGATTTCTTAATGCATATATTAGTGGATTTTGGAGTTTTATACCAACTTAGCCTAATGTCTACATCTCTTTTAGTTTTGCTTGCTTTTTACAGTTTAGACACTGTTTAGCTCAATTTTCCAAGAATTATTGCAAGGTTTTATTGTAAAATCTTATTGATGACTTGAAAGTAAAAGAGTTTTAAAGATTAGTAGAAGGAACTCAGTCATTGATTCTTTTTTAAAAAAAATATTACAATAATTCGGGGTTTGGGGGATGGGATATGACTCGAACCCACAACCTCATGGTGTAGGTGTGAGGGGCTTTTACCACTGGACCAACCTCATCTTGTCAACTCAGTCATTGATACTTTTGTTGTAATTATCATTAATTAATTTTGGGGATACGAGAGTAAATTTTATGATGCTCTGCTGTCTCATAGTTGACATGATGAAGTTCCTTAAAATTGTTATGCTTCTTATTTCACCCTGTGGAGGTTATTTTATTTTATTTTTTCTATAATGTCTTATATCCTGTACAACCCCTACATTGCTGATCTTTCTCTCTCTCTGGAGAAACATACAAGTAGGCTGTAATACTGTAAAGTGTGATTTGTTACTCATTGTCTATACTTGGATGCTTCATACAGTGAATTGGTCACATCCTATGCCCTTCATCTTGAAAAGAAACATGATATGCTTCTTGGGATGCTGTTCGAGCATGGGACTTACAAAAAGCTCTACAGCTATAAACACCTCATAAATGGTTTTGCAGTTCACATGTCTCCAGAACAGGTGAAAGCTTCAGAGAATTTTTATCCTTGTACTTTTCAAATCCTGAATAATATGAAACTAAATGGTTTTATGATTTATTGATTTTCATTCATCTTGCAATTTCATTCCTTTAACGCTATCCCACTTATATTGGTAGGCAGAAACCCTACAACGTGCCCCTGGTGTGAAATCGGTGGAAAGAGATTGGAAGGTCAGGAAACTTACGACCCACACCCCACAGTTTTTGGGGCTACCTACTGGAGTATGGCCAACTGGAGGTGGCTTTGACAGGGCTGGTGAAGACATTGTGATAGGATTTGTAGATTCTGGGATTTATCCTCATCATCCTAGCTTTGCAACCCACAATACTGAACCGTATGGGCCTGTCCCAAAGTACAGGGGAAAATGTGAAGTTGATCCTGATACTAAGAGGAACTTCTGCAATGGGAAGATTATTGGTGCCCAACATTTTGCAGAAGGTGCAAAAGCAGCTAAGGCATTCAATCCCACTATTGATTTTGATTCTCCCATGGATGGTGATGGACATGGAAGGTTAGATACCACAGCATTCTTCAATATCAATTTTAATGGATATCTAATGTTACCATGTAACCATTTTTATCTTATTCTGATCAGAAGTTCCTTTCTCTCAGTGTTTCTATAATATGAGCATTACATGAACGCTGCATGATATTTTAAATAAGTTATTCCTTTCTCTTGTGATATACTCATGTTACACTTTTGAGTTTGCAATTACCATATACAGGTTTTCACCAGCATTATATCTTCATAAAAAGTTGTTTGAGACTTTGAGTTAAATATTTATTTTGCATTGTAAGTTATGCTTACATTGTCAGGATCTCGGTCAAGGGGGCTAATTACCAGGTGAAGTAGCTCAGACAGCAAGTTAGGGATAGAAGTAAACTTCAATAGGTTACTAAGGAAAAAATTCCTTTTTGCATTTCTTTTGAAAATGTTACCTCACAAACTTTTGTAGGAAGCATTTTCATATGCTTAAATCATTTCTCAGTTTTTGTTTCATAATCTTTTAAAATCTTAAATGGGAAGTTAAGATGCCTTTTCTGTTCTTTGGCTGCGGTACAAACCTCTCGACTCTGGTTTTTAAAAACACAATATAACTTGGAAGCTTTATTATCTTTCTGTTGATTTTTAGCAAGACATGTTAAATTTAAGGTCTCTTTGGCTGTGATTTTGTGTTATTGAATAACAGCCACACAGCAGCTATTGCAGCCGGAAATAATGGTATTCCTGTGAGGATACATGGCCATGAATTTGGGAAAGCAAGTGGAATGGCTCCTCGTGCCAGGTGAGGTTTAATAGTCTTACAATAATAATTCAATGAAAAGTGATAGTAGATTCTTTTCTTTGATATGACGTGCCTACAATTATTTGTGTCCAGGATTGCAGTGTACAAGGCACTCTACAGGCTCTTTGGAGGCTTTGTTTCAGATGTGGTAGCTGCAATTGATCAGGTGTGCTATTATTCCATAAATAGCTGCTCATAGGAAATTGAAAGATGCTTTTGATAAACTTTGGGTAATGGATGGAGTATTGAATATAGCTCATGTGTGTTCCCATGCGCCTATGTAAGTTGACACCTTCAAAGGATTTGGTCACAATATTTTGAGGGGAAGGATGTTCGTTTGGTATATGGCCTAATATGGGCCTGACAGTTGAGCTGCAGTTGTAGTTCAGATATTTTCTGTGTGTGATCTGAACTTGATCTGCATTAAGAATAAAGCATCTTGCTCTGTGTTTTTTTTTTTTTTGGTTCAACTCGGGAAAAATCTCCATTGCCCATCACCTCCTTTGAACCCGTAACGATAGATACGTCTTACTTTAATAGCTATTAAAAGTGGGGAAAAAAAGTTAAAAGGATTCTCCATTAATTGGTTACCTGGTGCTGCATTTCTTCTATCAATTTAACATGAATACATACTTCTTTGCCAATCAATTTTATATTCTATTCGGTTTTCATTTGTTGTTCTATCTGTGTGTTGATTTTAATGTAAGACTTCTGTTAACAGGCTGTTCATGATGGGGTGGATATACTCAGTCTTTCAGTGGGGCCAAACAGTCCTCCAGCGACCACCAAGACCACATATTTAAATCCTTTTGATGTTACACTTCTTGCAGCTGTGAAAGCTGGTATATTTGTTGCACAGGCAGCAGGAAATGGAGGCCCTTTTCCCAAAACTTTGGTTTCCTATAGCCCATGGATAACATCTGTAGCAGCTGCAATTGATGACCGCAGATACAAGAACCATCTGACCCTGGCAAATGGAAAATTTTTAGCTGGAATTGGGTTGTCACGTAAGTTTTGTCCATATATATTTGTTTTGCTTGTAATGATGGCCTTCAAGAAGAGACTGGAGAACCAGCTGACACTTCTACCAAAAAAATACAAAAGATAACCCTGAACTGAAAAGTATACATGAAAAATCATGTTAGTAATAACAAAAAGCAGTAACTGTGTATATTATTTATTTATTGAATTTGTTCCTTTTCTATATTGTTCTTTATACTTGTGACAATCTCAATTGACATGGCCGTTTATTCATTCCTTTTTTTCTTTTAATAGCTCTATTTAGTCATATGTTATTTTCCCAGCCAATTTAAGTTCAATTTGTAAATGTTACATAGGCTTTATTATGGGCATTGGGTGTGAGCATGGTTACTAGGGTTCATTCATTTTCAACATATTTCCATCAGTTCTAGTGTTAATCAGCCATACCCTCATCAGTTTCCAATTATTCTGGAACAACACTAGTCAGGGTGCATGCCACATACGTTTATGGCTCTTTATTAACATGAAGCTGCTTAAGAACTTGTTTCTGGCAAGAACCATATTAGAGATGCAGAATGCAATTCAAGTCCATCAATGATTGTAGGCAGCAATTAGAAATTGACTATGGGTATTTTCCTGTGATAAATCATTGAATGTCAAAGATCTAAATAACAATAGACACAAGTATGTAATGTCCTCATCATACCTTGTTTATTTTTAAACCCTTGCTGAGTTGAGCTGTGTGATAACACTGCCATCTTGTAGCAATTGTCATGACTGTTCTGCTGTTGTATCATTTCAATTTCCGGTAATTGTCATGCTTGTTACTGTATGGATATACCCAAACACACTAAACATAGTAGACAGTAGCTGAAGATTGCCGGTTTAATTTTCACTTTTACAAAGAGATCATTTGTTCTAAAGCCAGTACTTCTCATGAATTACTGCAGCTGCTACACATGCAAATCGAACATTTACTTTGGTTGCTGCAAATGATGTACTTCTGGATTCTTCAGTTGTGAAGTATAGCCCAACAGACTGCCAGAGACCAGAATTGTTAAACAAAAATTTGGTTGAGGGTAACATTCTTCTTTGTGGCTATTCCTTCAATTTTGTTGTTGGTACAGCATCAGTCAAGAAAGTTTCGGAAACTGCCAAGAGCCTTGGTGCAGCTGGCTTTGTTCTTGCTGTTGAAAGTGTTTCTCCAGGAACAAAATTTGATCCTGTTCCTGTCGGTATTCCTGGGATACTTATCACAGATGTCACCAAGTCAATGGTAATTATTTCAACTCTCCTCAACTTTCTTAAGTTTTGTTATTATCTTTATAAGTTGATGACTATCCATCATGGGATAGAGGCATAGTGCACAGGATTCTGTCTGCTAATATTTGATCCGACGTTGATGCACTGTTGCTAAGTTGGTGATGCTCTTCCATGTTGCATATATATGTTAAACATTCAGGAGTACATTGTTCTTTGATGTGCCACATAGTTACTGCTCAGTGTTGATCGGATAGGCATAAGGCTTGCATGACCTTGTAATTTGTTAAAAAATGAAATGGATGAATGAAAGAAAATGAGATTGGGAAAGAACATGCAGAAAATATATTACTCTTCATGCTCCATCAAATTTCACGTTTGCCAAGTCCAAGTTGCATTTGAACTAATTAGGCCGCTTTTAGCTCACCCCACCCCCACACCCACACCCCAAAACACCCCCCTTTTCTTCTTGCTCTGATATTTTCCTGTTTCTCATGTATTATGTACTTGGGCATCTTTATTCTAGGATCTTATAAACTACTACAATATCTCTACATCAAGAGACTGGACTGGAAGAGTGAAGAGTTTTAAAGCTACAGGTAGCATTGGCGATGGTTTGATGCCTATTCTCCATAAATCAGCACCACAGGTGGCATTATTCTCTGCTCGAGGACCCAATATAAAAGATTTCAGCTTCCAAGATGCAGATCTTCTGAAGCCAGACATTCTGGCCCCTGGTGCTCTCATTTGGGCTGCTTGGTCTCCAAACGGAACGGATGAGGCTAATTATGTAGGTAAGAAGTGTGCCGCAATCTTATGTATTCTTGTCTTCTTAGTTAACAGATAGAAATTGAAGAGCATGTTAGTGAGGAACAGGATAATAATCATAATATCGTACTATACATTTAGCAATGAGGATTCTTGCATTGTAAGCATTAGGCAATTTTTTGCTTTGAGCAGGAGAAGGATTTGCCATGATATCTGGAACTAGCATGGCTGCACCACACATCGCTGGGATAGCTGCTCTTGTGAAGCAGAAGCACCCGCATTGGAGCCCTGCTGCTATAAAATCAGCCTTGATGACCACATCAACTACGTTGGACAGAGCAGGAAGACCCCTTAAAGCACAACAATATTCTGAAACAGATGCCATGAAACTTGTTGCAGCTACACCTTTTGATTATGGGAGTGGCCATGTCAGTCCAAGAGCTGCCTTGGATCCAGGACTCATCTTTGATGCAGGTGTAATTCTTCTTCTCTTTTATACATTTATTTACTTTTTTACTTGTTTATTGGATGCAAACTAAGGCCTAGTTAACCTTGCAACACACATTTACTCAAAACTAGGGAAGTCAAGGTAGGGAATAAACTCAAATTTGATTTTTCCACCAGCCAAAGTGAATTTACCTATTGGTTAGTGGCAAGAGATGGCTTTAATCCTGTCACCAATAAGAATTAAATAAAGATGAACAAACGAATAAGATAGCTTCTTTTGGCATTTTATTACAATAATTAAATTTAGGTTAAATCCTTTCAAACCCTATTGGGGATGAGAATGAGATTCGATCCCAAGACTTCTTGCACAACAAAAGATCATACTAGATTACTATCTTGCAAGTGTGGCAACAATTTTAATAAATGACTAAGGGTTGTGATATTGAAAATGGAAACTGGGTACATAGCCAAAGAACCTTATCGAAGAATCTGGATGTAATGAAATTTAATCAAAGAATAGGAACTACAAGGAAACATAGTGGGAAATTGAATCCTCAATCATTTGTTTTGTGAGTAGATGATGGTTACATATTGATTAGTATCTAGGCTGTGTTTTTGTAGGCAATAGCTAGGCCTTCTGCTTCACACCTAGGAAACTTGACCACTTTAGCGTGTTGTAAACTGTTTCCTTTTAGTAATGGAACAGACCAGGCCTGTTTCTTAGCAGTGGGGTGACAGTGTGACACATGAGCTTCAAGAAATCGATTGAGCAAAATCTCAACTTGCTAACTTCAGAAACTCTTTTGGTAGGTTACGAGGATTATTTGGGGTTCTTGTGCACAACACCTGGTATTGATAAAAATGAGATAAAGAACTACACAAACTTACCGTGCAACTACACATTGAGCCACCCATCAAACCTGAACACTCCATCAATCACTGTTGCCCACCTTGTGAAGACTCAAATAGTTACCCGGACAGTCACAAATGTTGCTGAAGAAGAAACCTACATGATCACTGCCCGGATGCAACCTGCCATCGCCATTGAAGTCAACCCTCCAGCCATGACTATTAAACCTGGTGCTTCAAGGAAGTTCACTGTGACTCTCAGTGTCAGATCGGTAACTGGATCATATAGTTTTGGAGAAATTTGCATGAAAGGCAGTCGAGGGCACAAGGTACGGATCCCAGTTGTATCTCAGGGATACCGGCGATAGGTTATGATGGTCGATCTTGATGAATCTGTATGGGTTGTAATATTCTTTGTAATATTTGGTTAATAAATAAGGCTAAATATTTTTGTCAGAAAAATATGTGGAGTAGCTGTAAAGATAAGTAGCATAAATTAAGGATGACTCCCAGTTTCTTCCACTCATAAGTTTTGCTATATTCTTTAGTAATTTGAGATATAATGCTTCTCACGGTGTGAAAACGGTTTTGTTCTTCTGAGGTTTTTCTTCGACAGATAATGATGCTAAGTTACCATTCGACCCAAAATCGTAAGGATACAAGTATTTGAATGTTATCACACAGTTTCTTTCTCCCATATTCTTCTATTCAATTTCTTTGGATAGTGTTTGTGAGAAGAATACGGTTTAAACGAAATTTAATCACCAGGGTCCATCAACATTGAGATGATAAGATGTGAAATCGATCAGGATGGAAGCATGTTTTGAGAAACCAGTAAAGAACGGTCTGCTTGGCTACTTGGCCTACTCCCACATTACAGGTGAAAGGTTTCAGTTTTCTTACGATCACAAATGTTAAAAGGAGAGGATGAAGGAATTAGGAATATGGTCATTGGGTACATACGGACATGCAATAGGTCCACGCAAAATCAATGGACATGAGTCATGACAATGGCGGGGCGATCGGTAGACTAGACCGGGCTGTAATCCGGTCTAGCGTATTGTGTTTGAAATGTCTGAAACAGAATTATCCTATCTAATATTTGTTATACATACGAGTGATTAATATATTTATGTATGATATTTAACAATAATAAAATAAAAGAAAATGGTAAAAATATATTAATAAAATATGATTTTTTTTTTAAATGAAAATAAAAATACTACAAAATTAGTATTTTATTTAAAAATAAACAATTAAAAAGCTTTTGAAGAACAAAAAAAAATGCTTTTGAAGAGAACTGGAATTTTTCCAGATCACTTCAAAAAAACAAATAAGTTTTTATTTCGCTTCTCTCAATACCAAGACTTAGACGAAACTGGCTTGGATATATCTCTGGTGGCTTGTTAGGTTAAGGCAAAGGCAGCTACAATGGAGAAGAATATAATTTCAAGACTATAATTTCTTTGCAGATGCTTCAAGTCTTCAAGTTAATATTATTCTGTGTAATAAAAAATTAGTGAATTAGTTGTCAGGTTTCTTATGTATTGAGTATATCATGATCTTTCTCTGCACAAATTCCAGATGCAAAACGATTGCAATTTGTGTAAGATAATTACACATTCTTGTTCTTTAAGACACTCCAAGATCTCCAAATAAATGCAACTCAAAAGGAGAAAAAAAAAAGAATTGGTTGTGATTTTTTCCAGTTTCTTATCTTTTTTTTTTCAATTTCTGGGGCCACAGATCTTCCACTGACAAAGAACCCATTCAAAAACGTCCAGATCAAAAACAAAAAACACCAAGCTAAATCACTAACAAACTAGCAACAATAACAAAACATGAATAGAAAATCCCAACCAAGCTAGAATCCAGAAACCAATAACACCAAAAACAGAGATTCGAAAGTTTAGAACCGAGTCCAATAGAGATTGATTTGGGTGTTGGTGATGCTGGGTTTGATTTCGTTTTAGGTGTTGGTGGCGCGACGACAACGATTGGATGGGTTTGATTTGGGTGTTGGGTTTGGTCTTGGTTTCAGCGGTGGAAGAGAGAGGGTTTGCAGATGAACGAACGAAGAGGAGAGAGAGAATGAGATGGGATTCAGATGGTGTAAGTACATATATATTTAGTTTCCAATTTATAGAGATAGGAAGGGTAATAGCGTCTTTTTGCCACTTGTCCTGTGCTATGGTACAAGTTGGCCGAGGTTTTTAGGTGGAGTGGTGCTATTGGCACACCTCCTACCGATCTACTTATGCCCCATTTTTTTAATTATATAATATTCTTTTTTTTTTTCAAAATTACTTAAAGACACATACAATTTAAGGAAATAAATCTTCTACAAAGTAAATCTATTAAAACCTCATATTCCTTTTCCAAAAAAAAAAAAAAAAAACTCAGTAATCTGTTTCTTCAAACAAAAAAAAAAAAACTCTTAAACCCTACAATCTGCTTCTTACACATATATATATATATAATATTATGGAAGAGTTTGAAAACGATATCAAGAATATGGAATAATTGTCTAAGAACGATATCAAGCATCTGGAAGAATTATCTGAGAATAACATAAAACAAAAATTGTCTGACAATGATATTAAGCACCTGGAAACAATTCATTCTCTGGAAATAAGTTTGATGTTTAATTTTTCTTTAGAATGATATCAAGATGTTGTTGTGTTGAAATATCATGTTATTTTTTATTTTTTTCTTTCCACCATGAAATAAGAAGAAAAAAAACTAAAAAAAAAAGAAATAAGAAGAAAAAAAAAATAATCAATGGAGGTGAGAGAGATGTACAGATACAGAGATCAGAGATAGAGAAATAATTTATGGTATGTATTAAGTTTGAAAAATAAGTAAAATGGTTAGTTTTGGAAATAAACCAAAAACTTTAATAAAAGTATTTAATTTTATTTAATTAAATCAAAATTTTAAAAAGTGTAGCATGAATAGATCAATAGGGGGTGTGCCAATTGCACCACTCTTTTAGGTGGGACAGATTTTTGTGATTTCTATCCCACTTTGTTCCATTTATGCCCATCATAAAGTCACGTCAAACGTAGGATAAGAACAAACTATCACACGTCGTCCTGTCCCGTCCCGTGTACCAAACGCACCCCAGATAATGATAGGTTCTCATTCCACTGCCGGGTTTGAGGAAGAAGATTATAGGTTCCAGTTCCACCATTTGATGGGATTTGTCCGGTCACCCACCTTCAGTACAGTCACTAGCTTGAATTCTGGAGCTCAAATTAAAACTTGAGCCGATATGCTTTATATAGAAAACATAACAGTACCCAGTTGATGACAAATCTTGCATTCAGTTTTTTGTCCACACACGTTGAGATCAACAATGCTCTCCTTCTTGTGTTGATTGGAAGATTCTTCTCCAAGTAGCACAACAAGGTCAATTTGTTGCAACGACGGAGCTTCCATGGCCAAATCACTCGTTTTCCAGCTGGCTTGAAACCTGTGTCAGAAAATAAAATAAAAAATCTTAAAAACTCTCATCAGGTTCTGTTAAGTTTTTGTACCAAAAAATCTAGTTAGTATTCATGCACACACAGACACACACACTCATGCTTGAAAAATATCAAAAACCCTTTACAGGAAAACAATAGTGCACGTTCATGAACACCAAAATCTGTTGGAAAAACAAGCAAAAACACATCTCTACGGATAAAACAAATATAAAAAAACTCAGCAAACAAAACTAAAATGGAGCAAACAAATGAACAAAAGATAGAGTACTTAGTGGTGCTAGCTGTTTCTTCAACTTGGTTACCAAAGAAAAAAAAAACAAAGTGGAGCTTAAAAATAAGAGAAAAGAAGAGAAGATAAATATAAAATATAAATAAAATGCTCAAAATTAAAAAAAAATAATTAAGCATGCTGTGGTCTCTTCAATCAGAATGCACAATGTAATTTCAAGAATATTAAGACTGCAATTTTACAAAAATTCAAAAAGAAACAAAAAGGGGAAGAATAATAAAAAAGAAGGGATCAATTAATGACCATGATCCAGAATCCAAATCAGAAACTAAGTCGATGTTAACTTTAAATGTAGTGATTGGCCATGTGAGAGTTGATTTTCACAATAAAGAAAATCAAACGATATCATAGCAAAAAACAAACGTTAAAATACAACACAACAAACATCTCTCACAAACAATTATACATACCTTGCAGTTCAAGCTCCTGGAAAAACACCCCGGAAACCATGTACTTGTTGAATTATGTTATCATTAGCTGTACAGATTGATGTTATTTCTTCCTTTCCTATTTAGAGGATTACATTTGATTATAGAATATTGTGAGGATGTCATTGGGGGATAGATTGTAAGGTTGTAATTAGGGAATTACATTTGACTATGGCTTGATTTTAGGAATTTATGTCTAGAATACTCTCTATATATACTCTGTACATATTCGAATGTGATATGAATAAAAATATACTATTCATCAAATTCAAAGATGGTATCATAGCCATCCCCAAAACGCATTTGATTCATTCATTCCAATAAGGTTGTAATTGGGGAATTACATTTGACTATGGCTTGATTTTAGGAATTTATGTCTAGAATACTCTCTGTATATACTCTGTACATATTCGAATGTGATATGAATAAAAATACACTATTCATCAAATTCAAAGATGGTATCAGAGCCATCCCAAAAACCCATTTGATTCATTCATTCCAATCTTTTTTTTTTCAAAAGCTCAGATTCATCAAATCACAAAATTCCCTATTCGTAGACCCGCTGTTGCTCAGTCTGTGAGACCCATTCCGCCGCAACCCTGCTGCTCGTCATCACCCATCGTCGATGCCCTGCTTGTTTTGTTTTATTTATATAAAATGAGTGAAAAAATTCATGAGTCATCCGGGATTAAACCCATTCCGATTGTAGTTTAGTCAGAAGGAGTTTTTAATATAGGGATTACCCTTACCGAATCAAATTATGACATATGGTCTCAACTAATGGAAATGCAAATTGCCGAAAGGGACAAAATCTCATACATTCGTGGCAAGACTAAGCCACCTGCAGAATTTGATTAAGGCTATGAAAAATGGTATGCTGAAAATCAAAAGGTCAAACAGTGACTATTAATGTCTATGTCTCTAGATATTGTGAGGCGTTATTTAAGCTTACCCACTGCCTGTGACTCAGAAGGCCTTTTCTGCCAGACAAACGGAGAGAATCCTCTATGTGTATTATGGAGAGCTCACTGAAATTTTTCAAGAATTGGACCATCGTGATACGGTGGTTATGAAAGATCTAGAGGATGTCAAAGCCCCCCCCCCCCAAGTCTACTTAGCGATTAAGAGTTCATATATTTCTCGTTGGATTGGATGAGGATTTTGATTCAATTCGACAAAAGATTTTGCGCAGAGGCCCAATGCATAACCTGGACGAATGTTACTCTTTGGTTCGATGGGAAGCTGTACGTAGTACCACCCTGAAAGGTGATTCCGGAGCATCCGAATCCAGTGCCATGGTGGCTCATAATCGATCTAATCAGGGTCAACAAGATCGAGCATGGCCCAACAATAGTAGACCAACCAATGGTATTGACAAGTCATCCCACAAATGCACAAAGTAAATTTACCAAACCTCAGAATTCAACTTCTACAATTGAGCGAGCTACAACATTTTGTTTCTTGCATCTCCATGTCACAAGATTACCTCCTACAAAGGTAAAGTAACCAGAAGTAGATCACATGTCACCCACACCATCGGCTCAATCTGCATCAGTATATGTTTCTATGCTTTGATAGTCTGCGTTTTTAGTGAATAGTACTCTTTTCCTAAAAAAAACAACAAGAGAAGATCACTGCACTCATTGTATATGTGGATGACATGGTGGTTATAGGAATTGATCCTAAAGAAAGGGATGCCTTACAGAATTACCTATCTAAGGAGTTTGAAATGAAAGATCTATGCCATATGAAATATTTTCTTAGGATTGAAGTATCTCGATCTTATAAAGGAATAGTTTTGTTTCAAAGAAAATATGCCTTAGGTCTATTATAAGAGACTGGTATGTCAGCATGTCAACCAGTTGATACACTAATAGAAGAAGGTCTAAAGCTATGTGTTGAGTCCAACCAGGTACCAGTTGACAAAGGAAGATACCAAAGACTTGTAGGGAGATTGATGTACTTATCTTATACCATACCAGATTTGGCTTATTCTTTGAGTATTGTCAGCCAGTTTATGCATAATCCTGACGAACAACATATGAATGTAGTTATTCGGATTTTGAGGTATCTAAAGTCTGCTCTAGGAAAATGAGTATTATTCACTAAAACACAGACTATCAAAGCATAAAAGCATATACTGATGCAGATTAGGCTGGTGATATGGGTGACATGCAATCTACTTCTGGTTACTTTACCATTATATGAGGTAATCTTGTGAGATACAGAAGCAAGAAACAAAATGTTGTAGCTCGCTCAAGTGCAGAAGCTGAATTCAAAGGTTTGGCAAATGTACTTTGTGAGGCATTATGACTAAGACTCCTCTTGTAGGATTTGGGTTATCTATCTGAACAACCTATCCGACTTTTTTATGACAATAAAGCATCATGTGACATTGCGCATAATCCAATTCAACATGACCGTACAAAGCACGTTGAGGTAGACAGATTTTTCATTAAGGAAAAGTTGGATTGAAATATTGTGGAATTACCTAAGATTGAATCAGATGATCAGTTGGATGACATCCTCACCAAAGCAGTCTCAAATCGAGTGTTCTTAAAGTTTTTAGACAAGTTGGGCATGTGGGACATCTATGCACTAACTTGAGAGGGAGTGTTGAATTATGTTATCATTAGCTGTACAGATTGATGTTATTTCTTCCTTTCCTATTTTAGAGGATTACATTTGATTATAGAATATTGTGAGGCTATAATTAGGGGATAGATTGTAAGGCTGTAATTGAGGAATTACACTTGACTATGGCTTGATTTTAGGAATTTATGTCTAGAATACTCTCTATAAATAGTCTGTACATATTCGAACGTGATATCAATAAAAATATACTATTCATCAAATTCAAAGAGTACTACTAAAACAACTCCTTTTGTGATCCCATTTTCCCATGCCACCTATTTTCAAAAAAAATATATATCAACTTTGACAATTTCCTTCAATTCTAGATTAGGCTCTAAATGGTAAGCCATTTGAAGTATTCAAGGTATGTCAAGAAGAGTTGCATCATCACTGTTAGGGAACCCACTTTATATATAGGGTAGAGTTGAGGTTATGGATGCATAAATGGTGTAGTACAAGTCGGTTATAGAAAAGTCTAGAAATAGTGCTTTTAAGGCATACGCAACAGGTCTGTAGTACAAGCTGGCTATAGAAAAGTCAGAAAGAGTGCCTTTAAGGCATACACAACAAGTGCGTAGTACAAGTCGGCTATAGAAAAGTCTAGAAAGAGTGCTTTTAAGGCATATACAACAGGTGTAGTACATACTGGCTATAGAAAAGTCTAGAAAGAGTGCTTTTAAGGCATGTGTAACATGTGTAGTACACGTCGGTTATAGAAGAGTCTAGAAAGAGTGCTTTTAAGGCATGCACAATAGGTGTAGTACATGTCTGCTATAGAAAAGTCTAGAAAGAGTGCTTTTAAGGCATGCACAACATGTGTAGTACATGTCTATTACTACCGAAGAATCTAAAAACAGTGATTTTATGGCTATGAATACACAACATATGTAGTACATGTCGGCTACTATAGAAAAATCTAGAAAGAGTGATTTTAAGGCTATGTATGCGCAGTAGGCGTGGTACATGTTGGTTACTATAGAAAAGTTTAGAAAGAGTGATTTTAACATGCTCGAAATGCGTTGTACATGTCGATATATTACTACAGAAATTTAAAGTCTAGAAAGAGTGGTTTTAAGGCTATGCATACGCAACAGATATGGTACATGTCGGTTACTTCAGAAAAGTCTAGAAAAAGTACATGCTTTTAAGGCTATGCATGCGTAACACGTGTAGTTTCAGTGCCAGATAAGATAAGAACACATTTGTGGCCACTATAACGTTTAGAACATGTGAATTTCAAGGTTGTGGATGCACAATAAATGTTGTTTTCTAGAAAAGCTAAATCAATACAAACCATAAAAAGATAAAATATGTGACCCGTTAGGTTCATCATACCATAAAAGCATAATAAACAAAAGCCCAAGAGATATAACCAATAAAGCATGAGATAAGAACAAATTAATTACTATTTAGAGTAATGCTAGACTGTCCAACTCACTTGCCAATATCAAATCGTTCATCATATAATCTCATTATTTACAGGATGTTAACAATTCACATGCTACATTATTTTAGTAATTTGTTTAGACAATACAGCATTACTTTACTCTTTATTATTTGATTGAGCTGTGATTTTGTGCTTAGCCGAAAAAGTAGTGGATGTTTGTGTTATTTCATAAATGTTTTTGAAGTCTTGTAAGACTCAATAAATTGAGGGTTGTTAGTGCAATTAATCTTTTTACCAATTGAGTTTAGAAATAGAAATAAATAAAGGGAATAAATCACGTCAAACGGGCTTGTTAAGCGTCAATAGAAAAGTGGCTCTTCACTTGGAGTCTTCAACATCAAACAGGTTCGAAAAAAACATTTCCACTTCTTACAAACTAAGGTGTTCTTCTTTCTTCTTTTTTTAATTTAATTTTCATTTTGATACTTATTCTTGCTCATCCCTAATGAGTAATGATTCATTTACTTGCTCAAGAACGAGAACAGAAAGAGAAGAGAATAACAGACACTGTAATCCCAATATTTTCCTATCAACCAAAACGCATGTAAACGTTCTGTGTGAGCTCAGTGTTACATTAAATTTTTTTATGATCTGGGTTAGACAAATTTGGCTGACTAATTCTAATATTTCTAGTTTATGGAGATAATGCATGGTACATGTTTGATTAAATGTTTCACAGACTTATGTCAATCCGTTTGCAGACATGTTTTGAGGAAATATTGTTGAGCTACTTGTTTGATAAGAAGTCTCAAACAGATAAAATGGGCATCTTTATATTTTAGTACCCTGGCCAAAAATTTTGAGTTTTAACTTCAATGGGATGTTAAATTTGCTTGAAATAACACAGCATAGTAGTAAGCGAAGTGCTTTTTCTAGATCATGTTATTCATTGATAATTCTTGCAGGATAAGTGAGAAGTTGGTTTGATTAGTTGCCAAGTTCAATGGAAGAGCCAACATTTTTTGATAGAATGATCAGTCATCTTCGTACGGAATGCAAGTATGGACATTTTCTTTTATATTCTTTTGGAGAGTGCTATGTGCATTTTTGTTTTGTGCTCACCTGCAAATGCAATTCACTGTTATTGCAGTTTTTTTATTGTTAATTTTTTTTTCAATATGGTTTTATGTGACTTGTAACAGTTTCTTATTT
This sequence comes from Dipteronia sinensis, assembly GCA_033220585.1. Classification (NCBI taxonomy): domain Eukaryota; kingdom Viridiplantae; phylum Streptophyta; class Magnoliopsida; order Sapindales; family Sapindaceae; genus Dipteronia; species Dipteronia sinensis. The sequence goes on along the minus strand of CM065638.1, from coordinate 14,329,190 downwards.
TCTCCTCACCCCTTATAATAACATTCTGTCATCTTGATTATTATACTTGGACAATTATAATCAATTCTCAATATGGTTGTGTATAAGTCGCATGATAAGGAACATCTTTCTTCAAATTTCAATTATTCTGTACCCACAAGTAAGGATTTCTAAGTAAACTCCTTGACCTTCAATATGTTGAAACGTGTTGTTTCAGAAAAATCCATTAGATCTCAGGAATACTGTGTGATGGGTGCATCATGAGACTCGAGAACAAGCTCCATCAACAAATCATTATTTACCATATGAGCTTTAATAAAACTTTAAATACTTCCTCTTAATTCTTTGAGTTGTTGAACTTGTTTAGTATATGTTTCATCTTTAAAGTCCTTAAATTCATTTAGAAATTCTTCATTGAATTTCACTTCTATTTTGCATTATCAAAACTTCTCCCGAAATTTTTCATGGGACTTTGTCACCTTCTTTACTTTTTATCCTAAATTTTGTGTACAGTTTTTAAATTTAATAATCTGCTAACATGTTTTTGTATTAGAATAGATCGCAGAATTTATTTCAGTGCTTGAGTGTTGTCGTTTACAAACTCTTGTAGCCTGCGGATTTCCTTGGACATTGTTAGAAATCCATCTACAATTTGTCATAGTTCAGTATGAATTGACATTTTGTTTTCTTAAATTCAAGGTATTACACTGGTTATCCTAAAGATCTTGGACCATCGCGTGTTATTCACTTTACGTCTGAGCGTGAATTTGTCCAAATTCTTCACCAAGGACATCCTGTGGTAGTTGCATTTACCATTAGGTGACTTGAATCTGGCAACAGTCCCTTCCCTCTTTTATTCTTCTAGTAGATATATAACTTTGCGGATCTAAAATTATTCATTTGTGATAATCAGGGGTAATTTGACCAAACATCTTGACAAAGTATTGGAGGAGGCTGCTGCAGAGTTCTATCCACATGTAAAATTTATGCGTGTAAGTTGATTGAGCTTTTATTTTCGATTGAATGAGATTGTTTGGTCTATATGATATAAATCATGAAAACTATATAAATTTCCATTACAAAATGTGAAACCACATGTCCACATTCTAAGATAAAATTATGGGGCACTGTACTTATTTAAGGCTGTTGGGGTTAGATGAATTCTGTTTTTCAATACATGAAATTTTCTTAATGCTTCATTAATCTTGTTTTCTTTAACCGACTTAAGGATCCTTAACATGTTTCTCATTATCTTTGGTTTTGATGTTGATTTGTTCCTGGTTGAAATTTTCTTAATGCTTCATAAATCTTATCTTCTTTAGCTGACTCAAGGATCCTTAACGTGCTTCTCATGATCTTTGGTTTTGGTGTTGATTTGTTCCAGGTTGAGTGTCCAAAATATCCTGGGTTCTGCATAACACGGCAGAGGAAAGAGTATCCGTTCATTGAGATTTTTCATACTCCAGAACAAGTACTGTGACTCTACTTATATATGCATGTTGTGCTTTTTCGTACTCCAGAACAAGTACGTGCTTCAATTGCGAAATTTTTTTAAAAAAAAAATTAGGAAAAATTCTTTCTAGTAACAATGATGGATTAGTGGTGGACTGATACTGATTAAAGTGCTAGGTTAGAAAGTGGAAGTGGATGCTTATTTGTGGAAGGTTTCATTTTGCATAGATGTGGAGTGAGTGTGGGTGGCACGAAGGGTTATAAGGACAATATGAATTGATGTGTTTTTAATAATAGCAGTCAAAATATTTTGCTGGTGACTTGGTATATCATATTGACAATGGTGATGCCTTAAAAGGTAGTGGTGCTAGTGGTAATGCCTCTATGTTTATGTTATGGGTTAGGCTAAAACAACTTAAATTTGCGACTTAAAATTTTGACTTCAACATCTCAACCACCCATATGCTCCTAATCCAAAAGTTATAAATTCATTCAAATCTCAACCATTGGATTAAGAGCACATGAATGCTTAAGATGTTAAAGTCAAAATTTTAAATCACAAATTTAAGTTGATTTAGCTTGATACTTATGTTATTTTTTAATTTTTTGAGAATGAAATAAACCAAGAAGAAATGAATCTCTAGAGATGGTTTGGATGTTTGGGTTATTGAGTTTTTATTTTTATCTTCTAGTTAGTGTATGAAATAAGTTCATATTACATTATTACTTTCTGTAGCAGTTGAAACTAGTCATGCATGCAAGGATAGTTTTCTAAAATATTGCTTTCCCTTTAGTTCTTTGCTTTCACGTTAGAGGATTTTTTGTGCTCCTTTGAAGCAAAAAACTACATGTTGGTGACGTATGCAAGCATGCCAACTTGTCTGGTTGAATTCTGTGCCATGTTAGCGATGCTTGATGTATTTTGAAGCTCCCAGTCAATGATGTATATAATTGTGTTTTGCAGGCAGCTAATGAAGGAAGGGGTGCTGATCCAAATATAACCAAATACTCTGTAAAAGTTTTACCAGTGAGTTCTGAAGCTTAATTTTCATTTATTATCTTCATATATAAGATTCCCATAGTCTTATTAATATTCTTATTATTATTCTATTTTTTATATCCAAGATAGTGTCACCTTTGCTAATCTGAACACACTTAAAAGCATTTTTCTGGATGACTTGCCTACATACAAGGTTTATATTGGTAGACACAACCCCACCCCCCAACACACACACACAAACGCAAAGCCATGGATAACCATTTTGTGTTCATTTTATATATTTATTTATTTTTACTTTTTACCACATACCCACCTCATATCAGGCACAAGTACAAACTAAACTGAGTCCCTCTCCAAGGTTCGTGATTGATTAATTCCTAGAACATTGCAAGAGAACTAACCAACTAAGCTATCCCTTCAAAAATAATCTATTTGTAATTAATAAAATTCATTGAAGTTTTGTTGAAGGGTTATGTTACTAAACAGGACTGATCTAGGTCTATTTGATTTCAGTCCAATGGCTTAAATAAATGAATAATTTTAAAAATAAAAACTAAAACAGTTGAAAATCAATAATGGCTCTCTTGTAACCACCATGTATCCTTAAAGTTCTTGTATACTAGCTCAACCTTTTGTTGAAACTTGTTTCTAAATTGTTTCTTTTTCATCTTTATTATTTTATTTACCCACAACATTAATTCTTAAACTTGTGTGCATCCAGTTCAATTACAACCTCAGTGCTTATGGATTTAGAGAATTTTTCAAGCGGCATGGAATACAGTCATCATCAGAACCTAAGTAATGATTTGATGGTATATCAATATCAGCGTTGTAGCAACTTACTTTAAGGCTGTATCCTTTGAAAGTTGATTGTCACAGGAACTAACGGTTGTGAAAAAAATCTAATTGCATTTGGGATTATTTGTACTTTTACTTGATTCATGCTGGAAAATTGTTTTATTATGATTTATTATAGTTTTTTTTTTAACTCTAGCGGATAGAAATGGATTTGGAGCTATTGTCTAACAAGTAATCTTATCAGTTGATTTGTATATGTTTGGTTAGTGAGTAATGGCCGTTTCTAAGAATCACTACTGTTCAGTGACTAATTTTTTCTTCAATGCTTCAGGTTTGGATATATCTAGGTAGTAATGGCAAATTTACCAGTCAAGCCGGGTACCCGGCTTTACCCGGGCCGGAAATCCCGGGTAAAACCCGGACATGCCTTACCCGGCACCGGGTAAGTGTTGTCCGGGTACCTAGGTCAGTTGACCTGGCCGGGTACTTTTTATTTTTTTTTTTTTTTTACTTTTACTTTCAAATTAAAAAAAAACAAACAAATTTAACCATAACTTCACAAACAAATTTAACCGATTAGAGCCTTTCAAATTTCAATGCAACCAAACATGGGGAAATAAAAATTCATGCAACCAAAGCCCAAAATGGCCCAAACAAGGAATCGATTAGAGCCATTCAAATATCAATGTTGGGCCGAGACACATCACCCTAATCCTTTGCAATCAATTTCTACAAATTCAAATGAAGGAATAGTATTTGATTATCTAAGCAAACCTCTTGGTTGTGTTTGGTATGAGAATGTGACAGGACGGGACAAGACAGGACATGACAGTTGTTCCATATTGTGCTTGGAATACATGAGACAGAACTATTAATTGTATTGTTATGCGGTTGGTATGGCTAGAACATGACGGGACAAGAGGTTCAACTGACTAGAGTGCCCCTTATATATATATATATATATTCCAGAATAATTTACTTCCAACACGAACTCAAAACATTCATGCAATAATATATATAATATTATAATTATTACATATATTATATATATATGTTATAATATAATACATTTTATGTATATTATAATATATAATATATATTATATATTATATAATATATAATATAATATATAATATATGTTAATATTATATAATATATAAGAGGAAATTGCAAGAACTGATCAAAAAATGTATAGGTTTATTGTTTGTAGCCATTAGTTTATATTTTATTATACTTATCAAATTTAGTAATGAACTGACCAAAATACCCCCTTAACACTTGATATGCCCCAACCCAATTTTTCTCCGCTCATTCTCTCACTCTCCTCAGACAACATTTCTTTCCTCTGTGTCTTCTTCGTCTCCATCTTCAACGAAACCCCGTGGCGACGTCTCAAAATCTCCTCAGTTCACGTCACCTGTAAGAAAACCCAGCGGCGTGTTCTTCTTCTCTCTCTTGGTCTCTCTCTTCAACCAGAACCCAGAAGATTGAAAACTCGGAATACGTCTCTCTCTCCTGAGATTTCGAAACATGCGCTTACAAGTGATTTCACTTTACTCTTCTTTGATTTAATCTTTTTTTTTCCATTTTCGTTGGTTTCTGGTATTTGTTTTGGGTTATAAGTCTATTTGTTGATTTGGGTCATCTAGGGTTTCTATATTTGAAGTGCGTTTTTAGTTTGGGAATCAATGTTTGTTCAGTTTATCATCAATTTGAAGTGTGTTTTTAGTTTGGGAATCAATCTTTGTTCAGTTTATTTTTAATTTGAAGTGGGGGTTTTTTTTGTGGTTAGATTATAGAAATCTCGTAGTTAGTTCTTGAGATGGGGTTTATGTGTTTTTTTGTTGAAATAGTAATATTATTTGATCATTCACTAGGGGCTGTGAGAGAATCCCAGGTTGCTGGGGTAAGTGTGGGTTCTTTGCAGATCTGCACAGGTTCAAAAACATTGATTTGTGTGATAGATTAATTTAGGTGGATTCTGTGACGAGTAGGGAGGCTGGTAGGAGATTCGACGGGAGCAGCGACGGCAGGAGCAACGGCAGATTTCAACCTAAACCATTTCGTCTCTCCGTGTTGGAATAGATTCACTCCCTGCACTCATCCATGATCTCCTCAAGGTAATCTATTTTCATGTTTGAAACTCAATTTTGTCAATTTTGATCGCTTGTTTTTCTATTAGAATTCTGTTTATTGTTTTAGTTATATTGAATTCAACATTCCTCTAATTTATGGAATGTGTGGAAATCTATAGATTGCGTTATAATCACTTGAAAGGTAAATTGTTGTACATGTTTTTTGTTGTGAATTTTACAATTCATTTAAAGTTTTAGAATGTAAAGTGACTATTTGGATTTGGGATTTGACAGTGAAAGCAAATTTTATAAATTTACAAAATATATTTGGTTTCAATTGTATGAGTGATTTGTGTTTATTATGAATTGTGTTTTTGTTGTGATGGAAGGTTTGTTTGGGATGACCCGAAGTACCCAGAAATGTCAACGTTAAGGGAAATTGTGGATGAAATTCATATTCAAGTATCAGAGATTGAAGATGATGTTAAGGTATTGCTAGTAGATAATTAAACAAATCAATATTTGGCCATTTATTCTTTGATTCCTTAGGATTGCTCTTGATAATGATGCTGTATTATTGGTTGTGAGCTTAGTAATGCTATAGGAGTTGCTATCCGAATTGGATGTTTGAGCCTCTAATTGTTGTTTATATTTGCATTTGGTAATAGGCTTGTGGGCGTATAATTTTTTTTGGACAATGTTTGTGCTTTTGGAAGGGTTCGGAAACTGAAATATTATGAATTTGTGGGATTGAGGCTATTATTTTGGATGATTTCAATTGCGAGGCATTCAACAATCTTTGAATATATGCAGCTTTTGTGGGAGAAAGGCTTTTTTTTTTCTAGTTAGATTTTTAATTTTTGCTTGGTTGATATGGTTTGGTAGGAATAAATTGCTTTTTGATGGTGTTTGTACAGATCAAGTGAATTGTTGGGAGCGTGCAGAGGAATTGATTAAGGAATTCAAGGACTCGGGTACAGTGTCCATTTTTTTTAAAGAGTATATGCCTGTGGTGAAGGACTGGCAGGGGAGTTAGGCCTTTTCCCGTTGTGTGTGGAATCAGATGCGTTGAGCATTGTTCGGTTATGTAATGGTGTGGTTATTTTGTGTAATGATATCGATAATATCATTAGTGATGTGTTTGTTTTGAAAACTAACAGTACAGATGTGTTTATTGTACATACCTCTAGAAATTGTAATAGACTGGCTCACTCAATTGCCAGATTTGCCGTGTTTAGTGGTTTTTCCGATGTTTGGCATATAGATTTAATGGAGTGGCTCTCCTGTTAGCCAATTATAATTTGAATTATTGTAATTTCTTTTTGGTTAAATAATGTTCATTTTTTTTAAGGAATAAAACGTATTGATTTAACTGGTACTGGGGCTATTATTGATGAGTAAGAACTGGTGAGGTGTTTCGTGCATAGGAAGATAAGAGTTAGGAAGCTAAGTTAGCACCAAAGATTTTTGATTCATTATATGTATGGATATTGTTATGTTATGATAATGTTTTTTTTTTGGGAACTTTTAATTACATTTGATTTATAAGTTCATTTGTATTCCAAGTTTAATGACGATAATTTTTAAAGTTACATGTCAGTTAATTTTGAAATTACATGTCAAATGATTTCCAAGTTACATATCAGTAGTATGTCTAGTTATATGCCAAATGATTTCAAGTTACATGTTAGTTGTAATCCAAATTATATGCTATTAGACTTTTCAAGTTACATGCCAATTGATTTCCAAGTTACATGCCAGTTGTAGTCCAAGTTACATGCTGCTTGACTTTTCAAGTTACATGCCAATTGATTTCTAAGTTACATGCCAGTTGTAGTCCAAGTTACATGTTACTTGACTTTTTAAGTTACATGCCAGTTGATTTCTAAGTTACATGCCAGTTGTAGTCCAAGTTACATGCTACTTGACTTTTCAAGTTACATGTCAGTTAATTTTGAAATTACACGTCAAATGATTTCCAAGTTACATATCAGTCGTATGTCTAGTTATTTGCCAAATGATTTCAAGTTACATGTTAGTTGTAGTCCAAATTATATGCTACTAGACTTTTCAAGTTACATGCTAATTAAATTCCAGTATTTTTACATGTTGAAAGTTACATGCCAGTGCATTTTGAAGTTACATGCCAGTGCAATTACAAGTTACATGTCAGTGTTCAACAGTTTAAAGACTGAAAATAAATTCCAGTATTTTTACATGCTGAATGTTACATGCTAGTGCATTTTGAAGTTACATGCCAGTGCAATTACAAGTTACATGCCAGTGTTCAACAGTTTAAAGACTGAAAAAAAATTCCAGTATTTTTACATGCTGAAAGTTACATGCTAGTGCATTTTGAAGTTACATGCCAGTGCAATTACAAGTTACATGCCAGTGTTCCAACAGTTTAAAGACTGAAAACAAATTCCAGTATTTTTACATGCTGAAAGTTACATGCTGAAAGTTACATGCTAGTGCATTTTGAAGTTACATGTCAGTGCAATTACAAGTTACATGCCAGTGTTCAACAGTTTAAAGACTGAAAACAAATTCCAGTATTTTTACATGATGCAAGTTACATGCCAGTGCATTTTGAAGTTACATGCCAGTGCAATTTGAAGTTACATGCCAGTGCAATTACAAGTTACATGCCAGTGTTCAACAGTTTAAAGACTGAAAATAAATTCCAGTATTTTTACATGATGCAAGTTACATGCCAGTGTATTTTGAAGTTACATGTCAGTTCAATTTCAAGTTACATGCTAGTTAGAAAAGATTTCACAGTAGACAATGGATCCAAAATCGATTCCAGTATTGTTACATGTCACAAGTTACATGCTAGTGCAATTAGAAGTTACATGCCAGTTCAATTTCAAGTTACATGTCAGTTAGAAAAGATTTCACAGTTGACACTAGTTCCAAAACAAATTCCAGTATTGTTACATGCCACAAGTTACATGTTAGTGCAATTAGAAGTTACATGTTAGTGCAGTTAGAAGTTACATGCTAGTGCAGTTAGAAGTTACATGTCAGTTGAAACTCAAGGACCAAAAACAAAGTAAACAACTTCATACATTTCAAGAACGTCACAAACATGGAAATAGTACCAACAAAGTTATCATTCTGATGCTACACTATTTGCAAATATTTCTAGTGCCATTTCCTCCCTAAACCTGGGCATATTCTTGGTTTCCCATCCCCAAAAACATTTATGACGCATTAACATATCTGTGTATCGACATATGAAAACCCCACAACTATCGTTGTCTAGTTGTGCCGGTAACTTCGTAAGAATTGATTGATGAACACTAAACATTTCTCCATTGAGTGGTATGCCTTTTTGCTGAAAATATTCGGACTGCTGTAGAATGGCTGGAATGAAACGGAGAAGAGGGGTGATTTGCTTCCGATGTGTGCCAATCTTCTTTTAACGGTGTAATGGGTCATATATGCAAACATTTCATTTGTCCAAATCAATTAGACATAAGATCCAATGTCCATTTGGATCCCAACCGCACTGCAAGAAATGATTAAGAAACAGATTAAAGAGACAATTTATAAGAAAGATAAATGAATCGAAGAATAATTATTTGTAAGTGAATCTCTTATTGCACATGTCAGCATATACAAATTTTAAATAAAACCACAAAATAACGTGGATCAAAGAGAAGAAAAAATTAATCATAGATATGGATTTTATATAGTACCCATTCATTTCTTACATATTATAGGGTTTTTATTCTCTTCATTGTCTACATATTTATAGGAAGTACAAGGCAAAAAGTGACATGAGTGAGGCTCCAACCAAGTATCCAACTCTGCAGAGGCATCACTGGCTTCAGCAGGTGCATGAAATTTTACCCAACTTTGTTGAACCAGACTTGTATGGGGCAAATTTATATCAAAAACTTTCACACTTTTGCAACAAATATGATCATACTTAATGTATGAGCTGACAGTAGCCACTAGCCATTACAAACCAATTTAGAATTCTGATCAATGCACTTGCTTAGCATATTTGGCAAATTATTACATTTATCAAAATTGAAACTGAATGCAAGCTAGACAAGCACCATAAATGATTAGTTGCATATCTATTCATTTCACAAAATAAGATAAGAAACACCACAAATGACTTTCAAATGTATTCAATCAAAAAATTAAAAAAAAAAAAGACAACAGACCTTCTTCCTCCTGAAACAACACCTGAAGACAAAACCTATGAATGGATCCAAATCAATCACGGGATGCATATCTATTCATTTCACAAAATTGTTACATTCATCAAAATTGAAACCGAATGCAAGAGAAACACCACAAACGACTTTCAAACTCATTCAACAATTTTTTTTTAAAGACACCATACCTTCTTCCTTCTGAAACAACATCTGAAAACAAAACCCATGAATGGATCCAGATCAATCAGCATCATAGTGGAAAGGAAATGACCACAGCTATTGATCGAAGAGTGCGGTGCCAATAGATGATGGGAAATGGTGCAGCAGCTATGGGCGACAGAGAAGGGTGCGTGGAAAAACGGTGCAGCGCTGATGGACGGCGGACAAGGGTGTGACAGTGACGGACAGAGTGCGGCCGAAACCCCATTTTCTCTTTTCCTTTTCTCTTTCTTTTGCACGTATCCAGAGCTAAAATCCAATTTTCATTTACTTTTTAATTTCAATTCCACTAGGGGTAATTTTGTCCAAAACTGATCAAAAGTGATGAAAACAATCAAAAATAAATTGTTGGCTAAAAACAATAAATCAATAAATTTTTTGGCTCTTTTTGAATTCACCCCAATATATAATATATTTATATATATATATATTATACTTATATAAATATATAATATATTATAATATATATTACTATATATAAATATTATATATAATATTATATACTATAATATATACATTATATTAGTATATTAATATATAATATTATATATTATATATATTATTATACATTATAATAAGATAATATATTATATATATAATAATATTAATATATATTATAATATTTATATATAAATAATAAATATGAATATATATAATAATATATATTATTAATATATAAATAAATATCATATGTATATTATATATATATATATATTTATTATATAAGTGACTGAAAAACTGACGGTGTGTTAGAGCCATTAGAACTGGTAGAGGTTTATGTGTCATAGAGAGGCTTATAAATGCTCTTTATAGAGCCGTCTGGTTCTCCCTCATAAGTTGTGTCTGAAGCGACGACGGGAGTGGTGTTCTGGAATGCTTTCTCGTAATTTGTTATCCAGGTGAGAGGCATGATTTCTGTGAGCTTTTCCCGGGGCAGTTGCTTGGGGATCTTGATGATAGTAGGGACTTCATCTTCTCTTTCTGCTTTGATGAAGATGGTTTCTCCAGAATGGCCGGGAATAGGGAGATCAAGTGCATGATCTTGAAGCCAGTAGGCTATCAGGTTGTGTTGTTACTCTAGGACTCTACAACTTTTTTTTTTTCTACGGTTCCATCAAGTTTGAGTTAATTCTAACTTTCAACATTTACAAACAAAAATTGTTTTCTCACCATTGTTACAGGCACAACTCTATCCATGTAACTTTTTTATTAAATAATTTTATTGTATTGGATTAAATCTTTATATTTAACTTATATCAGAATAAAGAAGTTCTATTTAAAAATTTAATACAATACAATAAAATTATTTAATGGAAAATAAATTAAGTAAAAAATGTATTGGTGTTTACTACACATACAAGTAATGAAAAAGAAATTAAGTAAATTTATTAAATATAAAATTTTAACCCAATACAATAAAATTATTTAATATTGAAATCAATTAAAAAAATTACTTTGATATAGTTGTAACAATAGTGAAACGAAAACTTATGTTTGAAAATGGTGAGAACTGCACAAACATGTATTGAAAAAGAAATTCAAATAAAATAAGTTAAATAAAAAAATGTAATCCAATACAATAAAATTATTTAATAAGAAACAATAAAAAAAATTACATGGATAGAGCTGTGTCTGTAACAATGGTGAGAAAACAATTTTTGTTTGTAAATTTTGAGAGTTAAAGTTAACTCAGACTTGATGGAACTGTAGAAAAAAAAAGTTGTTGAGTTGTAGAGTAATAACACAAACCATATACCTTATATATTTTTTTTTCTAAAGTTGATATTAAATGAAGAATGACAATTTAGGAAATTAGTTGTTGGTTTGTATTGTAAATAAAATTAAAAGGTAGCCTATTTATAAGTGAAATATTTTTAATGTAAAACATTTATTTATATCCACATAGCAACACAAGAACAAAGAGTGTGTTGAGAGAGTGAATTGAGAAAGTGAATTTAGCACTCCTCATGCATAGAATATACAGCAGATAGGAGAGAGGAGAGAGAAATAGCAAGATTGATCTAATGGTTATAAATCAGGTTTGTATATATACTTATATCAAGGTTATGCACCTAAGAAGTTCTTTTTATATATATATACACTACCATATAAAATTTGGAGGATTTTAGGGCTAATTTGAAAATTCGATAAAATACTAACAGAAAAAAGTAAATAACAAAAAAAAGGGTAAAATTTAAATGGGTTAATTGCACGGACATAACCTGACATTAGATCTAATTGCATTCATATGTAACTTTTACTTATAATTACACATACATACCATGCTGTTAGTGGTCAACGGTTAAACTTAACCATTGACTCACTTGTCCATATAAAAAGTCCTTAATGCCCTTATTATCTTTTTTTAAGATATCTATTTTACTATTTATTTGATTATTTAATATAAAAAAATATTAAAATATATATATATATATATATATATTTTATTTAGAAAGGCAACAAAACAGATTACGGATCAAAACAACTCACTGAAAAAAATCCAATAATCTTATAATCCATCTTCTTCATCAATATAATAATCATTCTGTAATAAAAATCCTCCAAAAAAAGCCCCATCTTCCTTAACCGACCCCCCCCCCCCCCCCCCCACCCCAAATAAAAAAAAAAACAATAACAACACAAATCTTCTTCATCAATACAGATCTAAAGAAGAAACAATCAGAGATCTGGAGAATTTCTAAATCTCTTCTCAGAATTTTTTTTTTCCTTCTTTTTTTTTTCAAAAAAACTTTTTTCAATGATTCTCCAAATTTCTTTCCAATTTGTTCTTTGTTTTTTTTTATTTAAATAATAATCTTTCGATGGTGGAGATTGTTTAATGGATGTAAGGAATCTTATCTCCTCCATCCATTCTTTTTATAAATAATTAAGTTTATATCAACAATTAATAATGATTTTGTGGTTTAAAAGACATTTTTACCCCTCAGCCTTTAACATCTAACGGTACACCACTAACGGCAGGGTATGTACATGTAATTATGAGTAAAAGTTGCATATGGATACAATTAGGTTTAATGTCAAGGTATGCTTATGCAATTTACACAATTTAAATAAACTTTTGGGGGGAATTGAATCTGGAATTTTTCTAAAACATTATAAACTTTTTACGGAAAATGATTAATTACCCTAGTGACGATCAGATCAGACGCTATCAAAATAATCATTAGATGAATTATTTGGTTTAAAATGGTAATTGAAAGTGAACATTGTGACGAGAATGACCATCCATAAGGAAAATTACCCTAGTGGTCACCCAATTTTAAACGTTAAACTAGTGGCTACTCAATTGTGAATTAAAACTAAATTTAAAATAGAAAAGCAATTTTTTTTTAAAAAAATTATTTAAATTGATGTCCTAGATCAAAAAAAAATTTAAAAGAAATTTTTATGTATAAAAAAAATTAAATACAAAAGCTGGTGGATATAAAATCTATGGATTAGATCTCCTGATCTCCACAAGGTTTTGTTTTTAATTTTAATTTTTTTTATTGAAATATGATCTTCAACATTCCATCACACGGTGATGGACGGTTGGAGATAAATTTAAATAAAAATATTGTTAATTTAGTTTTTAAAATAGTTTTAATTCACAATTGGGGATCACTAGGGTAATTTTTCTATGAATTTTCGTCACATTTACTTGTCTATAACAGTCATTTTGAACCGAATTTCCCATCTAATAACCATTTTGATAATATGTGATTAAATGGGTCGCCACTAGGTAATTATCCTTGTTGTTTTTGGAAAATTACAATGAAGTCATAGTGTGTACGACCACACCTAAGTATTTTAACTAGACAAAAAAAGATTATCAGCGAACAAAAGAAAAGGTCGTTGGCTTTGTTGGTACAGTCTTTCCAATGGCGGCGAGAATCTCAGTGATAACAGTGACGATTGCTGCGGCCTTTCTCTTCTGGGCATCTTTTGCTGGAGCTTCTGAGACAAACCCAGAAGCTGCTTTTGTCAAAAAGACCATCTCTTCCCACAAGATCGTCATCTTCTCCAAGTCTTATTGCCCGTACGACTTTTTCTCTCTATTCATTTTCTGAATCATATTTATAAACTGTTCAATAATTTCTTTTGAGATCTGAATTTCATTTCAGGGTTTGATATTGGTAGGTGCTTGCTTATGTTTGCATTTCTCATAAATGCATATCTGATTTGCAGAAAAGAAAATTAGTATTTTCTTATCTGCCTGATTATCACCACTTGGTTTAGTTGTTTTCATTTAGATTATTGATAAATATCCATAGAAGATGCCATTGAAAATTCAAACTGACATGACTCAAAAGTTTATAATTCATCAATAACAATTACATTGAACCAATATGCAATAATGGGATTTAAACAATTAATCTGCAAGTATTGGCTTGTTGCATATATCAATTACAATTACATTAATAGATTTGACTAGATTGAGAGTTCTGGTTGATCATATGAGATGCCCCCTTTGATAGCATCGCTCTTTAGCATACGAGTAATTATTTTTCCTAATATGAGCTATGAGTTTTTCAGTCACGAACCCAAGAAATTTCAAGCTGGTCATAATAATTGTTTTGTCGAAACTAATCTGAATCAAAGGCTCTAGGAAATAATAATAGAAACATAATTACTTGTTTTCATGGCATTGCGAATTAGAATAACTTTCTGGCTATGTGAATACAACAAACTTCCTTTATGTGGAAATGGAATGCTTCCTCTACTGCGAGTCTGCGACAAGCCGACAATAAAATCTTTTTGTGTTGTTATTTATGTTTGCTGTGAAGCATCTCTGAAGCCAACCATTGCTTCCCTTTAACTTTTCACATTCTCAATGAATATCGTTGTTTATCTATTTATTTGGTGGGGTCACTGGGGTGGCTGCTGTTGTCTTCTGCAGGTATTGTAGGAAGGCAAAATCTGTCTTCAAAGAGTTGAACCAAGTTCCGCATGTAGTTGAGCTTGATGAGAGAGGTTTGTTCTCCATTAACTTATTGATGTTTTCATAAAGAACATGAAGGAAAGATCTTCTACTGTACTAACTGCTAGAAGAGAAGCAAAAAAAAAAATGATAAATTGGTGAATTGGCTTCTACATCGTGAAAGCATTTAATGATCTCACTGCTACAGTTTTTTACTTATGTCTCTATTCGTAGGATAACTTGGTATTTTATTCTTAAAGCGTTTATGACGTATGGCTAGAAGTCGATTCCTGCCTTTAGTAACCTTTAACTTATGTTTGTGATAAGTGATAACCAAATAGAACGACAAGGGTTTCATGGCATCTTGATCTGTCTGAAAAGTTTCATATTACCTTTATTTTTGCTGAAGAGTTCTGATATGCTTGTGCTTCTTCAAGAATGCTCTGGTTGTAACTAATTAGTGTTTGCCTTATTGCTTACAGAAAATGGCTGGGATATTCAGGATGCCCTGAGCGAAATCGTAGGCAGGCGCACCGTACCACAGGTGTTCATCGATGGAAAGCACATCGGAGGCTCAGATGGTAACTTATTCTTATATTTGCAATTAATTTGTCTTTCCAAGAAAAAACATATCAGATCACTGAATAACTTGAGAGATCCTTGATATGTTTCTTTTTTTCAGATACTGTTGAAGCATATGAAAGTGGGAAGCTGCATAAACTTCTGGGAATTGCTGAGAAGCACAGAGAAGATCTGTGAGCAAGTGTAACAGCAGACTTGTCCCTCAACAGAGCAGCTTCGTTTGAGTGCAAGTGCTTATTTTGGAAGCTGACTAAGCGTTTGAAAACTGTTTGTAAGGATAATGTGATCTTCAGCCAATAAAAAGAGACTCTAATTAATTGATTATAGAGTAACTTGCAGGGTTGTACTTATAATACTTGTTGCTCTCAATTGATTGTGTTAGCATATAGCAATTATGGGTAAGAATTTGCATCATTTTTGTCATTTTAGGGTAACGTCGGTAATTTTATTTTCAAAGTCTCTACTGCCACCCCAAAAACTTTTTCCCGCACCTTTTTACTTGCAATGCAATAAAATTCTAAGTCAAATTCAATTTGTTTGTTTTTAAAACTTTTTTGAGGTTGTTTTGCAAACCCTCTCTCTTCGTTTTTTCTCATGCTTTCTCCTGCTCTTTTGCTCAAATGCTTCACACGCTTTCAAATGCTCCTTTACTTGCTTTCAATTCTTTTAGCTAGGAATGATTGACGGATAACACTTTCCTGTGGCACGAACACCTACTTGTAAACGATCTGTGCATTTGCGGGGATTATAAATATAAAATCCGCACGTTAAGGAACATGTCAATGTTAAACCTGTTAAATAGATAAGTCATGTTTGGATTGAACTATTCATAACCCGCTAACTCATTTAACATGATTAAATATCAAGGTCAAATATGTAATTTACTTATAATTATATAAAGATGAAATGATAAATAATTATTTGTACATTTTAGTTGCTTATGGGCTGTTTGGTATGTGGTAATCAAAATAATGTGATTCCTGAGAAAGTTAAATACATGAATGTGATTCCTGATAAACTTATATACATGTGTTTAGTTGGTTATAGGAATATTATATCGGATTCCTGGGAATATCAAGTAAAAATATTTGGTTGTATATGAGAATTTGTTTATTTATTAAAAACTAAAAAATTTTAAAAAAAATTCAAAGCCCACTCCAGTCTCTCTTTCTTTCTCTCTAGATACATTTCATCTTTCTTTCCATCTCTATCTCTCTCTTTGTCTTTCTCTCCGATCTTGATCTTCGTCGTCGTCGCCTCCGGTCAGGTACATCGTCGTCGTATTCGTCGTAGCTCGTCGTCGTCATCATCGAAGCTCGTCGTCGCCTCCACATCATCGAAGCTCGTCATCACCCAGATCTTCGTCGTCATCGCCTCCAGCCAGGTACATCATCGCGTCGTCGCATCAGGCCGAGTTCTTGATCTTCGTTGTCGTCTTCATCGAAGCTCATCGTCTCCTCCACATCATCGAAGCTCATTGTCACCTAGATCTTGTTTTGCTACTTTATGTAATTTTTTTTTTTGGTGTTGATAATGGTGTTTGATGATGCTGCTTTGATGAAGATGAAGTTAGACATGGTTTAGTTGATGAAGGTTAGGTTTTGAAATATGTAAATTTAGTGTTTGGGTAATCAGAAAGTGTAAGAAAATGTGAGAAAAAAACTGGAAATTTTTTGGACAAATTGTTTTTTAAATTACCAATTATTATTTTTAATTAAATATAGGTCCCACGGTGGGAATATGATATAGGGTAATCTGAAACCCATCTGTTGGGAAGGGTTTCAGATTACCCCCTTGGAGGGTAATGTGATTCCCATGTAATTCGCTTTCCCGGAAAACCAAAAACTCAAACCTGCTAACAAACATGAGAATGCTATGAGATTCTCATTCCCATGTAAAGATGACCGCATACCAAATGGCCCCTTATAGAAATTTTTAGTGGATAAAACAATTAACGAATAATGTTCAAAAATTTTGAGCTTATATAATTTAATTGTTTTGACCCAACTTTAATTTTAAACGGTTAAAGTAGAGGTGCACACGGTTCGGTTAAACCGTGGGCACCAAACCGAAACCGGGTGGGAAAAACCGAAACCGAAACCGCAACCGAAACCGTTGGTTACGGAACCGGTTGGAAACCGGTTCCGAATCGGTTCGGTTACGGTTACGAGAAGTTGAAAACCGGCCAAAACCGACGGTTTAACCGTCGGTTTAACCAGCGGTTTCGACCGTTGGTAATAAAAAAAAAAATCTGACGAATCACAAATCGCCACGTGGACCACACATTTCAAAAAAAAAATACATTTGAGCTGGTGACCGTTGGGCGTTGGGTGAGGTGACCAACGGTCATCTAAGTCACCCAACGGCCATATATATATATATATATATATATATATATATATATATATATATATATTATTTTTTCCCCTTAATTTCTTAAAATTGCAAATTCGCCCCTCCACTATAATCCTATAAATACCCCCCTCATTTCAATATTCTTCACACCACTCTCAACTTCTCTCAATCTCTCTCAATCTCAAATTCTCAATTCTCTCTACATTATACAATTTTCTTTATTTTTCATTTTTCATAAAAATTAATATCTATTTTTTTCTTCAATTTTTTACAATCATCTATTTACAATTTTCTTTAATTCTTATTTATTATAGAAATTAATATCTATTTACAAATTCTATTTTTTACAATCATCTATTATTTATTTACAATTATCTATTTTTCTTAGTGTTACCACTATTATTCCAACAATATTTTGAGTGCCTCACATATCTATATATATTTTTTACTATTATTATTTATAATTAATTATTCAATGGCAAGTGGGGGAGAAGGTTCAAGAAATTTGAACAAGGGAAAGGGTCCATTGCAAGATTTGTTGGAACACCAAGGTGATGATGTCAGTTATAACGACCGACTTTACCACGAGTTCCTTCAATCTCAATTTGGATCCGATCTCCCTCGTAGTCCTAATCCCCCTCTAATAATTTCCGACGAACCCGACCCCAATCTCTATGACCCTGATAGTAATGAAAATCTATCTACCCCCCAACCCCCTTCAAATGAATTTGTTGCAGGTGAAGAAGAAAAGCCGATGAAGTCCGATCTCTTCAAATTGCATATGAAGAAAATTCAGTTAGATGACGGGATGATCCAAATCAAGTGCAACTACTGCTCCAAAATATACAGGACCAACAAATCATTCGGATATGGCACGTACTGGAACCATATTAGGAAAAATCACCCTTCTGAATTGGTAAAGACTAGTAACCAATCCCAAATCTCCAGGTACGGAACCCCTACTAATCAACTATTTCATTATACGTCTGAAAAAAACAAGGAAGAATTAGCAGTAATGGTTGCAGTTGAACATTTACCTTTTAGTTTTGGTGAGAAAGTAGGTTTAGTTAATTATTGTCAAAATGCATTAAATCCTGCAATGCAACGTGTTCCTAGATCCACTCTCACACGTACAATGTTTTCCATTTACAAAAAACAAAAAAACAAATTGAAATCATTTTTTTATCAATTTGAAGGTCGCGTTTCCGTATGTGCCGACATATGGACCGATAATTTTAGTAGTCACCATTATATGGGTGTGACATGTCATTATATGGATAATGACTGGGTCATGCAAAAAAGAATTATTGCATTTCGTGTTTTCGATGACTCACACACGGCTCAAAATATTTTTCGACTCCTTAAAATTATTTTTGAAGAGTTTCATATCCAAAACAAAATTTTTGCGATCGGTTTTGATAATGCTGCAAGCAATACCGCATCTATTCCTATGTTGCAGGATTTGTGCAATCCCTATTTTGGGGGTAAATTATTTCATCAAAGATGTGCATGCCATATTTTAAATTTGTGTGTTCAAGCTGGATTACAAATTCTTTCTGTTTATATTAAACCAATTAGAGATAGTATTAACTATATCTGGAGGCAAAACAAACTCCAAAAACTATGGTTAAAATATTGCTCTCAAAATGGTATGCGTCCCATTAAATTTTCTCGGGACATTAGTACTCGTTGGAATTCTACTTATAAGTTGCTTAATGAAAGTGTTGTATATAAGGAATTATTAGTTTCTTTTATTACTTATAACGTTCCTTCAATTTCTCTTCAATTGAAGCATTGGGATATATGTATAAAAATTCTTGAATTGTTACGTGTTTTTAATGATGCTACTAATGCTTTATCTGGTATTTACTATCCCACTACTCATTTATTTCTTATTCAAAGTGTTAATATTGCTGGTGCATTCAGTGAGTGTGAACTCGATGTTCAATTGAGTGAATGTGTTGCTGCCATGAAAAAAAATGGTTACAGTATTATAAGGAGATTCCAAATATTTATTTGCTTGCATCATGTTTTGATCCACGTTTTAAATTAGAATGTTTGCAAGATTATTTAACTCATTATTACAAAAGTTTAGATTTAGAAGTTGATGTTCTTAGTTATTGTAATTCCATTAAGGCTTTGCTTTATGAATTATATGATGAATATCTTAAAATATATGGTCCGTCTTTGAACATGCCGGTTTCACAACATCAACCGACATCTGATAGTACTGGTACTTCCTCTACTTTTAAATTAAAGGGTTTAGGGGATCGATTGTTTTCCCAAAGAGCCAAAAAATTAAGAACATCTTCTTCATCCTCATCCGGCTCTATTTCTGAGCTTGACCGGTATTTAGAAACATCTCATGAATTTTTAGAAGATAGTGAATTTAGTATCCAGGTTTGGTGGAAGGATCATGAACAGATTTTCCCAATTTTGGCTATTATTGCCAAACAAATTTTGGGAACACCGGTTTCTACCGTAGCTGTGGAACAAGAATTTAGTGCAGGTGGAAATATTTTGGAACCAAGACTGTCGGTTATATGTCCGCAGACACTTGAAGCTCAGGCGTGTCTTGATGATTGGACAAAGGCAAAATACAGACAACAAGAAATCGAGGCGGAGATAGTGAATGATTTTTTCGAAGATGACCAAATCACGGGAACAGAAGGCAGCGATTAGATTCCATTCCAACTTCCAACCTTCAACACCGAACATCTAATTAAAGGTAAAAGAACTACGTGGCCTTTGATTCCTCTACTGCTCTACATTTATGGAGGATACGTAGGCAACTTAATTGAGGTCAAATTAAGTGCAAGGCCGATTTTTTTATTTTTTATTTTTAATTCAACTTTGTTACATTGTATATTTGAATTCAATATCCATTTAATTATTTTTTTAATACATCTGCAATTGTAATTTTGTATCAATTTATCAATGTCAATTTCTTTTATTTTCAACATTATTAAATACCTAAATGCTTCAATTGTATATTATATATTTATATAATTGTATTGAATATTTTATATTAATTTCATTTTATTACAAATGTTTCATTTTATTACAATGTTTCAATTTCATTTTATTATAAATGTTTCAATTTCATATTATATTTTACATTTTATTCATTTGTCAAAAAACAATTCTGGAACATTATTTTTCCCATTATTTTAATTACGTTTAGTAATTATTGTAATTAGGTTTTGTTTGGAAAAAATAAATAAAACCGAAACCGAAACCGGCGGAACCGAAACCGAAAACCAAACCGGTTTTCTCGGTTACGGTTACGGTTTGGGTGGCCACGGAACCGAAACCGCCCCGAAACCGAACCGTGGCCACCTCTAGGTTAAAGCCCTTCAATAGTTCAAGCAGAATTTTGAATTTGACCGGAAAAATCCTAAAAGTTTAAAATTACTTTAACAAACAAACCGTAAATACTTTATTACTTTACAATCGTAAATAGGGAAATAGTTTAATGGAATTGATATTTGCATCATTTGAAAGCTGTTTGTACCCCATTTTTTTTTTGTATTTACACCCCATTAAAAATTAAAATAAAAAATAAATTTTGTAAGAACACCCCACACATTATCAAATATGTCCTTTTTTTTAATTTTAAAATAACTATTTATATATTTTAAAACAGTGGAAATGGTGATATATGTCACTTTTTTCCAACTGACGTTGCACTCATGTCACTAGTTTAATAACTTATGTTTAAAAAACACCTATTATGGTGAACTACCAAAATTGCCCTTAAATAATCATTTTTATTGGCTTTGTACTTCCATCTCCACACTTGGAACAATAACCTTGTCTGAAAATAAACTTCTCGACGTTCTTCAGCACAACAATGTAATATATTTATGAAATACTTATTTTTTAATCCTGCATTTCTGAGTCTTGTAACGCTTTAACCGCTCGTTTTGTAAACATGAAGCTGATTTTGTTAAGTTTGAATCTGTGAAGTTTGAATCTCCGAGACTTGTAATATAGTTTCCGAGACTTTTTTCAAAGGGTCTGAGACTTTTTCTGAACCTTTTAGCGAAGGATCCGAGACTTTTTCTAAAGGCTCCGAGCCTTTTAGTAAAGGATCCGAGACTTTTAGTAAAGGATCCGAGACTTTTTGCAAAGGCCTCCGAGCCTTTTAGTAAAGGATCCGAGACTTTTTCTAAAGGCTCCGAGACTTTTGCCAAAGGCTCCGAGACTTTTAGTAAAGGATTCGGGACTTTTTCTAAAGGCTCCGAGACTTTTGCCAAAGGCTCCGAGCCTTTTAGTAAAGGATCAAAGACTTTTTCTAAAGACTCCGAGACTTTTTCTAAAGGCTCCGAGACTTTTGCCAAAGGCTAGTAAAGGATCCAAGACTTTTTCTAAAGGCTCCGAAACTTTTGCCAAAGGCTCCGAGCCTTTTGGTTAAGGATCCGAGACTTTTTCTAAAGGATCCGAGACTTTTTCACAAAGGCTCCGAGACTTTTTCCAAAGGCTCCCGACCCCCGAATGCATTTGCGTAGAGCCACTCCGTCATCGTTCGAGTGATTGCCTGAGTTCAACTGGACTTTCTCTCTCTACTTCACTGTAAACTGAATGAAAGAAATCTGATGTCGAACAACTATTGGGGGTATTTTTGTCCGTTCACCATAATATGTGTCTTTTAAACATAAGTTGTTAAAGCAGTGACAATATTGAAATGCCACCTCCAAAAAGTGCTATTTATTTTTTGAGCCCTTTTAAAACATGCGTTAAATACTGAAATAGATTATTCCATAATCACTTTTAAAAAGTAACCCCCCACCTATTTCTCAAAATCACTGTCAAAACTTGCCAGATTATCAATTAAAGGGTCGGACTATATTAACTCAATTTCTTGACTTTAATATCTCAACCATCCATTTGTTCATGTGCTCTTTAATCAAATGGTTGAGATATTGAAGTCAAACAATTGAGTCTAAAATTTAAGTAAGTAATAGCTTGACCCATAATTAAAATTATAGCACTGAAAAACCTAATATACTTACAGCAACAAAATGGTAGACATGTCCACTATTATTGTAAAAACAAATTACTAAAATTAGTATTAGAAATGAGGTTTTTAAAAAATGATATGAGAATTTTTTTTTCTTATTTTTTGGGAAGAATCTATTCACCTTTGATGGACGCGGCTGCTTTTTTAGGTTTGGAAGAAGGCTGTTGAGTTATGCACTTTTTATTTGGATTTTTTGTCCTATTTTTTTTTAATTTGGTTTAGTTAGTTAACAGTTAAAAACATTAAAATAGTTATAAAATTATTATGTTTTTTTAATTAAATATTAACTATATAATTTAAGGGTAATATTGAAAATTTAAAAATATATAAATTTGGAGTGTACATACAATTTTAAAGAGTGCAAATATCGTCACTCTATATCAAAATTGATATTACTACTAAATTAACAAGTTAAACGGGTCTTAATAGGTAATCCGATAATTTAATGGATTGTGTTTGAGTTTCAAATTGTGACACGATAAGCTTTATGGACCATGTTCGAGCTGAGTAAAAAATTAACAGGTCGTGTTTGGGTTTATAACCCATATTGCCACCTCTAGTAACTGCAGTCCACCGAGATATATATATATATATATATATATATATATATATATATATATATAGCGGTGGCACCTGATGCCTTCTTGCACAAACTTTTTGTTTTTGCTCTATCTTGATCGTTTTACATTCGTTTGACCTCCGCTTGTTTCAAACTTTCCATAATTAGTTTTTCTATATTGTAAAGTGTTTTCAACTTGGAAAAACTTGATTGGCGAAGATATTACCATTAATTTTTGGAAAATCATTTTTATGTGTATATATGATTTAGGAAAAAATCTATCTTTTCTAAATTTGTTTTCATATCCATTTTTGCTCACCCCCCTTCAAGGGGGTGAGCATTACCCCCTCCCCAATACATGCTACGTGTCAAGGAAGATGGTAGTTTTGTCCAAACATATGAGAGTTTTTGGATAAAAATACTCCTCTTTGGACACACGTCATTTATTGGGGAGGGGATAATGCTCACCCCGTTGAATGAGGGTAAGCAAAAATCTTCTCTCATATATAACCCCTTTAGAGCTAAGTATGCTTATTTGTATGCGATTCTTTACGGCCAGGAGGCTATAAATATTAAATAGTGAGTTTTGTCTCATTGTTTGATAACCACTAATATATCACAAGTTTGTGCTCACACTGTGACTAAAAGATTTATTATTTTGTGCGAATTTTTTTAGAGAGTTAAGGCTAGTTATTGTTTTATTATAATGCTTCATAGTTCTAATCTTTCACAGTGTGTCATTTATCTCATGCATACTATTTGATTCTTAAGAAGATCAAGAAGACTTATGAAGATTGTACTTTCTTGAGTAAAAAAAAATGACTTATGGAGATCGTACTTCTGCAAAAAAAACAACTTAACGAGATACATTAATAATATATAATTAAGTGGTAAGGTGCAAAAATCAAACAAATCCTAAAACAGGCTTTGTGGAGACACATCTGGATCAAATAGTCTTTTTCTTTTGACCCAAAGATTTCAGAAACAAAAATAGTTAGCTCAAATTCTCTATATTTGGTTTTAAAATCAACCAAATGTACTAATCACCTGTCAGTTGTCACCCCTCACCATAATTTATAAATTCATAATGATATACCTATTCAGATTTCAGTCACGATCGCTTCATTAATCTTTCTGTATTTTGAAAAAAGAAAAAGAAAAAACATGTGTGGAGGTCATCCAACTCAAACAAACGGAAAAATCATCAGTACGATAACCAGAAAAATCTCTTAACTCTCGTCTCTTATTTATAAAAGATGGATGCAACAGCAGTAATTTGATGGACACTTAAAACAACTTTATATTTTAGCCTTCTAGAGAAATATAAAGTAGGTGGCTAGTAGCATCATTTTATAAATTGTTTTTGAAAAATGATGAAATGGAAAATGTATAATTTATTTTTAAGGTATTAAGAATGTATTTCAAAACCTAAAAACCATAGAAAAAGTTAGGGAAAATTTCACTAAAGTCTTTACTTTTTGTGAAATGTTATATTTTAAAAATGTTTTTATCATATTAGTAACTTTAGTTTTTTTTTTTTTTAAATACACCACTTTAGTCCCTTTGACTGAATTTCTAACGGTCAACTGTGACAGGACTAGTTAAAGTACAATTTTACCTTTTTTATCATTTAACTAAGCTACAATAATGATTTTGCCCTCAAACTTATTACAATGTTACACATTATTATTTACAAATATAGTCCAAAAAATCTTTATAAACAAAAATAACATAAGAAAAATCTTCAAAAAAAATGAAAAAAAAACATAGAAAAATTATTATTAACAAAACAAAACAAAATAGAATGAACTAAACCAATCTTAATATCAAAACTAATATAATAATAAAACATTACATTTCTAAAAAATTAACATTAAATAAATAAAAAGTTAGAAAATTGGAGAACCTTTTTTGTGTGGAAAGTACAACATCCTATCGCTAAGAGCAAAATTCTGTATTCAATTTTTTTTTTATAAAAAAAAACTATAAATAAATTTTCTTATACTTATCATCTACAAAACAATTCGATAAGATCAAAATTCATTAAAATCTTTAATTTTCATCAAAGTCCTCACTTTGTGTTAAAATAAGAGATTCCTTAAAAGAGTACAATTATTTAAAGTATTATAAATTTAAAGATTAAATGAAACTTAAGAATACGAGGGAAAATAGTATAAGAAATATTTTACTCATTACAAGTATTCTTTTGAACAGAATAAGAAATATTTTACTCATATTTCATTAAAATATAATAATAATAATGTCATTTAGGGTGATTATCAAATCTCTAACTTTTAAATTTTGATGAAATATTTGTTTTAAAGGTGTTTGTTCCCTTACTTTGAAAAAAATACATAAAATATATTCTTCTTTTAGCGGGAGGAGGCGCGAACTCCTCCTCCTCCTCCTCCTCCCTGCGATTCGAAGCTTTTTGGCCTTTGGATCGAATGATCTGATCTGTTTGTGGATAATTTGATCCGATAAATATCTGTTAAACAGCAACAATCTCTGTCAAAGTTATTGTTTTCTTAATTTTGTTGAAATTCTTGAAATGATTTATGATGATGGTTTGTACTTTGTACGTTGCTGCTTTCACCATGTGGGCATGTTGTGTTTGACGTCGTCAACTGCTTGAACTCCAATTAATGCCTCCGTTGCTGTTTAACTGCCAACTAGACTGACAATTCCCTTCCACTAAACAATCTTAATTGGATCGATTACCAAGCCATGCAAGTACAACTTGGAAATGGAGACTCAAGTCAAGCTTCCTCTAGCTGCCTCTTCGAAACCCTATATACAACTTATTTTATCTTGCAGCTAGTGTACTCTTCTCTATATCTCAAGAGATTTAGCTCACCCCAAAATCATTTTTTGAAAAATAAAACTGTAATTGAAAAATATTTTCCATTTATTTCAATGATATTTTGAATGACATAAAAGATACATTGATTAGATACAGACAGATTCTCTTTATAATCCACAAATTATCTATTTATACTTCAATTTAAATTTTTTTATTAATGACAATTTTAACCTGAATTAAAATTATTAAACAAGAAAAAAAAATTCTAAAGATATTCCAAACTAATTAAATTTTTATAAAAAGAAATTCTCTTTCCTAAATTATTAGATTAAATATTACGTATTAAACTCTCTCTCCTAAATATGTTATCACCATATTAAACACACTCTCTCAATTACTCTCTCTATCTCTCCATTTAAAAAAAATAAATAAATCTTATCTCTATACTTTCTCAATTAATCTCTTATTAATAGTTAAAGAAAAAAAAAACTTATGAATATATTGGTTTTTTACTAACACTAATATATATATATATATATATATATATATATATATATACAATTTTTCTATTATCAGTTCGTCCTGATATAAAATATATCAGGACGAAAAATGTTGACCATTAGATATGTTTTATATCAGGACGAAGAATGTTGATTATTAGATTTACATACTTTGACTCAAAGTGTATGCACTTGTCAAAACTTCTCCATAATCTGTGGTCCACATTCTTCATCCTGATATAAAATATATCAGGACGAACTGACAGTAGAAAGACTGTATATATATATAGTCTTTCTATTGTATGTTTCTTGCATGCGAGTCATTGAATTTAAAAAATGTTTTGACAAGTGCATGCAGCCAAGTCAAAGCATTTAAATTCAATGGCCCACATGTAAGGAAATGCTATATCAGTTCGAACTGAAAATAGAAAAATTGTATATATATATATATATATATATATATATATATATTGAGTCTCTCATAATGAATCCTTTATTTTAATTTTAGTAAGGACCACCATGAAATCACATCGATTTGAATGAATTTTGATATGAATTTTTGTGTGAATAATAAGATAATTGAAATCTACATATGAATAAAAGTTGAAATTTTTTCAAACACTAGAACTATTTATCCCGATTTTTTTAAATATGAGGGCATCGGAAAAATGGGCGAAATATATGAAAATTTAAGAAAAATAGCTTTAGTGCTTCAAAAATTCTCAAATTTTATTTATAAGTAGATATCGATGAACTTATCAATCCACAAAAAAAAATTCAGATCAAAATTAATTCAAATTGATATGATTTCATAGTGGTCCTTACCGAAATTAAAATAATGGATCATTTATAAGAAGCTCACTATATATATATATATATATATATATATATATATATTAAAAAGTCAATACCAATACCTTGTTTTTCAATATATATATATATATATATATATATATATATATATTTATATATATGAAAACTTGATTTGTTGCAACTAGATTCGATTAAACTCATAATTTCTAAGACTAATAAAAGAATTAAAATTCTCTAGGCAATCACATACCTACAAAAGTAACAAAAAACATTCTTATATTTCAATTTTTTATTTTGAAAAACTGGGTACTTTTTTTTGAGTTTTTTTTTAATATATACATATATACAGTTCCTAAAAATCAAGTTTATTCGTAAGTTTTTTTTTTCTTAACTGTTAGTCTTCCTTGAGAAAGAATGAAGATAGAAAATTAGAGATATGTATTGGATGAGAGAGAGAGAGAGAGAGAGAGAGAGAGTTTAATACGGTAATTAAAAATTTAGGAGAGAGTGTTTAATATGAAATATTTAATCTAATGATTTAGGAGAGATGATTTCTTTTTTTTAATAATTTAATTCAAAAAAGATTACTCCTCAAATATATCCAAATGCTACGATGGTTCGTCATAACTTTTATTAAAATAAAATTGAGCGTCTTTAGAATTTTTTTTTAAATGGAGTGTCTTTAGAATATGAATGCCAAAAGATTAAAAGGATAATCTTGGAACAAAATGAAGTGTCTTCAGAATTGTTTTAAATTTAAATTTTGAGAATGAAGTGTTTTTAGAAAAGAAGTGTAATAAGATGTTATTGGTAAAATCTGGAAGGTTGACACATTAGCATAAGCACCATGTTTCGTGGAGATTAAAAGTGACGCTTAAACAAATGTCAACTGAATTGAACCAATTTGATTTGGCTAGAAGATAACCCCATGCTACCTGGTAGGGTGGAAGCAATTCAACTAAGGTAATTATATTCACCAAGTAAAGATGATCCGGTCGAGAAAACCCAAATGGTCGGGTCTAGTTATCCGATCCGGTGTAGATCCTTGGTCGAGGGGGGGGGGGGGGTAAAAAGGTTTGGATGGGTTTGGTAGATGGTCGGTTAAACGACACGTAGACAATTCTGAGGAACGCTCGGATGCATGACACGTCGACAACGTAGAATTCAATGTAATCACGATTCAAATACGTAAAAGAAGAATCTTATTCAAATAAGGTGTCACGAAGCATACTCTGATAAGGAAACAAACTTACTTAGAGATATCAGAGTCCCGAACAAGAAAAAGATCTAATTCATTCAAAACACAAGCATGCATAAAAGGAAAGGGGGTCACAACGACTCCGACAAGTCAGAGTTTTATTAAAACTCAGCAACTTTCCTTACTTGTGTGTCAAGAATTAGGGTTCTATACGTGTATAAATAGACCCTAACAATGTAATCATGGGGGTTAGAGAAAATTAATGCAAACTAAGTGTACAAGAGTGCAAGAGAGGTAGAGCTTGTAACAGATTAATCATAGTGAAGTTTTTCCTCGCCGTTTCCGACAACTGTGGTTTTTTCCCTTTCCTGGGTTTTCCACATAAAATTTGTGTTTGCATGTTCTTTTTTCCTTTCTTGTTCATAATATTATTGTTAACTCACCATAACTTGTTAGACGCGTGATTGAGTTTACGTAATCCTAAAAATTACCGTCAACAATTGGCGCTAGAAGGAGGGGGGAACTAGTAAATCTAAGGGAATTTGTGTGACAATAACATGGCGAATAACAGAGACAGAAGTCAGTCTCCACATGAAGCTGGCACCCCGTGCGGTGTCAATGACCCTGGTTTAACAAACACCAGCACTACAGGAAGAGATGTACCCTCCGGGACACTGAATTCCACCAGACAAGATGTGATAATCTCTACAGATGCCATACCCAGTATTTCCCCGGATGCTTTCCGACAAGTCCAGAAGTCCATGCGAAGAGTCATTGAAGACGCCGCCAGACAGGGAATCAACATAACTGATACCACCAACTTGACCTTGCCATATCAGTTATCTATGTCGGTGGTAGCTCGAGACCCCAGGATAAGTTCTGAAATAGTGGTTACGACCCAGACACGCTGTAGAAATCAGGTAGAGATAGGGTGGATCGTCGTGAAAGGAGGGAACACTCCCAAAAGAGAGATGTTCGCCAAGATAACCAGAATCATAGGGAGCGCAGAAGCCAGGAAAACCAAGAAACAAGAGAACATAGGGAGTCTAGTTTGCAGGAGGATACAGGAAGATACCACTGAAGGGGAATGAGTTACGACTGGGAAGACAGATTTGGCAGTCATAGGAGAAGATCCCGATCAGCTTCAACTGATGAAGAGGCTCCGCCCATAAGGCATAGGGAGACAACCCCGGCAAGTACAACTTTTGTGATGCCCAGGTCACAGGGCGAGTTTTAAGAGACCCTCATGGCCTCACCATTCGCCAAAAGTTTGATGAGCATGGCGAACCTAAAGGCGAACGAGAAATTCTGTTAAGAAGGATAGAAGCACTGGAGAGAAGACAAGGTCACGGGAACTTGCTAATTGGTAACTCTGGTAGTCCTGTTCGCCGCCTCTATAAGGCAAGCTCATTTTTCAGAAAAGTTCAGGATGCCACATGTAGAGCATTTCAAGGCCAACACCGACCCCCAAGAGCACATCAGAAGATACCATAGTGTGATGGCTCAATATGACTATGATGATGCGCTCATATGTAGGATGTTCCCTCAAACATTAGAGGATTATAGGTCTAAATGGTTTAGCAGCCCCGCTGGTGGATCAATTAGGAATTTTGAAGAATTAATACAAGCCTTCACCAGGCAATTCATAGGGAATATCCAGCAGTAGAAAATCAATATACTTTCTTTCAACCTTGAAACAAAGAAAGGATGAGAAATTGAAAGACTACCTCACCAGGTTCTCGCAAGAAGTATCAGAAGTACAAGCATCCCAACGATGAGGCAGTAGTGTCTGCATTTGTCAATAGTTTGCAGCACAGCCAGTTGTCACTCAGCCTAAGGCAGAATATGCCAACCACCTACGTAAATTTGGTGGATGTTGTGTGAGGATATGCAATGACCGAAGAAGAGCAGATAGCTCACGGAGGAGAACTCCTACATGGCAGCCGACTGGGAGAAGGCCAAAAACCCAAAGATAATAGTTCGAAGGGAAATAATAAAGGAGATCAAAAGAACAATTCTGGGAAAGGCAAGGAAGGTTGCAAGGATTATGATCAAAAAGGCTATAAGACTTTCAAGAGGCAGTACACTAATTATACCCCACTGGCCCAGAAGCAGGAAGAAATTTTGAATGTAATAAAAGATAAGAACTTGTACAAAAAAACCCCCTAAAACAATCCAATTTCACAAGGAGAGACATCTTCAAGTACTGCCGATTTCATTAGAAGAATGGTCACGAAACTTCCAAATGCTACCAATTAAGGATTATATCGAAAAATTGATAAGAGAAGAACACCTGAAAGATGTGGTTCTAAAAGGTGGGGATGATCGGCAGAATGACCCTACGAAGAATGACCAAGACAAAAAAGGCATTTCTAGGGGAAATTCAGATGGGGGAGCTATCAACACCATTTTCGACGGACTATGCACAGGAAGAAGTAGCCGAGAGAAAATGACCGAATTCCGTGAAGCAATAGATGGTCAGAGAAACCTAGAAGTAAACTCAATATATCCTGACCAAAAGAAAATCAAGCACGTTTGGGACCCGATCGTCTTTTTCGAAGCCGATGCACACGGACTTGAAGTTAGACTAAACGATGCCATTGTAGTGTCAGTTCGTATTGGTCACAGGGAAGTAAGAAGAGTGTTGATCGATAATGGAAGCTCGGCGGACATTTTTAGCGTTGAGGTATATGATCAGTTGGGGTTACAAAGAAAGGATTTACAACCTCTAACGATTTCGCTTAGAGGGTTTGGCGGAATGGAAGTGAGATCACTGGGGACAGTTAAATGGCCGGTGGAAATAAGAAGTTACCCGTGTCAAAAGACAATGCTGGTTGACTTTATGGTTGTCGACACTGAAAATTGGCCCTACAATGCCTTGTTGGGAAGACATTTCCTAAATAAATCAAATGCTGTCACGACAACCTATACCTTTACCGTCAAGTTCCTAACTGAAGTTGGGGACGGTGTCATGAAGGGTTCCTAGGAATGGGCAAGGAAAGCAAATCTGGCAGTATATAGAGAAAAAGCAGAGCCAGATGTAATACAGATAGACCTCTCCAAGGGGGAAAATTGTCTAAAGGTGGATAAAGAAGAGGAGAAAACAGAGACACCAACCCAGTTCGACCTGGACCCAAGGGAGACATCTCGGAAGATGGGAAAGACCAGGAAGGGGAACCAACTAATGAAGTCATAATAGATGACAATAACCCTGAGCAGATAGTGAAGCTAGGGGCGCAGCTGATAGAATAAGTACAAAATAAGTTGGTTAACTTGTTAAAAGAATACAAGGACATATTCGCATGGAAGCTTGAAGACATGCCGGGGATTTATGCCAATATAATTTCCTATGGCTTGGCAGTTGACCCCATGCGGAAACCAATTATCCATAAGAGGAGATGTTTCAACTCTAAGAGAAGTCAAGCGATCAAAAAAGAGGTTCATAAGCTACTAGCAGCATGTTCAATCAGGGAAGTGCAGTACCCTGAATGGGTCGCCAATATCGTACTTGTAAAAAAAAAAGAATGGGCAATGGAGGATATGCGTGGACTTCACGGACTTAAACAAGGCATGCCCGAAAGACAGTTCCCATTGCCTCTAATAGACCTGCTAGTTGATGCAACGGCGGATCACAAACTGCTAAGTTTTATGGATGCTTATTCAGGTTATAACCAGATCAGAATGTTCGGACCAGATGAGGAAAAGACTGCTTTCACAACCGACCAGGGGCTTTACTGTTACAGAGTGATGCCTTTTAGCCTTAAGAATGCTGGGGTAACTTACCAAAGATTGGTAAACAAGATGTTCGCCCGATAGATCGGCAGAAACATGGAGGTGTACATAGATAACATGCTGACAAAAAGCATCACAGCAGAGAAGCAGGCAATTGATCTGGAAGAAACATTCAAGGTGTTGAGAAGGTATAGAATGAAGCTCAACCTGAACAAATGTGTCTTTGGGGTACCATCGGGAAAATTTCTCGGATTATAGGTTCACGAGAGGGGGATTGAGGTAAATCCTAAGAAGATAAGAGCCTTAGAGAAAATGAGGTCCCCTGTTACCCTAAAAGACGTTCAAAGATTGACAAGCTTCTTGGCATCGTTAAACCGATTCATCAGTAAATCAACTGACACGTGTTTTCCGTTCTTCAAGGCCATAAGGAAAGACAAAGGAGTGGAATGGAACGAAGAGTGTGAACAAGCCTTCCAGAAAATTAAGGAATATCTAGGCAAGACCTTGATCCTGTCAAAGCCGCTGGACAGAGAAGTGTTATATATGTACCTATCAATCATAGCAGTGGCCACGGGGTCGGTACTAGTCAGGCTAGACGAAGGAAAACAAAAACCAGTGTATTACACCAGCAAGGCCTTGCTGCCGGTAGAAACAAGGTACTTTACAGCCGAGCAGATGGCATTAACACTAGTGACATCAGCAAGAAAACTGAGACCTTACTTTTAGGCGTACAAGATAGAGGTTTATACGGACTGTCCGTTAAAGCAGATCTTGTCCAAACCAGAAGTGTCAGGAAGATTGACAAAATGGGCTGATGAGCTAATTGAATTTGATATCACTTACTTGCCAATGGCCGCGTAAAAGGGTCAGACAGTGGCTGATTTGATCATTGAGTTCACTGAACCAAACAGTGAAGTGATCAAAAAGCTTGAAGATAAAGAAAATAAAGTTTTTTTTACTGGAAGTTGCATGTCGATGGGTTATCAAATACGCGCGGCAGCGGGGCAGACATAGTGATATCCACCCCAGAAAGAGATCAAGTATAATGTGCCTTGCGATTTGATTTCAAAGCTACCAACAACATGGCCAAATAAGAGGCATTGTTGTCAGGACTCAGGGTTTGCACGGCATTAGGAGCAAATGAGTTAGAGATATTCAACGATTCGCAGGTCGTGGTCAACCAGGTCCTAGATGAGTACCAAGCGAATGACAACAATATAGACGCCTATTTGTAAATAACTAAGGCCCTCCTCGGGAGATTCAAAACTTATAGAATCACTTAGATCCAGAGTAAGAAGAATGAGAAGGCCGATGCTCTATCAAGATTAGCATCAGCGACCACTGGTATCTAGTCCAAAATGATCCCAGTGGCCCATCTCAAGAAACCCAGCATCAAAGAAGAAGAAAAGTTGATAGTTGAAGTAATTGAAGACGGGCAGATCACCTAGATGACCCTAATTATGGAGTACCTAGAAGATGACACGTTTCCCGAAGATACGATCAAAGCAAAACGTATCAGGTACAGAGCGGCCCGGTATTGGATAGAAGGATGAGAGCTCTACAGAACGGAAGTTTTCAAAGACCCTGTAGAGATATGTTGGTCAGGATGAGGGAGATAAGATTCTGGCAAGTATACACATAGATGTATGTCGAAACCACACTGGGGGATAAATTTTGTCTCATAAAACCCTCAGACAAGGTTTCTATTGGCCAACCCTGCTCCAAGATGCCCAATCGGTGGCTGAGAAGTGTAATACTTGTCAAAGGATTGCAAATGACATCAAGCAGCCACTTGAGCGCTTGAAGAATCTGACTTCGACTTCGCCATTCGCAATATGGGGGTTAGATCTGATCGGCCCAATGCCAACAATGACAAAAGAAGGTGCAAAGCATGCCATAGTAGCGGTAGACTATTTTACAAAGTAGGTAGAAGTAGAGGCGTTGGTGCACATAACTGAAGCTAACACCACCAGCTTCGTGAAGAAAAATATCATCTACCGATTTGGGATCGCAGACACAATCATCACTGATAATGAGACCCAATTCAATAGTGACAACTTCAGGGAGATGTGCCAAAAGTACCACATTGAGAACTATTATGCCACGCCAGCCCATCTCAGACCAATAGGCAAATTGAAGCTGTGAACAAGATCATCAAGCATACTTTAAAGGCTAAACTCGATGATAAGAAAGGGAATTGTGCAGACAAGGTGTACGAGGTACTCTGGGCATACCAGACGATTAAAAGAATGTCAAAAGGAGAAACTCCCTATTCCCTGGCGTTCGGAACTGAGGCAGTTATCCCGGTCGAGATAATCCACACCTCTCCCAGAGTCCAGCTGTACCAACCCGATACAATTGTAGATACTCTACAATACAATATGAATGAGATGGAAGAGAAAAGAGACATGGCGAGAGTAAGTAACGGCGCCTATCACCAAAGGGCCGCTAAATATTACAACTCCCAAGTCCGGGTAAGAAAATTTCAGCTTAGAGACCTGGTCCTCAGAAGAGTATCCCCAAACACAAAGGCAAAAATGACTGGATCCTTGATAGATTAGTGGGAATGACTTTATCAAGTGGTTGGGTTGGCGGGGCATGGATTACATCGCCTTACTCGAACAGAAGGAGGAGATTTGCCTAGACCTTGCAATGCTCAGTATTTGAAGATATTCTACTCCTAAGGGGGTTTTCCCTTTCAATTTATTTAGCTATTTTGTTAAGTTTATTAAATATAAAATTAGTAGAAATATTATTTATGCCTAATCTATAGTCGTTTTTTTCTAGATTTTTGGTTAAAGTTACCAATAAAAGCCACTTGAGGGAAGATTAGATAAAAAAATGTTCTAATATTGTCTTCGTTTATAAAGGCAAACTCGCAGGGGGGGCCTAGTGTTGGGGCCAAAAGCATATGTTGAAAAAGATAATGCATACTCACTGAAACTAACTGGGTGTACATAAACACTGTTAGAACGCATTCAGGTCATAGGTACCTGATGGGATACGCAGAAAGTTGGATGAGGGACTCAGATTCTTATACTTGAGCACCAGTTAGCCAGATACTCGGTTATGACAAGTTAAGTTAATGAGATGCAGATCACCCCCATTGCAACTAATCTTGAGCAACGAATCTTGAGCAACAGACTACTGGGAGACGTCCCAGTGACTTAGTTGACAGATAAAAGATAAAGGTACACAAAAGTTACCATGTAAATGGTTCATAAAAAGAACACTACTTGACAAATATCAGAAGCGATTACAAAATGATGTCAGAAATTGTCCACACAACCAATCCAAGAAGGTCCGTTAGTAATGAAACTGGCTAGACTAAAGTTTGATCAGTTAATATGATAACTGGTCAAACCAAGAAGGTCAGTTAGTAATGAAACTGGCCAGGCTAAGTTTGATCAGTTGATAAGAAAACCGATAAGGTTAATAACAATCAGCTAATGAGATAAATGATCAAAACATAAAGGTCAGTTGGCAACGAGACTAACCAGACTAAGGTCAGTCAGTGAATAAGGCAACTGATCAACTCAATAAAGAATAATAAAGATTACCAACCAAAGCGAAAAAACCAACATGAGCAAATGGAGTTTTATATTATTGAATATAAAAGAATCTTTCATACAATTTTACTGGAAAAATTACAAGGTGTGTAGTGACAAGGAAGAGATGATGAAAATTATAAGGCAAGATTAGGCTCCGGGTGTGCTCGAGGGACCGCCAGGCCCAGAACGTCCAGGAGGCTTACTTTCATCTTCATTGCCTTTGGTCAGGGCCACAAAGTCTGGCCAACAGATGTCGTCCTCAGGGTCATCGGTCATGAAAGGAGAGTAATCGGCATCAGGTAAGGGTCCAACATCAATTCCCTTGGCTGAAGTACCACTCTCCCTATCCGTATGGAAAGTTACCAGGAAGGATTTGGAGGGAAGTTCTAGATGCATGATGTGATGGTCCTTTTCGATCGATCTGCAGTAGACCATATATCTTATCCTTTGATTTTTTATTGCATCTAGAGACTCGGCTTTGTGTTTTTGGATCGTCTGATCCCATTTTGGCAAGCCTCCCCATAAGACCTCTCATTGGCACCAAAGAACATTCGAGCGGTAATAAGCCCTCCCTCAAGCTCCCT
Organism: Dipteronia sinensis; assembly: GCA_033220585.1. Taxonomy (NCBI): domain Eukaryota; kingdom Viridiplantae; phylum Streptophyta; class Magnoliopsida; order Sapindales; family Sapindaceae; genus Dipteronia; species Dipteronia sinensis. The sequence continues at coordinate 14,292,868 of CM065638.1, read as the reverse complement.
CATCATAACTGCCTCTAACGCAAGAGACCTCTTATACCGATCGACGCTCTAGGCATCGAGAGCCAGTTTAGCTTCCTGGGAAAGCACCTCCACGCTGACTTTCTGATGCTTCAAGTTTTCAGCCAACCTCTCATAACGAAGCATGGCCTCATCAGACTCATGTTGGGCCATGTGCATGGATTGCTGGGAAGTAGCCAGAGTCTCTTTAGCGATGCAAACTTCCGCTTCTTGATTAACAGCTGCTTGCTCGACCAGAATGATCTTTTGTTCCAATTCAGCGTACTGCTGCTCAGCTTTAGACATGCTCGCTTCAAGTTGAGTACCCTTCTTGGCAAGTTCACTAAGATTTTCAGTGGCAGTATTAGCTCGGGTCTCAGCATTGGCCACAGATCTCCTTAAAGTAGCTTCAGTTACATCGCGCTGCCTCAGCTTTTCTTCGAATGATTCCTACAGTTTTGATCTACTCGCCGAGGCAGAACTGAGCACTTTCTCCTTCCCCGCTAATTCATCCTTCAACTAGGAAATTTTAGCGCCTGTGTTTCTTAAGCAATTAAGGCCTAGGTTAATTCTTCCACGGCCTAAAAATAAGGAAAAACAGATCATAATAGTAAACCCAAAATCGAGTGAATTGTTCAAAAAATGAAGGACACTTACATATACACTGTTGTTGAAGATCGTGCAGATTCACTCCGAGCTGCCGGCATTCTGCAGATCTTTCCAATATCCTTCCCCAACATAGCTCTTTCTAGCAGATATGGCACGTAACATGTCAATAGGGTCAATCGGGTCAATCGATACTTCCCCAGAGCTAGAAGGGCCAGCAATAGCAAATGGATTTATTGCTTCATGACTTTGAGGCTGCTGACCAATCTGAAGTGCATTAAGAGGGGTCGGGGTGGCCTCAGAAGTTGGTTCTAAGGGCATAGCAATGGCCAATTCCCTATCGGTGTCTCCCGATGGACCCGCTTCAATATCACCTGCAAGTAGGGCCACTTCAATATTTGACAAGACCCCGGATGGTCGGCCCAACCGTATAGAAATTTTATCAACATGGTTCACCCCCCTGGTCAGTTATGTTGTCTTTAATTCCAAGATCAAGAGGACCATCTTGATCCCTATCAGAGCTAGTCTACCCTTCATCAGAGTCAGAGTCAGTAAAAACTATCTGACGCTTGACCAAAAATTACATCTGGGCTTTGCCAGCACGCTGAACAGGAGGCTCGGTTAAGGCTTGACCTGTAGAATGATCGGTTTGGGTAGGAAGCGATCCAATCTAAGGTAGAGGTTGTGTCTATTGAGGAATAGCTCGCTCGCCAGTCCCAGTAGGGGCATGTTCATCCATTCTAGGTTGTTCAAGTAGAAGAGAGACAGATGTAGCAGAAACACGATTAGTTCTCCTTTTCAATCACTGCCCCATAAAAATCATATCAGTTAATGTTTCTTGATCATCATCTTCTTCTTCAGGGTCAATGAATTTGACCTCGGTGTGATGAGCCTCCGGATCCACCACTAGCTGAATCTCTTTCTTTTTACGAGCAGCCTCGGGGGCGGAGGACCCCTCTGCAGTTTTGGTCACCTTTCTGGCAGGGGACCTCTCAGAAGTCTTGGCCACCCTTCGAGCAGCCGTCTCTTTGGTGAATCTCATTTTCAATTTCTTAGGATAATTCCTCTTCTCGTTATCCCGATCGAAGGATTTCTTCTCTTGTTCTTGATCGGCAGTGCCCAAGGATGTGTTGGGGTCGGGCTCATAAGTATGCTCAACCAAGTCTTGTTATGGGAGAGCAATTCCCTGAGCCAATTGGGCAGCAGCTTCCGCTCGGCTAGCCCTATCAAGATTCTTTACTTTCTCGGCTTGCTCACCAGCAATGATGTTCATCTCATACAATGAGAAATTAATCCAAGAAATATCAGAAAAGGAAAATATGTTTAATACAGACAAAAATCGGAAGTGAATTGAACTTACAGTGCTTGCGCCGATTGGAGATAGTAGGGAACAATTCCAGCTTGATTAGATCCATCTCAATAAGTAAAGTCAGACGATCTCTGGTCTCCCAAGATGTCTGGGCAGCCTTGATCACCGTCCTGGCTTGATATTTAGTTAGCATTGCGGGAGCCCTGTTCCATATACTAGGGCTGGAAAAGTGCTTGAGAACACTATTTCTAGCCCCAATCACCTCTGAGGAAAAACCAGCTGCTTTTCCAGTACTTGTTGGATGAAGGGAAGCCCCAGATGAAACTCTTATGATCTTTGCTGGTTGCGGGGGCGGGCCTTGAGTCATACTCGCGGGGAATCCAGTGACTAGGAGAGCTGGATTGAAGATGGAAATTACCCCCGTTGTCCGATCGACCCAAGGTATAGAAGTTGTGAATTTTCTGGGGGGGTCAGGGGATGCTTGGCACCAATCTGTTTCCACAAGTGCCACAAACTGATCAGGACTTGGTAGGAGTTCGGGGTAAGTTATGCAAGAGTAATTCCAGATTCTGCGCGATAAAAGGCTACATGGGTAGCGTGACCCTAGATGTGAGCATGGCCCCGTAAATGGCCACAGCGCCCCAAAGGGGGTTCCAGATAGTACGTCCATAGCTCAAGAAGAGTTCAGCCGACTAAGGGAGGTCAAACCTCTCGCTATATTTCATGATCTCCTGTTCAGTCACCATGTTCACTTTAGAATCAAAAAGGCCTTGAGAGGTCAGCAGAAAACTTCAATAAATGTGCCTGACGCCTCTTAGAGACGTCTTCCATCTTTAGCGGTTGGGAAGGGATCTTCAAATCAACCACATGGGAATCCCTAGCGGCTGCTCTGCTCCCCCGACCGGTTCTTTTTGTCCTCGACATATCTAGGCATGTATTAGCATAAGTAAAGTTTGAGTTAGCAATGTTTGGATCAAAATAAGAAGGTTGGAATTCAGGATGAGCAACTGAGTAATCAACGCTGAGAGCTGTGGGTTGAGTTGAAGGGGTACAATCTTGAGAACGTCCCCATAAAATAAACTCAATCCTATCAGCATTCTCTTTATCGCCAGTTTCAATAGCACGCATTAAAAGTTCAACAAAGTGGTGACGGGTAATAGGATCCATACCTAAATAGTTAAGGTGGATGAAATGTGAATGCTGACTATGGTGGAACTGAAGGTCCGAAGAAGATAAATAGTTTCGAGAAAGCTTAAACGAGGAAAAGCTTTGAAGAAAAGTAGGGTTACAATTTGGAAGATGAAAAATGCTAAGATCATGTAAGAGTGAAAATGAAGAGTTTTCAAAATATATTTAGGTGAAAGTGACGTCATGCGAGAGTGGGGATTGGTGTGCGAATCCTGGAGATCACGTGCCATTTGAAATTCAAATAAACCGCCGTCAGTTTTGTCACTCACGTCAAATCACCTAGGCAAATCAAACGTTTGTGGCTAAATATTAAAGCTTAGTTGTTAAGCATAAATAAACATTAATGAGCTACAGGACAAAAAGACACCCGAGTTAAACATACCTCACTGAGCGAGTTCTCTTTATTGAGCAAGATGCTCAGTTTGAATGTTTAAAAGGGTATTGTTATTGTTAAAATCCGGAAGGATGACACATCAGCATAAGCACCATGTTTCTTGGAGATTAAAAGTGACGTGTAAACAAATGTCAACTGAATTGAACCAACTTGAATTGGCTAGAAGATAACCCCATGCTACCTGGTCAGGGTTACTTAGATGGTCGGGTGGAAGCAATTCAACTAAGGTAATTAGATTGACCAAGTAAAGAAGATCTGGTCGGGAAAACCCAAATGATCTGGTCTAGTTATCTGTTCAGGTGTAGATCCCTAGTCGGAGGTGAAAGAAGTTTGGTCGTTTTTGGCAGATGGTCGGTTAAATGACACGTAGACAATTCTGAGGAACGCTCAGATGCATGACACATCGACAACGTAGAATTCAATGTAATCACGATTCAAATACATAAAAGAAAAATCTTATTCAAATAAGGTGTCATGAAGCATACTCTGAAAAGGAAACAAACTTCCTTAGAGATATCAGAGTCCAAAACAGGCAAAAGATCTAATGCATTCAAAACATAAACATGCATAACAGGAAAGCGGGTTACAACGACTCGGACAAGTCAGAGTTTTATTAAAACTCAACAAATTTCCTAACTTGTGTGTCGAGAATTAGGGTTATATATGTGTATAAATAGACCCTAACAATGTAATCATGGGTGTTAGAGAAAATTAATGCAAACTAAGTGTACAAGAGTGCAAGAGAGGTAGAGCTTGTAACAGATTAATCATAGTGAAGTTTTTCCTTGCTGTCTTCGGCAACCGTGGTTTTTTCCCTTCTTGGGTTTTCCACGTAAAATCGTTGTTTGCATGTTCTTTTTGCCTTTCTTGTTCATAATATTATTGTTAACTCACCATAACTTGTTAGACGCATGATCGATTTTACGTAATCCTAAAAATTACAGTCAACATAAGAAAAAATTGGATTGTCAAAAGAAGCTCTCTTAGATGTTTTAGGTTTCCATATAAGAGAATCTCCGATGCAACAGTGACTTGTGAAAAAAACAGATGTCAGGTAGGATAAATAGACAGTTTATAAAAAAAATGTATCTCCAATGCAACTGTGCATATTCAACCTCACGCTGATGTGGCAAAAAAAATTAGACATTGTCAACCGCGGCTTCCCACCGTAGGAACAAACCTGCAGTACAAGGTAGCACTAGCCCCGTCAAATCTGAAATCACGCTAATTTCAAGGGCATTTCGATCTTTTCACACCCATTTCGTACCCTAAACTTGCCCAGCCTATATATACACCTCTTTGTCTCTTCTCTCTATAGACTACCACTCTCCACAATCTAAAATCACACCACTCTTAGATTCTCAAAACCAAAGAGAGAGAGAGAGAGAGAGAGAGAGAGAGAAGCCTGCAAAGGCTTCCATGGAGGTTTTCCTTCATGGATGCCTCACCACCACCATTTCTACACATCTTACACCATCTTAGAGTAGATTCAAAGGAGAAAAGAGGGTTCTTGTGACCAAAGCCGAGCCATGGAACAAAATGGAACTCTTGGAGGAGTTGTCTTCTAGGGTTCATTCTTTCATTCTTTCATTCTTTCTCTTTGTATCTTCTTTCATTGATGAGTAATCCCCATGTGGGAATATATTTGTAAACCAACACTTGTGCTAATATATGTGTGTATTGTTCTTTGATTTGATTTGGGTTTTGTTCCATTCATTGGTATGTTTATGCTTAATCTTTTATTGTGATATTCATGTGTATGATGTGTTAGATATTAATGTGTATCCATGGATAAGATTATGAGTAGAATAACTTTATGTTGTAGAAGTAGATTAATCAAATATCACATTTGTGTTTGTATGTTGGTATATGATTTAATATGTATGTGTTTGGAATGATTAGAGTGATTGGGAGTTAGGTTTGTGCCTTTGGATGACCATTCCGGGTATGAATTTGGCAATTAGGTTTATTGGATGGGAAAAGGTTGTTTTATGCATAATCTTGCTAGGATAGCCTTGGTTCATTGTTCTTATGCTTAATGAGTCTTGACCAAAGACACAATTACTCTTCCATAACCTTGGTTGAGTGATGAATTGATTTTAGTCTCCTTAATCAAGAGATGATTTGGTTTATGGATTCCTTAATTAAGAGAACGAACTCTTAACTTGAATTAATTGCTATTCACATGCTCTTCAATCTACATGATTTTTATCTTATGTTTGGTGAACTGATTTCCCTTGTGTGACCAATTTCTTGCATCTCTCCAAGCCACCATTATTTTCGTAGTTAGGGTGTCTTGCCTTTAGGAGTAGAATAACTTAATTTAGGAGTAGACTAATTTAGATAGGTAAGCACATGGTTACCTTACTATTTTAGTTTTATAACTTTAGTTAGTTTGTTTTCCATTTCACTCATCTCACACACACGCATTATGCTTACATTTCACACACACCATTCTTACCATTTCCACATTTTATTTGCATTGTTTTTAAATAAACTCTAGAGCTAGACATAGTTGACGAATACCACCTCTCTGTGGGAACGATCTCTTGCTTACATGCTATACTAGTCATTTGACTCGTGCATTTGCGAGGTAGTTTAAATTAGATAAATGTTTGACGACCCACTTTTAAAGTCCTGCGGGTAAAATAGTTTGTGTTACGAATCTTGAAAAGAGTGACGAGGATGTCAACTTTGGTTGTAAACAAATATTCAATTAGTGGAGTTTCTGTGATTATGTGGCTAGAAAGGCTAATCCCATGGTTTTTCCTAGATGGAGGGTTTTCACGTAAAAAATCGAGTGTTTATTTAATTTCCGCACTTTTCTTGATTTTTGTGTTGCTTGTATTTTAATCTTGATTAATAGAAAAGTTGTTATTTAATCGATAAATAACTCATTAACCCCCACCCACCCCCCCCCCCCCCCCCCCCCCCCCCCCCCCCCCCCCACTTTTAGGTTGTTTAGACACATATTAGGGTAGTTTCAAAACTTTTATGAAATAGTCGAACTCATGGACAGCTCAAATATTATAATTCAAAACCATAAGTTCCTTATTTATTTCAGGATTAAGATAGACATCCCAATTGCTATAATTGTGAATATATTATTCTATTAATGGTAAATAGAATTATATTATTCACATGATCCAATTCAATACATCACATGTACTAGGTCCTTTTGTTCAAAGTCTCCACTTTGATGAATCTAGACTCATCACTCCCATTTGAAACAAAAGGAACCTACAACTTTATCATGATAGGGTGCCCAACCTCTATCTTAAGTTGTGAGTAATCTTTAGACTAGATAAAGAATTATGTCTATCACACATATCAAATTTATCTGAATAATTCTTTATTCGTTTTTAGTCATGGGGCCTTAGAATATTAGCATTTGACATAAATAATCTTTCATTATAAATGCTACATGGTTTAAACATAAACAAATGACTTTATTGATATTTTAAAGTTTAATTATATAAATTCTATGCTTTAGGGCATATTTCCTAACATCATCACTAAAATGGGATATTATCATTTTACCCCCTGACCTTTACCCTATTAGAAAGGTGATGACATGGTTTGTCCATATTAGCCGTTATTACCCCCGAAATCGAAATAATGTAAAAAACACCCCTTTTGTTAGTATTTCCATCCATCTTTGCATTGAATGTTAAAATTGAGAGGGGAAAATGGTAAATGACTATAATTAAACATATTAAAAATAAAAATAAAACTCTCTCCACCATCTTGATCGGCTGATCCACCTGAACCAAACCCTCTCTCTCTCTCTTTGTTTAAAAAGTTTAAAAAAAACCCAGATCTGGAACATTTGGAAACCCAGATTATTTTTCCCAAAATAGGAAACCCAGAATCTCCATCATCAATAAAACAAAAAAGTCATATAACATATATGTTTTGAATCTCTCTCTCTTTCTATCTATCTATCTATCGAATCCCTCTCTCTCTCTCTCTTGAATCATTTCCCTCTTGCACTAGTTCATCATCCTGAATCCCTCTCTCTCTCTCTCTCAAATCCCTATATCTCTCTCTTGAATCCATTTCTCTCTCGCACCATTTCATCCCTTTCTCTCTATCGTCTGAATTCGTCACGAAAATGAGAAGATTTCACGCTTGGCGGCGGCCGTGGGGGTTTGAGTGGCTGATGGTGGTTGGCAATGACGGGGAAGATCACAAGAGATAGATTCGAGTGGGTTTTTGACCGATGGATTTTGGGTTTTGGATTTAGAGTTTTGGGTTTGAGTGATTAGTGGGTGTTAAACCGGTTTGGATTTTGTGTTTGACTGGTGGTGGGTTGATTTGAGGTATGTTGGTGGTGTAGTGTTCCGGTTAATGTTTTTGGGATGTGGTGTGGTGTGGTGTTCTAGGTTTTAAGTTTGGTGTTGATGATGATAGTGGTTTGGTGTTCATGATGCTCTCGGTTCTTGGTCTGGTTATTGCTGATGATATGTGTTTAGTTGTTTCTAGGTTTGGGTTTGTTTGTTTTTTCTTTTCCTTTTACAATGGGTTTTGGTTTGAGTTTGAGATTGGTGATGATGATGATAATGAATCGGGATGAATTTTTTGTGTTTGGGGATGAATTTTGATGAAATGGAGAATTTTTTCTGGTATGGATTTTGATTAACTGGGATGATTAAAAAAATCCAGAACATCATCTTTGAAGTTCTAGATATTTTTGATTTTTTTTGTTTTTTTATAAATAGATAAAAACAATTTTTTTTTAATTTTTAATTTCTGTTTTTATAATTAAATAAAAATTAAAAAGAGATATCTCCACCATCCATCTCAAAAGATGGACGGTGGAGATTCATTTTTTATTTCAATTGTGTTTTTTTAATTTTTTTTGTTTTCTATTTTTTAAATATATTTTTTATCAATAAATATTTTGGAGGGTTAAATGGTCATTTCCTTATTATAGTAAGGATAAAATGGTCATTTGACCGTGAGACTGACGGTCAACGCATTTTCTTGGACGGAAATTCTAACACAAAGGGGGGAGATTTACAATATTTTCATTTTAGGGGGAAGACTGACCATTATGGACAAACAATGTCCTCACCTTTCTAATAGGACAAAAGCCAGGTGGTAAAATGATCTTTTCACTCACTACCACATAAACATATATTTTTTTCTCTTCTCAACCAAATTTAAATCAAAATTCAAGAAAAACAAAAAACAAAAAAAAATCGAACCACAAACCAGAATCAACATCATGAGTGCTCAATCTCGTTACCAACGAGGCCACGACCACCCTAAAAAAACACAACCACCATCACCTCGTGAATCGTCCACCACCTAAACCAAGCCTCACTTCCCACCAAAACCCAAACTACAACCCATTTTCCACTAAACCCCTCCAAAAAAAACCCTCTCTCTCTCTGTCTCACACACACAACTAGATTCGTTTGAAACTAAGTTTCGACTCGAGGAGATCACTGAGAGAGAAGGGGAAGAGATCTAACGATGAATCTGGTTTCTTTTTTCTTTTCTTTTTTTGGATTAGTGTAGTGTTTGTTAGGGTATGGATTATAGATGGATGGTGGTGAAAAGATGATGGAGGAAAAAAAAATTATTTCAGTTTTCTTTAAAAAAAATCTGAATTCGATGAGGATGATGATTGAGGGTTGGGTGGTGTTTGAGGGAAAACATTATTATTATTATTATTATTATTACTGAAATAGAAAATAAAAATTCAATTGTAGTTTTCTAATCATTTATTAATTTTATTTTTTTTGAATAATTTACATATTAAAATTAGAAGATTCAGAGGGTAAAATAATCCTCTTCAAAAATCAGAGGATTCTAAGGGTAATAGAGTCTTTTTTACACTGTAATCAGTCAATATGTCATGATTTTTTTCAGGAGTGATGCTATTGGCACACCCTCTACTGATCTATTCATACCCCACTTTTTAAAATTCTGATTTAATTAAATAAAATTAAATGTTTTTATTAAATTTTTTGGTTTGTTTTCAAAACTACCCATTTTACTTATTTTTCAAACTTAACACATACCATATATAATCTCTCTATCTCTGATCTCTATGGGTGCGTTTGGTACGCGGGACGGGACGGGACAGGACGGGACAACTTTTTGTTGTCCCACGTTTGGCGCGCCATTAGCTTGGGACGGGACGGGACAAGGTGGGACAAAAACCATGAAAAGTTGTCCCACCTTGGACCCTAGGCCAGACTTGTCCCATGCATGGGACAAGTCTAGAAAAGACATTTTTGCCCTCAATTCTTTTAAAAATTACAATTATACCAACTATAAAATAAAACTCAAATCTCATTCTCACTTTCTCTCTCTCTCTCTCTCGCTCTTGCTCTCGCTTTCTCTCTCTTCTTTGATCGCCGGCGATCTTCTCTCTTTCTTTCTCACACCATCAGATCGTCGCCGCTGCTGCTCCGATCGCCTGCCGACGCCTGCCGACGAAGCTGCTGCAGCCGACGACGCCTGCCGACGAAGCTGCTGCAGCCGACGACGCTGCTGCTGCCGATGACGCCAGCTGCTGCTCCGCGCCTCCGCCCGCCGCTGCTCCCCGCCTCCTCCCGCCGCTGCTGCTCAAAGCCTCCGCCCATCTCTCTCTCTTTCTCACACTTTTTTGATTTGTTTTCAGATTTGTGTTTTCATAATTTTTTTCAGATATGTGTTGTATAATGGTTTGGTGTTGATTGTTGATGATGATGATGATTTATGGATCACACTTTGTTGATTTGTTTTCAGATTTGTATAATGGTTTAGTATGAATTTTGTGGAATTGAGTTAAGAACAAATTAGTTTTAAGAACAAATTAGTATGAACAAATTAGTTTTAATAACAAATTATTCTTTGTTCCAGATCTTGTGAAGTTAGAAAATGAAAGAAAATATTAATTTTAAATGATTTTTAATTAGTTTTAATTCAATAATATTTGATATTTTTTTTGGTACAAAAGAGGGCAATTTGGTCATTTAAACCTCTTGTCCCGTCCTGTCCCAGCCATACCAAACGCATAAATAGTACAATTAACAGTTCTGTCCCAGGCATTCCAAACACAATACGGAACAGCTGTCCTGTCCCGTCCCGTCCCGTCCCGTCCCGTCCTGTCCCGTCCCATCCAGGTGCCAAACGCACCCTATATCTGTATACATCTCTCTCACCTCCATATATTGATTTTTTTTTTCTTATTTCTTTTTTTTTTTTTAATTTTTCCTTCTTATTATTTCATGGTGGAAAAGAAAAAATAAAAAATAATATGGTACTTCAACATAACGATAGCTTGATATTTTTTTAAAGAAAAATTAAATTTCAAACTTATTTCCAGAGAATGAATTGTTTCCAGATTCTTACTATCATTGTCAGACAATTCTTGCTTTATGTCATTCTCAGACAATTCTTTCAGATGTTTGATATCGTTTTTAGACAATTTTTCCATATTCTTGATATCGTTCTCAAACTCTTCCATAATATTCTATATATGTGTAAGAAACAGATTTTAGGGTTTAAGAGTTAATTGTTTTTTGAAGAAACAGATTACTGAGTTTTTTTTTGGAAAAGGAATGTGAGATTTTAATAGATTTACTTTGTAGAAGATATATTTCCTTAAATTGTATGTCTCTTTAAGTAATTTTGATTAAAAAAAAGAATATTATATAATTAAAAAAATGGGGCATAAATAGATCAGTAGTGGGTGTGCCAATAGCACCACTCTTTTTCAGGTTAATTCTAACAGTAGGGGTATAAAATGACCATTAATGAAACTAGAAGGTGTAAAATGACTAATATTTTAATTAACTAGAAGGAGGTTTTTAATAATATCTCAAAAAAGAAAGATAAAATAGATTCGGAAAAGAAATTTAAAAATTATTTTGGAAATCTAGTTGAATGCTTTTAAAAGATGGGGTATTTTTGGAAAATCTTTCTATATAATTTTGGTAAAAAAAAAAATTCAATGTTCTATATAGAAAAACAATCAGAAAAAAAAAAATTTGTAACCAAAATTTTCAAAACTTTTCACCGGATAAGTCTTTGGGTGACAATTAAATCATCCATTTAGTTTTCAATTTCTCATATTTAACTAGGGATGGAATTTTTCCCCGATTTCTTGAAAATCCACCTCTCCATTTAGGGGAAATAACCATTTCCAAATGAGGATGGAGATGATAATGAATTAATCCCAGGACGAGGATGGGGATAAGTATCCCATCCCCATTTCCCCATTTCAATCAAAATCTTTTTAAAATTTTTTTTTTCATTTTCTTGAAATGGAAGTTGGCTTCATACAAAGACTTTTTTCTAAATGATGTTATGAACCGTAAAATTTTATTTGTATTTTTATTGGGTTTTTTTTTTTTGCAGGTTATGAACATTAGGCTTTTATTTGTTTTTAGTTGAATTTTTTAAATGTAATTTTTATTTGAATTTTTAATGTTTAATTTTATTTGAATGCTCGACAAAGTTTTAGTAATTAGTTTGAATCAAACAGAGTCAAATGGAAGAAACGGAAAACGGGAAAAAAAAATTAGAGATCAAAGATTAGAGAAAATGAGGAAAATGGGGAAATAAGGGATGAAGATACCTTCTAACCTTCCCCCAAACTCACACATCTCAATCCCCATCCCCATCCCCCAAAAATTATGATTGAAAAACTTGATTATGTAAATTTAATTAGTACCTTTGCGGCTAAAACTGTGAGATGAGAAAGGTTTTAGTGATATATTTTTTGAGGCAATTATAAAAATTTATTTGAGTAACTTTCTATTTGCTATTTTGTTGTGTTTCAATCCTTATTTTCAGTTATTATTTTGATTTTTACAAGTATTTACTACATAAAAAAATCAAGCAAACATTACGTAGAGAGTCGAATGCCTCATTTTTTGTTTTTTATTTCGTCTTGGGCCACCAAAATCTTGGGGTCGGCTTTGGATGGAGGAAGGGGTTAGGGAATAGGGATGGGGGAACCAATATCCGTCCCTTTTTTCCTAATTGCCATCCCTATATTTGACGTAGGTAAGACCATCTTCGATGCATGTGTCAATATCAATGCCAAATTTGGCACAAAAAAGAGTAAAATGTTATATTTGGCACATCAATTTAGCATTGTACTCCAATGCACAGTTCCATTTCAAATGCTATTTGTATTGTTTTATTAATTAAAATTATAAAAATCAACACTTACCATTAATGCATTCATTATTTATTTTTGGAATTGTTTCCACTATTTATTTTCCCTTTCCCCTTCTTCTCTGCTCCTATAGTCTTCTCTCATATATTTTTTTTGGCTTCAAACTAGAACACAAAAGGTTTAGGTTGCCAGTAGCAAGATTTTCATGGCCAACCAAGCATTGCAGATAGCTACATCTTGGTTATTTGTAAATGATTTTCCACGTTTTGAAAGATTTAGATTCTCTTCCATTGAAAAATAATTTTTGGATATACAAATTTGGAGATGAATAAAAAAAGGAAAATGAAAAGACAAAAATGAAAGAACATTGAATTGCTGAAGAATGGTTGCAGATTAAATAGATTTCGATTGAAATATCATTAATGTATATTAAATTTAAATTATTTTAAATATTAGAAAAAAATGATGCTACTTTGGCCAAATTTAATGTCCAAATCTGGTGCCCAAATGATGTGACAACAATTTAATTCATTCATTTAAATCATGTAAATCTAATACAATTTAAATGAATGGATTATAGAGTTGACACTAAATTTGGACAAAATAGTATTATTGTTTAATATATATATATATATATATATATATATATATATATATAATTGTATGTTTGTAATTAAAAAGATACATTTATTGTTATGCTAAATTTAGCACTAAATTTAAGTATTGTTTTTGTACTCTATGTTAAATTATAGCACTGGTACAATAATTTAGCATAGGGCATTGGAAATACTCTAAAGCTACCATAGTAGAATGACTACCTCATTTTGTAATCAATTTGCATCTCAAGCAATGATTTAATAATTGATAGATAAATTTACATTCGACTTGATAGTTGATACATGTCATATCAGTCAAATTACCCTCATGATTTTCAAGAAACATACATGGAATGTGCATTATTGTACTTATAAAAATGGAAATAACCTTCTGTAACGTTGTTAGTTGTTACTGTTTAATTTGTGTTTGTCCATAATCCATATATGGTCAGCAGTGATATCAATCGCCCACGTGTTAGGACAAAATTATGTACATAAATAAAGTATTTCACGAATTAATAAAAAGATACCAAAATTAAAATTTAAAAAAAAATTAAAATTTTTCTCCAAAAAAAATAAAATTTTTTACAATACCAACTCTCCCACTCTTCCTCGATGACGCTCTTCTGTCTGCCCTTTTATATTATATATATATATATATATATATATATATATATATTGAGACTTGAGAGAGGAGACACACGCGGAGCAGGAAGCATCAAACCAAAAACCCAATTCCAGTAAGAAGAAAACAACACCAAATCAGTCTCAACTCTCAATTGAATCTCTCCAAAATCTAAAGGCAGATTGCAGAAGAAGCGCTTCTTCAGTATACGTTCTCGCTCTCAGGGCGGCTCTCTCTAGTCTCTATCAAATGGTACGCATCATCTCTCTCTCTCTCTCTCTCTCTTATGCATAATAAAAATATATATATGTCTAGCTTCTTTGTTAAAACCACCTTACTTGTTTTCCGGCAAATAATTATTGAATCTCAGAAGCAGTTTTCCGATGGACTTGTTGTGTGTATTGTTGTACGTGATGTCCAAAAACAATAAAGAAAGTAATATTTATTTATATATATTGTTGTATTCAAATGATTTTTATATTATATATTCTTTATCGCAAGGTGGATGTGAATGGAAGTTGGAATCCCATTTGTTCTTTGATATATTCCTTTGGCGTTAAGACATACACATTTGACTTTCCTTGTTTAACACAATTTTGTGTCAATACTCAATAGGGTGTTGTCATAGAGAAACAAAATCTGCACTGCAGGCCATTTTTGTTTTGCTGTGTTTAAATCATTTTTGGTAAAAAAAAAAATTTGTAAAATGATTGTAGTAGTAGTTTACATTGCAATAATCTTCAATATCATAGTGCAAAATTGTAAATTCATTTATATATACTTGTCAATTTTATGCAGCACTAAATTTACCATTGTATCAGAATCAACTGTAAATTTATTACCACAGAATGAGAATGGTATTTTTACTATTTTACCGCTAACCTATGACCTATCAGAATTTTCCATTTTTCCCATTTGGTTAACTTCCATCTAAAATAAAAAGTCTACTTTACCCTTAGTATATAATAGAAAATTACCATTGTTTACTAAAATATTTATAAATTTTTAAAAAAATTACCATTGTGTAATAAAATTTTAAAACTGAATCAACTCTCTCTCTCTCTCACACACATGTTTCTGTCGCGTCAGCAACTCGCTCCTCTCTGTCTCTCTTTAGTTTGGATTATAGTGGATTTTGGGTTTTGTTTGTGTGGTTTTAATATAAAAAAAAAAAAAAAAAAAATTAGAACAAAGATCCGGCGCCGAATCTCCTCCCCTCATTTGGTGTTAAGTGGTGGTGGATTGAATATGTATCGGTGATGTTGAGGATGAAGTTAAATGTGTTGGAGATGGATGGTGATTACGAAGATGGAGTTAATGAAAAGATTAAAATAGGAGAGAGAGTAGTGCCGTACTGGATCTTCAAATTAAATATTGTTTGGTGTTAGGATAGGGATAGGGATAGGGATAGGGATGTTGGATATTGTGATGGTGAAGGGGGTGGGGATGGTAATAATGATGAAGATGAATGCATATGACTGTATGACTGTATGAGTCATGACCAAGCCCATGCCCCCGATGGTGATTGTAGAGACTAAGACCAAGATGAAGATAAAAAGAGTGGTGGGGATCGGATGGTGACAATTATCAAGATTCAAGAATATGAAGATGAATCTAGCAAGACAGAGAAAATGCATGTCATGCCTATATGCCTCCATAGATTTCTTCAATTATGAGACCATATATATCCTACTATACATGCCAATATAGTTGTATTTGGAAGAGTAGATCTTTTAGCACTTAGAATTACATCTTCTACGAATAGAGTTTTTGAAAGAAAGTTGCTGATCGTTTGGTTATCGATTAATGAAACTATTTTGAATGGTAAGATTACTAGAATATTTTTAAAATATATATTAAATGATAAGGTTATATTAAATATTTTAGTGTTATTAGACAAAAATTCAAAAATGTTAAATTTAAGCTTCTCCCAATAGATGTAAAGTGATTTTTTTTAATCATCCAAAAGATTTACCGAATAACAACCGAATGATATAAATTTTTTTCAACAACTTTTTTAATTAAAAAAGAAAAAATCTTTTAATCGGTAGAAAAGTTTTTTAAAAATGCACTAATTATGTGCAATTAATAGAGTTATTTTAAAGTTTTGGTTCAATGACTAAAAATTATTCATGCAACTGTTACCTTTATTAAAAAAAAAAAATCTTTTACAGTAATGTTTTATATAACCGTGGAGAAGAAGATTATTTTGTCTGCTCAAAGTTCAATGATGGTGTTTCTGTTGGAGTTGAGGCGGCATGAGATGCGTTTTGGTTTCATTCTAAAAGGAACAATCATTCTTTAATTATTAATATTCTTGAATTATATTTTCTAAAAATATATAAAATAAAATAAAAAACAATATTCTTGAATTATTTGGCATGTTAGAAAATCCAAAAGATTCTGCCTTTTTTTTTTTTTTTGCCGACCTACGTCTTTATTGCAGAGATCAACAATTTGTGCCGGTTTTGACCAAAACTAGATTTGTTTCCGTTAACACATTATGAGATTTGCTTTAATACATTTTTGTATCACATATTTGGAATTTATAATATTAAGAGAGGGATAGTTAGATTATTTCCCCCTAAAATATATTCAAATAGAGTTTAACTATGTTATGTTACTGTTCAAACAATGTTAACGAAACTTTTTGTAACCTATTCTTTGTATTTAGTTAATTTTATTTTTAATTAGTTTTCGGTACGTTAATTTTACTTAGTTTTTTGTTCTTGTGTTTTATAATTATTTTGAATTATTAAAATATTTCAAGATGGAAGGAGGAAACATGACTCAAACACATTACTTCTAAGTTGTAGGTGTGAGGGAGTGTGCAGTGTGCCAATCTCCTTTTGTTTATTTTGTTTCTGTTTTTTAAAAAAGCAACATTGTATTTTATATTTTTATACAAAACAACTGTTGTTAAAGTGGACACGTTAATAAGGATGGGTGGTAGGTAAAATAATTAAAATGAGGGTTGTATTAACAACTTTCGTTATAACATAAGTATTCCATGTCATAGCAACAATAATATGACAGAGAATAACAGGAAAAATATCGTGTTTAAACAAATAATGTATAACAAAGACAAAAAATGATATCACTTTCAAGTTATCTTCAAAAGCAAAGTAATGTTTATGTGTTAGGTGGAATTATTGTATGTCGTATTTTATTTATGTGATTTTTGTTATTGAGTGAAGAAAGGAAATGATAGACTACGGTGTGATGCAGGTTAAGGAAGGAGAGGAAAAGAAAAGAGTTGTGCTGACCAAGCCATTAACGTTGGATGGGGACACAAGTGTGGATTATAGAGCTCCTAATCTTCTACAACGCATTTTAAGTCTCTTTAAAAATGTAGGGACAGGATCAGATCTTACGAGCTTCCAGGCAAGTCAATATTCAATATTTCATAGATTGGGAAAACAAAAAAGGATGTATTATATTATTACTTTTTTTTTTTATTGCTTTATTATGAATAGGATCTTAGACTTTATTTTTGATTTGATTCGATCAGGATCATCTATTTGTGTTTTTGTTTTCTTAGGTCAAGTACTTATTAAGTTGTTAGAACTCATTTATTTATTTATTTTCATTTTTTTTCCTATAACTTGAGGTCTATGTCTTGTCATTGAGTCTATTTTTTTTTAAAAAAAATATTACAGTAATTTAGAATTTAAAGAGAATCTTGTCATGGAGTATACTTTGATATGATGAAATCCTTCCTATTTCCTCCTCTCTAGTTTTCCTATGAATTTAGCTCCCATTTCTTATAGAGGTTTCCTCAAAATTTCTATCTCCCAAAATATTGTCACTCATAAAACTGATTTCTACGTCCGTTTTTTATTAAAAAATATTATTACAAAAATACCCCAACATAAAATAACTAATACAGTCCAAAAAAAAACTAATTAAAAAAAATCCAAAGGAGGAGGAGGTTGCCTTTTAAAAAAAAAATCATGCATTTATTATGATGAATATGCATGTAAAATTATAATATAAAACTTAAAAGGACGTTTAATTAGTGAATTGGGGTGCAAGCAGCTGCCGGCAATGTTCAACTTTCCAAAATCACAGCTTCAATGTTTTGGGGAATCAGTGTATTGCATTGGTAATGATATGGTGAGTAGCATAAACAAAATGGAGAGCTCGGTGGAAAGATTTACATGTGTAGTAGCATGGAGTATTTCTACATTACGACCTGTAATGTTTGGATTGGCACCGTACAACCCTATTCTTGGTGAGACTCACCATGTTTCAAATGCCAACCTCAATGTTCTTCTCGAACAGGTGCCTCACCGATTCACTTCTTCTTCTTTATTACTGTCTTGTTCGTTTTTTTTTTTTAATGTTTGTCCTAGTCTATGCTTTGAAGGTCTCGCATCACCCACCAGTATCTGCCCTCCATGCAACTGATCAAGACCAAAACGTTGAAATGCTTTGGTGTCAACATCCTCTTCCTAAATTCCGCGGTACCTCATGATCCTATTCTGCTTTGTTTTTGGATTCATAAAACAGAAAACAGTTTTCGAAAACAATCCGAATGTCGATCCCATTTGATTAAAACATGTAGACGTACATTGTAACTTGTAGGAGCTTGGGTGGAAACTGAGGTGCATGGGAAAAGACAACTGAAGCTTCATAACCACAGAGAAACTTATGAAATGAACTCACCAAAGCTCTTGATAAGATTTCTTCCAGTGCCTGGTGTTGATTGGGTTGGCAACGTTAAAATCAAGTGCCCGGAGACGGGCCTCGAAGCTGAGTTATGTTACAGAGCCAACTCTTTTTTAGGGCGTAGAAAGAACTATAGAGCTATTAAAGGAAAAATCTACCAGTCCTCTTCATCCAACATTCTTTATGAGATCGATGGCCATTGGGATAGGTACTACTAATTTCTCTTATAACAAAATATATAGAAATTAACAAGCGTGGACTGGTTTGCACACACATCTTTATCTAGTCCAATGACCTGAACAACTAGTAGTGTGATTTTGGGACTACTGGTTGTGCAACACATAGTGTGATGATTTTATTTATCATCTCTCTAATTGAAAATTGCAGAACTGTGACTCTTAAGGACATGAATAGTGGGAAAGCTAGAGTTATCTACAATGCAAAAGAAGTTCTTTCTGGGCTGAAAACTCCTACTGTCAAGGATTTGAAGGTATGAATTGCATTAATTAACTTTCCGAAAAACAAATACTTAATTTGTACATACCTTATGATATATGAGTTTGAATTTGTGCAGGAAGTGTGGGCAAGTGAATCAGCAGTCGTGTGGAGTGAGGTGAACCAAGCAATATTAAATAAGGACTGGGAGAAAGCCACAGAAGCAAAGACAGATGTTGAGAAAAAACAGAGAGATGTTGTGAAAGGAAGAGAGTCGGTGGGAGATACATGGGTTCCTAAGCATTTCAAAGTCACTTGTAGCATGGAGGGTAGTTGGGATTGCTCACCAATTCACAAGTGGGTGCCACCAGCTCCAATTGTTATGCCCCTTTGATGTATCCAATGTAAACTCATTGCAACCGCATATATATATATATATATATATATATTTAATTTATAGAATTATCATAATTTGTTTACCTATATATAGGTCGATTTAGACATCTGCATGAGTATCTAATTTTGTTTAGTTTAACAAATCAAATCAACAAGTTTGGTTGTTAAATAGGCTTGAAAACCTATCTACACTACTTATACTGTGAACCGGCAATAAGTGGTGCTATTAACACCCCCAATTCACCTAATAATGTCCTACTTTTTAAATTTAAAGCGATTACCAATTAGATTCTGGATTTTTTTTAAAATTCCAAGTTATTTTTAACATTTTAAAAAGTGATCAAATTGCTTTTTACACTTTTTTTTCAGCAGCCAAACTAGTCATGCTCTTTTTAGAAGTGACCAAATTGATCCATCTAACGATTTAACGGTATTAAATATAACAGTTGACATTAACAATTTTAGTTAAAGTACGTAAATACCGTTTATTTGTTATATTTGAGCAAAGTTGTTCGTCTTTTGTGAATTAAATTTACTATTATAATTATAACAAAATCCAAAAATATTATTAATGAAAACAATTAATACCTTTTTTAATTAAAATTATCTAAAAAATCTAAAAATATTTAATAAGACAATGTCAGTTATACATTTATTTTATAACAAAATTACCATTCATTCTAGTTTAGTCTTTTATCATTTTTATATAATTGTTTTTTTTGTTAATATTATACAAACACCGTCTTTAAAATTATTTAAAAATCAAAACCCATAAATAAAATAATCAAAATTATACATGTGTTAAAAAAACTGTGCATGTGTCATTATTATATTTTTTAGGAGTAAAATATATTTTCCCCCCTACACAGTTAAAGTTGACTAACGAACTTAATTAGAGAGACTAATTCGGCACTTAGGGAAAAATGTAAGGACCAATTTGGTCACGTTTGTAAAAGTCGCAAACAACTTAATTTTTTTTTTAATGTACAGGACCTAATTGATAATTGCTCTTAAATTTATTTAGTATTACATTTATGTCCTTTTATCAAAATTAATTAAAAAGACATTCAATTTAATAAAACATCTTCTTTAAAGTGAACTCTAATTAAACCCAACATTCACCTATAAATTGTTTGTTTGAAAAAAAAATCTTGAAACTTTTAAACCTAAAATATTTTTGTTCCTTGTGTACACACATACAAAATATTTATAGAAGAGTCTGGTAACCTCACCATCCATCTTGAAGCAATGCTTTAAAAAAAAAAAAGTAAGTTTGCAATTACTTTTTGTTGTGTTGATTTTTAAAATATAGATTAAAGGATTTCAGTTTTCATTATTGTTCACTGAGAATCCAAGTGCAAAAGCAGAATCTAGAATTGATAACCAGTCGGAAGACTATTATCAATACGAAACATCTCCTTTGTGAACGAAGCAAATGTTTGTTTGTTTCGCAAAGAAGAGAAAAAAAAAATCTCTTCTTCATTGACCCATTTTTCTTACTTTGTCTTTCGGTATCTATGTATTGAACACACAAACACAACACTTGTTGCCTCACACACATGCATACGATACTTTTGAATTTCAAACAACAATAAGCCCACCATGGTTGCAATTTTGTATGTTCATTGTTTTATCAATTTTTGTTGGAAAAACAAAACAAACTATGAAGAGCAACAATGGAGGTGAGAAAAATATAACATAAAAAAGATTAGGGTGGGTTAAGTTGGAAAAATAACTAAGAAGGGTATGTAAGTGCAAGTATTGTGTGATTAGCTTATTTCTGTGTCAAAATGTTGGGGTGCTTTTGTATGGGTAGTTTAGGTTCTTCATATGGTTATCAACGTTTTGATCATGATCGAAGACAACTTTCCCGACATCCCACGATCTTCAAGAGCTGAGCTTCAAAGGTAAAACTACTCGACTTGTTCTCTTGAAGAGATTAGGTGCACGCACGCACACACACACACACACACACACACACACACACACAATTCATTCATATGAGTCCTTGCATCGTTGTGAAACACTTACACACATACATATTGATCGTATGTTCATGCATTAAGCTTTTAGATTGATTTCTAGGCTTGTTGCATCATTAGATTGTATTGTGTTCAATCACGACGTTTCTTTGCGATTTGTTAATCGTATTAACACTCTCACACATTTGATTTGTGTGTTTATGCATTGCATTTCATCATGTGATATCTTGTTTTATATATGTTGTTTGTTATGTGTTAGATATGGTGTGGTTGTTTGAAGTAAAATGTCTAGTTTCGAAATATTGGTTTTTCAATGGATTAAATATTTTTCAAAACTGACCTTTGTGTGGTCTCGCAACCATAATGTTTTATACAAAGATTCAAATTGAGTTTTAAAAAATTCTAGATAAACTAGACACTCATACCTTTCCAACAATATATTATTCGTAACATTTCATGACCGTTTGGATTGGTTTTGAAATCTCCAAAGAGACCACTGAAACAAAGGAACTCTTCCTCCCATGTCTGACAAAATTGTCATCAACAACAAGGTTGAAACAGCTGATGTTGGCAGCTACCGTCATTGGTAAACCAAAACTTATATTACACATTTCACCACTTATATTTTATTGTTAACGCTGAAAATTTGTCATCTTCCCAATGGAGGATTTTTGGTAGGAACACCCTTCTATCTACCCCATCCAAGAGGACGGACCCATATCGATAGGCAAATCCAGATTGAGGAGCGTGCCCAGATTAGAGAGGAGGCGAGAGAAAGGTATAATATGATTGGGTCAGCTCCCAAAGGCTGATCGTTTTCCACATATGCCCTAGCAGACCTTCCAGAAGAAGGGAAAGCCGCCCATGAAGCAACATAACCTTATCAAGAGCTAAGTTAAGCCATAAGCCTGGACCGCCCCAAAAATGGAGAGGGAAAATCATCGGAGAACAACCAATAGGTGAGAGATTAATGCCCTTGTAGTTCTCAACAAAAGGGAAAGTCTATATCCAACGGTCGAGACTCCCCGTTGGTCTCCTAGCCCCAATGATTGACGGTTCGATATGGTGCCACCCAAGCCCTAAAAATGGTCAACTATTTTACTCATCAAAGTGGCACATGAATCCTCCTAGTGAAAAGAATGTATGAACACCCCTAAGCAAAGAGAGGAAAGTCTAGGGAGGAGCACCTGACAAACGCAGCGCCGGTTGCGCTTACATTATCCCCTAGTGCATCAGATAGTGAAAACGATCCCTCACGACAACTAAGAGCAAGACCAACCAACCCGGACAGGAATGAAAAGGCACTAAAAGCAAACCTGGACCTGCTGGAAGATAAGCAAATGAAGGCTGAGGTCATGGTTGCAGCGTACCAACGGAAGATAGCAATATGCTTCAACAAAGGAGTGAGGATTCTGATGTTTAAAATCGTGTTTATAAAAATAGTACTCGCAAGTGAACGAATAGTGAAGATACGTACAGCGGCAAGTAAGGATCGTTCCAAAAAGGAAAAGTTATATACTAATTAAAACTAATTCTAATTTAAGCTAAGCAAAAGTACTTAGAAATTTGTTGATGATTGAATTAAACTAAATTAAGAAAGCAATTAAGAGAATTTGTGGTTTGTGATCAAGAGATAAAAGGCTAGGTAACCGATGCTCCCCATATGTAATACTCAATGTTCATCAATTAACTCCATTAACAAGATTCAATCCAAATTTAGAGTTCATTCTTATCTTAATTATGGTATTACCGTGATTCCTAACGGATTTAACCACGTGCTCTCAATCACTACTCACCCTCGTCGAATGTATGAACAATAACTAAAAACCCATTACGTACAAGAATTAGTGAACCAAAAGAGTCTCGCATATTCCTATATCAAGAACAATTATACTCATTCAATTGATTGGACAGCGGTATGAACTACGGTTGATAATAAAGGCTCTTCTGGAATGCACCGCTTGCTGTGTCGTGACTGATGCTTTGCATAGACAGAGACCTAAGCAGCGGCTGATGACAAATTTGCCATTTTTCTTCTTGTTTAAGCATTTTTCCTTGAAAGTAACATCAAATACTTCATCTAAAGAATATGACCTATACAATCTCAACAAACACATTAAACAACCTAAAATGCTTAAGAGACAGACTTATTAAATAGGAAATAGGGGTGAAAAACGTATAAAAATAAAGCCGATCAGATTCGTAGTTTCAAAGAGGGAGATCCAGTACTCCGTAAAGTGACCCAGAACATGCATCGCCGATATGATGGAGCCCTTTGGCCCTAATGGGAAGGGTCATACCTGGTCAAGGCTGTGGTGTGCCCTAGGGCTTACGAGCTTGAAGACATGGACGGGTACCTCGTTAATCACACATGGAATCCGGATCACCTCAAGAAGTTCAATCCTTAAATATCAAAGAAAGAGATTTCCAACACTAGAGTAGGATTTTATGGGTGCAGCTTTGAAAACTGAGACAAGCGAAGCTCATTTTGTCTTTTCAAAATGTTATTAGTACTTTATAACTACCATTAGCACCCAATTGGCAGGGTATCTCTTTCGTACCGGGCTTCTCCATGTTTTATGGATTTCAATGAATGAAGCAGTGTTTGTCTTCAATGAGAGTTGTTATCTCTCATCTTACGCCTTAAGTAGGATATTAGACCCCTCGAGAAAGGATCTGGGACTAAATGGCCTGAGTTGCCTACCAGATCCAAGATCCAGACTTGTGGTGCCTACCACATCTAGAATAGGGACTCCTCGTAGGGAAAAACCCACCAAAAGGGAACTAGGGATTGAGTAGAGATCAGAGCCTCCTAAGATCCGGGATTCTGACCCGGAGCCTTTAAAGGCCTCCCTGGCCTAGCATCGGAGTCGAATCCCATAACCCGATAAAAAAACCATTTGGGAACAACCCTTTGGACAATGGCTAGGAAGGAGATGAAGCAGTGATTTGGTCAGTAAGGCTAAGGGTTAACTGAAACGCCTGCTTGGTACCAAATCTAGATAAAGAAGCTCCTTTAACAACATACCATGAACAATGTTCAAGCAATTCACAAATAAATGAAGAGCAAATCCATGCAAAACAAATAAGGGTGTGAATCAAACAAAGCATGACTTCTTAACTAGAGGCACATCATTGCCAACAAAAGAAGTCCAAAAGAAATAAAGATGCACAAGAACCAGTTCATAGTTACAAACCCTGGGGCTAGGACTTAGCTGATCCATCCTTAAATAAAAGAGAAAAGTAAAGCAACCTAAGTAACCAAGTGAAAGGAAAAGTTCAGTCTTGATTCTCCTGCTCTTGGCCTACTGACTGAGGTAAATGACTAGAGGATGAGGCTCTCCCAATAGGTCGATGCTGCTAGTGGTGGCGGTTCCTTCATTGGACGCTGGTTATCCTCCCAAACGGGCCTCAACCAAGATCATATCTTGTTCCATAATAGAGGTTCGATCATATCCACGCAATTGCTTTAGGTCAAAATCATTAGAAGCATCTTATGCTGCATGGAGTTAGGGTAGGAAATATCCTTCCCCTAGAGCCCTGTTAGTCAGGGTATCCAAAGTAGCCATCTTAGCTATCATGGCCTCCATCTCATTCTCCAACTGAAACCTCTGCTTCTCCAACGAAGAAACCTTAACACCTCTATCTCCAGTTCCTGCTTCAAGCGAGCAGCTTCACTCTTAGCCTCTATCTTGGCCTCTGAAACGGCCTATTTCTCCTCGATCAATTAGGCCTATGAGCTCCTCAACCATGCTGCCTCCACTTAGGCCGCCTTGCATTTCACTTCCGCTAACATTAGCTCCTCATTTAATGTGATTACTTGTTTGCCACTATGTTTGGAAGCACTTGAACCCTTGAAAAGTAAAGGAATGAGTTAAGCATAAGACAAACCTAAGATATGCATAAATCAATAAACAAATGGGAGAATGAGATGTTCCTCAGCTACTTTTACCAATCCCTTGGAAATGACATCCTTGTAAGCCAAGCAAATAAGAGGAGCCGGCCCACCATCAGGATAGATAGCGCCAAAAAATCCAACCAGTCCCTCATGGTTAAGACCAAACACTTCTTTTTTGGGAATGACAGGGGACTTCTCCAATAAAAATAGACCCATCCTTTTTATAGCTGGCTTGGCCAGACACAGGGGTAGAGGTAGTAGAGCCGGATACGGAGGTGGAAATGAACAACCCAGGACCTCTGGACCCGAGCGAGCCAGGAGGGGGAATATTCTTGATTTGCCCAAGACTAGCCTTTAAGTCGATAAGCGTGGAAGTGCCCAAGGGGTTAGCCGTGGAAGCAGATCAAGGAGCCGGAGGAAGGGCGACCACAGAGAGATTTTCTTCTCCCACTTCACCTTCATCAACCTTTGAGACTTGGTAGAGGTCCACAGAGAGGAGTCACCACACAGAGACTACTACCCCCTCACCCCCGTGCTGCCCCCGATCCCTAAAATAGGCTTGGTGGAGCGACACCCTATAGAAGAAACTACAAAGGAAAACTAAAAGGATACCCTAAGTGTTGACAACAAAGGGACTTATAAGAACCTCTATTTTATGATTGACTTATTTCATAACAAACCACATTGTGAATGATTATGTAATGGGTAGCTTAGGTCATCTTGATGATTATCGATGGCAAGCTTCCAAGCATTTCCGTGACTTCAAGAGCGAAAGATATATTCACTTGACTTTGTCTCTTGAAGAGATTAGGTGCACACACAAACACACACATCATGTATTTGTATTGACATGCATTTGTTTCTTCTTGCTCATGTGTGTATGTTTTTCACAATCACACTTGCACTTCATTCTTAGTCCTAAGTGTGGTTTTTGTGTGATGTAATCTGTTTCCCGATGATTGATCAGAAACTTCCGCACATGCACGATTGTGAGCTTGTTTTAGCGCGATGAGTGACCATTTGATAAGGTCTCATTCTTCTCTTGGTTTGGTCTTTGGTCACATGGTCTTATACCATGAGTTTTGAATATTTTGTTGTTGTCCATATCTGACCTTTAGTAACTTTTTTGACCAGATCTCATTTATAGATATCTAAACCTCATTTTGTAAAATGGATTAGAAAGTAGACTTCCATACTTTTCCAATGGTATATTGTTCGTATTATTTCATAACTGTTTGGATTGGTTTTAAAACTCCAAAGTGACCACAAAAATATGGCTTCTTTGTTTTTGTCTGATTCTGACCATTGGTCACTCAAATGATGATAACTCTTTTTACAAATATCTGAATCTTGTTTTTTAAAAAGGAGTAAAAAGTAGACATCTGTACCTTTCCAACGGTATATAATACGAACGGTTTCGATGTCGATTGGTCTTGTTTTGATCGGCTTGGAAATCAGTTTGTTGTGCTGATTTGCTAGTGCGCGGGTCCCTACCCATGCAGTCACCCGCGAAGTGTTCTTGGGCTGATTTCTTACTTCCAGTGCGCAGGTCCCTACCAGCGCACCAGACCCGCACACTGTTCCTATTTTTGCCCTACTTTCCCAAAACGGTGTCGTTTCAATTATGGCTTCAATAAATACATCTCTTTCTCATCTTCTTCATTAAGACCACGAAATTAAAACCCTAGAGAGTTATATTGAGTGGTTCTAGAGAGAGATGTAGGGAAACACGGTTCAAAACGAGGTGGAAGTGAAAAATTGGATGGTATATTTAAAAAATATTTCCTTTAAAAGAAAGAACCTTAACCCTAGATTAATTGACATATAATTAAAAGTATCGTACCTTTTTCACGTGACGATTGATATTGCGTCGATTTGAATCCACTTGCTTCGAATTGAATCCGACAGATCTTCCAATCCAATCACGAACGTGAATCACCTAGGAGTGTGGGCTCCCTTTCTTTGAATTGTAAACCTGAGGATGGAAACAAAAATCTTTTTCTTTTTGTTAGTCACAATAATCCTCGTAGAGAAAATAAAGAACGTTTGGTCACTTGTGAATTCTCAATCTCTTAATCAAAAACTCGCATGAACCCTAATTCGATCTTGTACATTAAGCCTTTTGATGTAAAAGCTTCTATTGAACTATCGAAAATAAAACGCTCCTTATCCTTCTTCTCTATGGCCGAATTCTACACCTCTTTCTTGAGTTGGAAGTTTTTTTTTTAATTGAAAAGCAAGAGAATAAAAAAAAAATTTAAAAAAAAAACTTTTTTTAACTTATATTATTAATTCTGAATTTAATAATATATATATATATAGTGGCCAAAATTCTCACTCAAGTAGGATTTCTACCTTGTAGTCAAATCTTCACACAAGTAAGATTTCTACCTTGTAGTCAAATCCTCACACAAGTAGGATTACTTCTTCTCCAAGTCTCTTATCAATTTTGAGTTTTAACCATACTCCAACTCATGAGTGTATTATCCAATAATAAATGATTGAATATTAAAATTGTGACTATATCAAAAACTTCCTAATTTGACTAGATAAATAAAATACTTTTATTTATCTACTTATCAAATATAGTCTTTGATATTTACCATACTACCAATAATAGTACGACACTAAGAGTCCTACTCCTAGTTAGAAAAAGATTTTAACTTTTAATCAAACAATTAATTAATTAATTTCCATTTGATTAATAAAATAAAATAAAACAATATATTAGACTAATTAATTTAGCCTTGCCATCCAAGTAAATACTTGTACAATATATTATTTTTCCATTTTATTAAATATTGTAAATACTTGTACAATATACTTGACGGTTCTGGATAAAGTATTTCATTATAATCATATTCAATGCACCCAGTGCACTAGATTCTTTTGTCCAAAGACACCACACTTTGATGATTTTAGACTCATCATAACATATTTGATCCCACTCAAATGCTAGCAAAAGAATCTATAACTTTAACAAGATAAAGGCGCCCAACCTTTATCTTAAGTTGTGAATATTATTCAAGACTATTTAAAAAATTGTGTCTACCTCATACATATCCAGATGTACAAACAATTCTTCTTTTCTCATATTCTTTTGACTTTATGATTATTTACTTTTGACAATTATAATAATTAAACTATAAATGCTATAAGATTTGTTAAACTAGAAATCACTTTATTAATATGAAAAGATTGTCAAATACATTATTACACTCTTGCTATTGAACATAATCCTAACAAGAGAAAGCTTCAAGCTTTGTTCTTTAACTCTCCAAACTCAAAACCCGTATGTATCTTACATTATTCATCATCATTTGAGCATTAGTCTTCTTGGTTTCATGACTAGGTAAATTAGAACTTCATTGAATATCATTTATTGTTCTTCTTACTCTAGATTAGGTATTTATTACTTTACTAAATACCTTGACTCTCTTTATTGCATATATTTATGAGTCTAAATAACATGATTAGGTTTGTTTGTGATAGCTTGTATGTGTTGGGGTTTTTGCCCTAAAGCTTGTAATATGTAAATGTAATTTAAATATAAATAAAAGAAGTAGTATATTCATTCATTTTGTGTCCTACTTTATATAACATGTGCACTTAACATCCAAAATTGCCGGATGTAATTTCGAACTGAGTATATGAGTGTCATATATAGATGGATTCAGTTTGAAACGAGCAATCTAAAGAGTCCGTAGATAGCAAATAAAGCTGGGTACTTTATTTGTGGTTAATCTACAGCTGCGGTCCATTTCGTAGTGTACGGTGATCCTATCCTGGATCATTCATATGTAGATATGAGAATGGAGGCACCTTGTATGATGTGATCATATAGGACTGGGCCATGATCTATATGAATCTCTCACTAAGATCCGTTTAACGATGAGATTCATATATATCAACTAATGATGGCTATATGTGGGTGATCTTAATCCTGAGTGTCTTATCGACTCCTTTAGGTTAGATCGTGGTCTTTGATATACCATGGGTGAGGTCGGAGTTGCATTCCCGATCAATATACTCCGTATGTTGGGATCGCGGTTTGGCTTGTGGCTGGGAAGGTTTGTACATAATAGTGGAATCCACTCCTTCTTGTGAGAAGTAGATGGTAGTTCCCTTAAGGGTTGATTCGGGGCTTGAACAATATGAGCGCTCACCTAATTCTGTAAGGAATGTAGGATTTATTGTTCATTAGAGAATCAATGGTACTTAATGGAAAGATATGATTAGAGGGGTATAACGGACATTGTGACCCAGCTCTAATTATGAACTACTTGTGGAGGATTATACCATATGTAATAGCTATATCGATGGACACCGAGAGTTATTGGTTTGTGTAAAAACGACTACAATTGAGAGAGTGCAGCTTCGGGTTTTTAGTGGAATAACACCGAAGTTAATAATCATGAAATATTAATTAAAGAGTTTAATTAATAATTTCTAAGGATTATTGGAACTCAAAATATTGTGGGTCCATTAGGTCCCTTTGCTAGCCCGATCGATATAGGTAACAAGGGTCACGGTTAATTAATTGGATTGTCCAATTAATTGTGTTACGAAAGTGACACGTATTTATTCGGGAATTAATTGAATAATGGGATTATTTAATTAATGAATAATGGTGATTAAATAAATTAAATAATAAGATTATTTAATTATGTTGTTAATCACTAAATGGAGGGTGTTATTTGATATTTGATTTTGAATAAAATAAGATAATATGATTATTTTATTTTATTAAATTAAATATTTGAAATTGAATTTAAAATGTTTGAATTCAAAAATAAATATTTAATTATCTTTTTAAAAGATATGAGATATCTTTGTAAAGTTTTTAAAAATCAAATATTTGTTTTTTGGTTTGTTATTGAATATATATGAGATATATATTTTCAATTAAAAAAAAGTGAAAAAACCGAATGAGACAAATAACATACAAAGCAAACAAAAGAGAAGAAAGAAGGGTTCGTGACACAAGATACACAGCAAACAAAAAAAAAAAATAATAATAATAATAGTGTGTGGTGAGACCACAAGTGCTATTTTTCTAGAGTTTGTTTTTGTGTATGTTCTTCTCTTCTTCCTCCATACAGGTCCTGAATATCGTGACGCGCCCACACGCTGTTACCAGTTCCGGGAGATAGCGAGGAAGATCACGTGGTTCAAATCAGGAGCAGTTCATATCAAAGTGAAGGAGCCTCCTACGTAGGTATGAATCTTCACTTTATTATTTCATTTGATTATTACTGTTCAAATGGGTTAGTTTAATGATTGCATAAAAAAAATTTAAAATCTTCCGCTGCGCAATCTGTAACCCTTGGGTCAAACAATTGGTATCAGAGCCAATTTTTGTACAGTATAATCGAATTCGTTTACTCTTGATATGTATGAATGTGTAGGCACATATTTTTTTTGATGAGTGTATGATGTTTTTTAATTAAATTGTTTAATTTAAAAACATGGTTGATCGAAATTTTTTATGGTGTTGTGGATTTAGAGTGTTTCTGGGTTGTATAATGTTGTTATATATATATATATATATATATATATATATATATATATATTTTACTGTTGTATTATTAAAAAAAATAATTATTATGTAATGAAGAGCGCATGCCTACCTGGTTGTTCTACATGCCTGTGCGCATGCACACCAGAGTGCATGCCACCAGCGCTGCAGCTCTCAACTTGCCACCAGCCTACCAGCGCACTCCAGCGCACATGCCTCCAGCCAGCGTGCACCTGCAGACCAGTACATCCCATGCGATGCCTTCCAGCGCGCACCCAACAGCACGCAACACCCACCAGCGCGCAATCCAGCGCGCACAGCATCCCACGCATGCCTACCAGCGCGCACAGCACATCCCACACATGACCTGAAGAGATTGGAAGTCTTGGAAATTACAAGAAGACCAAGGGATGCCTTGGGAATATTTTTTGTAATTAGATTCCAATTTTTAGGTTAAATAATCCACAACACTCGGTCAACTCATGTATGTTTTAATTATTTGATGATTAAGCATTGCCATGCATATACATGTAATTTAAATTAGTTGTGCCTACACATATATATATATATATATATATATATATATATGTTGATATATCATACATGCATTATAGCCATCTATATTATGTGTTTAATTTTTTTTAATTTGATTAAAATGGGTTATTCACATAATTGGCTATTTTTAATGGGATTAGTTTTTAGGAGTAAAAACTTGGTAAATCTCATTAATTACTAATCTTTTTATTAAAGAGTTTAAATACTTAGATTAGTAGGGTCCTTAATATATATTAGGATTAATTTGATTAAGCTCTTAATAATAATTGGACCTAATAATGTGTTTAGTTTTAATAGTTAAAACTTGGTAAATACACATTTAATAATAATTCTAGTCTTAGTAAACAGTTTACATAGATCTGAATTATCACTAATGAACTAAATTTTTTAAGTGTTAAAAATCAATTTAGTTTATTAGTTATTGGAATAGGATTCTAATAATTTGTGATTAATGCACTTGACGCTTAGATTAAAATTAGCTGTTTAATCTAGTTTAATCTAGGTGCATTAATATTAATAGAAAACCCTTAATATAAAATAGTGAGTGGGAGAGGGATATATGACATTATATCCCGCGGTCTCCATTATTAGTTCAACACCGTGAGATTCGAGTGGGGCCTCGTGACGGCTTTGTTTTCGTCCTCCCTAAGGAGGGCTTCCATAAGAATCAATACCAAGGTTAACTTCCTAATAGATAGGATTTCGGAGGGGATTTCGGGATTGACCGACCCTAATGCGGCAATTCTCGAGTTAAGCTCTTGAGATCTGAAATGATGGGTTACACTCATAAGGTTTTAATTAAATTGGTTAATTAAAAACCTGACCTAATAAACGATGGTTGAATGATATTGGCATAAGAGTTATTCTGGTATATCTTTTGACTGAGAAGGTCTCGATCCAACATGCAAGAATTTGACAGACCCTAAGGCGGCACTTGCTTGTGGTATGTTGGATTGTCGTGGCATAGAAACATTGTTTTTAGGGTTGTTCTTGTTCATTAAACATTTTCATGCATCATGTTTAATTTTATGCCGAACATTAGCACATGTTTAAAATGTATGACTGAATGAATCATTAATTTATGTTTTTTCAGCCATGTCATCTGCACTATTACAAATACTTGCAAACGATAAATTAACTGGTGATAACTACACAAAATGGAAACTTAACATTAATGCAATACTGGTCACCAAAGACCTCAAGTTTGTGCTTACGGAGGAATGTCCTCCGGTACCTACTGCTAATGCCACACGAACTGTTCGTGAGGCATACCAGCGATGGGTCTCATCTGATGAGAAGGCCCGAACATATCTGTTAGCTTCTATGACATACGTCCTTGTCACAAAGCACGAAGCAATGACTACAGCATTCGAAATTATGGAGTCATTGCAAGCTATGTTCGGGCAGCCCTCCGAGCAAAAGCGACACGAAGCTGTTCGTTCCGCTATGCTCGCTCGCATGAAGGAAGGTACATCAGTTCAGGA
Organism: Dipteronia sinensis; assembly: GCA_033220585.1. NCBI lineage: Eukaryota > Viridiplantae > Streptophyta > Magnoliopsida > Sapindales > Sapindaceae > Dipteronia > Dipteronia sinensis. Next base: position 14,260,090 of record CM065638.1, on the reverse strand, counting down.
ACATGTCCTGAGCATGATGTCCTACTTCAACACTGCAGAAGTCAATGGCGGGGCCATTAATGAACCCAGTCAAGTGAGCATCATACTGACGACTCTTCCGAAGAGTTTCGATCAGTTTAAGAACAACTACGGGATGAACAAGTTAAGGTTTAGTCTCACACAGTTGCTCAATGAGCTCGCTACTTTTTAGTCCATGACCAAGGACAGTAAAAGTAAGACCGGTGAGGCAAATGTTGCCGAACCATCTTCCTCCAATAATAACAAGAGGAAGAGGTCTGCTGGGAAAGCTAAGGGTAAGCCCAAACCCAAGAAAGCCCAAAGCAAAAAGAAAGGCGCCTCCATTGACAAGAGCAAAGGAAAATGTTTCCATTGCGATAAGGTCGGACACTAGAAGAGGAATTGTCCTCACTATCTGGAGGAGGTAGCCAAGAAGAAGAAAGCGAAAGGTAAATATGATTTACTTGTTCTTGAGTCATGTTTAGTTGAAGAGATTCTTCACCCTGGATAGTTGATTCAGGGGCCACTAACCATGTTTGTTCTTCTTTGCAGTGGACTGATTCTTGGACACAGCTTGAGGAGGGAGCCTTCTCGATGCGAGTGAGGTCAGGGGATGTCGTGTCGGCACGAGCAGTGGGCGTAATTAGATTGTGTTTTTGTAATAATAATTTTATTTTGTTGGACAATGTATTTTTTATTCCTGGATTTACATGGAATTTAATTTCCGTTTCTAAGTAGTTAGAACAATTATATTCTGTTTCTTTTGATAATAAATCAGTTATTATTGCAAAGAATGGTCTGAATATTTGTTCAGGAATCAATGAAAACAATTTGTATGTGTTAAGACCGTTAATGCATACAACACTGCTCAACACCGAAATGTTTAAAGTTGAAAAACCAAAAACTAAACGACATAAGATTTCTCCAGAAAACGAAACGTATCTCTGGCATCTAAGGCTTGGACATATTAACCTTGACCGGATAAACAGACTAGTAAAAAGCGGATCTTTAAATGAGTTAAAGGTTGGCACCTTACCTGTCTGTGAATCTTGTCTGGAAGGTAAGATGACTAAGAGACCTTTTACTGGTAAAGGGCTTAGAGCTAAACAACCACTAGAGCTTATACATTCAGACGTCTGTGGACCAATGAATGTTAAAGCAAGGGGTGGTTATGAGTATTATGTCACCTTTATAGATGACTACTCGAGATACAGATATGTCTACCTAATGCAACGGAAGTCGGAAACATTTGAAAAGTTCAAAGAATTCTGAGCTGAAGTTGAGAACCAGTTAGGAAAGACTATCAAGTCTCTACGATCAGATCGTGAAGGTGAGTACCTTGACCAAGAGTTTGAAGACTTTATGGTGGAGTATGGGATAGTGTCCCAACTCACAGCTCCTGGTACACCTCAGCAGAATGGTGTCGCGGAGAGGAGAAATAGAACCCTAATGGAAATGGTGAGATCTATGATTAGTTTCTCATCATTACCAAATTCCTTTTGGGGATATGCGTTACAAACAGCGGCATACATTTTGAATGTAGTGCCATCCAAATCTGTTCCTGAAACTCCCCTAGAGTTGTGGAATGGTCGTAAAGCTAGTTTACGACATTTTCGCGTATGGGGGTGTCCAGCACACGTGCTGAAGAACAGAACTGGAAAGCTAGATCCCAAGTCTGTGGTCTGCTTGTTTGTAGGATACTCCAAGGAGACCAGAGGTGGATACTTCTATAGTCCTGAAGATAACAAAGTATTTGTATCGACAAATGCAACGTTTCTTGAGGATAACTATATAAGTGATCATAAACCTCGTTCTAAAATTGTATTAAATGAGTTGGAGCCTGGTGAGACCAGTACTCAGTCAACTAGAGTTGTTAATTCATTAACATCTGAAAGTCAGATAATTCCTAGTCAGGATACACTACCACCTAGACGTAGTGAGAGAGTTGTAAGACAGCGTGAACGCTATTCGGGTGTAAGTGAGGGACAAGATCTTGTCTCTGTTGATAGTGTGGATGATCCATTGACATTTAAGAATGCAATGGAAGATCCTGATAAAGATGAATGGCTTAAAGCCATGAATCTCGAGATGGAGTCTATGTACTCTAACTCAGTCTGGGAACTTGTAGACTTACCGAATGGGGTAAAACCCATAGGATGTAAGTGGATCTACAAGAGGAAGAGAGGAGTAGACGGGAAGGTAGAGACCTTCAAGGCAAGACTAGTGGCCAATGGTTATACCCAGAAAGAGGGGGTCGATTATGAAGAGACCTTCTCGCCATTAGCCATGTTTAAATCTATTCGGATTCTCTTATCCATTGCTGCCTATTTTGATTATGAAATTTGGCAAATGGACGTCAAGACTGCATTCTTGAATGGCAATCTTGATGAAAGCATATACATGACGCAACCAGAGGGATTTGTGTCTCCAGATCAAGAGCAAAAGGTTTACAAGTTGCAAAGGTCCATTTATGGACTTAAGCAAGCATCTAGATCTTGGAACATAAGGTTTGATTATGTGATCAAAACCTATGGCTTCGAGCAAAACGTTGATGAGCCTTGTGTCTACAAGCGCATCATTGACAAGAAAGTAGTTTTCTTGGTCCTATACGTAGATGACATCCTACTCATTGGGAATGATGTAGGAGTGTTGTCTGATGTAAAGGGCTGGCTGGCTAGCCAATTCCAAATGAAAGATTTGGGAGAGGCGAGTTATGTTTTAGGGATCCAACTTATAAGGGATCGTAAGAACAAACTCATAGCATTGTCTCAAGCATCATATATCGATAAGATTCTTATGCAATTTTCGATGCAGAACTTCAGGAAAGGTAATTTACCTTCTAGATATGGGGTTCACTTGTCTAAGGAACAGTGTCCTAAGACACCTCAAGAAGTTGAGGATATGAGACGTGTGCCATATGCATCAGCAGTAGGTAGTCTCATGTATGCTATGTTTTGCATGAGACCGGACATCTGCTATGCAGTGGCAGTAGTCAGCAGGTACCAGTCCAACCCATGATTAGATCATTGGGTTGCTGTCAAAACTATTCTCAAGTATCTTCGGAGAATGAGAAACTATATACTAGTGTATTCCGGACAGGATTTGATCCCGTTAGGATACACAGATTCTGATTTTCAGTCAGACAGGGATTCTAGAAAATCCACGTCTGGATCAGTATTCACCCTAGGTGGTGGAGCCATTGTGTGGAGAAGTATAAAGCAATCTTGCATTGATGACTCCACCATGGAAGCTGAATATGTAGCCGCTTGTGAAGCTGCTAAAGAGGCTGTTTGGCTTCGTAAGTTCTTGAATGATCTGGAAGTTGTTCCAGATCTGGATAAGTCCATCACACTTTTTTGTGATAACAGTGGTGCTGTGGCTAATTCCAAAGAACCAAGAAGTCACAAGAGAGGGAAGCATATAGAGAGAAAGTATCATCTCATTAGAGAGATAGTGCAAAAGAGGAGATCTGATCGTCACCAAGATAGCCTCACAAGACAATCATGATGATCCATTTACGAAGACCTTACCGGCTAAAGTGTTTGAAGGTCACCTAGAAGGTCTAGGGTTACGAGACATGACTCACATGCTTTAGTGCAAGTGGAAGATTGTTGGGGTTTTTGCCCTAAAGCTTGTAATATGTAAATGTAATTTCAACATAAATAAAAGAAGTAGTATATTTATTCATTTTGTGTCATACTTTATATAACATCTGCACTTAACATCCAAAATTGCCGGATGTAATTTCGAACTGAGTATATGAGTGTCATATATATATGGATTCAGTTTGAAACGAGCAATTTAAAGAGTCCGTAGATAGAAAATAAAGCTGAGTACTTTATTTGTGGTTAATCTACAGCTGCGGTCCATTTCGTAGTGTACGGTGATCCTATCCTGGATCATTCATATGTAGATATGAGAATGGAGGCACATTGTATGATGTGATCATATAGGACTGGGCCATGATCTATATGAATCTCTCACTAAGATCCGTTTAACGATGAGATTCATATATATCAACTAATGATGGCTATATGTGGGTGATCTTAATCCTGAGTGTCTTATCGACTCCTTCAGGTTAGATCGTGGTCTTTGATATACCATGGGTGAGGTCGGAGTTGCATTCCCGATCAATATACTCCGTATGTTGGGATCGAGGTTTGGCTTGTGGCTGGGAAAGTTTGTACACAATAGTGGAATCCACTCCTTCTTGTGAGAAGTAGATGGTAGTTCCCTTAAGGGTTGATTCGGAGCTTGAACAATATGAGCGCTCTCCTAATTCCGTAAGGAATGTAGGATTTATTGTTCATTAGAGAATCAATGGTACTTAATGGAAAGATATGATTAGAGGGGTATAACGGATATTATGACCCAGCTCTAATTATGAACTACTTGTGGAGGATTATACCATATGTAATAGCTATATCGATAGACACCGAGAGTTATTGGTTTGTGTAAAAACGTCTACAGTTGAGAGAGTGCAGCTTCAGGTTTTTAGTGGAATAACACCGAAGTTAATAATCATGAAATATTAATTAAAGAGTTTAATTAATAATTTCTAAGGATTATTGGAGCTCAAAATATTGTGGGTCCATTAGGTCCCCTTGCTAGCCCGATCGATTTAGGTAACAAGGGTCACGGTTAATTAATTGAATTGTCCAATTAATTGTGTTTCGAAAGTGACACGTATTTATTCGCGAATTAATTGAATAATAGGATTATTTAATTAATGAATAATGGTGATTAAATAAATTAAATAATAAGATTATTTAATTATGTTGTTAGTCACTAAATGGAGGGTGTTATTTGATATTTGATTTTGAATAAAATAAGATAATATGATTATTTTATTTTATTAAATTAAATATTTGAAATTGAATTTAAAATGTTTGAATTCAAAAATAAATATTTAATTATATTTTTAAAAGATATGAGATATCTTTGTAAAGTTTTTAAAAATCAAATATTTGTTTTTTGGTTTGTTATTGAATATATATGAGATATATTTTCAATTAAAAAAAAAGAAAAAACCGAATGAGACAAATAACATACAAAGCAAACAAAAGAGAAGAAAGAAGGGTTCGTGACACAAGATACACAGCAAAAAAATAATAATAATAATAATAATAGTGTGTGGTGAGACCACAAGTGCTATTTTTCTAGAGTTTGTTTTTGTGTATGTTCTTCTCTTCTTCCTCCATACAGGTCCTGAATATCATGACGCGCCCACACGCTGTTACCAGTTCCGGGAGATAGCGAGGAAGATCACGTGGTTCAAATCAGGAGCAGTTCGTATCAAAGTGAAGGAGCCTCCTACGTAGGTATGAATCTTCACTTTATTATTTCATTTGATTATTACTGTACAAATGGGTTAGTTTAATGATTGCATAAAAAAAATTTAAAACCTTCCGCTGCGCAATCTGTAACCCTTGGGTCAAACAGTATGATTAGGTCATCTTTACCTAAATAGCTAATCTAGAAATACTCATTATGCTTAGTTGATTGATTAGATTGGCTTTGTTCATCTAGTCTTACTCTTGAATGTTTATGTGAGTTTTATTTGACAATTAGGTTGCTAGAATCTTTCTACAACTAATTGAGTCCTCATATATGGGCATGTAGGCATTGTTTTGATAACTAAGGCGTTGGATTGCATTATAGCATCTAGTTAGGCATTTTGTACATGGTCTTACACATTATTGCATTTGAGCATCATTCTCATATGTTCACACCTAGACTATTAATTCTCTTCAAAGAGTCAAAGTCTTGTGGCTTCTAAGTAAAGTTGCACAAGAAAGTCAAGTCTTGCAACCAAGGGTTGGTTGGCAAGCATTTGCCAAGTGCCACTATAAAAGGCCCGCGAGGTAGATTAAGAGGTACTCACGCCAAGAGTAGTAGATCGGGGGATATCACTAGGATTGAACCAAAAGTGGTGAGTGGCAGTGTCTATAGCCTGAGGTTGTCGAGAGTGAGAGTCCGTCTATCACTTGAGGGTGTAATCTTCTTTTCATATAGTGAATTTTCTGTGGCTCAAGTAGCTAGCGTAGCTAGTCCTGTGGTTTTTCCCGGTTTGAGGGTTTCCACGTAAAAATCAAGTGTTATTTAATTTCTGCACTTTACTTGATTTTTATTGTATGTTTGTATTGGGTTATATTGTTAATATTGACTAATCGAAAAAGTTGGTCATGATTGATTAACAACTCATTCAGGACTAATTCCTTTTCAAGGAAACCCCAAGTAAACCAGTCAAGTGCGCACAAAAAGAAGTTGGAGTTCAAAAACTTACTAGAAATGGCATCGGTGATCCTCAATGCAGCTTCTACCCGCGACGACTCCAACGAAAGCCTTAGGATGTTCTTGTTTTGGTAGTTCTCAGCAATCATACAGGCAAGTAATCCTTGACAGGCTAATCCTCATACGCCTCCTTCAACTTGGTCCACTCCACTGGGGGCAGAAATCAGTGCAAGCGCAGCCTTCGACCCCGTTAACATACACCTCATGTCCTCAATTTCCCTTAGTGATGACCCAATGCCTCTTCCAATCCTTGTCCTTTTATTTGATTCCAATAACCACGAACTACAAAGGGTTTACAGACCTTAGATCAAACTGTCTTTAAGGCTGCTGGGTTAGTGACTGCTCCACTTCTACATGTAGTGTATCCTCGATTCTTAACAAATTTGTGTCTGTTTCTAGGATAAACCGAGTTTTTAACCATTTAAATAAATTGTGCATGTCTAATTTAGCTTTGAAGCCTTTTTGTTTTGGGTGGAGTTGAAGTGGAGCAGAAAATACTCAATGTAAGTTCCTCACTTTTTGATTGGCTTATTTGGTTTACAAACCATACTTGGGGCTTAAATGTGTAAGGGTAGTTTAGGCCGTCTTTGTTCGTGATCAAGCTCAAGTGTGCTTCAAAGGTATATCTCTTGCTTAACTCTCTTTGAAGAGATTAGTAGCACACACACAGCATGCATGCCTTACATATCTTACATTTGTGTTTCAATCGTTTGTTGTGTGTGTTCTTCATTACACTTCTCACACATGCACTTTTGTGTTAGTTCTAGGTGTGGTTGTGGTCTTTGTATTTCGTTTTCCAATGTATGTTCGGAAACATCCGTGCTTGCACGTTGGTGTGCTCTTTCTTGGCGTGACGAGTGACATTCCTTGTAGATTGGCTCTTTTGCATGGGTAGTGCACGGGTTACCTACCTGTGTATTAAAGATGGGTTCCCTCGGATTCTCATACTGCACGGGTTATGCCCGGGTCTCCTACCCATGCAGTTACCCGTGCACTGAGGATAGTGCTTCGGGTTTGAGAAACTGCACGGGTTATGCACGGGTCTTCTACTCGTGCAGTTACCCGTGTACTGAGGTTGGTTTCTTCGGGTTTGTTTGACTGCACGGGGTTTTGCAGGGGTCGTTTACCTGTGCAGTTACCCGTGCACTGAGGTAAGATGCTCTCTGGTGAGCCTTTTGCACGGGTGTTGCACGGGTCTCCTACCCGTGCAGTTACCCGTGCACTTAGTTTGTTTTGTGCCTGTTTTTGCCAAAACGACGTAGTTTCATTTAGGGCTTCTATATATATTTTCCTTTCTCTCCCAACTCGTTTTTTAGACCTTTTAAACCCTTTTTTAGTGAGATGAAGTGTTTCTTTGAGAGAGAAGCTCCAAGAAGCCATTTTTACTCAACCAAACGCATACCCATGTGCATCTAGCTTCATTCTTGCATCTATTCTTCATAGGTCTTCATGCTCTTCTTGACTAGGTAATTAAACATGACTTAGAACTTCTTGTTTCATCTTATGTTCTTGTTTACCTAGGGTTAGCAATTATTTGTTAATTAATTGCATGTTTATTTGGTTTAGCATGATTTGAGTATGTTTGTGATTGTGTTTGTTGGTTGAGATTGCATGTTCATTGATAGCTATCATTTATGACCATTTTGCCATTTAGCTAAATCTTCATGCATTTGCATTTAGATATTGATATCTAGGATTTGTACTTATTGACATCTTTAAATCTCTAGATAAGCATTTAGCGTAGCCTAGCATTAATTGCATGATAGAATATTATCACATATTCACATAGGTTGCGTAATCTCTTCATTGATTGTGAAGCTTTGTGACTAAGTGGATTAGTGCACAAGCTTGTTGGTCTAGGATCACTATTAAAGGCCCATTGGGTAGAATGAAAAGGTTAGTGACCAAGTATGGTGTGACTTGAGGCCAACCTAGGTTGTAAACTTTCATTCAAATAGTGGATTTGAGGACCGTGTGTGGCTAGAAGGATAGCCTGTGAGTTTTGCCCATTTGGAGGGTTTCTCACGTAAATCAATCCTTGTGTTTTTATTGTTTTCCGCATGTTTATTTTGGATTGATTGATTGCTAATATGGGGTAGCATTATTAAAATTGATTAAATCAAAAAGTTGGTAATAAATCAACTAAAACCTATTCACCCCCCCCCCCCCCCCCCCCCCCAGGTTGTATTAGACACACACATAGTAGTATTTTCACTCAAGATTGCCATTTCAGCAAAAAAAAAAGCGATTTAAAAGCGTCGTGGAATCATTCGCCTAGAAGTCGCTTTCTTATCGGCTTAGAACAGTCTCCACCAAACAACAAAACCACCTGAAAGCGATCTTCATTCAAGTCACCTCTAGGTCGCTTTCTCCTCTGTCAACAATTCTTCAATTTAACCAGAGAGCAAAGCGACATGTCGTATGTATTGAGCAGGTCGCCTTCAAGTTGCCTTTCTACCCAAAAAAGGTATAAATTCAGAAAATTACCTCCATACCCCTGACCTAAATTGTTTCCCTATATAAACCTTCCATATTTTCAGATAACATTAGCACTCTCTATCCAAAAAAAAACAAACCAAGACACCATCTTTACTCATCTCTCATACATTAGCAACCCACTTACCAAGAAAACTACCAAGATTCCATATTTCCCTAAAATCCAACACATCCACCACACATATTGACCATATCCATCATTATTTCATCTTTTTGGGCAAAAGGGAGCTGAGGAAAAATCTAAGGAGAAGAAGAATCAAGAAGTAGATGAAGCTCTCCATGTAGTTTTCTCTTAAACTCTTTCTCTTTCATTTTTGTTGTAGAACCATGTATTTACTTTCATATGTGTTGTATGGCTCTTCCTTGTAACATGAGCTAAATTTCTTTTGCTAAGGCTTGATGAAACCAAATCCTTAACTTTATAAATAAAGACCACCTTATTTATCCATATGTGCTTGTGTTTTGTATAGATGTTTTTGAATGGTCAATGCTTTCACTAGATAGATCACCTTGTGAATAATATTTGGTTGTGTGCTATGAACCGAGGGGTGACACATACAACATGTTTGATGAAATGTCATCTATATATGACTAGTAAGGTAGAGATACGTGAGGCAATCGTATAGTACCCTTGTATGTGTGTGTGTGTGTGTCAAAGCTCTTAATGAATTCATGCATATAGTCTAAGGCCATCAAGAGATAGACTTTGGGTATATTTGGATGTAATTTCAATAACTTGAGGGAGAGTAGAGATTATCATTGGGTACACGGGTCTACAATCCACATTTGCACAAATTGGGTACTTAGGTGAGTCTAGAGCTTAAATAGGAAGGGCTGAGATGGATTCTATGTCTTAGCATATTTCATCATATAGTTACATTAGATTTCATTGTTTGTTTTCAATTCACAATTTTAGTTTAAAATTGCTTGAGTATTTTAATTTAGATTAATTGTAGTTTTTAAAATCAGCATTCTCCTTTAATCATTGTTCAAATAGTAGCTTGATCAATTAATTTCGATACTCAACTCCTCAGTCCTCGTAGGAAAAAACTTTACTTGTTATTGTACTACACTCCCGACCTCGTACGATTGCGAGGTCCACCTTTGGAGTGGTCAGTCAACGCCAACTGAAAGATGTATCGAAACTTCTTGAAGTTGAGCTCCCTTAGTTCAGGACTATCGTTTACGAACTCCTTCAAGAAGACCAGGAGCCCTATCAAATTCCGCCAAATTCAGGGAGAGAGCTGGAGCGGAGCCAGCTGAATGATATGGAGAGCCTTCGTAACCAGGGGATGTAAGAGAAACCAGAGCCTGCACTTAAAGGCTATGGTATGGATAGGTAGGTGCCCCATAAGTGGAGAGTAAACGCCATAGCCCGTGGGAGGCAGAAGGAGCTTGATTGACTTTGGGATCAGGAACTCCTTCCGAATCTCCACCATGGCGACCTCATCGAAAATAGAATAAGGGATAAAGTTATACATAACCGTGAGAACTAGAGCATCTTCTCCTTGAAAGAGCCCGATATCGAGCTCTTGGTTCTGCTCCTATGAAACCGAGGCGTCATCTAGGACCCCATCATCCATATCATCATTGCCCTCATCATCGCACCCGATGTCCACTGATGCCAGCGAAGTGTTTGAAAAAACCAGTACCAATTGAAGAGATCCTCCTTGAATGGCGAGGAGGAACTGGATTCATGTCACTGGAGGTAAGAGGCATGTTTTATTCTTTATCTCCTTCAGATTCGCTCCGCTGGCACCAGAGCCCTAAGATGAACCAACAGAATGCGTGGAGACGTCCATTTGATACTGAAAGTCATTTTCGACATTTGAATCAAACAACAATGCGGTAAAAGGAAAGAAGAAGAGAAATGGAAAGGGTTTGAAGAAGAGATGAGAAAACGGGTTGTAGTTGATAGAGGTCAATATTTGAAATAAAAGAACTGATGAGGAAACAGTGGGAGTTGAAGCCTATTTATAGAAGAGGTACTGTAGCTGATGGAGATTAATATTCAGGACCAATCGTGGTCGTCCAAGCAATCTAACGGCTGGGACGTGTCAATGCCTAACATGAACCAAATTCGATGCAAGCAGCCGCCTCCTTACTCTACACATGGTGGCACTATCATGACATCCAGCCATTATTGCCCCAAGTGCCCGCCTCTCTCTCTCCTCACTAACCTCGACGGTTACCACATCAGTTAAAGATTCGTTTACCATCTAAAAAAAGGGAGAAAAGAAAGATAGATAGATAGGGGAAAGGAAAGGGAGAGAAGCAACGCCATAAAAGCCACTGAAGGACCAAAGTCGTCTGACTCAAGCAACACCATAGGAAAGCACCTAAAAATCATCCATATGGTCAGAGGACTAGCCTCCAACGCCTTGAGGAAGCTCTCGGCGTTCAAGACTAAGGGAACTTCTGTTAACTCCAAAAATTTTGTCATCTCTCCAAGGGAGGATTTTTGTCAAGAACACCCATCCTGTTATACCTTTCTCTCACCTCTTCCCTAATCAGGGCCCGATTCTCAATCTAGAGGGTCCAAATTGAGGAGTGGGCCCAGATTAAGGAGGAGGTGAGAGGAAGGTATAACAGGATGGGGTCAGCTCCCCAAGGCCAACTGTTTGCCACGTATGCCCTAGCAGACCTATCAAGGGTAAAGTAAGCCCTAAGTCTGGATCGCCCTTAAAATAGAAAAGAAAGCTTGTCGGAGACTAACTTGTAGGTGAACAATTAATGCCCATGCAATCCTCAACAAAAGGGAAAGTCTAGGTCCAATGGTAGAGATTCCCTGCTGGTCTTCTAGCCTCGGTGATCGACGGTTCGATCTGGTGCCACCAAAGCCCTAAAATTGATCAACTATTTTACTCATCAAAGTGGCACCTGAATCCCTCAAGTACAAAGATTGCAGGAGCGCCCCTAAGTAAAGAGAGGAAAGTCTAGGGAGGAGCACCTGACAGGCGCAGTGCCAGATGCGCTAAAACTGCCCCCTAGTGCACCAGATAGTGAAAACGACCCCTCACGACAGCTAGGAGTGAGACCAACCAATCCGGAAATGGGCCTAAGCTACTAGAAACCACCAAAGTGCCAAGTCAGCACTAGAGCACACATGGCCGAATCACAGCCTTCCAAAGCATGTATCCCCCATGAGGCTCTTCAAGGGAGCAATGAGGATCTAAAGGAAAGGTCCACTGCTTTCTCGTCTAAAAAAGATCCCTCACACCTACCCTCACTATCCAACTCTATAAATACCATTCCTCACCAAAGGAATGTGGCACGTTAACCTAAAAAACTAGAACTAGAATTATTCTACTTAGCTACTACTTGGATACTCTTTGTAAGCTCTCCGGAGTCATATTCCCATATAAATACAAGTTGTCCACCATTCCTCCCTTATAAGAATTCCTATCACTTGTTTCTAAGGAACCAGACCTGCTCCCGACGACCTTTGGTTTCACCATAATACTGGCTGCGGTAAGATAAGTAAAGATAAAGAGCTACAATTCAAAAACCCTAGAACCGACCTGCCTAAACACCGGTACTTTCATATCCGACCCTAAACACTAGCCTCTCCTACCTAAGCACCCTGCAGTGGGGCAACAGTACCCCCCGGCCAACTGATATTTGGAAGTCCCGACGGATTTTCTAGATAACAATTATCATTAATAGAAAATCAGTAAACCATAACAGCATGTACTCATAACATAAAATCCATATGTTTGACATATACTCATATAAGTTCCCAACAACAAACATAAAAAACTTAAATTAAAAACTATATATTAAACTGAACTATTTCTTCTTTTAAACTAAACTAAACTAAACTAATTCTTTTGTTTGCCGTTGTCACCATTCTTGATTTTCTGCTACTCCTATTTGTGAACAACAATCAATTTGTAGAATACACTACTTTGTATTGAATTGAGTTAATTAGAAACAAACCGGATCAACCCTTATATAGGTTGGAATCCTGACAACTATTAAGTGTGAACATTACCTAAAGATTTGTATGCTGCCTAATTAAACAGCCTAACATTATCAGCACACTTTGTTGATTACACACAAGCACACAATGGCTGACTAGCAGACAATACTGACTCTACTAACTTAACAACTTGGTTTAGATTAAATCCTACATATCTCCCCTTAAACCAAGTTTTCCATAACTTATCATGCCTAAAGTTTTCTTCAGTTTTAGGAATGAATCGACTTTGAGCGGCTTCGTGAATATGTCTGCAATCTGCTCCTCAGAATGGCAGTATTCTATCACGATTTCATTATCATTTACCAAGTCTCGAATGAAATGAAACTTGATGTCAATGTGCTTACTCCTACCATGAAAAACTAGATTCTTTGTCAGTAAAATGGTGGACTTGTTATCGCAGTAGATCACTGTAGAAGGATTCTGTTGATGCTTCAAGTCACAAAACATACGACGCAGCCACACAGCCTGTGTAGCGCCACCAGCAACTGCAATATACTCAGCTTCTGTAGTCGATAAAGCAACCACCAGCTGCTTTTTCGATGACCAAGAAAATACTCCGGAACCCAAATAGAATGCATATCCGGAAGTACTTTTCCTCTCTTCCATATCACTTGCCCAGTCACTATCTGTGTATCCCACAAGCTCAATCTTATCAGCAGAAGAGTAAAGGATACAGTCATCTAATGTACCTTTCACATATCGCAAAATACGCTTGCCAACTTGCAAGTGAGATTGCCTCGGAGAATCCATAAACCTGCTGATAAGCCCAACTCCATATGCAATGTCAGGTCTAGTAAAAGTTAAGTATCTTAAACTTCCTACTATTCTTATAAAGATGGTAGCATCAATTAGCTCACCAGACCCATCTTTCACTAACTTCAATCTCTCTTCAACAGGAGTGAGAATCGGCTTACATCCCTCCATCTTGAACTTCTTCAACAAATCCACCAGCATACTTCTTCTGACATAAGAATATGCCATCATCCGTCTGAATCACCTTAATGCCGAGGAAGTAAGACATCAACCCCAAATCTGTCATCTCAAAATGACCAATCATTGCTTTCTTGAACTCTACAATCATATCAGGGTTATTACCGGTAATAATCAAATCATTAACATATAAACACACAATGAGAATATCTCCATGTGGATTTGTCTTGATGTACAAAGTGTGCTCGTAGGGATATCTCTGAAACTCATGTTGAATAAAGTATGTGTCAATGCGTGTATACCACGCCCTGGGTGCCTGCTTCAACCCATATAAGGCCTTCTTCAACTTGTAGACCTTCTTTTCTTGCCCCATTTTCACAAAACCTATCGGCTGGTAAATACAGAATTCTTCCTCTATCTCACCATTTAAGAATGACGATTTTACATCCATCTGGAAGATTCTCCAGCTATTCTGTGCTGCAAGAGACACAATCAAGCGAACGGTGTCAAGTCTGGCAACTGGCGCAAGAACCTCAAAATAATCAATCCCTGGTTTCTGCGTGTAGCCTTTTGTAACCATATGTGATTTATAACGCTCCACCTCACCGTTTGGCTTTTATTTTGTCTTATACACCCATTTAACACCAATGGGCTGTTTACCACGAGGTAAATCAGTAAGCTCCCATGTGTTATTCTTCTCAATTACACTTATCTCCTCATCCATTGCTTTTAGCCAGCAATCATCTCGAGTAGCATCTTCATATGTGATAGAATCACAATCTGTAAACAGTGCAAAATTCACTAACTCTTCATCAGTTAGGTCGTCGTCATTACTGAGAACACAATCCTGCAAACGAGCTGGCAAAACCCCTTGGCGTTGTGGACGACTGGAAGATTCTGCTGGATGTGGAGTCACACCAAGTGATGGTGTCATAGAGGTAGGTTCTTCCTGAACAATCTCTTCCAGATCAACATTAACATCTAAAGAGCTCCCCTTACCACGGGACCAATCCCAGCAACCTTGCTCATCAAAGGTAACGTCTCGACTAACAATTACCTTCCCGGATACTGGATTATATAGCTTGTATCCTTTTGTCATCTGACTGTAACCGAGGAAAATGCACTTCTCTGCCTTATCATCAAGCTTCTTCCTTAAAACATCAGGTACATGAGCATAGCAAATACAACCGAACACTCGTAGATGTCCAATACTGGGTTTGCGTCGAGTCCAATGCTTCCTGTGGAGTCTTTCCGAGAACACTTCTAGTAGGGCACCTGTTCAACAAATAGAACGCACAAGCAACTTCATTACCCCAAAAACCTTAAGGTAAATTCTTCAAGTGCAACATACACCTGACCATATCCATGACTGTTCTATTCTTCCTCTCAGCTACTCCATTTTGCTGAGGAGTGTATCTGGCTGTCATCTGATGATTAATGCCATGTTTCTGTAAGAAACCATCGCAGACAATATATTAAGTGCCTCTGTCTTTTCTCCAAGTCTTGATAGATCTTCCACACTGCTTCTCAACATTCGCCTTAAATCTTTTAAAGGCATCACAAGCATCTGACTTCTGCTGCAAGAAATACACCCAAGCTTTCCTGCTAAAGTCATCAGTAAAGGTAATAAAATACCTGGAATTTTCATTTGATGGAACCTCCACTGAGCATAAGTCTGAATGTACCAGTTCCAAGGGCTTACTGGCTCTCCATGCCTTTCCTATGGGAAATGGGTCTCTGTGCTTCTTTCCTAAGACACAGGTCTCGCAAACTTTATCTGGAGAATTTATGGAAGGTAATCCTGAAACCATCTTTCTTAGATGCTAGTTGTTTCAGACTTCCAAATTCACATGGCTAAACCGCATGTGCCACAATCAATTCTCATCACAAATCACTGAACTAAAGCAAGGTAAACTATCACTATTAATAAGCAGCGGAAACAAACGGTTTTGTGACATTTTTACCTTTGCTATTAGCCCCTTCTGTGCACTATTGATGGTGCAAATTCTTTCGTGGATCCGTATGTCATATTCTTTCTCCGAAAGTTGTCCCACACTCAATAAGTTCTTCCGCAGGTTTGGAACAAACAATACATCTAAGATGGCATTCTGGGACCCACCCTTCAAAGTGATAGAAATTCTGCCATTCCCCATCGCTGGCACGGTTGTGTCATTACCAAACTTCACCGATGAAGTAAATGATTCATCTAACTGAGTGAACATCTTCTTTTCACCACACATGTGGTTGCTGCAGCCCGAATCCAGAAACCATTTGTTCTTGGCTCCATCATCTGCCATGTTGCATGCTAGCAACAATGTTTCTGAACGATCATCATCTTCTGTAACATTTGCTTGGAAATCTTGCTTTCTAGATCTGCACTCAGACTTGTAATGGCTAAATGTTTTGCAATTAAAACACTAAACCTGAGATTTATTCCTCTGATCAGTGTTGTTGTTGTTGTTGTTGCTCCCTCTGCCTGTTCTCTGACTAGAACTGGAAGCACCTGCTCTTCTGTTTTGTGAGTTCTGACCCCACTGTCTAGACTTAGAATTCCTCTGAGTCTCATCTTTGTCTCTCTTAAGACTTAACTGGCTTTGTAAAGCCTCATCCACCTCAATTTATGACTTCTCATCCAGACGTTGTTCATGGGCTTGGAGTGAGCCCATCAACTCATCCAACGTCATCGTCTAGAGATCTTTGGACTCCTCAATGGCAGTCACCTTGTACTCAAACTTTAAATTCAGTGTTCGGAGAATCTTCTCCATAATCTGAACATCTGAAATTGTCTCACCATTGGACTTCATCTGATTAACAAGTACCAATATCCGTGAGAAATAATCTGATACCTTCTCTGTTTTCGTCATTTGAAGAAGCTCCAACTACCTCTGCATAGTCTGCAGGCAAACTTTCTTTACCTTTTCAGCTCCTCTGTACGTGTTCATCAGAATATCCCATGCTCCTTTTGCTGAAGTGGCATGTGAGATTTTCTCAAAAATCATCGGATCCAGCGACTGGTTGATGAAAAACCTCGCATTCAGATTCTTCCGAGTTGTTGCAGCATCTGTTGGACTAACAATACACTTGGAAACAACGGTCCATAACTCCTGGTATTCGAACAAAAGTTGCATCTGGACCCTCCAATACTCAAAATTTGTTTTCCATCAAATTTAGGTATTTAGGGCTGAATTGTATTATTTTCAAAATTTGAGGTAGCCATTTATAATTTACCAAATAAGGGTACTATTTATAAATTTCCAAAGAGGAGCACAATCTGTAATTTTTCACACTAAGC
The DNA here is from genome assembly GCA_033220585.1 of Dipteronia sinensis. Taxonomy (NCBI): domain Eukaryota; kingdom Viridiplantae; phylum Streptophyta; class Magnoliopsida; order Sapindales; family Sapindaceae; genus Dipteronia; species Dipteronia sinensis. The sequence continues at coordinate 14,243,099 of CM065638.1, read as the reverse complement.
ACGTGACCACAAAACACAATAATTAAAAAAAACACAATGATAAAAAAAACTTTGCTTTTCACTTTTTTAAAAAAAAATTGTTTTTACTTTCTTTCCTTTTTTTTAATCACGTCTGTTTTCAATTTTTTTATTTAAAAAAAAAACAACAGAACTCTCTCTCTCTCTCTGCTCCCACTCTCTCCTCTGATCAAAACAGATCAAATACCAACAAAAAATCCTCCCTCTTTCAACCCAAACAGAAAAAAACTTATCTTAGGATGTCGATTTGACCTCCAAAACGTCCTCCGTTGACGATGATTCTTTAGAATAAATGGAGGGTGATCACTAGCTGCACCTTCTGATGTTGGTGGTGTCAACCCACTCTCCTGACGGTCGTCGGCTGGTGGTGGTGGAGATGACTGACTCCGGTAACTTCTGAGTTTTTTTTTTCGACTAAACCTCCTTTTTCCGGTTCCGAAAATTGCCTCTGAACCTCTCTTGGTTCAAATCCGGCACCGGTGAGTTTTTTCGGCTATCCGATTCCTAACTGGAATTTAGGTCAGATCACTCCCTCACAGTGTATCCCTCACACTCACAGTCTCTACCACACTCACCTCCGAGCTCTAAAGCTCTGATACCAAATGTGAACAACAATCAATTTGTAGAATGCACTACTTTGTTTTGAATTGAGTTAATTAAAAACAAACTGAATCAACCCTTATATAAGTTGGAATCCTGACAACTTTTAAGTGTGAACATAACCTAAAGATTTGTATGCTGCCTAACTAAACTGCCTAACTAAACAACCTAACATTATCAGCACATTTTGTTGATTACACACAAGCACACAATGGCTGACTAGCAGACAATACTGACTCCACTAACTTAACAACTTTGTTTAGATTAAATCCTACACTATTGACCGATGCCGCCGCCGTTCCCTTTCTTTTCCTCTTGAATAGGAAGTTTCTTTAATTCCTTCCGGTCTTCCTGCTATTTATAAAGCATTATCAATTCAAGGAGAACCATCCTAAAATTACCCTTGCTTATGTGACCCAAAATAGCAGGTAAATTCTTCACCTGTTTTACAAACTTTTCAGGAGTCTCAAGAGCTTCAAATGGTGCTTTAATCTTCTCATACCATTTTATAAAATTATCCCTTCTCACACCAAAGTTGAACTTAAAGATGGTTGAGATGATGACCCAGACCCAGACCCAAGTTTTTCTAATGGCGCACTTCAATGAAAATGTCAGGAGTGTTAATGTTGTGGTTGCAAGCATGAAGTTCGGTTGATGCTTGTTCACCGCAGACACCGTGAAAGGTTTGAACACATCAGCACAAACGGAGCAAGAGGTTTTGGTGATTTCGGTTGGTTTCATGGTTTCGGTCTGTTTCATGGCTTCCAACTTGGAGGTCACAGCAGCCAATATTTTTTATCAAATCAACAGTTAATCAAATAGTAAATTATAACACTCAACTGTATTTCCATAGAAATTAAAAAATTAAAAGCATATTGGAAAATTACAGGTATAAGAATCACAGGTTTAGGGTTTGTGCAATGCAAAAAAAAAAAGTGTTATTGTTGGATTTTAAAAATTGGTTTGTAGTGTCTTTACAACATTTTTTTTCTTTTTAATAATTTTAAGTAAGATAAAATTTCCATTAACAAAAACTAAAGGCAATTTTATCTAGATATTTGGTGAACATGGCTAAAAACAAATTTGTCACTATTCTAAGTGTTATTTATGAATTTTCCCTAAAAACTAAGGTATTAATGTACTTTGTCTTTGATCGTATATTCGTATCCCATACAGTATGTAAGACTGTTTGTAAGTGACCATTTTTCAATATAAAGTCTTCACTCTTCATATATGAAACCATCAAGCAAAAGAGTCAAAAGAGTGCTCAACACTTTGTAATTGGTAGTTGTTGATCAACTGCTTGCCTCCATAGTCACGTACATCACTGGCCGCCGGCTTTAACTATTTCCAAAACCATGATTTCTTATTTATTAGAAAAGGAATAAATGCTATATATTACTTATTAATGTTCCTTAATAAAAATTAATTTTTCAATTAAATTCTTATTGATTAAGGTTGATTAATATCCCGGGTGGTAAGAAACAAAGAAAATCTTGCATTCACACCTAATGCAGTGCATTTTCCCAATGGATGCATGCTATGTGGGGTATGCACCCATATGCAAGTTTTTCTCTAAGAAATGTTGAAGTAGATGTGAGAGGTCAGCAAGGATTTGAGTATAGAACGGTTCTTTATTGCGTGCTCGTGAGGGTGCTTCTTTGTATTTATGCAGATGCATATAGTCTTTACAAGTTCTAATCAACTCATGAGAGTCAAAGTCTTGCTTTTGTCGTGAAGGATGAGCCAACTTTTTTGAAGCAAAGACATTTTTCAAAAACAAGTCAAAGATAGGAGCAATTGTCACTAATTAAACAGCTAGGTAGAGGGGTTCTAAAATCAAATCATGGATTATCTTATTGGGAGATTGGATTGGATTTGACTTATTCAACTACTAAATTAGCTAGCCAACTTGTTGCATACGGATGTTTCTCAAGTGTCATTATTTCAAGACTAGCAATTATAAGAATTGAAGATAGTTTCTATTAGCCCACAGCAGATTGTCTGATGAAATTTCGAAAGTAGTTGGCCAGCAAAGTCATTTTAAAATCTAAAATACACACTATATTCATCTTTCCTTCCATCTAGAGAGAAGAAATTAAACCAGCTGAGATGGGTTGTTGTTGCTCTCGCACTTCATCATCAAAATCAACAATTAAGAACATACGTGTTGTTCATCTGAATGGCCATGTTGAAGATTTCATGTTTCCTGTATCGGTAAGCCAAGTCACCGGGCGGTCTCAGAAGCACTTTCTGTGCACTGCAGCCCAGCTTCTGGTCATCGGCTCGAAGCCTCTGAAACCCGATACCCTCCTTGAACCGGGCCATATTTACTTTCTCCTTCCATCCTCAGCATTGCAAGCTGATGTTTCTCCTTTGGACTTGGCTAGTTTAGTTAAAAGGCTCACAGCTAAAGCAAAGTCTAGTAAGTCACAACAAGGAAGTTGTAGTACTAGTCCTTTATGGAGCCAATATCGTACAAGCTCAAGCTCGATATGGAACTCGCCGGATACAAGTCCGGAGATGGAGACTGGTGTAAATGGGTTGTCCAGGACACGGCGGCCGTGGAGGCCAATCTTGGATACAATCAGGGAGATGTCTTTCAATCGAAGGAGTGAATCCGATTTACAAGAAGCGCACCTCGGAGAAAATGAAAAACCTCCATTTTTGAAATAGGCGATAAACAGGGATGCTTCATGCTTGATTCTGGGGCACATTCTTGTTTGCAGCAAACTTGTAAATATTTTGACATTCAATGTGTACCAAGTTTTCTCTGTTGCAGGGCTATATGCAACTCTAATTCAGATATGTATGAGTTCAAATTTTTGGTGGTTTTGTTTTTTATTATTTTTAAGTTTGACACCGAGTGGTTAAGTGTGTGTATATATATATGTTAGAATTGAAGATGAATGGAATATGAAATTGAATACAGACTCTTGCTCCTTAATTTTTCTCAATTCTTCACATTTATGGGCACTCATGGAACCCATAATTAAATTCATCTAGTGTCATGTTAATAAGGTTTGTCCATTAGCGCTCCAAATGAGACGGACCATCATGCATGGGATGAAATTAAAACACATTGATGATCGAACGAGGCAAAGGGGAAAGACATGAAAAGACCTCAAAAGGATAACACCTTCTAACATATTATAAATTATGTGTTTCAACTTGTTTTATTTTTTTGTTCAATGTTTAATGTAACAACTTAATGTTCACGAATCTAGTTATTAATGATTGAGAAATCAGTTATAAGAGAGAAAAGAAAAAGAAAAAAAAAAGTAAAGGGTATCGATATTGAAACCCATGAAAATTATTAGTATATCCATATTTTTATAAAAAAAAATTAATTACAAAAATATCTCAATATAAATTTACCAATAAGAACAAATTACTTTAATTAAAAACAAATCAAATACTATACACTCATTAATTAGACTCAAATCTTCAACTATATTTATTTATTAAAAAAAAAACTTATGATAAACCATAATTTTTAAGATAAATCATAATTAAACTCTAATTTTATTTCAAGTATCAAACTTTCTCATCATCACATGATTATTGATCATATTGTTTTTGTCTTTCTTTTATGTATAATTATATACTCTATCAATAAACAAAAAAAAAATTTAACGATTGTTGTAAATATCAACAAGTTTTTTTTAAATGATAACCGTAAATATCAATAAGTTTTTTTTTTAATATAACTGTATAAATAAGAGAATTTCAGATTGAAAGTCTCTTAACCCCATATGCGGTTCCACAATACGGTTCCACATATTCCCTTTTATAAGGCTTCACATTCGGGATATTTCCAAAAATTAAATTGGATCATCATTAAAAGGGGATTTGATTCTAAAAATAATATGATTTTTGTTTTTTATAAATTGGGTGTGATAATAATTTATGAGTGTATATAAATAATATGTATTAAAATGAATATATTTATTTCAATGAGGGTACTATTGGCATTAGGATGGATGCTTATAGTAATATTTATTTTTTAAAATTTTAGATATGGATATACTTATAAAAATGGGTACTAATAAGTTTTATGGATATCAATATCTGTACCCAAAAGTAAATTATATTGGAGGGTATTTTGGTAATATTTTGCTTTAGGATAAAAAGATATTTTCACACTTGTTATTAACAATTAAACTTATGTGGTTAAAAATAATTTTTTTAAGACTTATATGGTTATTATTGATAATTTCCACAAAAATAAATTAAGTATTCAAATTACAATGTCCAACACTCCAACCAATTAAAAGTAATAAAACAAATCACATTCATGTTAAACTCACATCTCCCTCCGAATTGCGGTTGTAGTGTTTTCTGATCATCCCGATAAACTCCTTTTCTTCATTGTAAGATTTCAAAAAATAATAATAATAATTAAACAGAAGCTAGGTAAATACAAATACGACTTTAAATTAATTAATAATTCTATAAAAAAAATTAATATCAATAATTATTATATAATATAAGCATGCTGTTGACATTATCGATTATCTTGTTATTATAATAATTAACCGACAAAAGAAAGAACTTTTCAAGAAAAGTCTTCAATTTAGCTTGTAATCTATGTCATGAATCATAAAGAATATTAAGAAATTTATGATCAACTAAAAAAAAAAACCAATATAACTTCTTCAATTAATCTTATTATGCTTTTCATCTCCTTCGATATGCTCAACATTGTGTGCTTTCTTTTACTTTAAAAATCAGAAAAACATATAGATAGATGTTAAAACAGAAAGAAAGAAAGAAAAATAAAATGCATGTCAACATTTTTGACTTGCAACTGAAATTTGAATTTTAAGCCTGATATTTCCTGGAAACAGAGTGCAATTCAATGTTGTTTTTAACTTCATGTTATCAAGTTTTACAAAAATTCAAACATAAATTACAACTAAAACAAATCCCCCAAAATTTTCTGTCCTGTAAAAATAGAACATTACTAGCCCAAATGGAGGTAATAAAAAAAAAAGGAACAACAATTACACAGCCAAAAGGAAACAAACACTAACTTGTTAGCCTCCAGCCTGACTCAAGTCACAACCTAACTGCTCTCCATGCTGCCCCTCCTTGTACTTTAAGAATTGTGGAAGGGGACATTCCAACCTTATAATGTGGCGCTTTACAACTTTGCAAGATATGTGAGAAAAACCCAGATGGAGAGAAGGGGTCGAACGGGACTGTTGATCCGACCAAAGAATTTATAGTCAAAAATATTTCACTCAAAGTGTTGTATAATTGGAGAAAAGGTTTAACAAGTTATCAAGGGTGTCTGGGTAAAATTTCCTTGCAAATAAGTAACATGGCCGTCTGATACCATTCCATACGCATGACCGTTCCAACACTGTCTTCTGTAATAGCCATGAGAAACAAAACTACTTTCAGATATTACTTTCACAATATATATAATAAGACACCACAAGCCAGCAATGTCATGTAAGTGTATACCTGCTCATCGCTCGTTGCATGCTCACTGAAATCAAGAGACTGCAGGTAGATATACAACAACATCAAAATGGCATAGTCAAAAAAATCAAGGAATTATACAAATCTACACAACATGATATAATTTGATGTGCCGATGTCCAGCATTTGTGACCAAAATAGAGGGTCGGTGACAACCAGATTTACTCTACATCACAAATCACCCGTCAAGGAGGTCATGGAGATCTTTAATAAGTACATATGCTTTCTTTTATTTTCTTTTCATTTTTTTTTTCCTTTGGTGAAAAAGATTACCCTATAGAAGGTGAATATTAGTAAAGATGAACTACCTAAGATTGAATCAGAGGTTTCTTTTATTTTCTTTCGTTTATTTTTTCATCCTTTGGTGAAAAAGATTCCCCCCTGATTTCCATGAACATGCTATAGAAGGTGAATATTAGCAAGGATGAACTACCTAAGATTGAATCAAAGGTTTCTTTTATTTTCTTTTTGTTTTTCTTTTTTCATCCTTTGGTGAAAAAGATTCCCCCCTGATTTCCATGAACATGCTATAGAAGGTGAATATTAGCAAAGATGAACTACCTAAGATTGAATCAGAGGTTTCTTTTATTTATTTTTTTTTTTTTCATCTTTTGGTGAAAAAGATTCCCCCCTGATTTCCATGAGCATGCTATAGAAGGTGAATATTAGCAAAGATGAACTAACTAAAAGATTGAATCAGAGGTTTCTTTTATTTTCTTTTCCTTTTTTTTTCATCTTTTGGTGAAAAAGATTCCCCCCTGATTTCCATGAGCATGCTATAGAAGGTGAATATTAGCAAAGATGAACTACCTATGATTGAATCAGAGGTTAGCTGGAACCTCTCAATAAATCCGAAACTGGTCAAGGCAATATCCTTGACAATTGAAGATTTAATCTATATAGAAGATAAGAGACATAGCATAAGCATACCGTAATATTCTTCAGAAGATCATATGTAACATCTCGAGCCTTGTATGATTTAGGATGCCACTTTCTTTCAGACCAATCAACATGAGTAACTGATCGGTTTGCAATGCCAACAGGATCAATCATCTGAAAAATCATATAAGACAAAACTCTTTAGTTGATGAAGCTGGAATGCAAAATTAAAAACATATGATAAGGATGATTCTCACATTGAAGAAGGTTGGCAAGTAATGTTCATCGGCGATGCAGTTTTTTCCGTCCACACCATGCTGTCATTGTCAATAAGCATCCATGTCAATGAAGTGGCGGTCTAAAGCCGACTTAAAATTTTTATATTCTTCAAGATCACAAACACATATAACTACCAATCTACTTAGCATGTCAGCTTACAATGAAACTTGCTGCACAACATTTTACAGAAATGTTTTACCATTTCCAGGGTTCAAAGAAGTCGAGGAACTTTTGATAAATGTCAAGCCAAACCTAAACTAACCAACTATCATACAACAATACTATATTCTCTGAAATCACAGTCATCACTAGCACGTGGCAAAGTTCCAAGAGTTGACAATTAATAAAACTTTAAGCTTGCAAAATGGTAATATTGATCACAAGGGTACCACCCAAACTAATCATTACACGGAGAAATGACAATAAATCCATTATAACCCTAAAATAATGTGATGAATTTCATAAAATACAACATTGTTCACCAATCATCTCGTGAGCATCAAAAGACAATATTTCTCTTGTTACACAAATAACCAAATAGAACCGATGACTAGAAATACAGTCACTTTCTCCTCGGTACGTACCAATATTAAATCCATTATATCCCTAAAAAAATGTGATGAATTTCTTAGAATTCAACAGTGTTCACCAATCATCTCGTGAGCATCACAAAGACAATGTTTCTCTAGTTAGTCGATTGACCAAATAGAACCAATGACTAGAAATATAGTCATTTACTCCTCGGTACGTACCGATATTAAATCCATTATATCCCTAAAAAAATGTGATGAATTTCTTAGAATTCAACAGTGTTCACCAATCATCTCGTGAGCATCACAAAAGACAATGTTTCTCTAGTTAGTCGATTGACCAAATAGAACCAATGACTAGAAATATAGTCATTTTCTCCTTGGTACACATTGATATTATAAAATCAATTTCTTAACTAACAGTCATTGGATTCATCTACTCTTGTTTAATCAACATTCACTTATGCCTAATCAGTGGCCTGCCTTTTATTAAATTCGATGGGCACTGGGGAGAAAACTTTTGTGTGTATGACGACTGATCAGGTGCGAGATCTCGCATGTTTTTTTAATGTAGGATTGGACTTTGTAACATTACAAAATCAATCAAAGTTCACTCGTGTAATGTTACAAAGTCGGGATCCCGCAAGAAAAATCGTGCAAGATCCAGCAAGAAAAAACATGTAAGATCCCGCACCTAATATATATATAGACACACACACACAAGCAACTTTCTATGCACATTTGCCTACAACTATGGTACTGAGAAATACAAACATAAAAACAAAAAAAATAAAACATGAAAACAAGACCAATACTGTTGGACAATTAATGAATAGGGTTCTCGTAATTTAGATTTGTTTATCAATGACTTCAAAGAACTTGGAATCAATAGATATAAGAAATAATAGAAATAATGGAAATAATAGAAATAATGAAAAAGTAGAAGCAAAATATAAAAACAATTTAAATACATATTTGACTTTTGAACTAGATAAATGGTAGATGACAACATAGGGCAAAACATGTGATATCGATTTCACCTTGCAGTAATCTCGGAATTTTGAGTAGTAAAGATTGTCAGCCATAACTATCAAAGCATGCTGCCGCTTCATTGTAAACCACTGCAGAAAATTCACTTATTAAACTTCCTACAATATAAGTATAGGTAAAAAAAAAAATCATATAAACAATGCTGCCTCTAATAAAACTAAGATCCATTGTGTCACTTAAATTGGCAGGTGAGATAAAGGATAAGATTAAAAAATTTTAAAACTAAATAAAAACATTTTACAGTTGTATGCAATAATCTGCACTTTTGATGAATATCTAACAAATTGACACCTGATAGAAGCACTTTGTGATTGTTGAGAATCAAATATACCATAACATGTTTTAAAGTGCATCACTTTACATATGTGATTTAAATGCTACACAGATATTTTGCATAGTCATAACCAATCACAAATGCTGAGAACAAACAGCATGCTCTATTCCAATCACCCTCCATGTTCCATATATAAGAAGGAATCCCAACGAAACCAGGTAGCTATATGCCTAAATTTGAAATCAGCTCCATGATGATATTAACAAATACGGAAAAGCAAATTCATCTCTAGATAATATCCATGAAAACATACCTGTGCACCCTTTCTGAAGTCTTTTAAGTCAACCTCAGGCAACATGTGTTCTGAATACCTGCCGTTACCATGCGGACCTGGATCCTCAAAGCTGGAAAGAATACAAATGTGCATCCATAAGGGGGAAACAAATTTCGTAGAATCAACATTCTAGTAAATTTTCACCATCCAGGCATACAAAATTATAAATTGACAAAAAAAAATACAAAACTATAAACAAATTACATACAAAATAGATGTAAATTGAAATTAATTTTAAATGTTAAATCCTACTAACCAGTCAATAAAGCTCGTATTTGAATACAACAAATAGTTGTAGACATAGTCAAAATCATGCAACGGTACGCAACTGCAATACCAGAAAGAGTTCTTCAGAAAATGATAAAAGTAAATTGCATTTCAGGAAAAGATAAAGTAATTCAATCAGGGCACCTATCAGAAAGTAACACGAAATGTTGATTATCGGGATCTTTGAGAGCATTCGCCAATAATCTTCTCTCAGCATCAACCATTGAAATTCTTCCCCACACAACCTGCAAATTTAATCAACCAGCCAATCTGATATAGCTGTTCACATCACACTATTTTATTGAATAACGATAATATAAACAACAAAAATTTATTGAAAACAATACTTTTACAGGTGAATGTTAATTTATCCACACCAGTTCTAAGAAATATATTGGCAATAAGAAAACTTAATAATATTATGACATCAAATGCTTTGACATTTGAATAGATTTTATGTCTGTGTGAATAGAAAATATAAACTAATTTAAGCTTTATATCAGTAATATTATTCTTGTTCTAATCAGTGTTACTTTGACATGATAATCTTATTGGCATATTATTAAAATTAATCACTCCATATTCTTGAATGAAAGACAAAATCATGTAAATCAATAATGCAACATAGAAGATGATCCAGACTAATATATGATGTCAAGAACAATAAGGACAATTACTGACTGCTAAATGAGTCAACTATTATCACTGAGATTCTTCCGCATTAAAAAATATAATAATTACAAGTACCATTCTTGGAAAATATGAGATCAGTCTTGCTAGATAATATGAAAAGGGATTCAATAATAGAAAGGTGCAGTTAAGAGGAAAATAGTTATAATAAAGATAAAAATCTCCAGCACAGAATTATTTCGAGCCTAGTAAGCCAACTCTAATTTTTACAAAGTGTATAACCTAGAACTGACTGTCAGAAGAACAAGAACATTTGTTGAATATGCTGTGCAAGATCTAAAAATACCATGAGCATATAAAATGTCAATAGACATTCTGCTTAAATAATTTATGATCTATAATTTTCAGTAACAACATCAGCAGAAAACCGTGAATTGCTGAACATAAAATATGACAAATGACCAACCAATAGGGGAACAATTGAAGTACAAGCGAGAGGCGGAACAAGATCAAAATAATAAATTTGGGAACCGAAATTTCAGACAAATTTGCAGTGGTCAATAATTCATGGCATATTGAAAAATCAGTGAACGGGCTCTTAAGTTCTCCCAAAAAAAAAAAACAAAGTGTGGAAAGATAATTATGTATAAAATAATAGTAGAGAACAAAAACAAAATAAACCACACACACACACATATACATATAACACATATAAGTGAATATTTTTGAGGATAGCTTTTGAATTGAATCTACAAACCTGGTCACTGCGTATTTCCCGGTTAATAAAGTAACGACTCAGATGCACTGGTTTATCCTTTGATGCATGGACATAAACTGAGAATCTACCCTCATGACCCTGCCCAAAAAGTAAAAAGAAAGTTTGAGCTAAAGGGACAGATTAAAGTAAACAACATAACTGGTTTTATAAGCTGATATCAATAAGCAGAAAGAAATCAAAATTCCATATTACCAATTACAGGTTTATTGTCACATCTTCACTATGCCATAAACAACATGAATATGCATTCTAAACAGAAGTGAAATATAACAGCCTCAATTGTATGGTTCACGTTGAACATGATATCACTGTTACATAAACCCAACTGTCTATCTTGTGCACCTAACTGAAGTTCTTTCCATGGATGGACAGACAGAAGGGTAATAGGAAGGTTCTTGCCACTCTTTTTGTGTGAACATTGTAACAACATCAACCACCGCCACAGAACTCTCTAAAGCAAACAAAGACAAAACCTTTTCCATATCTTCCAACCTTCATACCAACTAAAACTCATAACCTTTAAAAAAGGACATTTTTGTCCAACTATCAATTTATGAGACCAAATGAAGGAATCAAAAGCTAAGAGCATCCAGGAAAGGGTTTTGATTGCTTCCTTAATTATTCAATACATCTACTTAAATCCGGTGCAGTTTCATTTAAGAATTGACTAGCATATTCTGAAAGACCGGATGAATTGCATACCTTGATGATAACCATATAGATATAGATGGATGAATGGATATATATATATATATATATATAGAGAGAGAGAGAGAGAGAGAGAGAAAGAAGCAATTAAGAGTGTTGTAAAGTCCACTGTAAGATGAGAACCCCAAATATCAATCCAGTCACACTAGCCATCTATATTTGCCCATCTCTTCCATCCAACTAAAGCATGTAACTCGGTTGTTTCTTTTTAAACCTAAATTTATGACTGTTCTGTCCCAGCTGGTCGTCCTTGAATGCAGAACATGTGCAATATCTAACATGATACCATCGAGTCCAGGTTGAGGGAGGTAAATCTAAACATATGACCTAGATAGTTTTCAGTTTCAAAAGTCAGTGAATAAGGCATACTAAGCATCATAATATCATGATTCCATCCACCGTAAAAGCACAAATTATGCAAGGAGATCTGATCACAAGGTAAAAAGCATGCTCCTAGCAGTGACCAATTCTTGAATGGACTATCAGTTTAATAGCTGACACCTCCCACAGGCGACAGCAACTTGATGAGGAAGTACCATTGATCAATTGCGACTTCCAAAGAAATTGTCTTTAAACATAATAGTCCTCTATCCATATGAGAAGCTTCTGCTTCAAAACAAAGTAATGATCCTGCTTTGGCCATACCAATGTCTTAACTTTCTCACAAAAAGACTAAAAATATAATAGCTGAATTTAAGAATAAAAACACAAAACTACTCAACTCAAAATAACATAGCACATTTTTCTGCTTGATCCCATCCTTAATAAATAAAAAACCATTGCCATCAAAACTACTCACTAGATGAAGATAATGCCTCTTACTGAAAATCTCAAGAGGCATGCATTTTTGTCTAAAATCTCAAGAGGTCTGAATCTAACTGAAATCTTTAATAGGGTTTGAAATCCCAAACACGACATGTTTGTTTTAGAGTTCCGATGTCTGAATATAATTTTTAAGTTTTTAGAAAGCTAAGAAACGAACTCCAACTTGGCTATGTGATTCCCAAATTCTAAAAGATTCACCACCTCTCTTATAACTTATAAGAAGTCTCCACTTTTATTTAAGGTACATCCCTGGTCTAAGTAACACTCCAACTAAAGGGAGTTCAACGTATATTTTTTTGTCCTGACGAAGAAGCATTGACAAACACAAGAATATAGGCTACTTAAAACTATATATATCAAAGATGACATACAATTGCCTAACAGCATAAGCTGTCGTTGGATTTTAGTTAAAGAAAGTTAAACATGTAAGCATGCAGATGTTGACATAAACTGAATTGCTTCACATGCAGAGTTCCATCCATCCTCAAGAAAAATCATAACAGATCAGAACTTGAAGCCAAAAATCATCCATGCCACTCAGATTCACAAAGCAATAAAAATATGGAAGCATGTGCATTTTCAACTGAGAATATAAGGAAAAAATACATAAACAAACAAGAAAGATAACCTTACATGTAAAAATTTATCCCACAGCTTCTCAAAAGGCAATGGACCCGGAGTCAAGAACAGGAAAGCAATTTTAGAATTTTTGGACCGAACAGGTGGTGTGCTCAATATATCCCTAATGACTACTCGAGATGCGATCTCATCATCGGTGAGTTCCCGTACCGGTGATGGTGGAAGCCAATCAGAGAGAGCCTTGCAACCTCTAGAAGAAAATACGTAACAGGCACTACGCGAATTGGGTGGATAGATATAAGCACAAACTAGAAACAGACAGACAAATGAAACCAACACAATAATCCACATTGGCCTCTTCAAATGAGGCCGGTGGCGAGTCCCGGGCAAAAACTGTAGATCGCTCATGTTGCCTACACGCCATCCATGACCTGACTTCATCTTATTCGCATAAAGACAGCCACAGCTTTACCTCCACATAATGTGATTCTTTACACTTAAAACAATGATATATTATCAAATATAACAACTACAGATTCTTCAATTGACTGATGTGGAAATAATCTGAAAGAAGAAAAAATTAATAAATCCATTAATATCCCATCTGGCTAAAATAACAAAATGCGTTTAAAATTTAACAATTCATCATAAACTATGGATCAAAACATGAACTTTCGAATTTTGAAAGCAGATCTCTAAGCGTAACTATTAACTACCCATAAAATTAAATTAAATTTCCCATAAAAAGAGTCAACCCATAAAAAGAAAAGAAAAAAGCGTTCGAATGTTTCTATACCTGATAACAACATACAAATTGAACGTAAAGAAATGGAGAATGAAAAGCAAACTCAGGAATCGAATTGAATTGGAAAGTTATCGATTTGCACAACTACAGAAAACCCACCAATGAATCATGAATTGGCTATCTATCAAAAATATCGTATTTTAAAAGAAAAACGATACTTACAATAAAAGTCAACAAATATAACGCCCCACAAGTCTTTTCAAGTTACAAAAAATAAAGTAAAAATTAAAAAGACCCGTTCAAATCCAAATTCAAAATGCACACATAATTCCATTTGTCTAGTCAAACACCACCCAATAATTCCACATTTGCTGTTAGTTTCCCGGGAAAATAATACAACAATGAAAGAAAGAAAGAAAAAGAATACCTGAGAAAGAGAGCTGAAAAGGAGCTCGAAAGAGATCTCACAATTGAATGCGAAACAAGACTCAAAGATCTAAAAATCTGAAGTTTGTTTATTTGAATCCAAGATCTAGGGCTCAACAGCGTTAACAATAACAATAATAATGAAGAGAAACAAAACACATATAGAAAGACCAACAAAGAGAGAGAGACTCAAATAATTATTAATATATACAAATAATTTAATGATTCTGGGCTGTTTTTTGATTCCTTAGACGATTCGTTTTCGTGTTTTTATGTGGATATTGACTCTCTCTCTCTCTATCTGTTTATAAATAAATCTTCTAAAAAAACAGACGGAGAAGATGCAACTGGTTCTTTTTTTTCTTTTTTCTTCTTCTTGTTTTATTTTTTTTATTTATTATTTTTTTTTTTTTGCTCTGTTCCAAAACAGAAAGTCAGAAACAAAGAACAATTTTGCAAGCCGGCGAAATTTATTTTATTTTATTTTAATATTTAAGTAACCAATTAAGTGGAGGGTGTGTTTTTTCATATATTTATTTATAAAAATTTTAATTTTATTTTTGTTTTTTTCTATGGATAATAAATAGTAGACCTAAGCGCTTTCCAAGCGCGTTCTCTGCACCAATAGTTTCCTCACAACTCACAACTCACAACTCATGGCTTGACGCTCGATCCTTTTGTTTTATCCATACAACAAAATTAACTCAATTTAAATAAGGGGCAATTCTTATATAGTGCCTATAGTTTGACAAAATACCCAGTTTTTTCATTGTTTCATATTTTACCATGTTAGTCCCCCAATCTTTTATACACATGCCAACTTAGGGGTCGTTTGTTTTTTCCACTTAAAACTTAATAGGTCTAAATCATAATTATTAAGTTGTTTTGTTTGTTTTTATAAGTGGTCAAACAACTTAAAAATGCCAAAAAACAACTTAAAATAAAAAGTAAAAAATTCTGATTTTTCACTTAATTGGAAATCACTTAATTGCATTAAATGTAATCCAAAATCTTTTCTTCCGATACTATCCCCTATATATAACATATTTCCAATTTCATCATAATTATATATGGTACAAAAATCTTTATTTTAATAAATTGTTTATTTTAAATAGATTTTTAAAAAAAAAGAACCCTAATCACTTCCCATATTGGTGTTTAATATTAATATTTTATTATGATATTAGGGTGATGTATATATATATTATTTTTTAGAGTGTTTTGTGTGAGTTTTCCTGCTGCTTCTTTTATTTTTTGAAAAAAAAACATTTCTTTTCTTAATAAAAATGAAGTTTATTTATAATTGAAAAAGAAGATCATGATCATATGTATTCATATATAATTATTACTTTTGGATTGTTTTTATTCCATATTATATGTATAATTTTTTAATGTGGGTATAAATGTAAAATTACTTAGTTTCAGACAATTTTATTTTTAAAAAACAAACATGTTGATAGTATATTCAGATGTGAGGAAAAAAAAACAAACAAACATGTCATTCAAGTTCAGATTTCAGTCCCTATTCAGTCTTCAGAAAAATTCAGGACTATTCAGTCTTCAGACAAAAAAACAAATGACCCCTTAGTTTCTGATTTTTTTTTTAAATCACAACTCTCTTAACCGTTAGTATCCTTCTGAAAAGACGAAAATACCATTTTCATATCAAATCAATATTTTAAAATTAAAAAAATATTATGGAGAGCACAACCAATGAATACGGAATTAGTTTATTAACCAGTGATTTATTATTTATTAAAGATATTTAATATTTATTTTACAATTCTTAGATTTTTTTATTTTTATAAAGTATTATAATATTGTGAATTTATTTTGAAACACCTAAGTTAAATTACTTGATTTTCTAAATAATTGAAAATTACGCAGTCGTGATGTGGATCTGATGACCCATTTGCCTGTGACTTGGTTCCACCTGTTGCAAACCAACTTTATGGAGTTGGAGGACACTGTATTTTCCTTACTTCGATTGTCTTTTAAGTTTGTTTAACTTATGGAAGAACACTAACAATGTATAATGTTTATATTGTCAGCATATGGACTCGTACCTGCATATTTTACGAAAGCGTCAACGAGCATTCCCCATTGTCTACATTTAGAGGATGAACCTACTAGATTCTCAGTTCTATGTAAGTGTTTCAAATGTATTGTTTTCGCAGTTGTGTTGTTGTGTTTCATCCTGTTTGTAAAGTTTCGGTTCGTTATCTATTTTCAGTCAATGCTGGAGTTTCAGTGGCGGAGAATCATGCCTCGCGATGCTGTGGGCAAAGCCCCAAAAAACTGGTATGTATTGAAGTACAGGTGGTCCCCTGAAGATCTACTGACGGTACGTTGATTGCTCCCGGTAGGGAGCCGACCATGGCACGAGGTTGACACGGTGAGCGCAATACAGTTATGGTTTCAATGTGTTTAATTAATAATTCTTATTTGACCATACCAATTTCTTGAACACTTGGTACATGTTCTTATTCCGTGCAACATTGGTGGCCAGCATTGGCTCGTGGCCAGTGTCGACCTTACTGTCGGGAAGATCCACCTGCTAGACCCGTTCAGACAGGAAGTCCCCATGCAGATCAGGAAATAGCAGGTCGTTCCATTGCGGTGGTTTCTACCCTCGATGTTGCATCAGGTGGGGTTTCACGATGCCAGACCAACGGGCAAGGCGAAGTACGAGAAGAGAAATAGGCCATTTGGGGTAAGCATGATGTCTACAACACATGTGCCCCAACAAACTAGAGGGTATGACTGTACGAACATCATTTAAACTTTAAGTTTATTTTATTAAACTTCAATTGTAACGGTTTTTCATGTGTTGAGTCACAGGGGTAACTGTGGTGCTCATACCTTGAGATTGATAGAGTACGTACTGGCGAACAGGGAGACTTTCGACTGGTCAGAAGACGATATGTGCACCATACGGGAGAAGATAACTGTGGAGATTTTTTGTAACTCCAAGCCCCATTATATGTTGTAGTTGTCGATGTACAAACAATTATAGTAATGAATTTTCAAATTTCAAATTTTTTGTTTAAAATTTCACGTGTTTGCATTTACAAGTACAACACACGCATTTCATACAATAACAAAAGTAATAATTAACACCCCAATTTAATTAAACAATAAATATGAACGGCTCGATTCACTCCACGGAAGATTCCTTGTGTGGGCACGTCTGTTTGTTATGTCCAACTTGATGACATACGCTACACTTGCGACGGTATTCCTCGGGAACAATTCTGCTCGGACCTTCATTAATCAAGGGCGGATTAGAACACCTCATGCTATTATGACATGATTGTCCACATCTTCCACAAGATTGGATGGTTGTCCTCTCGGAAGACGAGGCATGTCGACCCTCCATCGGGCGACCTGATTGTCTCTTGGTCTTTGGATTTAAAATCACCCGCTCAATGATGTCGGATGGCACTACCCATGAAGAAGGATGGCCAACATGCATAATAGGAACCGAGTATGCATCAATAAGTGTCTGTCTCTTGTAGTAGTCCGAACACAGCGATGTGAAATCCAAGTTCCGCTCACTGTAAAAATAATGAAAACAGTGACAATCACGTTTGCTTAATACAGCGTATAATTGTATACTGTTAATGTACCTTGCCGCAGTGAGTGCGTGAGAACACGGAAAAATGGTCCATTTGGAATTTGTTGCATGTGCAAGTCTTCCGAGCTAAGTCAATAGTCTACTGCTTTCCAAACCGTTTGATAGAGAATATGTTCCAGTCTACTGGATTGACGGTCATATAACCGCACTTCTCGACCCGTTGTAGCATCACAAGATGTGATGCGTCGGTCAACTGATGACGCATGGACTGTGCAGCTCGATGTCGAATCATGAAACCAACGCTGTAACATATTCCTAATGAACTCTGTCAATGTCAACATAGAGAGTTGTCATGCAAATTTAAGGCATGAGTTTATGCACTCTGCAATATTTGTTGTCATCACCTTAAACCTTCGTTGGGGACAGTGTACATGAGACCATTTGTGTGGACCGGCAGCATCAACATAATCGAAAGCATTCTTGTGCAGGTTACGTAACTCACCCATGTACCGGTTATATTTGAATTCAGTGTACGCTCTAGCTGCTTTGTCCATTATGGCGGCAACATCTTTTCTGTGAAATCGTTTCTTCACATTTTCAGCAAAGTGCCAACAACATATGGTATGGGTTGCATAAGGGAACACTTTAGAAATCCCTCATTTAATGCTTGCATGTCGATCGAAAATAAAAACCAGATCATCTATATGACCAAGGGCACCCTTTAAACAATCCAAAAACCATTCCCATGAAAGGTTGTTTTCGGAGTCACCGTACCCAAAAGCAATTGGATACACATGTTCGTTTCCATCTTGTGCAGTTGCAACAAACATTATACCCCCGAATCTTCCCTTCAAATGGGTACCATCAACTGCAATAATAGGACTCATGCACCTCCGGAACCTCTAACTGAGGCCCCTAACGACGTGAAAAAGTAAAGGAATTTACCATCGTCAGCGCACTGTAAGTTAGTGATTGTGCCGGGATTTTGTTGTTCCAGCACGTAACCAAAAGATGGCATTAGTTGGAAGGTTTCTTCATGTGTCCCATTGGTCAGTGACAATGCATAATGCAAGGCTTGATATGCCTTACTATACATGATTTGGATGTCATACATTGTTAAGTTCCTCATATTTTGATTGGCTTATTTCGTTGACAAACCACATTGGGGATTATTCTTTGTAAGGGTAAATTAGGCATCTTGAGTGTGATCAAGCTTCAAGGACATCATCTCTCTCAAGAGCACTTCAAAGGTATCTCACTTGTTTAACTTTCCTTGAAGAGATCTAGTTGCACACACTCACTTGCATGCATTATTTTCTTATCTTCATGTAATTGAATGATGCTTTGTATGCCACTTTCCACATTCCACACTTGCACTTTTTGTACATCACTTAGTGTGTTGAGTTTGCCCTGAAAAGAGAATTTCTTCTCTTACCACGGCCTAGACCGCTTGGCAAGACATGCTTGCACCGCGGCTTACAGAGCGGTATACCTCAGTAGGGTCATGCTTCCTGTACCGCTTCCTGTGCACTTGCACGCATAGCGACCCAAGTCGCGGTGTTGTCCAGTAGACCTTTGTTGCCCATACCGCGGCTTGTGCACCTGCATACACAGCGCCCTACACCGCGGTGTTGTCTAGACGGTACACTGCTGTGTGTACCGCGGTCTAGACACTTGCCTGCAACGCGGTCCATCTAGCGGTATTGACGGGATTTTGTACCCTAAGTTCAAAACGACGCTGTTTTGACTAGGGCTCCCTTATATATACTCTCTTTTCTTCCTTGCTAGATTTTATGAGTTCAAGAAGCCATTTTTGAGAGGCCAAGCTTCCTTTAGAGAGAGAAACTCCCAAGAACTCATCTTTACTCAACCAAACACAAATCCATGTGCATCTGACATCTTACAAGCATCATCTCATCATGGATTCTTCTTGCTTTCATTGACTAGGTAACTTGAACATGCCCTAAATCTCATTGTATTTATTTATGTTCTTGTTTGCCTAGGGTTAGCTCTTTTATATGATTTTATTGCATATCTTTATGTTTATTGGCATGTATAACATGTTTGAGTTGTTGTTTGTTGGTTGAGAGCTTTGTTCATTGATAGCTAGTATTTAGGACGATTTTACCCTTCTAGCTAAATCTTCATGCATTTGCATTTAGATATTGATATCTAGGATTTGCATTCATTGACATCTTTAAATCCTTAGATAAGCATTTAGTGTTGCCTAGCATTAATTGCATGCTTGAATATCTTTTACATATTCACATAGGTTGTTTAACCTCTTCATTGATTGTTAAGCTTTGTGACTAAGTGGGTTAGTGCACAAGCTTGTGGTCTAGAATCACTGTTAAATGCCCGTTGGGTAGAGTGAAAGGGTTAGTGACCAAGCAGGTGTGACTTGAGGTCAACCTAGGTTATAAACTTTCGTTCAAATAGTAGATTTGGGGACCGTATGTGGCTAGAAGGATATCCCGTGAGTTTTACCCAGTTGGAGGGTTTTTCACGTAAATCAATCCTTGTGTTTTTTTATTGGTTTCCGTATATTTATATTGGATTGATTGATTGCTAATATGGGGTAGGTCTATTAAAATTGATTAAGTCGAAAAGTTGGTAATAAATCAACTACAACCTATTCACCCCCCCCCCCCCCCCCCCCCCTCTCTAGGATGTATTAGACACTTTGTTTATTTTCAGTTTTCATATCGGCGATTATATCATTGGGACGTATGAGATGACGATCTTGTTGTTAAAGTCTAGGTGCAACCACTTCTCCAATTATAACTGCACTAGCTTGTCGGTGGCGACAGTGAATCTCCTCCAAGGGACAACTGTGTTCATTGACAAAACTTCTTACTTGGAAGTACGTCCCTTCATCTCTTCTCACCGCTCTTAATTTTCATGTACAGTTGTCAATCAAACAGACAAGATGTAACATTGTCTTATTGGACCTTTTCACCTTCCATTCGAAATTTCGCCATATTGTAAAAAGGCCAACCAGTCTCTTCAAATCCTTTTTAGTCGGAAAGAACTGACATTTATAAATCATGCTTGTAGGTTCTTCTTCTACCAAGGTTGTGCTTCTACTAATCCCAAACGAGTATGAATCTGCTCCGGGAATAACCCACGTTGTGGTATTATCATAATCATCTGCAGATATATTATGCCGAACCACGGAAGTACCAGGCATATCTGCTTCAGTGCAACTAACTCCTTCTACACGTCTTCCACGTCTTTGAATTTGGACATGATCTTCATCAGTGTTCTCTACATGATCTACCAGATCATTATTTGCCTCATTATTAGAGATGGCAGTATTCCCCGTGGGGGCGGGGCCCTACGCGGCTCCGCCCCGATTGGGGCGGGTATGAGGGATAATATTCGGGGACGGGGATAGGGACAAAGTCTTGTCCTCAAAAGTGAAGCGGGGCGGGGAAGGGGGAAACATTCCCCCCCCTGACTCCGCCCCGATATATATATATATATATATATATATTATATACATATATTTATAATATAATATATAATATTCAGATTTTTAAAATCATTTAATATTAATTGTTTAAACATAAATAATATTTTTTTTAACTAAAAAAAAATTATTCATTTCCCGTCTATGTTTATGTATGTTTAGATTCTAAATTTTAGAAGTTGGTTGTTTTATGGAATTTTTAACGGGGAATGGGGCTGGTATGGGGAAGGCACCTCCAACGGGGAATCCCCGACCCCCAGCCCCACTTCTCTTAATGCGGGGATAGGGATGGGGATGGGGATAGGGACGGTTTTGAGGGGCGGGGATGGGGATGGAAAAGCATTCCCCTACCCCGACCCGCCCCGTTGCCATCTTTACTCATTATCCACCTCCTGGTTCGGTCCAAGGTTCGGTTCAGTGTTCTGCTCATTGTACATCTCATTGTATTGCTCATTTTACCGCCCATCATTCTTCTTTAATCGATAACCAAACACATCGTCGAATTGAGGTTCACCAACATCTTTATGGTCGACCATTACCGGTTGGACAGCACATATGTTTTCCCCATCTTTAGTGGCACTCCTTTGTGTGAACACTTGGTTGCTACCGCTAGCGGATCCAAATTGTTGGGTATTTTCAAAAGCAGGAATATCATTTCGTATCATATCTCCAGTTGCCCTATCAATTAGACTAACACATACTTAAGGGATCACCCGATCTTCCCCTAGCATAAACTGAACATCATCGTCATTTCTTATAAATGTACGACATGTAGCGCCAGGAACGATTGATATTGACTGTAGATCAACATTGTCTTTATTTACATCATACTTCACAACAGTATGCACGATCGACCCAATTCTTCGTAACTCATATTCTTTGACACATACATTCCTTGGTTGTCGGATCTAACAAACCTCTGACTTCCGTCGGGTAACTGCTCCCATCGACCGTTGTAAGATATTATTATTCTCACCCGATTCATTCTCCTGTAACATTCATCACCATAAACCATTATGACAAACAAAAAAGCTATGGAAAAGGCTCAGAGCCTTTTAAAATAGTTTCCGAGGTTTTTACTATGATCTCTGAGCTTTTAGTAAAGACTCCGAGCTTTTTTCCAAAGATTCTAAGGATTCTCCCAAAGGAGCCGAGCTTTTTTCCAAAGCCTCCGAGCTTTTTCCAAAGGCTCCGAGCTTTTTTCAAGGCTCCGAGCTTTTTTTCCAAAGGCTCGAGCTTTTTCCAAAGACTCCGAGCTTTTTTATCAAATGCTCGAGCTTTTTCTAAAGGGTCCGAGCTTTTTTCCAAAGGGTCCGAGCATATTAGTAAAGGGTCCGAGCTTTTTTTCCAAAGGGCTTCGATCTATTTACCAATTGCTCCGAGCTTTTTATTAACAGCATCGGAGATTCAAATTTCACAGATTCAAACTTCACAAAACCAGCTTCATGTTTACAAAAGGAACCTTTTTTAGAAATGAAGGATAAAAAAAGTATTTCAGATATATATTACCTTGTTGTGCTGAAGAACGTTGAGTAGTTTTGAAATTTATTGTAGAGAGAGAAAGAGAGGAGTTACTGTGTTCAGTGTTCCAAGTGTGGAGATGGAAGTACATAGACAATCAAAATTTGATTATTTAAGGGCAATTTTGATAGTTCACCATAATATGTGCATTTTAAACATAACTTATTAAACTGATGACGTTGGTGCAATAAGGAGACAAAAAGATGACATTTCTTACCATTTCCACATATATATTTATATATATATATTTTAATATACCAATTGATTTAGGATTTAAAGATGATAAAATTTGAACTCACAATCTCAATGATATAAATGTGAGCAGTATACACCGGACCAACTTCACTTTATCAAAGCGGTTTTAATTGTTGAAAATTTAATTTAATTCTTTTTTATAAGTTTTCTCAAATTGTTGTTTGACTGTGATGAATCGAAGGAAACAACAAGGAAAGCAACCTCGTGGAATTATCAAAGATTGAAAGGTTGCAATTGGTGGCCATATTGACCCATTATACGGTCCCTAGTAGACTGAAAGTGACCATTAACGAATATAAAATAAAGGATAAACTGCACAAATTTACAATAACTATATGCATAATTACACTAAAACCATAGAGACTATGATAACACAAATATACCCTCCACCGGTGTTGGATCTCTAGTTTGATGTTAGGGTTTTGGGTTATGAGTTGGAGATAGATAGTGATAATGGAAGATTAATGGCGATGATGAAGATAGATGGTGGTAATGTGTTAAAGATGGATGTGTTGAAGTTTTGATTTGTGGGATTGAGTTGGAGATCTATGGTGATGATGTAAGTGCGGAGAAGATGACGAAGATGGATGGTGATAATAAAGTGTGGGAGAGATGTGATAATTTTTTTTTAAAGGAAAAGAAAAAAGAGATGATAATTATGGCTGGGAGTTTTTGTGAGATTGGACTATTTTTAGATTTTTTTTAATCTTTAATATTTTTAATTTCCTGATTTTTTAAATAATTTTTTTCTATTTTTATTTTTTATTATCTGTAAATATTTAATGTTTTTATCTAAAGGTAAAAGTGTAATTGCTCTTCTCCAGTTTTGACTAATGTTGTCGACCGTTGCCAATGGTTAGTCAACGAATCAGAAAATATTTTTATGTTATTATGATCTTTTCACTAGTTTTAATGTAATTATACATATAATTAGGATAAATTAGTGCAATTTACCTTGAAATAAAATTATGGTCAGAGAAAAACTGCAACATATACATCTATTAAAAAAAGCGATTTAAATTATAGATATTAAGCAACGTTAGGTGACTTGCTTTGAAAGTTGAAACACGCACGAAAGGATGTTTCATGGTTTAGCTTGATGACAAACAACAGGAAATGTTTACATTATTCACACGTGTTTTTTATTTATAATAATTCAAAAATATAATTGAAAATTTTCAAAATAATAGGATTTAAAAAAAAAAAATTTCTTTTACATAAAAGCTACTTGAGGTTTAGTCTTTAACATACAGGATTAACATTTACAATCGTTAATAAAATTCTTTTAGGGGTCGTTTGTTTTTTTGTCTGAAGATTAAATAGTCCTGAATTTTTTTGAAGACTGAATAGAGACTGAAATCTGAACTTGAATGACATGTTTTTTTCCTTATATCTGAATGTATTGTTAACATGTTTGTCTTTCAAAATTAAAATTGTCTGAAACTAAGTAATTTTATATTTATACTCACGTTAAACAATTATACATATAATATGAAATAAAAACAATCCAAAAATAATAATTATATATGAACACATATGATCATGATCTTCTTCTTCAATCATAAATAAACTTCATTTTTATTAAGAAAAGAAATCTTTTTTTAAAAAAGGACAGCAGGAAAACTCACACAAAACGCTATAAAAAATAATATATAAATGCATCACCATAATATTATAATAAAGTATTGATATTAAACATCAAAATGAGAAGTGATTAGGGTTCTTTTTTATTTTTAAAGCTATTTAAAATAAACAATATATTAAAATAAAGATTTTTGTACCATATATAATTATAATGAAATTTGAAATATGTTATAAATAGGGGATAGTATCGGAAGAAAATATTTTGGATTGTATTTAATGCAATTCAGTGATTTGCAATTAAGTAAAAATTCAGGATTTTTACTTTTTATTTTAAGTTGTTTTTTGATATTTTTAAGTTGTTTGACCACTTATAAAAACAAACAAAACAACTTAATAATTATAATTCAAATTCCTTAAGTTTTAAATGAAAAAAACAAACAAGCCCTTAATTAAGTGGAGCAGAGAGAAAGTAGATCATAAAACTAAAACAAGAAGGAGAGATAAAAAATAGATATGGAAACCAAAATAAAAAGAAGAAAACCAGTCGAAGGAGTCGAGACTTAATAAGTCTAGATTGAAGGTTGGCTTTGACCAAACATAAATCGAATTTGGCTAGTCAACTTATTTGTATTTTATTTGAGTAATCATATTTACCCATCATTAAAATTACCATATGTATTTTATAAGTATGTGTGAGAAGTTTTCTTCCAGTTTATGAGAATAGTTATTCAGACCGCACATGTATTGAATGTTATACGAGCACCCAAAATAATAACTTTTTGAAAGTTTCAATATTACTCTTATGGCTCGTTTAGTGCGTGGGATATGATATAATTATTTTTATGAGATTAAATTGAATTAGATTGTATGTGATATGATTGGATTAAAATTAGTGATGTGACATATGAGATTGGATTAAAATAATCATATCTCTTGTTTGATGTGATATGAGATTTTATCATATATTTAATACAGTATTAAATTGATTAATATAAAATAAAATAAAATAAAATTATTTTTAAATAAATAAATTATTTAAAGTTTTTTAAATAAAAATATTTTAAATAAATAATTTAAAAAAAAATAAAATTTTTAATTAATATTTAAAATTTTAAAAATATATTTAAATAATATAATATGATATATGAAATAAATATAAAATTTTACAATTAAATAAAAAAGTAAAAGAAGAATTAAAAAAAACAATATGGGAGTAAATAACCCCACCTCACTCGGATAAAATATTTGCATAGAATTTAACCGGTTAAAATAATTATTTAAATTAAATTTTGAAAATAATTTAAATATTTTAAAATAATTTAAATATTTAAAACCAATTTTAATCAAAATAATATTTATTTTTATTTTTAAAATAGAACATTATTATTTTTAAAATGTTTAAAATAAAATATTTTATTAATTATTAAAATATAATTATATTTTAATCACATACAAAATAAAATAAATTGAAAAGAGAAGATGAAAAATAAAAAATGAAAAATAAAAGTATAAAGTGGTGGGATGAAATTAATATTTGTACCACCATTCCTCGTGTACTAATCAATTAGTCTCACATTGGTGGGATAAGTTGTTTGTATGAGATTAAATAATCTCATCTTATCCAAGTAACAAACATGAGAGATGAGACTAAATTAGTCATATCTCATCCCATATTTCCATCCCATCTCATGCACCAAACATATGCACCAAACATATCCTTAAGGCGTGTCTAAGGAATCATTTATGAGAAAGGTAATAAAGTTAATGATTTTTGAATTCTTATGTTTACTAAATTTGTAGAGAATTAAGTTTCGTAAACCCTACACACATAAACATCCCTGTCTAACAGTAATAAAAAACAAATATATATCTACTTTGTTATTTTTTGGGGGAATGTTCTCAAGCATTTTCTTTTATTCATTTTTTTTAAATATATTTTTCTTTATATATATATATATATATTTGAATTTGTTACGTACAATTTTTGTTTTCATCAAATCTCCTATAAATTTATGTTCCGAAGAATTTATATATATATATATATTGGTTCTCTTATAAGAGATCCCTTATTTTAATTTCGATAAAGATCTTGACGAAATCACATTCATTTTTATAAATTTTGATCTGAATTTTTTTATAAATGATAAGTTCAATGATCAAGAAACAACTTTATCATAAATTGACACGCAAACCCCTCTCGTTAATCAAACTAAAAACTAAGGGTACTTTTAACATTTCCAATATTTTTTTTTCCAAAGTATTAAAAAATTGACTACAAATTAAAAACACAAATTAATTAAAAAAACAGAAAAAAAAATGAATCTCCACCGTCTATTTGAAAGATAGATGGTGGGGATAAAATAGATTTTTTTAACAAGACAAAAATAAAATAGATTTTTTTTAACAAGGCGAAAAAAAGAAGAAAAAAAAAGGTGGAGCTCCACATCTCCATGGATCCCATCCTAGTCCAATCAATCTCTCTATCACAGTAGAAGCAAAATTGAAAAAGCTTGGAATCACATCCGGTTGTGTTGAAGAATGGAATCACATCTGGTTGTGTTGAAAAGCAAAGGTGAAAATAGACCCAGACACCTAGTTGTGTTGAAGAATGGAATGAACCACATCTGGGTTATTCCGGATCATCATACTAATTTGTGTCAACAATCTACCGTCGTCGTCTTCATCATCATCCACCTTCACCTCACACTTCACTCCCCTTCACACACTCTCTCCGGAAATCTAGCAGCTCCCACCAAAACCTAGATGAAAAAAAAAATCTCTTTTTGTCTTCATAAAGAGATCCAAACTCAAAAAAAAAAAACAGTTATATAATGGTCTGGTTTAAGAATCGAATCCTGAACCCACTTATAAAATTGTCATCGAAATCGCTTCTCAAAACGACACAGCGACCCGCCACGAAGAATTTCACTCCTTTCTCTCTCGCATCTGAGACATTCAATCACCATGAATCGAGACATCTCCCCTATTCGTGATTCGCGATTCGCGAACATGGGATGGTTTCGCAGCGGGGATGGCGATCCATCCATGGAGATCTCCCTGGATTACTGTGGAGATTGGATCTCCACATCCCTTTTTTTTTTTTTTTTTCATCATCAAGAGATGGATGTTAGAGATCCATTTTAAAAAAATGCGTATATATTTGTTTTTCGGTTTTTCAATTTTTGTTTTGTTTTTTAATTTATGTTTTTTTTTAATTTTTAATTCAATTAAATTTTCAATTTTTTAAACTGTTATTTGATCTCCACCATTCATGTTTGAGATGGACGGTAGAGATCCATGTTTTTTTTAAATGTTTTAGTTTTAAATTTAATTTAGAGATAGTGGTAGTTTAGTCTTTTGACTATCAAACTGACCAATGGTTAAGTTTGACTAATGTGAGGGGGTGTAAGTGTCAATTTATAATAAAGTTTTTTCTGGGTGTAAAAAAGTAAACCTCAGAGAGGTTTAGTGCAATTTATTCTTAAAATAATAATAATTTTAAATACATCTCATAAATCATAATAGTACAATATTTAATATTTCGAGCATTTAAAATAATTATAAATAGTTAAAAAATGTAATAATTTTCTATTACAACATGAAATATTTATTACTTAATTAAAACTTAAATAATTATTATTTAAAATTAAGCATATTAAGTAAATAAATTAAAATAAAAACCGATAAAAATACTTAAAATAAATTAAGGAAAGGAAAATATTTGAGGTTCAAGGTCGAAGGTTGCTGCTCAGATTAGGCCAAAATACTTTATTTTTCAATTTTTTTTGGAAAGAAAACATTATCTTTGTTGGTTTTTTTATAGATATTTAATTATTAATAATATTTTTTTCAAAAATTAAAAAGGAGGTCATATTTATTAACATTGGGGTGTTCTTATAGGTTCTAACATTTTAGAAAATTTTAATGGGGTGTATATATAAAAATAGATGTACATACGATTTTTTAAGGATGTAAATATCTTCACTCATCCTATATAATCGGTGTTATTAAATAGAAGATCATAACTACTAATCCGGCCAGGTTTAAACTATATTCCTAACCCGATTCTAACTGTGACCGGGCCAAAAAAAATTCAGGCCATCCAGTCCTGATCGACCGGATTGACACCTCTGCTTTTTTGTTTGAACACATATTTTAAGAATGTAATAGTTTTTGGCTGCAATTGATTTTTATTTTCTATTTTAAAGATAGATAATTCATAATTGTATTTGAATCATGATCAAAAATCGATCCCTTTCTATTTTTATTTTCATGTCTCAATATATGTTGTTTTTTTCTTCATGGGAAGTTATTTTTGTTTTTATTAATAGGAAGTTATTTAATTAAATATATTGTGATAGTCATAGCACATAATAACAATTTGGCACAATTTTCGACCAAGAATAGGAAAAATGAAAAAGAGAAGAAGAGTAGTTCACTCTTGCATCAACTGTAAAATTGATTGATGGGTATTGCTGTTGAGTAAATTAGAAGTCCAAGTCCAAGTCGGGCTTCGGCGCACATATGAGTGGCCTTATGATGGAGTATAACAAAGCCCAATCTATTAATATCTTTTACTCTATTTTTAATTATTTGAGTTACATACTTATATTTGCTTCAAAAAAAAAAAAAGGTTCCATACTTATACTACTTTTTTATTGCAAGACTACATCGTTCCCATGCAACTTTCAACTCTTAAGTTTAGGTGAATTGATCTTGAAGGACCCCACATCGCTGTCTCTGTGTGTGTGAATTGATCCTGAAGGACCCCACATCGCTTTGTGTGTGTGGGGTTACGTTCATTCCTTCCTAGTATAACGCATTTTAAACTTGTGAGGCTCAGTAGTGCCAAAACGAACGCCCATTTACAACACATTATCGGTACGGTTGCGATTGGGGGGGGGGGGGGGGGGGGGGGGGGGGGGGGGGTAGGGGGTGGGGTGTGAGGGGAGGGTTGTTGTGATCCCGAAGCCCACATAGCTCCCACACAATCTTTTTGTTGATAAAATTAGACCGACCTAGAGAAAAAAAACATCACAAGCGATCATATGTTGAAAAATCCCTAGGCAGTATCCATACATATAATAAAAAGAATAAAATGAAAAGTAACAAAAACCAGAAAAGCACAAAAATCAAGGGAAACAAACCCAACAAAAATATTGGCACGCATGCCATAAAAAACAAAAACATAAAACATCAAGAAAAACGAAAAGACTCCCGACCCATGCAATCATTACCAACCAACAAAGAGTAGAAAGACGGGGTGTTTGCCCACCACTAATCAACCGCCAACCCAATGCATTCTTAGAAAGAGCGTCAGCAACCTGATTCCTCTCCCTAAAGATATGAGAAACCTGAAACTCCATTTTTGATATCTGATAAATACAGCGATGCCAAGCCTGCCGAATCTGCCAAGGAACCTGCTCGGAGCGAGAGGCGAACAGTTGAACCACATAAGAAGAATCACTCTCAAGCTAGATCCGATGCCACCCATTCAGTTCTGCCTCAAATGCAAACACCTGACAAAGAGGAACAGCAAAACAACCCTTCACAAAAGCTCTACAATTACGGAAGACACCCCTACAACCCCCAACACTTGGAGAACTCAAGACGGCATCATCAGTATTAACTTTGATCCAACCAGGAGCCGGAGGTGACCAAATCACACTACTGATAGCCGGGGCCCTAGTCGGACTACCACGGAGATCAAACCGACGAAGAATCAAAAGATCATCTACATAATTACACATACACCCAATCTCTAATCGGTAGCATCAGACACAGCACGCCAAATCAAAGACAAAGCAGATCTGAACTCCATAGACTTACTCTCAAAAATCCATTGGTTACGGGTAGGCCACACACTCCAAACCATGCATGAATAGCTGTCTTCCATAAAACCCACACTTGATCACTAAACGAAACTAACATGGCCTGGGAGAAGAACGAACTCCAAGAATTGGCAGAAATACACCCTGAAAAGCTGAAAAAACCGTCCTCCCAAAGAGCAGCAGCAAGGGGACACCGAAGGAAAAGATGATCAGACGACTCACTGCTAACCCCACAAACACTGCACCAGGAAGCTAAGTGAAACCCAGCCCTACACAAGCGATCCTTTGTGGGAAGCCGATTCAACAAAAGATGCCATGTCAAAACTGACCGAGAATGAGGGATAAAACGACACCAGACATCCCCCCACCAAGAGACCTGCAGAGAATCACGAATCATACGGAAATAAGCCGACTTGCAAGAAACTTGCCCATCTTGAGAATGAGCCCACACCAAAGAATCTGCAACTGGAGAGATAGCAATCCTATCGATCAGAAAACAGAGATCTGGAAAATGGGCTCGAAAACTATTGTCAAGAACCCACATACC
The DNA here is from genome assembly GCA_033220585.1 of Dipteronia sinensis. Taxonomy (NCBI): domain Eukaryota; kingdom Viridiplantae; phylum Streptophyta; class Magnoliopsida; order Sapindales; family Sapindaceae; genus Dipteronia; species Dipteronia sinensis. The sequence goes on along the minus strand of CM065638.1, from coordinate 14,211,900 downwards.
CTCATGGATAAAATCAGAAACCCTTGCCCTGAGAAAGCTAGCCAAGGAATCAGAAATCCCTAGAAGCTCAAGAATGGGAACCCCAAACCAATTGTCGCGACAAAAATCACGCTGAGAATTCTCACCAATGAGCCAAATGCCCTATTTAAGAAGATTTGAATAATGAGAGCGAAAAGAAGGTCAAATCGAGGAAGTGACATACCCCCCATGAGATTTCCCAAGTTGCGTGAGATGCCGCTCCCCCAGAAACAAACAAGCAAAACTCTCAGAGGTCATAAACTTCCAGGTGAGCTTCTTTAAAAGAGAATCATTAAGTAACCCAAGATCCTTCAAACCAAGACCACCTTGAGAGTAAGGCTTACAACAACGATCCCAAGCAACCCGAATAAGTTTAGTCTCCTTATAAGAACATGTCCACAAAAAATTTCTCAACTTGTGATTAACCAACCGCAGTAAAGAAGAAGGCTATTTGTAAATCATGAAAGAATGCATAAAGGAGCCCGTAATGACAGACTTGATCAAAGTAGCGTGACCGGTAAAAGAAATGGCTTTCCTCTTCCACTTAGCAACCATAGATAGGATTTTATCCGCGATAGGTTGTAACACAGACTTCTGGGCTTTCCCCGAAATAATGGGACCCCCAAGTAAGAGAAAGACAACTGACCAATCTCCTTACCAACCAAGGACTACAATCTACCAATCCGGGACGGGGAAACAGAAGATCCAAAATAGATAGAAGATTTACCCCAATTAACCAGCTGAGCTGAAATGTTACCATAAACCTCAAAAACACTCATGATATTCTTCAGATTCCGAACCGTGCCTCTACCAAAAATCAGAACATCATCTGCTTAAAGCAAATTAATGGGAGCAGAAAATCCTCTCGGAGAAGAAATATGCAATAACTGAGAGAAATCCACCATCCTCGACAGAAGCCTACTAAGAAAATCCTCCGCAATACCAAACAAGAGAGGGGAAAGAGGGTCACCCTGACGAAACCCTCTAGAACAATGAAAATAACCCCCTGGGGATCCATTGATCAGCACCGAAAGCCTTGAAGATCCTAGGATGCTGTCAATCCAATCCATAAAAACTAGAGAAAACCCAAAAGCTTGAAGAACTCTACGAAGAAAAGACCAATCCAGAGTATCGAAAACTTTACAGATATCTATCTTCATGGCTAACTTGCCTCCATAACACTGCTTATGCATCACATTCACACAGTCAGAAGCCAAAACGATACAGTCCTCAATGTGACGGTCCTAGATGAATCCAAACTGATAAGGAGAGACAATCCTAGCTGCAATCTTAGCTAACTGATCCGCCAAAATTTTGGAAGAGATTTTGAACAAGAATTTACTAAGCACAACCGGAAGAAACTAGTCCATCGAAATTGAATCCTTCAGCTTCGGAAGAAGAACAATGAAACTAGAGTTCAAACCTGGAAAAATAACCCTTGTACGGAAAAAGTCCTGAACTGCAAGAACCACATCACTACTCACCACCTCCCAGCACCGCTGATAGAACCCTCTAGAAAAATCATCCGGCCCAGGGGCAGATGCTGCATCCATAGCAAAAACCATATCATGGATATCGTCCATCGAAGGAATCATAATCAGAAAAGCATTTTCCACATCAGTCACTATAGAAGGAATCACATCCTCCACCACCGAGAACTCTGTCTCAACCCGAGAAGAATCTGATGAAAAAAGATTCGAATAAAACTAGATGATATGATCCTTGATAATCAAACGGTCATCAGTAAGCACCCTATTAATCGAGAGAGAAGACAAAGCATTCTTGTACTGCCTACGTCTGATAGAGGCATGAAATAATGAGGAATTACGGTCACCATCTTATAGCCACTTCACCCTTGACCGATCACGATAAAAGCACTCATGTCTGCGTAACAACACATCAAGCTCATGATGAACACGAGACTCGGCCAAGAAAAGCTCATCTGAAAAAGCCATATTAGAAATCTGAAGCTGAATAGACTGAAGTTCTACCGATTTCCCAATAATGTTGGAGTTAAGATCCCCGAAAACCTCCCAATTCCAAGTCTTAAGAGCATTCTTTAACTTCTTCAGCTTGTTAATCACCACCGGATGAGGCTTACCCACAAAAGATGACTCCAAATACGATGAACTAAAGCCATAAAATCTGGGTGATCCAACCACATGCTCTGGAACCAAAAAGGTCTAGGACTAACGTTCTCAATATCCAACAACCGAATCACCAATGGACAATGATCCGAAAATCTACAAGGAGAGCCATACAAGAAATGTCCTGCCAACAAGAAATACAACCCTCATAAACTAAAGCTCTATCTAACCTCATCTCAATTCTAGTACGGGGATAACGACCTCTAGCCCAAGTGAAACGAGCACCCTGGGAGTGAACACCAATCAAATCACAATCCTCAATAACAAACCTGAAATCCTTACAGGAGCTACGACCTGGAGAACGAAGGCCTAAAGACTCATGAGCTCCTAAAACAACTTTGAAATCACCCACAACAAACAAAGAGGAAGAAACCAAACTGACCAAGTCTCGAAGAGACTGCCAAATAGATCTTTTAACAACCGTCAATGTGCTCGCATAAACGAATGTGTAAAAATGAAACCGAGAATTAACCATGAGCGAAAGCGTAAGCTGCTGCTTATGAAAACGGACTATCTGAGCATTAGGAAAAGAGTCACAAGTAAAGACCCAAATCGTCGGTAAAAGACCATCCCTATCATTCAAACCCATTAAATGAAGACCGAGAGAAAACCAAAACCCAGAAGAGATGGAAGTAAAAACTACCATAGGCTCCAAAATACAAACCAAAGAAGGTCGGTGTAAAAGACACAAATCTCTGAGAACACACTTCGAAGACCCATTCCCAATACCATGATAGTTTCAGTAAATGACACTAATTATCTGAAACTCCATAAGAAGTCTGCATCTTGGACTTTAGCTTCGTCAGCCTACGTGTAATCATTGTTGTCCTCTAAGAAATATTGCTAGCATCTAATCCTTCCACCTTAGTTTGAGAGGCTCATGAAGAACCAGCAATGAGACGGAGCTCAGCCTGAGAGTCAGAGGCCGGAAGTCTGGAACTTTGGGTAGAACCTACAACCAAAGAGGAAATCTGAGAAGATCCAGAACAGACATTCCTAACCTCGTGAACATCATGCGAAAAAGACGGACCCTGAAGAGAGAAAGATCCCACAATAGTAAGAATTGTCTGAACCAACGAATCTATGACCGGAGCAGTCTGGTTTGGAATAGTGGAGTGAGCATCAAAAACTAGTTCCGAAGTAGTAGAGGACTCAAATATCGTCCCCAATCCCGAAAAGAAAGAAGCCTGACCCGCCGATAAATCCACACTCAAATTAGACCCAATATCCACATGAGAGTCATGAACCACCAAGACATTAGAAACCGGGACTACTGCTGAGGACCTAGAAACTACCGGGATTGCGTTAACACTCCCAGACTACTGCTCACGCGAAGCCATCAAAGAAACAGAATCAGAGTTTAAGGTTTCAGAGCCGCATTGTTCACGTCCTATAGCGGCACTGTTCACATGTGATGCGTTCACTGTTCACGGTACTGTAGTGACTGTTCACTGGGGAGGGCATTGTTTATGGCACTGTAGCGGACTGTTCACGGGGGGTGAATGCACTATTCATGGTATTGTTCGGACACTGTTCATGGAGTGACATGGCGGCACAGTCACGGTACTGTAGTGTCACTGTTCATAAAAAAAAATTGGTCTTCTAGGTTTAGAGTTTTGCATGTGCATGGCAGTTAGGGTTTAGGTTTTCCGGTTGTGGTTTTAAATGGTTTCTAACTCCATGGATCCGATGAGCATGGAGGCTTCTTTGTATATTACTTCTTCGGCGGGGTCAATTATTGTTCCTTCAAGGCTGCATGTCTATTTGCGTCCTCATAGTGGTGATGTGGTTGATGGATGGGCTGATCCGCTGGTGGGAAGTTCCTCCCTATCCGTTAGGGGTTCTTTGCCCCATGGTAAGGCTGTTGTTGGTGTGGTGGATCCGCTTGTGGGTGGTTCATTGCATATTTCATCTATTAAGGGCTCTTCTTTTACGGATCTTTTTATGGCTGCCCCGATTTAGGTGGATAATGTTTTCTGTCCTTCTATTCTTTCGAAAAAGGGTGGTTATATGGCCGTTCGGGTGGATCCCTCTGCTTATAAATCTAGATTGGCGGTTTGTAAGTTTCTCTCATTGGTCGGGTTGTCCTTTCTAGTGGTAAGAAACCCTGGAAGGTAGTTGATCTTAAAGCCAAGCTGCAGTGTGTTTGGAAGCTGAATTCTGCTTGGAGGCTGATTTCTTTAGGTAAGGGATGCTTTCAAATTATGTTGAATTCAGATGCTGACAAGAATATGGTTTGGAGTTTGGGATCTCTTAATCTCAAACTAGGTGTTTTTCGGCTTCAGCCTTGGATTCCAGATTTTAACCAGGCATTACAAAAGTCTTCAAATGCTCAGGTTTGGGTCCCTTTTTATGATCTGTCATGGGAATACTGGCATACGAAGATTATTTTCGATTTAGCTAGAGGGATTGGAGTGCCTTTACGGCTGTACAGGGCTACTGTAGAGGATGATTTTGGACATTTTACGTGTGTTCTTGTGGATATTAATGTGTCTACTGTGTCTCCGTCTTCTTTGCTTCTTGAGAGGGATGATTCTCATAGTTCTTTCATTTTAGTGGAATATGAGAATCTCCTGCTTTCTGTTCTACTTGTTCCTCTATTGGTCATTTTCCTAGTGCTTGTCGTTGGAATAAGTCTGGCAATGGGATTCTGGTTAGTTATAGTAAGCCCGATTTGGATAGAGATGGTCCGGCCACGATTGTTGCTAATGAGGGGTTTCAGGTTCCTCGAAAATGTGCTACTAAAATGGTTTTTAGTCCTATTTCTGGTCCTCAGACGGAAGTTCCGGTTTCTAATGTCTTTGCCGTTATTTAGCATGATTTAGGGTCTCTGGATTCAGATGTGGTTCATTCTTCGGCAGGTTCAGATCCGGTTTTGAGTATGGTTTCTTCTTCTAGTCTAATTGCTTCGCCAGGTTTCACTTATATGATGGTTCCTGCTTCTTCGGTGGTGGCTGCTCAGGTTTGTCAATCCCAGCAGGGGGGCGGAGTGATGATTCTCTTATTGATGTTTTGGTAGCTTCTCCAGATCCGGTTGTTTCAGCAGACCCATAAATTTATATGAGAAGGGATGCTTAAAAAAATCAATTAAAGATAATAATAATTACAATTAATATGACTTTTTTGTTTGTGAATTTTATCACCCTAAGAATTTTATGTACAACAAAAACAATTCACACCTAATTGAAATATTTTAAAAACTTTTCATAATTACCTCTATCAATTTTATTTAAAACATTTTTCTCAAGTGCAAATGGACTATCATTTATCCATTCATTAATCTTCTATTTGATAATGCAGTTGAAATAATTTCTATTTGTCTATACGGTTAGACTATTTCAACTCAAATTTTTGATGCAGTGTTTTGACTTCAATGTATCAACTACCAATTTGCTCACGTGCTCTTTAATCCAATGGTTAAGAGGGTGAAGCCAAAAGATTGAACATAAATTTAAGTTGATATAATCTGATCATTATCTATAATAGAAAATTGATTACTAAACTAAGATGTACTACAAAAAAAAAGCACGCTATATTTTTTTTGAAAATAAAGATTTTAATTCACAAAATAACTCAACGCGACACTGATAAATAAAGGTTCATCGAGTTTTGATGCCACAAATTTAGATTATAGATAAACAATTTTGATACAACGTAACAATTTGAATTCAGGAATTTAAGATTCATTAATTAGACCCAGATCAAACTAAAAATATTATACATAACAAATAATTTCAAAAGAATGATAATAATATATTTTTTTTGAAAATAGAATGATGTTAATTGAATGTAGGAAAAGAGCTTTAATATATATATATATATATATATATATATATAGTCATTTTCTCCTCAGTGCGTACTGATATAAAATACATCATTGCATTGTATATGGGCCGTATATTATGGATAAGAACTGACAAGTGCATACAAACTGAGTCAAAGTAATTGAATCTACCGGTCCACATGTATGGCACTGATAAATATTTATCAGTGCGCACTGCGGAGAAAAATTTCATATATATATATATATATATACCTGAGAATAGTCATAAAAACTATATAGATCTATCGGTGTATTAATATAATTAAATATATAATTTAGTGTAGGGTACATATATTGACACCTATAAAACTTATTAGTATATCCATTTTTATAAGTACACCCATTTGTAAAATTTAAAAAATAAATATTACTATAAGCATCCATCCCAATGCCAATAGTACCCTCATTAAAATAAATATATTCATTTTAATACATATTATTTATAAACATTATTAAATTATTATCACACCCAATTTATAAAATAAATTATATTATTTTTGGAATCAAATTCTCTTTAAATGATGATCTAATTTACTTTTGGAAATATCTCGAATGTAGCCATGCATGAGCCTTATAAAAGGGAATATGTGGAACCGTATATGGGGTTAAAAGATTTTCAATCTAGAATTCTCTTATTTATACAGATATTTTTTTAACAAAAAACTTATTGATATCTCCGACTATCTTAAAAAAATACTTGTTGATATCTACATCTATTGTTAAAAAACTATTTTGTTTATTGGTAGAGTTAATAACTATAAATAAAAGAAAGACAAAAATCATATGATAATCATGTGATGTTGAGAAAGTTTGATACTTGAAATAAAATCAGAGTTTAATTAGGGTTTATCATATATTAGGGTTTATCATAAGTTTTTTTTTAAATGTAAGTTTTTTTTTAATAATGAAATATAGTTAAATATATAAGTGTAATTACTGAGTTATATAGTATTTGGTTTATTTTTAATTAAAGTAATTTGTCCTTATTGGTAAATTTCTATTGAGATATTTTGTAATTAAATTTTTTAATAAAATATGGATGTACTAATAAGTTTTATAGGTGTCAATATAGACACCTTTTAGTATATTGATAATTAATTCAAAAAATAAAATAAAAATTCAAAAATTTTAGGGGCCTAAGCTAGGTCTGCCACTACATCTAATGTGATTTAGTGATAAGAGCGCTCATTCAACTCCAAGTTCGAGTTATTATTATTACAAGTGTATACATAAAAATATTAATTAAATAAACATTTAGGTAGCTGCACTTGCACAGTGTTCTACTTTAGGGGTGTACATGATCAAATCCAATCCAATAGGATCCACCAGATTCGATCTAATCCATCGGAGTGGATTGGATCTGAGGACATGATTGGATTTGATTGGATTGGATCAGATTGGATCCTAAATTTTAAAATCCATTGGATTGGATTCTGAATTTTAAAATCCATTGGATTGGATCAGATATTGGATTTCCATAAGGATATCCGCCAATCCGCCGGATCGGCCAAAATATAAATTGTAATTTATATCAGGTCAATTTATTTTGTGTTAAACATATGAACTTTGAGCAAATTTTCAAAGCTATTGTATTTTATTCTGACAGTTAACAAGTGATTATATTTTTATTTCAAAATTTTGGATGACTTTATTATGTTTGTATTTGTAACTTATGTTTAATGTTTATATTTTGTTAGACTTTTTGAATTTTAAAGTGTACAATTATGTCTAACTTTTATGTTAATTATTAGTTTGTTAATGTTATTAGAAGTACTGTATGAATTAATAATTTGAATTTGTTAATTTTATGAATATTTTTTTTATATATTAAGGATTGCTTCATATGAATTCGATCCATAAGATCGGATCATATCTGATTTAAGTATTTGACAATTGGATCAGATCAGATCTATTTGCAATTGGATCGGATCGGATTGGATTTCGCTCTACAATTGGATCAGATCAGATTGTGATTTCTTCGATCCAATCGGATCAGATCAGATATTGGATCATGGTAAATCCAATGGATCCGATCCGCCGCACACCTTTATTCTACTTGATTAATATCTCGACTAATCAGTACATTTTCCCCTTTTTTTGTTATTCAACGCTTTCTTACTTATATATGCTACAAATTACTAAATTTCGCATCATTTGTTAAGTACTAATGTGCCGTTTGTTTTTCACCTCTTAAGTCTTTAGTCTCAAGTCTTAAATTAGATGGTTTTTATTTGTTTGCTTTTCGATTTATATATTATATTAAATTAAAAATATATAAAATTAAAAATCTAAAATTTTTGACTTTTCACTTATTAAATAAGTAATATTTAACAAATTAACATAATTTCCTAAAATAACCCCATATAATTAAATTATTAACAAAAACACCTAATTGATCAAAAAATCCCCAATTACATCAAACCCTAACCCTAACTTTAACCTTAGAATTGAATCTCATCAATCGTGACCAGAGGAGGCAGGCCGATCTCCTCTCTAGGTTCGATGGTAAGAGGCATACCGACCTCCTCTCAATTAATGGGAGGAGGCCATCGGCCTCCATTGTTGTTGCTGGAGGAGGCCTTTTGGTCCCCTTTTAGAGTCAGTTTGATATTGCTTTTGAAAAGTAAAATCATATTATTTTATAATTCTGATATAAAATGATGTTTGGTAAGACTTCCAAAAGTGATTAATTGATAATATGACAAGTTTTGACAGTGATTTTAAGAAGTAGGTGTTGGTTACTCTTTGAAAGTGATTATGAAATAATCTATTTCAACATTTAATGCATCATTTAAAATATTATTATCATCTTTATGAAATCAAGTTAAAATGATTTATATACCTTATTTCATCTCAAAATTAAATATTCTATTTAAATATTGATTTGATTTATAAAATCTTTAAAAAATATTTTTATTGGTCTTATGGAATTTTTTTTTCCAATTTAAATATTCTACTTAAATATTTATTTAATATATATAATTAATGAAAAAAATGAAATATGGTCCTAAACTCATGTATACTTTAGTCATTGTAACTAATCTCAGCACTTTTGTAATAAAATTATGTTATCTGCTGATTAACTTCACAACTGATTATTCTTTTAACACAAATAATAATGATTATCATAAAAGTTACAGCAATACCAAACTGATCCATTAGTGACATTAAAACTTCCAAAAGAAAATTACAATAGCATAAACATATTAAAATAAGAATAGTAAAAAGAAAAAAAATAACAAAAACTTATATAATAGCAACATAACATAAAATGTTAGATTGTAAAAATTAGGTAGAATATCATTTGATGAAAAAAATCAGATAAAAATATTTGAGAGAATATTTTGTTTTTTTTAGTGCATGAATGTGAGGAAATTAGTCTAAATTTCAGAGATAAAACTAAAGTATAAAATATAACAAATTCAGGCACTAATAAAAACATTATATTTTTACAAAAAGTTAAAAACAATTATAAATGTTATTAAAATAATATTTGTTAAAATTTAATTGAACAAAGTAAAAAATAATAATGAAAATATAAGTTATTTGAAGATATGAATAGAAATAGAAATAGAAATAGAAATAGAAATAGAGAGAGAGAGAGAGAGATACAGACCGAGAGTGTGGTGGGATTAAGGATGAACATTTTCCCATGGGGCCCCCATCCCCATGAAGCCCCATCCCCATTTGGGAGCAAATTTCACCCCCATTTCCCCATTTATCCCATTTCCTAAATAGGGTGGGGGTGGGGGCCCATTTCTCCATTTGCTATATATATATATATATATATATTAAAAAAATTAATTTTATATTTTATATATTTGTTTTGGATTAAATCAAACCAATTATATATTTTAGATTGAATATTTTGATTATTTTTTGGATTAGATATTAAAACATGATGAAACGAAAGATTGAGATGACTGGATTTCTAATTCACAATTTTGGATTTCGGATTAAAAATTGACATTGGAAATAAGGAGAAATTGGCGACCCCATCCCCATTTCTAGCAAATGGAGTTTTGGGTGGGGGTGAAATGGGGTTTTGGGGCTGGGGTGGGGGAGACCTTTCCCAGCCCCAATGGGCCCCCATGCCTACCCTCCAAATCACCAAGAATGCACATGAAGCTTGGAAGATCATAGAGAAATCACATAAGGGAACTGAAGTGGTGAAAGACTCTAAGCTCTAAGTGCTTTAAACACAATTTGAGACGATCAAGATGGAGGAGCATGAGTGCTTCAATGACTTCCAAGTGAAGTTGATGGACATTGTGAATCAAAGCCATCAACTAAGTGACCCATACTCAGATAGAAGGATAAAGCAAACAATCATGAGGTCACTTCCCGATCGGTTTGAATCCAAGGTGACGGCACTTGAAGAAAATTGTGACTATAAAAAGATGAAGTCGAGTGAAGTAATTGGAAGGCTTCTTGCTTATGAGTTAAGAAAGGTTCCCATCTCCATATCTCCCAAGAAGCAAAATGAGATGCTTTGAAGACCTCCAATCATGCTAAGGAAGGTTTCTTTAATGGTGAAAAGATTCAAAAAATTTATGAAGCCTTAAAGAAAGGCTATAGCTCTAGAGGAAATGACTTCAAGAAGAAGACCATGTTCAAGAAAGGCTAGCCAAACCAATAGAAGACTTCAAGAAAAAGGATTCAATAGAGCATATCTTAATGGATTGTGGTAACTTGAATGACAAGGGAAAAAGAAAGGTGATGGCCGCCTCATGGAGTGATAGTGAGAGTGAGGAATATTCCTTGGGTGATGAGAATCTTGCAATTAACTTCACGACATTTGGAGCCTCCTATGTGGAAGTTGAAAAAGAAGGCAAAAATGTCTTGATTTGAAGAAGAAATAGATTAAGAAGTAGCTAGAAGTGTGAATGATGTAGCTATTTATAGGGAAGTTGTTGATGTGACAACAATTGAATCTAGTGATGACTTTAGTGATGAGAATTCTTCATCTCACTCCAACAAAGGAATTAGTGAAGCTGTGGACCTTGAAGACTTCATCAAGTACTTTGAATACTCTAGTGAATAACAAAAGGGTGATTCGAAAATTGAAGGAGGAGAATCTCAAGATTTCAACCAAAGTGACTTACTTGAATGATGAAGTGAGGAGAGTCAAGGAAAGTGAAGATACGGTGAATAAGGAGCTTGAGGAAGCTAAGGAGTTACTTGCCAAAATGACCTCCGACACCGAAAAATTTGACAAAATGTTAGGGCATAAAAAGAAGCCAAATGACAAGAGAGGTCTTGGATATGTTGATGACAAGGAAACCCCCTTTTTAGACAAAATGGTGTTTGTCAAGGGAAATGACATCAAGGCAGTTTCACCTCCACAACATCCTAGAAGGAAGATTGAACTTGGAGAGTCATCCAAGAGTGGCTAAGTGAAGATGCCAACAAAGAGTGGAGCTCCACACCCAAGTTTTCCTCTACCAAGGTTTAACAAACCAAAAAGGCAAGTCAACTTGGTTCAACCAAGGAAGCATTTCAATCCGGTTGAATAACAAAGAATCAGAGAACCGATTCAACACCAATGGCTACATCAAATGCATGACAAGTCTCCATTGACCTCACAAGTAGGGATGGCAATTAGACCCAGACCCGCGAGTACCGACCCAAACCCTACTTGTATGGGTCGGGTCTGGGTCCTTATATTCTGGTCGTGGGTCGGGTTTGAGTCCAAAATAATAGATCCAATTTGGGTTTAGGTCCGGTCTGGGTCTGAGCCAAAAACCCAGACCCGGACCCGGACCCAACTAGTTAAAAACTATGTCGTTTTACACTGTATATAAAGAACTAAACCTAATTTCTTCTTCTCCTTGTTGCCGCCTACCACAGACCTAGTCTCACTTCTCATTTTCTCAGGTTTTCTTCTTCTTGCTGCTGTCTACATAGACCAAATCTCACTTCACGCTTCCCACTTCTCACTTTCGAGTTTCCAGTTTCCACAGACCGCCGACAGCTACACCTTTCGACCTTCGAGGCGCCGACAACTCCACAGCTCCACGTAACTCTCTCTCTCTCTCTCTTACACTTGTTCTTTATTATATTGCTCTTTTATCTTGAATTCATCAAGTTTTCTTATATGGGGTTGTGGATCGATTTCGTTAAAATAATGGATAAGTTATGTTATTTTTCTAGAAAAGTTGAAACGATCTCTTGAAATATATAAGTTTTTTTCCCATCATATATGTTCTCATGTTTTGTGGTGTCATTCTAGTGTACTGGGTGTATTTAATTGTCTCTTCAAATGACTAGGTTCCAATCAAAGCTGCTAACATCACTTGACAATATAAAAGTAGGGGTTTAACTCGAATCCAAAATGATTTTCCAAAGCTACCATGTCATTTGTTATTTTAGAATTTTGGCTAATTGTACTGTCAAAACAAAAAGAGCAGGTTGCTTGTGTTATACCTTAACTGAATGAGGGTTGTGTGATTAATTATGGGTTCTTTGAATGTGCAAGTTGGTTCAAGTTTCTAGAATGAGCTGATGAAGAATATTTCTAGATAAAGCTAAATAAAAGCTAGAAGAAATTGATTGAAGAAATAGAATTAGAATTTAGTTAGAATGAGATGGGAGACAAACTGAAAGAGAGAAATAGATTAGAGAGAATAGAGAAGAGATTTATACAATTTCATCATAAATCCAAAAGTAAAGAAGCAATCCAATATGTAATTCGGTCTCCAACAGACAAAATAAAGGAAACATTTGTGAACAATTTATGTGATCAATTGATATTCTATGGGTTCTTGGGTCTAGACCCGAACCCGAGGAACTCGAACTAGACCCGAACCTGTAAAAATATTTGGGTCTGGGTCCAAAAATATTTGACAGCTCTAGGTCTGGATCTAGTAGGACCCGACCTGAACCTAACCCATTGCCATCCCTACTCACAAGTATATGGTATGACTCCTCATTTTATACATACTTGTCATTTTTATGGTATTGATGGGCATATTAGGCCAAATTACTTTAGGTACATTAAGAAATGTAGGGTTGAGAGCATGATGGAAATAAATAAACTTAAAAGAGCCAATATACATGTGCCTAGGAAACCTGGAGTCAATGATCCTAGAAAATCAAGTAACATGTGTTAGGTTTTTGAGTCTTGTGTTGGCATAATTCTATATCAAAACGATATTTTCCTTTGTATTGATTAGTTGTCTAGGATTCACAGTTTATCAAGCTTCAAGGAAGTTGGACAACATTTCAAGCAAAGTGATGGCTACGGGAGGAACAAGCTTTGTTGTAGAACAAAGGTATATTAAAACCTCTTTCCTCTTGCAAAACCTCTTTCCTCTTGCAAGGACTAAGTGCACACATACACATTGCATTCATTTTTGTCCCTGCATCGTTGTGTTCAAATGGTATAACACATTCACACACTTATTGAAGTATGCACATACATTAAATTTAATTTGACAACTTTTGTAACATTGTATGTTCTAGGACCATCTCTAGGAAATGACATACTTGTGTGTTCATATATTTGTTTGTTTGTATTTGTGTGATATCGAACTTGAATTTGTACTTATATTATTCCTCATTGAGTTTTAGTTATTTCGGTTACTCATTCATTAGTTTTCAAGTTCCGAGTAGGAATTTAAGAAACTTTTCGTGTCTTTTTCGTTCATGGTTTTCGTCTTTGTTTATCAATTTGAATTCTATATTTTTAGTGAAATTTTTGTTGACGTTCTTGTGTGTGAGGGAGTCCCAGTTTGTAATCTGAAAAAGAATTCAAAATCGAAGTTCGGAGGCCCGAGAACGGTCGAAGAACACAAAGGTGCACGAGGGGAGATGAAGTAGCCAAAAGATGGCCAAGCACCTCTCCCCGTGGAGGCGCGTGGCCTCCACGGGAAGAGATGTTGTCTGCCCCTGTGGAGGCCACACGCCTCCATGGGCTGCAGAGGTGGCACCTCTTGATTGGCCACTTATTTTGGTCTTTGTTTCTCTCCTTTATATTTCCCTTTTCCCTCTAATTTCATTCTAAGAAGAACATTTGAAAAAACTTGTGCTGAAATTTTCACTCCAATTTTCTAATCTTCCAAACACCTATATCTCATTCATTTGGTGTCCGTTTTGAGTGATTCAAGTTGGAGAATATTCTTCTACAAGTCTTCTATCATCTTCATAAGAGTTTGAGGTCATTTAGTCAAGATTTCTGGTGACTCTACACCAAAATCCGAGACAACACGTTTTTCTTGAGGTATTGATTAATCTCATGAGTTTTTGATCTTCAAATCTTCAATTACCTTGGGTTTTCTTCTTCTATATATGTATTTTTAATGTGTAAATATTGATTAGAGTTTGAAACTCTATTGATGCTAGTTTGAGCTTAATTAGACTTGTATGTTGAGTTAGGTTTTCTTAAAACCGATGTTTTCACATGCTTGGGAGTTGTATTGTGCTAGATATCAATCTAGGACTATTTGTGCTTCAATTGATTGATTTTTTTAATGATAAATAGTTTCTACATGTGCTAGGTCTTTTAGTTGAATATATATAGGATTAGCACATTTGATTTTGTATTTAGAGCTAGTTAGGATTTAATTGATTATCCTGTGAATATATGCTCTAAATGTTTGTTAGAAATTTGTTTTGAACATATTAATTGATTCTAGCATATTTTAGTTGTTTGAACAAAATCTAGGTCTTTAATATGTGTCAGGTGCTTCATATAATCTAGATTGTTTGTTCATATTATAAGATCTAGACAATTTTGAATTGTGCATTTTGATGACTATGTCTAGTTTCTCATGAAATGTAATTGATCCATGCATTTCATATGTACATGCATCATTTGTGTGATTACATGATTTTAGGATTGCCAACTAGAAAACCAAACATTGTGTGCTCATTGTTTAATTCTTGTTTTCATAGGATATGTTGATCATCATGGTCTATGTTACGTGCTTGTTTGCGCTTTGCATTAATGATCACACTTAGAAAGTCCTTGTAAAAGGCAAGAAGTCTTGGTTAGGATCATGAGGATCTGGATAGTTACGCAAGAAGTCTTGGCTAGGATCGGGAGGATCCTGATAGTCATGCTTGGAATCTTTCTAGAGGCATGAGCGTTTTGGATAGGAAGTTGCTTCCTAGAGGTGTGATAGTCACATCTTGGATAGGGAGTAGGCAAAGTGGTTCATTAGGCCAGAGGGTAGAATAGAAGTTGATAGCTTGGAGAGTGTATCATAGGATTGGTTACTTCTTTGAGTGTGTATATTTTATTAGTCATAGTGGATTACGGTTTGCCGGTGGTTGTGGATTCAACCTGTGGATGTTTCCTCTTTAGAGGATTTACCAAATAAAAATCATGTGTCACATTTCTCTTTCCTTACCTCTTTAATTTATGTATATGTGTTGTTTTACAATAATAAGAACAATTGATTAGTAGTTTATGTTTTTGTAGTATTTCTTCTACTGGATGATAGAAACATTTTAAGCTTTAATGCTTTGATTATATTCATCAATGATCTATATGTGCTTATGTGTACTTATTAGATTGTGATACAAGCTAACTTGAGGGACAAACTTGTGTTTGTTTCAAGGGATTGAAAAAGGTATAAAAACCTATTCACCCCTTCTAGGTTAGCTTTAGGAAAATTAATCGTGTTTGTATTTTCAACATGTTGACTATGACCACTAGGAATGAAAATGTGTCACTTAGGTGGATTAGAAAAGATGAACCCATATGCTATTGTGCACACATGTCACCCATAGATTCAACTAGGTCTAATGGACTTGGTAGGTGTATGGAGGCTCATGCCTTACATTGATTTGGTTTGGTTTTGACCCCATGAGGGGAGCTCAAGCAAAGAGAGCGAACTTGCATTCTTGTTATGTGCAAAAAATTGATTTAACTTTATGCTTCTTCATTAATTGCTTGAGAAACTTGGTTGCACATATATGCTTATATGGTATTTTATATAATAAGTGTGCACCGTTGCTTTGCTTGTAATCCATGTTATTTCTTAGTTCAACAATGCATTTTTGGACTAGGAGAATTAATTGGGATGTACACTTGAATGACCTATAATTTATCTTCATGACATGCGAACTTAATTATGACATGCTTGAATTGATATGCATGATATTTTTTTTTGATTGCTCAACTTTGAATGCAAATGTGTATAAAAGCAAATGACAAAACTAAAATCAATAAGGATCTTGTATCCATTCAATCAATAAGGATGTTACATCCAATTTGGTATTGTTTCTCTTCTTAACGGTGTAAACAAGACTACTATTATACAAATATTTCATCCGAAAAATCAAATGGGATCTTTGTATCCATGTCTTGGCTTACCTTTAAGGATTGATATAGTTGCTTTGTCTTACAAATTTTTAGAAGTTATATCTTGGTTGCTTATGAAAAAAGGGTACAAATTGGTTTGAATTCTTTGGCAACCCTTTTGATGTTTACTTTGCTAAATACCATTGCTTGAACTTTAATGCTATATGACTTGCATACAAAGCAACAATTTTCACACTTTTTCTTTAAAATAAAACTCCTTGAATCTCTCTCAATCACTTACCTTGCATAAAGTTCGGTTATATGAATATGCAAATGTCTTTTGTGTTAATAGCTCTCTTTGCTAAAGCAACCCGATATGGGGAGCTCTTTTGCCTATCTCATGAAAAAAAAGGGGAGAGGTCTTGAGAAATATACGGGGAGTATTGGAGTAATGTTTATGCTTCGTGGGAGTAATCATGAGAGATAGTAACCATTTATGATGAGCATTGCACTTTCATTAACTTGTTGCATTACTTTGTGCAAATGCTTTTTATAATTGTTCACCTTCCATGCACTTGTTCTTGAAAAAGGGCTTTCTTGCTATTTTGTGTAGGTATGATGATCTATGAATAGATTGAAGATCTTGAAGACTTAGAATCTTAGGTATCTCTTATTGTAAAGTAGAATGAACTTTTGTTGACCAACATTTTTTTGTTTTAGGTCTACTTTCTGAGTGGTGATTTTATCATGAAATAGCCATAGAAGGAGATTGTAAGGACCTCTATTTTGGATTGGCTTATTTAATGACAAACCACATTGGGGATGTTTTTGTAATGGGTAGCCAAGGATCTCGAAGGCAAGCTTACAAGCATTTCTATGACTTTAAGAACAAGAGCGAAAGATATACCATTTGACTTGATTCTTGAAAAGATCTTGTTGCACACACACACGATTCATGCATTTTCATATCTCTTGTATTTTGTGTGTTTCTTGAAGGTGTACATTCATGTTTCAACTCTCTTCATGTTTTAACCAGTGTCACCGTTGTGTGACCACTGTGTGTGGCCTCGAACAACGCCTCACCTGATTATTTTAACCAGGGTCACCGCTGTGATATTGCCCTCTATCTAATTCTTCATGTCTTGCATTTAGATATTGATATCTATGATTGCTTTTAATTGCCATCATGAATGTCTAGATAACCATTTAGTGTAGCCTAGCATTAATTGCACATTGGAATATTGTTACATATTCATATAAGTTGTTTATCTCTTCATTGTGACTAAGTGTATTAGTGCACAAGCAATTGGTCTAGGATCGCTATAAAAGGCCCGAGGGTAGTAGTGGTGTGTTACGCTCCTAGGATGGTGTGACTTGAGGTCAACCTAGGTTGTATACATCATTACATATAGTGGATTTGAGGACCGTGTGTGGCTAGAAGGATAATCTGTGAGTTTTGCCCAGTTGAAGGGTTTTTCATGTAAATCAATCCTTATGTTTTTATTATTTTCCGTAAATTTACTATTGATTGATTGCTTGCTAATATGGGTTGGAGTTGTTAACTTTGATTAATCGAAAAGTTGGTAATTAATCGTTTAAACCTATTCACCCCCCTCTAGGTTAATTTAGACACATATGATTTATTTTCAGTTATTTTTCCTTACACGACGAATGAGCATATTAGTCCATCCCAATACTTCACCAATGTGGGTTTAATTAAGTATGATTTAGATTAGATTATTATTATTACTATATACTACTGTCTCAGCCTGTGCGATGCATAGACTTTGATAAAAAAAACTACTTAAAATTTACCTTTAATTTTCCCAATTGGACGTTTTCAATTACATTTTCTCCTAATTTCTCATTTCGTAATATAATTCAGTTATTTAGCTCAATTTTGGATAATTTATAAAGACCTTCAATAATATTACATGATAATCTTAATAATTTAGATGTTTCAAATTCTACTCAAAAGTCACCAATAAGTATTACATGATAATTTTAATAATTGAGATGTTTCAAAATCTACTCCAAAGGCATCATCAAAGCCAAATGAGAAAAGTCTGAGGATTTTAATAATCTTTAATGGGAATGTTATTTCGGTATTTTTGACTATTGATAAATATAAAATATTATTTATGAAAATAAAGAGAAACGATTCTACGTCAATTGAAATATATAGAAAGAAATAACATGTAAGTTGAAATATATGCATGTAAATTTCTAAATAAAGTAAGTTTCTTGATAAGTTCATTATCTCGGGATTATTTAAATGTCTCTTCTATCTCAATATCTCGGGATTATTTAATAACAATGAAATATCCTTTATGATTAAGGTCACCAAGAATTGCCAAAATTGAATTTGGATTGTTAGTTACTAAATTTAAATTTTGAACAAAATTTCAATAAAATCTATCATTTAACATCAAATAAGTTGCAATTAACTTTTTAGAAGGAACTTGTATGCATTTTCAAACTCTACATCTGCACGACTTCTGCAGAAAATGCAAAATATAAAAAAATAAACATAAAATTTACAATGAATTGCACTTGCTACTCTAAAAAATCAATTCTCTATTACAACAACAATTGAAATACTCAATAATGAGATAATGAATAGATCAATAAAATATTTATTTGAAGAACTTACCCTAATATAGAGATATTTAATAATATGGATCTTCAACTTGAAAGAAAAAAAAAATAGAAGAAAAAGTGAATAAATTAGATTTTCTTTACAAAAAATGAAAATCATAAAAATAATTTAAGACTTTTGAAAAAAAAAAGTTAGAAAGAGATATGAAGTTGAAGAAAATTTTTAAGATCTTTGTATGCAAGAGTCTCTTTTATAGTGAACTCAAAAATCCAAGAGTTTTTGGCATTTATGATTTTATTTATGATTTTATGATTTTAAGTGGTGCTTTATATGGGGTTTAGGGATATTTGAAAAAAAAAAAAGAGCCGATACTTTAATTTCCAAAAAAACTTTTCAGCTATTTTCAACCTGAAATATATATAAATAAATTAAAAAGGGAAAAAATCCCCTAAAATTTGAAACGGTTTAGTTGAATAAGAAGAGACAAAAAAATTCAATTAAAAAAGGAAAAAAAATCAGAATTTTGAATAGGTTAATTGGATTGATTAGAAGAGACATTCAAATTTTGAGATAGAATATTAAATAGAACCAAAAAAAGGGGGAATTTAAGGGCAATTAATTTGGGATTGTCTTTTGAATTCTACAAGACAGCCATCAAAGCCTCATAAGTCATAACATTATCATTAATAAAATAATAATCATTGTTTTAATTGCATGAATTTAGTATGGCAATTTAAGAATCAACGTATTCCAATAAGGTCGAATAGGAAAGGTTTTTTATTAAATTATTTTTTGACGAAATTGAATACGGAAGATTAGCTTTGAGATTATTTATTATTTGGAAAATAAATTAAGGTATTTTTGCATCGTAGAAATATTTTAAAAAATTAAATATTTATTAATAACATAAAATATTTCATAAAATATGATTATATTTGATATATGATTTGATTATTTGTAAGATTATTGATTTGAATATTTTCTAGACATTTATTAAATTGCCAAGATTATTATATACTATTGATTTGAATATTTTATAAGCATTTATTTAATTTCCACACGGAGGTCTCTGGTTAAAAAAGGTTGTATATTATATATTATTGATTTGAATATTTTCTAAGAATGTATTAAATTGCCTAGATTATTATATATTATTGATTTGAATATTTTCTAAACATTTATTTAATTTCCACATGGCGGTCTCTGGTTAAAAAGGCTATTATTATATTATTATATATTATATATTATTGATTATTCATTTGAATATTTTCTAAGCATTTATTTAATGTCCACATGGCGGCCTCTAGTTAAAAAAGACTGTTATTA
Organism: Dipteronia sinensis; assembly: GCA_033220585.1. Taxonomy (NCBI): domain Eukaryota; kingdom Viridiplantae; phylum Streptophyta; class Magnoliopsida; order Sapindales; family Sapindaceae; genus Dipteronia; species Dipteronia sinensis. The sequence continues at coordinate 14,191,738 of CM065638.1, read as the reverse complement.
TATTATGATATATGACATATGATATGATATATTAAAAAAATTAAAATAAAAAATTAATAACATTTATTATTGTCACGTGTCACGTGTCACAATCACATCAAAAGTAGAAAAGAAGATATTATTACAATATTATATATTTAAAAAAATAAAAAAAATTGATAACATTTATGATTGCTATATGTTACAACCAAATCAAAACTAGAAAAAAGTCTATTATTCTTATATGATATTTGATATTATATATGATTTTAAAACAATAAAAAAATATCTATTGTTATTATATGATATTTGATATATGATATGTGATTTAAAAAAAATAAAAAAAATTAATAACATTTATGATTGCCATGTGTCGCAACCACATCAAAAGTAGAAAAAAGTCTATTATTATTATATTATATATGATATGATACGGATCATAATCAAATCAAAGCGATGGCCACTGGTCGCCAACTGCCCTCCTTAGCTACCGCTAGTGACGTGTTTGGTGCACACCGTACTATGTATCTATAATCATGCCAAAATTGTTATATATTTTGGCCTTCATATCTTTATCCTTAATCTCGTTTTCGGGTGTTTTTGTGTGTTTTATGGCTATTTTATTATGTTTTACAGGCAATATGTGTAATCCCGATCTTGGAGAAGAAGTGAGGAATTCAGGCGCAAAAACTAGCCAAATGAAGCAAGAAGAATATATTTAGTACGCTGGTGTGTGCGCGGGTACCTTACCCGTGCACTCCCAAGCTTCAGAACTTCGCTAGTCACACCAGCGCATCAACCCAAGAACCAGAAATCATAAATCCTTTAGAAAAGACCAAAGTACCCAGTTTGCTGGTACTGCGCGGGTCCTACCAGCACAGTAACCAGCGAACAGAAGAAAGAAACAGCTGGAGAGGATTTGCGTGGGTCTCTACCCACGCACATGTACTCGCACACTAAGTACATCATGCTTGCCACATCAGCATTTTTAGATCTACTCTTGGAAGCCCTATATATACATCCTTTTCTCATTACGAAAACTCTCTCTCTCTCTCTCTCTCTCTCTTCTCTCTCTTTTCTCTCCCTTTACCACACTCTCTCCCAAGAACACTCTTTTCTAATCCCTAATCACTAACCTTAGATCTAGGAATCATTTCTCACCAAACCTAACATTATCCTCACCATCTCTACTCAATAAGGCCACTAGGAGAATGGATTAAAGCTTTAAGAAGGAGGAGTTCCACATGTGTCTTTTCTATCTTTTATCTCTTAGCATTTAGTATCTAATCCATTTGTGGGAGTTGATGTAATTAAACTTGAGTTTTGGGCTTTCCAATATATTTCGAATATTTGATCTATTCTAGTTTCATTCATTTGTTCATAATGTATTTAACATCTCTTTGAATTAAGTACGCATATTGACTCTTGGTTTATTGATTGATGTTGAATGTCTTGAATGATTATTAATTTGAATTTGGTATCCTCTTAGTTGGGTAGGCACACCAACTCCCAATTCAAGTTGGTATCGGATTAAGAATCTTCTTGGGTTGAGTAGGCACACCTACTCTCAATCTAAGTTGAGATACACATATTTAGGTGACTAAACAAGCTAATTTGAATGGGAGGGATGTGTTGTGAGCACACCAATCCGACACATCTCGGCTAAAAGTGTGGAAGGGGTGGATTGTGAACACACCAATCCAAGCCATCCTAACTACCTTAATCTATCTAGGCTTCATGATAAACCCGCTCTACACTTAATATAGTACACCAATCATTGTTGTGTGGAGAGAGTTGAGTGATCTTAGAATCACACATAAAGGTGGATTTAGCCCAAATAGATTGAATCGGTTCTTAAAGGATTGATAGGATTGCCCACTATTCGTGTATGATTACATCGACTCCTACTCATTCCACCATCATTAATTTGCATTAAATCTAAGCTAGTTGCATTTAGTATAACTTAGTTTAATTGCGTTTTAGTTGTTAACCTTTTCAAACCAACCATGGCATTTTACTTTTATGCATTTTAGTATTATTAATCCTAATATAGTCATTGCTACTCCTAATCCATGTAGACGATACCCTTACTTGTCATTGCACTTGTTTTGTACACATTTTGTGGCATTTGAGGTTTTTATAAATTACTTTTGACGGCCATTTTCTAACGATAAAAATGTACATCGTCAAAATGGTGCTGCTGCCGGGGATTGGCTAGTGTAGTAGTGTTTAAATTAGTTTTAATAGTATTAGTTTCTTAGTTAGTATTTTTAGTCTCTTTGTTTCTTTTTACTTCTTTTTGTATTTTGTATTTTTTATTTTGCAGGTTTTAGGACTCTATGGATTTCTTCATGCAAGACTCGAGGCCAAGCTATCAACTAATGAGCATATCAGATGAAAATGAGTTGAGAGAGCTTATGCGAAAATGCAATAGCACCAATGAGCGAATTGTAGCAGAGTAAAACTTCAACAAATATGTGCTATCTAGCTGTCCAGAACAAGGAATGGAGTCTGATTTTGAAGAAAGTTTCAACACCTCTACAGTAGCATCAAATAAAGGCTACAAAACCATCTCATACCTACCAAGGGATGAAACACAAATGACCCTTGAGGAAGGAAGAAGCACAATGTTGAAAGAGATGTGCAAGGAGATGATGGATGCCGAAAAAGAGCAAATATCATGTATGGAGCTGTTGAAGAAAGAAAATGCAGCACTTCAAGTGAAAGTAGAAGAAGTCTCCAAAGAAAAAGATGCCATGAGGAAAAGCTATGCGAAAAACATATAGCTTTTGAAGAAGGAGCTAGAAGATCAGGACGCCTTAAAGGTGTCAAAGATAGAGAAGCTCCAAGAGCTAAAGAAAAAAAGCTCATACTTGAAGTGGAATCACTCAGAGTAGAAAACAGTACTATCAAGAAGAAGAATGACGAAGTCTCTGACAAGAACAAGGAATTAGAGGAACAAATTGATAGACTGGAAGTTGCGAAGAGTACAACATTGGAGGAATTCTTGAACTTCACAAGCGTATCAAAAGAGTTTGAAGATAAAACAACTCACAAGTTAAAGGAGATGCAAATGGAAATTGAGCTAAAGTTCACCGCCCTGGATGATGTGAAAAATGGACTTAATAGGAAAGAAGAAGCTCTCAAAATAACAAAGGCAATAGAAGGTGACCACATTATGAAGTTGGGTAATTGGAACCAGCGGTCAAGACAATATTAACGAATTTTCACTCAAAGCCACAGAGTCACCAATTGAAAGAGAGAATTCCTAACTCTTCCCTCGTGTGTTATTTTTGTTCAAACAGAGAGCATTTTAAAAATGAGTATTATACAGTGAATAGAAATAGGAAAATGAGAGGTGCTAGGAGTAGGAAAAATTCTCCTAAGGGCTAAGAAGATTTGGGTAAGGAAAGACCAAATACACTTAATGAGAAATATGAGGCAAGAAAAGATAAAATGACCACCTAAGTTTATTTGGGTTGCTAAGAAGAAGGAATTCCTAAACTTAGTCAAACCACCATTAGTGGACCCTAACCCCTCAACCTGTGCATCCAATTAAAAATCTTTGAAGCATGTATGGACTGCACAATTCATTTTCTCTTTTTGATCTCATTGTTGCCCATTTTGTTTGATTGATTTGTGCTTGTCATTGTATGGGTAAATTTAGGTTTGGGGGAGAAAATGTATTTTGGAATCTATTTTAATTTTGTGTTTTGTTTTTATGTTTTAGTTGCTAATAATATAATAAGGCAAGTTGAGTTTGTATTTTAAGTATGTGTAGGCCAGGAGGCGAAAAATAAAAGAAGGCAGAAATTTGGGGTTGAAGGACCAAATCAGAAGGTGAAAAAAGAATATCTCAATGCGCGGATCCATGCGCTAGTGTACACCAGCGCACCAGCAAGGAAATAAGAACCTGACAACGCTATGCGGGGGTCATACTGAGCGGGTGTCCACCGGCGTATGACTAGTGCAATTCACTGAATCCTTAGTGCAAATGTTCAGATGTGCGCTACATTGCGCGTGTGAAGGCCACCAACACACAAGGGAACATGTGCAGGTACGGATGCATGGGTGAAGACCTGCGCACATTAGGAAAATACCCGCGCACAATGCACGTGTATATATATGTTGTCACTTTTATTAGGGCTCCACCAACACTTTCAAACCGAAATTATGTTCTTCTTTCTCTCTCAAGGTAGTTTTCTTGTTTCTTCCACACGTAAGTGCGATAATCAAGCACAAAGGTGTGAATTTTTCACTATAATCTTGTGTTAATTGCGTAAATCATTGTTCTTAACCACTTTTCTCTCTACAAACTCTCCACATGCATGAACTTAATCCTTGTTGGATGAACCCATGAATTTTTACCTTTTTGTGTTCAATTGTATGTTGGGTTTGATTATGTATTGCATGTTGTTGTGTATCGGTATGCTTTCAACTAAAATCTATTCATGATTGTGCATAAACTTTAAATTTTAGGGTTCATGAGTTGAGTTTGTGTATTTGACAAAATTGACTGATGAATGGTTGTTTGATTGATGCTAGAATAGAGTTGAGGGTGAATGTGAGTGTTAAATCAAAATTATGGCATGTAGAAGTAGAAGTAGAATTGTGCATGTAAAAATTCATGCAGTTCTGGGCAAGTACGCGGGTGCGACTGCCTGGGTACCCGTGCAAATGTACCCATGCACTGCATGCATTTTGCCCAAAATTTCTTACTTGATTCACTTACTCTTTGTGTTTTCACTTGCTCAAATCTGGAATATATTCATCCTTGAAGTTATTTGTTTTCTCTTGCAGAGGACAAGCAAATCCAAATCACTTGCAAAGAAATTTGGCCTAGGACCATGCAAGAAAAAGTCAGATATTGGGCTGCCACCACCGTGTACCTTGAACAGTGATTTCATTAGTCAGTTGGAAAAGTTCAGAGAGAGAAAAATAATAGAAGAAAGGGGAATAGCTAGAGATGAGCTAGATGATAGACACAATGTGATGGCAGACTTTCACACGTTCCCCTCTTGTATACTATAGACGTGTGGTAGAGGAGTTCTATGCGGGGATGGTCCCCAATGATTTCAAGAACCGTCGTCTAGTGATGGTTCGTGGAAGAGTGGTCAGTATTACCCCTGTAGAAATCAACCGGTACTTCAGAACTGAGAGGCCGGACAATGTGCCAGAAAACAGTCTCAGTGGGGGTGTTACTCGACACAAGCTTCATACCAGACAAAATGTAGACCTAGCCAATGCCCTTGTGATTCAGCCGATGACTTTTTAGGTGGCGCTGAGCTATTGCCTCAAACACACAAACTTGAAGATTGAGTTAGGGCTTTGGCATATCTTCGTTTCTCACTCCATAAGGCCACGAGACCACAAGACATCAGTTGCTTTTGAGGTGGCCATTATTCTACACTGCATCTAGCATGGTAGTTATATTGATGTCCGTCTCGTAGCTTACTCTGACATCCTCATGGTGGGACATATGGACAAAGAGAGCCAGTTACTTCTATTCCCGTGCTTGATCACAGAGTTCTACAGGAGAACATAAGTTGACTTCAGAGATGATCCACTCGTGTCACACCAGGGATATATTGGGATTCTCACCTAGGAGACATTGCAGATAGAGAGGGATCCTTCCAACTGGAGGAGGAAAATATGAAGAAGAAAAAACAGAGCTGAAGCTGGTTCGAGCAGGCATGCGTCGGAGGTTGTTGATAATCAGATGGAGTTCGATCATGAGCAGATGGACTATACTTAGGGGGCTCCAACCCTAGCTTCTACAGCTACTAGTGGCGACTATCAGATGCCATGACAGACTCTGATTTTTGGGATGGCGAATCTCTAGGCCACAGTGAACGTAATGAGCTCCAACATCGCCACAGAAATCAGAGAGAACAGAGATAACGTTGAAGATTTATGGACCAATATCACAGGAATGTGCAAGGATTTGGATCTGATGCCATATGCTAGGAAAAAAGAAGAGATCAGCACCGACAGTTTATCAAGGAGGTCCAGTGATCGACGTCTATAGGGCTGAGTATCAGGCTGTACTGTAGCATTCGATGTGAGAGTTTAACGAGAGGGCCAGAACCGAGCTTGATCCAAAAGGCAAGGGGTCGATGGTAGATGATGTAACTAAGTCATCAAAGAAGGATTGATACAACAGACATCTCAGTTTATTTTCATTGCTTGCCATTTTTATTATTATGTTTAGTAAACTTTATTTATTTTATTTTCTGCACTTTTTGTTAGGGTTTTTGCCCTAAAGCTTATAATTTGTAAATGTGAATTCAACATAAATAAAATAAGTAATTTATTCATTCAAACTGTTTCACACTTTTATATAATATGCGTATTTAACATCCAAGATTGTCGGATGTAATTTCAAATTGAGTATATGAATGTCATATACAGATGGATTTAGTTTGAAACGAGCAATCTAAAGAATCCGTAGATAGCAAATAAATATGGGTACTTTATTTGTGGTTAATCTACAACTGCAGTCCATTCCGTAATATACAGTGATCTTATCCTGAATCATTCATATGGTGATACAAGAATGGAAGCATATTGTATGATGTGATCATATAGGACTGAGCCACTATTTAAATGAATCTCTCACTAAGATTCGTTTACGCCGAGATTCATATATATCGACAAATGATGGCTATAAATGGGTGATCTTAATTCTGAGTGTCTTATCGACTCCTTCAGGTTATATTATGATTTTTGATGTATCATGGGTGAGGTCGGAGTTGCATTCCCGATCAATATGCTTTGTATATTAGGATCGAGGTTTGGCTTGTCGTTGGGAAGGTTTGTACACAATAGTGGAATCCAATCCTTCTTACGAGAAGCAGACAATAGTTCCCTTAAAGGTTGATTCGGGGCTTGAACAATATGAGCGCTCTCCTAATTTCGTGAGGAATGTAGGATTTATTGTTCATTAGAGAATCAATGATACTTAATGGAAAATATGTAATTAGATGGGTATAACAGACATTATGACCCATCTCTAATTATGAACTACTTGTGGATGATTATACCATATGTAACATCGGAAATAAAGGGATGACTGGCTAGCCAATTCCAAATGAATGATTTGGGAGAGGCAAGTTATGATCTAGGGATCCAACTTATAAGGGATCGTAAGAACAAACTCACTGCATTGTCTTAGGCATCTTATATCGACAAGATTCTTTTACGTTTTTCGATACAGAACTTTAAGAAAGGTAATTTACCTTCCAGGCATGTAGTTCACTTGTCTAAGGAACAGTGTCCTAAGACACCTCAAGAAGTTGAGGATATGAGACGGGTGTTCCGTATGCGTCATCAGTAGGTAGTCTCATGTATGCTATGTTACGCACGAGACCGGACATCTGCTTCATAGTGGGAGTAGCCAACATATACCAGTCTAACCCAGGATTGGATCATTGAGTTGCTGTCAAGACTATTCTCTAGTATCTTCGGAGAACGAGAAATTTTATGCTAGTGTATTCTGGACAGGATTTGATCCCGTTAGGATACAGAGATTCTGATTTTCAGTTAGACAAGGATTCTAGGAAATCCATGTCTGGATCGGTATTCACCCTTGGTGGTGGAGCCATTGTGTGGAGGAATATTAAGCAATCTTGTATTGCTGATTCCACCATGCAAGCTGAATAGGTAGCCGTTTGTGAAGCTGCTAAAGAGGTTGTTTGGCTCCGAAAATTCTTGAGTGATCTGGAAGTTGTTCCAAATCTGGATAAGCCCATCACACTTTATTGTGATAGCAGTGGTGCTATGGCTAACTCTAAAGAACCAAGAAGCCACAAGAGAGGGAAGTATATATAGAGAAAAAATATCATCTCATCAGAGAGATAGTGCAGAGAGAAGATGTGACTGTGACCAAGATAGCGTCACAGGACAATCATGCTGATCCATTTAGGAAGACCTTACCGACTAAAGTGTTTACGGGTCAGCTAGATAGTCTGGGTTTATGAGACATGTGTCACATGCTTTAGTGCAAGTGGGAGATTGTTGGGGTTTTTGCCCTGAAGTTTGTAATTTGTAAATGTGAATTGAACATAAATAAAAAAAGTAGTTTATTCATTCAAATTGTTTCATACTTTTATATTACATGTGTATTTAACATCTCAGATTGTCGGATGTAATTTCGAACTGAGTATATGAATGTCATGAACAGATGGATTCAGTTTTAAACGAGCAATCTAAAGAGTCCGTAGTTAGCAAATAAAGCTGGGAACTTTATTTGTGGTTGATCTACAGCTGCGGTCCATTCCGTAATATATGATGATCTTATCCTGGATCATTCATATGGTGATACAAGAATTGAGGCACCTTGTATGATGTGATCATATAGGAATGTGCCACGATTTATATGAATCTCTCACTGAGATCCGTTTACGTTAAGATTCATATATATATATATACATATATATATATATACATATATATATATATATATATCGACAAATGATGGCTATAAATGGGTGATCTTAATCTTTAGTGTCTTATCGACTCCTTCAGGTTAGATCGTGATTTTAGATGTACCATGGGTGAAGTCGGAGTTGCATTCCCGATCAATACGCTCCATATGTTAGGATCATGGTTTGGTTTGTGGTTGGGAAGGTTTGCACACAATAGTGGAATCCACTCCTTCTTGCGAGAAGCGGACAGTAGTTCCCTTAAGGGTTGATTTGGGGCTTGAACAATATGAGCGCTCTCCTAATTCCGTGAGGAATGTAGGATTTATTATTCATTAGATAATCAATGGTACTTAATGGAAAAGATGCAACTAGAGGGGTATAACGGACATTATGACCTATCTCTAATTATGAACTGCTTGGGGATGATTATACCATATGTAATAACTATATCGATGGACACCGAAAGTTATTGGTTTGTGTAAAAACATCTACAGTTGAGAGAATGCAGCTTCAGGTTTTTAGTGGAATAACACCGAAGTTAATAATTATGAAATATTAATTAAAGAGTTTAATTAATTATTTCTAAGGATTGTTGGAACTCAAAATACTGTGAGTCAATTGGGTCCCCTTGCTAGCCCGATTGATTAAGGTAACAAGGGTCACTGTTAATTAATTGGATTGTCCAATTAATTGTGTTACGAAAGTGACACGTGTCTATTCGGGAATTAGTTGAATAATGAGATTATTTAATTAATGAATATTAATGATTATGTTAATTAAATAATTAGATTATTTAATTATGTAATTAATCATTAGATGGAGGGTGTTGATTGATATTTAATTTTGAATGAAGATAAGATAATTTGATTATTTTATTTCCATTAAATTAATTATATAAATTTGAATTTAAAAGAGTTTGAATTCAAATCAAATCAAATAAATTAATATTAATTAATATCTTTAAAGATATCAAATATCTTTAAAGATTTGATTAATTAGTTTAATTATATGTGTATATATATATATATATATATATATTATATGTTTTTGAAAACTAACAACACAACATACGTTCACAATAGAGAGGCAATTTTTGAGTGTATAGAATCAAAGAAGAAAGAAACAATCCTAGAAAGAGTTCTAGGTTTTTTCGGCCAAAAGAATTTTTTTTTTCTTCTCTTCATCCTCCTTGTTTCTGAGTACCGTAACGCGCCCACACGCCGTTACCAATCCCGGGAGATAGCCAGAAAGATATTGTGGTTCAAATCAGGAAGCATATCGAAAAGAAGAAGGAGCCTACAAACGTTGGTATGAAATAGTTTCATCTCTTTCTTATTGTTTTCGTTTATAATGTACAAATGTGTTAGTTTGTGATTGCATTAAAATTTTTAAAACCCCATTCCGCTGTGCAATCCAAAATCTGGAACCTACACTTTTAGCTTTATTTTGGTTGATTCAATAACTCTTAGTGGATGATGTTTAGTTTGAGTATTTTTGCGATTTTGGAGTTTGGTTAATTTAAGGATATGCATTTGAGATTTATATTTGTATGGTTGATAACTTTTTGGGTAGAAGTTGTGTTTCAAGCTAGGTTCTTCATCTCTTGAAATTGACACACCGGCCACTTACGAGTCATGGAGGGACGAGCAAGTCAAGAGTGCTCAGAAAACGGGCGGGAACCTAATCAAATAATGGATTACATGAAAAAGACCACATCGGTTTCATTTCTTAATCTCAATGATGAATTAATTTTTCCTAACTTTTTGGTTAGTTTGTTTATATTTGTGGATATGGAATAATATTTTGTGAGGATGGATATATATATTGAAGAGAAATTATTTTGCAGATATCTCCAGTATATTTTCAATTTTGATATGAGATATTATTTTGGGAATGTTGAAAGAAAAATTTGAGCTTATTGATTTATTCAATTTTGAATACATATGTGAGTATACATGTTTATTTTCGAATATATAGCCCCGGTTGGTTTGGGGGTGGTTTTAATCGCTCACATTTTGTATAGGTCTTTGAACATATGGTTAGATTCGGTTTGGGGGTCATCATGCCCCCATTTCGTCAATTTTGTTGAATGAAAGTGCTTGATGATTTGTTTGTGCATAAATGTCAAATATTGTATGATTGCCTTTATATGATTGGGCCATTTTAGAGTCTTTTAATTTTTGTTGAGCATTGATTGCGCGGGATTAGTGCCTAGGTTGTTGAGTTTTTAAGTCAGTTAGGTGCATGCCGCTAGACCGAGCTCTCTTGTCTTCAACATTGAGGACAATGTTAGGTTTTGGTTTGGGGGTATGGACGCCTTTTCGAGTCGTGTTGTTGTTTTTGAGTCATTTTTCGTGTCTTATTTTTTTTCAATTTTGTTACTTAGCCAAATTTTTTGAGCTTTAATTAGCTTGGTGAGATATCATGAGCATAGTGTTTGTGACGAATTTGTGTATGCTTTGTGTGCTTGTTCATAGCTCTGAGTCACTTTAGGGGTCTCACTTGCACTGCATGGGTTAGTCCCATCTTTTAGTGTCTAAGTTGAGGGGACTCGGTGCTCAAGTGCCTTGTTCTAATAGTGGAGACAACCCCTTAAGAGTTTCACAAACACAAGCCAAAAGTGCGCAATTCGAGGGAAAATGTTTTTCAAACCTTTAAACATTATTCAAACACCATGCATAGTCTCATTACATCAAAATCATCGGGTATCATAGAATATGCATCATAAAAGTGGACTGCTTGTCAGAAACTTTTATTCCCTTGGTAGATGGAATCTTTGAGGTGATATTAGGCAATGTGTGTTTCAGCCACTTAAAAATGCCAAATACTTACCATTCCATAATGTGTGTGCTCCCAAGCCAATTTTGAAGCCAAACACATTTAGACTTTTTCATTTTACACCTACATTACCCATAACCAAGCAACCTAAACACTAAGTTAACCATCAGTTAATTGATCTGTTAAGGATTAAGATTGAATGCAAAATGTGCTCTAATTCTCAGATGGCGTGTACCTAGGCAAATAAGCGATGAGTTGTAAAAGTATGTGCAAAAGTAAAAGGCAAGAAAATAAAGAAAAGAAAAAAAATAAGAAAAGAAGCAATCAATAAAAAAAAGAAAAAGAAAAGAAAAAAAAGAAATATGCTTAAATTTGCGTTGCTTAAATTGTAAGCACTACTCAAATGGGTAACAAGAGTAGTTAGTGATTGCACTTGGATTTATGTAAGCCTGGAAGCCTTAATATATTCTTGTACTTAGAAGTGGTGTTGCATGAGAAATTAAATGTTTAAGTGTAGAATGTATTGTCTTAACTTGGTTGATTAGTGCATTGTGCCTAAATTCCCATTCTTTCTAATCACCAATCACCTTGGCCCCGTTACAACCAAATGGAAAATACCTAGTTGATCTTAGGGGAAATTTAACTTGAGAATATTAGTCGATGCATGCTCTTTCCACGTTCATGGCACTTGATTCTTTCATGAGACTTATTCATGAAAAATAGCTTTTATTTTGTTTGAAATGTATGCAACTGTTTTGATTCCATTACATGAACTCATTTGCATACATGTTGAAAGAGTGTGAACCTAGGTTCGGTGTTGAAAAATAAAAGAGATACCATGTGAGAACCTAGTGTTGAAGCGAATTATGCTCGGGTTGTGAGAGTGAGTAGTTTCCAAAGCGATGGCGCTTGAAATTACACAACGTGTGTCTAATACAACCTAGAGGGAGGGGGGGGGGGGGGGGGGGGGGGGGGGTGAATTGGTTGTTATCAAAATATTTACCAACTTTTCCACTTAATCAAAATTAATCTCAAAGCATAACATGAATCAACAATCCAAATAAAAATAATAATACAATGCGGAAAACAATAAAAACACGATGAGTTATTTACGTAAGAAACCCTCAAACTTGGCAAAACTCACTAGCTAGATTACTAGCCACTCCGGTCCACAAAATTCACTATATGAGATATCGATTACAACCTAGGTTGACCTTCTATCACACCGTTCTCGGAAGAACTCGGCTATCTCTACCCGTAAGCCTTTTATAGTGTTCGTGACCTTGCTCGTGCACTACACCTTGTAGTAACAAGACTTTAACTCAATGAAGAGATAATGCAAGTCTAAGTGAATATGCAACGATACTCAATAATGCAATATAATGCTAGACAACACTATATGCTTAATTAGAGATTTAATGACAAGTCAATAGAACCTAATTATCAATGTCTAAATGAATACTCATAAAGACTTAGCTAGATGACATAAATGACATAGAATTTCTAGCTATCATTAACTACCACATTCAATCAATATAATCACTCACAATATATTCAACATATATTCATGTGGTAGAGACAATGCATTTAATCATCCAGTAAATGCAAATCCTAGAACAATGTCTATCATAAACAATCTCAATTAATCAATGAGATAAACTTAGCTAGATGTCGTAAAACACTTAGAATGATAGCTATCAAAATCAATCACAATAAACCCAAATTAATCAATATAAAGTCTCACAAATAATTCAACATATATTCAACATATATCATTTTGTAGAGACAAGCATTTAGTCATATAATAAATGCAACCCTAGAGTCAATCCATCACAAACAAACTCAATCAATTGATAAAATGATTTTGCTAGATGTTATATAAACTTAGGATGCTAGCAATCATAAATAACTCAATCAAAGAGAGACCCACGAAATTCCTTCACAAATATTCAACATGTATTCAGTAAAAATACCCAACAATATATTTATCATATAATCAACATACATACAACAATACATTCATCAAAAGATAATAATCAAGCATTTAATCATGTAATAAATGCTAAACCTAGGTCAAGAACATCAATATATGAAATAGAAATGAAAATGATGTTACTTAGTCAAGAACTTGAAGACCCATGTCAATAGAATGATGAATGATGAAGATGATGAAAGATTGGAGTTGATTGGAGAGTTAGAAATCAATGGATTGAAGCTTTCTCTCTCTAAAACGAGCTCTCTCTCTCTAGGGTTTAATTTCTGGATTGCTGGTCTAAAATGGTAAAGAAGATGGTATATTTATACTGGGGAAAAATGAGTTGAAGAGAAAAGACAAAACTGCCCTTAATAAAAAAAAACCGAGCTGACCCGCGGAAACCTATCACAGAACTGCAGCTTGATATTCAAGCGGCTCAAAACATGATCAAACGACATCAAAAAAATTCGTATAATATACCGTTGGAAATGTATGGAAATATAATTTCCATTCCAATTTACAGAATGAGGTTTTGATATCTATAGAAAAAGTTATGGCCATTTGGGTGACCAAAGGTCAGATTCGGATAAAAATAGAGTTGCCCTGTTTTAGTGGTCACTTTTGAGATTTCAAAACAAATTCAAACAGTCATGAAATATTACGAATAATATACCGTTGGAAAGGTATATGTGTCTAGTTTATCCATAAGTAAACAAAAATCATCATTTTGGATCTTTGTATAAAACATTATGGTCACAAGACCATACAAAGGTCTTTTTTGAAAAATATTTAAATCATTGAAAACCAATCTTTTGAAACTAGACACATTACTCCAAATAACCAAACCAAATCTAACATAATGCACACAACAAGAAACACAAATGCAATCATAGAAGTGCAATAACAATTAACATACATGAAGTGTGTGATAAACACAAATACATGTAATCAAATAAACATACATGCAAGAGATATGGATATGCATATGAAAGTGTGTGTGTGCAACTAATCTCTTCAAGAAGTCAAGTCAAGTGATATACCTTCTTGAAGCACTTTGAGATGTCCGGAAGCTTGTCAATCACAATCACCTACGCTACCCGTTACATAACAATCCCAATGTGGTTTTGACAACGAAATAAGCCAACCAAAAACTGAGGAACTTACAACGCTTTAAGTGTGGGATTCGTGTTGTGCGAGTTTTTCATGGGGTGCCGTGGAGTTATTTAGAACATTTTACATGAGCCTATTCCTCATTCCCATGATCTTTTTCTTATCTCTCAGCTAGTTGGCTTGCAGCGGATTTGTTTGAGTCTAGGAATTTTTAGATTGAGTCATGTTTGTTGTGTCGTGTGTTTTTTTTAATTTGTTTTACTAGAGGACGAGCAAAGATTTGGTTTGGTTTGTGGGTATCTCATCATGCCAAAATTGTTATATATTTTGGCCCTCATATCCTTAGTCTCGTTTTTGGGTGTTTTGTGTGTCTTATGGCTCTTTTATTGTGTTTTGCAAGAAATAGGTGTAATCCCAATCTTGGAGAAGAAGTGGGGAATTTAGATGAAAAAATCAGCAAAATGAAGCAAGAAGAATAGATTCTGTGAGCGGGTACCCTACCCGTGCACTCCCAAACTTCAGAACTTCGCTGGTCACAGCAGCGCATCAACCCACGAACTGAAAATCAGAAATCCTCCAGAAAAGACCAAAGTGCCCAGTTTCCTGGTACTGCGTGGGTCCTATCAATGCAGTTACCAGTGAATAGAAGAAAGAAAAAGCTAGAGAGGATGTGCGCAGGTCACTACGTGGGTTCATACCTACACACATGTAACCACGCACTATGTACATTAGGCCTGCCACATCAGCATTTTTAGACCTACTCTTGGAAGCCCTATATATACATCCTTTTCTTATTACGAAAACTCTCTCTCTCTCTCTCTCTCTCTCTCTCTCTCTCTATTTTCTCTCATTTTACCACACTCTCTCCCAAGAACACTCTTTTCTAATCCCTAATCACTAACCTTAACTCTATGAATCATTTCTCACCAAACCTAACATTATCCTTACCATCCCTACTCAAGAAGGCCACTAGGAAATTGGATTAAAGCTTCAAGAAGGGGGAGTTCCACATGGGTCTTCTCTATCTTTTATCTCTTAGCATTTATTTTGTATTTAACATGAGTAGCTAACCCCTTTGTGGGAGTTGATGTAATTAAACTTGAGTTTTGAGCTTCCAATATATTTCGAATATTTGATCTATTCTAGTTCCATTCATTTGTTTTTGATGTATTTAACATCTCTTTGAATTAAGTAGGCACACCAACTCTTGGTTTATTGATTGATGTTGAATATCTTGAATGTTTATTAATTTGAATTTGGTATCCTCTTGATTGGGTAGGCATACCAACTCCCAATACAAGTTAGTATCGGATTAAGAATCTCCTTGGGTTGAGTAGGCACACCTACTCTCAATCTAAGTCATAGATTTAGGTGACTAAACAAGCTAATTTGAATGGGAGGGATGTGTTATGAGCACACCAATCCGACATATCCAAGCTAAAAGTGTGGAAATGGTGGATTGTGAGCACACCAATCCAAGCCATCCCGACTACCTTAATCTATCTAGGTTTCATAAGAAACCCGCACTACACTCAATAGAGTACACAAATCATTGTTGCGTGGAGAGAGTCGAGTGATCTTAGAATCACACCTAAAGGTGGATTTAGCCCAAATAGATTGAATCAGTTCTTAAAGGATTGATAGGATTGCCCACTATTCGTGTATGATTGCATCGACTCCCACTCATTCCACCATCATTAATTTGCATTCAATCTAACCTAGTTGCATTTAGTATAACTTAGTTTAATTGCATTTTAGTTGTTAACCTTTTCAAACCAACCATGAGATTTTACTTTTATGCATTTTAGTATTATTAATCCTAATCTAGTCATCGTTACTCCTAATCCCTGTGGACGATACCCTTACTTGCCATTGCACTTGTTTTGTAAACATTTTAAGGCATTTAATGTTTTTATAAATTACTTTTGACGGACATCTTCTAACAACAAAAACTTACCTCGTCAATCTCTAAAACACATTTAGAACTGAATTGATTGCCGCAGTTATGACACTTACTTGTGTGATAGTTGTTCTCTTGAATATAATGTCCCTCTAATTTCTTAGGGTCTCCTAATCTCTTGCCGCAAAGTAGACATGTCGTGCAAGACATCTATATGAAATAAACAACTAATTATAAATCATAAAAAAAATCACTTGTGTTTGTCAAGAGAAAACAATCAAGAATTCTAAAGAAAAATGAACAATAAACAACCAACGAATGGTCGACTGCATTCTCATGTATTAACTCCATTTTCGTCCACTAGAAACACACAAAATTTTATAAACACACCGCGGTTTACTAAGCGATGGATTCTAGAGGTTTTACAGCGGGCTAGGGCATAGGCTGCAGACCGCGGCCCAGACTGCGGTTTTGGCTTGTTTTATGGACGAGAGGTTTTCTTGTGCGGAAATAAATCAATTCCAATAGGGTTTTGGCTTTCCCTAGTGCTCCCATATAAATACTATTGTTTTCATATGCTTAGGGCTGTATGAGAAATTGCTAGAGAGAGAGAGAGCAACTTGTAGAGAGACTGAAAGAGAGAGACATAGAGATTGTAATCAAACTCTGATAGAGGATTGAATGTAGGCGCGCTCCGTGAATGTAGGCTTTTGCTGAACCACGTAAGATTTCTCATATCGATTTCTTTTTCTTATTATTGCTTTCATTATCTACGTGTGTGATTTAGATTTGCGTGTGTGCGATTTCTTACAACAATTAGTATCAGAGCCTAGGTTAGAAGGATCTAAGGTTTTATGCAAATCTAGGGTTTATTGAGGCTGAAATAGAGAGAGAGACACATAGATTGTAATCAAACTCTGATAGTGGATTGAGTGCAGGTGCACTCCGTAGACGTAGGCTTTTATTGAACCACGTAAAATTTCTAGTATCGTTTTCATTTTCTTTTTCTTATTATTGCTTTCATTATCTGCATGTGTAATTTAGATTTGTATGTGTGCGATTCCTTACAACAACTGGTATCAAAGCCTATGTCCAGATGATCTAGGGTTTTATGCAAATCTAGGGTTTATTGAGGCTAGTGATTTTAGTTTAGTGAGGATAGGATCAGAGAAGGACTCTTACAAGATTGAGAAATTTGATGGTACAAATTTCAGTTTCTAAAGGATGCATATAGAGGACTATATGTACTATAAATACTTGCATTGGCTGATAGTAGAGAAGCCAAATAATGTACCCAGTGTAGACCGGATGGTCAAGCAGATGATTAAGGGCATGACCGACGAGAAGTGGTTACTCCTAGACAGCAGATCACTGGGAGCGAATCGTCTTAGTTTGACGGAATTGGTTGCCTTCAACGTTAAAGATCAAGAGACATCAGCAGATCATATGAAGACCTTATTGAACCTATACGAGCAACCTTCTACAGCGACAAATGTTCATCTAATAAAGAAGCTGGTAAATCTGAAGATGTCGAAAAATTAAAGTTTCAAGGATCACCTGAACCAATTCAATGAAGTTCAAGATGTGTTAAACTTAGTGTCCATGGTATTTGATGAGGAGTTCTTAGGCAGTATATTACTTTCCCAGATGCTAGAGAGTTGGTCGACGACATGTTAATCGATCCCCAATTCTTTCAGAAAAGAAAAGATAAACTTTCAGCAGGTTGTGAACATGATCATAACCGAATAAATCGGGATGTATAAAACAAGATCATGGGCATCATCTTCAACACTAAATATGGAAGGTAGAGAAACCATGAGCAGAAATCAAAACAGGAATCAACAAGATAGATCAAAGTAGATGGGTAAATCCATGTCAAGGGGCTATCGAGATAATAATTCGGGTAATTAACAGCGAAGCAAGAAAGACATCGAGTGTTAAAATTGTGGCAAGATGGGTCACTACTCGAGTGAGAGTAAGTCAGGAAAGAAAGACGATGGCAAGAGACGTGCGAACTGTGTTTTAAAGGAGTTAGACAATTGCCTCATCTACTCTTTGGAAGGCAATACTAAGTCTTGGGTGTTAGATTCAGGGGCTTCATTCCATGCCACTTCAGATCTGGATTTTTTCGAGAAATACGTCTCCGTAAATTTGGGTAAGGTGTATCTTGGTGACGGTCAAGCATGCGACATTATCAGGAAGGGAGATATAAAGATTCACCTAAATGGGTCCGTTTGGAAGCTCGATAATGTAAGGCACATACTAGACTTGAGGAATAATTTGATCTTCATAGGGTAGCTAGCGTCAGATGGTTATGTGACGACTTTCATAGGTGATAAGTGGAATATCTCAAAAGGGGCTATGATAATCTCCAAGGGAACTAAGAATGACTCGCTTTACACAACTAGCGATGGATATGGTTCGACCGCAGTAGCGGAGGGTAGAAAGGATCTTAATCTGTGGCACTAAAGGCTTGGGCACATGAGTGGTCAAAAGCTCAAGTGTCTACACTCGAGCGGTAAACTTTAGGGTTGAAATCCGTTGAGGTTTATTTCTATGAGAGCTACATTCTTGGGAAGCAGAAGCAAGTAAGCTTTAAGAAGACCAGAAGAGTACGAGCAAAGAAGAAGCTGGAACTAGTGTTTACCGACGTATGAGGTCCAGCTTCAGTCTCATCGACCAGAGGTAAAAAATACTTGGTCATGTTCATGGACGAACACTTTAGGAAGGTCTGAGTTTACTTTTTAAAGAACAAGTTAGAGGTGTTTGAAGCTTTCAAGAGGTGGAAGCTAGGGTCAAGAGTGAAACAGTTTTGAAGATCAAGAAGTTGCGTTTTGATAATGGAGAAGAGTACGAATACAACTAGTTCAATAAGTTTTGCTATCAAGGCAAGATAAAGCTCATAAGGACGATGCCGGGACACCGCAGCAGAATGGTATAGCAGAGCGGATGAATAGGATATTGACTAAGAGAGCTAGAAGCAAGCGACTATAGTCAGGGTTATTAGCGCAGTTTCGGGCGGAGACCGTCAATACAACAACATACTTGATCAATAGAGGATCGTTAAAGCCTTTGGACCTCGCTATACCAGAGGAGATCTGGAATGGGAAATAGGTAAAACCTTTTTATTTGAACGTGTTTGGGTTTTTCTCTTGAAAGTACAAACATGGTTAATTTGCCTAAAGCTAACCTAGAGGGGGGAGGAGGGGAGTGAATAGGTTTTTATACCTCTTTTCAATCCCTTGAAACAAACAAAAGTTTTTCTCTCTAGATAACTTGTATCACAATTTATTAAGCAAATACAAGCACACATAGATTAAAGAAAAGACATGCTCAATCAAGCAAAGTCAATATAGTATATGATTTACATGTTAAGAGATTTCACTTAACACATAAACAATTGAGCACTTGCATTCACATATATTAAAGATCTTTTCCTTAAAAAGAATATCAAACAAAAAGGTTCCAAACAAGATATTCAACAACACATATACAAATATCAAAGAGATAAGGATAGAGAAACTTGACACATGATTTTCACGTGGTAAAACCTCCTAAGAGGAAACATCCACATGTTGATACCACAAGTACCAGCAAAATCACCTTTCACTAGTTGGATAAAAATACACCATCATAAGTAACCAATCCACATGATACACTTCCTATTGGATATCCCTCATATCCTACCCGCATGCATTTTACTAATGAAAAGCTTGCCATTTTGCTCAACTTTCCAGATCACCCCGATCCTAGTCAAGACTCTTTGCTTAGCTTTCCGGATCATCTTGGTCCTAGCAAAGCCTTATAGCTCAACTCCCCGAACCAGCTTGGTTCTAGTCAAGCCTCCATACTTAACTTTCCGGACCGACCCTAGCTAAGACTTCACTTCTCATATTGAAGCATCACACTCCAACAAGAGACTTCTAACTTTTGCAAGGCAAATGATCTAAGTGTAATGCAAATGATACAATCACACACAACATAGAATAAATGATCAAAATATCCTATGGAAACTAGAATTAAACAATAAGCACACAAAGTATGATTTTCTAGTTTACAATACTAATAATAATATCATCACACAAATGATGCATGTACATATGAAATGTATGGATTATATACACTTCATGAAGAACTAGACATAGTCATCAAAATGCACAGAAACAAGTTTGTCAAGATCTTGAAACATGAACAACAACCTAGAGTATGTGAAACACCTAACACACCTTAAAACTTAGATTTTATTCATGTAACTAAAACTTGAACACATCTCATATTAATGAAGCATAAAACCAAAACTTTAGAACAAAAACCAAAAAAGCTAGATTCACAAAATATGTTCAATCAAATTTTCTAGCAATCATTTAGAGCACATATTCACAAGATAAACAATTAAATCCTAATAAGCACTAAATAATCAATTAAATGTGCTATTCCTAAATATGTTCAACTAAAGAGTTCTTTCACATGTAAAGGCTATCAATCATCAAAATACGATCATTCAACACACCCTAGATAATAAGATAGCACAATACAACTCACAAGCATGTGAAAACAAAGGTTTTAAGAAAACCTAACTCAACATACGTGTTTCTAATCAAGCTCATCTAGCTTATAATAGAGGCTCTATATCTCAATGACTATTTTTCAAGTAACATACACATATAGAAGAAGAAAACCCAAGGTAATTGAAGGCTTTGAAGAACAAAACTCAAAAGATAAATCACTACCTTGAGAAAAACGTGCAGTTTCATTTTTTTTCTGTAGAGCCACCAGATATCTTGAACAAATGACTTCAAACTTTCTTGGAGATGATATAGGACTCAAAAAAAAAATATTCTCCAACTTAAATCACTCAAATCGGATAAGAAATGAGTGAAATATGGTGTTTGGAATTTAGGAAAATTTTATGAGAAAATTCTACACATTTTCTTCTTTTTGAACAAATGAGAGGGAGAGGAGATTTAAAGAAAAAATGGGAGGGAAAGTGAAGTGGAGAGATGAGGGACTCGGCCAAATGGCTACGCGCCTCCTCAGGGAAGGTGGCAAATGGCCTTTGGCAATTTCCTTCTTCCCTCGCACTCCTCTCGCGTTCTTCGACCGTTCTCAGGCCTCCGAACTCTGAATTCGAATCCGTTTTTGGATTAAGAACCAAAAATCTCTCATACATATAGATGTCAACAAAACTTTCAAGAAAAATATGTAAATCGACTCGATACACAAGGACAAAAACCATGTTCGATAAATGTACAGAAAGTTTCGTAACTTCCAACTCGGAACTCGAAAACTAATGAATGAATAACCGAAATGACTGAAACACAATAAGGGATTATATGAGAATATATTCAAGTCCGATATCACAAAAACACAAACAAACAAGTACACGAACGCACAAGTATGTCATTTCCTAGATATAGTCATAGAACATGCATTTTATAAAATTTGTCAATTTAAATCTAATGCATGTGCATACAATAATATGTATGTGTATGTGTTATACAGATTTAGCACAACAATGCAGGGACACATGAATACAATGTGTGTGTGTGTGTATGTGTGTGTGCGCGCTCGCGTTAATAGCCTTGCAAAAGGAAAGAGGTCTAGATTACCTTTGATGTGCAATAACACTTGTTCCTTTTTGAAGACTTCTCTTTGCTTGACAAGTTGTCATTCTTTCTTCAAAGCTTGAATCATATCAACCTAGACAACTATTCAATACAAGAGAAATATCGTTTTGATATGGACTGTAAGCCAACACAAATCATAAACCTAACTTCTCTTATGTACATGTAGGTGATAATGCAAGGATCAAGATGGACGCCAAATTATTGAAATGCACCTTGGTAGGTTATGGTGAAGACGAGTTTAGCTATAAACTCTAGGATAACCAAAATTGTAAGGTGATCAGAAGCATATATGTTGTCTTCAACGAGAAAGTCATGTATAAGGATAGAAACACACAGATGTCAGAGCAGGGAGAGCTAGACTACTTTGGGTCAGAGGATGTATCGAGTGTTAGGATCGTGGAACGTGGTAATCAGAAAGTTGAAGAGCAAGGTATGCAGCCCTAGGTTAAAAAAACTTATACCATAGGATAAAGTTATAATACCACAAAGTCCAATCTGTTAGAGAATACTTAATCTGTATGTTGGGAATGCTTTGAGAAGATCCTTATAGGCCTAGAGTATACCGCAAATAACCACACGCCCACATGTGTTGAATATAAGGTATTTGCAATACCTATTGCTGACAAACGCTGGAGAATCTGAGTGCTATAAAGATGCATGTCAGGTGGAAGATGCGAGCAAGTGGGAGCTTGCAATGAAAGATGAGATGAAATCGCTTGTATCCAATTAGACTTGAGAGTAAGTCGAGTTGCTTGAAGGAAAGACATCCCTACAGAATAAATGGGTGTTTCAAATAAATGAGGAGCATGATGGTTCCAAGAGATATAAAGCGAGACTGGTGGTCAAAGGTTTTCAGCAAAAGGAAGGTATTGACTACATTGATATTTTTTTCTCCTATTGTTAAACTAACTACGATCCAGTTAGTGTTGAGTATTGTCGCATCAAAAGGGTTATATCTCGAGCAGTTAGATGTAAAGACTGTATTTATTCACGGTGATATAGAGGAGAAGATATACATGCAACAACTAGATAGGTTTTCAAAAAAGGGCAATGAGGAGTTGGTTTGCAGATTGACGAAAAACTTGTATGGTTTGAAACAGGCTCCTCGATAGTAGTACAAGAAGGTTGATGGGTTATGCAACAAAATGGGTACTTTAGATGCAATGCAGACCATTGCTAATACTTCAAGTAGGTGAAGTCGAGTTTCATCATTTTGTTACTTTATGTTGATGACATGTTAGTGCCATGAGTAGATTTGGAAGAGATCAACAACTTAGAGAAGCAGTTGTCGAGTGAGTTCGAGTTGAAGGACTTAGGTGCAACAAAGCATATTCTTGGAATGAGGATTAACAAAGATGAACACATGAGTACTTTGTAGCTATCTCAAGTAGAGTATGTTCATAAGGTGTTGCAAAGATTCAATATGAGAGATGAAAAGCTCGTGAGAATACCATTAGCTAGTCACTTTAGATTGTCCAAGGAATAGAGTCCAGAGACGGATGAAGAGAAGGACCTTGTAAGGTCTTCTATTTTTGTGTTGGCTTATTTCATGACATACCACATTCAGGATGATTGTGTAATGGATAGCTTAAGTCTTCTTGTTGGTTATCGAGGCAAGTTTCCAAGTATCTCCATAACTTCAAGATCAAAAGCTTCAAAAGGTATATCACTTCACTTTGATTCTTGAAGAGTTTAGGTGCACACACACACTTGCATGCATATTTACCTATCTTGTGTTTACTATCTTACATTTGTGTATCATTGCTATGTGCATCTTTGTCCTTCATCACACTTCACACTTACAATATTCACATAGCTTAGGTGTGCTTGAACTTGTGTTTTTATGTCTGGAAAAGTGAATTTTTCTCTTAGCACAGCCTAGACCGCCTGGCAAGCTCTGCTTGCACCATGGCACATAAGTGGTATTCTCCAGTGTGTCATACGCTGTGTGGACCGCGGCCTGTGCATATGCACGCACAATGGTCCCAACCGAGGTGTTGTCCAGACGGTGAACCGCGGTTTGGACAACTTACCCGTGTTGCGGTATACCTAGCGATTATGATAGGATTTTATTTTCCAAGTTCAAAGTGACATAGTTTTAACTAAGGCTTCATATATATTCTTCCTCTTCTCCTCTTGGCCGAAAAAGAGCTTAGAAAGTCATATATAGAGAGAGGTTAGAGCTCTTAGAGACATAAAGCTTCAATAAAGCATCTTTGACTCTCCAAACCCAAAACCCATCTCCATCTTGTATCATTCATCATCATTTGGGCATGAGTCTTCACGGTTTAATGACTAGGCAAGTTACAATAAGTTCATTCATTGTTGTTCTTACTCTATATTAGGTATTTATTGCTTGATGAAATACCTAGACTCTACTTCATTGCATATATTTATGAGTCTTAATTGCTTGATTGGATTTGTTTGTGATAGCTTGCATTATTAGGTCATATATGCCTAAATAGCTAATCCATAAATATTCATGTATGTTTAATTGATGATTAGGTTGGCATTATGCATCTAGTCAAGCTTATGAATGTTTATGTGAATGTATTTGACAATTAGGTTGCTAGAATCTCTTTGCATCTAATTGAATCCTTCATGTATGGGCATATAGGCATTGTTGATAACTAGATTTTTTAATTGCATTATAACTTCTAGTTAGGCATTTTGTATGTTGTCTTACATATTATTGCAATTGAGCATATTGTCTCACATTCACTTATACCTTATACTCATCATGAGTCAAAGTCTTGTGGCTTCTAAGTGAAGTTGCACAAGCAAGTAAAGTCTAGGAACCAAAGGTTGGTTGGCAAGCATTGGTTGCCAAGAGCCAGTATAAAAGGCTTGCGGGTAGAGTAGGAGGTGCTCACACCAAGAGTAGTAGATCAGGGGATATCACTAGGGATTGAACCAAGAGTGGTGAGTGGTAGTGTCCATAGCCTGAGGTTATCGAGAGTGAGAGTCCGATTATCACTTAAGGTTGTAACATTTTATTCATATAGTGGATTTCTGTGGCTCAAGTGGCTAGAGTGGCTAGTCCCGTGGTTTTTCCTGTTTGGAGGCTTTCTACGTAAAAATCAAGTGTTCTTTTAATTTTTGCATTTTACTTGATTTTTATTGTTTGATTGTTTTGGTTAATTGTGTTTAATATTGACTAATGAAAAAAGTTGGTAACGATTAACAACCCATTCACTCCCTCTGGGTTGTTTAGACACACTTGAGCTGTATTTTCAGACTTCATGGCTAAAGTATCATATGCCTCAGCAATTGGAAGCCTGATGTACGCCATGGTTTACACGAGACCAAATATTGCCCATGCAGTAGGAGTTATGAGCGGAAACCTGTCCAGTCCAGGCAAGCAACATTAGGATGCAGTGAAGTGGATTCTAAGATACCTACGAGAACGACAGAGAAGTGTCTAGCCTTAAGAAGAGATGAGCTCATGTTAGAAATTTATGTGGATTCCGATTTTGCTGGAGAGGTGGATCACATGAAGAGCACCATAAGATGTGTGTTCACTATTGGGAGTACCACTATTAGCTGGGTTTCTCAGTTGTAGAAGTTAATGACGATATCTATAACTAAATTAGGGTATGTGGCTATGACAGAAGCTAGTAAGGAGTCGATATTGTTATAGGGGTTGTTAGCAGAGTTGGGATTCAAGCAGGTGATTAATATCTTGAGTAGTGAAAGTCAGAGTACGATACACTTAGCTAAAAATTCAGCGTTCCATTTCAAGACCAAGCACATAGACATACGCTACCATTTCATTTGGTCGTAAATAGAGGATGAGGTGTTGAAGCTTGTGAAGATCGCATAGAGCAAGAATCCGGATGACATGTTAATTAAGTCAGTCACTACAGAGAAACTGGAGCCATGTCCAATTTCAGTGGGTCTTCAAGGTTGAAGACAGAGGGGATGAGTGCACCGTAACTGTCCACTAGTCATCGAGGAGGAAGTAAGAAGTCTATTAGAGTTTCAGTCTTCAAGTGTGAGATTGTAGGGTCATGTGAAGCCTGAAGATCACCAAGAAGTGAAGACCAATACGTAGACTGCGGGAAAAGCATGGAGGCGCAAACCGCGAAACACACAACGATCAATTCCAGAGAGTTAAGCACAGCGCAGACCGTGGCTAAGGAGAATGCGTACACACTACGTTTTATTGAGGGGTGGATTCCAGAGGTTTTACCATGGGTTAGGGCGCTGGCTTCAGATCACAGCCCATAACGCAGATTTGGAGTGTTTTGTACACGAGGGGTTTTCTTGTGCGAAACGAAACCTATTCCTTTAGGGTTTTGGCTTACCCTAGTGATCTCATATAAATATTAATGTTTCCCTATGCTTATGGGTGTGTGAGAAATTGCTAGAGAGAGAGAGAGAGAGCAACTTGTAAAGAGACTGAACGAGAGAGACAAAGATATTGTAATCAAACTCTAATAGTGGATTAAGTGCAAATGCGCTCTGTGAACGTAGGTTTTTACCAGTGTTCTAGAAGTCGCCCGACTAGGCCGATTAATCGGTGCAATTCAGTTAGGCGTTGGGTTACCGTGGCAAAAAGGTTGAAATCACCCTCATTCCACGGTTTCCGACTAATCGGACAAGGCGGGAATTAATCGGCAAGTCGGCTAGGCAGAGTCAAAGTCGCTGAGACCATTCAGTCACCGAAAGCTGCCGTCTTTCTTCACCACTATCACCAGTTCGTAGCCGTCGCCAGTTCACCGGTCTTCTTCCTATCTCCACGACTCCAAAGTCCATATAGGTTTGTGGTTGTTGTTGTTTTTTTTGTTTTCTGGGTTGCTTGTTTGTATTGCTCTGTTATGTCTCTGTTTTCGGGGTGGATGGAGAGTTGGGTTTTGCTTCAAAAGGTGGATGGAAATGGAGTCTTTGTGTTGTGTTGCTGGTTTGTGTTGAAGTGATGAGTAAAAACTAAGAAAAGTAAAGGTGTTTAATAAGAACCACCAAGTGTTTGATGAAAGTCTTCTAAGACAAAATGATGAGTAGTGATATGGACTTTCATTTAGCTGATAAGGTCTCGTTGCCTCTTCCTTTGAGCAGATATGAGCTCTCTGTGAATCGCTGTGAGTTGAAGTTTGAGGCAGAGGTTTATTATCTCTAACATGTGTTATGAGTTATTAATCTTGGAGAGAAGCTGAACCCTGGAGACTGTGCCTAAGCTTGGTTCTGGTTGCTTTGTTGTTTTAACTATTGATTGCCGCCTACTGTGTTGGCTTCTGAATTTCCTGATTCATCAACCCATTTTGTCATGTATTCATTCAATTCAATTTCTTGAAACTTGGTGTCTTGACAAATTTGTACAGAAGCTTCTGTCACTTTGATTATTTCAACAATGTCGGTTCCAATAGAACAAGTCATGACCACTGTAAACATTTGAATGGAAATGGAATTGAATTCAGTCATTTTCAGTGGCATGTGGATCAACTCATTTTCATGAATGTTTTTCATGTCTCTCTAGGCTTCAAATTTTTCCATAAATCAGCTAAGTGAAATTGTTTCATCAATTTGTGAGATTGGAGGTCAAATGAGTGTAATGGAAATGAGAATGGAGAGCAGTGAAAACATATTGTTGATGTCAAGACCAATAATAACTTTTATCTAATCACAAATTTAGTCATTTTAGAGAGTACATTTTCGAATTCTCATGATATTAGTGTACTGGTGTTGTTGTCTGTTGGTTTTTGCTGTTGTTCTGCTGTTGTTCCATGATTCTGTTGTTGTTCCTCTTGTAATTGGGTTTTCCGATTAATCCCTGACTAATAGGCCTAGGCGTTAGGCGTTGGGTCTCCGCCCGACTAGCGCCTAACGCTTACTAGAATACTAGTTTTTACTGAACCACGTAAATTTTTTCTCATATCATTTTTTTTCTTTTTCTTATTGCTTTCATTATCTGCGTGTGTAATTTAGATTTGTATGTGTGAGATTTCTTATAACAGTTGTTGTCTATGTTTTTATCTTCTCAATGGATGATACGCGAATGGTTTTGGAATTTAATTGATAAATCAAATCATATGATCCATTATCTTTTACTATTACTTAGAATGGAGATTTATAACGAAAATTTTCGCGAATTGATTATTTAATTGATTTGACTTCTGCAATTTGGTGGCTTCAAGAAGAATCTGAAAATGTGACTCTTCTTTTTTTGGATTCAGTTTGATGTTCTTATAACAGGAGATATAATCTTGTAGGATGCTTCGGCTGGGACCTACTCAACTTTACCTAGGAAAATATAAAAGAAAAAATTTGTTGAGCAAGAATTTCTAACACATGAATCATATTCTATGCGTCTCGTTGGACCCATCGTAATTTTAATGGGATGGAAGAATCTAAACTCATCGGATATTTGGATTCACCGTAATCCCACCTATACCTTTTTTAAACAAATTAAAAAACTAAAATATATTAAAATTTATTTAAAAATAATATAAATTTATATTTTAAAAATATTTTTGGATATAGTTACTTTAATAATATATAGATTAAAACATTTATTTTTCTTCAAAAAAATATTTCAATAATTTTTTATTCAATTTCAAAATCATATTAAATTTAAAAGGGATATTATCATTTAGATCCCTATGTTTTTTTGAATTAATTAGTTTTTACTCACTTATTCATTTTTCACTGGATTGGTCCTTATGTTTTTAAAAACCACTCAATTTCATCCCTCTGACTAGAATTTTGATGGTCAACCGTTATAGAAAATGTAAAATGACATTTTTACCCTTAACTTGAAATAAAAAAAAACTTTTATTTTCATAATTTTATTTATAATTATATATTAATTTTAAAAAAAGTGAAAGAAATTAAAAAAAATTGACCTACCCTACATGACAAAAAAAATTAAATATTTAAATTGTACAATTGGAAATTTAAAAAATAAAAAAAATTAAAACCCTTCCATCTTCATCAACCTCCAACCGTAAAAATTGAAAAGAAAAAAAATTATCTCCAACTCAAACCATCAACAAAACCATCAACAAAACCACCATCAAATCATTATCAACACCAAAACCATCTCAAATCATCATCAACACCATCATCTAATCATCAATGGAGAACTGATTTCAAGCCACCACCACTCCAACATCACCCACACAACCAAACCCAGATTCTGACCACCATCACCACCACCACCAGTCCACCACCACCACCAGACCCGGAATCGAACCGAACCGGACCACAATCATCACAAAACCTAGAACCGAATCACATCTCCACCACCAAATCGAACCCAGAATACCACCAAATCGAAGCTAGAACCACCGCCAAAAACAAATCGAACCACCACATGAAATCCATAAAACCACCAAATCCAAAAACAAACCGTTGAGGTTCATCAGAAGGTAATATCAGTGGAGGAAAAGATCGATGATGATCTCCTCCAATAACTCCTCTAGTAGTAGAAGAAATTCCTCCGGTGATGGAGTGATTTTGAGGTTTAGTTTTAATTTTTTTTTTGGAAAACAATTACTGTATTATTTCGTGGTGGCTTGGTTTTAAAGTTCAATCCTTTTTGAATTTTCTTTTCTCTGGGTTTGTTTGTTTGATGAGACGTTGTCTATTTCGTATTTGTGTTTTTGTTTCGTTTGGTTGATGAAAAAAATACAAGAGATAGTGGAAGTTTGTTTGGTTGGTGAGGAAATATAGAAAGAGAAAGTGAAAATCTGTTTGGTTGGTGAGAAAATATGATAAAGAGAAAGCAAAACAAAATGAAAGTGATGTGTCACTTGGCTTTTAATTTGTTTTTAAAATTAGTTTTAATCTATTTTTTTTTATCAGAAGAGAATCAGAGGATTGTCTTGCTATAGTTTTCGATGATGATTTGATGGATTTTAGATGAGGAATGCAGTCCACACAAGAAAGGCCATGTCACCGTTATAAAAAAAAAGTAAAAATAATTTTGACTTGTATTTTTTTTTTAATTTAATTTTTATTATATAAATATACATTTGTATTAATTTATATGTTGACACGTGGCTTATCATTGTTAAAAGACAAAAATACCCTTAACACCGCTTAATTTGACTAACGGTTGACTCACAGAAGGATGAAATTGAATGGTTTTTGAAAACATAGGGACCAATCCAGTGAAAAATGAATAAATGAGTAAAAAACAGATAATTCAAAAAAACATAGGGATCCAAATGATAATATCCCAATTTAAAATATTATTATATTTAGTTCAATCTCATGTTTCTTTTAAAACAACATAGTATTAATTTAGTTCAGTCTAATCAAATTCAATTTCATCTAATTCCAGTTACATCTAAATCCAATTCAATCCTATAAATAGTTCAATCAAATCTCACATACCAAATAAGGCTTTGGTGAAAAGGTAATATATTTCCCACATATAGGTGGTTGTGCACTTCTTTTCCACATTGGTGGTGGTTAGGAACTCGAGTCTTATCATGCGTATTTTATAAGTATGTGTGAGGAGTTTTCTTCGAAATTATGGAAGTAGATATCCGGACTATACATGTATTGTCTAATTGTAATAATTGTAATAATCAAAGAATGAAAAAACCTTTGTTTTTTTTTATCAACGAACGCCATCTGTACTTGGAATACGCTGTTCAAGATATATAATATTTGAATGAGATAGATGCAATTATTGATTATTCACTCATATATTATTAGTTTTTAGATTGCTTTCTTTCTGTCCTTTTTTCCATACTTGTTTTTCTCTCACTCTAAGTTTTTATACCATACTTGTTTTTCTCTCGCTCTAAGTTTTGAACAAATAAAGTTTTTTTTTTCTTTTGAAACTGAGCAAATAAAGTTTTCATGCGGAGTGAAGAATAGGACACTGATTCTTTCCCAAAAGCAAGAATATCAAGTGTACCATAACACGAGTCAAAACCTTATCCATGTTTCTTTTATTTTTATTTTTAATTTTATTTTACAAACCTTATCTCTGTTTCTATTCTTTGAATATATATAGAGTAAGCATCGATGTATGAGAATAAATTCCCCTTCACATGTCACAATTATACTTGTGTGCGTCTCAAGTTGCTTGAGTTGACTTGATAATTTAGAAGCTTTGATGGATCCAGCAGCTAGTGGTAGTAAAATTAATGATACCCGATATCATGAATATAATCCTAAACTTGACCTATAAATAGTTGGAGTGAGCATACGAGTTTCCGATTAAGAAGAAGTGATGGGAAGACTGAAGAGACAGAAATGTTGCATGAAAAGATAGAGAGTGTATACGAGCCAGGAATGACTTGCCGGCCAACATAATATTTGTATGCATGCCTCTTATTCTTATATATACGGGCGTGCAGGTCATTCTTGTCTCAACTTCGCTCTCTATTTTCTCATGTCAGATTTTCTGCCTCAAACCCAACCTCAGCACCCATTAATTTTTCTCTTTCTTT
Source organism: Dipteronia sinensis (assembly GCA_033220585.1). Lineage (NCBI taxonomy): Eukaryota > Viridiplantae > Streptophyta > Magnoliopsida > Sapindales > Sapindaceae > Dipteronia > Dipteronia sinensis. Next base: position 14,160,536 of record CM065638.1, on the reverse strand, counting down.
AAACCCTGCATGCAGAAATATTTAATATACTATTACCATCTTATAAATAATTTCTAGTACTGTATATACATTATAACAACTGCAGGTCGTTGTTTTTGGCTATATCTTGACTCAATTCTTTGAAACAGCCCGTGGAGCTAGAGATAAAAATCATTAAAATATTGGAATATAATAATTTTCAAAATTTTGAAGTTTTCATTCGTATACATGCAATGCAATCTTTGGCTCGGAAGAAACCAACAACGGTGATCATGATTCATGAGAACTAGCAATTGGTGTCTGTAGGTTTCTATAGATTTTTGAATGGTAATATCTTATGAGAACTTACAATTACTGGTTGTATCATTTTGAATTGTAATATTTCTTCAGTGTTTTAATATGTACTAAACACTAGTCGTACAGTTGACTGTCGCATAACATATAGACCGTCTAAGCACCGATTAGTCGGTACCTAGGCGGCAATCATTTTTTTTTCTTTCATTTTGTAATTCTATTAAGCAATACCAGTTTTTTTATTTTTTTTTATTGATGACAGCAAGACCCCGCCATCTCAATTAATGTGCACATTCATCCCCCCATCTTCCATCAATCCACCAAATCACTCTCACCCTCAAATAATTTGGACATCATCAAATGCACATCATCACTCATCGTCTTCTCTGAATTAATGTGCAACCACACACTCTCTCTCTCATTTCAACAGAAAACACTCCATCTCTCTCCATAACTCTCTATAACTCTTCGTTTCTCTCAATCTCCATCTCTACCTCAAACTCTTCATTTCATCTTTTATTAGATCTCGTCCTGCAGCTGTTTTTCAGTCAGTTTTCCTTTTTGTTTTTCAAAAACACTTTCGAATTCACGTTCGTTAACCGTTTTTCATTTTATTTTCAGAAAAAAAAAACTAGTGTTAACAATAAAATTTTGAAAAACAAAAAAAAAAACTTGTTTTTCGTTTTTGTTTTTGTTTTTCAAAAAAAATTTAAGCCGCCGGCCGATCATCATCATCTTATTTCTTTCTTCTACTTCCTTCCTTCGCCGATCGCAGCCACCGTCGGCCGATCAGCTGGTCTTCTTCTTCTTCTTCTTCTTCTTCTTCTTTCCTTCCTTCCTTCCTTCGCCTATCGCAGCTGCTGCCGATCCATTCGCAGCCGCCCGTAGATCAGCTGGTCGCCGTCTTCTTCTTCTTCTTCAGCTGGACGACTTCTTCTTCTTCTTTTGGATAAATTGATTACATTTTGTTTATTGGTTAATTATTTAATCAATTTATTTATCATTGTTATAATATTAAACAAAATTAAAAATTGATATTTCAATTTTCAATAGTTTTCAATTAGTCTGCCATACGGGGTTTTCCCGTTTTTATTTTCAAAATAAGGATTTCAGTATACGCTACCAGACATGTTTTCGGATTTAAAAAATGAAACCAAAAACACTATTTTCATTTTCATTTTTCTTTTCGAAAAACATCAACTGAAAAACGCTTACAGGACGGACCCTTAGACTTCATTTCTTTTAGTTTCTCTCTAACTCTTCACACACTCTCATTCTCTCTCTCACTCCATCTTTTTCATTTCTTTCTTTTTTTCTTTGCAACTCTTGACTCCCTAGACCGGACGACAAGGATGACGAGATGACGGCGACGAAGGAAGTTGCAACGTTTTTTTTTAAATGATTATGTTGATTAATCGGCTCTAAAAATTGGCTTAGGCAGCCGACTAGGCGGCGTTAGTCGATGACCAGTCGACCGCCCGCCTAGAAAGGTCGAATAGGGCCTAATCGCGACGGTCGGAACTGCCTAAGGCCTAGTCGACCGCCTAGGCTGATTTATAGAACGCTATATTTCTTAGAGAGCTTTATATAAATTGAATATGGGGAAATGGGCCTAAATGGCACCACATCCAATTGGAGTTGTGTGAATATGACTAAATTTATGATAGTTTTTCCTTACAATCCAATATTTTTCTTTTTACATTTCATTTCTAAGGACACTCAATTCTAAAAATTTTAAATTTAAAAAATTCTAAAAACGCTTTCATTTTTTTCAAAATTATCCATTTTATCTTTTGACACTCCTATTCTAAAGACACTCTATTTTATTTTAATATTACATGTTTTGAATACTTCTCTTTAGAAAATTTGAAATGTGAAATGGAAAAAAGATGTGAAGTAATAAAATAAAAATAAAACTGAGAATAAAACTGAACAAAAGTAAGAAGATCAAAATAATAAGAAAACTGTTTTAGAGATTGATTGTGAAAATAAGGAAACACTATTTAATTTTGAGTATGAAAAAAAAATTAAATATATTTTTATGGACAAAAGATTTTTTTTAAATATATATATTTTCTAGTGATGGTGATGATTGAAAGTGGGTGGTATTTGAGAAAAAAAAACCGATAACAATTTTGGTTGATTATAATGATGGATGATTTGATGGTGTGAAAAAAATTATTTTGAAAAGAAGAAGAAGATATTTTAGGGTTGGTAAAACATGAAAAAAAAACATAAAAGTGGAAAAAAAAACTAAATATGGAAAAAAAACTTGTTTTCTTAAAAAAATGGTTTGGAGTATCTTTAGAACTTTCTTGTTTTGTTTAATAATTTTAATTCAGGTTAAAATTGTCATTAAAAAAATTAAAAGGGAGTATAAATAGATAATTAATGGATTGTTAATAGAATTTCTCAAGTTTATAAGTTAAGTTTATATCGCACCAAAGTAAATGAGTGACAAAAAATGCCCCTCTTATCCTTATCTTATTCTTTTTATTTCTTTTCTCTATCTTCTTCAACGTATCTTCCTCATCTTCTTCAACATCTTTCATAAACTCAATGAATCCCATTTATTTTAGTAATTCTGGGTACAGATAAGCTTAAAAAAAACAATTTATGGGTCCATATAAGCTTCAAAAAAAAAATTATGGATACAAAAGCTTCAACAAAGAAAAAAAGGACCACCAATGGAGGTCGAATAGCTCCTTCAAAGATGTAAAAGGGAGATGAGAATTAGAGAAGACCCTAAATTTTGAATGACCGTAGACAACAACACTTTTGTAAATATACTAGAAAGAGAAAGAGATAAGCAACTAGTGAAAACACAGAGAGAGAGAGAGAGAGAGAGAGAGAGGTGATTGCAAACCTGAAAGAGAATCAACAAATTTTCCATTAACGAACAGATTCGACTTCTATTGGAGGTCGATGAAGAAGAGGAAGAAAAAATATTTTCTGAAAAATTTCTTATTTGTCCAATAATTCTCGAAAATTGTAAAAAGCCCAATAAGTCTCGGAAATATAAAAATAAGTCTTGGAAATATCCAAATAAATCTCGGAAAATCAAAGAAAGTCTCGACAATACCAAAATAAGTCTCGAAAATGCAACAAATAAGTCTCGGAAGTACCACAATAAGTCTCAGAAACACAAAAAATAAGTCTCGGAAAAAAATGTGAAAATTATTTATGTGAGTGTGTTTTAAGAGTATTTGTTTTCAAAACAACACTTTTGGTGCTATTAAAACTTACGTTATTAATTTAGTGATAGTCTTAAAAGTTAGAGAGTATAGATTGCTATAAAATTTTCGAACCCAATTGAATATTGGGTCTTTACTTGATTGCCTAAGTTTTGAATCTTATGTTCGAGTCCCAATATATATATATATATATATATCTAATATTTATGTATTTAGCTTTTGAAATCAGCATCTGCATTAAGGCTTGGTTCATGTGCAAAACTGTCACATGATAAAATTTTCAGATTATATACTGTTCACATTGGGAATTCGAAATGCATAAGCAACATATATATATATATATATAGAGAGAGAGAATGAGTGTAAATATCACTCTTTACTCCCCTGGTTTTTGGGGCTAGCACCGCTTTAATAACTTTAAATTTGTAAGGATCTCTATTTTATGATTAGTTTATTTTTCTGTGACAAACCACATTAAAGATGTCTTTGTAATGGGTAGCTTATATTCTTTCTTAGTTGAACTCGAAGGAAAGCTTATGCGGCATCTCAACGCTTCAATATCAAGAGCACATAAGGTATAATCACTTGACTTTGATTCTTGAAGAGACTAGGTGCACTCACACACACACACTTACATGAATTTGTACATTGTCTTACAATTGTACTTCAATTGTTTATATGTGTGCATTAGTTTCATATCACACTTGCACTTTATTCTTAGTCTTAAGTATGGGTTGATTCGTTTCCGTTTGATTGATCAAAAATATTCGCGCTTGCACGGTGGTATGCATGTCTTTACGTGATGTTTGACCACAAAAGAAGTTTTTTTTTCTTCTCTTAGAATGGACTTGGTCACATGATCTTGTACTATGATGCTTGGAGTGGTTAAAAACTTTCTCTAGAAAATGTCACTACGAAGTGGTCACTGTGTTCAGGTAGAGACTATTCAACCAGAGAATCTCACTTCAAAAGTGTCGCTACCAAGTGACCGGGACAAAGGTCACTACGAAAAGGCCGTTGTCTTCAGGTAGCGACCCCTAGGTAGAGATCTACAAGTTTTTTTTTTCAAAACGATGTAATTTTGATTAGGGCTTCTATATAAACACACATCTTCTTTTCCCACGGTTTTTTGAGCTTAAAAAAAATCCTTATCTTGGAATGTGAAAGAGTTCTTTTAGTGAAAGAAGCTCTAAGACTTCTTCTTTAACTCACCAAACCTCAAATCCATGTGCATCCAAGCATCTACATGTATTTATTAGATATGGGTCTTCTTGATTTCATGACTTGGTATAAGTAGAACTTCCATAACTTCTTATTACTTGTTCTACTTTCCAAGAACTCATCATTAATGCTCTCTTCTTGCATAGAATCATTTATTATTGCATATTTATGATGAGTTAGGTTATTTTGATTGAGATTATTTAATAGCTAGCATTTTAGGTTGTTTATGCCATCTAGCTAAGTTTTTATGAACATTCGTTTAGACATTTGATAATTAGGGTTCTAGATTTGTACTTTAACATCTAATTAAGCATATAGTGTCTTGTCTTGTACCATATTGCATTTAAAATATAATTTCATATTCACTTAGACTCTATTTCTCTTCTTGAGTCAAAGTCTTGTGACTACAAGAGGTAGTGCACAAGCAAGGGTCTTCTACCACCATAAAAGGCTTGCAGGTAGAGGTATTTGAGTTACGTACCAAGAATAGTGTCACTAGGATATCAACTTAGGTTGTAATCAAAATCTCTTATAGTGGATTCGAAGGACTGAAGTGGCTAGCCAACCTAGTCCTGTGAGATTTGTTCTCAATTAGGGGGTTTCTCACGCAAATCAACAAACGTGTCATTTTACTTTTCGCATATTAGTTTGTTGTTTTACTTGTTGAATTTGGGTGTTTTTGATTAATATTGACTAATCCAAAAAAGTTGCCAATTAATTGGATTAACACCCATTCACACCCCCCACCCCATTTAGGTTGTTTAGACACGCATCTTATGTATTTTCAAGTTTAAATATCACTAAATTATGGTTTGAGACAAAAATGCCATCACTTTGTTTTTTCCTTTGTATTTTTTATACAAATTCGAGACTTATTAGGGAAATTTTGAGACTTATTTCAAAACTTCGAGACCTTTGGGGTATTTTTGTAAATTAGAGACTTGCTGGGGAAATAATTTTTATTTTATTTTATTTTGGTCTTCTTCTTCATCGCGATGGAGGTCTGTTTGACATCTATCCATGGTGAAAGTGACGATTCGACAACGGCACCGACTGGCTCAGGAAATAGTCAGATTGGAAGATCGGAAGACGTTGAGTTCATTGGCCCCATCGATTTCGTCGGATTCACCTTGGGTCATCACAGATATGATGATGAAGGGTTGGCGATGATTTGAGCTTGGCTTCATTTTTCTCTCCACATAGCTTGAAACTGAAAACTAACACTTCGGTTACAACGGTTGGCACCCGACAGACGTTTTTCCACTGGTTTTGTTGATCAACTCACCAATGATGATTTCACCGGTGGCCACTCCATTGATGGAGCTCCATTGCTCCATCAATGGAGTTTTTGAAAAAAAAAAGGACTGGTAAGAGAAAATGGTAGGAGAGTGAGGGTATTTTTATCCAAATCTCATCTTTATTGCTATTTAAACTAGAGTTATTAACGTGGTGTTAATTGTGCAAATCACTCCCCAAAAAGTGCTATATAATTTTTCATCCGAAAAAAAACCTTATTTCTCCTACTAAGTCTCGAATTTGCAAAAATACCCTTTAAGTTTTGAATTTTCAAAATAAGTCCCGAATTGGCCCCAATAAGGTTCGAATTCATAAATAAGTTTCGAATTTTCCCCAATAAGTCTTGAATTCATAAAATAAGTCTCGAATTTGCAACAAACAAAAAGTTTACGAAGAAAAAACAAAGTGAGGGCATTTTTGTCTCAAACCATGTTTTGGTGCTATTTAAACTAGATTTATGAAAGCGGTGCTAGTCCCAAAACCAAGGGAGTAAAGAGTTATATTTACACCCATTTTCTATATATGCATATATATATATATATATATATATATACACAACCCTTTTCTCTTAAGTGCACACTGATATAAAATACATTAGTGCATTGCATGTGGGCCATAGACTATGGATAAGCACTGACAAGTGCATGCAGACTAAGTCAAAGAAATTGAATCTAACAATCCACATACAAAACACTAATATATATTTATCAGTGCACACTAAAGAGAAAAGTTTCATATATATATATATATATATATATATATCATTCTCTTGTATTTTGTGTTTTCAATGTGGGTTTCTCTAACACCCTGTTTTTAATCTCTTTATTTTGTTTAGTAGTACTATCTCATTGCACACACTTCTTGTTTTACACATATGAATGGTGTGTTTGCCGGCCATATTAACACTAAGATGGCCTAATATGGGATTAACACAAAAGAATTTTGGGCCTCTAATCATCAATGTAAGAACCTCATTTTTATGATTGGCTTATTTCATGACAAACCACATTTGGGGATATTTTTGTAATAGGTAGCTTAGGCTTTCGATGACAAGCTTCTTAGCATCTCCATGATTTCAAGAGCAAGAGCGAAAGGTAAATCACTTGACTTGACTCTTGAAGAGAATAGATGCACACACACACACACACACACACACACACACACACACACACACACACACACACTCACACACACACACACACACACACACACACACACACACACACACACACACACACACACACTTATATGCATTTGAATTGACATGCATTTGTTTTTTATTGCTCATGTGTGTTTTTCTTACACTTCTCACACATGCACCTTGTTTTTCGACTTAAGTGTAGTTTTGTGTGGTGTAATTTGTTTCCTGATGTTTGATTGGAAACGTCCATGCATACACAATGATGTGCTTGTCTTACCGCGATGAGAGACCTCTTCTTGGTCTCTGTTGCACGTGTGGTACACGGGTATCTTACCCGTGCAGTACCCGTGCACTGAATCCTTACCCGTACAGTACCCGCACATTGAAGGCTGGTTGGCCTCGAGTGTCCTTTGTCTGAGTAATGCGTTGGTCCCTTACCCGCACAGTACCCGCACACTGTCCTGTTTTAGCCTTACTTTTCTAAAACAACGTCACTTCTTCTAGGGCTATTATATATATATATCTATCTTCTTCTTCCTTAATTTGTTTTTAGAACTTCAAGAACCTAATTTTAGAGAGAGGAAGAATCCCCTTAGAGAGAAAAGCTCCAAGATTCATTATTTAACTCTCCAAACCCAAAAGCCCATCATATTCATGCATCATTGACAATCTTTAAGCATAGGTCTTCATCATTGAGTTGACTTAGTAAGTTAAACAAAAACCCATCTTTGTTAATTGTTCATACTTTCCAAGATTGTGTTTTTATTTCATTTATTAGTTGATTAAATGCTAGGACTCTATTTATTGCATCATTTTATGAGTTCCTTTGTATGATTGAGTTTGTATTGTGATAGCTTACACTTAGGACATTATTGCCCTCTATCTAAGTCTTTATGTCTTTCATTTAGACATTAATTGTATATTTATTATCCTTGCCATGTTGGGTGACAACTTATGTTGATTTGGCCATGTTTGATGACTGGGTTTTAGATTTGCACATCTTTATCTAGTTAGGTCTTTATGAGCAATCATATAGGCATATTGATATCTAGGATTGTTATTTGTTGCCATCATTAAATCTTTAGATAAGTATTTAGTGTAACCTAGCATTACTTGCATGTTTGAATATTTTTACATATTTACATAGGTTGTTTATCTCTTCCATGAGAGTTAAGTCTTGTGACTACGGTTGTGAAGTGCACAAGCAAATTGGTCTATAATACTATAAATGGCATACAGGCATTAGTGGTGGGTTAGTGACCGAGAATGGTGTGACTAGAGGTCAACCTAGGTTGTAAACATCATTACATATAGCGGATTTGCGTACCATGTGTGGCTAGAAGAATAGCCTGTGAGTTTTGCCTAATTGGAGGGTTTCTCACGTAAATCAATCGATGTGTTATTTATTGTTTTCCGCACTTTAAATTGTCGATTGATTACTTGTTTTATTTGGGTAATTTTTAATATTTACTAATTAAGAAAAGTTGGTAATTAACTAGATTAAAACCTATTCAACCCCCCCCCCCCCCCCCCCTCTAGGTTAGTTTAGACACACTTTGTTTATTTTCAATAAACGTTATCGGAGTGTTCATTCGGGTAAATGGATCGTATGACCCATGAACAATTCGTATATGAGATGAATTGTAAATCATGACTCATGAACAATTCATCAACTGACCAATTTGACATCTCAATTTTAAATCTTTACAAGAGATCAAATATTGTTCATATGTGTCGCAAATGTAATTTTATTTCATTAGTCCGAAGAACATACTAAATCCCTCTTGATTAAAAAGCTATGCTTGACCCTCTCATACTCCATGTATTTACAATTGTATCCATCATACAATAGATCATACAATTGGCTATAAGAATACAGTAACAAGATGAAAATCATTACATATTCCCATTGAGCTTTTGTCTTTCTACCTGAAAATAACTGTCATTTTAGACATGTTTCATAAACTGAATAGTATCATAGCTATAGATAACACGATAAAAAGCTAACTTTACTTTGTTACTTAAAGAAAAAGACATTAGAGACAAAAGATATTATTTTTGAGGTTTCATTAAATCCCAAAGGAGCTTACACAATGAGGAAGTATGGATTCATCCACTCATTTTTCTTATTGGTCATTTAGTATAAGTGTATGAATCACCCGCTACAGTGAATTTCATTCTTCATAAAGAATGTCTATGTCAAAAATAATATTCATTATATATATCTCTAAGTTTAGTTGTCACTCAAGCGCCTAACTTGAGTCCTTATAAGCTCACTAACTATAAACGACAATTAAGGTCTCACATAATGACAATTAAGGTCTCACACTTGGCTTAATCAGGTTTTATGATAGTGTGTATATCATGATCGGTTCAAAATATAAATTTAATATGAATCTCATCTTGACCCATTTAAGACAACATATTCGGTATATAGGCTCCATGAGAATAAATCATGCACTTTATTCTCATCTATATATGTATCTCGTCTTAGTTTGCTATCTTTGTATTTGAGGGGGACCACATGTGTAAGAATACAGATTTTAACCTACGATATATTTTTATCACCTTATGTTTGTAATTTTACAAGCAATATATATCAATAAAAAAGAAACAAAGATATATATTATAATTCATAGTACAATGCAAGGTGTTGACATTTCAACAAGTATATTATTATTACGATATATCTAACCTTAAATCCTTAATGATGGAACATATAACAAATGCACTTTTCATATCACATTTTTTTGGTAAACGAGTATGCTACCATACAAAGCGTAGATATGTATTGTAATACATCATTTCGTTAGGATATATTTTTTGAAATTGTATTTTGTCCCCATCTATTTGGTCTCAATATATTTGGATATAATGTGATAGTTAGCATCATTGATACAAGCAATCATATATTCATATTCCTTAATTGTCACAATATATAGTTATTAATCTCAATGTCTAAGTAACTATCCTAAGATAATTAAAAAAAATCTTTTGATTCAAATAGCTTCTTGAAGATTTAATTCAAAGAATAAACAAAAGATGAATTTCGGATTATTACCGTTCAACATATGGAAATTCAAATTCTACAGCGGAAGCAAATCGAACACTCTAAACTGTATCACCGGTCGGAGAACAATCATAGATCAAAATCCAAAAAGTTCCCTCTTATCACAATGCAAATACCTACACTCTAATCGTGGATGAGAGAAAATTCTCTATTGATTTTCTCCGCATCTCTCTGTTTTGTGTCTCTATTTTGCTCTCTGTTAAACACAAGCATTTATACACTTTTATATGCATATACTCTCTTTGTATTGCACACCATGTATCAAACAACCCAACCACACATATATGGATCAAAAACACGTTGATCTATAATTATAAACTGATAAAAAAATAGTTTTCATATATGGGCTTGGGTTCTTGGCTTTATAGAATGGGCTTGGGCTTTTGGCCTTACTTGGGTGTCTAAATGGGTCTCTAGCCCATAACCTAATTATGCCAACATCTCCCACTAGCACAAGTGGGGCCAACACAATTTTACCACAGGCCTATCATGGGTGCACGAATAATCAACATCTCTCACTCGCCCAAGATGGCATAAGATGTGATACATATAGAAGAACCTTTGAGCCTTTAAACATGAGTATTATCATTAGAGTGTTCATATGAGTAAATGTATCGTGTGACCTATGAACAATCAATATATATATATATATATAAAAGGGAGCTAAAAATCTCAAATCTCAATTGTAAATTCTCTATTTACAAGAGATAATATTGTTCATTATTGTATCCTAGATTTAATTTTATAATTTTTATCAGTCCAAAGCACACTTGATCCCTGTATCAGTTGAAAAACAATGCTTGACTTTATCACATTTCATGTATTTACAATTGTATCCACAAATACAATTGGTCGACCAGTGAATACATATGTCAGATAAAAAATCATTAAATCTTCTCATTCCATCTTTTATCTCTTGGTCTTCATAACAACTGCTACCATAGACGTGTCCCATAGGCTGAATTATCATAGCCACAGAAAAAACACGCTAAAGGTGCTAACATTATCCTATAACTTCAAGATATAGTGAATGGTCATGAAGACACCAATTTGAAGTTTATATAAAACTTTAGTGGAACTTACATAATGAGGAAGCAGGGATTTATCCTCTCATTTTCCAAATCGGTCACGTATAGCACATGTGGTATGAAACACTTGTTACCGTGAATTTCATTCTAAATAAGAATGCATGTCTTTATATCGTTCACTGTATAGATCTTAGTTCAGTCACAAATCTCATGACTAACCTAAGTTCTTAAAAGCTCGCCCTTTTATGGCGTCATATTAAGACCTTACATCTGGCTTGATCAGGTATGAATGATAATAAGGTCTATCATGATTGGTTCTAAAATATTGGTATAGTTATTGTGAACCTCATCTGGACTCAGTCAAGATGACAAATTCATATATATTAGCTCCGTGAGAATATATCCTACGTATTCTGTAATATATATGTGTTTCATCTCAACCTACTATTTCAGCAACTGAGATGACCGCACGAGTAAGAATGCTGGTCTTAACCTGATGACATATTTCTATCATATTATATGTGTAATTATGCTAGCATAAATTGTAGTTTTTCTTACTATTAAGTCATGTCACAATTCTCTCAATCTAGGATTATATTGGTATACATTTACCAATCTTGTGGCTTAACTTCTATTGGGCCTTGTACATATCACAATGTACACTAAGTAGTTAGTCGTACTTTCAAGGTTTATCATAATCCTCTTTACAAAATCTCAGTATTGTAATCTAGGATTATATTTGTGTCCACTCACCAATCTTACGGCGTAACTAAAAAGATAGACTTTGTACGTGTCACAATATACATGAAACTATGTATGGTACTAACATAAGGAACTTATCATCAATTTATTGATCTTATGGAGTTTCAGAGTACATATTGAGGCTAAGAGTTTGTGATTTCACATTAGGAGTATCTTTGAGCTTATAATTGCTCATTTCGAATCAACTCTCACTCCTAATAAATAAGCCACTTTGCTCATATAAAATCTCAATGAAATTTGAGAAATACCATTTCATTATGGTTTTACAAACTCTTCATTATTTCTAGCCAAGACATATAATCCACAGATATAGATAATATAAAAATTATCTTCAACTTGTTTAGTGTACTTACCATGGCTATCTTTAGTCATCATTAATATGTAAGACATTATAGCTTGATTAAATCAAAGATACCATTTTCTAGAGGATCGTTTCAAACCATAAATTAATTAACTAAGCACACTGATGCGCTTTTGGTCTTTTGAAACAAAATTTACAGGCATTTCTATGTAAATCTCTTCCTCTAGTTCTCTATAAAGAAGTGCAATTATTACATCCATCTGATGTCATTACAAGTTCAAATATGTGACTAGTGCTAGAATAAGGCATATGGAAGAAAACTTTACTTCTAGAGAATAAGTTTCTTCATTTGCGTCTAATTGCGCCTTATACCTCTAAATAGTACTTTCTGCCTTACGTATGATATATGGAACCCACATGTTCACAATGGTCTAATTTACCGCCACTTGCGTATTAATACAGATCATCCAATTCTTAAATTAAGATATCTATAACAAACTCGCTTATACTAAGAAATTCATTCTCTAATAATGACATCTTGTGATTCTAATTCAGTCACACTTCTATCTGTTTGTACATCATTGTTTATTTATCCTTTAGAATGCACATAGTATCAAACAAAGATATAATTTCTCTTTTTACATTTAATTTGTCATTTCTATGAGATTGATTATAAACATAACACCCACATACCCTCAGGGTTGTAGATTAGTCAGACCAGGCTACCTGCTTGTCTAGAATTCATAAGGTATGGAATTGTCTGATCTAGTAGAACATGATTAAGTAAGTATACAGCAATCAATTAACATATGTTCGAGTAAGATACTGAAAGATTCACTTGCGCCATAATAGACTTTACCATTTTTAATAATATTTTATTCCTTCTTTCTGCTACACTATTTGCTGTGAAGTCCTAGGAATAAATAAATATCTTTCTATATATTTCTTGCTAAACAATTCCTTGAACCGTTCAGAAAGATATTTACGTACTCTGTTTATTTTTTAAACTCAAAAGTTTATCATCTAATTTGATCGTCAACCAAACAATCTTATGCAATTAAATGTTTTTTGATTTATGGAAGATCAAATAGACATGACCAACATGTCTAAAAATATTAATGAATGTAATTAGATATAAAATTTCATGTCTAGCTCTTACACTCATTCAATCACAAATGTTATAATGAATTAGTTATAATGGAATTCCTGATCTAGTTCCTTACTAAATGGTTTTCTAATTGTTTTTCTTAATAGATAATTTGTATGACCTTTTTAGATAAATGAGTCCAATTAGTCCTCTCTAACTGATATACTCATTCTATATAGTCCAACATGACTTAATCTAGCATGCCAAAATATCAGCACCATCACCATTGCAATGATTGAAAAACAAACACAATTATAACCATTCAAATTGACGTATAATATTATAAAACTATTAAACAACTAACAAGTATTGTATGAATATAATTTCTTAAAGTAATATTCATAAAACCATCATGATTATGAACGATAACCCAAATCAACAAGGACAACCACGGACACTAAACCCAGTTAGATCTCAAGGGTATATTAGAACATCATGGAGTACAAACTTTTAAGCTACCATATAAACCCTAGGTACTTAACTCCAAAATTGTTCTAACACATATACATCTTGTTTCTAATAATCTAACTTTACTCAACGTATATTTTACAGTTTCTTATTGGATGGTATATATTCACTTATCTATAGTCCATAAAGGACGAGATTTAGAAAAAAAAACCTAGCCTGAATCTTATGCATAACTTAACAAATTAATGAGTTTGCGGTTTACTCTTTTCGACTCAATGTTTTTAAGAGTGAAAATGACCCAGCTTGCAACAATTGTAACAAGTTATTTTAGTTTGTCCTTCCTCAATTCGTCATCCCTTAACTTCTTTCATATTCCGATCTAAGATTAATTGTGGCTATGACTAGATCATCTTCCCCTTTTGGGAATATCTATTTCCACTAATACACTCAAAACTAAAAGTTTTGTACAAGTTGGAATCTTTCATATAAAATTGGCTAGAAGCCTAAGCCACCTCTATGCGCTCATCTTCTACTACCGAAACGACGCGATCGATACGTGTCAGATTAATTTTATATATTTCAGCTATCAGAAGAGATCAGATCATTTAATATGTGTATCATGTTTTATATCCTCATTGGAGACTGCCGCTAAATTTGGTGCTTCTTATAAGTACTCAAAAACTTGATACCAAACCTACTAAAATTTTAACATTCAAAATACTACTAAAATTTTGGCACTTCTTAAATGTAAGCCACTTCACTTAAATATCATTGTACTTATCAAACACACGTGTGTGGCTACTATTTAAGTTACTCGGCAACATAATGCAACTAATTTAACTTCTAGGTTGATAAGCCTTCACACCTTGTATGTCGAGCAAATAAGTACTATGCCAAGGTTCAATCATGATTCACGTTATAGTAAGAGCCTCTGGCTCTTCAAAAATAGACTGAATTATCTAGTGTTAAATCACACAGATTACACAATTCAGCTTATCACTTTCAAATTGGCCACAATAGTAGAGATATAGAAGCTATATCTTATGCTAATCTGTGTATAGACATACAATTCACTATGCAAGCATATGAACTTCCAAAAATACACACATTTAGTTTTGCTGCAAACACAAACCAAAAATATGATGAAACAATTTAAGGTACAGAATCGAAAAAGGTCGTCAAAGCGCCTAATTACCATCCGTTTCCAAAAATTTAATCATCATAAATTTAGTACTTTGCGCAAAATTCTAATTCTAATATTGTACTCAACAATTTAGAATTACCAAAACAGGTGATCATATAAATAACAGAAGAATACAATGCACAAGTTCCTAGAAACATTTTATGGGTCAAACTGATTTTTACTACATAACAAATAAACCAAAAATATTTACTATAAAACGGTTTATAAAATAATAATGCTATCTAAAGTATGAGACTTTGCATGCTATTCACTTTTATGTCTTCGATTCATATTGATAACCACTAAGAAAGACTCTTTAAGTCTTCATAACTCATATAACTATCATTTTCTCGAATCTTGGTCCTCTTTCGCGTGTCGAATAACTCATGTGACTAGCACTATGAATATTCATTATGGATGTAGTAGATCGCCTCACATTCCAAAGAATATGACACTTCTCTACGATTCTAGTTCACACACTATCTGGCCAAAATTCATCAAGGTGCCTTACTATAACTTTTCCAACCTTATAGATCTAGTAACTGTTCGAGAAATTTCATTAAAAGACTATCAACTGCATCTCTCCACATAAAAGCACGAGTCCAAATTGACTGCAGCTATATGTCATTATTAAGATTCATTAAATCTTCTCCATTAAGACAAATGAGATGATGTAGATTGATCCTAAAAAAATTTCCAAGTCACTTAGAAACATTTTTCTTTTAATAACCATGTACATCCTAACGAAATTTCTTATTCCCAGGTTGCATAATTAATTAGATGGAGAATTCTAATCGAAGACACTTTTTTGATATGTAGCTCCCACTGAAGCTAAATTTCGGTGATCGAAATTGTCACAGGAAAATTCCATGACCATTAGAAAAAATTGATGGAATTCCTACGAGAAAATTTCACGGTGGCCAAAAATGCAGTTGGAAAATTCTGCAGCCGTTAGAACAACGATAGAATTTCCACTGGAAAATTCCACTATGGCTGAAAAATGCTGTAGGAAACCATCATTGAAATCCGTATAGAAAACCGTCAATGGAATTCGTGTATGAAGCCGTCACCAGAAGTTGTACCGGAAACAATCATTGGAATAAGTGCCGAAAACTATCACAGGAAACAGTTTAGGAAACCGTGCCAAAAACTGTTATCATAAGTCACACTAGAAACTATCGTTGGAATCCGTGTCGAAAAATATTACCAGAAATCGTGTCGAAATCTGTAATAAGAAACCACCCTAGAAACTATCACCGGAAACCATAGTCGAAAACCGCACAGAAAACCGTCACCAGAAAAAATAGCAACTTGAAACCGTGCCAGAAATTGTCACTGGAAAAATCGCAATTGGAAACTGCACCATCATCCGTCACTGGAAACCTTGTCAAAAACAGTCATTGAAAACTGCACTCGAAGCTGTAACAAAAAACTGCGCCGAAATCTGTCATCAGAAATTGTAGAGCATATGTACAGCTTCCATTGGAGCGAAACAAATCAATGGAATTAATAAATAAAAACAAAAAATAATAATAAAAAGGTAAAGTTTTGTCCGAAAACCGCCACCGGTGGCTGGAAAACCACTTTTGGATGGCTGAAAAAATCTTCTTTTGGACACAGGAAAAATCATAGGAAAAATTGGACCGGCAACCAAAAAATGGCACCGAAACCCGGTCTGGCTGGCGAACTGACACCGAAAACCGGTTCGGTCAGAAAAAACGAAACCAAAAACCTTTCCGGCTGAAGAATGGTGATGGCTGATGATGTGGCAATTGAAAACCGCTCAGGTGACCAGACCATCACCAAAAACTGCTCTAATCACAGGAAACTGTCGACGGATTACTTGGCCAACACGTCAATGCCACGTGTCGCATTGGGATTGGGCCACATGTCATTCATGACATAAATTTGCCACGTGTCACATTCTGGTATGACCACGTGTCAACTGCTTAACCAATCAGGCCCACAATGCGCGTCTCCCACTCCCACTGGAGGCACATAGGGTGCACGTGCTGTCTTCATGGACTTTTCCAATCACCGGACAACCACCATCTGACTCCAACATTTATATTAATTCCATTTATGCCCTTAGTTTTGAAGTTTGGGTCAAGGGTAGACATGACGCCGGTTCCGGTTCCGGTTCTGGAGGGACTGGAACCGGAACCGGAACCAGCCCCTTTTATTTTATTTTATTTTATTTTTAAATTTATTTATCATATTTCATTAAAAAATTAATCATATAAAAATGTAATTGGTAAATGTATTTTATTGTGTCACCCGTAAAATAAAATTAAATAAATAAATGATAAATTAAAAAATAAAATAAAATAAAACAAAACCAAAAATTAAAAAATTAAAAAGGAGGAACCGGCCGGTTAGAACCGGAACCGAACCGCCGGTTCTGGTCCGGTTCTAACCGGCCGGTTCAGCTCTAAAGCGAACCGGAACCGGAACCAGCCGGACCTGTTCCCGGTCCGGTTCTAGAACTGGAACCGGTTTTTCCGGTTCCGGTTCCGGTTTTTGGACGCCGGTTCCGGTTCGGTTCTCCGGTTCGAACCGAACCGACGTCATGTCTAGTCTAGGGTGAAGTGCACTCACCGCACATAGGCATGTGGCATGTGTTCTTCATGTTCTTCACCTATATTCAAAAACAATACAAGTTTCTAGATTTTTATTTTCAACAGAAAAATTCAAAATCGTTTTTCTCCCTCTATACTAATCCAAATTATACAAATGACCTATCATTGCAAAGCTCTCAGAAGGCTCTATCTAATGTTACCACGATCGTAGAAAAATTAAAAAAAATGACAATGAGTTTTTGATCCGATTACAGTCACGGGTTTAAATTTTAATTCTTCAAAATTCTCAAAATTTTGAAGTCAATTCATGGCATGCATTTACAGAATATATAATGACATATATATATATATATATATATATGCATACATACATCCCAAACAAAAAATGAAATATAACACTAGAAGTCTAGAATGTGTGTTGTGCCATTCGTGTTCGTTTATTGTTCTAAAACAAACTAAATAAACCTAACATGGCATTAGATACTAGAATACAATCCTATCAGGCTCTGATACCAATGAAAATTTAATTCAATGAATAAACAAAAGATAAATTTTGGATTATTACCGTTCACCATACGGAAATCCAAATTCTACAGCGGAAGCAGATCGAACACTCTGGACTGTATTATCGGTTGGAGAACAATTACGGATCAAAATCCGAAAAGTTTCATCTTATCACAATATAAATACACACACTCTAATTATGGACGGGAGAAAATTCTCTATTGATTTTCTCCACATCTCTCTGTTTTATATCTCTATTTTGCTCTATGTTAAACACAAGCATGTATACACTTCTATATGCATATACTCTCTCTGTATTGCACATCATGTATCAAACAACCCAACAACACATATATAGATCAAAATCACGTTGATCTATATTTATAAACTGAAAAAAAAAACAGTTTTCTTATATGTGCTTGGGCTCTTGGCTTTATAGCATAGGTTTGGGCTTTTGGCCCTACTTGGGTATCTAAATGGATCTCTAGCCCATAACCAAATTATACCAACACTTCTTATACTGCTACTAAAACATGCAACAAATTTAATTTACGTACCAAAATATGTATGTATGCTACCTAGTATTCCATGAAATAATGTCTCTGCTAGCAAAAACACATACCTAAATGTAAATTTTCACTTATCCAAATTGCATCTCGAATAAGAATCTGTAAATCTAATCAAGTGTAAATCTCCTTTAAGTAGAATAACGAGTAGTTTGCAGTACGTTTAAGGTATGCAAAAAATCCTTTTGACAATATTTCAATGCTTCATTTTAGGATTATATTGGTATCTGCTCACCAATCACACGACATAATAAATATTAGGGCTTGTATACATGACAATATGGACAATATGTACATAAGACCCTTGATGACATTGGTACAAAAAATTCATCATTATTAATTTGTTAATTTTATGGAGAGTATTATAGCAAATATTAACACTAAGAGTTTATAATATTTCACAATAGGAGTATTTATAAGCTTACAATTAATCATATTGAATCGCTTAAGAATCTTTCTAATGTATGACACTTGCAACAAAGGTAGAAATTAATTTCCTTGAGCGAAATGATTACTATTGATTAAGATCTGGCAACGATCAAAGCTATTTTAGAAGTTTTTCCTATTTCTTTTCACATGTAATGCAATTGCACATACTGAATAAGTTTTCTAAAAAAATAAATGCAATTACAAATCTTTGGCAATCACATACGTGTGAAGAATTTGTCCAAGTGGGTAGGGATTGTTTGTTTGTTTTTTTAATATATCACCCGTGAGTATGACAACTTGAACCTTGGACAATACTGGATTGAATGACCACTCTTTACTACCAAGCCACATTAGACGGTTGTGGGAAAAGATTGATGAAAAAAAATTGTTATTTAAATGATAATTCATGGCTTCGATCTATGTATGAATTGCATTCAAAATGGAAGCTGATATATGATGGTAGTGAAACTGCAGAGGTAAGTAAGTAAGATCGTTGATGAAGGTAATGGAAAATCTTTAATGAACCATTAGTCGTAAGGGCAAAGGATTGCATTACAAGGATAAAGAAGGAAAAAAGAACAGCAAGGTTAAGGTAAAAAGAAGTGGAAAAGTTGGAATTGCATGATAAAAGAAATTGTTCAGTGCTCAATAATCGGTAAGAATATGTACTATATGTGTATTTGTTTATTTATTTTGATGTCATGCTCAGAGGCGGTATGGCCCCCCTTCCCTCAATATTTTAATAGTTTTAATAATTTGGTTTTATGAAATTAAAAAATTGCTTTTATATTTCTTTTCCATTTTTGCCACTGTTCCATTTTTTTTTAATTCTAGGTCCGCCACCGGCCATGCACACTTATTTTTTTCTAGTATTTTATTTTATGTAGATCTGACATGGTTGTTTTTGGTATGTTTTCAAGTCAAAAAGATATTTGTAAAGAACCTCGAAATGTGCTTAAAATGTTTTCAAAAACATGTATAATGGAAAGTGAGGTATCGTTCCACAGGGATCGAAGGTAGTGATGATCAAATTAATATGCTATTACTAGTAATGCTTAAAAGTAAAGTTTCGGTGATTTGTTAGAAATGATTAACAACTACAATGCAAACTACAATCAAGCTAATTAATCTAAAATTAAACTAAAGTTAGCAAGAATGTAGTGTAAAGAGATATGAGATGGATATGGGAGTTGATGCAATCATAACATAAATAGTGGGCAATCCAATTAATTCTTAAAGAACCTGTCTAATCATTTAGGTCTAAACCAACCTTTAGGTGTGATTTGAGAATCACTAAACCTTCAACTACACAACAACTAAAGGCATATTAGATTGAGTGTAGAGAAAGTTTCTCCTTAAGCATAGATATATTTCAATGGTTAGGATAGCTTGGAAGGGCATATTCTCAAACCACCCCTTCACTACCAAAAAAAACGGCTATTGAGACGTTTTTTTTTCGTCCCAATAGCCCATAATTCGTCCCTGTTGACCTATTGGGACGAAAAAAATTCGTCCCAAAATCCATCGCCTCAGGTGGGTCACAATAGCTTCTTTGGAAAGAAAATTGAAATTCGTCCCTAAAGAGTGCCTATTGGGACGAAATATAAATATATTAAAAAATTCGTCATTTTGGGACGAAATTTGGATTTCATCCCAAAAGATAATTTATTTCGTCCCTACAGAAAAGAGAGAAAAAATAAAAATTTAAATGTGCCACGACATCATGACACACTACCACCACTATGCACACTGCCACACACTAGCAAACCTCATCCATTATAGCTTTTCCACCATTGTCTTTAGTGGGAGTCGAACGTGTGACCTAGCAAGCGACATTTGAGTGGTAGCCTTTACCACCGGACCTCATGTTCCAATTGGTTAAAAGTTGCACAATATTTATATGTAAACTATATAGATTGTTAAATTTTCATTAATAATTTTAAATCAAACTCCTATTGGAAAAAAATTGTTTGATAAATTTAAATTTTATTCCGTTAATCAAAAATTTAATTTCAATGATGGTTGTGCACCTCCCTTATAGAGTTTAATTAATCTCGTCAGGTTACGGCAATAGTTGTATTTCAAAAAAAAAATGGGACTATTATTTTTCGTCATTTTACATTCGATGGTGTAGAGCTCAAACCATTACATTACACAACTTCAACTTTGATAAATAATGCAAAACTATTTATATATAATGTAAATATGTTATTAAATTTATTTATTTTTTATTAAAATTAATATTGTACTGAACAAATTTTAAAATATTATTACTAGATAATTTAAATTGATTCTAGTAATCTTTATAATTATTTTGTATGATATACAAATGGCTATTTAAAAACGTTTATTAGATAATATTTTATTAAACTATTAGATCATTCATTACAAAAACGAATCAGGAATGCAACTCCCACTTCAGTAGAGATTTCTCCCCACATTTGCGATTTAATGAGTAAAATTAGACTCAAATCTTAATCACAAAAGAGAAGGAAAAGTGTCCACATACATTGCTAAAGGTGACTAAGAATTTCTTTCATCCCAATAGCCAAATAATCGTCCCTATAGACCTATTGGGATGAAAAAATTCATCCCAAATTACATCACCTCGGGTGGGTCGCAATAGGTTCTTTGGGACAAAAATTAAAATACGTCCCTAAAGATTACCTATAGGGACGAAATTTGAAAAAAAAAACATGGTTTGTTTGGTACCCTATCGAACCACTACCAACTCCCTCTCATCACAATTGAGCCTCATTTAATATTTTGTTCTCTACCAAAGTTGAACCACTCACCTGAAACTGAATCAAAACTTATCCAATTTGTTAATTAAAGCATACTATTTATATATAACCTATATATGTTATTAAATTTTTATTGTAGATTAATTCCAATAATTTCTTTTCTTATTAAAAAACGTTTATTGTAGCATTTAATTAAACCATTTTTTTTAAATCATATATTGTCAGATGAAAGGGTTTATCATTAATTGTATACGAAATAGAGAGACTTTTTTTTACATTTTTCAATTTAATAGACAAATAGAATATTTGAATTCCTATCACAAAAGTGAAGGATAAATGTACAACAACTTTTCCAAAAAGTGGTTTTGCATTTTAGATTCTTATTTATTTTATTTATAAATATATATATATATATATATATAATTTTTCGTAATTTTTTGAATTAATCTATAGTAATTAATATAAAAAAGTGAAGCAAATTTAATTATGATCTTTGTCTCTTAGGAAAAACTTAAAAAAATAAAGTTAAAAAACGAAAAATATAATCCCGATAATTCATTATCAGCAATAAATATTGTTTTTATCATAATAAAATAACCTCTACATATTTTTTTTTCTTTTCTTTCTAAAAAAATTTCAAACTTTTTAGGGACGAATAATTTTCCTTCCCAATAGACATCCTATTGGGATGAATGATTTATTTCGTCCCAATACGCATCCTATTAGAGCAAATTATTTTCGTCCCAATACGCATCCTATTAGAGCAAATTATTTTCGTCCCTAGAAGTATTGTTAGTTTTGAACTATTTAGGGACGAATAATTTATTTTGTCCCAATAGACATTCTATTGGGACAAATATTTTTTCGTCCCTAAAAGTCTCGTCGGGTTTATCCTTTTTAGGGACGAATAATTTGTTTCGTCCCAATAGACGTTCTATTGGGACGAATTTTTTCGTCCCTAAAGATTTCTTTAGGTTTGAAATTTTTAGGGACGAATATGTTATTGCGTCCCAATAGACGTTCTATTGGGACGAATAAAATTCGTCCCAATAAATTTCGTCTCTATAGGCCAATTTTCTTGTAGTGCTTCCATTGTAGCCGGGATGCATCGAATTAACAAACTCTCAAAACATCTCTTCCATTCAATATAGCTTGTTTTTATCACCTTTAAGTGTGTATTTAGACTTGAATTAAGAGACGATATATCTACTCAATCCAAGAAGATATTTAATCCTTTATAAAAACTCAAATTAATTTGACACCTAAACATGAATTAAGAGAGGACATATCTACTCAATCCAAGAAGGAATCAAAAACTTTAAAAACATTGAATGAAACTAAATAGATCAAATGTTAAAGATATCGTGGATTACCCACAATTCATGTACAATTACATCAACTCCCACATGAGGTTTAGCTACTCATAATCAAAATACAATGAAGAAATACATGAGTAAATTAAAGAAGAAACCCATTGGCATACAGAGATTTCCCTCTCCTTCAAGCTCCTCTCCTCCTCCAATGTATGGAATTCGTGGCTCTTGAATGGGTGTATGTGTTTGAGCGAAAATGAAGTGGAAAGAGTGATATAGGAAATGATTTGGGTAGGAAATTGGTCAGGAAATGGGTAGGATGGGGTTGGATATGGTGGGAAAGATTCCTAGATCTGGATGATGTAAGGGTTTGAAAAGGAAGAGTTTTGGGCCTGTCAAACCTCTTTCAGAAAATCAGAAAAATATATATTTATAGGGTTGCCAAAAATAGGTCTGAAAAGTGTTGATGTCATCAAATATAGGCAACTTCGCAGCCGGTAGTTCCCGGGTAAGGACCAACGAACTACACATTGGAAAAATCTAACTCTAGGTCCGCGGGTAGTTGCGCGGATAGGTACCAGCGAACTGTGCGCAATTTGAAGGATTATGTCTCTCGGGTAGCGGGTCACTTTGCAGGTATGTACCATCGAACTCTTTACACGAGATCCCTAGAATTTCTATGGGTATGGACCCATGAAGTAACAACGAACTGGGCATTCTCCTTTGAAAATCTGACTAGTTCTGCACCCGAAAGTCCCCTTTTGAATCTTCAATGCCTAAAATACACTAAATGCCTGCATTGAAAAGAATAGAGTCATTAGACACAAGAATTTACCTTGAATCAAGCCAAAT
The DNA here is from genome assembly GCA_033220585.1 of Dipteronia sinensis. Taxonomy (NCBI): domain Eukaryota; kingdom Viridiplantae; phylum Streptophyta; class Magnoliopsida; order Sapindales; family Sapindaceae; genus Dipteronia; species Dipteronia sinensis. The sequence continues at coordinate 14,136,525 of CM065638.1, read as the reverse complement.
GATGTGGAATTGAAAGCCAAAATGTAACACAAAATTAGCTCGATCAAGATCTTCTTAGAGGACCAATCGCATGATAGAAAAATGTGGTTGATAGATTCCTTTTTCTCCCAACACAAGGGACAGCTCGTGCTGCCTACAACATCCATGCCAAACATGCATAACACCTCTTTAACAAGAACTCTACCATGCAAAAGTTGCCACACAAACAACTCTACTTTAGGCGGACACACCCCTTTCCACACCCTAATAAAATTCACTATATCGCCAGTATTCACTTCTTCAAAGCATTTCCTAAAAGACTTGACAGTAAAACTGCCTTTAGGATTATGAAGCCAACCAATTGAGTCCTGGATAGTTTCTCTAATTATAACATTTTCTAGACAAGTCTTAAAGCATCCTCACTACTGAAGTTCCCAGTCAAAAAGGGCTATTCTCAAAGGCACCTCCCATTTCCTCATCCCTCCATCTTTATACCAGAAATCTCCAAGATACCCAGCTTCGTTTATCGCGAGAGTGTAAATCCTGGGAAAAGCAGTCTTCATAGGGGTTCCTTCCACCAAAACATCCTCCCATAGTCTAGCTTTGTCTCCCCTTCCCACCACCACTCTTAATCCCTTCTGAAGAAACCTTGCCGTCGAGGATCCCTGCTTGAACAAATCACATACGGTCTTCACAAAAGCTGAACCACTTGCATCGCAGCTCCAATCCCATCTAAGCAAATCTTTCGAAACCCCATATTTTGTGCAAATAATTCTTTTCCGTAAAGGTGCCTTCTCTGAACCGAATCTTCATGCCCATTTGGCTAAGAGACCTTTGTTTTTGTGAAGAATCGAACCAATACCCAAACCACCATACTCTTTTCTTCTACAAAGGATTTCCCATTTTAATGGATGAATTTTCTTTTTCTCACCCCCATTTCCCTAGAAAAAATTCCTCTGAAGTTTTTCAAGCTTGAGAGCTACACCCACAGGCATCTTGAAAACAGACATAAAGTAATTTGGGATACTAGACATTACCAATTTAATCAGAACAAGTCTTCCTCCTTTATTAAGGAAAGACTTTTTCCATGGGGCAAGACGTCCTTCCACACGTCTCACCAATTCCGCCCCAAAGATCATAGAGTAGAGGCGTCCCCCCAGTGGCAATCCTAAGTAGGTAATGGGAAGCGACCCTCTTGCACATCTGAAAGTTGTGGCCCAATCCACCTCACTTTCTCCTTCACGCCCTACCCTTACCACACAAGATTTACTAAAATTCAGCTTTAGACCAAACGCCGTTTTGAAGCATCTCAAAATTCTCCTGGCATTTGACAGGTACTCCTCCTTCGGTTGAAGGAAAAGCATTGTATCTTCTGCGAATTGAAGGTGTGTTATATGTATCGCCTCCCCTCCGAGAACAACACATTCCACCATTCCCTTCTCAGCTATTTTCCTGAACAAAGCACTCATCCCTTCCACTGCTATATTGAAGAGAAAAGGAGAAAGAGGATCCCCCTGACGGAGACCTCTTTCCATTTCGAATTGTCTTGTTGGACTTTCGTTCACCAAAGCCGATAGCTCCGGGGTCGATATACAACTTGCCATCCAATGCCTCCATTTCCACCTAAAACCCATTTCCGTTAACATGTCATCCAAAAAGGAATGATCCAAGCTATCGTATGCTTTCTCAAAGTCCACTTTTACCAGTAGGACACCCTCTTTGGATTTCTTCAAAAGGTGAATGATCTCTTCCGCTACTATAAAACTATCAAGAATTTGTCTATTACTAACAAATGTCGTTTGAGCTTTACCTATTACCGACCCAATAATTCTCTTCATCCTGTTTGCCAGAGTCTTTGCCAAAACTTTGTATAAAGAGATCACAAGGCTTATTGGTCTGAAATCCATCATGTTTTGAGGTTTTACACTTTTGGGAATCAAAGCAATGAAAGTCTTATTTAGCTCTTTCACCACTGAGCCGTCATTATGAAATTCGTCCATAAACTTCATAAAATCACCTCCCACCATATCCCAGTTAGTCTTAATGAAATTTAGATTGAAACCGTCCGGTTCGGGTGCCTTGCTTCCTTCACAACTTGAGAGAGCAGCCCACACCTCTTCCTTGCAGAATTTTGCCTCTAACATCTCTCCTTCCAACTCAGAAATTTTCTTAAGCTATAAGCCTCTAATGGACGGCCTTCTCCAACTCACATTTTTATAAAACGACTCAAAATAACTGGCTACCCCTTCCTTAATCTCGTGGGGAAGAGATTTTTTGATGCCCCCAAAAGAAATGTCCTCAATATAATTATTCTGACTTCCATTCGCCACGCTATGGAAGAATCTGGAATTCCTGTCACCTTTAACTAACCATTTGATTCTCTACTTTTACCTCCATTCTTGTTCTTCTATCCGTAGAATTTTCTAGAATTCTTCCACTATTTTAATTATCTCTTGTCTTAGAGAAACAGACCATCCCTCTATTACCACCCTCACATCTATCTTTTCCAATCTGGTCTCACAGTCTTTGGTCGATAGTCTCTCCTTTAATTTTTCCCCTGCCCATTTTTTGATGACATCCTTTGCTGCTTTCAGTTTGATCTTTAATCTATGGCTACTCGATCCTTTAGCCTTGCATCCTTTCCAAACTTTCTTAACCTCAGACGAAAGAACCTGATCCTCTAGCCACCCATTAAAAAGTCTGAAAGGCCTAGGACCCCAGAATTTTTTACAGCTACCTAAAGTGATAGTGCTATGGTCTGATATGGATCTCGACAAACCTGTTTGGACTAGATCAGGGAACCATAAGAAAAATTCTAGAGAAACCAAAAATCTGTCCAATCTTGCCCACGTACCATCCTCCAGATTATTAGACCAGGTGAACTCCATCCCCCTCAGGGGCGTATCTATCACTTTTGCTTGAAGAATGAAACTATTAAAAGCTCTTGCCGACCTACTTGTTGAAAACCCCTCCCCTCTTTTCCTTTTCATGCAACACCGTATTAAAGTCACCTCTCAACACCCAGGGCATCAGAAACTTCTGCTGATTGTTAAGAAGGAAACCCTAAAGATCTCTCCTCTCACTCTCGATGTTAGGGGCATACACGTTACAAAACACCACTTGTTTGTCTTGTATTGAAAGCTTTCCTACTAGGATAATACACCACTTATTCGAAATACAGTCAGTCACTGTAACCATGTTCTCATTCCACAAAGTAATCAGCTCGCCAGCTGACCCTATTGCCTAAACTCCTACTCCTCGAGACAGGAGGTCACCCCCAATATTCCTAATATTTTTCCTGTCGAAAACGTTGAGCTTTGTCTCCTAGATAAACAAGACTGCTGGCTTTTGCGCTAGGACCACACTTCTAACTTTTCTTCGTTTAATCTCTACACCCAGACCTCTCACATTCCATGACATAAGTAACATGAAAAAAGACAGAGCCCACTCTAAAATGGAGAACAGATTTATTGTTGCAATCTAACCTTATCCTCTTCTTCCTTGGCTGTCACGAATTCTGTTATTTCCACCTCATTTCTGTGAAAATCGAAGCCCAAAGTTGTCCATGTTTCTATTATCTTGGTTACCTCTTCTTCCAGGTTCCACTGCTTGTCAATATTCGGTTCCATCTGATTATTATTAACCCCCTTCTTATCAGTCCTGTCTTCTGAAGAAGTCTGACTGTTCTCATGGATATGGAGACCTATTTCCACTCATTTCTCTATCACCTTCGCCATCTCCACTTCTAGATTCTATTCCGCTCTTCTTTGCTCTCCTTTAGAAACCAACGCTCCACTCTCCATTTGACCGCTCGGTGTTATAACTTTCGATCTTCTAGTAGTCATCGAATGTGTCTTGAGGTTCGAGTCTAAACCTTTACTTCTATCTTTTTTGTTTTTGGGCAATCCCGACTCACCCCTGTCAGCTCTCACGTCTTGCTCTGTTCTAACCAGTTCCACTCCGTTCTCCGACCTTTTTTGAGAGTAGTTAGCCATTTTATCAATAGTGTCCCCCTCTGCTTCTATATCCTCTTCTCCAGCTCGATGATTGTTCGATTCTGAATCATGATTTCTCAGATCAACATAAAGTTTTATCCCCTTCTCTCTTTTTCCTTCGTTTGTCAGCACTGCACTAGACTTTTGTATATCCATCTGATTCTCATTTCCTTCACTAGAGCGCAACGATATCACTGGCCTCTCCTCTTGACCCATGTAATTAACAAGCAGCCCAACTTGGCCCAAACTCACTATCTCACTCTCTGTGATCGATCCTAGGCTCGCATTATTCATGGGCTTGATCATGAGTCCGGTCTGTTTGTGCTTGGAACATTCCCCCCTTAGAAACTTTGGGCCGAAAAAATCCATGTAATCAGGCCTAGTTTCTGATGAACTATAGTCCTCCCCACTACTCTCCCTCTTGTTACTCACCCTAGCTTCCCCAATCCTGATGTAACCTTTGTAGTTCGAACTCTTTCTATTTTTGTACTTCAGTTTCTGAGTCCATCTTCCTTTCCCTTTATCCAACATCCTGCTTTTCCCACCTACCTATCCTCTGATTTGCTTTTGAGTAGCTGGCATAAAGGACTTTCTCCTCCTGCCCTCTGAAACTAGCTTGCCTCGATCCTTTCTTCCTAGGACTATCTCATGTGATGTGACTCCCTGTTACCTGACATCCAGAACTTTTCATCTGTTCTTGAATTTGAATGTTCTCGACTGACAATGCCCCATGCTTTAGACCCAGATGTTCATCCACCCACTTGTTTGAAACCTGGTCGGAGCTTTCTACCATCCTCACCGTCGCTTGTCTTTTTCCTGCTTGTACCTTGATCACAGACGAGATGTTCTTGTTTTGAGCTCCCAAGACTATTATTCTGCCTTTATCAAGCCTACCTCTACTTCTAGTATCTTCATCTAGCCATACTAACTCTCCCATCTGATTGCTAAGCTCCTTGAAAAAAGATGTGCTCCAGCAATTCAATGGAACACCATAGATATCTATCCATTTCAAAGAAGTTGATAGAGCGAACTCCTCATCCCAAATGCACATGGACACAAAATAATCTCTCCAGAGGAACTCATTATTGATAAAACAATCTCTATCCCACTCCGAGTCAAATGTCCATACGATACCTTTACCACCCAGATATGCAGTCGTGAAAGCACATCCTCTAGATTCCAAGTTCCTGTTAACAGGTTCAAAACTTCCAAAGTCCTTTAACCACCCTATAGCACTTTTAGAAAGCCAGGCCACATCCTCACTGGATCCATACCAAAACATGGATTTTGTACAGCTATGTTGTTTTGAATTCTTCTCTACGTCTGGTCTATATTCCCTGCCTGACTTTACAACTTCTGCATAAGAATGGCCAACATGACTTCTTGCACTTCTGTCGCGCCTCCGGTAATCGACTCCATCTTCCCTTTTATCCCCCATTTGTCTAGCATCCCAACCGCGACTACCAACGTCTGTCGTTCGGCGTTTGTTCCAATCGCGATCTGCTAACTTGGCGCTTATCGCCCACCCATAAACATGCATCCCATCCACCCTCTGAGCCACTTTTCTCGCTTCCTCTAAAGACCCGAACCGTATGAAAGCATAGCTACTGCCCCTGAGTTTATGTTTTGCAGAGAGGTAAACATCCCTCACCCTCTCGAAGGGTTTGAAAATGCCCTACAGCCCTGCTGAATCTACCACAGGGTTGATATTATCCACATATACCGATATCAAACTCTCTCTAAAATCCTTCCTCAGTCCCCATTCTGCCCCGACCTCTTTCCTAGTATCTTTTTGTTCCTTCTTTCTTTCCATATCAAACAGTTAATTGAATGTAGATTTATTAAGGATCAAAGTTGTTAGATTTTCATATTGTCCTGAGCACTTGAACAAGAGAAAATTGTATCTTCAAGAGTACAACCGCCGGGTTATTTCAAAAATATGCTTTTGTATAATAAATATGTTTGGTTGTATAGTTTGCTAAACGTGAAAGGCCTATTAGTCATACTCGGATCTTAAATGTTGTGCATGTGCAATATTGATTGGCTCTCGCTGCAACTTCCTATTTTAGCCTTTCGTTTGGTTGCTCAGAAATTGAGGGAAATCGAATCGGTTCAATTTCTTAAGTATTATTGGTGATTCTGTTCCATGGCAAAGGACTTGAAAGAGATCAATGAGTTTTATTCGACAGGAACAATGTGTCTCTTGATTAAGTTGTGGCTAGGACATGGACTTCTAAGGACGCCAAGGTCTTTCATTCTCATTCTGCTTGGGAAGGAAGATTAAAGAGTTGCTATGTTTCTTTCTATTTTGTGCTTTTTAAAGTCATGAAGTAATGGTGTTAGTGGTCTTAGTTGGACTTTCGTGGTGTGAACTGTGTTTTTATCACTGTTGTGTTTTTCAAAATGAATCTTTAGTTTGTATAATGCATCATCAACCTCAATAGTATCTTTGGCTCTTTGGTCAATTTCATATATTTCAATAATTCCAATTGTTGGCCTAAAATATCTTACCGATATTGATTTTCCAAATGCTTTCTTTGGCCTAATAACCCAAAACAAGTTTCTAAATCTTCAAATGATTTGGGTCATTCTCTCGGAATTTATAAATCTATATAATATATAATAGAGACCTAACTAACCACCAATTATCTATATGAGTTTTCCTTTTAAAAAAAATTAGTTACTGATTGTAGTATATAATATATATAATATATAAAATGAAGTTTAACTCTATAAAAACTTGAGATTTTTAGGACTTTTAAATATTTTTAAAAAGCACTCGGAGAAGATAATGAACATCTATTAGCATTCATGCATTGAAACAAGCATGAATCAATTTGATCTCTAAATAACTATGTGTTCTTGGATTTTTTCAGAAACTCTACCCTCTCATCATTTTTATACATATAGAAAGAGCGAGTTAAAACAATAATATACTCGGTAAGTGGCCATATAACCATTAGATATGGTAATGTTGTATTAAATTGTACTTATTATATATTGAAAATCAGTGCAGGTTATGGTGCTATATACATGTATATATATAGTCGATGTTATAGAAATACGAAAAGTAATCTCATCACTATTTAGTATTATTTGAAACCGGAAAGTTAAAGAATAAAAATAAATCAAATAAATGTGTTATTTAATATATGAATCATTATCACTTGAAGTTGAAATCGAAAAATTACAAACGATTCATATTTTACTACTTATTCAATTTTTTTTTGGCCAAATGATGTGAATGCATTAACAATATTCTAACTCACATCCTGTAAAAAAATCATAAACATTAAGGTCAAAATTCAATTGTCTTTGTTTTGAAACTGGAAGGCTAAAGAAAAAAAAATGTGCTATTTAATAAATGAATCATTATCAATTGAAGTTGAAACCGGAAAATTAAAAATGATTCATAATTTACTATTTATTTAATTTTTTTTTGGCCAAATGATGTGAATGCATTAACAATCTTACTCACACATGAATCCCGTAAAAAATCATAAACAATAGCTCAAAATTCAATTGTCTTTGTTCAGTTTCAGTTTCAGTTTCACAACACTCAACATTCAGTCTTGGAAAAGAAGAAGATAAAGAGATTCGAAACCAAAATGACCCTCTAGAACACATAACACACAGGTAATCAATAACTAATTAAAGATTCACAACCTTTGGATATGATTACTTTTTATTGGTAGGCTTATTATTATTGCGTTACCTTTCAGAAAGAATGAATGTAAAATTTTATTTGCAGTGATGAAAATTTTAAAAAGTCTCAAGATTGATTTATTTGCTCATTTTCTCGGTCAAAATAAGAAAGCCAATGGAGAAGGCCTTTTGGGATGGTATCATGGAATCTATGAAACAGGAGAAACTCAATTATGAAGTAGAAATTCTTGCTCAGATAGCAGTCATTACCACTTATAGAATTGTTGCATCATATCATACTATGATGCTTAATTTTAATATCATTACTTTTATCGTTTTTTTTCCTTAGGTGCTAAATTCTGGTAACCTCCACATTGATTACATTGGAAGGATTTTACTGCTATAGAGTTATCTAAGATATATCAGGCCAAATATGAATCGAGTTCACATGCCATTAGATTGATTGATCCATGGTACAATAATATGCTGATAATATTCAAAAGCATGTTCAAGAAACTGGACTTTCGAAGAGAATTGAGTTGGTCATCACTTCTCCGTTGTTATGGTATTACTTTTCAAATCCAGTAGAAAGTCAGATTCTCGCTGAAGCTTTTATGATTTTTCATATTTTTTTTATCATCACTTAATAAGTTAACAAAGTGTAACTAATGTAATTTCTTTCATATGTTTCAGAAAGAAGTATCATGTTTGCATTGTAGGACCATACAAACAGCAGTTTGGGTCTTTGGTGGTAAAGAGTAAGCAGATGGGATAGATGTACCCCCACTCACTCTGCCATCTCAAGTTTAAATTGCCTGCCATTTATTGCAGTGGAGCTTTGTCAAGAACATTTGGTATGTACTGCAACACAATAGAATAATCATGTAGTATAAAACTTTCTTCATGGAATCTGTTGTGTACTATGGCATGTTGTTGTATATATACCTTGCCTATGCATTATTGATGTAGATGAACTTAATGATTTGCACCATGACAACAATCTGTGTTTTGTTATTATGTGATCTTTCATTTCAAAAGCAGTACATTTTCGGATACTTTATTGTATACTAATCTGTGTTTACTTTCTTATGTTAATATTTTTTTTTTGAATATCAATCTCTTTTTCCTGCTATTGATTTTTCACTGGCAAGTAAATCTATGAATTATTATCAGTTGAATTTGAAACCGGAAGGTTAAAAAGGGTTCATATTTTGCTATATATTCAATTTTCTAGCCATATGATGTGAAAGCATTAACAATCTTATTCACACATTCCTATAAATAATCATAAACATTGGGTCAATTTTTTTTTTTTTTACTTTTTTATCTCTTAATTGTCTTGGTCCAACTGCCAGTCCCAAAAAAGAAGAAGATATGACTAATTTTTATTGGTGCCACTTAATATACGGTTTTGCATACTGCATTACTTTTTTGAAAGAATGAAATTATTTGCAATGATGAAAATTTAAAAAAGTCTCAAGACCTAATTTTGTTTAATCATTTCCCCATTTTGCAGGCTAAAAAAATAAGAAAAACAATGAAGAAGACCTTTTGAGATGGCATCATGGAATCTATGAAACAGGAGAAACCAAACTGTGATATTAAAATTCTTACTAAGGTAGCAGTCATTACCACTTATGGAATTGCCGTTTCATATCATACTATGATGCTCAGTTTTTATACCATTCTTTCATCTTCTTTTTCTTCTTCTTATGTGCTATATTGTATTCATGTAACCTGAACATTGATTACCTTGGAAGGATTTTATTGATTTAGAGTTATCCGAGATATATCAGGACAAAGATGAATCGAGTTCACATGCCATGTATTGATGGAAAGCTTATTTAATTTACAAGCAAACCGGAGTAGCAATGGAAGTCATAGAAGATTTGAAATGGATATTTGTGCTAAGCACAACTAGGTCTTTGTATGAGTGTTGAAAAATGATAGACCTCTTTCAACTTTCCAGTTTTCTTAAGGGTGGTGTCATTGCTACCGCCTGAAGATTAGTGGCACAACAGTGCATTACTTTTGATTTAAGAGTATTTTTGTATTATTTAAACAATAATATTTTTTTAGATAAAAAAAACTCCATAGGTATGATTTAACCATTTATATTTTATGGTGTCCGCACATCGTGCAGGATGTAAACTAGTATATACAGTATCTATCTATCTACCTATTTAAATTAGGTATTTTTTTTTGAAGCTTTTTTGCCATTGGTAGGATTCGAGCCGCTGACTTGGAAGTCATTTATCCAAGCTTCAAGCTCGTCCATCTACAAGCAGAGCTACGCCCCGGGAGGCAATTAATATTGTTGAAGGTAGTTGTGAATTTTTTTTTTTTTTTTTTTACGAATTCATGGGAAATACATGATAACTTGATTATGTTTCTTAGGTGGAAACTTCTAGAGAAATATATCAACAGTTTTTTGCTGTTTTGGAAATAAGCGTGATTATAATGGGCATGTCATTGTCACTATTGTCACTTTGTTCAAAACTCATTTTTATTTGTTTGTTCCTTTTGGTATTTGAAGTTGTAAGGCATTAATGATTGAACTTTATATATACATTGGGGCTGTTTACTTTTATTGTTGGACAACATTGTGACAAAGAATAGTCAGATTTTCGATTTCTAACTTCTGGTTCTAATTTGGTATACATACTAGAGCTTATAAAATAGATGAGCAAAATATTTGTTCTTGCTCTCTTATATGTTTTAGTAATTATGGAATCCTCAAAGACGTATTGTATTCCTCACATGGCTGCCATAAAATTGTAATTCGATCATCATGATCTGCATTTTGATTAAATATAAATCAAAGTTAGAACTACAAACTAATGGTGATTTTATTGCTTCTTTTTTTTTCGGCACATGTTTACATCGTTAAAAATGACTACATGAACACTATTACATGTAGAAAACCAACAATGAAATGCAATTCATGAGTTTATTATGAAGTGGATTGTTTCTATATTAGAAAGAGATTTTGTTAGGCTAATGTAAGTAAATAATTTTATCCTTGAAGAGTAAGAATTCATTTTCTAGTTTTTATATTATAAGTGATACATTGTTTTTTTTTTTTGAAAACTAATGAATATATATATATATATATATATATATATATACATATATATTTATAAGTGAATAAGTGATACATTGTTTTTTTTTTTTTTAAAAACTAACGAATATATATAGTGGTTCTCTACTAAGAACATTCTGAAATTATAAGTTAAGGACGTTCAACCACAGCCACACATTCATATTAGATGTGAGTATTTATTAATTTGGGGTTGTTGGCCCAATGTGAATGTATGAATGTTGTTAGACGTCCTGAAATTATAAAGTCAGAACGTCCTGACTAGAGAACCACCGTGTGTGTATATATATATATATATGTATATATATATATATATTGACTCTTTGAAGCCATGTCCGGCTTCTCTCGAATCTTATTTTTCAATCATATATTAATGCTAGACAATCTAAAAAATTAGTCCAAAATCCAACTCAAATGATATATCAAGTGATTTGTTGATTAATCACATTATCCAATGATTTGTGTGGTAGACAACTCACTTACTACTTCATTTGGGTTATTTATTTGAGTCAATAGTATTACTTGTTTCAATATTATGTACATGAAACATTCAAAGTGGAAATAATAGATGATGCATGAGCCACTAGTTATGAAGTTCTTCCCATCCTTTCTATGTCCAGTACTCACTCAAATCAGGCGGCATATGTAGTTGAAAATAAGCTTAGAAAAAATACATTTAGAATCAAAACATGGATCTGTCTTTGTAAGTACAAAAGATTGCAGAAGATCACTTGCCTATAAAAAGCGAAGAAGATGACGGGATGAGATTGGTCTGGTGGTAAATCCCTCACACATGTACCACGAGGTTGCAGGTTCGAGTAATCCCCTCCCAAAAAATCCTGAATTTATATAATAGTGTCATACTTATAAAAAATAAGTGAAGAAGAGTAGAAGACACATGCAGCAGTATACAAATCAATAATAATAATAATAATAATAATAATAATAATAAACTATTGATGAGTAAATAGTAAATACTCAAGATGATATACATTCATTACAGAAAATAAAATCAAGATTAAATGGACTCTTTCCGTAAATCCAGCAGGTAGCTTCTCATTTTTAGCTGCTCACTTGCAGAGATTTTACTTAATTTGTGACCATTAGAAATATTCAACACGTCCCTCCCTGTATATATAAATTTGTAGTATTCTTAATAGAGTTGCACCAAACATTTTGACATCACAAGAACAATAAATAATAAAAAGCAAAGAATATATATATATATATAAAAGAAAATTTGGCAACGTCGAGAGTCTAACATGGGAGAAAAGAGAGCGAAGTAGAGCCAAGGATGATTGCCGGAACAACCATATTGTAAGGCATATAAATATATAAACTTTCTTTGCAGCATATATATATATGCCGGCAAGTCATTCATTGCTCATCTCCACTCCCTATTCCTTCATGCAAGATACATAGACGAAAACATTAATTCACTGTCGAATGTCGATGATCTCCTGCATGATTTGTTCCAAATTTATGCAATATGTTTGATGTGTAGAATTGCAATTTCCGCTTTTCATATATTCCAAATCTAGAACATTATACCAAAAAGGAATGTTGACCACATGCAATATTTATCATTTGTGCAAGAAAGTATCCATATTCTTACGAGTAATTAATGTTATTTTGTCTAAATTTGAAACGTAAATGATGTGACATCACCAAAATTCAATTGTTTCAATAATACAATTTTAATACAAATAAATCAAAAGTCCACATCATTTAGACACCAGATTTGAATAAAGTAGTATTATTGTATTCTTATATACTTTCTAAACCCTTCATCATCTGGTTTCACCTACAGTGTCCACTATGGTATAAATAAAGAGTACTGATTGGTGGTTGTGGGAATATAATATTTTGAAATAGAGGATGCTCAGGCTCTCCACTTTGTAGAATGCTCATTTTAGAGCACCATATGATCGGATTGGGATTCTATATATGAAATATTTATATATACCACTTACGGTATTGCCCACTACTTAATGATATCTTGTGACCCATGATTATTATATCAATTACTGTACAGTCTAAATATATATTCTAACTTTTTATATTAATTTTTATTAACCATCGCCTATGTATCTTTGTTCATGTACAAATTAAAGCAAGAATATAGAGTATTTGAATACGAATTCTTTAATGCTACATTGCGAGTAATGTTGTCCAGACTTTTTATCCAAATGATGTTGTAAATTAATTTGTAACTAAGTATATTACAAATCATTTTAGGGTTTTTTTTTTATGGCACTCTTTCCAATGCCATCGGTAGAATGCCACCTAGTTAATAAATTTTATAAAAATAGCATCAATTAATGCAATCTGTCATAATTGCCCCTAATAGCACCAATTCTTTTACTTTTTAAATATCTATCTCTTTCTTCCTCTCTCTTCTAATTTTTTTTTCAAATACCTCTGATCCATTGAACCATTAATGGAGATCAAAACGACTTCCAATGGAGGTCATCGAAACAGTCGACTTCATTATAGGTCTTTAAAACGACTTGCGTTAAAAGAAATTGGAAATAAGGGGGGCGTATTGGTTCAAGATTTTATTAGACAATTTTGGGAAGTAAAAGTCTAGTGGTATTGGATTGAGACTTTTTAACAAATAAGATAAGTCTAGTGGTCTTCGATCAAGACTTTTAAGATTTTATTAAAAAGTTCATATTGTCTTGTGGTATTGGATCTAGATTTTTAAGATTTTTAAGATTTTTAAGAGTTTTTTATAAAATTCATATTGTCTTGTGGTATTTGATATAGACTTTCAAAGGGCAACAAATTGCCTGGCGGTATTTGATAGAGATCAAGATTTTTAGGATTTCATGACAAAATGGATTTTTCAGACTTTTTAGCGATTTGTATAAATAGCTTGAACCCAAAATTGTCTTGCTCTCTCCCTCAATACTTTCCAGACTTTTCTCTTTCACTCAAAATCATCTTCAGCTTCTCTCTTGCTTCGCTCTTTTTGGTTTCTGGATTGTTGTCAAAACAATTATAAAGACATTTCCTTTTGTTCCAAAATTATCCCTTTTACCTTTTACCAATCATATTCTAAAGACACTCAATTTTTAAAAATAAAATTTCCAAAGACACTCCATTTTATTTTAATATTATCAATTATTATTTTTGAATTTTAATTTTCATTTTAACATATAGCAACAAAAAAATTAATAGTTCAAAAAGATATATGCATTATTTAATTTATTTAAGTATATACGACAAAAGTGATAGACTCTAGATGTTCAGTTGAAAAGTGTGTTGAGCAGAGCATTCATACACACACACACACACACACACACACACACACACACACACACACACACACACACATATATATATATATATAGGAAATAATGATATGAAGAAGATACCAAGTCGACAACATTACGAGCAGCAAGTGCTAAGATATCAGCGCAGGAGACGACAACAGGGCACAAGGCTTCTAGTTGTGTTTTAGCATCATCGACACTTCTAAAACTTGGGGAGAAAATTGAAAACTACAATCGAATTTTGAAAGTCCGTATTTTTAAAAGTCTAAAATATCTTAAAATAAAGTCTAGATAATACTAATAGTCTATAAATAAAGTTCAAAAACTCTTTTAAAATCCTAAAAGTCTAGTCCATATAATCCTAATAATCCTAAAAATATAATCCTAACAATCATAACAATCATAATAGTCTTGCAAATCCATAAAATCTTTGCACCTTAAAATTGTCTATTCAAATCTCAATCCAATACACCCCCCTAAGTCTCGGATAACTGGCAATAATTCTACCCCGAGACTTATTTCCAGATTTTTTTGGTTTTTTTTTATCTTCTTCTTCATCGACCACCAATGGAGGTCGAGGTCATTTCGACCTCCAGTGGAGGTCTTTTTGACCTCTGTTTGAGATCTGTCCGACCTCTATTGATGGATCAATAGAGGTCTTTGAAAAAAAATAGAGGAGAGAGAAAGAAAGAGAGAAAGAGATTTAAAAGGGTGAGGGTATTTTAGTCTCACCATATACTTTGGTGCTAAAAACTTAGAATTAATAACTTTGTGATATTCTCACAAAACCAAACCCATTTGATGTTATTTCCCCTTATCCCTCATCATTTTTATCACCAATATATCAATACAGATCGAGAGAAAAACCAATGCTTCTAGCAAGGCGGGGGGAATCTTTCTAGCTATAAGCATCGGTCTCTCTCTATATTTTGATTACCGATATATTGGTCTTTTTTTTATATAATCTATCTAGGTAGTTTTTTTTTGAAGCTTTTTATTATTAGTAGGATTCGATCCATTGATTTGGGAGTCATTTATTCAAACATCAAGCTTATCCATTTACTAGTTGAACTACACCATTTAGGCAATTACCAGTATATTGGTAATAAAATAATTTGTAGCTATTGTATAATCATGAAATTTCTACTACTGTACTTGCTTGAATTTTTTTTTTTTGAATTTAAACTATTATAATTCATTAGGGATTTGAATAAGGGATCCGATAGGAACTCACAACTTTAATTGTGTAAATAAGAGAGACATACCATGTTAATTAGTTGGTCCACAGCAACAGATAATTGTATGTGAATTTATTCCGGTGGTTGTAGATAATATTGACTTATCTATTAGGCAGCTTGTGTTGAATTTGAAGACAGCGATTGCTTTGACAGCTTTTTATATTCTTTGTTCGACAAACTTTTTTTTTTTACTGAAATTATTACAGTGACACAACAACACTGACGCTTGATAAGATTGGTCCTACATTGATTCCCATTAATTCCGGAGAAAAATAAATAAATATAAATTCGTTGATTCGAATACCGATAAAGCAAATACAATCAAAATTTCACTATTCAACTTCAAATCTGTCATCAAATGGTTATAAAAATCATTTGAATAGGAATAAAGCAATATTGCAAAAGAAAGGAAATAATTCAAACTTGAAACAAATCATAATCATCTAACAATTAGGCTATATAAATCATCCCCAAATTAAGCTTCTAAAATTAATCAAAATCTCAAAGATTATATCAATCTTAATGGTTTTAATTAATTAGAAAGATACTAAAAATCCCAATAATATTATGATGATTATAATAACTTGGGTACAAATTCTCCATAACACGAAACAATAGTATACACACGATGTTCATCATTCTGCTTTTTTTCAAGTTGTCAAGAATTTGTTTCTCGTAAACATTAAAATTCTGTGGATGGTTAGTCGGTACCGCAGATCATGAAATTATTACTACTAATTGTGTTGTGCGATTGATAAGCAACTTTAAATAATAATAATAATAATAAGAACTTATTTTTGAAATAGTCATTTGTTTATTTTTTTAATTAATTTGTGAATAGTTATTAACATATATAATTTGTGATTTATATAATTATTACCAGATGCATATTTGATCTTAAGTGAATTATTCACAAAAATAAATAAATAAATAAACAATTTGTACATAAAGAATTGAATGTTAATTCTATGTATGCAAAATTGATGTTGAAAAAGTTTATTCTATGTAACTACTATTCGTAACATAAATATTCTAAGAAAACAATTCATGTTGTCCAAGGTTAATCTCCAATTGTTCATGCAAGATACATCTTCTCTCTCGAAATTGATTATTTGTTTCTTTTCCCTTGTCTTAAATTAGAAGGCAATCAGGCTTCGTGAATTTAGAATAATCAAAATGAAAATTTGTTTTGTAATAGTACGTGTCTCTAACAAGTGGTTCAAATGAAGCGCGGAACAAGTGACAGTATGTCCCTGTCTTGGTTTGCAATGTGTAGTGCAGCATTGTTGGAGGCGATGTGACTATGTGAGGTCGCCGATGGTGCAACAGGAAGTTATGTTTTCCTTCCCGCTATGAGAGGGGCAACGTGGTTGTTGGCTTCTTGCAGTTCGTGCTCGTGCTTGAGCTCTGGTTGCTTAGTGAGACGTACGTCACGACACGATGTCTAGGTCGCGACAGTCTCCTAAGCTATTCATTTATGAGAGACATTTTGGCTCTTCCATAACTAGCTCTCTTCACTCATTTGAAACCCTAAGAGAGAATAGTAGAGCAACCACCAAATTCCAAATAGCTAAAGCTCTCAAGCTTTATCACTCTCTAAACCCTATAACCCACTTGTGCTGGAGTTTCATTATTCTTGAGTTTGTATCAGCGTCTATACATCAAGTATATATATCTTGACTTGTGTTTGGATTGGATAGATTATATCAATTTACATTGATTTGGATTTTAAGTCAAATACTTTCTAGTGTTTGTGTTGGGTTTGTTTGTCATAGTTTAATTTTTTTTGAGGGGTTCATACTTCATAGTTTAGAACAATTATTTCACTAGTCTTTGTAGTTTGGTTTGTTTAGCACTCTATATTATACAATAACTGACACACTTCCAACAGCCTTTCATCAAGCTCTCCATACAGGAAAGTATTGTTCTTGTCAACTTATTGAATCTCCCAATTGTAGATGTAGGCAGGGCACCAGGATAAATATTAGGGTGGCCTAAACCCAAATTTTTTTTTTCAAGGAATAACTGTACGAACAAAATTTATTAATCGATTTTTTTCTTGAATTTTGTATATAATTGTTTTTTTAAAATATTACAATAATTCTGGATTTTGGAGGAGGAGAGATTCAAACAGACAACCTCAATATAGGTGTGAGAGATACATTATTGGGTTAATCTTATCTTGTCAGCTTTTATATATAATTGTTTGATATTACAACCTACAATATTAAGTGGATTGTCAAGATATGAAAAAAAAACCTATTTAGACATCAATAAAATTCATTTACATTCAAAGAAACTTTATTTAATTTTTATGATTTTTTTAGGTTAACAATCAATATTATAAATGAGTCATGTTTGAAAAAATTCAAAGAAAATGGCATGATTTGATTAACATTAGTATTTATATGTTAGTCCCACCACTACAATATAAAATATCAAAAAAAAATATTCAAAAATGCTCGGAAGATCAAAACTTAACTCTTAAGAGTGAGACACATTTTAAGAGAATGAAGATGTAAAATTTAGTTGGTGGCTTGGTGATTCACTGCTTGGAAGTTGTTCTTGAGCCTTCAATAGTTTTTATATTTTGTTTTGTGTTTGAAGTATTTTGTTTTAATTAGAATAAATTGATAAATATAATTGTAAAACATAGGTAATTAGTAATATCTTTTAACTTTTCTTAAACAAAAACTCGAGATTTTCTCCATACAATCAATTTTTTTCTTTTCACACACCTTTTCTAAATGTACTCCTTTCTAAAAATGTAAATTTTAAAAAGTTCTAAGAACATTCAATTTATTTCAAAATTATCCTATTTCTCTTTTGACACTTATTTTATTTTTTTTGTAAACATCATAAAATCCTAATTTAAAAAAAATCATTTTGTTTCAATATTTTATTTTTTTTCATTAAATTGTTTTACTAATTTTTTTATTGTTTTTTTTCTTTATTTGACTCTTTTTTTTTCAAAATTTTGAGAGTCAATACAATAAAAAATATGCATTTTTTTTGTTTTTTATGCAAAAAATCAACACTTTTTTAAAATATCGCTTCTGAAGTTGTTAATCTAGTTGTTAATCTGATTCTTAATTATCTCACCTCGGCATCTCTTTTGTTTCTCGGCTTGCTAACTGTGTGGCTCATAATTTAGTAAAATTTGCTTTGTCTTTAACCTGAGTCCTAAGTCTGTTGGTTGGAGGGTTTTCCTCCCCTATTAGCGATTCTTGCGAAGGCAGTTATGGTTGATAGCCAAGTAGTTTTGTAATTTGTTTTTTTGGCTAATAGATTACTGCATTTCAAAAAAAAAAAAATTGTCATTCTTATTGTAAATCATTCCCATCACTTCAAAATCAAATAATGAAAATGAATAAATATTTTAGGGTTTGTTAAACACAAAAAGAAAAGAGAAAAATATTTTCGTAAGTGTATTTAGAATGGGTGCGATATTGCCACCCATAAATATGATAAGCACGCCCATATTTATAAGTAAACCCATATCTAAAATTTAAAATTAAATCATTACTATAAGCATCCATCATAATCCCTATAGTACCCTTATTTAAATGAATGTATTCATTTTAATACATTTTATTTATAAACTCCCTTAAGTTATTAACACATCCAATTTCATAAATGATAAATTCTTAAGTTCTCCGGACTCGAAAACACGGTTGTAGTAAGTTCTTTGCATTCAACAATTGTTTCCATCTTGGGGCATTCACTTATTATACAAAGTTTCAACCCATTAATATTACTAATCCCAAAGTTAGACAGACTACATATGTCAAGGTGATTTTTTTTGTTGTTGCTAGAATTGGACTGATCTAAGGGGAAAAATCATCACTAGCGATCAAATACAGAAAAACCCCTAGACAGTATCCATCTATATAAATGAGAAAAGAAAATAATAAAAGAGTAACAAAGACCCAAAAAACACAAAAACCAAGTGAAACAGCCCCAACCAAAACAGTGACACGCAAGCCACACCAAACAGAATCTGAAAACATCAGGAAAACCGAAAAGACTTCTAACCCATACAGTAATTGCCAACCAACAAAGAGCAGAAAGACGAGGTGTAGAGCCACCAAGCATCAACCTCTAGCCCCAAAGCATGCTTAGAAAGAGCGACCGCAACCTTATTCTCCTCCCTAAAAGTATGAGACACCTGAAACTTCATTTGCGAAATATGTTAGATACACCATTGTCAAGCCTGCCAAACCTGAAAGGAACCTGCTCCGTGCGAGAAGAAAGCAGTTGAACCATATAAGAAGAGTCACTCTCAAGCCAGATCTGACCCCACTCATACTTCCAAGCGTAATTAATGGCCATCGACGCCATAAGAAGCTTAGCATCAAATGCAAACACATGACTAAGAAGGACAACAAAACAACCCTTCACAAAAGCTCTACAATTACGGAAGACGCCCCCATAACCCCTAACACCTGGAGAACTCAAGGCGGCACCATCTATATTAACTTTGATCCAGCTAGAAGCCGAAGGTGACCAAACCACACTCTTGATAACCGGAGCCCTAGCCGGGCGACCATGAAGAACAAAACGCAGTATCATCCACACAATTACGAATACACCCAATCTCCAAACTGTTAGTGTCAGAAACGGCATGCCAAACCAAAGATAGAGTAGATTTGAAATTGATCGGACGATAAATGTACCTATTAGAGGTCCCCATTTTCTATAGTTTGCTCTCGTTTTCGAGTGTATTTTTGTATATAATGTGTTTCTTGAGCCTTGTGTAGGTACATATTCCCTACATATGGTATTTGAGCTTCAAGTCAAAATTGAGAAGCAAAAACGAGCGAAAAAGAGAATAAACAGAAGTATTGAGAGTTGTCGTGGAATCGCCGTCGACCCAAACCGCAGCGTGATCCGTGGTCAACCACGACAGGTTTTTAT
Organism: Dipteronia sinensis; assembly: GCA_033220585.1. Taxonomy (NCBI): domain Eukaryota; kingdom Viridiplantae; phylum Streptophyta; class Magnoliopsida; order Sapindales; family Sapindaceae; genus Dipteronia; species Dipteronia sinensis. Next base: position 14,116,373 of record CM065638.1, on the reverse strand, counting down.
GGTGAATCTGTCATCGAACCTGAACGCGACATAGAGACCACGTCACAGGTCAACTATGTTTTCCAAAGGTTAGTGGGTTGAAATTGTAAAGTGTTCATGGAGAACACACAAATTTTTGGGTCCATACCTCCCTTCTCATATATAACTGGGTTTTGTACCACATATTTTTAGAAATCCCTAGAAGTCTACTTTCCAGTGTTTTTTACGGATTGTAATTCCAGGTTTTCTAGATGGAGTTATGATCATTTTTGTTTTGGTGTGCGGTGCTAGAAACCAGACCGTGGCAGAGAGCTTTACACAGAAAACTCAACTTTCAGGGGGGCATATCTCCCTCCTCAGATCGAACCACGATGAATTCTACATATTTTGGAAAGCCCTAGAAGTCTACTCTCCAGTGATTTTTACGGATCGTAATTCTAGATTTTTCGGAGGGAGATATGTGCATTTTCGTAACAGTGCGCGAAGCTGAAATTTTATACTAGTGTGCGAGGTAACTGGTAAGGCAACCAAACTCACTAGCCTTACCACTCGCCTCATCCTCTGCCCAAACTTCACATATAGCAAGGCGACTTGCGAGGTGACCATCCCACTCGCCTCGAAGCCTGGAAAGACCAAAATGATTCTTTCGCACCCCAATTCGTCCCCAACTTTCCCTAAATATAAATACAACTTTTCTTCTCCTCTCTTCCGGAGAACACAGCAACAACACTTCATCTTCTTCATCTTCTTCACAAATCAAGAGAGAGAGAGAGGAGCTTCCAAGAGCATCCATGGAGGTTTTCCTCCCTGTATGTCTCTCCACCACCATTTCTACACATCCTCCACCACTTTTGAGAGTTGATTGCAAAGAGATAGGAGTGGTTTATGACCAATTTTGAGCTAGAGATTCATGGAGTACTTTGAGGGATTTCTTCAAGGGTTGTCTCTTTTAAACTCATTCTCTTTGTATTTCATGTTTTCTTAATTGTGTAATCCCCATTTGGGAATATTTGTAAACCTATTTACGCTCAATATATGTGAGGTTTGTTTTTATATTCATTTGGGTTTTGATTCATTTATGTTATTATTGATAATCTTTTATCTTGATATACATGTGTGTGGAGATTGGAAATTGATATGTGTTCATGGATGAGATTAGGAGTAGATTAACTTAATTATAGGAGTAGTTGTAATCAAATATCTTATTTATGTGTGTATGTCTTTGGAAGGTCGAAATTAACTTGTATGTATGAGTTTGAGTGTATGTGGGTTTCGGTTGTACCTCCATAGAGGGCCAATCCGGGTATAACCTTGACCACTTAGCTCTAAAGAATGGGTGAAACTTGTTCTATGCATGACCATTGCTAAAGTAGGTTTTGGCTTTATGTTCATGTGCTTAATGGTAGGGACTGGTAGGGACTAGAGACGGACTAGAGATACACTTACTCTATCCATGACCTTTGGGGAGTGAGAAGTTTCTCAAATCCCTTAGTTGAGACTGCAAGCACAATTGCTCTAGCCATGACCTTTGAGGAGTGATTTGTGTTTGTGAATCTCTTAATTGAGAAAACAAGCCCTTAACTTGAATTAGAAGTGCTTAATGCTTAGGTTGGCTCAATGTTCTAGTGCTTAATGTGTCATTGATCTTAAGACATCATTTCTCTATCCATGACCTAGGGGAGTGATGGTTTGATTTAGGTATTCTTTAATTAACGAATGATTCGTAATAATAGATTATTTGGTTTCGGAATTCCTTAATCCTGAGAACGAGCCCCTAACTTAATCGGATGACCTTAATGTCCAACAACCACTATTTGTGCATTTATTTATGGTGAGCTTATGTACCTTGTGTGATCAATTATCATACATCTCTCTTATTCACCCTTTTATAATTTGTCATTTTAAACATCATTCTCACCCATCCACATTCCTTTTATTTTATTTGCATTCTTTGTATATACATTTCCTGACGGTTCAAAACGCGGGGGAAGCAAAAAATTGGGTGGTATATTTAAAAAAAAAATTCCTTTAAAAGAAAGAACCTTAACCCTTGATTAATTAACATATAATAAAAGTATCGTACCTTTTTCACGTGACGATTGATATTGCGTCGATTTGAATCCGCTTGCTTCGAATTGAATCCGCAAGATCCTCCAATCCAATCATGAACGTGAATCACCTAGGAGTGTAGGCTTCATTTCTTTGAATTGTAAACCTGAGGATGGAAACAAAAATCTTTTTCTTTTTGTTAGTCACAATAATCCTCGTAGAGAAAATAAAGATCGTTTGGTCACTTGTGAATTATCAATCTTTTATCGAAAACTCGCGTGAACCCTAATTCGATCTTGTACATTAAGCATTTTAATGTAAAAGCTTCTAATGTACTATCGAAAATAAAACGCTCATTATTCTTCTTCTCTATGGCCGAATTCTACACCCCTTTCTTGAGTTGGAAGTTTTTTTTTATTCAAAAGCAAAAGAATAAAAATTCTTTTTTTCAAGAAAAAAACTTTTTTTAACTCACATTATTAATTCCGAATTTAATAATATATATAGGGTGGCTAAAATTCTCACTCAAGTAGGATTTCTACCTTGTAGTCAAATCCTCACACAAGTAAGATTACTTCTTCTCTAAGTCTCCTATCAATTTTGAGTTTTAATCTTATTTCAACTCATGAGTATATTATCCAATAATAAATTATTGAATATTTAAATTGTGACTATATCAAAAACTTTCTAATTTGACTAGATAAATAAATTCATATTATTTATCTACTTATCAAATATAGTATTTGATATTTATCATATTACCAACAATAATATGACTCTAGGAGACCATCTCCTACTAGGAAAAAGATTTTGACTTTTAATTAAATAAATAAATAAATAATTAATTAATTAATTTCTATTTAATAAAATAATAAAATAAATAATATATATAAGACTAATAAATAGTCACTTGCCGCCCAAGCCAATATATAATGGCCAATATTGTTTTTTTTTTCTATTTTATTTAATCCATTGGACCTTAATAAAAAGTCCACATGTGAACTAGACACATTCTTACTAAAAGAAAGAAGTTCACATGCCTTAATACAATTCTAGATGGATCTATAAATTGGTCAAGTAGAATATATCAAGTGACCCATGCAAGTTCGTGTGAATTGGGGATTTTTACGGGCTATCTAAATTTAAGCTCTAATAGACATAACCTAATCACAATCAACAAATGATTCACTTAGGTTAGATCTATTAATTTTAGTTCATTCCACTAAAGACCTAAAATTGAACTCTTAAATAAAGATAGAATAAGTTAAGATTGCTCATTCATACTCTAGACAATCTTAATGGAGATAGTGTATCCTCGTGAAGAATACCCGTAATCGCCAAGAGCTCATAGACCGCATATAGCTCTCCTAGTTACCATATTTACTCATATGACCATATTTTAAACTTGGATATTTTGACTTGTCTAGAAGCCATGTTTCAATAGACACTATTGAAAACTTAACGTTAAGATTTAATATCCAATACCTCAAAACATCCATATGATGATATTCTACTCACATTTAATAAATGGAGCCACGATGTATATATCTATAAATGAAGTCATCTATCGATTAACAAATGAATACCACCAAACTATCGATGATATATTATGCTATATAACCATACTCATTGATAGCTCAAATGATCACACTTGTAACCATAAGTCCATCATTTATCTCAAGATTGAGATATACTTTTCGATTGTCCTCAAGTGAAAACTTTTATCCATTGACGGTTCTGGATAAAGTATTTCACTGTGATCCTATTCAATGCACCTAGTGCACTAGATTCTTCTGCCCAAAGACACTACACTTTGATGATTTTAGACTCATCATAACACATTTGATCACACTCAAATGCTAGCAAAAGAATCTACAACTTCAACAAGGTAAATGCGCCCAACATTTATCTTAAATTGTGAACATTGTTCAAGTCTAACTAAAGAATTGTCTCTACCTCATACATATCTAGATGTATGAACAATTCTCCATCTCTCATAGTCTTTTAACATTATGATTATTTACTTTTTGACAATTATAATAATTAAACTATAAATACTATAAGATTTGTTAATCTAGAAATCACTTTATTAATATGAAAAGATTGTCAAATACATCATTACACTCTTGCTATTGAGCGTAATCCTAACAATCTCCCACTTGCGATATAGCAAGTGTGTCATATCTCTCATTCCCATGTTCTCTAGATGCCCATCAAAATTCTTCTGTGGTAGAGCCTTTGTAAAGGGATCCGCTAGATTTTCTGCTGACGCGATCTTGGTGATCGTCACGTCACCATATGCATAATTTCCCTTAGAAGGTGATACTTTCTTTCAATGTGATTCCCTCTCTTATGACTTCTTGGTTCTCTCGAATAAGCCACTGCTCCACTGTTGTCATAATAGATATTGATCTGTTTATTCGTATTAGGAACCACTTCCAAGTCAATAAAGAATTGGCAGAGCCAGACAGCCTATTTAGCAGCTTCGCATGCTGCAACATACTCAGCTTCCATGGTGGAATCAGCAATACTGGATTGCTTGATACTCCTACATATGACTGCGCCTCCTCCAAGAGTAAACACGGATCCTGATGTGGATCTCCTGGAGTCAGAATCCGATTGGAAATCAGAATCTGTATACCCAATGGGAATTAAATCCCCTCCAGAGTATACAAGCATATGATCTCTCGTTCTCCTAAGATATTTGAAAATATGCTTGACTGTCGTCCATTGATCAGGACCAGGTTTTGATTGAAACCTGCTAACTATACCAACAGCAAAACATATATCTGGTCTAGTGCAGAGCATTGCATACATGAGACTTCCAACAGCCGAGGCATATAGAACCCTACTCATGAATTGCTGTTCATGTTCATTCTTTGGAACTTGTTCCTTAGAAAGTTTGATTCCATGTCTGAAAGGTAACATACCTTTCATGGAATCTTGCATGGAGAACCTAGACAAGATTTTATCTATGTATGAAGCTTGAGATAATGCAATCGTTCTATTCTTTCTGTCCCTTATTACTTGGATACCAAGAATATAACTTGTTTCTCCTAAGTCCTTCATATTAAATTGTTTTGCTAACCATTCTTTTACTGATGTCAATACTCCTACATCGTTTCCGATGAGTAGTATATCATCAACGTAAAGAACTAGGAAAATCAACTTGTCGCCATTAATCCTTTTATACACACATGGTTCGTCAATGTCTTGAATAAATCCAAAACTTTTCACAGCTTGATCAAAACTTATGGTCCAGGATCTAGATGCTTGCTTTAATCCCTATATGGATCTTTGCAACTTGCATACCCTTTCCTCTTGGCCTTTTTCAATAAATCATTCTTGTTGCATCATATAGATGCTTTCGTCAAGACTTCCATTAAGGAAATTTGTCTTAATGTCTATTTGCCAAATCTCTAAGTCTAGAGATGCTGCAATGGATAAGAGTATCCTTATGGATTTAAGTATGGCTACAGGAGAGAAGGTTTCCTCATAATCGATACCTTCTTTCTATGTGTAACCTTTAGCTACCAATCTAGCTTTACAGGTTTCCACATTTCCATCCATTCCTCTCTTCCTCTTGTATACCCACTTGCACCCAGTGGGTTTTATCCCTTTAGGCAGGTCCACAAGAGACCAGACTTTATTTTTGAACAAAGATTCAATTTCGGATTGCATTACCTTTTGCTAATGGCGACAATCAACATCTTCCATGGCTTCCTTTTACGTGTAGGGATCATCGTCATCCGGGAGATTCTCTACAGATTCTCTTAGACCGATGTATCTATCGGGTTTTTTATTAACCCTCCCACTACGACGAGATATGGTAGATTGTTGATCTTGTGTTGGTGCGGAATTTACAATTAGGCTAGGTTGTGAAACCTCTTGTGGAATTGTATCTCTTGAAAGCTCATTCAGGACAATTCTACTTTTAGGCACAAAATTATTCATATAGTCCTCTTCCAGAAATTTAGCATTTGTCGAAACAAATACTTTAAGATCTGAAGGGCTATAGAAATAATATCCTTTAGTTCCTTTTGGATACCCTACAAATATGCATGTTTCTGAACAGGACTTCAACTTTTCTGTCTTTCCTTTTAACATGTGCGCAGGACATCCAAATATCCTTAAGTGTTGTAAATTAGGCTTTCGCCCAGTCCACAACTCATACGGTGTTTTAAGAACTGACTTAGATGGTACATCTTTTAGAATGTACATAGCGGTTTGTAAAGCATATCCCTAAAAAGAATTAGGGAGTGTTGAATAACTCAATATACACTACAAAAAATGCCTATTAGTGACGAACTATTTCCGACGGCACTAATTGCCGTCGGTAATGGTACCTTTTCCGACTGCCATATTAGTGCCGTCGGAAATGAGCAAAAATATAATACCACATTTTGACGGCCCAATAACCGTCGGAAATAGTCCTTATACCGTCGAAATTGAAGAAAAGTAATACAACGTTTCTGACGGCCTAAATTGCCATCGAAAATAGTCTGTATTTCCGAAGGCATATTTTACGCCGTCGAAAATAGTATGTATTTCCGACGGCATTCTTTAGGCCGTCAAAAATAGTCTGTATTTCCGACGACATTTTTTATGCCGTTGAAAATGGTAAATTTAATTCGAATTAATTTTAAGGGCAATTACGCTATCGAAAATGCATTACCATTTCCTACATTATTTGTTATGGCTTTGTCATGGAAAAAATAATTAATTTATTATTATTATACTAATTAATAAATTATAATGGAATGTATGTGATAATTTATATACTACAAAAAAAATGTGATTTGTTAGTCAATATTTTAAATGTATCACTATATATGTTATTTTGGTATTTATCACTATTGTTTTAGCGAAATCACCCTGTTACATTTTTCGCAAAATATTTTGATTTAATTTTGAATTCTTCAAATAATATGTCATAGGTAATGTAAAAAAATATTATAGCGATCACGGCAAGAAAATTCGACAATAGGGACCAGACTTTAGGGACAAAAAAATGGTACTAATAAGAAGTCTACTTTATGTGTACATCTGACTAAATTAAATAAATATAAAATATATCAAAATTATTAGTAATTACTAAAATAAGTTTAAATTATTAGTTAATAAAAATTATTAATGTTTTAGTAAAATGTTGATTATAAAAAATAAAATCAACAAGGATATAATATATGTATCTTATTTCAAGATAAAGTAGTAATAAAATGTAATTTCCTATGAAATACGGGAAATATTTTAATAAAATATTATTTTTAAAAACAATATCAATAGTTATATTTAAATATTATACAAAAAAATATATTTAATTAGATAGTATGCAAACATATCAATAGTTTATATATAATTAGTATGCAATAGATATCAGATATAAAGTTATAGCAAAATGGTAAGAGTAACATTTACTATCAAATTCAAGTCACGGGTTCAAGCCACATAAAATGCAGAGTCGAAGGCACGCCATTTTTTTTTCAATGAACCTTTTCCGACGGCCATTCCCCGTCGAAAATAAAAGTAAGCCGTCAGAAATACTAGTAATTTTGACCACCTTCAATTAATATTACTGACGGCATTTTTATTTTTTCTGACGGCCCTGGCCGTCAGAAATAGTAGTATTTTTGACGACTCGTCGGTAAATGGTTATTTGCGACAAGCGTATTTGTGACGACCTCCGACGGCTTTTTCCCGTTCGAAAAGCGTATTTTCGACAGGAAAGTGTCTTTTCCGACCGCATTTAGCCGTCGAAAAAGACCATTTTTTTTGTAGTGATAGACCTTACCTTGTCCAAAAGAGTTATATTTCTCCTTTCTGCCACCCCATTTTGTTGAGGCGTACCAGGCGTAGAAAACTGAGAAATTATCCCATTACCAATAAAATATTGCTGAAACTCACCATATAGATATTCTCCACAACGATCAGACCTCAAGATTTTTATGTGTTTCTCAAGCTGATTTTATACTTCAGCTTTAAATGCGTTGAATATGTCAAAAACATCCGACTTATGTCTCATGAGATACACATAGCCAAATATTGAGTAATCATCCGTGAAAGTGATGAAGTACTCATATCCACCTATAGCTTGAATGCTTATAGGTCCACACACATCAGTGTGTATCAATCCTAAACATTCAGTGGCTCTTGTGCCTTTGGTCGTGAATGACCTTTTGGTCATCTTACCTTCCAGACAAGATTCACAAGTTGGTAGATCATCAACTTTAAGTCACTTAAAGGTCCATCACTAACCAATCTTTTAATCCTATCAAGGTTAATATGACATAGGCACAAATGCCATGGGTAGGTTTCATCTTTTGATAATTTTACTCTTTTATGATTATGTTGCATTGATACCGTGTCTAACAAGTGAGAGATATTGCTATGCAAATAGAATATACCATTTTCCAATGTACCTTTGCAAACAAATTTGTTATTCCTAATAATAATAATAAAAGCTTTATTAAAAGTAACCGAATATCCAAATTTATTTAAACAAGAAACTGAAATTAAATTCCTCTTAAATTGAGGTACATAATAAACGTCTATTAAATCTAAATGTCTATAAGAATCGAAACTAACTCTAATATCTCTCACTGCACTAACAGACACTAACGCTCTGTTGCCTAAACGCAAGTTGAATTCATTCTCATTAAGCCTTCTCCTTTCCTTGAACCACTATAAAGAAAAACAAACATGGTTAGTGGCTCCGGAGTCTATGATCCAAGAATCCATAGAATCCGCCAAAAAACATGTTTCAAGATTATTAATATTACCTTGCTCCTTTCTGTTCTGATACTTTGGGCAATTTCTTTTCCAATGTCCCTTTTCACCACAAAGGAAACACTTCCCTTTGATCTTGGTTACTTTCTTTGTCTCTTTCTTAGTAGGTCCTAGTTGCTTTTTCTTCTATTGTTTCTCGACCTTCTTACGGGTCTTAACAGTAGCAACTTTACCCACAATATGAATCTCTTGACCCTTGCTTTTCACAAGGATCTTTTTAGCACTTTGAACATCTTGCATCAGGCCCTGCAAGGTGTATTCCTTATTGTTTAAGGTGTAGTCCAACTTGAACTAATCAAAGGAATCTGACAATGAGTTGACAATCATGTCAATTTTCGTCTCACAGTCTATCTCAGCACCATTGAGTTCAGTAATGTTGAGATGTGTTATGACCTTCGTCGTGTGATCTTTCACAGCCTGTCCAGGTTTCATCCTAAGATTCATGAAAGCAGTCACTGCCTCTCTCTTAGTCATCCTGGACCTCATAGCAAACATTTCCTCTGGATACATCATTATATCGGCAGCAGAACTCATTCCTTCATGTTGCTATTGCAACACGTCGGAGATGGTGGCTATAATGTAACATTTGGCCATCTCATCTGAGGTCTCCCACTGCTTATACTCGTCTCTTTGCTGCTCAGTAGATTCATTAGTAGGAGCAAGTGGTTTAGGAGTTGTCAAAACGAACTTATGCTTTTCAGATTGCAACAATAGCCCAATTTTCCTTTTCCATGTGACATAATTATCACCAGTTAATGTATTATCTTTCAGGATGTTGATTAGGGATGGGGTCATGATTTCTGAATAAAACAAAAATTATATAAGTAAACAATCATGATAAAGCACTTTCGAATATTTATCTTGAATTAAATTAAGTAATTCAACGGTGATCCAATATCCGTAAATGTCAAGCCTCATTTGGGAGTTCGTACCATTTACTAGTAAGATTAGGTCCCACCTAATTATTAATATAACAACCAGCGTTTTCAATTTTAGCCTTGCAATTTTATTAACAAGAACTCTTAGATGGATATTAATAAAATCACATTGAATGTGTTAAAAAGTTTTCGACCTTCAATATATTCCCTCACGAATATCCCTCCTTTTGGGAGTAGATATCGTTTGGGTTAATTGTCTAGTCCATCCTTGTAAGGAAGTATCTTGTTAAATTCCATTCATGAATACCTATTGGGGGGTTATTACACGAAACATAAAGCTCAACTAAACTTGGAGGCCGTAGGTGTTCCAAAACACCTTCTCCCACTCAATTATTTAAGGCGTATGATCGAATTCCATAGAATGATTTACCAAGTTATCTAGATATCAATTAGATACCTAAACCATTCAATGCATGTTCATACCAAAAGAGATATATGAGTGGCATTCCTATTCTATATGACATGTTATCAAACAATGACAAACATTGCAATATTTACGAAAATATAAATAGCTACAATTTTGGTCCATCCTAGAAAAACAAGTAAATTACAATATTTGGAATACAAAAAAAAAACTTCTTTCTTGGCGAACAAGACTTCATGCGTCCATTGTTTGCGCACCATTTGGTTGCCTCCCATGGGCGTGCGCACCCCACAACCCCATAAAGGGCTGCCATGTGCAGCCCATGGCTTCCATAGGGATGCCGTGCGCAGCCAATGCCACAACAATTGTGGCCACGTGCTCATTCCCATACATGTTTGTTACTATGGCTCGCACAGTCCCAAACTTGTTCCAGTTGTTTCCAATTCATCAAACCTTCGAGTCTTCGATACTTGAATGTATTACAGAAGAATTTTAAATAATAAAATACTGCAGTTTATTTTTTTAATACAATATTTTTCTGCAGTATTTTTATTACAATAGCAAAATAAATAAAAAACTTAGCAACTACCAAGAAGGAAATTATGGCGATGATAGGCCACCCTTCTTGTTACAATCTCAAAACAAAAAATACATTGAAATTCTATGACCAAAATTGAGCAATAACAATCCACATATAAAACATATATATATATATATATATATATATATATATCCATACATTCTAATGTAAATATATATGTGAATACTTAAAGTGTCATCTCTTTCTAAAACATGCATATATACAAAAAAAAAGATTCACGTATATATATATATATATATATATCAATTAATCAAGGGTTCAACTAGGCTCTGATACCAATTGTAGGGGAAAACGGTTCAAAACGCGGTGGAAGCGAAAAATTGGGTGGTATATTTAAAAAAAAATTCTTTTAAAAGAAAGAACTTTAACCCTTGATTAATTAACATATAATAAAAGTATCGTACCTTTTTCACGTGACGATTGATATTGCGTCGATTTGAATCCGCTTGCTTCGAATTGAATCCGTAAGATCCTCCAATCCAATCACGAACGTGAATCACATAGGAGTGTAGGCTCCCTTTCTTTGAATTGTAAACCTGAGGATGGAAACAAAAATATTTTTCTTTTTGTTAGTCACAATAATCCTCGTAGAGAAAATAAAGATCGTTTGGTCACTTGTGAATTATCAATCTTTTAATCGAAAACTCGCGTGAACCCTAATTCGATCTTGTACATTAAGCATTTTGATGTAAAAGCTTCTAATGTACTATCGAAAATAAAACGTTCCTTATTCTTCTTCTCTACAGCCGAATTCTACACCCCTTTCTTGAGTTGGAAGTTTTTTTTAATTCAAAAGCAAGAGAAAAAAAATATATCTTTAAAAAAAAAAACTTTTTTTTAACTCACATTATTAATTCAGAATTTAATAATATATATAGGGTGGCCAAAATTCTCACTCAAGTAGGATTTCTACCTTGTAGTCAAATCCTCACAAGAGTAGGATTTCTACCTGTTAGTCAAATCCTCACACAAGTAGAATTACTTCTTCTCCAAGTCTCCTATCAATTTTGACTTTTAACCCTATTCCAACTCATGAGTGTATTATCTAATAATAAATTAATGAATATTAAAATTGTGACTATATCAAAAACTTCCTAATTTGACTAGATAAATAAATTCCTATTATTTATCTACTTATCAAATATAGTATTTGATACTTATCATATTACCAACCATAATATAACTCTAGGAGACCATCTCCTACTAGGAAAAAGATTTTGACTTTTAATTAAATAATTAATTAGTTAATAAATTAATTCATTTCCATTTAATTTGATTATAAAATAAAAACAATAAATAAGACTAATAAATAGTCTCTTGCCGCCCAAGCCAATATATAAGGGCCAATTTTTTTTTCTATTTTATTAAATCCATTGGATTTTTTATTTTATTAAATCCATTGGACCTTAATAAAAAGTTCACATGTGAACTAGACACATTCTTACTATAGTAGAACCCCTTTAAATTAATCTCCTATAAATTAATATCCTCTTTAAATTGATAAAATATTTCGGTCCCGACTCGGGCCAGTGTAAAAAATTAATAAACCCCTCTATCGTGATAATTAATAATTTCATTTTAAATCCTAGTGTAAAATTTCGGTCCCGACCGTCGCATAAATTAATAATTCCATAAAAGTACAAATATATATTACATAACAATCAAGAACTAGAAAATTACTTCAAGATGCTAGTTTACACAATGTCACCATGTTTGATATTTTTGACTTCATTCTTCATCTTTTGAATTGTACTCTTCTTATAACAAAGAAGATAGAAAATAGAGAATTTTTAAGAGCTGTTAGGAATACAATTTTTAGGTATATCTTGAGATCTCTCTTGTTATATACAACCAAAGAATAAACTTCACTATTTATATGGTGAGTATCTTTGGTCTCTAAGTAATCACATTCCTAAAAGGAATTGAAAATTTTCTTAATAAATCTTTCATAAATAAGGAATCCTGAAAAAAAACATTTCCCTAAAAATGAAAACCGTCTAAACAAGGAATCTCGAAAAGGAACCATCCTTACACAAGAAAACTGAATTCCACATATTGTCTAAGACAAAATAACACTTTACAATGTAAAACCCTTGAAATTAATAACCCCTCTAAATTAATACTCAGTGGTAGGTTCCAAGAATATTATTTTAGAGGGGTTCTACTGTAAAAGAAACAAGTTCACATGCCTTAATACAATTCTAGATGGACCCATAAATTGGTCTGGTAGAATATATCAAGTGATCCATGCAAGTTCGTGTGAATTGGGGATCTTGGCGGGCTATCTAAATTTAAGCTCCAATAGACATAACCTAATCACAATCAATAAATGATTCAATTAGGTTCGATCTATTAATTTTAGTTCATTCCACTAAAGAACTAAAATTGAACTCTTAAATAAAGATAGAATAAGTTAATATTGTTCATTCATACCCTAGACAATCTTAATGGAAATAGTGTATCCTCATGAAGAATACCAGTAATCGCCAAGAGCTCATAGACCGCCTATAGCTCTCCTAGTTACCATATTTACTCATATGACCACATTTTGAACTTGGATATTTTGACTTGTCTAGAAGCCATGTTTCAATAGACACTATTGAAAACTTAATGTTAAGATTTAATATCTAATACCTCAAAACATCCATATGATGATATTCTACTCATATTTAATAAATTGAGTCACGATGTCCATATCTATAAATGAAGTCCTCTATCGATTAACAATTGAATACCACCAAACTATCGATGATAGACTATACTATATAATCGTACTCATTGATAGTTCAAATGATAACACTTGTAACCATAAGTCCATCATTTATCTCAGGATTGAGATAGACTCTTCGATTGTCCTCAAGTGAAAACTTGTATCCATTAACAGTTCTGGATAAAGTATTTCACTGTGATCCTATTCAATGCACCTAGTGCACTAGATTCTTTTGCCCAAAGACACTACACTTTGATGATTTTAGACTCATCATAACACATTTGATCCAACTCAAATTCTAGCAAAAGAATCTATAACTTTAACAAGGTAAAGGCTCACAACCTTTATCTTAAGTTATGAACATTGTTCAAGCCTAACTAAAGAATTGTCTCTACCTCATACATATCCAGATGTATGAACAATTCTTCATCTCTCATAGTCTTTTGACCTTATGATTATTTACTTTTGACAATTATAATAATTAAACTATAAATGCTATAAGATTTGTTAAACTAGAAATCACTTTATTAATATGAAAAGATTGTCAAATACATCATTACACTCTTGCTATTGAGCATAATCCTAACATTTCCTTCACACACAACACTGCATTATGCTTCACACAACACACACCATTCTCACCTATCTGCATTCTATTTACATTAGTTTCAATAAACACTAAAACTCGATACGGTTGACGGATAACTCCTCCCTACGGAACTATACTCTTGCTTGTTGCTATACTAGTCTCTTGACTCGTGCACTAGCGATGTTGAATTACTAAATGTAAAATCTTTTGACGAGAGTACAACGACGCTTTCATCAGAAATCCATTGTCTTGCCCTCAAAGATCCACTGGTTACGGACGAACCACACACTCCAAACAACTGCATGGAAAGTCGTCTTCCATAAAACCCTCACCTGATCACTAAACGTAACCGACATGGCCTGCGAGAAGAAATCACTCCATGAGTCTACAGAAACCCGCCTCTGAAAAGCCGAGATAGCAGCCTCCCAAAGAGCAGCCGCCAAAGGACACTTGAGGAAAAGATGATCAGTCGATTCACACCAACACCACAAACACTGCAACAGGAAGAATTAAAACCCAGCTCTGCACAAGCGATTCTCCATGGGGAGCCTATTCAACAAAAGACGTCATGTCAAAGTTGAACGTACTACAAAAAAAATCGGCTTTTATCACGCAATTTTATCATGGTTTTTTTTAATCGTGATCAAATGATACTGTTTTTTTTAAATCGTTATATATTTATGACACATTTTAAAATTGACATCAAAGTATCACGATCCCTTAAAATGTGTGATAATTGCCATCATAATATTTATTAACCGTGATCAAGTAATCACACATCTTTTAAACCGTGATCAAGTTATCGCATGTTTTTTTAACCGTAATCAAGTTATTACGAGTTTTATTAACCGTAATTAAATTATTACCTATTTTATTTTTATCTATAATCTAATTATCACACTATATTATTAGCGTGATAACGAAAGAAAAGTGTTTTTTTTTGTATAATTACATTATACTTTTAAATTTGTAATCTCTTAAATTTGTGTTGCGTAACAATTTACGAAAAAAAAATTTAAAAGAGTACACGCGGTCATGTAATCTCTTTCTTTAAGTGATAAAAAAATAATTGATGTTATTTTTTTTCATATTCAATTATGTATATTTGATAAACTAGCATGGTTTTTAATTTGTAATAACTACTTTATTTTTTTTAAAGAATTAATTATTTTATTTTGTCTAACTTTACATATGATTCAATGAAATAAGTTGACACAAGCTAATATAATAGGGATGTCTAGACCTTATCTTTTGTATATATATTATAAAAGCTAACTCTATTATGTACCCCACTTTCTTACCCTAGCCGCACTCTCCCATCTTTCACTCTTTTATTTATTATTATTTTTTTCTCTTTATCTCTCACCAACATTCTTCACTTTTCAAAAAAAAAATACTCTAACTATATTGAGTGCTTAACTTAGACATGACACCGGTTCTGGTTCTGTTCGAAACCGGAGGTTTCGGTTTCGGTTTCGGTTTAGGGGGGATCGAACCGAAATCAGAATCAATGGAAGATTCGGTTCCGGTTCTGGTTCCGGTTCCATTGATTCCAGTTCTATCGATTCCGGTTCCGGTTCGGTGGTTCCGGTTCCTTTTTTTGATATTTTAATTTATTCTTATTACATAAAAACATTAGCCATGTAAAATTGTAATTTGTAAATGTATTTTAATGGGTCACCCACAAAATAAAATAAATGACAAATTAAAATAAAACTAAAAAAATGTAAAATTGGTATTGCATTTAATTTTTACCACAATTAAGTTGCCTATGTGATGCAGCGGAAGCTTTGTCGAGAAAAACTTGCAAGAAACAATCGGAAACAATCTGCTAACGTTCTGTTGATTCGCGCACGAATACCGAAATATTAGGCTTCTAATTCGTTGATTCACGAGGAATACCGAAATTGGATATAATTAGATAAACTCTAAATTTTATTAATAAAAAAAACTGAATAGCCTTTCGGCTTACATGATTATTTAAAGTAAACAAATCCTAACCCTAATCGTATTCCTTGCAGAACAAGAAAACGAACATAATTACGAAAAATTACCAAAAAAGGCAAAATTGAGATTAATACAGAAATTAATACTATTTAGAATCTTAAGCAAGCCGAAATTGACGAAAGTCGATTCGAACTTGGACAACTTAAATTATTGCAAAAATGAAACTTTCCTAAAATGGCAAAATGGCCTTTTCGGAGCCTAAACAAAGGAAGATCTCGCCGAAACGCATCAACTGTGAAAATTTCACGTCAATCTGACTCCGTGGCTCGGACTAGTAGGAATGAATTGACATTTTTTCTTGGTCTTTTTCCTATCCAACCTCTCCATATATTTCAATGCCATGTAATCCAATGCTGCTGCATCACTATGTATACTCCTAAGGGTTTAGAGGAATCAAATGTCACGTTGTTCTCTTACCTTTTATTGCGGGTTTAGAGATGGCGTGAAGTTCTGGACTAATCGTTGCCATGATCATCCGTTCGACTTTTAGCCGGTTGGTCATCTTTAAAGAAATCGTATGGTTCATCTTGATCGATTTCTTGTTGTCTATATTGAGCATTCGTCCAATCTTCGACGCAAGCTTGCATCTGAAGTGATTTTAGACTCATAAGCGAACGTCTTGGTTCCAGAATATTCCCACCAGCGCTGAACTATTGTTCCACCGCCACTGTAGAAATTGGTGTTGAAAGAATTTGTTTGGCTATCATAGCCAAATTGGAAAGTACCTTTCATGCTCATTCCACTAGTGTATGGTATATCAAATTTTTTAACTTCAGTGTCTTCTATAAACTCAAAAGAGATACTTAGACATGATTTAAGCTCGTAATACGTGGTGGTGGAGCTTGATGAAGAAAAACCTCGTAATTTTTTGGTTTTTTTGGATAAAATATTATACCCTAAACTAATAAATCCGGAGGATGATGAGGAATGAAATAAATTTTGAGTTTGTGAAACATCTATGTTCAGTGATGGACCATAAACTCTAAAATATTAGTTATATAAATCATACAATAATTTCTTAACCCTATCATAACACATAACAACATCATAATCTACAACGTGGATCAAAACACATGGCAATCAAATAAATATTTGAAAACTCCTTATAATAATCTAACTATTTTTCCTTCATAGTAGTAACAGACTCATGTAATTGTGAGTCGGATTCACAGTGAGCAAATGCACCAGCAATATTAAGACTCTCAATAATAAATAAATTAGTTGTAGGATAATAAACACCAAATAAATTGTTAGTAGCATTATTAAAAACTTTGAACAAACCACAAACATTGTTACAAACATCCCAATGACTTTGATAAAGATTAATGTGACTAACATGATATTGAATAAAAGTAACTAATAAATCCATATATTCAAAACTTCTAGCAAGCAATTTATAAGTAGAATTCTAACGTGTTAGAACATCACGAGGAAATCTAATGACACGCCTACCATTTTGTTTACAATATGTTGCTCATGCTTTCATTACAGAAGGATGTTTTCACAAAAAATAGAGGACATCTTTAATAGGTTGAATAAACTGTTCAAGAGTTTTTAATTCTTTTTGAATACATAAATTAAAAACATGGCATGCACATCTTTGATTAAAAAACTTACCACCAAGATAAGGTTTGCACAATTCAATTAAAGCAAGAACAACAACGGTATTGGTAGAAGCATTATCAAAACCAATTGCAAAAATTTGTTATCAATTTTATACTCTACAAAAATAATTCTAAGCCGTCTAAAAATATTAGCAGTAGTGTGTTTATCATCAAAAACTTTAAATGCAAGAATTCTTTTTTGGATAGTCCATGCATTATCCATATAATAGCAAGTGACACCCAAGTATGAATGCATTCGCAAATGGTCACTCCATATGTCGGTACATACGGAAACACGACCATTATATTTTTCACAATATATTTCCAACATTTTCTTTTCTTTTTCATGAATGTTTTCAAGTGTTTCTGTGAATGTGGTTCTACGAACACGACATGCAGCAGGATTTAATGCTCGTTGACAATAATTAATAAAATCAACATTTTCACAAAAACTAAATGATAAGTGTTCTACTGCAACCATTCTAGCTAATTCTTCTCTATTTTTTGCATCACTATATTTAAATAATTGTTGGTTAGGGGTAGCATACCTGGAAATTTGAGCTTGTGAATTCGATCAGGCATGTGCGTCTAGATGTATGTTCGTTATATGCTTTTGATATGTGTCATATCCTCCAAATTTGTGCCATTTAAATACTTTTTTGCAGTAATTGCAAATCACTACAGTGCTTCCATCTTCTTTGCGTAACTTTCTTCATATGGAGTACGAAGAGATCAGATTTGACCTGCTTTGGTAACTTTTCTTCCGTATGTGGATCAAAATCAAAATTTGGAGAAGGGGTTGGGATAATGCCCATTATGGCCAAGATCAGACACATTATCTGATTAGCTTGTCAAATGGGGGTGGCATTGGGATCGGGTTCAGAAATTCTTAGAGAGGGATGAGATTGAGGAAAGTTTAGGCATAGGTCTTCAGTATAGACTGGTGTTGTAGATACTCGTGATAGGCGTGATCGTCATGACCGAGATTATCCGACATACGACCCTTACCTTTCATCGAAATGGAAAGCCTGGGACCGTCACCGTTTCCACTTGCCATTTTAAAAATTGAATTGTAAAATTCCTTGAACAAAAAATGTTAAAAAAATTGATAAAAATAAATGATTAAATGGTTGGAAATAAATTTGGAAAAAAAAATAGAAACTTAGTAGTTAGTAATTGCAATTTGTAAATAAAATAAATTAAAAATAAGATAAATTGCAAATAAAATAAATTGGAATTTGGAAACTTAGTAATTGCAAATAAAATAAATTGCAAATAAAATAAATTGTAAATAAATGAAATTGGAAACTTAGTAATTGACTAATTACAAGTTAAATAAATTGGAAATAAGATAAATTGCAAATAAAAAAATTAGAAGCTTAGTAATTGTAAATAAAATAAATTGGAAACTTACTAACTTAGTAATTGCAAATAAAATAAATTGGAAACTTGGAGAGGAGTGTGGAGAGTTGGAGAATTGAAAATTGAGAGAGAATTGAGAAATGAGAATTAGAGAGAATTAGAGAGAATTGAGGAAATTGGGGTGGGGATAAATGAATGGAGGGGGTAGGTATTTATAGAAATGAAAAAGAAAACAATAAAGAGTGAACCGTTGGAGGGTCTAACGGTCTGTTGACGTCAGCGGGCCGTTCGGCCCAACGGTCTAGTTAATTTTTTTTTTTTTAAATTAAAAATAAATACGTTGGAACCGCTCGGTTCGAACCGGAACCGAACCGTCTGTTCCGGTCCGGTTCGAACCGGGCGATTCATTAACAAAAAGAACCGGAATCGGGATCGGTCAGTACCAATTCCTGATTCGGTTCTGATTCTTCACCGGCGGTTCTGGTTCGGTTCGGCTGTTCAAACCGAACCAGCGTCATGTCTAGCTTAACATCAAATGAACTCATCACATGATTTGGAATATAAATTTCATATATTTGTTTAAGTATTTATTTATATTAGTTATGAATTTGTTATAGTCTTTGGTAGCGAATGAGGACTTTCTTCAACATATTTTTCATGTTTTGACCTTGAATGTTTATGGAAAACAGAATATCATATTCCCTCTTATCTTTATCTAGGCTATCGGGCACTGTTTTACCAAAATTGACCACGAGAAAGTTGATGTCGACATGAACAAGAGGTTTGTTAATTTTGCGTATGGGTCTCCTTTTTTTTTTTCTCATTCTTTATTTGTTAAAAATAAGTTTTTATTGTGATTTGATGTTATAATATAGTTTGGAGCTTTTTTTTCTTAAGAAATCATTCTTCAAATCTTACTTATGTTGTTTCTCGTACTATGTAGTTGTATACTCGGAAGGAAATCTCAATGAAGATGAGCAAAGAAAAGTTAATATTTTTATACAGTTTTTGAGTAGAATAGTTTGTATTATAAGCTTGATTTTGGTGATAGATTTTTGTAAATTTTGATGACGATGTTTGTAATTTTTTATTTTAATTGTATTAAGGTCAAGTAATAAAAGAGTATCATTATTATTTCATTGAAATTGTAAATGAAAATTTATACAAAATGTGTAGATACAAAAATTAAAACTAATGAAAAGGAAAGTAATAAATTACACAAAATTAATTCAATCGGAGAATGAAGGAATTAAGCATTGATTGATTGTGGGTTAGACAGCAAGAGAATCACTTTGATTCCTAGAATCACTTTCTTTCCTAATAAACTTTGAGTCAATTTTCTTTTCTATTATAAATTACCAAAAATAAAATTGAATCTCTTCATATGTATATATATATATATATATACAATTTTACCTTCAGTCAAAATAAATTAAAAAAACAAAAGAAAAGGAAAATTAAAAAGCAAAAAATAAAACATAACTCAAAGTTTCTTTCGCTGTTTGAAATGGAGAGACCAGATAATCCACCACCAGGACGACCTCGACGGAGAGACAAGCTAGCCCCGACCCCGACCCCGACCCGAGAGACGACCTCGACGGAAAAGATGAGCAATACCCGACCCCAACCCGAGAGACAACCCTGATGGATAGACGAGCGAGAGACGAAGCAGAGTGACCACCGGAAAGAGACGAGAGGCAACCGGCTTGGATTTGAATCACCGGCGTGAAATACGACGGCGTGGAAGTAACAAAAAGGTGAATTCGTGGATTTTAGGGTTTGTTTTGATTTTTATTTGATAGAATTTTTCTTGCTGAAATCAGTTTGGATGCTAATTTCACTCCATACACAAATCAATATGAGTGGGGAGGCATCTGTTAGTTTTGCTTTTCATTCTGTGTTTCGCTGGGGCTTGGTTGCTCTGTTTTCTGGTGTTTTTCTGTGTTGCTTCTGGTGTTCTTCTTTTGTTTTCCTGGGTGTTTTTTTGCCCATTCGTGGCTTTTAATATAAGCAGTTTAAAAAAAAGGTTTTTAACAGAACACAAGTACTTGGATGCTACATGTGTCCATAAGTGTGTAGATTTTATTAGCTCTGTATTCTGGTATGTGTGGAACCAAAAATTAGCATCTTCTTTGCTTACAAGACCAAAATTCTGTCTGTGTTTCTAAACAAAACTAGGATTCTAAAGCTTGAATTGGTTCTCCATTTTCATCTAATTTTCTACACATATTATTAACACTTTCTTATATATAATTAAACCACTAAAAGACATTAGGGATTTCTCTATTTCAGGATGATTGTGAATAAATATGAGCTGTTGAAGAGGATGAATATACCAAACATTAATCGAATCGAAAATCGAGACCACCGAGGTTCTTGTGTTCAAAGTTGTTCTTTTATATTTTTGTGTGGATTCAAAGTGGATTACATTACATAGATAGTAACATATTCAGAGTTACACATGAATTTTTTTTTTTGGTTCTTGATAACTTGAATTTATTTTTATTTGATTATGTTAACAACAGAACTTGGTAGCACAATGAACAAGTTGTGGATTTTGTAGCAGTTTGTTGTGCAAGCTTTAGATTTTTATTTTTATTTTTTATGATTGAATTTGTATTTCGTTTTTGTGATTGACAGTTGGGGTCATACCGTATGATGCTACCGAGGACTAGCTGATTAAAATATGCAGGTAGGTCGGTCCTATTGTATCTTTCAGGTTAGTTTAACAAAACAAAAAATTCAATTGACCAGCATGCTTTGTGCTGCGTGAAGAAGCTACCAATCGACCCCGATCCCACGAGACATGACCGATGGCCTGACGAGAGGCGAGCGGCAGCTCTGGTGGAGTGAAGAAACTAACAGGTTCTGCATTTGTTTGGTTTATGGAGTTATTTTTATATTTAATTCTTCTGTGTCTTGGGATAGTTCAGTTTCAGATTTTGTTTCCTCGGAGAATTTTTGTCTTTTAATTTGAAAAGAATTGATCTTCTTCATAATATTTTCTGGCTTTGCCACAAAAATTGGAAATTTTAACAATCTTTACTGTTATCTCTGTTGATTAGTTATTTGTTTGATCTTTTCCGGATAGAACTTTTAGTTTTTCCAATAGATAAGAATCTTGTCCAGAGAAAGGGTTTCAAGCTTGTCAAAGACTTGTTTTCATTTTTTTTAATCATTATTAAAAGGTTTAATTTCCCTAACATGTATGTTTATACAATTCTGCTTTGGCAATTTGTGTTAATGTGAAGTTGGATCTTGGAAAATCATCAACCCTTTATGGAGTTATGCTTGATTTCTCTGTTTTGTTTTGTTCTCAGGTTATGGTAGATGCAAATTCCCAGCAAGGTAATCGCTTTGGCCTTTGAAAGTACTTAAAAGATTGTATTTTTGTTTCTTTATTTGCTTTATTTGTAGCTACTGTTTGAGCCCTGTCTTATTTTTGTGGGAAAACTAGATTCCAAGAATGTTATTGAAAAATGGTATTTGCTTAATTTATACTGATTATTGAAAACAAATGTTTTCTTCAACAGTTTAGGAGGATTTGTGTCAAAATAAACAGAGCAAGATAATGTTTTACTTCAAATTGAACTGCTTGTGACTGTAAAATTGATGATGTCCTTTGTAAAAATAATTGCATATTCCTCAGAAAGAGATTCTTGTGAAGTTGATTATATTAGATTGCTTGATAATTGATAAATGTGGATTGGATGGTGTGTGCAGCGCAACCTTGAGCAATGGTAGCTTTTCTGTGTCAACAACGGCAGCAATGGGGTCAAATAGTGCAGATTGCAGTGGCAGTGATAAGATTCGTGGGACGATCTGTATTTTTTGGCCTTTGATTACCATTCGTCTGTTTTTTGTAATTGTACAAGTAAATTAGGCTATTGAAGAATGTTTGAATCCAATTTTAGATGGAAACCGTGAACAAAAGGCAAGGCGTTTTTTGTTTTTGTTGAGATAACACGTTTAGGCATTTAGAATCAGTCCTTTCTGATGAATATGTTCTATTATTTTAGTGAACTAGCTATTATCAATTGTTAATCAAAGATTCAAAGTAGATTAAAATTCTCGTGTTTTCGATTGTGTTTTCGAGTGAGTCACTATTGCTCATTTTGTAGTATTTTAGAACAAATTGAATTTGTGTGAAGTCTTTGAAATGATGCTGCAAATGCTTCGAACTTTGAAATAAACTGTATGTACCATGTTCAAAGATCCTTTAGGACAATACAAGATCCTTTACGACAATAAATAAATTGTTCAAACTTTTCAGCTCCAAGAATACCCTGGTGATTACCAATTTTGTAGGGTCCATTCCCGCACGTCAATAAATAAAAATCTAACATTTAGATTGAAATATATTAAACCCGCCATACATTAAACAAATTAGTTCAACCCAAGTAAACGTACATGTTCAACTAAATTAAACACACCAGTTCAACCAAATTTAACACACCAGGTGTCCTCAATTAAACAACACACCTATTTTGAACCCAATTAAACACACCAACTCAACCCACTTAAACACACCAGTTCAACAACAATTAAATACACACATATTTCAAGCACAATTAAACACAATAGCTCAACTCAATTAAACACACCAGTACCCAATTACACACACCAGTTAGACCAAATTAAACACACAAATTCATCAATTAAACACACTAACTGGACCAAATTAAACACACTAGTTAGACCAAATTAAACACAACTATTTGGTACAAAATTAAACACGCCACTTCAAGCCAATTAAACACCCAAGTTCATCAATTAAACACACATGATCGACCAAATTAAACACACCAGTTGAGCCAAATTAAACACAACTTTTTGGAACAAAATTAAACTTACAAGTTCAAGCAAATTAAACACACCAGTTTGACCAACTTAAACACACGCCTATTTCAAACCAAATTAAACACACCAATTGAATAGGATTAAACACCCAGTTCATCAATTAAACACACCAGATCGACCAAATTAAACACAATAGTTAGACCAAATTAAACACACAACTATTTGGTACAACATTAAACACACCAATTCAAGCCAATTAAACACCCCAGCTCATCAACTAAACACACAGGATCAACCAAATTAAACACACCAATTGAGTCAAATTAAACACAACTTTTTGGAACAAAATTAAACACACTGGTTCAAGCAAATTAAACACACTAGTTGGATCAAATTAAACACAACTATTTGGAACAAAATTAAACGCACCAGTTCAAGCAAATTAGACACCTCAGTTCCACACTATTAAACACACCGGTTCGAACAAATTAAACACACAACTATTTGGAACAAAATTAAACACACCAGTTCAAGCAAACTAAACACCCAAATTCAACACAATTAAACACACCGGTTCGAACAAATTAAACACCCTAGTTCAGCTGAATTAAACACTCCAGATGTCATCTTCTTCAGCCTAAGTTCATGGCATCTACTACAAATTAAGACCCAATCTATTTCTTGCCTTCAAAACTAATTAAACAAATGTTTTAATTACATACCTCGAGAAGAATGACCAGATTCAGCTCGATTAATCACTGAAATACGAAGCTAAATCCATGTACAAACTACCGATGTGAGTTTGAAAAATCTGAAGCCTTTGATCACTGAAATCTGAGCCAAATGCGACAATTTCGAGCAGAAATCCGAAGTCCTATATGGGTTTTGTGTGCATTAAAAAGCAAAAAAAAAAACATTTCGTGAGAGAAAAGAAGCTCACATATGCGTTTCATGTGTGGTGGCTTGAGAGAAAAGAAGAGAGAGAGAGAGAGGGAGAACATGTATGAAGAGAGGTGTGAGAGAGGAGAGTAAAGATAAAGATAAGACATGTTTGTTTGAAAGAAGAGAGAGAAAACACAGAGTTTGAGACACAAAGAAAATACAAAATGAAATAAAGAATATAAGAAAATGAGGGGTAATTTAGTCTCTATAGTGGATTATTTGGTAGAAACAATAAAAATACTAAGAGTGGTTCTATTGACACACCCCCTACTGATCTATTCATGTCTCACTTTTTAAAATTTTGATTTAATTAAATAAAATTAAATGTTTTTATTAAATTTTTTGGTTTATTTCCAAAACTACACATTTTACTTATTTTTCAAACTTAACATATCATATATGATCTCTCTATTTTTTATCTCTGTATCTGTATATATCTCTCTCACCTCCATTGATTGATTTAATTTTTTTTTTCTCCTTATTTCTTTTTTTTTTTTAGTTTTTTCTTCTTCTTATTTCATGATGGAAACGAAAAAAATAAAAAATAACAGGATACTTCAACACAATGACAACTTGATATCATTCTAAAGCCTACAACAACGATCCCAAACAACCTGAAATAAGTTTGGTCTCCTCACAAGAACCTATCCACACAAAATTTCTCAATTTGCGATTAACCAGCCGTAGCAATGAAGAAGGCCACTTGTAAATTATGGAAGAATGCATAAAGAAACCAGTAATGACCGACTTGATCAGGGTAGCACGACCAGCCAAAGAAAGGGATTTACCCTTCCACTTAGCGAACTTGTCAAGGTGATGTTCTAAATTGACGCAGAACGGAAGTTCTAGGATCACAAGCGTAACCCTAATAGAACATAAACTGGAATCCACCAGAAAAAAGAAACTGAAACCAAATTGTAAAATTTATTGAATACCTCGAAACTGATAACAAAAGCCTTAAATAGGCTTTGAAAACCCTAAAACAGAAAAGACTAAAATATCCTCATCTAAATAAAATAAAAACAGAAAACAAATAAAAACATAAAAAACTTCGGATGCCCGATAACCTATCTTAAACAGCTCCGTTGAGGGAGTAAATTAGTTTATATTTTCTTAAACTAATTTGTCCTTATTGGTAAATTTCTATTGAGATATTTTTGTAATTAAATTTTTTAATAAAATATGGGTGTGCTTATCATATTTATGGGTGGCAATATCATCAGCTATTTAGAATTTCTTTATACTTTTTAGTAATTTTAATTTGGATAAAATTATCATATAATAAAAAAAAATTAAAATAGTGTGTAGAAAGATATTCATTGGATTGTCAACTAGGGGTGTACAAAAAACTGTCAAACCGAACCAAACCGATCAATCCAACCCATAAAGTTTGGGTTGGTTTGATTACAACTATACAAAATAGGTGGTTCAGTTTGTCTTTAGGACAAACCAATTAAAGGTAGTTCGGTTTGGGGTTGAGTGAAATAATTCTTCAACCCAAAACAAACCATATATTTTAGAAAGTAAAACTACAATATAAAATTCACATACGTTTACTATTCGGTTCATATTTTATAACTTTTACCGATTACTTTATACTTTTATACTTTATGTATTTGTTTTGATACAATTCTTAGATTGATTGATTGATATATTAGAGTTTCAAAAACATAGATAACATCAAACATGTCTTTAATCAAGGTTTATATACATGTGTGTGTGTGTGCGTGCGTGTGTGTGTGCGCGCGTGTGTGTGTATATATATATATAGTAATTACTCGTTTGACTTTTCAGTACTTCCTATATATATAATTAATATTTTATGTTACGATATTTTTATTTATTTATTTTTTACAATGTAATACAAAAAAAAAATTGAGTTCAAATCTAAACCGATAAACTTATCCAAACCAATCTGAACTTTTTTGGTTTGGTTTGAATGGATTTGAAAAATCACATTGGTTTGGTTTTGATTGAAATATAGTCAACCAATCCATATTGGTTTGGTTGGATATTAAGCTTCAGCCCCAACCAAACCGAAAGCGCACACCCTTATTGTCAACAGCATCACTCAAAAACCCAGGTTGGATTTCAAACACCTCCGCCCCTGGTTGTAAGTGACAAGTGTAAATATAACTTCTTCTTTTTTTGAAAAAATAAATATAATTATTATGGTTGAAGCCTTGATAACCAGACTAAATTTATCGACATAGTCTACCCCTTAATGTTGATTCCAATCCAACTTTATGTAAGCACACTGCCATCTTGTTTATATATACTTGACCCTAAACACCCATTTATTTTCAACTGCATGTATATCTTTGGTAAAAGGTACATGGGTTCAAGTTTGATTTGCAACTACTGCATTATATTCTTCCTTTATAGCATGCAACCACTTTGTATTGGCCATAGCATCTTTAACGGTTTAAAACTGAGGCATATAACTGTAAGTATACTTATAGCACACTTATCCACATTATCACATTTTGCCATATATACATTATTTGACCAAATTGTATTGTTTTTTCTAGTAAAAAATGATGAAGTTGATAAGTGTGTCATAAGTATGCTCAAAATCTACCGAAGAAAAACTCGAAGTTTTTAGTTCAAATTCAACCAAAGGTGATTGACATATTGATGAGTAAGTTTTTGGTGTAAGAACTCCTGTTTTTGATATGCTAGTCATGGACTCATAGGATGAATATTGGACTTCGAGAGTGTAGGAACTTTTGGTTCATTTGTAGGTTCAACTGGTTAGGAAATATGCCAGTTTAAGCTCAGGCCTGTAAGCAGGTCGTAATTCGGCCCGAAATAGGTTAAAACATGTCAAGTATAGTTTAAAATAGTCTAAATTACTTTGATGCCCAAAAGACTCAAACCGTTTGTAAGAAATTTTATAGGATCGGTTTATTTTTTCAAAAATGGATCAACTGTTGATCTAATTTGTTCAATAAATCAAATCAAATACACCGACGCTGACCCTAATTCTCGGGTTATTTGATGCCTTGTGTCAATCAGTTTCATCACAAAGATAAGAAATTCCAATATTATTTTCAGTATTTGAACATCCGAATAAGCTTTTCCCTTTTATTTACGATTTAACCAGAAGCACCATATATATTTTGATAAGATCATGTGAATTCGTGGAATAAACAACACTTGCAATGATATAATTCATATTTTCATTTGATTGAAAATTCATCAAAAATTCCAAAACCCTTTTGTCAGAACAAGCGTGTAAAATATATTACCTTATTGAAAAGTTTGGTATATTAATTTCTATTCTGTAACAATTTCTGTGAGGCCTCCTCGAATGCCAGCTCCAAAATGTCCATGATTATCACAACATTGCTTCATGTAGCTCTTGCAACACCCCCCAATTTCTCTCTTCTCCAAGCTTATGCAAGCACTCGTAGCCACCGATTCACCATGATCTGTACAATTGTGTTCTTCTGTGTTTCTTAATTCCTTATGGTTAGTATGGTTTATGAGATGTTGATTACTACAATGGACTTGGTGGCAATGACCATGGTTTTCCACTTCTCGGATTTCGTCCAACGAAGTAGAATGATTTAAATGATTATCATCATGAGTTTCATCATCACAGTGCTCATGAGGGCAGTGATTTACCCCACAAGATTCATCATCTTGTCTTTCCTCTGATTCTTTGCACAAGCTCAAATTGTGATGATCTGAACAACCATGGCTATGAGTGTTCTGTGCCTCGATATCATGATCATCGACTGTTTTACAGCTCCCATGATCACAGTGCTTTGCCTCATTAGTTGTATCACCAACAACTATCCCACCGTGCTTCTCAGCCGAGGCCATGCACTGATTCTTCTTACACGAGTTGGAATCACACCTGGAAGCAGGCTCAGACATCTTTTGAGTTTTGCTATCTGAGCAACACTGCTGATGGACATGAGATGAATGCTGGTTGTCTGAGCCACATCCATGTTTGACAGGGACTGATTGTGCCGAAGATTGGCAACAATTTCCTCCAGATTTGTGAGTATGCACTGCAGATGAAGATTTGCAATGGCTTCCACCAAGTTTATGTGTATGTGGTTTAGCTGAAGATTTGCAACATTTTCCTCCATGTTTGTGAGTATGCGATGCAGCTGGAGGCTTGTTGGTTCCTCGCAAAAGTAGCATGCTATTTAAGATGACTAGCAAGCAAGTCCCAACATCAGCAAGAACTGCAGCCCAGACTAATGGGTGACC
Organism: Dipteronia sinensis; assembly: GCA_033220585.1. NCBI lineage: Eukaryota > Viridiplantae > Streptophyta > Magnoliopsida > Sapindales > Sapindaceae > Dipteronia > Dipteronia sinensis. Next base: position 14,087,415 of record CM065638.1, on the reverse strand, counting down.
AGAAAAGGCCAAGGCAAGAATCGCAGCCTTAGTACCAATTGAGAAAACGATATTTTGTACTACTTTCCAATGAGCTTTTCTCGCGAGTTGGATGGCTTCTGGTATTTTTCTTATATCATTTGACATAAGAACAACTTTCCCTGTCTCTGTTGCTAATGCTGAACCTGAAATTCCCATTGATATACCAATGTCCGCGGTGGCTAAGGCTGGAGCATCATTTATGCCATCCCCTATCATCGCAGTTGCTCCTTCCTTTTTGTACTGGTTGATTATGTTTACCTTATCTTCTGGTAAAAGTTCCGAATGGACTTCGTCCAGAGCATCCCCTAGCTGCACATCAATAGTATAATTTATTTAACTCTTGTTACATAGTATTCATTTAGGTACCAGAATGTATCAGAGAAGCAAATGTATGTAATTATCTTTGATGAGACACAAAAAGAAGAAAACCAGTGCATAGTTTCTCATAGTATTTGAAACAAATCAGCAAACATTGTACATCTAATCTATTATGATGAGAACCATTTAGGAGTAGAAGAAGTGCACCTGTTGCTGTGCATGCATGGCTGCTGCCTGGTTATCACCAGTAAGCATAGCAGTTTTAATTCCCAATGATTTCAGATTCTTGATTGCATTAGCAGCCCCAGTTCGACAGGAATCGGAAAGACTGAAAACTCCAACAGGGGCTGCTCCAGAGTATACGTATCCAATGGTATTTCCAATTATTTTGCCTCCATTTACTGATGGAACTACATATCCAAGAAAAAAAACGATTGATAGACCATTCATGAAGCATAATACTAAATAAACACATAATGAGAAGGAAATCCATTTTAATAAATAATTTGAAGCTAAATGAAGTGAAGGTTTGAACCTGTTTCACAGCCAGCTCTTTGCGCAATTTTTCTATTTCCAATGTAAATTTGTTCCCCTCCAATTTTTCCATAAATGCCTTGTCCAGGAAAATTTTGATAGTCTTCCACACTTTCAGGATTTGGATCAATGGAAAGTGATCTTCCATATGCAACAAGTGCAGCTGCCATTGGATGGCTCGACTTACACTCAATGCTCGAGACCCTATGAAAATTTTTCGCTTTAATTAAAACAAAGGACAGAAGACAAATATACTAGGAGAAAAGAGTAACAGTCCTTACCAGTAGAGCAAAGTGTTTATGTTGATGTCTTCACAGAGAGATTGAAAATCCGACACAACAAATTCACCCCTTGTTATTGTTCCAGTTTTATCGAAAGCCATGACCTTAATTTTGGCAAGAATTTCAAGGAAATCCCCTCCTTTGATTAGCAAACCAGATGTAGCAGCCTTTGTAAGTGCACAAAAAGTCACAACAGGGGTTGAGAGGATCAGTGCACAAGGACATGCACTCACTAAAACAACCAATGCTAAATGAAACCAGTGGTTCCTGTTTGGTAGCCTTAAGGCTGCTGGAATCACCGCCAAGCAGGCTGATATAACTATAACGGCTGCAAAATGGTAAACAGGAAATGGAATGTAATCTCTTACTAGATATGAATTCAAAGGAAAAGAAACAAACCGGTCACTATCCTTCGAAGTTGGACCTATTAGTAACCATCAGACTCAAAAGCTTAACTTAAGTATATAGCACTCTAACACACCCCCTCACATGCCAAACCGATGGCTTTGGCATGTGAACCAAGCCCAAATACATAAGCAGAAACAAATGCAGTGGGGGACTTGAACCCAGGATTCCTGGGACAACAAGCTGACCAGCACATATTACATAGGTAGAAATATGGGCTAACCTGGAGTATAATACTGGGCACATTTGTCTATCAATTTTTGGGTTTTAGATTTGCTGTTTTGAGCTTCTTCAACAAGCTTTGCCATTTTAGCCACCACACAATCTTCAGCTAGAACAGTAGTTTTCACTCTAATGTAACCATTAAGATTAATGGTGCCAGCCCAAAGAGTGGAATCCTTTTGCTTGGAAACTGGATACGACTCCCCAGTCAAAGTTTTCTCATCTACTTCACAATTCCCATCCACAACGATTCCATCAATTGGTATAACTTCACCAGCCTTAACTGCAAGAATGGTGTTCAACTTGACATCGCCGGCATCAACTTCTTCCCCAGTTTCAGCAATTACTGCTTTTTGAGGGGCTATGCTCATCAATGATGACATTACAGCAGTTGCCTGATGATACATTCAAATTTTAATACATAGTAAAACTATAAGAAAATATTGAAAGAGAAAAGGTGATTGCAAAATGCAAACCTTGTGGCTTGCTCTTGTTTCTAGCCATTCAGCAATAGTGAAGAGAAAGACAATAGTGCCAGCTTCAGTATAATCTTTCATGGCAATTGTACCTATCACTGTCCAAAAGTAATACTTATGTGTAAGACAGAACATTATTATCAACTTTTTTGGAACCATTTTGATTTTATTGTTTCCTCGTGAAATATGTATATTAAACATTGGTTATTATTAACTTAAAAGGAATAACTAGTCTCTTTCAAAAAAGAAAAAGAAAAAAAGGAATAACTTGTCTTTTGAATTAATTACAAACCTTTAGTTTGTAACAAATTATATATACAGTCAAGAGCTCCATTTCAGTACCAATCGAATCCACTTTAATTTAATTTGATGTGACGATATCAACTATCTTAGAAGGGACACATGAAAGATGAGTATGGCCAAAACAACTTCTTAATAAGAAAAGGATATATATATATATATATATATATATATTTTCTATTATCGGTTCGAATTGATATAAGATATATCAGTTCCTTACACGTTAGTTATTGAGTTTAAAAGATGTTTTGACAAGTACAAACAACCAAGTCAAAGTATTGAATCGGTGATCCCGAACATAAATAATACCCAAGGGTTTGCACATTTGAATTTTAGACGTGGGAATGTTGCACTTTTTCTCAACTAACATCGGTATAAAATTTACACGTGTGCTCATAGCTGATCAGCTATATATATTTATATATGTATAGAGAGAGAGGGTAATTTTGTCAAAGCAAAAAAGTTGTTTTAACAAAATCAGAGAAAAAAGAAAGAACAAAGAGAACTCGACAAATAGAAAAACATTAGGAAAGTGTTGTTTTCCAGATAATCTAATAATGTGAGCCATCAAAGATGACTAATTTTCAATGTGAATGGTCGATTAGATGCTAATGATGAAACCGATGTAAATGATCTGCTAATTAATATAAAATTACATGAAAAGGAGGTATTCAATTTCCTTTTCAACAAAAAATAAATTACAATTACAAGTAAAAAGGGAAAAGATAAAAGAAAAAAAAAAGGTCACAACGGAACAAGAGAGGGAAAAGACGACACGACAAAAACGGTGATCATAAAAACCAAGAAGCAAATTATTTTAATGGGATATTGTTAAATATTGCCCTCTAGTTTAATATATTAGTCAAACACCATCTCTAGTTTCAAGTTTTGCCAAAAACCACCTTAATATTGCAATTAATAGTCAAAATACCCCTGCCATTTATGTTCCATTAAAAAAAATGAATCATCTATTAAGTAATTTTTTTTAGACCAATTATCTGTTAAGTTAGTAAGGGTATAATGGAAAAAATTGGGTAAAGTTAATAATATTATTAAATAAAATAATAAAAAATTAAAACAAAATTCGCTTTTCCTCGTTTTCTTTCTTTCTGCCTCTCTTGAACATAATATGTTATCAAAAATATAACATAAATAAAAAATTGACTAAAAAAATCAAATAATTAGTTTTATTTTACATGTTACAATTGTTTATGCATAAGTTTTTCAAAAGAAAAATTGTTTATGGAGTGCGAATAATAACAAGAACCATGTTAACTTCTATATATACTTTATTTATAATGTTATTGAAACAGAAATAAATAAAATAAATACATAAGTTAAGGACAATACTCACAATATCTTTTTGCTTTTTCAGATGGTGAGAATTAAAATAACAATCAACTGAATTTTATTTGTTTGAATTTGACCTATTAAACATGTTTTTATGATAAATTAAAACAAAAACATGAAATATATTGATTTCAAAATTTATTGATGATTTATTAAAAAAATATATTGAAAATCAATTTTAAATTCCAAAATAAAGTGAACCAATTTATATATATATATATATATATTAATATTATCAAGTGTGAATTAGGTCCATTTTGATTTTTATCTTTTAGTAATAGAAAATTTTAAACGTAAAGAATTGATCTTCTAAACATGAATTTGTTAACCAAAAAAAAGTTTGTTCTGACCCTAATATGTACATCATAAAAATTAATTAAATAAATTGAGTATTTTCTTCTCTTTTAGAAGAGAGAATAAAATTGTATAATTGGACATTATATCACAATAATTTTACAAAATTTTAATATGAAAAGTACTATTTTACTCCTATTATAAACTAATTGAGATAAATAGACCATTTAACCTTATAATTGTTTACATAATTACAATTTGGCATTGGATCAAAATGTCAAACTATCCATATAAAACATTCTTTATTATGATTTCACCCTTACATATTTATATATTTAAAATCCAAAAAAAATGTATATTATTGAAATATTAAAAGAGAAGAAATAAATGTACTCAACAAAATCTAATATAAAATAATTTGACTACATCTTTTTACTTTGTGCTTTTGTTCTATTTTGATATGTGGCACTTTATAGAGGGCTAAATGTAATAAGATATAAATAACCCTAATGTTAATAAGTTTGACTAATTGAAGGACTAAAGTGATATAAATATAAAACGTAAGGATCCAAAAAAGTTAATTCATAAATGTAGATAAAGAAATGATATTGTACAATAATATAGGGGCTGCTTCGAAAATTCTGCTATTAAAAAAAAAATTAAGCGAATTTGTAAGTTTCGATACTCCCAAAAAACAAAAGTTAATTTTAAAAAAAAATAAAGTATACGGTTATTGAAACTCAAACATGTTACATGTTACTTTTCACGGTCAACAAAGTAAAGTTGAAAAGATACGAATTCAATAGAAAGAAAATCTTAAAAATATTTTGTTAAAATAAAAGGTGATACGAAAAAAAAAAATACCTGCAATTAGCATAAGAAGGTTGATATCGAGCCTTAAATTGCGAATAGAAGCGATGGCTTTCAAGATAATGGGATATATGCCAACAACGACAGCTCCAACAGCAAGCCAACGCAATGGATTGTAAACATACTTCAAAAATGATAACAACAGCAAAACCCCACAAGCAACTGCGTATGGGCTCGGCCATTTCTTCTGGTAATTTGTCTGTCCGTACGCTCTCACATTTGCCTCTAGTCTTGCTTGGTTTAGAGCCTTAACTGTCAAGCAAAACATAAAATCAAACAATTGTACCACAACATCTCAGGTTCGTATCCGGTAGCAAAGCCGCATTGTCAAGCGGCCATGATTTTTAAAAAATATTCAAGTTAGCCTTTTCAGACCTTCTAATTTTGATAAAGCTGGCTTGGTGATCGTATCTCATGTTTAAGTCAATGCATCATAAGTGATATATCAAAAAAAAATAATAATAATTAAACCCATAATTAAAGTTCATTTACTTGGTCAATGGTCATTATTAATTTTGCTATGATTTTAAAAACAAAACAAGAAAAAACAAACTAAATTTGGTTCAAAACATCTCTTTCAAGAAAAAACGTGAATGGAAAAACTTAAAATTCCTCACACAGATTAGTTCTTCATGAGGGAACTTCATGCTATACAAGTATGTTAAAAAAATAAGAAACAAATTGATCGAGTTGCTTTTGAAATTGATTCAAATAATTACGTTTCACGCATTAAGAATGACAGAGCACTGACTAAAATCAGTAAAAGTAACCCAATCCCAAAAAAGCTTTTTGAATCATGACGTATTTCTTTCTTTGCCTTTGCCAATTCATTAATCACTACCACCAAACTATTGCCCCCACCAACGTCAATCTGACATATCATCTTGAACCACTTTCCTTTATCACCAATCTTATTATAAGCAAACATTTTTTTTACCAAAAGAAAAAAAAAGATTTGATATCACAATTCAAGCACTAGTCCATGTCAAAAACTAGTGGACTCCATGTGTCCCACTGCCACTGCCACCGCACAGCTCCTCCGGTCGAGCAACACACAACAACCACCACCACAAGCACAATTTTTTTTCTTTAATTTTGTAACTGAAAAGCCAGAAAAAAAAAAAACGATACAGTGCTGCATATATTGCGTGAAGAAAACGCAAGATTGTAATTCACGCAAGATGGTAATCGACAAAGAAAAAAAAAACACATGATTCATGAATGTTATTGTGCTGAAAAGAAGGGAAACGGTTTGTTCAAAAAAGAAGTGAAAAGGTGATGGAAAAAGAAAAAGAAAAAGAAATGAAGTAGTACCAATTTGAAGCTGAGAAATGATGAGGTTATCATGGAAAACGATGACTGTTCTTGAAGGGACGATAACAGAGTAATCTTTTACTCCATCTAGAGACTTGAGGATGTTCTCTATCAATGGAACTTCCGATGAACAGCATAGACCCAACACATCAAAATAGCTTTTCTGCAACTTTAATGTATCACCCATACCCTTCTCGCTCTTCTCCTCACCACCTGCCGTTTTAATTTTTTGTTTTTTGTTTTTTGTTTTTATCCCCAGCCGCTCTGCAATTATCATAATAAAAACACAACTATTGTCACTGTTCTGTACAAATTCATCATGAATATTGCCCAATTTTAAACATGTGTGATGGGTGTTTGGAGATCTAGAGAGGAGAAGAGAAGAGAAGAGAGAGCACCTTAATTATGATGATGAGAAATACAAGGCTTTGAAGAAAATCAAAGATCCATCTAGCTTATAAGCTTTTGTGAGTGTGTGTGTATTGGAGTTGTAAGAAGAGGCTTGAAGGCTTTATTTAATTAGTTGAATGGGGAGAGGGGTTTTGAAGGAATTTGGATTGTCCGTTAAACTGTGATCTAACTAAATTTATTGACACATGTAATCAGTAACCGATGGTTATTTAGAGTGGTGCTATTGACACACCCCCTACTAATTAAATTTTTTATTTAATTAAATAAAATTAAATGTTTTTATTAAATTTTTTGGTTTATTTCTAAAACTACCCATTTTACTTATTTTTCAAATTTAATACATACAATATATGATTTTCTCTATCTCTTATCTCTGTATATGTATACATCTCTTTCACCTCCGGTGATTGAAGTATCCTATTATCAAGAATGATACATCTCTCTCACCTCCATGTTTCAAATAATAGGGTACTTTAACACAACGACAGCTTTATATCATTCCAAAGAAAAAAAATAAACTTCAAACTTATTTCCAGAGAATGAATTGTTTTCAGATGCTTACTATCATTGTCAGACAATTCTTGCTTTATGTCATTCTCAGACAATTCTTCAAGATGTTTGATATCGTTCTTAGATAATTCTTCCATATTCTTGATATCGTTCTCAAACTCTTTCATAATATTTTAGATGTATGTAAGAAGCATATTTTAGGGTTTAAGAGTTAATTTTTTTTTTTTGAAGAAACAAATTACAGGTTTTTTTTAAAAAGGAATATGAGATTTTTGAAAAGGAATAGGGTTTAAAAGGAAGAAGATTTCTTTCCTAAATTATATGTCTCTTTAAGTAATTTTGATAAAGGAAAAAAAATTATATAATTAAAAAGGAGCGAATGAATAGATCAGTAGGGGGTGTGCCAATAGCACTATTCGTTTATTTATTTATTTATTTTATTGTTTTAAAATATTTAATATTATTTTAAAAAGTAATACTATACCATCCGAATCATATGGTAAATGAATTATCATCACTATACAAATTATGGGTGATACGGTAAATGATATGGTAATAACAAATCGCTCGACCACATCATTTGGATTAAATTTTAGACTAAATTTTTTTATTGACAAGCATTAGTGTTATCTTAAGACTTCTAGATCACGAAAAGATTAGCTTATTAAAGGATCCAAATCCGTTTTAATTAAGGGTTAGATCGGTGAATATCTGTGTGAATTGGAATGACATTCATTAAAAGAATATTAATAATATAAGAAGTCTCTTTAAAAAAAATATTAATATAAGAAATCAGAAAAGATATTATTCCGGGAGGAAGAGAGAGTGAGAGATTATGATTTTATATATATATATAAAATAAAATGGGAATAACGGGTTTAACTTTATCTTGTGGATGAGACACTGTATAATATAGTGGAGAATCAGCTAGCCCAAGAGCATAATTGGAATCCACATGTGAATCCCACGTAAATGCTCATTATTTATATATACACATATGTGCTCAGTATGAGGGTACGTTTGGTACGACGACGGAATGGAACAGGATATGACAGAATATGACAGTTGTTTCATATTGTCTTAAGAATGTATGGAACAAAACTGTAAACTGTACTGTTATACATTTTGTATGGTTGGAATATGACAGAACAAGAGGTTCAAATGACCATAGTACCCCTCTTATATAAATAATAATATAATATATATGATATATTAAATATTATTACATGTATAATAATATATATATTATTGTATACATAATATTATTATATATAATTATAAATATAATATATATATAATATTATATATTATATATTATATATATATAATATCCTATATATATATATAAATATTATCTATATATATACAATAAATATTATTATATATAGTATATATTATTAAATATTATTATATATAATAATATATTATACATTATTACATATAATATATATATATAATATAATAATATATATGTAATTATAATATATATATATAATATATTAGACATGTTTGTAATTGTTTAAAAAGTTAAAGGTAAATTGATATTTTTGACACTTGTCCTATGTCATGTGACAAGTTGTCCTAAGGTCTTGGGTGAGACAGATTTTTTGTGATTTTTTTCTCACCTTGTCCAGTCATATCCTATGCTAAAGTCGCGCCAAACGTGGGATAAGGGGAAACTGTCCCATGTTGTCATGTCCCATCACGCGTACAAAACACACCCTGATTGTCATATTTCCATATATTAGTTTTTCTTTTTTGAATTATCAATTTAGTCTTTATATATATATATATATATATATATATATATATATATATATATTCAAGTATGAATTATTTTAACTGTGTTTACTTTTTGACCGTGATCCCTAAAGATTCATAATATATCAATTATTACCTTCTATTAGATAACAATTGGTCAAACTTAATGGGCATAAGGGTATTTTTGTCTTTAAAACACAACATTTTTCGAAGCTTAAAATTTGGAAGGTATTTTGTAGATTAGGATAACCATGGAGATCCGATCTAGAACCATGGAGATCCGATCCAGATCTTCTCCCCTCCTTTTGTTTTTTGGTTCTTCTAAGATAAAGGGTGAAGATTTATTTTCTCTTCTATTATTTTATCATTTTCTTTTTAAAAAACTCATATTGGACTGTGTTAAATCATTTCAAAAGTGAGAAAAGAAATTGTTTTGTTAATGTTAAATTAGTTTAAAATAGAAACTTTATTATTTATTTTCCTTTGCAAAAAATTCAGATCGTTATATTTTTCAATAATACTATTGACGGTGAGTTTTTGGACTACGCAAAGTTGATCGCGTGTCCAACAAACGATTGCGAATTGCTAATAATGTTATGTAAAGAACAAGAAAGACGAGTTGGGGAAAACATCCACCGTTATAAGTTAATTACACACTCTAATTTTCTCTCTTGCAAGCTGTTGCTCACTAACTGTTACAATGATGTTTTAGGGTCTATTTATACATATGTATAACCCTAATTCTTGATACACAAGTAAGGGAAGCTGATGATATTTAATGAAACTCTGACTTGTCGGAGTGGTGATTATCTTATTTTCCTGTTATGTGCCTCTTGTATTTTGAATGCATTAGACCTCTTGCCTAATCTAGACTCTGATATCTATAAGGAAGTTTATTTCCTTACCAAAGTATACTTCGAGAAACCTTACTCGAGTAGGACTCTTTCTCTACATATTTGAGTCGTGGTTGCATTGAATTCAACATTGTCCACATGTTACTCAACCGAATGCCCACCGTACCAGACCCGACTTCACTCTCCCCGACCGGTTACTTGATCCAGATCGGATGTCTTGACCCGACCAGCTTAGTGATTCCGACCAGATCGCCTTCACCCAATCGTTCTAATCATCTCAATTGAGTGATTTCTATCTGATCATCTGTTCCTCTTGACCGGGTCTTGTAAATTCATCTTAGGTTAACTCAGGTTGGTTTAGTCTAGTTGACTTTTAGTGACATGACATCTCTGACTACCGTGAATCCCAGTGATCATGCTGACATGTCATCCTTTCAGATTTTACCAAAAACATTACCTTTTTAAACATTTGAACCGAGTATCTCGTTCAGTAAAGAGAACTAGGAGAACTCGTTCGGTGAGGTATGTTTAACTTTTGCTTTAATTTTTGTCTTGTAGCTCATTAATATTCATTAATACTTAACAACCAAGCATTGATCTCAACCACAATCATTCGGTTTTGCCCAAATGACACGACATGATGACGAAATTAGCAGTGGATTGCTTGCCTCTCAAACATAGCCTATCACGTTGCTGGTGGGCGCGTGATCTTAGGGGTTCGTGCACCCACCCTCACTTTCACGAGCGTTGCTTCAAACGTGGGATGACGTCACCATTTTCTATATATTTTCAAAAAAAATTCATTTTCCTTCTTATCACAAACTTCCTTTGCAACCTATCATGTGAGAATAGAAACCCTAACTTCTTCGTTTCTCTGTACCCCAAGCTTCTTCTCAAAAATACTTGTTTCTCACTAGATTTCGGATTTTTTCAGCATCAGTGTTCGCGCCATTCCTGTCCACCCGAAATATTCAGGTATGGACCCTATTACTCATCACCGTTTTGTTGAACTATTTATACGTGCCGTTGAGACAGGTGACAAAGAGAACGCTGATAGGATTGAGTTTATCTTAAGAGGACGTTCTCTGTCTTTCACTCCTCTAACTCAACCTATAGCTCTCAGCGTTGACTATTCAATTGCTCGTCTTGAATTTCAACCTTCTCATTCTAACCCAAACATTTCTTCTATCAATACTGTAGGGAAAAATACGAAAAACGCAGCAGAAGCGAGACTAAAAACGAATTTAGTATAGTTTAAATTTTTTTCAATATTTGAACCTTAACCCTTTAATTAATTAAACATACATATATTCAAAAGATAGCATACCTCTTGTCGCGTGATCCGATTGACTTAGCATTGATGGTAATCCGCAAGATCTTCCAATCTGATCACGAACGTGAATCACCTAGGAGCGTGGTCTCCCTATTCTTTGAATTGCGTACCTGAGAATGGAAAAACAAAATCTTCTTTCCTGATCGTTAATCACAAAAACTCCAAGAGCCTAGAAAGATCGTTCCGGTCACTTTTGAATTCACAATCTTTATGATTGAAATTCACGTGAACCTAAATCGAAAGTGTGCACAAAACCTTTTTATGTAAATGCTTGCAAGTGCACTAGAACTATCTTTCTCTCTTCCTATTGGCCGAAATTTCACTATGTTCTAGAGTTGGATTTTTTTTAAGCAAAAGAAAAATCTCTCTAGCAAGAAGCATTCTCTTGGTCGAATTTTTATCCCATCATATATATAGGGTGGTCGAATTCTATTGCTTATTTAATTAGGGTTGGCCGAATTCTCTTAATAGGAATTCTAGGGTTGGCCGAATTCCTCACTTCAAGAGGATTTGTGCTTTACCCAAATTCCTATCAACTCAAGAATCCTAACCCTAATCCAACTCATAAGTGTATTTGTGATTATATTAAAGACTTCTTTATTTGATTAGATAAATAAATTCTTTATTTATCTACTTACCAAATTAAGTCTTTTATATTTATTATACTACTATAATAGTATACTACTAGGAAACATAATTCCTAGTCAGAAAAAGATTTTGATTTTTAATTAAATAATTAATTAATCAATTAATTAATTTTCATTTAATCAAACAATAAAATAAAATAATATTTTAGGCTATTATAATAGCCTTGCCCCCCACACATAGAGATGCACATTTTCCCCCGGATCCCCAAATCCCCACGTCCCCATCCCCATTTGGGGAAATATTTTTGGGGGGAAATGGGGAATGGGGTGGGGATGGGGATGATTTTCATCCCCAAATTGAAATGGGGATGGGGGGAGGTCCCCCCATCCCTATTATCCCATTTCCCCCATAAATATATTGAAAAAAGGATGGGGATGGGGTGACCTCTCCCCATCCCCATTTCCCCATTTCCCCCAAAACATATATAAATAAATAAATATATTATGTAACACTTTATGATTTTATTATATATTTGTAATGTACACTTTATGATTTTATTATGTATTTGTAATGCACTAATGAATTTTAGTTTGTATTTGTAATGAAATATTTTTTTTTAATTTTTAATTTTTAATTAAATTGGAGAATGGGGAAATGGGGAAAAATGGAGAAACGGGGAAACGGGAAAAAATGGAGAAAAACGGGGAAAACGGGAAACTGGGGTTGGGGATGGATATACCTCCCCCCAAAATTCCCCATCCCCATTTTCCCCAAATGGGGAAATAGGGGGGGGGGGGGGGATGGGGGAAGGGTCTGGGAAGTGGGCATGGGGATGGGGGGACCTATATCCATCCCCATTCCCCAAATGTGCATCTCTGCCCACACACAAAAAATATGGGCCAAATATTATTTTCTTATTTTATTTAATCCATTCAGACTTTAAATAAAAGCCCACATGTGAACCAGACTCATTCTTACTAAAAGAAACAAGCCCACATGCCTCTCATTAATATATTAATATAATTTGAGCAGCCCATTAAATAAATAATGTACAAATTATATTCTTAATATATTAAATACAATTCTAGATGGACCCATAAATTAGTCCGGTAGAATATATCAAGTGATCCATGCAAGTCCGTGTGGATTGGGGATCTTGGCGGGCTATCTAAATTTAAGCTTCAACAGACATAACCTAATCACAATCAACAAATGATTCACTTAGGTCCGATCTATTAATTTTAGCTCATTCCACTAAAGAGCTAAAATTGAACTCTTAAATAAAGTAGAATAAGAAGATGTTTCTCATTCATACCCTAGACAATCTTATTGGAGATAGTGTATCCTCGTGTATAATATCAGTAATCGCCAAGAGCTCATAGACCGCCTATAGCTCTCCTAGTTACCATATTTAGTCATATGACCACATTTTGAACTTGGATATTTTGACTTGTCTAGAAGTCATGTTTTCAATAGACATTATCGAAAACTCAACGTTGAGATTTAATATCCAATACCTCAAAATATCCATATGATAATATTATACTCTCATTCAATAAATTGAGCCACGATGTACATATCTATAAATGAAGTCTTCTATCGATTAACAAATGAATACCACCAAACCATCGAGGATAGACTATGCTATATAATCGTACTCATTGATAGCTCAAATGATAACACTTGCAATCATAAGTCCATCATTTAACTCAGGATTAAGATAGACTCTCCGATTGTCCTCATAATGAAAAGACTTGTATCTACTGACGGTTCTAGATAAAATATTTCATTGTGATCTTGTTTAATGCACCCAGTGCACTAGATTCTTTTACTCGAAGACCCTTTCGATGATTTTAGACTCATCATAACTCATTTGATCCCACTCAAATGCAAGCAAAAGAATTCTACAACTTTATCAAGATAAAGGTGCCCAACCTTTAACTTAAGTTGTGAACGTTTATTCAAGACTAACTAAAGAATTGTGTCTACCTCATGCATATCCAGATGTACGAACAATTCTTCCTTTCTCATAGTCTTTTGACCTTATGATTATTTACTTTGACAATTATCATTATAAATGCTATAAGATTTTGTAAAACCAGAAATTACTTTATTAATATGAAAAGATTGTCAATTACAATATTACACTCTTGCTATTGAGCATAATCCTAACAGATACATGTCCAGAGATGTCAAGGTCAGCTGGCACCGGTCGAGGTGGTAGAGCTGCTACTAAGGACTCTCCACCGGCCGAGATAAAGATCCCATCTCAGCTATTAATGTTGGAGGACAGTCCCTAAAGGGCGCCAAGAGTATCTGTTTAGATTCTTTGCTAACCAGCCATGTGCTATTGATTTTGAAGTAAACGCAGTGACTGTCCAAGAAATTGTGAAGTTTGTGGACAAATTCGACATTCCTCATTCAATATAACTCTTTATGAACTATCGCCGAGCCATCTGAAACCCATATAAAGTCATCGTTGCTATATTATGGGACCGTGCTCACCTCTAGAGTGACTATGCCCATCCAACCCTTTATTGGTAGATTCCTAGCGGATGTTGGGATTGCCTCTACTCAGTTGGCTACCAATTCATAAAGGATCCTGGTTAACTTATGGCATATATGGGAACATATTGGTGCCAAGTACCCCCCTGACCCCATAAGAGATCCGTAACTTCTACACTCTCGGCTGAACGAATACTGGGGGAATCTTTCACCTTCAGTCCAACTCTCATATTCAATGGATCCCCAAAGGATATGATGAGAAACCTCCTTCTGCATTCAACAAAGAACACAAGGGCATCATCTTGGGTTTCCCGACATTAAACAAGTACTGGAAGAATAGTTGGTTCTTCATTAGAGGTGATTGGGGTGAAACAATGATGGCTGACCCCTGCAAAAATTTGACTAGGGGCAGTGTCCCGAGGCGTTTCGGTAGCCCAAATGCTTGGAACAAATCCCCTGCCTTGCTAACCAAAAGGTAGGTCAGCCAAGTGATTCAAGCTACTCATAAATCCAGGGAAGCCAGGCATCGTCATGCACTGTACGTAGAGGGGAGCCTGATCACACTGGGGTTTTTCTCAGCCATTTCTAAACAGCACAGATGTCGTAAGTTCATGTTGCCTCATACTTATCCTGCGGTCGATTTGTCTTCTATTTTATTTTTATTTTTTATTTGATAAGTGCTTGTATTTTTTGTTTAGTATATAATCATGATATCGTTGCTGGTGAGCAAACAGAGAAGGCTAAGAGCCCCAACAAAACCAGCCAGAAAGAGATTGCTACCTTATTGGCTTGGAGAATTGCTCCTCCTTAACATGACTTAGTGGAGCATACCTATGAGCCTGATCCTAACATTTCCTCAGGTTCTGCCGACCGAGAGCAGAAAGAGAAGACTCTTCTCAAGGACTCGAAGAGAAAGTTCACCAAGGAGTCTGCTGCTAGAAAGGTTGCCAAAATAACAGCTGAGACTTTTGTTCCTATGGACTCTAGTTCTTGGAAAACAGCAAGACTTGAGGTTGGTCCAGAGGCTCACCGTATAGAGGTCAGGTTAGCAGATTTTGACGAGGATGGTGATGATCAGGAAACGTTGATCGACTTGATTTTAAGAGAGCAACGTTCAAAAAGCATGACTGACCGTCCTTCTGTGACGTTCGCTTTACTTCTATCTAGCCAAGTCAGAGTGAAAAACCAGGTTCCTGCTAAAAACTGACGATTGGGTTTGTCTCCAACAAACAGAATACCCTCAACTGACCGACCATGCCTTATCATCTTCTGCTTAAGTTGATCCTTCTACAAACCAGCTTTCAACTGACCTTCTTACTTAGAGAACTGGCAAAGCCCCGATGTAGTTTGTAGTGAAACGCTAGATTGTCTTCACTGACTCAGACTCTAACGGGGATCAGCCTGATCCTTTCAAACTTACCGGCCCAGACAATGTATCTGATCATCTCTTAGATCATGTTGACAAGATATCTGTGCAATCAGATCGACCATCCGGGGTCCTGCCAAATGTTGAAGTGGCTCCTCTGATAGGTGATGTAGGAGCCAATTTGGATATTAACACAAATCAAGAGCACTCTAGCTTATACCTTTGGAGACAATTCCTGACATTTCCTCGATCGGTGAAGGTAGCGATACTCAGGTGGTTGGTGTGTAGGGAGAGGTAAATCCTCCAATAGAGGCCCATCTTTAGAAGATTGGGGGAACCTTTGGTACAATCATAGTAACTGGCCCAACCACCACAAGTGTGTCCTCAGTCAGTTTCCAACTTTTGAGACATGAGGAAATAACTCCCTCATCTTTCCTGAACATAGCTCAATCTGAACCCTCTGCTCCTTCAAGCATAAGCGGGCCATTGATTGACCCCCTTAACATGATAAGCTCTATGTCAGTCAGTAAAAGATATATTGGGGAAGGATATTAGAAGGAAACCAAAGTTGCTAGCAGCTCCGAGCGAATTCGTGCAGTCTTCAATAATGGTGTATATGTGAGTGCCCTGCATTCTTTACTTTTAACTCAGACTTATTATCATACTTAACCCTACCATTTTTGTAGGCTGTGGAGGAGTTGACTCAGGGCCTAATCACTTAGAATAGACAGGCTGCAGAGATCTCCCAACTGAGAAAGAAGCTCACTGAGAAGAGTGAAGTACTCAAATCCGCTTCGACCAGCGAATCGAAGATTAAATAGTCATATGAAGAGAAGCTGAAACAACGTGATGTGACTGAAGACACTCTGAGAAGATCGCTAGCCAACACTCAAAACAAGGCCTATGTGGCCAGTGAGAATGTTAGAGAGTTTTCTTCAAAGAACGCTAAGTTAGAGGTGAAGATAGCCTAAGCTGAATTGCCGTGTGGCCGAGCTCGAATCAAGGGCTATTTTTGTTAAACAAGAGGCTGCCAAAGTTGAAGAAGAGGAAAAAGTTTTCAATGATACTTTGGCCACTGCTCAGCATTCCAATGCTTGAGTCGCAACAGAAATCTGATTAAGCTAAGCTGTACTATGAAAGGCTAACTGAAGATTTGAACCAACAACAAGTTAGCATGGAGATGCTCATACAAGAGGCCAGATTGGCCCTTGAATTCCAAGGTGTTGACCGATACCAGAGGCCTCCTGCCGTTGATGTTGTCATGTTATAGGGAGCTAGAGCGAGGGCTCATTACTGTCCGAATATTCTTCGATGCCAATAAGCGATCTACCAGGGAGACTCGCCGAAAATGGGACAGGACAATCTAACGACACAAAAGTGATTCCATGGAAGCTGTAAAAAACCAAATAATACGATGGCGGGCTTATTGTAGATCGATTGGGAAAGAATCCTACATAATGCATCTTGAGCTACCCTTCGAATCTTCCTTGGCGACTTTTCATTCATATGAGAAAGTTGACTCTTCAAAGAAAGATGTCAACATTAGGTCTCTGCCTGGTATAGACTACTCATCCTCTATGGCTGATGATGAAAATGAAATCAACTGGCCAGATTTTGGGGATCTAACCAAAGGTAATGAGGATGCCCCTTCTGGTGAGCCATTTGGTAATTCTTATCCTGGCTCCGGGCCTGAAGGTTCTTCTGGCACGTCAAAAGCTTGATCTGCAATCCTTTAACTCGATTCTTATTACCATCTTAATTTTGTATATATTTTTTGTAAAAAAATTATAAGTATAATACAAGCTTCTTTGCTCGTTACGCTATGTTTTTTTGTTGTTGCACTAAGTTGAATAACTCATCTAGCCATGCCGATTGGATAACCGACTAATTAGCATAAGGCCCAAATTACTAATTGGCTTAAACTGTGTATACAACAATTCTAGACTGTAGTGTTGTCGACTCGACCTCAAATATCTCCTTACCTTGGTTCAATAGATTGTCCTTATGAGGCTTATTTAATTAGACAATTATGTCACTGATCCGGTCAGTTATCTTGTCAACTGACCATTTTTGATTTGATTGGTTATTTTATCATATATTCAGTCAACTATCTTATTCGATGACTATCTCTAGCCTGACCGGCTATCTTATTCACCGATCGGATTTAGGCTCTATCAGTCATCTTGTCGACCGACCGTATTTAATTGGTTATCTCTCCCCGATCGGTTATCTTGTCAACCGACCTTATTTAATTGGTGATCTGTCCCTGGGCTTGTTCGCTCGGACTGCTCTTGATCAACCTGAATCTTTGCCAAGTAGTGTTCTTTTAATGGACCATTTTCATGGTATCTAATTTATTGACACTTTTCTTTTATCTTGCAACTAAGTCAGTGGGACATCTCCTAGTAGTCTGTTACTCAAGATTCGCTGCAACGGGGGTGCGCTATATCTCATTAACTTAACTTTTCTTAGCTCAGTATCTTATTGATCGACATGCAAGTTTTAGTATTTCACTACCTTGTCCAACTTTTATGTGCATCTCATCAGGTATCTATGACCTGAAGACGCTCTAACAGTGCTTTTATGCACCCAGGTTAGTTTCGGTGAGTATGCATCGTCTTTGCGACTACTGCTTTTGGCCTCCTTACTAAGCCCCAGGTTGTTTTTGTTTTATAATTGTTGTTTTTGTTTTATTATAATAATTAACATTGCAGCTTTTGTTTTAAAATTATATGTACATGAGTATGAATCTTTTGAGAGATATGAAGACACTAGTCTTTTGCATAAAAAGACACGATTGGGAATGGAGTTGGTACTTGGATGAACCAAAAGTTGAAAAGACAATGCAATTGGACATTTAGAACTTCTTGAGGGGCAATGAAGTTCGTTTTCTAGAACTCTCTATGATGGCCCGTGATGTTTTAAGCATCCCAGTATCTTCAGTGGCATCTGAGTCGACATTGAGTGTTGGCTGGCGAGTCCTTGATCAGTATCGAAGTTCACTCAAACCAGACACAATGGAGGCTATAATTTGCTCTCGGGATTGGATACATGGTGGAGAGGGAGGTAATCTTTTTTTCAACATAACCCTAGTTTTGAATTTGATAATTATTTGTATTTAATAACATTACTTTTTTTGTAGTAAGTGAAACTATTGGAGTGGAAGAAGTTACCGATGACATTTTGAACTTAAATATGGAGGAGGATGAAATATGGAAAGTTGCACCTCTAAATTAGTTTAATGGTAATATTAACTTATTATTTATTAAATGTTCGGTATAAAAAAATGTTCTCTTTGCTTTATGTTAATATCTAATATATATATATATATATATATTATATCTTGCTTGTAGGACTAGTCAGCTGGTCCACACTCTACACTTCTACTTATCAGAGGACAGAGATACATGGTTGAACTTGTGCTGGATTTGCTTGTTGTACTTTTGGACTTGTTTTATGCACTTTTGGATTGTGTTTATGAACTTCTGGATTGTGTTTAATTGTTTATCCACTTTTGGACTTGTGTTTTTGTATCTTTTGGACTTGTTTTAGACTCTCAGTTTGTATTTTGCAAGAAGTTATTTGGACAGTTGGACTTTTGAATTTTATTGGCTAATTATGTGGATTATTTTGGATTGTATCAGTTATGTTTGTATTTAGCTAAGTATTTATTTATTTTTGTGATAAATGTATTAAACGGGTTCATACTTCGTATTTTATTAAACAGGTTAAACTGGTAATTTAAATGTGTTGTTTTGACCCGACATGATTTGACCCGTATAATAAACATGTTAGTTGTGTCATGTGATCGGCGAGTAGATGATGTCAAACTCGCTCAGCTCGACTGCCCATTTAATCAGCCTTCCCGATACTTCTAGCTTGGACATGATTTGCTAAAATGGGCAATCTGTATAAACTTCGATCCTGTGCGCCTGGCTAGTTTTCGCCTACCCCGAATAGTTTTCTTGTTGCATTTACTATTGTCAGTGCCATATATTCTGCTGCCGAGTATCTTGTTTCTGTCGATAGTAAAGCATTAATAGTATAATACACTGGCTTTTGCACTCCCTCATCCAACCTGACTAATACTGACCTCGTAGCTATTGGCATCACTAACATGTACAAGTACAACACCTCACCGTCCAGTGGTTTTGATTAAACTGTAGCTTTACCAAGGTACTCCTTGATTTTCTAGAAAGCTTTCTCTCACTTTTCAGTCCACTCCACTCCTTTGCCTTTCCTAATGTCCTTAAATAAAAAAGGTAAGCATTTGTTTGTTGTCGACCTGCTAATAAACAGGTTCAATAAGGCCGGGCAGCCGGTCAGTTTCTGAATGTCTTTCAAGGTAATTGGAGACCTCATATCCTTCAATGTCTTTATTTTTTCGGGGTTCACCTCGATTCTCCTTTGATGGACTTGGAAAATGAGGAACTTCCCCGAAGGCACCCTGAAAACACATTTCTTCGGGTTGAGCTTCATCCTATATTTCCTCAAATCTTTGAATGTCTCTCTCAAATCTGCCGCAAGCCTCTTATCGGTGATAATATTTGTTAGCATATCGTCCACGTATACCTCTATATTTTTGCTGATCTATCGAGCAAACATATTGTTTACCAATCTTTGGTAAGTTGCTCCGGCATTGCTCTGGCATTCTTGAGATCAAATGGCATCACCTTGTAGCAATAAAGCCTTTGGTCGGTTGTGAAGGCAGTTTTCTCATCATCTGGTTCGAACATCTTGATCTGGTTGCAACCTGAGTAAGCATTCGTGAAGCTAACCAGCTCATACCCCGTAGTTGCATAGACCAACTGATCTATTCGGGGTAGGGGAAAACTGTCATTTGGGCATACTTTGTTCTGGTCAGTGAAGTCTACACACATCCTCCACTATCCGTTCGTTTTATTAACTAGCACAACATCGGCGACCCACTTTGGGTGTTACGCATCGCTGATCAACCCTGTTGTTAAGAGTTTTTTAACCTCTTTTTTGATCGCCTTATTCCTCTCCGGGTTGAATCGTCGTCTCTTATGAACGATTGGCATGTGCTAGGGGTTTACTGCCAAGTAGTGAGATATTACTTTGGTGTCTATCCCCGGCATATCCTCGTGCTTACATGCGAATATTTCTTTAAATTCATTCAGTAAGCTGACCAGATCGTCCTGGACTTGTTCGGGCAGCTGAGCCCCTAGCTTGACCGTTTGGTCAGGGCTACCTTTATCAAGCACGACCTCTAAGGACGGTTCCTCTCCAGTTTGATCCTTTTCGTGACTCGGGGACATTTCCCTTGGGTCCAGGTCAAATTGATTCGGGTTTCTGCTCAGGCTTCTTCCTCATCAATCTTAGGATAGTTCTCCCCTTCTAACCGATCTATTTGCATCATATCCGACTCCGCATTTTCTATGTATATTGCCAGGTTTTATTTTCTAGCGCACTCATAGTGAACGATTCATAACTCTCACTCCTACCTTGGTTGGGAACTTGATAGTTAGGGCGTAGGATGGCGTAACAGCTTTTGACTTATTTAAGAATGGTCTCCCCAACAAGGCCTTGTAAGGCCAGTATTCAGTGTCTACCACTACAAAATCAAGGAGTAGAGTTTTCAGGCAGGGGTAAGTTCTGATTTCGACTGGCAACTTAACTATTCCAAAAGATCTTACCTCTGCTCCGCCAAATCCCCTGGGTGGGACTGTCAGCAACTGTAAATCTTTTCTCTGTATCCCGAGCAAATCGAACACTCCACTACTTAAGATGTTTGATGAGCTTCCGTTATCGATCAACACTCTTCTCACTTCCCTGTGACCAATGCGAACCGACACCACGATTGCATCGTTTGGTTTGACTTTAAGTCTGTGTACAACGGCCTCAGGATATATGATCGGGTCCCAGCCTTGTTTAGCTTTCTTCTGGTCGGGACCGATCGAACTCACCTCTTCAGTCATTCTTTCTCGCCTGCTCTTCACTGTGTAAGGTCCTCTGAAGATTGTGTTGATGCCCCCCCCCCCCCAATCTGAACCTCTTTTGGGACCATCTCTTTTGTCTTGGTCATCCTTTTAGGGGTCATGCTATTGGTCGTCGTTACCTTTAAAAAACACATCTTTCAAATGTCCTTCCCTGATCAGTTTTCCCATGTAATCGCTCAACTGGTCACATTTTAAAGTCTCATCCTCATTCTCTCGATAGACACGGTAGTACTTGGAAGTATATCTCCTGGCAAAATTTAATTATTTTGGGGGATTTTTGTATAGGTTCTTCTCCTCTATCACGTTCAGAACTTCCTCTTGTTTCTTAGCCAGAGGAGTATAATTGGTGTATTGCCTTTTAAAGCTTTTATTTCCCTTTTGGTCATTATCATTGTAACCTTCTTTGTCCTTGCCTGGATTGTTGTTCTTCTGGTCCAACTTCTGGTTTCCCTTTGAACAACTATCTTTAGCCTTTTGGCCTTCTTCCGATCGGCAACCATGTATAAACTCTCCACCATAGGATTTCTGCTTTTCTTCTACCATCGCATATCCCCCTACATCGTCCACCAAGTGTTCGTAAGTAGTTGGCTCTTTCTGCCGTAAGCTGGGTGACAGTTGGCTATGCTGCAAACTATTAACAAAGGCTGAGACCACCGTGTCATCGTTGAGATTCTGCACCTCCGACACTTCCTAGAAGAATCTGGTCAAGTAGTCATTCAATTTCTCATCCTTCTTCTGCTTTAATGTTGAAAGGACCGATATCGACTTTATCCTCTAGATGTTTCCTACAAACTGCCTAGTGAATGCATGTATCAGTTCCTCGAAGTTCCTGATCAAGCTACTAGTAAGGCCGCCAAACCATCTAGACCCATACTCCCCTAACGTCTGTGGGAACATTCTGCACATAAGTGCGTCATCATAGTCATACTGCACCATCACACTTTGGTACCTTCAAACGTGCTCCTACAGGTCGGTGTTGGCCTTGAACCGCTCCACATGTAGTATTCTGAACATTTTCGAGAACCGAGCTTGTCAAATTAGATCATAGAATGGACTTCCTGAGTTACCGATCAATAAATTCCCACGACCCTACCTTCTCTCTAATGCCTATATCCTCATTAACAGAGCCTCTAGCTCACCCTCTGGCTCCCCATGTTCATCGAACTTTTGTTGAATGGTAAGCCCATAGGGGTCCCTTGGTACTCGTCCCGTAACTTGGGCGTTGCAAGGTTGTATTTTACTGTATGGGCTGGTTTCCAGACGTCTTTTGGGTGGGGCCTCCTCATCCGTAGAGACTGATCGAGATCGCCTTTTGTGATCGTCATACATGTCTTTTCGAGTGTATTCCAGTCAGTCCCCACCGTATCTTCATGCATCTCCTTGAAGGCTGGACTCCCTATGACCCATTGCATCTCTGTTACCATATTTCTTATGCCCCCTATGGTCCTAGTCTTCTTGGCGATCATATCTCCTCTGGGAATGTTCCCTCCTTCCACGGTGATTAGCCTTATCTCTACCAGTTTTATAGGGCTCACCTAGGGTCACGCTTACTATCGCAGAGCATACCTTTGGGTCCTAGGCCACCACAAGCGTAGACAGCTGATACGGCGAGGTCATATTGGCAATCATTGTTACGTTGATTCCCTGTCTAATGGCGTCTTCAATGACTCTCTACAAGGATTCTTGGTCCTGCAGGAATGCGTCTGGGGAAATTCCTGGGGGAATGTCTATTGAAGTTATTGCGGCTTGATCGGTTGAGGTTGGGGTCGCGGAGGGTAGATCTCCTCCAGCGATGCTAGCGTTTGTGAGACCAGAGTTGTTGACACCAAGCGGGGTACCAAAGTCTTGTGGGGACTGACTTCCATCTCTTTTATTCACCATGTTGCTGTTTCACGAGTTCTCTTGAGGTTTGATTTAGCAATTAAGCAAAAGTTACTCTACCCCTTCCTTCTAGCGCCAATTGTTGACGGTGATTTTTGGGACTACGTAAAGTTGATCACGTGTCCAACAAACGATTGCAAACTGTTAACAATGTTATGAAAAGAAAGAGAAAGACAGAACATGCAAACACAGAGTTGGGGAAACATCCACGGTTACCGGTGACAGCGAGAAAAGCAATCCACTATGTATAAGTTAATTACACGCTTTAATTCTCTCTCTTGAGAAATGTTGCTCACTAACTGTTACAATGATGTTTTAGGGTCCATTTATACATGTGTAGAACTCTAATTATTGATACACAATAACACAAGTAAGGAAAGGTGATTATATTTAATGAAACTCTGACCTGTCGGAGTCGTGATTATCTTCTTTCATGTCCTGTGTCTCTTATATTTTGAATGCATTAGACCTCTTGCCTAATCTGGACTCTGGTATTCTAAGGAAGTTTATTTCCTTACCAAAGTATGCTTCTAGACACCTTGCTCAAGTAAGACTCTTTCTCTGCGTATTTGAGTCATGGTTGCATTGAATTCAACATTATCCACATGTCGCTCAATCGACCGCCCACCATACCTGACCGTATTTCACTCTCTCCGACCGGTTACTTGACTCCGATCGGATGTCTTGATCCGACTAGCTTAGTGATTCCGACCGGATCACCTTCACCCAATCGTTCTAATTATCCCAATTGAGTGATTTCTACCCGATAATCTTTTCCTCCTGACCGGGACTTGTGAAATCATCTTAGGTCAACTCAGGTTGGTTTAGTCTAGTTGACTTTTGGTAACATGGCATATCTGACTACCGTGAATCCCTGTGATCATGCAGACATGTCATCCTTCCAGATTTTACCAATAACAGATACTATTTTGCACAAATGAGGTGGCATCACTTTAATCCATTCATTTTAATTGTATGAGATTTAAAAGAATAGATTATATTGACGCCACATAATTTAGGCACCAGATTTGAACACCGAATTTAGACAAAATAACACTACTCTATATTCTTAGCTACTTAATTTTAATTTGGGTGCCGATATTAATACCCATAAAACTTATTAGTACACCCATTCTTTATAAAAAAAATTTAATTACAAAAATATCTCAATAGAAATTTACCAATAAGGACAAATTAACTTTAATTAAAAATAAACAAATCATTATATACACTCATTAATTACACTATATCTTCAACTATATTTCTTTATTAAAAAAAAACTTACCTTTAAAAAAAAACTTATGATAAACCCTAACATATCATAAACCCTAATTTTTATGATAAATCCTAATTAAACTCTAATTTTATTTCAAGTATCAAACTTTCTCATCATCACATGATTATCATATTGTTTTTGTCTTTCTTTAATATATAGTTATGAACTCTATCAATAAACAAAATATTTTTTTAACGATATCTATTAATATAAACAAATATTTTTTTAAGATAACCGTAGATATCAATAAATGTTTTTTTTACAATAGTTGTATAAATAAGAGAATTTCATATTGAAAATCTCTTGAACCCGTATACTATTCAATATATTTCTTTTTATAAGGCTCATACATTCGAGATATTTTCAAAAGTAAATTAGATCATCATTAAAAGAGGATTTGATTCCAAAAATAACATGATTTTTTTTATATTAATTCGGAGTGATAATAATTTAAGATTTGTATTTATAAATAATATATATTAAAATGAATATATTTATTTCAATGAGGGTGCTATTGACATTATGATGAATGCTTATAGAAATATTTATTTTTAAACTTTAAACACGGATGTACTTATAAATATTGGTGTATTGATAAGTTTTATGGGTATCAATATACGACCCTTTTAATTTATAAAATTTGGTGACATGTGTTAAATTACTATTGATTACATGTCAATGTTTAATTGTAAAATTTTAAAATGTTATAAGGTAAAATCATACTTTTAATTCTTCTAGAGAAAAATGGTCAATTTAAATATTTTATCACATTTGATCGTTATCACCTTTCAATGAATGGTTAGAATGCTCCTGTATTTATCTATTTAAGTGTGAGAGTTAGGAGTGTCAAATGAATCGGATAGAATTTGTTACGATCCTAATCCGATCTATATTTATGTGTTTTAGATCCGGTTCGATCTGATAGTATACTGTGCGATCAACCTCTACTGTCTCAAAATTTAAAGAATGATTTTTAACAAGAAGCTAGAGGGGGATAATAGCCATTAATAAAACTAGAGGCAGTAAAATGGTAAAATAAATCAAACTACAAGAGGATTTTGATTGTAAATTACATGAATTTACCCTGATTATATTCATAATTACATAGAATCTAACAAAAAATATTATAATGACATTCACTAACCATTTACCCGTTGACTAACGGTTGACCACAATTAGTCAATCACGGAAAAGAGGTAATGTCAGTTTTACCCTTGCACTTATATTTGGAAAACGTCAAATATTATATTAAATAAATTAATGAATTAAAACTTAATAAACAAAATTGTAAATTTATGTTTTTAACATTTTTTCACTTCCCATATACCACAAATTTAATATTTTTCATATCTTAACATTTATATAAAAAACAATTAATCAC
Organism: Dipteronia sinensis; assembly: GCA_033220585.1. Classification (NCBI taxonomy): domain Eukaryota; kingdom Viridiplantae; phylum Streptophyta; class Magnoliopsida; order Sapindales; family Sapindaceae; genus Dipteronia; species Dipteronia sinensis. Next base: position 14,061,204 of record CM065638.1, on the reverse strand, counting down.
TACAAAAATGTTTTCTTTAATAAAATTCCAAAAATAAAAACAACAAATCAATTCCACAAAAAAACCACAATTACACAACATCGGAAGAAAATATTATAATGACAAGCACTACCTCTTTACACATTGACTAACTGTTGACCACAATTAGTCAGTCACGGAAAATGGGTAATGTACAATTTTCCCTTACAATTATATTTAGAAAATGTCAAATATTAAATTAAATAAATTAATGAATTAAAACTTAATAAAAAATAATAAATTTATTTTTAATATGTTCTTTCATTTTCTCACTTCCCATACACCACAAATTAAAAAAAAATTCTATCTTAAAATTTATAAAAATAAATAAATTTTCAATCACTACAAAATGTTTTCTTTAATCAACTTCCAAAAACAAAAACAACAAATCAATTCCACAAAAAAATCACAATTACACATAATCCGATGAAAATATTATAATGACAATCACTACCGGTTGATTAATGATTGACCAAAATTAGTTGATCACCAAAAATGGGTAATGTCAATTTTTCCATTGCACTTATATTTTGAAAATGTCAAATATTATATTAAATAAATTAATGAATTAAAACTTAATAAAAATTCATATATTTGTTTTTAATATTTTCTTTCACTTTCTCACTTCCTACACACCACAAATTTAACAATTTTCTTATCTAACATTTATTAAAAGAATAAATTTTCAGTCACTACAAAATTATTTCTATAATCAAATTCCAAAAACAAAAACAACAAATCAATTCCAAAATAAAACTGCAAATCTCATCCCAATGTTTCATATATATATATATATATATATATACAATTTTTCTATTATCAGTTCGAACTAACAAAAGATTTATCAGTTCCTTGTATGTGAGCCACTAATTTTACATACTTTGACTTGGTATGTATGCACTTGTCAAAACTCTTTCATAAATGAGTGTCTCACATTCAATGTCTTGATAAATTTAATGTCAGGATGAACTGACAGTAGAAAGACTGTATATATATATATATAGAGAGAGAGAGAGAGAGAGAGAGAGAGAGAGAAATGCTAATTTACTCAAATTTGATGTCCAAATGATGTGTCATCACTATAATTCATTAATTTAAATCATAAAAATCTAATACAATTTAAATTATTAGATTATATTAATGCCATATCATTTGAACACCAAATTTATGTAAAGTAGTAATATATATATATATATATATATCCAGTCTTTCTACTGTCAGTTCGTTCTGATATAAAATTAATCAGGACGAAGAATGTGGACCACAGATTATGGAGACGTTTTGACAAGTGCATACACTTTGAATCAAAGTATGTAAATCTAATGGTCCACATTTTTCGTCCTGATATATTTTATATCTAGACGAATTGACAATAGAAAAAATTGTATATATATATATATATATATGTATATTCAGGGTGTTGTTGTCCTTTTTTAGTTGCTCTGGTCTTTGATATGTTGCTCTAGCTTTGTTTGTGTGTTTTTTTGTTTGGCGTGGTCGTCTTGCTGGTTTGCTCTTTGGAGCCCGATGTCTATGTTTTGTTTGGTTTGTAGGTTTGCTTTAGCCTTGCTTTCAATAAATCTTAGCAGTTCAATATATATATATATATATATATATATATATTTGTCAATCAATTCACTAGGAATAAAAACACAAAATAATTTGAAAAACAATCAATACAATAGATCTGCTCGATTGATGATGGAGCTTTACAGCCATCTGTGATGGAGAATTGCATCACCATCGTAGATGGATGCAATGGAGCTATGGTCTCCATCGCAAATAGCTGGAATCAGTGGCGAACCCAGAAATTTTAACGAGGTGGGGCATTTGAATAAAATAACAATAATATAAAAAAATTAATGAAAATTTAAAATCATAATAAAATGAGTTTTTTTTATATAAAAAATTGATAGTATAATGAATTTTAAATAAAAAAAATATAGCATTTACTCAAGATGAACCAAATAATCTTACATTGAAAAGAACTAAAAACAAGAAACACAATATTAAAAAAATAAATAATAAAAAAAACAACATGAATAATGAAAAATTATAATATTTATTCTTAAAAAAAATTAAAATATAGTTTTATAATATACAATTTTATTTTGTATTTATAATGAATTCACTATAAATTTATATAAAAATAATTGATTAATAAATATTACTAGAAATGTTTTTAAATTTTTTATTCTTCTAATTATTGATTCTAAATAAATTGGAATAATAAAATAAAGAAAAATATAAATGATAAAATAAAATAAATTATAATAATAGATGTACTATTTTAATACAATAAATTAAAATTTAAGATTTTGAGGTTTATTGATTGGATTTGTTAAGTATGTCAAACTAAAAATATTAGGAATAAGAGAAAAACAATTCAAAAACATAAAATAGATTATTTTGTTGTAGAAAAAGATGGAAATTTGAGAAGGAATTGGAAAAGATTGTAAAATAAAAATAGATATTAAAAAGAATATTTGTTTTTGCTTGTAGCGAGAATTGAACCATTCACTTTCATATGTGAAATTGAAAAAGTATACCAGCTATATTGTGTAGTGAATTGTTCACTATAATATAATTTGTTTTATATATATAAATATAAAATCACTTTTTTAAAAAAAATTGAGGCGAGACACGGGCCCCATCTAGTCTCTATGTGGATCCGCCCCTGGCTGGGATGGACTCTATTGCATCCATTTGCGATGGAGTTCAACTTCATCTAAGATGTAGTGTTTGTTTCATCTTAGATGAAGTTTTGGGGATATCAGGAAATTTTTCATTTTTCATTTTTCATTTTTATTTTTTATTTTTTATAGAAATTTTTTTAAGTGTTTTTTAATTTAATTATAAATATTTTTAGAGTTGATGTGTCAAGGTTTGATTGGACAATTTATTTTCTTTTTTTTCATTTATTTTATAATAATGCAAAATGACCAAATTGTCCTTAACCAATTTGTGACAAACAGTACTCAACAGTTAGTCATATGTTGGTCAACAAATCAATGGGTAGTGAGTGTTATTATAATTGTTTTGCCGGAAATTATGTAATTATACATATAATCAAGGTAAGTTTGTGAAATATTCCCTTAAACATTTGCACATCTATAAATAAATAATGTTGGGACCACATAAAATCTATTATTTAATCGAGGTATTAATTTATCAATAAATTAATATTTTATTAATTTATAGAGATATTAAATGTATATTTTATTATTATTAATTTCATACATACATTTTATTCAATTAATCAATTAAGATTCTACCTTCGAGCTTATAAGTACATTACAAAAAGTTAGAGATGTGATCCAACTAGACTTGAATTTTAAGAAAGAACAAGTAACAATAGATTCATATTTCAGGAAAGTGTATAATAGTTAATTATATATATGTAATTTTTAGTAAATTATTAATTTATAAAATGAATGGAAACATATATTTATATGACTGTTTTTTTTATAAAGTGTATTATCTTATAATTTAGTCGAAATTATTAATTTATCTCATTAACCAAGTCAGAACCGGCAAAATTTATTATTTTAGTTTATAGAGGTTCTACGTGTTCTTTGTTTGTGTAGTTTTCTTAATTTTTCTTCTGTGCAATGCTATTGTCACTGTACATTGCAAACAACTTAATTGGGATACAAATCGAAATTGGATTTTTGGTATATTTGTTTAGTTTCGTAAGAGAATGGACAAATGAACAAAAACAAAAGGGATAGAAGTTCCGAAACCTCATTTGAAGTCTAGAAGAGACATGTCCTTGAAACCCCACAAAAGTTCAAAAGAAAAAATGATAATTTTAAAGGTTTTATTAGCACAAAAAACCATATATATAATTCTTTGATTCTCATAATATGATTCAAAAAAGAAGTGCATGCGTACGAGCAAAAGCATTACCCAAAGTTGATGGAACACACTTCAAACAATCCCCAAGAAGCACCACAACCACAAGTCCTAGCCTGTATTGTTGAAATTTTTTTTATCCCACGGGAATCTAATTCCGTGATCTTTGAGTTCCCAAAAGTCTTCCGTCTAATTCTCGTATGTCAAGAAAAAAAAGTATGTGAATATTTTTCCTCAGGCAAAGAGCAAAGAATTATCCGGAATTATTTTTCAAGTGTATGTGGCCATAGAATTATTCATTCTCCATGCCGAGAATTGGCAACACAAAGCACAAAGAAAAGCTTGAAGGATTCGTCACTCTCAGTGTCTCTTTTTTGGTGCGGGGATGTCTTTCGGTATATATTCCAGTCACACATAAGTACATATTTTTAGCAGCGTATAATTAGATTTAGGAAATACCCTAATACAGCACAAATTCCTTATATACCCTTTAACTTGAAATACATGGCTCGTAATAGTTAATTATTTAATAAATAAGTTTAGAATGGGACCTTAGGACAATCTTATTTTGAATTTTTTAAATATAACTTGTCCCCTTCTCCAAAAAACCCAAATTATTATAATATTTTATTAAAAATTGTTCCATAGTTAATCACTTATTTGATTTATCGTAATTTAGATTATGTTAATTACAATTCATATTACTATTGAATTCTAACTAAACTTCGACAATAGCTATCTCATCCAAGCAATTAAATAATGTGTTCAACGTACTTAACCAATTTTATAACGATGTAAAATTATTACATTATTCTAAACGCAAATTAAACATTGCAGGAAGGTAATCTAGTGTCAAAATGAGGTTGGTCAGGTGATTTGCTTCTCACACCTACAATATATGAAATTATGGGTTTGAGTTTGTCTCTCTTCCCAAATCTCGAGTTATTATAATATTTTAAAAAAAATTTTGAAGGAAATCTTGTAATGTCAACCACTTTTGATCACATGCATCTTCAATTTGGTTTATTGTGTTCAATTAACAAAATGACTATAATAATATTATTCATCAATTTAAATAAACAATTTATTTCTATAATACCATGCAATTTTATTATGCTTTTCGCACATGGATTTCATATATAGTAACTACCATTTCGGTTAGCATAATTCCTTCAAGTTTGTGATTCCTCCGTACTGACAAAACGAGCTTACCAAATGATATTGAGGTAATAACTGCCAAGTGCCAATTATAGTTTTAACTCTCGTTGATATATCTACCGGTGGGTCAATTACTCAACGAAATAAAATTGGTTTAGTAGTAAACCATTCACATATGTACTACGAGATTGCGGGTTCGAGTAATCAATATTTATCGATTACTCAAAATATGATTGCACCACCCTCCCCGGTTTGAGATCTATAATCACTATAACCTCTATATATATATATAGTCATTTTCTTGTCAGTGCGCACTGATAGTATTATATAAGGACATTGAATGTGAGTCATTCATTTATAAAAGAGTTTTGACAAGTGCATACATACTAAGTCAAAATATGTAAAATGAATGACCCACATTCAATATCCTTATATAATTCTATTAGTGCGTACTTATGTGAAAATTATTATATATATATATATATATTTATATTTATATTTATATTTATACTACTCCACATCAACTGGGACAGTAATCTTTTAGCAGATGATATCACATGTATGATCTAGTTCAACGCATTGACAGGATACTAATATAAATACTTTAACTCCCAGTGGAGACTCCAGCTCATATAACATAGACATTGTTATTACACCAATTTGGAAGTTACAAGTATTGCAACCTTTCAATGTGAATTGTTGCAACCTTTCAATGTGAATTGCCTAGATCCATAAATGGTTAGAACTAACTAATTCATTTACTAACCACCGTCTAATATGATTTAATGGTAAGAGCGTTCATTTAGTTTGTCAATATCCTTAGGTTCAAGTCGTTCTCACTGCAAGTTACGTTGTACATAAAAAACAAACAAACTATTATATATATATAATAGTTTCTTTTGGCTATTTTCAATCAAGCATTTAAATAAATATAAAACCTCAATATATTATGGACTTATTTTTTTTCATAAAAATATTTTTAAATATTTTTAAAGGATAATTTAAAACTTCATGAAAATATATATTTTTCAATACTTTAAAGGTACGATTAAAGGATCGCTTTATGAAAATATTTTTATTTCATAAAGAAACAGACTAGTTTTAAATAGTCTTACAGTATAATAGTTTTTTGTAATATTATTATTATTAGCTTATTCCTTATTACCGTATTATTATCACAGTTCTAGTAATCAGCCTATGTGGCCAGGCTCTTAGGTGGTTTAGGCATCCGATTAGGCGGGCTAGGCGGAGTCAACGCCTGTTGATTCAACTCAGCAATTTTTTTTAATAACATTTTTCTAAAACGACACCACTTTGATTTAAAACGGCATCGTTTTGGTTAATTTGACTTCACCGTCTAGGCTAATCTAGACACTAGGCGTCAGTTATTGTACGACCGGCGCCTAGGGCCTACTAGAGCACCAATTATTATTAAAAAAAAAACAAATAGCCTTATTTTGGTGATTTTAATTTTGATGTAACTAAAATATTTATCTACCTTTTACTTTTTCAATGATTAAATTATATATATATATATATATATATATAATTATATAAAATATTTATCCTTAATCAGGGATCTCTTACATTTATATTTCAATAAACTTTGATGACTTACAATCAATTTTAATAAACTTCAATCAATTTCAATCAATTTTAATGAATTCTGATATAATTTTATAATGGATGATATAATTAAATGATGAAATATACTTGTGAAAAATGTCTGAAAATTTCCGTTTAGTACTATAACTATTTTATTTTCATTTTCCTATATTTTGTTCCATTTTAATGTTTTGTATTCAAAAAATAAGAAAAAAATGTTAGATGCTTAAAAACTTTTCAAATATTTCACATGTTTCGCTATCCTTATCATCCATGATAAATCTATTGAAATTTTATTGTTATTTTGATAACAAAACAATACAACATCCAAGTATACAACGGCACAAAAAATAATAATATTAATAAAATACCTATCTATTGAAATTTTATTGACTTAAATTATTTTATATCTTAGATAATATGACAATTTATAATATATTTATTAACTATGTTGTATCATTTACATTCTACATTTCACTTGCAACATTTACGTTTGAATGGTTATGAGATATATATCACACGGGGTACATTCTAACTTTTTTTTTTTGTTTTTTTGAAAAGGGTGGACTTATTACATACTACATCAAAGGAATTACGTGTAACAAAAGTGTGGTTATATATAACGTCAAAGTTGCAACATCACGTTAACATGTAATATTTATGTATGTTAGGATGGCTAATAAGATACGTCTTATTCCTTAAACGAGCTCTTAAAATTTATAGCATCTAAGATAAGATAAAGTCGGGTTAGTGGTTCGCTCTTCACACATACACCATAAGGTTATGGATCGAATCTGTCCATCTCTCCAAATCCCTGAATTGATGTAATATTTCAAAAACATAAAAAAACTTCTAGCATCTTTGATGCTTGTTTTGTGTAACTAGCACCAACTTAATGATTAAGTTGTAACAACACCAAAAATGTATTTTTGACAAAAATACCCTTCAGACATAAACACAAAATAAATCTCACATTTGTTTTTGCAATGCTTTTGGTCGAGACTTATTGAGTCTCGCGCTCTTAAGCCTTTGGTCAATACTTATTTTCTTTGGTTGAGATTTATTAAGTCTTAGACCCAAGACTTATTTCTGGATGTTTTTCAAGATCTTTATTTTTTCAAATTTTTTTTAGGTTTATGTTCTCTCTCTCTCTCTCTCTCTCCCCTCTTTCTTGACTCATACTCCTCTTCAACCAGTTACATATTTTAAGTTTTATTTTTTGGTGTTTCAATCTATAATTTCCCTTTACATTTTCCTCCTCTTTATTCAAACAATAAATGAATACTTTATTTTTCAATTTCAGAGATTTATAATGTGGAAATTTTCAAGAGAAAGATTTGTTAGCAATAATCGTAACGTGGAAGTGTTGCCAGATAGCTATAAACAAATGATAATCAATGTCTATGCACTAAAATAAGATGGAAGAAGAAAATAAATTCAATCACACACAAAACACAAGATCTGCATTGAAATCCAAGAACGGAGAAAAACCGCGGTCGTTAGAACGACAAGAGAAATAATCCACTATGTAGCAAATTTGTACAATTACATATTTCCAATCCTTTCTCTAAACCCCAAATCCAATTACAACCAATGCATACATCTTTGCTCTAGGCACACTAATAACATAGAATTACAATCTATTTATACTAAAGCATTAGGGAATTTCAGACCCATAAGGAAACCCTTTTCTTCACTCACAAGTCTTTCCTATTTCGCACAAAGACAAACTCTTTTCCTTTTTCGCTAAAGATTTCTCATTTTCACGTATCATGTCATTACAATAGTCTGGGTCGCGGTTTGCAACCTGCGCCCTACACCGCTGTTAAATCTCTGGAAATGATTGCTCAGAAGACCGCGATCGATGCGCCGCGGTTTACACCGCACTAAACATTTTGGACTTGATCGCAGTTGAAACCACTGCCTATGTACCGCGGTTCAAGCCTCAGTTCCTTCCAAAATATGATTCTTCATCTTTTTCAGTCTTCAAAGCCTTCATCAAACAAGATCACCGACTTCCAAACGTTTCTCATGTCTCTAGGAAGTTTCCGCATTGGTTGAATCATGTATGGTAATCATGGGAATACAAGCCATATCTAACAATCCTCCCTTATGACGAGAATTCCAAAACTTTCATCCACAACCACGACTCTCAATACCGAGAATCGTCATACACCACCACAAGGTATGACCAGTTATGAACGAACCATCCTAAGATTTCTTCCCGCACATGTCGAAATAACCTACTGAAATTGCTTGTGCAACTCCTCATGTTAGATTCTAGGGAGTTCCTCAGCCATCGACATCCTATCCACCACACACCTTGCATCACCCTCTAACTGATGCCCATGTGTAAACCTGTGGACCCACTAGAAGCACCATATCCTCTCCATGACAACTTTTAAATGCCAAAAGGATAGCCATATCGTTGTATCACCAAATCCGGTGAAAGACATACTACTAGCAACATTTGGAGCTCTTGCCGAAACTGCCACACACCTTACCAGAGACTATTGAGCTTTCAGGGATTTGACTAGTTCTTTAACACCTTGTGTGACCTAGATTGGATCAAATATACATGACTTGTACTTTCCACCACAAACAAGATTTGATATTCCCATCAAATTTCATCGAGCTCATACTGCTAGACATCATCGTTTGTCTAAACCGCTATTAGGCAACTTAAGATCTGATACTAGTTGTTAGCAATAATCTCTACACGGAAGCATTGCCGGATAGCCACAAATAAACGATAATCAATGTCTATGCACCGAAAAAAGATGCAAGAATAAAACAAATCCAATCACACTCAAAATAGAAGATTTACGTGGAAACCCAAGAACAGGGAAAATCCACGGTCGTCAAGACGACAAGAAAAATAATCCACTATGTGGCAAATTTGTACAACTACACAATTACAACCAATGCCTACATCTTTGCTCTACACTTTGGCTCCAGGCACACCAATAACATAGAATTACAATCTATTTATACTAGAGCACTAGGGAGTTTAAAACCCACAAGGAAACCCTTTTCTTCACACATGCAAGACTTCCCGTTCCATGCAAAAACCCTTTCTTTTAGGCATAAGAATTTCCTGTTCCAGACAAACACAAACTCTTTTCCCTTTCCACTGAAGATTTTCCATTTTCATGCATCACGTCATTACAATGGTCTGGGCCGCGATTTGCAACCCGCACCCTACACCGCAGTAACATCTCTGGAATTGACCTCTCAGAAGACCACGGTCGGTGCACTACAGTTTACACTGCACAAAATATTTGGGACTTGACCGTAGTTAACACTGCTGCCTATGTACAACGGTTCAAGCCGTGGTTCTTTTCGGAATCCGATTCTTCAGCTTTTTCAGTCTTCAAAGCCTTCTTCAAACAAGATCTTCGACTTTCAAACGTTTCTTTCTTCTCTAGAAAGTTTTTGCATTGGTTGAATTTTGTTTAATAATCATGAGAATACAAGTCATATCTAGAGATTTGAATTTGAAACCTCAGCTTCGTTGATATGTGTGGTTATCACTATACTATTGCTTTCGACCATTAAATCAATGCTTTGGTACTTATTCCGTAGAGTTTTCTGAAATTAATTAAGTGAATTGATTATTTAATTAAATTGTTTCGGAATTTTTAATGTCATGAAGGGAGCTAGAATTAGTTTGATCCGAGAACAAATGTCCAAAGTTGGGACAATGCTGCACTTTAACTATAAAATCCCGTCTCTTGAAGTTGAATGGATCTGGCTTAGCTCATTTTGTCTTTTAAGTTAATCTGATAAAGTTGAGTCCAATTTGTATTTGTATTTGTTTCAAAGCCTGCGTACGTAAAAGCTGAAAAGGACCTCCAACCTACCATGAGTCATGGACATTTTTAGTAGAATATCGTAATCAACTTTTCTTATAATATTTTAAGATTTTAAGATTTTAAGATTTTAAGATTTTAATATAATAATATCTCACTATTATATATATCAAAATTCAAAAGAATAAATATGATGTTTTTATTGATATTTTATTCTTTTATAGTTTTATATCGTTTTCAACGTGATAATGTAATTTTAAAAGTAAATAAAGATAATAATTAATGGAGTCTCCTTTAATGCACCAGTGTATTGATGCATCTTTAAAAAATAAAAAAATTAAAATTATAATTATAACCAGCAGCTCAATTGGTCACTTCAAAGTTCAAATGAGCTTTATTTTTTATTTTTTAATACTACACATTTAAACGGTCTTTGAATTGTCGAAAGATGGGTTTAATTGCACAAACATTCCCTAAGTTTAGACGAAATTGAACTATTCGACAACCTTTCCTTATACTGGACAAAAATTCATGTAAAACGTTGACCAAACGTGAAGTTAGTAGCCAAAAGGAATGACGAAAATACTCTTCCATCCAAAATCCCTAAGTTAATTAAAAAATTAAAGGGTAAATTGTATTGAACCCCTTGAGGTTTGGACAAATTACATTTAATTGGAAAAGTTTTGTTATTATACACTAACACCCCCAAGACTTAAATTTAACTTTGAAAATACCTAAAATGCCCCTAGTTATATTATTTTATACTTTATTTTTTTTACCTTCTAACCAAAAACTTTATAAAATTTAATAAAATAAAAAAATTAAATAAAAGATATGATTCCTTAAATAAATAAATAGCTTAAAAAATTAAATAAATAAATAATTTTAAAAAAATTAAATAATTAAGTAGTTTAAAAAATTAAAAAATTAAATAGTTTAAAAAATTAAATAAATAAATAAGTAGTTTTAAAAAATTAAATAATTAAATAGTTTTAAAAATTAAATAAATAGTTTTAAAAAATTAAATAAATAAATAACTAGTTTTTTTAAATCAAATAAATAAATAGTTCTAAAAAATTAAATTAATAAATGAAAAAATTAAAAACATTAATTGTTTTAAGGATATCCATTAATAGGGACAAGAAAAGCTCTAAATATCCAAACTTTTATGGTAAGGATGATGGTGAGAGAAGCTTTAAGGTTCTCAACACTAGGAGTCTTCTTGCCTTCTTCAACTACTTCCTTTAGTGTTAGGAACCTTGAAACTTCTCTCACCATCATTCTTACCGTAAAAGTTTGGATATTTAGAGTTTTTCTTGTCCCTATTAATGGATATCCTTAAAAAAATTAATGTTTTTAATTTTTTCAATTATTTATTTATTTTTTTAAACTATTTATTTATTTAATTTTGTAAAAATATTTATTTATTTAATTTTTTAAAACTATTTATTTAATTATTTTTTAAACTATTTATTTAATAAATTTTAAAAAAATATTTATTTATTTAATTGTTTTTAAATTATTTAATTTTTTGAAAAACATTTATTTATTTAATTTTTTAAAACTATTTATTTATTTAATGAATGATATCTTTTATTTAATTTATTTTATTTTATTAAAGTTTATAAATGTTTTGGTTAAAAGGTAAAAAAAAATTAAAGTCTAAAATAATATAACCAGGGGCATTTTAGGTATTTTTAAAGTCAAATTTAAGTCTTGAGGATGTTAGTGTATAATAACAAAATTTTTCCATCTAAGTGTAACTTGCCTAAACCTCAAGAGGTCCAGTGCAATTTGTCCAAAATTAAAATGCCTCAACTATGGATTGAACCTTCAACATTTTGAATTAAAGCCACAAATTCTAACCGACTGAGCTACTATGTCTCATTGATGAAGGTTTGTTGATTTAAATTTATATATATATATATATATATAATATTATATAATTTATTTAAAATAATTTAAATCTATTTATATAATTTAAAATAAACTCATATATATATATATGAAAATAAACTCATGTTTAATAATAATATATAAAAACATATTTATGAAAATGAAAAAGAAAATACAAAAATAAAAAGAAATCCAGAAAATCCAGAAAATCAAAGCCCGTAAATTTTTTTTCTATCTTTTTTAAGAATTTTTTCCTTTTCAAAAAATGTGTTATTTCAATTTGATAAAAAAAAAACCCAAAAAATCAAAGCCCATAGCTTAAAAAGGGAAAAAAAATTTAAAAAGAAAGAAAAATGATAATAAAAAAATTTATGGGTTTCCTTTTGTTTTCTTAATTTTTTTTCCTTTTTCAGAAATCTGTTTATATATATATATGAGTTTGTTTTAATATATATATATATATGAGTTTATTTTAAATTATATAAACAAATTTAAATTATTTTAAACAAATTATATAACTCTCTCTCTCTCTCTCTCTCTCTCTCTCTCTCTCTCTCTCTCTCTCTCTCTCTCTCTATATATATATATATATATATAAATCAACAAACCTCTAACAATAAGCTGAAGTTGCTTAGTTGGTTAGAGCATATGGGTTTTTCCCTTTAAGGTTGAAGGTTTAATCCATAATGGAGGCGTTTAATTTTTTAATTAACTTAGGGATGTTTGTGCAATTAAGCCAATAAAAATTTATAATGTCATATCTTTAAAAATGAGAATGATAACAAATTGTGGTATACAGACATGACCCTGGTTTAGTTCCAACTGTAGCCTCGGAACCACAATCGTGGCCTCGAAACCAGAACCGGAACCAAAGAGGTTCCGACTCCGGTTCCCCAAAATTCGGAATCGAACGGAACCGGTGATTCCAATCCCTCATTTTTTTTTTTTTTTTAACTATAAATACCCCCCCCCCCCCCATTCCAAATTTCTCCCAATTCTCTATAATTCTCATTTTCTCTCTCAAGTCTTAATTCTCCAAGTTTCCAATTCTCTCTCAATTACTATGACTCATAGGCTAGTAACTTCCTGATAGCTTGACTCGGCTTCATCTTCTTATAATCATTATTCTCTTAAATGGCCCTTACCTTGGCTTCAAACCTATTGGAAAGAAATCTCATAATCTTCTGATTAATTCTCATGTTGGTGTATGGATCACCAATTTTATGACTTTAGTTGACAATGTCCATCAACTCTATTTAGAAGTCATTGAAAGACTCGTGATATTCCAACTTGATGATTTCGAACTAAGTTTGTAGAACTTGTAGCTTCGAGTCCTTCACCATTTGAGTCCCTTCATGTGCCGTCTCAAGGATCTCCCAAGCTTCATGAGGATTCCTTGTGATTTGGATGAGCTTGTATTGGTTCTCGTCCATGGCACAAAACAATGGGTGCATTGTCTTGTTGTTCCATTTGGAAGCTTCAACCTCTTAAGCACTCCATTGAACCTTTGGTTTAGGCATTATGCTTCCATCTTCGGCCGCATTGTGGGTGGCGTGTACCTATCTTCTATCACCATCCAAATCCTATCATCTATGGCCGAGAGAAACGACTTCATCTTCCATTTACATGAAGAGTAATTGTTACCGGTTAGCAATGACGGTTTAGTACTATAAGCTCTCTCATGACTCATTGCACTTCCATTCATAGTGTTTGATGCAATGAATGAAATGTAAAATGCAAGACACAAATGAGAGCATGGATTGGAAGGTCAAGATTGTTGAAAATGCATCATCCAGCCTTTCATTTCAGTGGCAGCAGAGCTTCTTTGTCTCTACTTTGGTGGTGTTCTGTTTTTTATGGTTTTTCTTGATGGTGTTTTCAGCTGTGGTCGTGGGGTTTTTGTTGTTCTTGATCCCACTATTTGGTGTGGTGTTCTTTGTTGTCTTTGCTCTGTTTCCTTTGCAGATTTTATTGGTTGTGTATGGTGTGGCTGTGTGGGTGTTTGCTACCCATGTTTTGTAGTGGTTGGTGCTTAGGGTTGTTTTCCCTATTTTCTAATAAAACTGTTGTTAAAAAAAAAATGTCTAGGAACTCCTCTAATACCAATTGAAAATAAACTATAAATGTGTCTAAACAACTTAGATGGGGTGAATGAGTTGTTAATCGATTAAATACCAACTTTTCGATTAGTCAAGATTAATCATACAAACAACATAAAAAATTAAGAAAAATTATAGAATGTAAATGAACATTTGATTTTTACGTGGAAACTCTCCAACTGGGCAAACCAATGGACTAGCCTCACTAGCCACTTAGTCACAAAACCCCACTATTTGAATAATTGATCACAACCTAAGTTAACATCTAGTCACTCTTCTCAAGGTTCTTAACTCAATTTATCCTACCTGCGGGCCTTTTATAGTGAGACTTGACAAATGCTTGCCAACTAACACTTTTGGTTGTAAAACTTCTATTTTCTTGTGCAACTACCACATGTAGCTACAAGACTTGGACTCAATGAAGAGAATTAATGTCTACAATGAACAATCAATGAATACTCAATGGATATGAGTGCTAGACTAATACTAAATGCTTAACTAGGTGTGAATTAATGTGCAAACCCAACAACCCTAGTTATTAGCTAACCCTTACAATCACCAAAGCCTTAATGAAAAAGCACTAAAGATGATGTCTTGGTAAATAAAAAGGAAGAAGAATAAATGAAGTGGAATTTTGTTCTTACCTACCAAGTCATGATGCAAATAAAACCCATCCTTAATGAAGTCTTAAATGCACATGAATGGGGATGGAGAGTCATAAATGGTTGCAAGAACCTATCTCACTGTAAGAACTCAATATGCTCACACTTGCTCTGAAAATTCAGAGTTCTTAATGAACAAGAAAGTGTCGTGGGCAATATATAGTGGATTTGCAAAATCGTTTAGGCAAAACAGATTGTCGGGTCTCATTTTCGCGGTTGACCATGATGACAAACCACCTGAAAAGGCAACTGAATCGTAGCCGAAAAGTCGCGGTCCTTTTCTCGCGGTGGTTCATCACAAAACCATAACCACGAGAATCACTAAAGTAACTTTGCACCACTTTGTCGTGGCTCTCCATGACAACACTTAGACAGCGAAAACCTCAGGAAGGTTTTTCATGGTCATATTTCGCGGTGGTCCAAGACGGCACTTGGACCGCGAAATACACTAGAATGGTTTTTACGGTTCACCACGACGACACAAAGACCACGATAATGAGAATAATAGGTCTTCTCATGCGATCTAACACACTGACCTATATGCAATATGTGCAAGTGTGTGAATGGTGAAATGCACAATGAAATGACACTACAAAAACACAAATGAATGATATGTGTGTATGTGTGCGTACCTAATCTATTCAAGAGTACAGGTCAAGTGATATACCTTTGAGGCTCTTTATCTTAAAGCATTTGGGATGCTAGGAATTAGCTTTCCATACACTATCACGAACTTGATGACCACATTATGAACCTAAGCTACCGGTACAAAATATCTCATTGTGGTTTGTTATAGAAATAAGTCAATCAAAAAATTATGGGACTTACAAAAACCATGGTCGTTATTACAATTTACAAGTGATATTGTGCTTGTGGTACTGCTACCATTCTTTGCTTGATACATGTGCTTATATAGGGATTATGGTGTTGCCCTAGTTCTTGATGTGCAAGCAAAGATTATGATTACAAAATTGTGGTTTGTCATAGAAATAAGTCAATCACAAAATTGTGGGACTTACAAAAACCATGGTCGTTATTACAATTTACAAGTGATATTGTGCTTGTGGTACTGCTACCAAAAGATTATGATTAGGTGAGATCCTAGAAATGTCATATTTAGGCGAGATTCCTAGTGAATTGGGTATTCATGCATTTATGATGCAATGATCTTCATTCATTGCAGAAGTTGTCTTTTGAATCTTCGTATTTATTATTTGATTTGTCAACTGCTGGATATTTGGTAATTGCCTTGCCTAATATAAGGCCAGATTTACGAAAGACATGTTGGAATCCAGTTTTGTAATTATTTGGGTAAATTTTATTTGGCTTGACACGCCAACACAGAGCCCGGAATTCATGGGACCAAATATCCACGAAATCAGGCTACATCAACTCGACGAGCCATGCACGACAACGTCGAGTTGAGAAGTAAAATGCAAGTCGCCCATTAAAAGTGTTAGCTCGCTAGAGAATCTCAGTATAGGCAAATTGACACGAGCTCGCCGCCTACACAACAAATATAAATATCATCAATAACACTGGACTTTAGCATATCTTCCACAAAAGTTGGCCTTGAATTAGGCAAGACGATCACCAACAATCGAGAAGTTGATAAATCAAGTAAGAAATGGGAAGATTCAGAAGACTACTCCCACAAGGAATGAAGATCCTTGCACCATAAATGCACGAAGACTTGATTCACGAAGAATCTCACCTAGATACGATCCTCTTAGGATCTCGCATAATATTAATATCTGCTTGCACACCAAGGGCTAGGGCAGCACCCTAACCCCTATATAAACCCATGTATCAAGCAAACAAAAAATGGGGCACCACAAGCAATACATCACCTGTAAACTATAATCATTCTTACATAGTAAACATTTCTCTTTCTCTATCGTAAAGACGACCGTGGTTTTTCCCGGTTTAGGGTTTTCCACGTAAAAGTCTTGATGTCATTATTTCATACAATTTTCTTCATTTGTTATTTATCTCATCAATTCGCACGAGTAGCAGAAACACTAACCAGACCAAATTTCGTCGGTTGATCCAGGTATCGATCAACCAGCGTGTTGTTGACTATGTTTAACCAAAAATCGACGTCAACAATAATGATATTGAGGATATCTTCTATTTGCTTTGTGGGTGGAAAACTCTTGCCAATTCACCAATTGGGGATGCTCCGGTAAGCTGGTTTCCTTGATGGCAACTTGCTCTTTGCTTCCCAGCTTGCCGCTGCCACATGTGGCTTGTCGAGCTTACGTGGCATGATGTCGTGGAGATTTTATTCCATGAATTTTGACATGTCAAGCCAAATAAAAATTACCCCAAACAATATTGGTAATAGTATTAATTCATTTAGCTCATTTATTAAACATGTCGTGTTGTGTTTCATTAATGGGTTACATGTTGACACAATAATTAAGGGTAAATTTGTATTTTTAATATATTAAGGGTATATTTTTTTAATTTACTGCATAAATTATAGTAAAGATTTGAAAACCTAAACCTTACTCATAGTCAAATGGGACAAATAGTTGGACTCTATACAACTGGTATATTAAACGGGTTAAATGGGATCGTTACAGGTTACCTGTTTAATAAATTGGTTTTGCCAGGTTTGAAGGGCTCGATTTGCTTAGTTAATCATGTAATTTTAAGTTGAGTTAAAAATTAATCAGTTTGTGCCAGGTTTCCATCATAAAGCTTATCTGAATTAGCCTTAAACTAATTGAATATCAGGGGTTTTACTAAGAGAATAAGATTAACTCACCCCTACATAAATCTCTCTATCATTGCCATAATAAATAAATCATAACCAAAAATTTTGGAATAACGAATATCATAGTTGTTTAGCATACAACCACCTCATTGATTTTTGTAATTGGTAAAATATAAAAACTAACTTGAATGTTCTTATGGAAATGTTACGAACATTTTAGGTAAAATTACAATAACTCTCTTGAATTTCATAAAAATTATTAGAAACATCTTCTATTTAAATGGTTTAGCCATTATTAAAACAATATAGTAATGGGTAAGGGTGTGTTTGGGTTGGCTTTTTAAGTAGAGCTTATAAAGTAGATCTTTTACAAGTAGAGTTTTTATTGAGTACAACTTTAAAAAAAAAGCCGTATGTTGTTTAGTATTCACTTTATAAAAAAAAACGTTTTTAAGTTAGTAGATTGTTTGGCTAAATATCTCTAAAAACGTTTTTGTTGCTAAAAATTATAAAAAATGAACAGTAACAAAGTATTTGTAATAAAATGCTATATGGTGAAGTATCTAAAGTTCTTGGATAGTAGTAAAAACTATTTATCTCTTTTTAAATAGCTCAAAAAGAGCTTCTTATGAGAAGCTAAAACTTCCTCCGATAGATATAAAATAACTTTTTAATATATATATTTAAAAAAAGCACTTTTTTGTTTTGCCAAACAAAAAAAAACCATCAAAGAGCTTTTAACATTAAAAAATCTCTTTCGTTTTTTTTATATCAAATCTCCAAAAGAGTGTTTTTTTTTATGTTAAAGAAGCTATTTATAGGCTTGTTTATGATAACTTTAACTTTTTACTTTAGACAGTAGAAGAAGATAAGTAAAAGCCTGAACTTTTCAGTTAGTGTTTGGATAATGTATTTCAAAAGAACTTTTGTTTTCAGAAAAAACTTTTGTTTTCGAAAGAGCCTTTGAGATTGTTTGGATAAAAAATTTTAAATTTTATCAGTTGGAATATACCCATAATTCCCTCATTGGAATAACACTAACTTTAATATATAAAAAACTCAATAAATGAAAATCTAATAACATTAAAATGATAAAAAGAATTAAACAAAAATGATAGATATAATTAATAAAAATAAAACATTGACAAGTCAACTAATAAAAATATTAAAGCAACAAAACAAATATGCTAAACATAAGTATTTGCTCAGCAAAACAAACAGCGGCCAACAAAACAACAACTACGTACCCAGATCAAGTGATCAACAACCCATCGAGCCTTCGAACAGATGTTAACTGGGTCTCAACAAGAAGATCAGAGCTCCTATTGAACAAGCTCTTTAAGTCCTACCACTTTCCACTTTTTTCTTTTCATTTTCTTTCATTTTTTCCTCTTCCGATTTTTGTCACCAACTCTTTCATCATTCTCAAATTCTCTAATTTTGACACATCTCCCTCTCAAATCTTAGTGAACCCATTACCATAAAATCCTCTCTCTATTTCTTTATTTCATCAATTTCTTATTTTATCATGTAGTTTTGTTAAATATACTTCTGGGTTTGATTGATTTTTATGTTTGTAAAGAAAATCTTGTGATGGTGCTAGAACACGGCCGTAGAGAAGGTGAGAAATAAGGGATATTAGTGGAATTTCTAATTTGCTTTTGAGTGATGGAGTATAAAACTGTAAATAAAAAATTTCATTAAAGAATTTGGCTATGGCATGTTTTTGATAGAAGCTCTTCCAATAGAAGCCAGAAAATGTGGCTTCTCTTGAATGAGCTTTTGACTATTGTAAGTTGCTTTTAGGTTATAAAAGAGCTTTTGACTCCTCCAAAAACCATGTCAAACAAGGCCTATGGTCCAGTTTAGGAATGCTTCATGAACTGCTTTTGGAGCTAAAAGTGATTCCGAATTGAGCATAGGGTGTTTGGTAAAATTTCACAGAAGTACTTTTGGTCGCTTTTGGCTTCCCAACAGCAATTTTGAGAAGCTTTTTTCTGTATCTTTTAGAATACTGCTTCTCAGGAAGAGTAATGAAATGGCAGATCATTTATCATTTATTTGGGATATTTTGTTGTCTATTTTAATTTTGTAATCTCATAACTCATTGAAACATATTTTATTATGGAAAAATTATGGAAGAAATCAAAAGAGTTTTCTTGATATATATGCAATATATATGGTAATAGATAAAAAAACACTAATAATGTGTTATAGTCACACAAAAATAAAACAAATTATTTATTTCTTTTATAACATGTTTATGGTCACACAAAAATAAAACAAATTATTTATTTTCAAAACATCTTCAATATTCATTTATGTCATTTCTAGTAATTTTGCACAGACATCACTTTTTACTTACAGTTTACCAAACAAATTGAAATTGATTTTGGTTCTCACATCACTTTTAAAATCAGTTTACCAAACACTCAGTTAATTCTTCTCACAGCAAATCTAAAAGCAATTCTCTCCACAACAGAACCAAAATCAATTTTCCCCACAGCACATCAATGCAAAACTAAGTCTATGTCTACTTAGAGAATCCCAAATTTTGGGCTTCTCTCAAGAAGATCTTTTTGAGCTCTTTTTATTTAAAAAAAAAACAAAAGAATTATCTCAACTACTCTTCATGAACTTTAATATTTTACCATTTACCACTTTCATTTCAAATACTTTGCCAATGCACTTTTTTGTAATTTATAACAACAAAAACTCTTTTAAAGTCATATTGCCAAACAATCTTCTAAGTTAATTTTTTTTAATTAAATAACAAACAACATACGACCTTTTGTTAGAAGCTCTACTCAATAAAAGTTCTATTCATAAAAAATATACTCTAGAAGCTCAACTTGAAAAGTCATTCCAAACATACCCTAACTACATGAAAAAAATTGTGTTAAAGATTTTTTTCTGTGTAATTTTTAATTATAATATATATATATATATATATATATATATTGTAAGTGCAATTATTTTGTGATTGACTTATTTCTATGTCAAAACTATTGGGGTTCTTTTGTATGGATAGTTTAAGTTCTTCATGTGGTTATCAACATTGTGATCAGGATCGAAGACAACTTTCCTAGCATGCCAAGATCTTCAAAAGCCAAGCTTTAAATGTATATCTACTTGACTTGTTCTCTTGCAGAGATTAGGCGCACACATAAACAATTTGCATATTTGTGTTCTTGCATCGTTGTGCAATACTTACACACACACACACACATATTGGTCATATGTTCATACACTGAGCATTTATATTGATTTTTAGGCTTATTGCATCATTAGATTGTGTTGTGTTCATTCGCGACGTTCCATCGTGATTTGGTCATCATACTAACACCCTCACACATTTGATTTGTGTGATCATGCATTATATTTCATCATGTGATATCTTGTTGTGTGCATGTTGTTTGATATGTGTTAGATATGGTGTGGTTGTTTGGAGTAAGGTGTCTAGTTTCGAAAGATTTATTTTTCAATAGTTTAAATATTTTTCAAAACTGACATTTGTGTATTCTTGTATCTACAACTCTTTATATAAAGATTCAAATTGAGTTTTAAAATATTTTTGATAAACTAGACACTCATACCTTTCCAACGGTATATTATTCGTAAAATTCCATGGTCGTTTGGATTGGTTTTGAAATCTCCAAAGACACCACTAAAATAGGGGAACTTTATTTTTGTCCAAACCTGACCATTGGTCACTCAAATGACCATAACTCTTTTCGTAGATATTCAAATCTTTTTTTAGAAGGAGTAGAAAGTAAACATCCATATTTTCGAACGGTATATTATACGATAGGTTTTGATGTCGTTTGGTCATATTTTGAGTCACTTGAAAATCAAGTTGTTGTGCTATGGTGTTTTGTTGTGACCCAAGTGTCGTTGAGCTAGACAGCGACAAATAGGCAGGGAAAAAATTATCAGTGATTGTCGTTAAAAAATGTCATTGAGATGGACAGCGACAAGTAGGCATCGATAAATTATTGGTGATTTTCTATACCCAAATGTTGTTGACCTGGACAGTGACAAAAAGGCCCCGAAAATCCTATTTGATACCAAACAACGCCGTTTTGACATGACCTCTATATAAACACCTCTTTCTTATCTCTTGCAATTTGGAACTCGAAAATTTAGGGTTTTAAAGACATGTTAGAGCTCTTAGAGAGAGAAAGCTCTAAGAAAGCATCTTTTAACTCTCCATCCCCAAATCCATGTGTGTTTAAAGCATTATCAAGCATCTTTAAGCCTGAGTCTTCATTGAGCATCTCTATCTAGTTAGACTTTTTTAGACTTCACATTAATTGCATGTATTTGAAGTGGTAGAGATTGTTTGGGTTAGTTGTTAACTAGGTTGTTGGGTAGTGAATATCTACATCTATTTAATCATTTTATATGCCTTCAATCCTTGTGCATTTAAGAGCTCAAACACTACAAGAAAAATGGGCAATAGTGACAAATCAAAATTGTCACAAAAGCATTTAATTCGTCGCAAAATATGTTTAGTAACGAAATAATTTCATCGCAAAGTTCGTCGCATCAGGTAGTTCAAATACAACAAAATATGATATTGTTACAATATGTCATCTTTAACCGCGAATTATTTGCGTGGCTAGAACTATGTTTTTGTAACGTAACATTTATCGTCACTGTAAATACTTTCTTACAACGATATTTATTGTTGCAAAAACAATACGTTTTAGCAACAAAATATATAACGTCATTATAAATATGTTCTGACAACGATAACTATTGTCTCCAAAACAATGTTATACCTTCAAAATCATTTTGTTACATAAACAAGTCTGTATTCACAATTGTTTTTGTTTTGTGTAACCAAATGAATTTTTATGTTACTGCATTAGAATTACAAATTCAATTATAATTTATATTCATATTATTATTAATTTTATATTTTGTTATTTTAAAATTGAAACAAATCATTACAATATCAAAAATATGAGAAAGGTATAGATTAAAACTACGTACATATATATTTAAATATTGTTTTAGTACCACCAAATACACAAAAGAATAATATAAAAAGCCTTAATCATATCTAGACTTAATATCATTTTTTGGCCTAATCATATTTGGACCTATACAAAAACCTATTCTCATGAATGAGAATACAAAAACATATCAAGTAGATATATAAAACAACCTTAAAGGAATGGTCATGGTTGAGACGATGTTGCCTGAGACATGAAAAGTTTCATCATTTCCTCAAAATGAGACATACGATCCTTCAAATCATGCACTTCTTTCTTTTGCTCATCAATCTCTTTCTTTTGCTCTTGAATTTATGTAGCTTATGTTGTAACAATGTTTTGCAGCCTATGTGTCTCCTTTGCATTCTCCTCTAAATGCATTGAGGTTGGTTTGGGACCAAAACCCAATCCTTTTACATAGCTTGGTCTTTTCCCAAGTACTTTTTCACATATCACATTCTCACTGAGACGATCCCCCTCTCTCTGAAACATTATTCTAGTCCTCCATAATTTTCACTTCATACAACATAAATGTAAATTTATTTAGAGTTAAAAAAAAAAGGAGTAATCTCATAAAATAAAGGAAAACAATAACATGAAAAAGGAACTAGAATTCATTTTACATGTAATGATCTTGATTTTTCATCAATCCATATTTTTCTCTTCTTGCTTAAATGAGTAATCTCAAATAAATCAATGTTAGTAGTAGTTGAATCCACCCGATGATGGACAAAAGATTTTGAACCGCCACAATGTTTGTGTGAAATCTTATTTCTATTCTCTTTATTCTTTTTTGACTTTTTTTTTGTACAAAATACTCACATGGAATCCAAAAAATAAAAGGAGCTTGAGCAAAAATTAGAGTAAATATTAAGTATACGTGCAACAGTTTATAATAATATTCTTTTGCTAACAAACAAATATATTAAAGATAAAGAAATTGGAAGATATTATCAATGCATACATACCTGAAAGTCCCCAGTACTAAAGATATTGTCACAAAGCCACTTCCAATCATCCTTAGATGCATACTTATGTGGATGTGCTTTTGCTTGCTCTAATGATGGAAAGTCTTGATAATGCATATGCATTTTGTTTCTTAGACCCCTGTAACTTGAAGGACAATGGAAATTCATCAACCTTTGAACATGCTCCTGTTGGAAAAATTCCACCATATGGGGCCACACATGTAAATATTAAATGTGTTTGCTATCTTTTGGTTAAGCCTAAATTAAAGTGATCTAATTAAGATTTAAAGTTTAAGGCTTAAGGGTATAATTGTCATGGAGTTAATGTGTAGATACCAGAGTGCTATTTCTAATTTGATGAGGGGCCGAATTAGAAATAGCAAAACATATGATAATATGTTTATTATATTAAGGGTTATGGTCCCCAAATTACACAATCTTTTGGCTTTTCTGTATCCCCATCAACAGAGAACAAAGAACACTTTTGTGTCCTAAAAATTGTGATAATTTGGAAGATCTCAACTCGTTCACCATCCTTTGGCAATGGATTCAGGTACGCTTCCGCTTTCTATTATCTCCCCTTTTTTCTTGAATCGATATGGGTTGTAACATGTATTTAGGGTTTGATTAATCATGATATAGAAACATGTTTAGGTTATTTTCGGATTAATTATATGCCTATGCATGTTGATTATGTGTTTAATAGAACCACTTACAAGTGGTATCAGAGCCACCCATGATCGATTCTTGAGAATTTTTTGAGGATTTGAGATTTAAATTCTCTTGTTCATCATCTTCTCTGTTATTGTTTGTGAAATTCAATGTGTATGAATTTTTTTGATGAACATGCAGTAAAGTTTGGTGTTGTATGTTCTGGATTTATTTTTATTTTTTTTAGATCGGTCTTCCAGACCGATGTTGAAGGTGATGTGGGTTGAGAAACCAGATCAATTGATCTGGGTTTTGTTTTTAATTTTTTTTTTGGGTGACGAACCAGATCAACCCAGATTTGGATTTGTTCTTGGGTCGATGGGTTTTCATACCCAGACCCGTTGTGATCTCGGATCACACCAGCCACAAACAGTTTTGGGTCGATGGGTTTTCTCACCCAAACCCGGTTATCTTCTCGGTCAACGCCTCTTTTCTGGCTAGATGTCGCTCGAAACCTGCGAGTTTAGCGGCGAGGAAGATAACCGTCTGTCGGTGATCGCGATCTCGCCCACGATATGGTCAGATCGAGTCGATCGCCGGTCGTTGGTCGCGTGCGATCTTGGCCGTCGTCGCGTGCGATCTGCATTTGCGGGTCATGCGCTGCTTGGCCGCCGTTCGTGGTTGCCTTCTGGTGACCGTGAAGTGGTCTGAAGCGGCGGCGGTGACGAACTAGGGTTTCAGAAGTCGTTTTTACTTTGGGCCAATTTTTGAAAATTTGATATTCTTGAGGGACTGTTCTGTAATTATTATGGGCCATTGTGAGATTTTGCTAAAGTTTGGGGCCAATTTACATTTACCAAAACTTACTTGGTCAGTTTGCAATTTTGAAATAATTTTGGGGCCAAAATTTAATTATTTAAATTTTGGGGACACTTTGTAATTTCGATAAACTTGGGGACATTATGTAATTACGAGAAGGTTTTGGGGTGGATTTATAATTACTGAAAGTCACTGGGTCATTTTGTAATTTCCAAAATTTGAGGGCCCTTTTCTGTGATTTTACAAAATCAGGGGCAGTTTTTTGTAATATTTTTTTTTTTTTAGAATCCACTCAAATTCAAATATTTTTGGTATATCTTTTATGGTTAAATAAAGTTGTCTTACATTCTAAATGAGCTAATTGAAACAAGATGTCGCCAAAGTGACCTCTCTTGTGTAGATTGTTCATTAGGGATGTTGGGTGTTTGTGTGTGTAAATTCATGCGGGTATTAGCCGGCCCAAAGGAAGGTTAATACTTGGCCGAATTGCACACACACTTGTGGTGGTAAACATGTGACGATTGTAAGGTTTTACATGTGAATAATAAGTCGATCCAAAGATAGATTTATTATTTGACATGAATTATTGTCAATGTTTGATTACTACAACAAGAGTACCACTTACAATTAATATTACTGTCCAAAGACTTGATATTAATGTTGTGCTAGGTATCTTGAGATGGGACTTACCATTATTTGAATTTGTTGATTATTGTATTTGGTTATTAATGTGAGTATGTTTGTTTGGTTTGTTCTCTTTAAAGCTAGTGTTTCTACTATATCTGCTAATATCAACTCAATACACATGCTTAATGATACAAACTTTAAGGATTGGAATGAGAACGTACTTATTGTTCTCGGCTACATGGATCTAGACCTTGCACTTCGGATTGAACAACACGCTTCTCTTACGGATGCAAGTTCTCCTGATGACAGGAAGAACTTTGAGAAGAGGGATCGGTCAAATCGCATGAGTCTTATGTTCATCAAGCGTGGCATTCTGGAGGTATTTAGGGGCGCGGTATATGAAAAGATAACCAAAGCCAAAGAGTTCATATCCGAAATTGAAAAACGTTTTGCCAAAAACGATAAGGCAGAAACAAGCACGCTTTTGCAAAGCTTGATTTCTATGAAGTACAAAGGCAAGTGGAACATAAAGGAGACAAGTTCAATCTCAGTCAGTGCCCTAAAAATAACCTTGAAGTTAAGGAAATGTAGAAGATTCCCTATGCATCAGCTGTAGGGAGTCTAATTTATACTCAGGTGTGTACGCGTCCGGATATTGCCTACATTGTTGGTATGTTAGGCAGATATTTAAGTAACCCTGGGATGGATCATTAGATAACAGCCAAGCGGGTTATGAGGTATTTACAGAGAACAAAAGATCACATGCTCACATATAGGAGATCAGATCAGTTGGAGATCATAGGGTATTCTGACTCCGATTATGCTGGATGCCAAGACAGTAGGAGATCCACATCAGGCTACATATTCATGTTGGCTGGTGGAGCTATTTCTTGGAGGAGTGCCAAGCAGACACTCATAGCTTCTTCCACCATGGCAACAGAGTTTGTAGCATGCTATGAGGCATCCAACCATGGAATATGGCTGCGGAATTTTGTCACTGGGCTGCGCATTCTGGAGGGTATTGAAAAACCACTCAAACTATATTGTGACAATAAGTCAGCAGTGATATATTCTAACAACAACAGGAGCTCATCTAGGTCAAAGTATATTGATATTAAGTTCCTTGTTGTGAAGGAGAGAGTACAGAGTGGACAGATATCCATAGAGCACATTGGGACAAACTCCATGATAGCGGATTCACTTACAAAGGGATTACCACCCAAGGTCTTTTATGAGCACACTGCTCATATGGGTGTTATTTTGTGTGAGGATATCACATTATAGTGGGAGTTTGTATCATTTTGTATTTTAGTGCTTTATGTTTGGTTTTGGACATACATATACATTTATGTATTTGGATATTTTTCTGATCAGAAATAAAGTATTCAGTTCATTTCACTCTGTTACATTATGTTAAGTTTTGATCTCACTAAAGAATAAAGTAGGACCAGTTGGAAATAGACATGTATAGATCACATTGCATGTAATTTCTATGCTACGCATCCATGATTGATCTATGTCATTTGATTATGTTGGTATACGTGACCATTGATGGGTTTAGTCACGCTAAATGTGACGAAAACCGCTTTGATCCTATATCGGCATAATCAATGGACGAGATTGTTCGGATATACCCTAAATTTGTGATAGCAAAATTTTGGAGCTCATAAAGTCATACACATTTGTAAAGTTACATATGTGGCCCAGTGGGAGATTGTTGGAAAAATTCCACCATATGGGGCCACACATGTAAATATTAAATGTGTTTGCTATCTTTTGGTTAAGCCTAAATTAAAGTGATCTAATTAAGATTTAAAGTTTAAGGCTTAAGGGTATAATTGTCATGGAGTTAATGTGTAGATACCAGAGTGCTATTTCTAATTTGATGAGGGGCCGAATTAGAAATAGCAAAACATATGATAATATGTTTATTATATTAAGGGTTATGGTCCCCAAATTACACAATCTTTTGGCTTTTCTGTATCCCCATCAACAGAGAACAAAGAACACTTTTGTGTCCTAAAAATTGTGATAATTTGGAAGATCTGAACCCGTTCACCATCCTTTGGCAATGGATTCAGGTACGCTTCCGCTTTCTATTATCTCCTCTTTTTTCTTGAATCGATATGGGTTTAGTAACATGTATTTAGGTTTTGATTAATCATGATATAGAAACATGTTTAGGTTATTTTCGGATTAATTATATGCCTATGCATGTTGATTATGTGTTTAATCGAACCACTTACAGCTCCAACGATAAGTCTACTTCGAACTTCACCTAAAAAAAAAGTTGAATTAAAAAATTGAATTATTTCCTTTCTTTATATTTTACATATACAATAAGTCATGTGATTTTGTAAAAACTAAATGTAATCAACTCATCATAAGTAGATGAAATATAACTCATTTTTCCATCATTAGGATATCCTTCCATTTCTTATATCGTAATGGAGTAAAATGCTTCGCCAAAAAGCCATATTCACGAGAAAACAATGACTGTGTCTCCTTGTTTTAAATCCTGCCATGAACCAAGGAATTTTTATCCTACCAAATGCTTCAACAATGGCATTTGTTTTTAATCCTGGGCAAGGCCCACATTTTCTCTTAGAGCATTGTTCAGACTCGAATTGAGGAACACTTGATGTATTTGAGAACATTGCTGGAGTGTTAATACGATGTCCATGTGCCATCTATATCAAATAAGAATACAACATGAGAATAAGATACCGCCTATAACATGAGAACTGCAGTTGTAAGTGTGATTCATTTTGAAACCTATAACATGTACCGTATTAAATTCTTAATCTATAGACACTAAATCACTAAAATATTGCTTGTACCATATATATATATATATATATATATTGAAAGGATAAACTTTCATTAAAGCCAAAAAGGCAACAAAGGAATCACCCAATACATCTGCCACAGAGAACAAGACCCAAAAAAACACCCAAAACAACAAACCTAGCAACAAACACCATGCCTAACAAAAACACAGAAAGCAGAGACCTCTGCACAGAACAAAGCAACAACCACCAAAAGAAACACAATGCATGTACCATATTGAATTTATAATTATCTCTGGTTCATGACAAAGTTAAAATACTTTAATCTTTTATTTGTTCCAGCCATTGGTAACTCTATGAACTTCCTAATTCATTGCCCTCTAAAAAGTCTTCTTAAAATTGACTCGAGAAGCTAATTCCACATGGTCAATTAATTTAATAACCAGAACTTGAGAAACTAAAGCACTCTGAGAAATTTTATGTTTTCATATAATTTTAGCAAAAAAAAAAAGAGGACATGAAGAGAAACATATTGTATTTTAGCAGTGGATGTGAGCCTGTTGGAAGACGATCGGTGCCGGCACAACCGCAGAGTTAAGATGAGCAACCAACAACGCTACAGAGAAAAGCGAAGCAAAACCATCGACACTAGAAGAAAAACGATAAGTTTTTTTTTTGTAGGACATATTTATATATTAATAAAACTACGCCTTTTTGGGTACTCAATGTATTTTGCCAAATATTTGGCGGTCTCTTGACGCGCCTATCTTTCTTTTTTAAATTTAAAATTATTATTAAACGTTTAAGTGACGATTTTTATTTGTTGCTAGAATATATCTCTTTAATGACAGAAAAACACATTGTGGGGCAAATAAACCTAGAGTGACAATATAACTATGTTGTTTAAGAGTGTGAAAATATTGAGCACATGTAGCCACAAAATCTTGATATTGTCACCTTATCATATTAAGGTAACAAAATATATTGTCACCAAACATAATCAGAGGCAACGAAATTCTTTCGATGGTACAACTCCCCCAAAACGTGGATAAAGGTCTATTATAAATGTGTTTTCTGCTCCGCCACTCTCTAGTAACGAAATTATTTTTTCCTCACTACAAGTGCTTTCTAGCAATAAATATTTGACTATCGTCAAAGATATTGAAGCTGTTACCCATTTTTCATGTAATGAAATATTTCATGGGTTTGTCTCCATTGTTAGGTAAGAACAAATCCCAATTTCATTTATCGTTCTTTACCATCTATACTTCATATTAATTGCATATTCTTTGAAGTTAGAGATTGTTCAAGGGATAGTTAATAACTAGGTTGTTGGGTTGAATTCTCTGCATCTAGTTAAGCCTTTATGCTATATATCATACTTTGCATTATGCATTTATGTATGTTCATTTAGGCATTTTTAATAACTAAGATTGTTAGGTATTTTATATCTACATTTAGTTAAACACAGATTGTTTTATCTTGCATTCTATGTATTGAGCATTCGTTACATGTTCGCACTTAGACTAAAATTATCTTCATTGAGTTCAAGTCTTATAGCCACAAGTGGTGATTGACAAGCATTGGAAAGTCTTATGGCCAAGTTGTTGGTTTCACAAACATTTCCAAGTGCCACTGTAAAAGGCTTGCAGGTAGATTAGAAGGTGCTCACGTTAAGAGTAGTGGATCAAGGGATATCACTAGGATTGATAGGATTGAACCAAGAGTGGTGAGTGGAGTGGTGAGTGGTAGTGTCCATAGCTAGAGGTTATCGAGAGTAAGAGTCTGTGTATCACTTGAGGGTGTAACATTCTTTTTATATAGTTGATTTATATGGCTCAAGTGGCTAGCAGGGCTAGTTCTATGTTTTTTTCCCAGTTTGAGGGTTTCCATGTAAAATCAAGTGTTCTTTAATTTCCTGCATTTTTAATACTTGATTTTCTTATAGTGTTGTTTGCCATTAAAATTGACAAATCAAAACTTTGGTAACATAATTGATTAATTGGTAAATAACCTCTTCACCCACCTCTAGGCTAATTGTAGTGCAATAAATTCAAATTCAATACAGCACAAAGAAAATGAAATTCATACAAAGAAAACTCACATAATGTAGAGATTAAATTTGAGCCTTGTAATACTCACTATAATTTAAGACAGTTTTGTTCCCTCCACGAATGATGTTAGAGATTTCAAAAATATATAATTACACTTACATATTTTATACAGATGTAATGTTAAAAGTGTGTGAAGAGATGATAGTTGGAATTTTCCCCAACTAATGTAACTCTTTATTTCAAAGAGTTTTCACAATGTGAATTGACACATGATATATTTGATATATGTAAGTGCCACTTTTTTATGATTGACTTATTTCAGTGACAAACTCCAAGTGGGGTATTTAATGTAAGGGTAGATTAGGTGTTTGAAGTGTTCGCAATCAAGTTTCCTTTGGCATACCCAGAGCTTCAGGATCAAGTGCTTAAAGGTATAACACTTGACTTTGATTCTTGAAGAGTTTTTAGGTGCGCACACACATTTGCATGACATTCATTTGTGTTTTTCAATGCCTTTTTATGTGTCCATTGTCACCACTCACACACTTGTACACATTGCATATATGATAGTGTATTAGACCGCATGAGAAGGCCTCATTTCTTATTGTCGCGGTCGTGGTGTCGTCGTGATCAACCGCGGATAGCTTTCCAGAGATTATCGCTGGTCCAGGTGTCGCCTTAGATCTCCGCGAAAATGGACGCGACACTATCATCAAAGGTTTCCATGGTCCACGTGTTGTCATGGACTACCCCGAAAAAGTGGACAACAACACATTAGCGACGCTTCAGTTGCCTTTGCCGCGGTTGATGCCGTCTTGGTCAACCGCGACATACGGGACTGCTGTAGTCTATTTTTTGCCCAATATGATGCAGTTATGACATCCTCTATATATAGCCCATATATTTTCTTGTTCATTACGAACTTAGGATTATTAACTCCTTGTGAGAGATACAGAGTTCCTAATGAGAGAAGCCTTAAAAACTTCTTCTTTGTCTTGCCAAATCTCAAATCCATGACTTTCTAAACCTCATCATGCATCATTCACTTACGGGTCTTGTTTGCTTCATAACTTGGTAAGTATAACACATCTATAGCTTCATCATTTGTTCTATGTTTCCAAGATTGGTTCTTTTTGGCATAGAGATTGCTTAGGTGTTAATTAACTGCATGTTACTTGCATATACATCCTCTTGTTCACATATCTATGTTGCCATGACTTGATTGAGGTTTGTTTAATTGCTTAGTGACTAGGTTTCACTTTCATGTAAGAAAAGTTTGCATTGTATGTTCATGTAGACACTTTAATAACTAGGATTGTTTAGATTTGCATCTTTAATCCCTAGTTAATTATCTTGTGTATTGTCTTGCACTATATTGCATCTTGAATATTCATACATATTCACTTAGACTTAATCTCTTAATAGAATCAAAGTCTTGTGGCTTCTAGGTGAAGTTGCACAAGCAAGTGAAGTTTTGCAACCAAGGGTTGGTTGGTGATCATTTGTTAAGGCTTTCTATTAAAGGCATGCGGGTAGGATAGATTGAGATACGATCCTTGAGAAGTGTGACTAGGGTGTCAACTTAGGATGTATTCATTTATTCAAATTGTGGAGTTCTGTGACTAAGTGTCTAGCAAGGCTAGTCCTGTGGGTTTTACTCTGTTGAGGTTTTCCACGTAAAAATCAAGTGTCTTTATATTTTCGCACTTACATTTAATTTTTTTTATATTTGTTTGTGAATTGATTTTTGTGATTAATATTGACTGATCAAAGAAACTTGATAATTTCGATTAATATTGACTAATCAAAGAAACTTGATAATTTCGATTAACAACTCATTCCCCCCTCCCCCAGGTTGTTTTAGACACTCTATGTATTTTCAATATATATATATATATATATATATATATATATATGCAGGAGATGACTCTTTGTAAATATGTGATTGTTGGACTTTACCAACTAATATGTCATTTCTACTAACATATTTAATTATGCAATAATGTGACAAATGTATTCAATGTTAGAAACATTTTATAAAACTAATGCCCAAGAACCTCTTGCAAGTTCATTAACTTACCCATTTAAAAACTTTAAATAGACTCACCTAGAAGTGTGGTGAACGGAAACGGAAAAGCGTCCTCTCCGTCAGAGTTGCTGCTCACCGGACATTCTGTCGGAAACGGAAAGTGAGGTGCTGATGTTGGGTCTACATGAAAGGGAAGAGGGAAAGGGAGGGGTCTACACTCTATCCAAAATCCAAAAGTTACGAAATCCAATGGGCTAGCCCCGTACATATATATGCTTGGATGAGTGTAAGGACCTCCCCATGTTAGTTAAAACATTTAATCCATCCTATTATGAATCCACAATATAAAACACAATAGAGTAACACTAATACAAAATCACACTACTTGATTTGGGTACATCAAAATGGTTCATTAACAAACATGGTCAGAAACTAAATGTACCAATACAATATGCTCTAGAATATCTGATATTAACCACATTTATTAATCTGGATATCCACAAAATGGGAATGATTAAGCTAATTCACAACATGAAGGAAAATAAATACAACATTCAATACACACATCTCTGTTAGGGATTTGAACCGATGATCGCGAAAGCGTCATGCCTAATATTCGCCCATAACTCATAGCAATTAACGTCAATAGCAGAAAAATAAGATGAGAGAAAATAAACCAATCACAACACAAGATATACGTGGAAAACCCAAATCGGGTAAAAAACCACGGGCCGTCAGGACGACAGAGAAAGTTCCACTATATGATAAATTGTTACAACCATATACTCCAGGATTCTTTCTCACACCTTAACCCCAAACCACGCTCACAACGCTCACAAGATCCTCATCAAGAACCCCCCAATATCCCCTAGGTCTCCCCTGAATATCACCCAAGGATCTCTAACTTGATCCACTGATATTCTCCTGGATCCCTCCCCGGATATTCCCATGGGTCTCTCACCCGGATCTTACCACTCTCTGATGTTAAATGGTGTTTCTTGACTCCACACAAAATAACCTAATTACAAGGTCTATTTATACTAGCTATAGGGAGTTTAAGAGAAAAGGAAATCCTACTCCTAAACATACAAGAATTACTTATTCCACATAAATACTATTTCCTATTTATGACAAGTCTTCTTGTAAAGAGTATTCCTTTTCCTTCAAGCATAAGAACTTCCCAAAAGAATTACTTTCCTTTTCCGCTGAAGGTTTCCTTTTCCACGCATGCTTATGATTGACTACGATTCGGGTCACGGTTGCGCACCCGCTTCCTAAACCGTTACAAGTCACCTGGAATGCACCGCGTTTCCTTCCGAAATCCGATTCTTCAGTTCTTCTTCGGTCTTCAAATCTCCCTCAAACACCATCTCTAACTTCCAAACGTTATCCCACGTCTCCAGGAAGTTTCACATCAGTTGAGTCCCGTTTGGTTAATATCGGGTTCACTTGAGAATACGAGCCAAAACCTAACAATCTCTTCGTATAGACAGGGTGCAATAATCAAATTGAATGGATGCCAAAGGCACCCATTCTCTTATGTGTATAATCTCTTATGTGTATAAGATACACATTCTGATTTATTGAATAGCAATTTTTATTTTCTCTTCTCTACAATAATTATAAAATTTCCTCAAAGAATGTCTAAGGGAGTATTTCGATTTTGCTGTATTGCAGGTTCTAAACTTTGTTTTATCCTGGAAGTGATTTGCCAATAACCCTTTAGCAAACTTAAATGAGTGGGGGTAAATAAAAATTTAAGGAAACGAATCTAATCGTACCCCAAAGTTGTTCTTCGTTTTCTTTTCTCTACTATAACAATCTTAGGCCCTGTTTGGTACGCGAGATTGAATTGAATTAGACTAAATTAATAATATGATGTGTTTAGAAAAACATGAGACTGGACTGAATTACAACTATGTTTTCTTTGATGAAACATGTGATTGGACTAAATATAATAATATTTTTAATTTGATAGTATTTTAAAATTGAATAATAAATTATTGAAATATGTATTTGAAGAAAATAGATGTTTTAATTTATATATTATTAAAGTAACAATATCCAAAATATTCTTAAAATAAGATTTATATTATTTTTAAATAAATTTAAATACTATTCAATTTTAAATTTGTTTATTTAATAAAATAATTATTTTAAAAGAATATATATGTGGGAATATTATGGGCCCAAAAAATTTAGATTCTTCAATCCCGTTGAGAGGAATTATGATTGAAATAATCCTAATCCCTAATAATCGAATGAGAATTGAATAACAAATTATTGAAATAATTGTTTCGATGAAATAAATATTTTAATTTATATATTATTAAATTAATAATATTCAAAATTAATTTTAAATAAAATTAAAAATTTATATTGATTTT
Organism: Dipteronia sinensis; assembly: GCA_033220585.1. NCBI lineage: Eukaryota > Viridiplantae > Streptophyta > Magnoliopsida > Sapindales > Sapindaceae > Dipteronia > Dipteronia sinensis. The sequence goes on along the minus strand of CM065638.1, from coordinate 14,026,053 downwards.
AAATAAATTTATACTTTATAATTAATTTATTATTAAATTATTTTAAAAAACTAGAAAAAGATATTATAAAAAAATAGTTCTACCAACACAGGACTATTGCAAACCCATATAAATCAATAGATGAGTTTGCACAGTACGTCATGTCTTTACAAGACTACGGGGTCGTTTGTTTTTTTGTATGAAGACTAAACAATCCTGAATTTTTCTGAAGACTGAATATGGACTAAAATTTGAATTTGAATAACATGTTTGTTTTTTTTCTCACATCTGAATGTATTGTCAACACGTTTTTTTTTTAAAAAGTAAAATTGTCTGAAACTAAGTAATCTTACATTTATACCCATATTAAACAATTATACATATAATATGGAATAAAAACAATCCAAAAATAATAATTATATATGAACACATATGATTATGATTTCTTCTTCAATTACAACTAAACTTCATTTTTATTAAGAAAAGAAAAGATTTTTTTTTTCTGTTAATAGCCAAAATTGGCTAAGGACCAAAGGGAAATTTTCCACCTCCCAGACCTGGTTCCATACCCGAGAGTTTCACCAGAAGATCTCTCAATCCAGAGCCGAGCTACTATACCATCCCAGAAACAAGGCCGGGCTCCAGAAACATCCGGGATAAAGCCCGGACCCGAGAGCTTCCACCAGGAGACCTCTCTGTCCAGAGCCGAACTGCGATACCACCCCAGGAACAAGGACGGGCTCCAGAAACATCCGGGATAAAGCCCGGAACGATCAGATCTAGCCCGCATCACCAAAACTAGAAGCTCCCCGAAGTCGAGGTCATCTCGCAAGTGCTCCAGAGACTCGTCTGTACCTCGACTGACACAAAAGAATGTCCCTATAAGGCCGCGAGGTCAGTCGAAGCCACACCTAGCTTCAAAAGGTCAGTCGAGGCCACACCTAGCTTCGAAAAGGTCAAGGGAAGCCAGATTTGGCTCCAAGCTGGATGAAACTTCTCAGATATCAAGGTCGAAATACTAATCAACCTCCCTGGTTGATGCACCATACCATATCGTCATATCCAACGACCTCCATAAAGGATCATACTGAAAGGATACGAGGAATGCATTGAATCATATCCGGAAACGTTACCTACATGCAGAAGAAGTAATAAAATCCAAAAGGAAACAAACTGATCCACCACGATACTCTCAATTCGGACGTCAATCCAAAAGTCAATGACATTAAAGTAAGAAATCCCGCCCGATAAGGAGGAGACTGAGAAAATCAAGGGAGAATCAATCTGTTGACCTACAAACTATGTATAAATAGAAAAGAAATGAAATGAAAAAAGGGGTACTACTATTCGACAGGCATACGACTAACAATCGACCATTCCCTAGAGAGAGTTGAGAGAAAAGAGAGAAGAACCTCTGTATTTGTATACCATGCATGTTCAATAAAAACATTCTTGCTTACTTGTCACTTTATAAATCACTGTTACATATACAATGAATTTTGGCCACCACCTACGTAGTAGTGGTCTCGAGGGCGTTAACTGAGATTTCTCATCCCGAGCAAAATTTCCGTTAACATTTTCTTCAAAACATAAAATGAACGGCAGGAAAACTCACACAAAACATTCTAAAAAAATAATATATAAATACATCACTCTAATATCGTAATAAAACAATGATATTAAACACTAATATAATAAGTGATTAGGGTTCTTTTTTATTTTTAAAGCTATTTAAAATAAGCAATATATTAAAATAAAGATTTATATACCATATATAATTATGATGAAATTGGAAATATGTTATATATGGAGGATAGTATCGGAAGAAAAGATTTTGGATTGTATTTAAAGCAATTCAGAGATTTGCAATTAAGTGAAAAGTTAGAATTTTTTTTACTTTTTATTTTAAGTTGTTTTTTGGTATTTTTAAGTTGTTTGCCCACTTAAAAAACAAACAAAATAACTTAATAATTATTATTCAGACCCATTAAGTTTTAAGTGGAAAAAACAAACAACTCCTAAATCAATAAATGAGGGCCCCATTAGATTGGAGAAGCCAATCCAGCGGTGCCTCCAAATGTGGGATTGGACTGAGATTAGTTCAATCCTAGTGTAATCCCACATAACAAACATGCACCTTAAGTGTTATTTGGCAATGGGGAATAACTCTAATAATATGGTTGGAAGGACAAAATGTGTTTCATGCCTATTATTCTGAATGGGGCAATTACCGATTGGGTCCTGGACTTTTTTTTTAAAATTCCAAGTTGTTTGCGACTTTTACTAAAGTGACCAAATTGGTCCTTACATTTTTTCCAAGTGCCAAATTAGTCCCTCCAACTAAGTTATATCCGTCAACTTTAACTGTGTAGGGGTAAAATTGTATTTTACTCCTAAACAATATAATATTGACACATTTACAGTTTTTTTTAACACATGTATATTTTTGTTTATTTTATTTGTATGTTTTAATTTTTAAGTAATTTTTAAAACATCACTTGTATAATATTAAAAAAAAAATTATATAAAAGTGATAAAAGACTAAACTGGGAATGAATGGTAACTTTGTTTAAAAAAATAAAAGTATAATTGACATTGTCTTATTAAAACATTTTCAGATTGTTTTAGAGAATTTTAATTAAAAAAAAGGTACAAATGATGTTTCATTAATAATATTTTTAAATTTTATTGTAATTATAATGGAGAATTTAATGCATAGAAACAAAATAACTTTGCTATAATATGACAAATAAAAGGTATTTACGTACTTTAACTAAAATTATTAAAGTCAACTGTTATATTTAACACTGTTAAGTCATTAGAGGGACCAATTTGGTCACTTCTAAAAAGAGATGGACTAATATGACACTTGAAAAAAATGTGAGGACCAATTTGGCCACTTTAATAAAAGTCGTAAACAACTTGAAATTTTAAAAAAAAGTCCAGGATCTAATTGGTAATTGCCCTTCTGAATGTAATATATGTGTTGAACCTGAAGTTGCAACCTTTGCTTGAACCAAACGACAAGGGCACAGAGAAAATAGTTGATGCCTGAAAGAAATGTGAAATAGATGACTTGGTTTGCAGAGGACACATTTTGGGAACATTAACTGATCCCTTATATGATCTCTACACACGCATTATTTTCTCTACTCTAACATAAGGTTGTGAACACTTATCTCCCATGATAAAACGGATCCCGTTCTTCTAGCAATAACACTTCAAACTTAGAATTTAGCTACAGTACAATATCTGCATAATTGTATGGGTAGTAATGATAGATAGATTTACTTTTTGTGACAATGCACGATCTTTAAGAAATGATGAAACCTTTATAAAAGGGAAAAATTCACAAACTTCCCGTCAGTTTATACAATATTGCATTGAGCGGTAATGTTTACCGAAATTGCACAAACCACCTCTCAAATTCGTTGACTAATGTTTTGACTGACGATCATGTTAACTTTACAAGGGTAAACTGATCATTTTAAAAGGATGTCAGTAAATTATTCTTTAAAAGATTTTTAAAAATGATTTTTTTTTAAATTAAAAATTGAAAAAAAAGGTTAATTGAACTTGATAAATTTAACGGTTACCTACCCAGTACCCACCATCATCTAACGATTTAAAATTGACAAAAAAATAAAAGTTAAAAAAATTCTATCTATTCCTTTTCTTTTCTAAAACAAAAATCTACTCATTCATTACCCAAACCACAAAAACATTTCTTTCATCTTTATCTTCATTATCTAATTGAAATTGTAATGACTTCATCTTTATCATTCTCTCTTTTCATATCTTCATCAAGAAATTTGATAATGAACTTGAGTTGTAGATTTTCGTTGATGGCTGAAAATCATTTGACTGGAACACTCAATATCAGATGGAGGCGCTCAACTCTCGCCTCCGAGGTCTTCAGCGCTCTTCCAGTTTGAGATGGAGGTACGACCCATCTCAGAGGGTTCGATGCATTTGATAAAGCCTCTCGATATGGCTCCATTGATGAATCTCTTAGTAAGAGATCTATTGAATCTGGATCAAGCCTTTTTAAAAGAACTTTTTCATTTTTGGATGTTGATGGAGATCAAAAAAACATAAAAGAGATCTGGATATTTTGATGCAGCTTTGGATATTAGATATCTTTAAAAAAAATTAATTATCTTGTTTTTTTTAACTATTTAAATTTATGAATTATAAGAGCATTTTAGTCATTCCCTCTCAAACGTTAAAATGTGTGTCAGTCAAGACAGCGGTCAACGCAGTCAAGGAAAGGTTTGTGTTATTTTAGTAAAAATTGCCATTCAGAGCAATATTGTATAAACTCACGGAAGTTTGTGTAAAGGGATACCTTCCCTTTATAAAAAGACAACTTTTATGAGAGGACACCATTTTAATGAAAAATCACAGCTCTTAACCAATTTATCTAAATTCAATTGGGGCATAATTGAGAACTATTTTCTCATTCAATAATTAATGATTTTTATAAAATAAATATAATTAATAAGAATAAAACCATTTCCAACTGTGCTTACTAATAAATAAATAAAAAATCAAATGAGGGGAGATGAAGACTTATTTGACTTTTAATGAATTCCGGAATTTATTTTCACTTTTTGGAAATTAATTATGTAATTTCACGTACAAATTAAAAATTAAAATTACCAATTCAAAGGTAACACATTTCCACTTTCTCGACCTAGGAAGTAAGTTCCTTTTTCCATACAAAGTTAAATAATTTATTTTACCTAAAATACTCTAATTGATTTTTGTTTTGGTGGTCCCATCAAGAACATTTTAGGAATTAAAAAATTTTAATTTTAATTTCTAAAACTTAATAAACATTGGAATAAAATATTGTATTTTTTAATTACTTTCTTTTCAATTTTCACTAGAATATAGTTTTCTTTCATTTTCATTAATAATTAGAACTCAACACTGTGTAGGCTTCAGATTTTGTATTCCCTCTCTCTCATCAATGGTGGGTGGGATCCACGTTAGCCATGTTGCGCGTGAAAATGGTTCACATCAGTTTCTTGTGAACCGAGGGATCTGTAAATGTCTAGCAATAAGGCCCAATTTGAAGTCCACTAGGCTCTTCAACCTTTATAGTGGAGAATGTAATGCAAGTATGCAACACTTTTGATGTGACCTTTTAATTCTCAGAATTTTCCCTGCATATCCCCACAGTTTATGTTGTGATATAACACAAAGTAAATCATCCGATATAGTCCAGTGGCAAAGGACGATCATTATGTCTTATATTTCAGTTTTCAATTGCCACACTGCAGGGGGTATATCAAAAATATTATATATATATATATATATAGTCTTTTTTTTCCTCAGTTCAAACTGATATAAAATACATCAGTGTATTACATGTAGACCATAGATTATGGATAAGTACTGACAAGTGCATGCAAACTAAGTCAAAGCAATTGAATCTAATTGTCCACATGCAAAGTACTGATATATATATATATATATATATATATATATTATATATTTATCGGTGTGTACTGACGAGAAAAGTTACATATATATAACTACAGTCCTTTTCTCTTCAATGCGTACTGATATAAATATCCTCAGTGCATTGCATGTGGGCTATAGATTATGGATAAGCACTGACAAGTGCATACAAACTGGGTCAAAGCAATTGAATCTAATGGTCCACATACAACGTACTGATAAATATTTATCAGTGCGCACTGATGTGAAAATTTATATATATATATATATATAAATTTTCAATTCAGTGCGCACTGATATAACTTATATCAGTACGTTATATGTGGACCATTAGATTTACATGTTTTGACTTAGTGTGTATATACTTGTAAGTGGTTATCTATAATCAGTCGCCTACATGCAACACATTGATGTAAGTTATATCAGTACGCATTGACCAGAACGGGGCTGCATATATATATATATATATATATATATATATATATATATATTATGACGAGACTTTTAAGTCATTGATTAAGTTTAAGAGAACTTTGACTAAATTGAAGTATGTGAATCTAATGATCGATAGGTTTTGAACTGATATAAATAAAATCAGTTCGTCCTAAGGAGAAAAAGAATATATATATATATATATATATATATATATATATATATATATAGTAACTTTCAAGTGAGAGATCCCTTACTTTAATTTCGGTCCACACTTTGATGAAATCACATCGATTTGTATGAATTTTGATATGAATTTTTTTTGTAGATATTAAGTTCATTGAATCTATCTATAAATAAAATTTGAGAATTTTTTAAACACTAGAACTATTTTTTTTTTGAATTTTACTTTTATCTCCCATTTTTCGATGCCTTTATATTATATAATAATTTTCTTTTTCTTTTTAATACTATACATATTATTTGACAAATAATAAAACTTTTATTGGATGAATATAAGAATAATCATCATGATAATTTGGTCCATTTCGTTAGACGATATCCTAAATATCAAACTCCCACCACGAGTGGCCTCACTGGTCTAATCGCCTCGCTCTAGCATGAAATAGATTAATTTCGCTCTTTTTAGAATCATGTAAATTAGTTTGACAGCATTTGATTCATATAGAATCGGTAATAATTTCAAACTTAAGATCTGATTGTCTTACAAAGAACTCCAAAATAAGCTTTAATTTTTCTTAGGTTTTAAAAAATTGAAGTTTGTAAGAATAATTATATTCCTGCCCATTAGATAATATATGGTTAAATGAATGGTCATGGGATGTTTCATTTAAGTTGATATAAGTATATAACCATATTCCTCATTCTTTTGGAAGATTCTTTAACTCCACATATGGTATTATTCATATCTCATTATCAGCATCTATAAGTATACGTTTTAGAATGGCCACCTATAGAGTAAAGGACATATGCTTGTTCTATTTCTTTTTTCTTATTTATGCCGTTATATTTCTCCATAAAAATATTTTTTATACTATTACAAATTGGAGTTAGGGAAGAGACATGAGTCTAGAAAAAAAAAAAATCATAGATATAAATGTGAAGAGTATACGATTGAATTACTTCAACTTTCATCACAAGGTTTTTGAACTTGAGCATTATAAGAATTGAACTACCAAAAGATTTATAATAAACTCATCATCATTCACATTAACACATCATCTCTTAGAATAAGTGGTAGTGTACTTTCCCTTCCATATTAATGATCTCGGGTTTGAGTTTTAATTATCATTCGTATTTCACAATTTTCTCATGTTGTGCATGATGGTCAACCATCCTTCCCTTCGAGGAGACATGATGACGACATTTCCCTCCATTGTTGTCAAAGAACATGTTGCCTAAAAAGTTGTAATTTTATTACATATAACCAGAGAGCAACATTAGTGGGCATGAGTGGCACTACCAAAAAATAAACTGTAATTTGAAAAGAAAACGAGAAGAGAGATTTTTTTTTCTTTTATATACAAACTGTGTGTAGCGACTCGAACTTAAAACAATGTCAACCTCACGTCTTTTAACATCAAACTATATTAGGTGAAAATAATCTAAGTGTGTATAAACTATAACCTAGAGGGGGTGAATAGGTTTTAATTGATTAATTACTAACTTTTTGACTTAATCAATATTGTCAAGTTTACCTCATGTAAACAAACAATCAATCTAATGTAAATATGCGGAAAAACAATAAACAACATAAGGATTGCTTTACGTGAGAAACCCTCCAACTGAGCAAAACTCACGAGCTATACAGTCATCATATCCATTATATGTAATAATGTTTACAACCTAGGTTGACCTTAAGTCACACCATTCTAGGAACGTAACACACTACTACTACTCGCAGGCCTTTTATAGTGATCTTCGACCAAAAGCTTGTGCACTAATCCACTTAGTCACAAGGCTTAATAATCCATGAAGAAATATAACAACCTATGTGAATATGTAAAAAAATATTATAACATGCAATTAATGCTAGGCTACACTAAATGTTTATCTAGGAGTTTAAGATGGCAATAAACAACAATCCTAGATATCAATATCTAAATGCCAAAGCAAGAAGATTTAGCTAGAGGGTAAAATGGTCCTAAATGCTAGCTATCAATGAAATGTTAATCTCAACCAACACATGAAGACTCAAACATATTGAAAACAATTTTAAGCACGAAGTCATGCATTTGATCAACAAAATAAATGTTAATCTTAGGCAAATATGAACACATAAATGAAGCAAAGAGTTCTAGAGCATGTTCAAGTTACCTGGTTATGAAACCAACAAAGACCCATAAAGATTTGATGCTTGAATGATGATAGATGTTCATGGAAGTGTGTTTAGTTGAGTAAATGTGAGTTTTTTGGAGTCTCTCTCTCTCTCTCTCTCTCTTAAGGAAAACTTTGGCTCTCAAAAATGGCTTCTTAGACTGACAAAAACAAAATAGGAGAGAAAAGAACAAATATATATATAGGAGATCAAATGAAACGACACCATTTTGGGCAAAAACTAGGGCACAACTGCTGTGAGTACCGTTGTGGTAAGTATCGCTGTGGGATTCATAACGGTTATACAGCGGTAAGCCAGATCGAAGAATTAACCAGCCCAAACCGATGTAAGTACAGTTGTGGCTCACACAACGGCCTAACAACGATGACCTACTGGAAGGGCCACTGTTGTGATAATTCACAGCGTAGTGATGGTGGTAAGACAGCAGTGCCATACTGATGTAGGACCGCTGTGATAATTCACAGCGGTTCCACAACTGTAAACACGCAAAAGATAAGACTTCTATCCTATAAAATCTCAACCAAGATGCAAATGGTATGAGCATGCAAGAAAGAGATATAATATGAGTATGCACCTAAAAGAAACACACAAAGATAAGGAATATGAGAATGCATGAGATGTGTGTGTGTGTGTGTGTGTGTGTGTGTGTGTGTGTGTGTGTGTGTGTGTGTGTGTGTGTGTGTGTGCAACTAGAACTCCTCAAAGAGTTAAGCACAAGTGGTTTACCTTTGGAATGCTCTTGAGCTTGAGGATGTCATCGAAGATTGATCACGAACAAATAAGCCTAATCTACCTTTACAAGCAAATCCCCAATGTGGTTTGTCAACGAAATGAGCCAATCAAAATATGAGAAACTTATATTAGACAAAATTTTAAGTTTTGTTATTTCACAAAAACAAAGACATGCTAGGAAATTCTTTGTATAAAATGTGGAGTGATATGAAATATATGTGATTGATATATATATATATATATATATATATATATATATATATATAAGTTATTTTGAGTCTTTTATTTGAATAGTTATTCATGTCACCTAACATGAGTTGAGTGGATTTAGCATATATGCCCGTTGTATTGATAGATTTCTCATGTTTTTCACCTAAAATACAGAAGAAATTTCAATTTAATCCTAAAGTTCAGTGAAACATCATTACTTTTTGTCCCCAGGGGCGTAACTCAGCTGGTAGATGAACGAGCTTAGAGCTTGGGTTAATGACTCCCAAGTCATCGGCTCTAATCGTACCAATGGTAAAAAGCTTCAAAAAAAAATACATGGTTTAGATAGGTGGATAGATAGATACTGTTTAAAAAAAACATCATTACTTTTTTTACAATTCTTTTCATTTTTGCTCGCTTATCCCTAAAATTTTAAAATACATTACTTTGGTCAGTCTGACCGAATTTTTGACCATCAAACCTAATAGAGTAATAGCATATGTCAATGGATGCATTTGGCCTTAATGTTAATTGATTGAATAAAAAGAAATTTTGCCCTCTAATCTGTAAAAGAAAATTCTAGAAAAGAATAACCGACTTTTTTACCTGGAATATTTACTTTAACATCTAAAAATATTTGAGATAACAAAGAAAATACAAATGTATTAAAATTTCTAAAAATGTTACAAAACATCTGCAAATAAATTAAGAAAGGAAAAATTGGATATATGATAATTGTTAACCAAAAAATCCACTCAGTGAGCGAATTTCCAGTTAACACCCTCGTCCACTACCTATAGGTGGTAGCGGGGTAGGTACCTTCGGTACCGAGGTTCCTTTTATAAACTAGAGATTAATATGAACAAATGCAAAGGAACCAGAAGGATATGAAGGATACTATTTCATTGAGGATTTGCTATATCGATGTTACAACACACTATTTTCTCTCTTTTTCTCTCTTTTTTCCAAAAGGATGGTGATAGAGAATACGTTTATGTCGATAAGCGGCTATTGTCCTACCAGTGATTGTCTCAAAATCTCACTGGCTACAAAGAATTCAGACGGCGATTCTTTGTAGTTAAATTTCTCTTTTAGGTGATCAAAAATCCGACACTCTCTTCGTCCTTCATGGTCGTATATGTAGACCCCCATATCCCTCAAAATCTGGTTGTATTAATGAGGATTATTTGGAGTCCTTTTTTTTAGGCGTTGAAAGGAGTTAAGTAAGGCTAAAAGCGTAGGATTTGATCCCGTTAATCATTGTTGTATTTAAACCCTGATTCGGTTGACAGTTTGGTCTCATTTATGGTGCTTTAAATGGCGAAGGAGTCAACTTTCCCTGATTGTGTTGCTTGGAGAGATATATTGGCTTACTAGCGTGGTGCTTGTTCTATCATGCTGGTGACTTCGTGGTGATATTCATTCTGCTGGGTAGGTAAGACTCCTGTATTGATTATGGGCTGATGTCGAGGTGTTCTAGGACACCAGGTACATGTCGTGGTACCAGGGTACCAGGTATCGGGTACCTACGAGGTATTAGATATGTGATATCGTAGTGTCCTCTTCATCAGATGTCAGAATGGATTCACAGCGTAGGTACCTGCTCTTCCTGGTTCGTATCTCCGATGCTTCATCTAGGTAGGTAGATGGTTAAGGTTCTGGCCTTACCAGGTATTGATTTCTTCTAGATCAGTGGCACCGATCCCGCTAGGTATCTGGGAGCCGTGATTGATCCCTATCAGGTAGATACTTGTTAGAAAATTCTCCTTTGGTCCCTTGCTAGAAAACCCTATTAACAGAAGTCCCCCCTGACTTGAACACCGGTTCCAGGTCGGGGTTGGAGTCAGGATTTAGAACTGCTTGGAGAATTTTATGTAATTGTCTAGTAGAATGGAATCCTCCTCTTGCACGCTGACTTAAATGGGTCTTTCACGTGGCTGGTTGGAGTAGGCCAAATTCAAAAAAGGAAAAAATTTGAAGTCGTGCATTTCTCGAAACTATTACTCCAACGTCACCGATTATCCCGTGACATTGATTACCTTCTCTGCCCGTTACAAGTAGCTCCTTCTACTTCTATTTAAGCCTTGCTTCTCCAGGGCATATTCACTCATCTTTTAAGCAGATTTCCCAACCTTGTCAAAACCCTAATTTTCTTCTTTATTCATTCTTCAATCTCAATCCATTTTCTTTCCTAGAAAAAACAACTTCAATTCTGATACCATGTCTTCTCCAGATAATGACAGTGTCGAGCAACTGGTCATCGGTGACGCTTCTATGAGCCTCACTCACGGGAAGAGGACTCGTGTTGCTGATGATAGTGGAGATGACGTCCCTGCTTTTCAACTCCGCCGCTCTAATAGGACAGTCGCAATCGGGACAGGTTTCTCAAACGATACCAGCATTCTGGCTGACGTAGACAGGGAATCGAGCGAAGATATAGGCGATGTCGGTGTAAGTGGAGACCAAGCTAACGAAGTTACTGATTCGATACGGAGGATGCTCGCCTTTCCTTATGAATACCGGTGCATTCCCAATTCAATCTATACCACTTATTTAATTGGGCACTTGAGGAGAGACCTCGTAATCTCCAAAGATATCAACATCACCATCCAACCTTAAGGGTATGATATGTACTTCCCTCCCGTTGGCGAGCTTCCGATTCATCTAGCGGCCTTTGACAGCGGGGTCCGGCTACCTCTCAATCCATCCTTACATAGGGCGATGTACGCCTTGCAGCTCGCCCTACTTCAACTAACACCAGGATTCTGGAGGCATCTGGTGGGGCTTTTAGTACTGTGGAGAGAACAATGCGAGAAAGATAACATTGATCGGGAACCGGGGCCGAACGAGCTTGGGTATGTGTTTCAGATTGCTGCCAACTTTCTAGGCCCAAAGGGGCAATTCTATGCTCAGGCCAAAAACAATTTGAAGTTCGTGGTACCAGCGGCCACGAAGAAGGACACCTCTTGGAAAGATGAATGAGTCATCATTAAGGGTGAATGGGGTAGCTCAGTCCACATTGGAGGATCTGAGTTCAAAGTCCCGATCTGCTTTAGCAGTAAGCCCTCATCGGAGAAAAACAAGCTCTCTGCTGAGTCGGAGAAAATTCTAAGGGCCATAATGACCCGTAATTATGCCAACAAGAGGTATCCTACCTCGGAGGCTTTCGAAGCAAGGAGGGTAAACCGCTATCTTCGTGTTTCTAATGCTTCCCCCGGTAGAAAACATTCTTCACTTTGCTTCTATGATACTTGTTAACCGAGAAAATTCGGGGTGAAAATTCCAATCAACACGCTCAACCTGCTACCCCGGAGGGGGGGTAGGTACTTTTTAACGTGATTCTGGTAAGAGTGAAGGAGATGTATCTGATCGATCAAAGCCTTCAAACAAGGTAGGTACCACGGGAGAGGTAAGGTGTTGCAGTAGGTAGGAGAACAATCATCCCGCCCATCTAGTGCAGTAGGCTGGTACCTGGTCCTGGTACCTGGTCACCTCTCTAGGTGTCCTTCATAGTTCTCCGACCTAAATAACGTGCAAGGAGAGGTACATGAGAGCTAGGACCAGAGGGGTCAGTGCCTATCTCACAAACATGCATAATAAGGAGAGAGACTGGAGAGTGACAATTCTTTGATAGAATTTGACTGACCCAGGGGGAAAAAGTATCACGAATGATCATATGCTGAAAAACCCCCAGGCAGTATCCAGAGGAAGGAAAAAGACCATTCTCTATATTTTATATATCACGGGAGGTGCTCCAGAGAGCTTACATTAGAAGCATGCTCCGAGGAGCTTATACAAATATAGACTGCAACATGGTAGGCCATAGTTTGGAAAGGTACCACCTGGTACCGATATAATTCTAGAGAAAATCGATGTGTGCAGTAGTCGATACAATGGTATTTCTGGTGGAGAAGTGGATGATTCTTCTATGGTGATGGCAAAAAACTCTCTCTCGATGATGGCAAATACTCTCTATATTTTCTCTCTCATTTATTTCTCTCCCGGTGATGGCAAATACTCCCTTGCTGTCCTCATTCCTACTAAAAAAAGCCTCATACTCGGCTTCGTTATTGGTGGTACAGAGCTGAAATCTGAAGCAATGACAGCACTCCACCTTCTCGGGATCAATTAGAACGATTCCCTCCCCCTCACTTCCTGCTTGGCTGAAAGCTCCATCCGTATATAGAATCCAGGTTTCTTGGTTGGTGGCCAACCTGCGGATTCTTGCTTTTTCTGGGGAGCTTGATCTGAGCTCGGGGTAGCATCATGATTAGGTACTGCGTTGAACTCAGCTACAAAATCTGCCGGAGCTTGGCCTTGATGGTGGTCCTAGCCTTGTACCGGATATCATACTGTGTGAGCTCGAGGGCCCATAGTACCAGTCTCTCTGATACATCCGACCTTTGGAGAAATTGGCGTAGGGGTTGATCAGTGACCACTGCGATTGTGTGAGCTAGGAAATAAGGGCGAAGCTTCCTAGCAGCGGTTACCAATGCGAAGGTGAGCTTCTCTAGGAGAGTGTAATTCTTCATTTACTTGGTCAAGGCATGGCTTACAAAGTAGAAAGATCGTTGAATTTCATCTCCACATTATTTTACCAAGACTCAACTAATAGTTGTTTCGGATACAGCCAGGTACAATTTCAATTCTTCTCCCAGTAGCTGGTTAACTAGTAGTGGTGGGCTGGCGAGGTATCCCGTTAATGATTGGAAAGCTAGCTCGCTATCTTGGTCCCACTTCATATTCCTCCCTTGTTTGGTAGCTTTGAAAAAGGGGACACACCATCACTAGGTTGAAACGCCTCTGCTTCTGGCTTACTGGTGGGATCAACCACCAATTTGTGAGCCGCCAAGTTGATAGGAATTCCCGGCATTTCCTTATGGCTCAAGGTAAAGATGTCGTTGTATTCCTGAAGGAGTCCTATCAATCCCTCCTTCACTCATGCTTCCATCGTTGCCCATACCTTGATCACCTTCAAAGGATCATCCTTCCTGATTGGTATTTCTTCTAAATCGTCTACAAAGCGACCACTGGCCCACCACCGGTCTTCCTCATCTCTGTCTTCTTTATCCGGAACTTCTACATATGGTTCTACTGCACCAATCTCATCTTCAAGGTCCTCCTCTAGTAAGGTCTGATCCTGCACAATAGTAATTTGTGCACACTACTTGGCAAGCGCCGCAAGGGTTGGCAGACAATGGGTAACACTTGTGCGCTGCCTGCTGGTCCCCCGTACCTCGCCTACCTTGTCCCCTACTGGGAATTTTAAGACATTGTGGTAGATTGACAGGACACCCTTGAGGGCAGATAAGTAAGGTCTCCCAAGGATAGCGTTGTAGGCGGATGGAGTGTCTACCACGACTAAATCTGTCATGAGATTCTGTTAGAGCGGTGTTGTACCTACTATCACCGGTAGGATCATGGACCCGGTGGGGATCAATGAGTCCCCGGTGAACAAATACAGCGGGGTGTAGCAGTTGTAGCATGGATTCTTTAAGCTGAACTGCTCTAAAACACCCTTGAAAAGAATGTCCACGCTACTACCTGTATCGATCAAGACACGGTGGACCAGACAATTGGCAATTTGCAATTTGCACATTGACAACCATGAGGTCATTATGAGGCTGCACAGTGTTGTATACATCCTCCTAAGTGAAGATAATCTGTGCTGAAGGAAGAGATCAAGGCAATTCTCTGGTGACCTTGAAGACATCTTGGCTTGTATCTAGCTTGGGCACCTTCATGGGTGGTTTTTTCTAGAATTGTTGGAGGTTCCCGTGAGGGTGGGACCTCCATTGATGGTGTGGACTATGTGGATTTGCTCCATTAGATCCTTTTCTTTCATTTTCCTTTTCTCTTATGTTGTTCTAATGTCTGCTTGTACCTCATTCCCAGTTTGAATGCTATCATGCACCTGTTGGAGAAATTCTGTCAAGCAACCTCCCCTTACCAGTGCCTCAATCTAGTTGCGTAAGCTGTAGCATTCCAAGGTGTTGAGTCCTACATCCTCGTGGAAGTCGCAGTACTTGTAGCGGTTCCGTTGATCGGCTGGTGCCTTTATTGGACCAAGCTTCCTGAGTAGCCCCTTGTTACGGATGGCGAGGTAGATAGTCTCGCGGGACGCACTCATAGGGGTGTAATGGGTGTACCCCCATTCTTCTCTAGCTATCCGTGCCACTTCCCTGGGTGAGGTGTGTAGATTTAGAAGGACACCGCCTAGCTAGGTTGAGGTTGGTAAGGTAGTATCCGGTACGTAGACTTGTTGGAAGGTTTATTCTGGTTATTCTGAATTTGAGCAGGCTTGGGCGCCTCCTTCTTTTGGCGCTTGACAGATCTCATGTCGTCATGCTCCATCTTGACACGGAGCTGTTCATCTGTTTCCACATGTTCAAGAACCCTATAGTAGGCCTCCTAGTAGGTCTCTAGTGGATGTTTGGCGAAGGATCTAAACAACCTGCCTGCCCATAAATTTCTTCTAAAATTGGCCAAGGTCTCCTTCTCCGCGAAGACCCCCATCTAAATTACTTCCTTATGGAATCTCTCCACATAGGTTCTGAGTGATTCACCTCGCTTCTGGATCACATACTGAAGGTGAATAGGATCCTTGGGGCGAGGTTTGATGCCCTGGAACTGGGCGCAGAAGTCGGTAGTCAACTTGGTGAATGAGTCGACTCTCCATGCTTGGTAGTTTCCTGAACCATGCCTTGGCATAGTCAGTTAGCGTGGTAGGGAACATCTTGCACATGGCGGCCCTGGTAACATTCTGGACCTCCGTATGTTGAACGAAGCTCTCCAGGTGGCTCAGGGGATCTTCAGTCCGGAATATTTATCAGTTGGCATCTTCAATTTGGGAGGTAGTTCTACCTCTCTGATCCTCTTGGGGAAATGAGCATTCATCTCTCCCAAGGGATCCTTCCGATTTTCCCAGTGCTTGCCCTTCTTTAACTCATGGATCTCTTTCGCCATTCTGGCAACCTGATATCGGATGCGCTTGTTGCCACCATTCCTGGATCCTACTTCAGAGTCTCCGTTATCAAATCCCTCTAATGCTATTAAGGTTTCGTCCTAGTTCTCTCCCCAGGGAGGGTTTTCTCTAGCGCTTCTAGTGGTACCTCCTGCCACTGACTGAGGTTGCCATCTGGCCGTTTCTGATTGAGGTCGTCTAAAAGCAGCTTCCAATTGAACTGGGTAGTGGCATTCTCTAGGGGGAGTTCGATGGCGGATCTTACCTATCGAGGTCTGTATCCTTCAGGTTGTCCCGGAGTCGGGGGTATGAGCCCGAGTCTGTCGTGGACCGATGGTATTAGGGTCATGGGGCCGAGCCTATCGTGGACCGGTATTAGAGGTGGTGGTCCCAACCTGTCAAAGGGGGGTATCCTGGTACCTGGCCGACTGGTGTCTCCCATGGTATCTAGTACCACAGGCTGACTGGTACCACCTTCCGCGACCACTCGGAGGTGAATACTTTCAATAAAGGCCGCGACTTATTTGTCCAGACTAGCAGGGTTAGTTGTCGGGGTGGCAGGTAGTCTAGGGTTAGCCCGCGTGGTAACTGACGGCTTTGGAGCGGGGTTATGACTCTTTTCCCCCCTTTCTTTCGCTTCTGACCCTTCCGGGTTGAAGCATTTGATTGGTTCCCCGATGGATCTGGATGATCTTGAGAAGACCAGAGTTTCATACTGGTAATGATACAAGAAAACGAGGTTAACTGGCTTTCTTTTAAGGGTGTGGTGTTTCCCACAGTCGGCGCCAAAAAGTGTTAACTAGAAAATCCACTCAGGGAGTAAAATTCCAATTAACACCCTCGTCCACTACCGGTAGGTGGTAGCAGCGTAGGTACCTTCAGTACCGAGGTACCTTTTTTAAAATGGAGATCAATATGAACAAATGCACAAGAACCAGAAGGATATGAAGGATACTATTTGTTAACATATTTCTCCGACAAGGGACCAAAGGAGAATTTTCCAAACAGAGATCTATCCAGGAAGATTCATCCAGATACTCCAAGAGACCTGCGAGATCGGTACCTTCACCTAGACGGAGTCGATATCCGATGAGGTTGGAACCTTGACTATCCATCTATCTAGATAGGATACCAACTCTGAAAGCATGAATCTCGCCTTACTGAAGTTCCTAATACAAGTTCAAGACTAGTACGATGATAGCTTGCACGCCCAGAACCCTGCAAGCATCTCGACATTAATCAAGGTACCAAGGTACCAGGTACCTCGATACCTACCTCGGTACTACCTCGATGTCTGCCTTGGTGCCACCCTGATTCCCGCCTGGTACTTAGTATGCTTATCCAGAGCTCATTCAAGGCAAGTATCATACCCCCCAGGCAATACGATAGGGTACACGAAGACACATGCACCATTCCAGCAGGAGGCAGAACAAGCTCATCAAAATGAGGTACCGGTACTACCCTCCGTCAGGACTCCACAAAGAAGGAAAGTCGATTTCCTTCCAAGCTCCACAAAGAAGGAAAGTCGATTTCCATCGCCATCAAGCTCCACGAAGAAGGAAAGTTGACTCCATCGCCAAAATAAAGCGCCATTAATGACCCTATGGTCGATCGAATCATAATTTGAATTCGCCATTGATTAACTGGATCTAATCCCGTGCCTTCAGCTCCACGCAAATGCCTTTCAACGCTTAAAATATGACTCTCTATAATCTTCATTAAAAACAATCGGATTTTGAGGAGATTATGGGAGTACTATATATACGGCATTGAAGGGTAAAGCAAAGGGGTACTTTTTCGAGTATTTTTGATCACCAGAACGAGAGATTGATCCCGGGAGATTCCCGGAAGCCAGTGAGAGTCCATTGACAATCACTGGAGGAAAAATATCCACTTATCGACACAGACGTTTTCTCCCTCTCCATCCTGTGTAAAAGAGTGAAAAGAGTGAGAGATATGTACGTATTCATATTGTAAACCTATCGTAGTAATTGACTAAATAAAACAGTATTCGTTTTACATCTCCCGGTCCCTTTGTGTTCTCTATCCATTCTTTGGTCTGCCGACCTCGATCATACTATAAGAGGGACCCCTAGTACCAAAGGTACATACGCTGCTGCTGCTACCGGTAGTGGGTGAGGAAGCCTACAACAGAGCTCTAGAGAAGGTTGAGATAGACGAGCAACTCCGAGTCAAAATGGAGCATGATGATATGAGAATTGACAAGCTCCAGAAGAGGGAGGCGCTCAAGCCGACACCAGTTCAAAAAAGTCAGAACAGACCTCCCAACAAGTCTACATATTGGTCGTCGTACTACCAGCCCCCGCAGAACTGGTACCATGTCAGGCGGACTCCACCCAGAGCTACACCTCACTCTAAGGAAGTAGCCCGGGTCGATAGAGATGAAAGAGGATACACACATTACACCCCCTTGAACGCATTTCGTGAAACTATCTACCTCGCCATCCGTGACAAGGGACTGCTCAGAAAGCCATGCCCAATGAAGGTACCAGCTGATCAGCAGAACCGCTACAAGTATTGTGACTTCCATGAGGATACAGGTCATAATACCTCGAGTGTTATAGTCTGCGGAACCAGATTGAAGCCTTAGTTAGGGGAGGTTTCTTGGAGGAATTCCTCCAACAGGTACGTAACAATATACGCACTGGAAAGGAGGTCCAGGCCGATATCAAGGCATATAGAGAAGGAAGGAAAGCAAAAGGGAAAGCTCTGATGGAGCAGATCCATATTGTCAATACCATCAGCAGAGGTCCCACCCTGGCCGAATCTCTAACAATGCTCGAAAGAACCATGCCAGGAAAGCTCCCAGATTGGAAGCAAGCCAGAGTGTTTTCAAAGTTACTAGGAGGCCACCTCAGTTTTCTCCTACTGCACAGATCGTCTTCACAGAAGAGGTCGTGTATAACACTGTGCAGCCCCACGATGACCTTATGGTCATCACTGTGCAGATAGCCAACTTGGTCCATCGTGTCTTGATTGACACTGGTAGTAGCGTTGATATCCTCTTCAAAAGTGCTTTGGAGCAATTCAACCTGAAAAGACCTTGCTACAATAGCTGTACTACCCTCATTATACAGGTTCACAGGAGACTCACTGATTCCCACCGGGTCTATGATCCTACCGGTAATAGTAGGGACAGCGCCACTCCAGCAGAACTTGATGACGAATTTCATTGTAGTAGACACCCCGTCCGCCTACAACGCCATACTGGGAAGACCCTACCTATCTGCTCTCAAAGTAGTCTTGTCGATATATCATAACATCCTGAAATTTTCAGTAGGAGACAAGGTGGGCGAAGTGAGAGGAGATCAAGAGGTTGCACGCAAGTGTTATGCAGTATCTACCAATCCAGCAGTGCTGGCTAAGCAATGCGTGCAGGTAACCATCAACCAAGATCACCAGTTCTCAAAGGAAGATTTCGAAGGTGAAACAGATTCGATTGAAATGGGATCTATGCCAGAGCTCACCGATATAGAAATCAGGGGAGAAGAAGAAAAAGGATGGGCCAGTAGCCATCCTGCAGAAGAGTTAGAAGAGGTATCTATCAGGGAGGCCGATCCTTCCAAGGTTGTCAAGATAGGTTCTACATTGGAGACAAAAGTAAAAGAGGCTCTGATAAAGCTCCTGTGAGAATATAATGACATCTTTGCATGGAGTCACGAGGAGATGCCGGGAATACCCGATACCTTAGCAACACATAGGTTAGCGGTGGATCCCACCTTCAAGCCAGTCAAGCAGAAGAGAAGGCATTTCAACCAAGCAAGAAATGCTATGGTGCAAGAGGAGGTACACAAACTACTAAAGGCAGAGTTCATCAGGGAGTCTCGGTACCCCGAATGGATTGCCAACGTAGTCATGGTAACCAAAGCAAACGGGAAGTGGCGCATGTGTGTTGACTACACAGATCTCAACCGCGCCTGCCTGAAGGATAGCTTCCCTCTACCGAAGATCGACCAACTGGTAGATTCAACCGCGGGTAACAAGCTCCTAAGCTTTATGGATGCCTTCTCAGGATACAACCAGATCCTGATGCACCCAGCTGACCAGGATAAGACCAGTTTCATAACCGGGCAAGGCCTGTACTGCTACAAAGTTATGCCCTTCGGGCTCAAGAACGCTGGAGCTACCTACCAGTGCCTGGTCAACCGTTTATTCAGGGGACTGATAGGAAAGTAGATGGAGGTATATATCGATGATATGATCATGAAGTCTCAGATAGCTGAACATCACCAAGACCACCTCCGTAGACTTTCCAGATAGTAAGGGAAAATCAGATGCGTCTGAATCTGGCTAAATGCGCCTTCGGGGTTACAGCAGGGAAATTTCTCGGATTCTTAGTCCACGAGAGAGGAATTGAAGCTAATCCCGAAAAGATCAAAGCCATCTTGGATCTTGAATCTCCCACCTCACTCAGACAAGTGCATGATTTGACTGGGCGAGTCGCAGCCCTGTACCGTTTCATATCACGGTCCACTGACAAGTGCATCCCGTTCTTCAAGGCAATTAAACAGAGGAAGAACATGAAATGAGATCAAGGTAATGAGCAAGCTTTCCAGTCATTAAAAAAGTACCTCGCTAGCCCACCCATGCTAGCTAGCCCGGTACCAGGAGAAGAACTATAGTTATACCTGGCAGTGTCTGAAACCGCCGCCAGTGGAGCTTTAGTGAAAGAATGTGGAGATGGAGCCCAGCGCCCTGTCTACTATGTGAGCCACGCCCTAACAAAATCAGAAAAGAACTACGTTCTCCTGGAGAAGCTCGCCTTTGCACCGGTAGTAGCACCCAGGAAGCTCCACCATTATTTCCTTGCTCACACCATCGTGGTAGTCACTGATCAACCTTTGCGACAATTTCTACAAAGGCCTGATGTATTGGGAAGACTCGTGCTGTGGGCCCTCAAGCTTACCCATTTCGACATCAAATATAAAGCCATGACTACCATCAAGGCCCAGGCTTTGGCAGATTTCGTGGTAGAATTCAGTACGATCCCCGATTAAGGTGCTACCCCGAGCCTGATTCGAGCTCCTCCGAAGGAACAAGAGCCTGCAGATTGGCCCACCGATCGAAACATCTGGATCCTGTATACCAATGGAGCATCAAATCAAGCAGGCAGTGGAGGTGGGGTCATTCTAACAGACCCAGAGAAAGTCGAATGCTGCCACTGTTTCAGATTCGGGTTTAACACCACCAATAACTAGGCTGAGTATGAGGCCTTGTTGGCAGGGATAAGAACAGCAGTAGAGTTGGGAGCTGATTACCTCCTTGCCAAATGTGATTCGTAATTGGTAGTCAACCAAATAACTGGTTTATACCAGGCCAAGGGGGATAACATGGTAGCCTACCTCGAAAAAGTGCAAGAACTGTTGCCTCGCTTCAAGGATTTCAGGATCGAGCAGATACCTAGGCAGCAGAATCATCAAGCTGACTAACTAGCCAAAATAGCTGCCAATGGAGGACAAGTGCTGCAGAAAGGAGTTCCGCTCCAGGTAATCACTGTATCAAGCATCTCTGAAGGTAAGGAAGTCAACTCCGTATAGCGATTTCCATGTTGGATGGATACAATCACGGAGTACCTTCAATTAGAAAAGCTCCCTGAAAACCCCGACCAAGCTCGCAAGATCTAGAGAACCTCGGTCCGATACTGCTTGATAGAGGGGCATCTTTACCGCAGAGGTAGGTCACTCTCTTTGCTCAGATGCCTACATCCTGAGGATGCGAATTGGGCATTGAGGGAAGTGCACTCCAGAGATTGTGGAAATCATATCGGAGGAGAAGCATTAGCCTATCAGGTGCTACGTATGGGATACTTATGGCCGACCTTGCACCATAATGCAAGGCAGTTCGTACAGTCTTGTGAACCGCGTCAGAAAACGGCCAACCTGCATCACCTGCCTCCATAATGGTTATCAACCATCAGCTGGCCGTATCCGTTTACATTCAGGTGAGTGGACCTGATTGGACCTCTCCCAACCGCGCCAGGTCAGCAGAAGCATGCAATCGTGTCTATTGATTATTTCGCCAGGTGGGTGGAAGCAGAACCCCTCTCCAGAATTACTGAAGCAAATACAACAGAGTTCATCAAGAAAAATTTGGTTTGCCGATTCGGGACTCTGATGGTCATCATCACGGATCTGGGTAAGCAGTTCGACAACGCCAGATTCCGGGAATTCTGTGGAAGGTTTGGGGGTTGAACTCCGCTTCACGTCCGTGGCGCACCCCCAAACCAATGGCCTAGTAGAGGCCAGGAACAAAACCATCAAGAAGCTCCTCAAGAAAAAAACTTCAGCAGAAGAAAGGAAGATGGGCTGATGAACTCTCGGACGTACTATGGGCGTATCGCACCACCAAAAGGACCGCTACCGGAGAAACCCCCTACTCGCTATCTTTCGGGGTAGAAGCCGTCCTTCCTATAGAGCACAAGCTCGTCTTCTTCCGGGTGTAAAATTTTGACCCCGATGGAAATGAGGACAAGCTGAGGGCCAGCCTGGACCTCCTAGAGGAGAAGCAGGACAAAATAGCCGAAAGAGTAGCAGTTTACAAGAACTGGATTGCTCGTTACTTTAACAAGAAAGTGAGAAGTCGAAGCTTTAAAGAAGGGGATATGGTGCTCAAAAAGGTTACCCAGAATACCCAAAAGAGGTCGGACGGAGTGCTATCACCTAATTAGGAAGGTCCTTACCTAATCAAAATGGTGATCCAGAGTGGGGCCTACAAGTTGAATGATATGGACGGACATCCAGTAGACCACACTTGGAATGCTGATCATCTCAAGAGGTTCTACCCATAAATCCTGCAAGGCAAGTCGGCCAGGATTATTCCTAAACGACTGTTAGAAGATGCTAGTAGTCGTGAGTACTTATATTTCTTTTTTTCTTTGATCATCAATAAAGAAGGTTTCTTTCTCCATTTGTTCCTGCCTACATTTGTCTACATTTACCTGCTTTACGTCGCCAATTTAATCCTCCATGATTGTTGCTTTAAGACTAGGAGAGCTACATAGCATTCCTGATGCCCTGGACAGGATAGATCCCTCCAGGAGGATCGCCATAAAACCAGGAAAGCTGCATAGCACTCCTGATACCCTAGATCGGATCAGTCCATCTAGGAGGATCGCCTCAAGACTAGAAAGGACCATATGGCCTTCCTGCTGCCCTGGCCGGGTACCACCCCCCGCTAGGAAGGATCCAGTACGTAAGAGCATAGTTGCCCGATAGATCAGACCTTGGTCCGGGCACCACCCCCCCGCTAAGATTGATCTGGATAGTAAGGGCATAGTTGCCAGCTAGATCAAGGCCTTGGCCGGGTACCACCCCCCGCCGAGAAAGACCAGGTGCTAAAGTGGCCTTAGTTGCCTACCTGGATCTTGCAGCCAGTGTTTATTCACCATTGTTTTTGCCAGGATACCAAGATTCCTACAAACAGGAATGCAAGGTACCCAAGTGTGATCGCCTCAAGACCAGAAAGGACCATATGGCCTTCCTGCTGCTCTGGCCGGGTACCACCCCCCGCTAGGAAGGATCTAGTACGTAAGAGCATAGTTGCCCGATGGATCAGACCTTGGCCGGGCACCACCCCCCATAAAGAAGGATATGGATAGTAAGAGCATAGTTGCCAGCTAGATCAAGGCCTTGGCCGGGTACCACCCCCCGCCGAGAAAGACCAGGTGCTAAAGTGGCCTTAGTTGCCTACCTGGATCTTGCTGCCAATGTTTATTCGCCAATTGTTTTTGCTAGGATACCACAATTCCTATAAACTGGAATGCGAGGTACCCTTTCCACCATTGTCTTCGCCAGAGTACCGAGATTCCTACAAACAGGAATGTGAGGTACCTCGTCCGCCACCATTTTCGCCAGAGTACCAAGATTCCTAAAACAGGGAGGTGAGGTACCGAGATTCACCAAATTTTTGATTCGCCAAGGTACTAAAGCTCCTACAAATAAAGGAGCGATGTACCCAGTTTCGCCAGAATACTTCCCTGGAGACCTAGGTTCCATGAACAGGAAAGCTAGGTACTCAATCATTCGACAAGGTTTAGTCTCGCCAGACTACTCGTCATACTGCCAAGACTCTCAGAACTAGAGTGCGAGGTACCATGGTACCGATCAACTGATTTATTCTCATCACGTTTTATGAGTTACCAAGTTTTGATTAAGTCAAGTTTGTGCTGGGGACTCTTGCCGGAGTTTATGCTACAATCGGAAGCGTGTGACTAAATTAAATCGACAGATATAGATGGAAATGAGTTTTTCTTTTCATTGATCAAATCAGGGAACCCTGCCCTTATTTTTAAGCTACATACAAGTTACAAGAAAGAAAGAGACAAGAAAATAAACTGGAGGCCTGAAACAGCCAGTTTCCCTCTCTAACTTCTCACCTACTTACTAGATCTGCCTATCTAGCAACATTGATCTCAATCAGAATCTATATTGACAATGCTGCCACGAACCCCGGAGGTAGGAGCAAAGGCCGTGTTGGGATCAGTAAGAATAAGAAGGCAATAAGGATTTCCCCCACGTCCAAGATGCAACGGGGCTTGAAGCTGCAGCTCGACCGGGCTAATGCCTACACCATTGGCAAGGCCGCAACATCAGAGCCCACCATTCATCATGATCCTGGGAATCTCTACTTTTCATGTTCCTCTGGTAATTAAATCCACCGAGCACAGCTCCTTCCATAATACCAAGCATCCTGCCAGTCACAGAGCCGACATCTCCTCCTCCTCCCATAATGTTAGGTGATACAACGATCATCGGTCAACCTATGAAGACTGCCTGCTACAAAGGAAAAAGGGATTGTTTGAAGACCCACCTAACAGATAAGGGGTATTTATAGAGGGAAAGATAGAATATCGAGAATGAGAGGATAAAGTCATTTATGTACACAACATCCGATATACGGGAAAGGGAAGCCTCGCGAAGTGTGCTCCCCCCCCTGAGGCTTAATGATTGGGATAATCGAACCTTTCCTGGATCCACATCTGGAAGGGCAGTTGAATACAAAATTCGAACCAATAATGCCTACATGGAAACCCACAAAAAATAAAGTGCCCCGATCTATAACCGGTTGAGGTCTTGGTACCTTTCCCAGGACCATTTGCGGTATTAACACCCGGATCACCAAATTCTCATCTGGGTACTAAGAATCATCCCGAAACAATCATTTCAACCTGGGATGTGATAAACTACACACGCATGAAGTCAAGAAAAATAAAGAAGTTCTCATTACCAAAATAGGGGAGCCCATCCCCCGATCACAGGCTACAAGAAGATAACATTATCTAGGTGCTACTGAATAAGGGATCAAGCTGGATCAAGCATCCTCCTGCTCTTGAGTGGCCGTCTCCTCGCCAGCTCCACCAGTTTGGACCTAGGGCATTAGCGGCAATCTGGAACACATATCCAATCTCATCTGGACCTGGTTCCTGATCGATGTTATCCTTCTGGCATTGCTCCCTCCACAAAACGAGGAACCCCACCAAATACCTTCAAAATCCTGGTGTCAACTGGAGGGGAGCTAACTGTAAGGTATGTAGCGCCTACGTAAGGTGGGGTGGAGAGGTAGCCTGACTCCACAATCGAAGGCTGCCGTATGAATCGGGACCTCGCCGGTAGAGGGAGAATACATATCATACTCCCGTGGAGGGATAGCAATAGTGATCTCTTTGGGGATCTTGAAATCTCTCCATAAACGTTTAATGGTTTCCGGAGTACTAGCAGAAGGAGGGACACATTTATACTCATATGGAAGGGCCAGTACCCTTCCAGCGGTGTCAGTAACTTCACCGGCCCGGCTCCCACCAACCCCAATGGCACTTGTTTCTTCACTCGACTCCTGGTCGACATCAACCGGAGTCTCAGGATTGTTCGAGAAGCCCATCCCGATTGCGACATTCTGGTTGGAACGGCGAAGTTGAATGGGAACGTCGTCCCCGCTGTCGCTACTATTGCGTGCCTTTTTTCTAGGTGTGAGGCTCCTGCTAGCCACCGCGTCACCGTCGAAAAGCTGCTCAATGCTATCACCACCAGGTGAAGACATAGTGACAGTTTCAGAGTTTTGATTTCTTACGTAAAGAGGGAAGTTGAAGGTTGAGGCTAGGTTTTCTCTTTGCTAGAAAATCTCAATCAGGAAGTTTGCTCGATACGAATCACTTGCGAATGCATCAGAGTTTATATAGAGATGGCTACTTGTAACGGGCAGAAAAGGTAATTAATGTCGCGGTAAAATCGGTGACGTGGAGGGAACGGTTTCAAGAGACGTGCGCCCCTAAAATATTTTCTTGTTTTGAATCCGGCATACCCTAGTCAGCCACGTGGAGTTTTCATTTAAATCAGCGTGCAAAGAGAAGATTCTTTCCTATGAGACGTTGCGAAAAATTCTTCGAGTGCTATTTATCCTGACTCCATCCCCAACCTGATACCGGTGTTCAAGTCAGAAGGGGACTTCTGTTAACAGTTTTTTCTAGCAAGGGACCAAAGGAGAATTTTCCAACAAGAATCTACCTAGGAAAAATCATCCTGATATTCAAGATAACCAGTGAGATTGATACCACTACCTAGATGGAGCCGATACTTGATAAGCTCAAGATTAGTACGATGATAGCTTGCATGCCCAAAACCCCGCATGCATCTCGACGTTGATCAAGGTACCAAGGTACCAAGGTACCAGGTACCTCTATACCTACCTCGGTACCACCTCGATGTCTGCCTTGGTGCCACCCTGATTCCCGCCTGGTACTTAGTATGCTTATCCAGAGCTCCTTCAAGGCAAGTATCCTACCCCCAGGCAATACGATAGGGTACACGAAGACACAAGCACCATTCCAGCAGGAGGCAGAACAAGCTTATCAAAATGAGGTACCAGTACTACCCTCCGTCAGGACTCCAAGTCAGAATTTCCCTCCTAGCTCCACGAAGAAGGAAAGTCGATTCCATCGCCTCCAAGCTCCACGAAGAAAGAAAGTTGACTCCATCGCCAAAATAAAGAGCCATTAATGACCATATGATCGATCGAATCATAATTTGAATTCACCATTGATTAACGGGATCTGATCCCACGCCTTCAGCTCCACGCAAATGCCTTTCAACGCTTAAAATATGACTCTCTATAATCTTCATTAAAAACAACCGGATTTTGAGGAGATTAGGGGAGTACTATATATACGGCATTGAAGGGTAAAGCAAACAGAGACTTCTTCGAGTATTCTTCATCACCAGAACGAGAGAGAGATCCCAGGAGATTCCTGGAAGCCAGTGAGAGTCCATTGACAATCACTGGAGGAAAAATATCCACTTATCGACATGGACGTTTTCTCCATCTTCATCCTGTGTAAAAAAGTGAAAAGAGTGAGAGATATGTATGTATTCATAGTGTAAACCTATCGTAGTAATTGATTAAATAAAACAATATTTGTTTTACATCTCCCGGTCCCTTTGTGTTCTATATCCATTCTTTGGTCGGTCAACCTCGATCATACTAAAAGAGGGACCCCGGTACCGAAGGTACCTACCTCGCTGCTGCTACCGGTAGTGGGTGAGGGTGTTAACTGAGATTTTCACCCCGAGTGAATTTTTCCATTAACACCTGTTAACAATAATGTTACACATTTAATAATTGAAAAAATTAATTAGATTATTAAAAGTAATATATTCTAAAGATAAAAAAATGGTTCTTCAACAAGAATATTAAATAAAAATGGATTTTTCTAGAAAAGATGATGCGAAGATTAGGCTTCTCAGATGACTGGATTGGGCGAGTTATGAGATGTGTTAGCTCTGTTTCCTTTTCTTTTTTAATAAATGGAGAAGTATCGGGTTACTTAAGCCAACTAGAAGTCTCCATCAGGGATACCCGTTATCGCCCTACTTGTATCTGATCTGGGCTGAAGGGTTGTCAAGCTTGATTCAAAGGGATACTAAGAATGGGCAGATTTCAGGTTTCAAATGTGTTCATGTTGGTCCAACGGTCACTCATATGTTGTTTGCAGACGATAGCCTCTTATCTGGTAAGGAAACAAAGGCAAAATGTGCGACAATTCGGGACATGTTAGATATGTATACAAGAGCCTCTAGTCAGATGGTTAATTATAGGAAGTCAACAATGTGTGTGAGCCCAAATTTTTCAAAACAAATGGGTACGCAGATGGCTGCAGTGTTGGGGGTCCTACTAGTAGATTGTCATGAAAGATATTTGGGGCTACCATGCTTGACATGGAGGAATAAAAGGAAGGTTTTCACAAATATTGTTGACCGTGTTTGGGATAAAATTAAAGGATGGCATCATACGATTTTTTCGGTAGGAGGAAAAGAAATATTAATAAAAGCTGTGATCCAATCTTTTCCTATATATGTCATGAGCCTCTTTCGACTGCTGGTGGGATTTCTTAAGGATATTGGTCGTATGTGTGCAAGATTTTTGTGGGGAACTGAGGAAGGAAAAAAATAAAATGCACTGGAGTAAATGGAATCGGTTGTGTGTGAGCAAACAAGCTGGAAAGCTGGGATTTCGCGATATGTCCACGTTTAATCATGCCCTCTTGGCAAAGCAGTGCTGGAGGTTGTGTAAAAACTCATCTTGTCTTTCCAAAAGAGTGTTAAAGGGTTGCTATCGTCGGTCTACGGATTGTCTGGAGGCAGAAAGCAAGTCAAACGCTTCTTATGTTTGGCAAAGTCCGATGTGGTGGAGAGAGCTGCTGGAAATGGGGACTCGTTGGAGGATTGGGGATATGTATACAGTACATATTTACAAGGACTGGTGGATTCCAAGACCAACTACATTTAAGGTAATTTCACAACTTGTTTTTGGAGAGTTTGATAAAGTGAAAAAGCTGAAATTACCTTCGGAATGGTGGAATGAGAGCTTTATCAAGGATTTGTTTTATATGGATGATGCATAGAGGATTTTAGCAATTCCTTGTAGGGTGTACCCAGGAAATATTTACCTATCCGGGCTAAATTATATATGTTAACAGCCTTTTTTGGCAGGGGTCCAAAGAAAAATTTTCCACCAAATAACCACCTGGTAGGAACTATTCCTAGCTCCCAAATACCCAGCAGGATCGATACCTGGTAGGGCCAGAACCTCGACTACCTGTCTACCTAGATGAGGCATCAGAGCTACGAACCAGGAAGAGCATGTACATCTACCCCGACAACTGGTGAAGCTGGTACCAAGATACCATGCACCCAGTACCTCGCATATACCCGGTGCCTCCTACCTGGCACCTAGGTACTGCGACATGAATCCAGTACCCAGGGTACCTCAACATCTACTTGGTGCCCGAATACCTCGATATTTGCCTAGTACGCAGTACCTTGACATTAACCCGGAATCCACCCCGGACAGGTATACTACTCGTCGAGCGGGAAGAATGGTTCCATGAAGATACCAGCATGCTAAAGCAATCACCACGCCAGTAAGAATATACCAGTACATCAGAGTACTGCGTCAAAAGGAATGAAACCAGCTTTCGACTCCAGCAAGACAGAAAAGTTAGTTGACCTCTCCGGCTATTCATAACGCCATTAATAGAGATATTCAACCCTATTAATTAACCTCATTAATGGAGATAGTCAACCCTATTAATGGAGATAATCAGTCCCATTAATAAGGAAATCAGTCAACTCCCTTAATGGCCATAATCATCGCTATTAATAAGAAAATCAGTCAACTCTCTTAATGGCCATAATCAACGCCATTAATGAGAGAATATTCAACTCCATCAATACCAAATCAACGCAGTCAATGGAGTGGGCGATAAGAATGAGAAGATATAAATATAACAAGGCACTCTCCAAGAAGAAGGGGATTTCCCAACATTTCTCCGGTTCCAACGTTTTCTCCAGTCGACTCTCCAACATTCTCCGATCACAGATTTCGTTCATTTCTCCACCAAAAATACAGTCATCATCACCTATAGAGAATTTTCACCATCATGGTACAGAAAAACACTTACTTATCATCTACAAGACGAGTTCACCATCACCTGGAGGGTAAGAGGGACCCTGCCTGAATTCCCTCTACACCACCGTTGTATCGACTATTATGCACATTATGTTCTCCAGAAATGTATCGGGACCAAGTGGTACCCCTCCAACTATGACCTGTCAGGTCTCAGTTTGTACTGATGTAAGCTCTCTGGAGCACATTTCGAGATATATAAATATAAAATAAGGGTCTTTCTCCTTCCTAAGGATACTGTCTAGGGGTTTTTCAGCATGTGATCAATCGTGATGCTTTTTCCTCCTAGGTCAGTCCACCATTACTAAAAAAGTTGTCATTCTCCCATCTATCTCCTTGTTATGAATGCATGAATGTGAACTAGGTACTAACCCCACTGATCCTAGCTCTCATGCACCCCACCTTGCACATTATCTTGGTCAGGGAATTATGGAGGGAACCTAGAGAGGTGACCAGGTACCAAGATCAGATACCAGGACCGGGTACCAGCCTACTGCACCAGATGAGCGAGATGATTGTTCTCCTACTTACTTTACCTCTCTTGCGGTATCTACCCCGTTTGAAGACGTTGATCGATCTAATACCTCTCATTCACTCTTCCCAAAATCACGGTACGAAGTACCTACACCTGCTCCGGCCTTCGAGGTAGCGGGTTGAGGGTGTTGATTGAGAAATTCACTCCCAGTGGATTTTTTCTGTCAACAATATATATATATATATATATATATATAATACGTTTTTCTCGATACACACTAACATTATAAAGTCAACTTCTTAATTATCAATAGTTATTTATCTATTCTTATATAGTCCATATATTATAATGCTTAATTAATCACATTACAAACTCTCTCACACTAAATTTATTAAATTCTGTGTGTATTATGGAAATTTTTTTTGTGATTTTCTTCCTCAATACACACGGATTTAATAACGTCAGTGCAAAACATGTGACTCTATCATTAAGAATAAACAAAAATTATATAACTCTTGATAAAAGCATTTGTTCATTTTTTTAATAATAAGATGACACCAATTTAATAATAGAGTACTCAATAATATAAAATACATTGTAAATTTATGATTAAACAATTATTTAAACTAGTAGTTAAAAAAATATGTTTAAACTAGCAAATGGCTTAATTCTATAATGTTAGAAGCTATAATATCATGTGTATTTTTACAATGAACAATAAAATATTTACATTCCACTAAATGTGGATAAAAAATCATAGTTTCTTAATATTATCAAACTTTAAGGGTGTTTATGTAATTAGACCTTTATGTATTGATTTTTTTTTTTAGAGGGATGCTTCTTACACCCGCCTCTGCTTGTAGCAGTTGTGCTGCAGAGGACTCCCTGGTTTGGCATTTTGAAGAAAATGGTATGTATACAGTTAAATCAGGCTACAGAGTGAGTCGTAATTTGGGTGTGGTGGCGGGCCCGTCAGGCTTGAGTGTCTTAGAAGGTTGGTGGAAGTATCTTTGGCAGATGTCCATCCCTCTGAAAATTAAAATTTTAATCTGGAAGGCATCTCAACATTGGATACCAACAATGCATAATCTGGCAAGAAGAGGGTTGGTTACAGGTTGAACCGTGGTGCCGAATATGCAAAAATAGATACGAATCGACGGTTCATGCGGTTTGGGGCTACCAAAGTCTAAAAAAGGTTCGTGCTGAATGTTATTTTATGCAGGGCTTGGGTCGAGGGGAAAGTGTCCATTTCTTAGATTTTATTATCAAAGCAAGGGACCAGCTGCAAATTCGAGAAATGAAACTGCTATGTGTTTTGTTATGGCGAATTTGGTATCATTCACAGCCTTGCATTAGGGTGGAGGAGTTGGTGTCTTGGTCGCGTGCTTTCCTGGATGACTTCGAAAAAGTAAATGACATTAAGACTCATGAGGCACCAGTTGCTGCAGCTTGAGTTCCGCCAGCAATGGGACAGCAGAAACTTAATAGCGATGCCGCAATTGATGTGGTGGGAAGAAGAACGGGGATACGAGTTGTTATTCGTGATCATTCCGACTTTGTGATGGCCATTGATGTTGGTTACACCCCAGTAGTCGCAGAGGCGGTAGCGATTCTTAATGGCCTCCATTTCGCAAGGGATTCAGGCTTCGGACCTGTGGTTGTGGAGTCTGACGCTTTGGGAGTCGTTTCTCATGTCAATACTTCTACGCCTATTTGTGCCGATGTGGGACTACTTATTAGAGATATTAAAGTTTTCTTGAATGATTGTTGCTGTTTATCAGTTTCTCATGTTCCAAGAACGGGTAATATCGTGGCCCATGGGTTAGCAAAATCTGCTTTAACTCTTGATGAGGACCTGTTCTGTTCTGGATGGAAGAGTATCCTCCTTGTGTAAGGGATGTTGTTTTGGAAGATGGCCATTTTGGTCTGTAGTTTCTTTTTAGAATAATGAAATCTTTTTCCAAAAATAAAAAATGAATTGTTGACTTTTATTAAAAGATGAAAAGGCTCTTAAAAATTAAAATCATTAATTTTTTTACTAACAGTTAACTAATAAAGGAAATAAAATGATATATTTTTGAAATGTTATGGCCCGTTTGTCGTAGTAGCGGACCCATGAATTTTAACCAGATGGGGCACTTAAACAAAAAAAAAATTATATATAAAAATACTAAAAAATTAAGATCATAACAAAATGATTTAAAAAAATAAGTTTTTTATATAAAGAAAAATCAATGTATAATGAAGTTTAGATAAAATAAAACAAATAGAATACTTATTCAAAATGAACTAAATAATCTTAAATTCAAAAAGAAATAAAAACAAGAAACACAATATTAAAAATAAATAATAACATGAAAACAACATAAACAATGAAAAATTATAATATTTATTTTTAAAATAATAAATTACAACATAATTTTATAATAAGAATTTTTTTTGTGTATTTATAATGAATTCAATTTAAATTTATATAAAGATAATTGATTAATTAATATTACTAGACATGTTTTTTTAATTTTTTTATTCTTCTAATTATTGGTAAATTATTGATTCTAAATAAATTAAAACTATGAAATAAAGAAAATACTAGGGATAAAATATAATAAATCATAATAATAGATAGACTATTTTAATAAAATAAATTAAAATTTGAGATTTTAAAGTTTATTGATTTGATGTGTTATGTATGTTAAACTAAAACTATTGGAAATAATAATAGATGATTTAATATAAACAAAAATTTAATTAAATAACCACAAATTGAGGGTAATTAAGAAATTGATAATGACCGAAAAGACAAAGTGGATTGTTTGGTTTCATGAGAAGATGACAATTTAAGAAAGGAATTGGAAAATATGGTAAAATAAAAAAGACATAAAAAATTATTATTAAAATCACCGGATAAAGATAAAATTGAATTCAAAAATAAAAAGATATTTAATTTGCTTGAAAAATGGAATTTATAGGAATTAAACCCAACACAATAAACTATTGTAGAATGGAGGTGATCAGTTGTACTGAATGGAGATTTACTGTTGTTTGTGGTAATTAATATATATATATATATATATATATATATATATTAAATACAAAATCTTTTTTTATTTAATTTGAGGTATGGCACGGGCCCCACCCAGCCTTAAGGTGGGTCTGCCCCTACCGTTAGGTAATATTTTTTAGGGTCAGTGATATCTAAAGCCATTGATTTAGTGAGGCAGTTCCAAAATCACCATTAATTTTTCAAAATTGCTCAAATTAGCCATTTTATAAATAAAAAATATCAATTGTTGCCACTTTGGCCATTAATTGTTTGAAATATGTTTGCTTATATCATAAATTATTAGAATACAGGTCAAAATAGTAAAACATGTTTTGCACCGGTTTTTGAAATGGTTTTTAACAGGATTTAAACTGGTTTTTTTTACCTATATTTTGACTATTTTTTGACCATGATTACTTTATAAAACAGAAAATATTGCTCATAAATTCTTATAAGCAAATCATTACCTTATATATATAATTAAATAATAAATTAATCATGAAATAAGCTAGATGTCATCCCAAATTAATCGGGGAATAATAATAAATTTTATGTCACCCATAAACATGAAGTATTATCCATAAAAATAATAAATTAATCAAATCATTAATTATTATATATAATTAAATAATCAAAATACATAAAATATTGCTCATAAAATTCTTTATAGGCATCATATCATACATAACAGTAGCTTTCTGTTAGATTTTAACAGAATTGTTGCAAAGTGAACAATGTTTTGTCAAAATGGTGATTTTGAAACAACTTTTTATCAAACTGGTGATTTTGGAATAATTTAAATAATGAATGGCCTTTATGGGACTTAACCCACCAATTAATGGTGTCTAGTGCTATTTTCTCTATTTTTTGTTTTTTGTTTTCTATTTTTCATATTTTATTTACAAATTAGAAATTGATTTTCATATTTACAGGATTTAAAAACATATTCGGTAGTAATAATCGTAAGAGATATTCTCAAAAAATACTATTAAATAATAATATTATAGTATACATTAGGTGTAATTGTATAGAAAATATATTTTTTAAATATCGTAAAAGTAAACGCAATAATTGTGTGTAGTTCAATTAATTTAATGTTTTTAATTAAAAAAATATATTAATATATAATTTTCTTATATTATTTAATTAAAAAGATCAATTTAATATCGATCGGTGTCGATCCATGTTTTTTCAAAAAAAAAGATTAATATTAAGAAATGTATATTTATAATTAAAAAAAGAAAATAATATCTAAAAGCTCTTTTCAAAATATATATATATATATATATATATATATTGAATTTACATAATTTAAATGAATGGATTATAGTGTTTCTATATCATTTACACATCAAATTTGGACAAAGTAGTATTACTATAATATATATATATATATATATATATATATATATATATTATATCTAAGAACTTTAACAATTTTGTTTTTAATACATAGATTATATTCATTTAACATGTTTCATCCTCATGTCAATTACCTAACTAATTAAAAACAAAAACAAAAACAAAAAAAAGTGTAAAATAATGAAAAATGTCAAAATGACATCTCTAGTTTTTGTTCGATAAAAAAAATTGCGAATTTTATTTTTCTTGTTATCTTTCAAAAACAAAGCTAACGAACACGTTTAACACTATTTTTCATTTTGAAAATTAGAATAATAGAATACATATAAAAAAATAACAAATAAGCCCAAATGCCCTATACACATTTTCATTCTTGTAGAACAAAATGCGGAAACATCATTTCAGTGAAATGACATACAACATTAAGAACTTAAAATCGATCTATCCATCGATATATCCATAGTTTGGAAGGACTGATATCGAAACAGAGAAAATATCCAATGTCCAGTAAATATCCGGTCGAATTTGAAATATCCATAAAAATTTCTCGATATTCTTAAAATATTGTGAATTTCATCTCGAAATCCAGGGATATTTTGCAAATTATCTTTTTTTAATTAATCCCAAACACTTAAATTATTGTTCAAATAATCTATATTGAAAATTATTTTAGAAGAAGCATTAACAAATTTATAAAATTTTGTAGATTTACTGAAGTTACAACTTACAATCAATTTTATAATTCCAATATTATAACTTCTTTGCATGGGAGTATTGTGTCATATACTCATATATATATATATATATATATATATATATATATATATATTATTTACATACTGATCTCATGAGTCATAAATGTAGTTCATATACTTTAAGGATGGAAAAAAAAAAGTTTTGGTGAACGAGCAGCCATGGCAGCTAGAAGCAAAATGCAACCGCATATATAAGTTTTATTACCAAAATCTATGTAATAATAATAAAAAATAATATCATTGAAATGGTATTCATACTTATAATACTTAATAATTTTTATTATAATAATTTGTATTGCAGTTGATTGGTGGGTAATGTATGGAAATTGTGCTCTATTATTGCGTGCAATAGCAGTTCGCATACTGTCACAAACAGTATCATCTTCTGCTTACGAAAGAAATTGGTTCACATTTGCTTTAATCCATACAAAACAAAGAAACTATTTTGTCTATTCTAAGCTTAAACAACTTGTTTATTGTTATTATAATATGAAGTTGAAACTTAGGGATATGACAGCTGAAAAAGATAAAGTAGATGAAACTGATTTTATGAATCTACTTCAAGTAGATGGTGAAACAGGGGAAGATAATAAGAATCGTATTTTTTACTGGGTCAGACCTGCCTATTTGGATGATGATGAGGGAAATCATGATCCACATATTGCTTTTCATGCTCGAGACATGGGAATAAATGTTAAACAAGTGATTAGCGAAAAAGTTGGTGTAGATCGTGGAATTACTGTTAGCAGCTCTTTCAATGACAAACATACCTTTGATGGAAATAGTGGAGGAAAAGATGATGGAAATGATGGAGATGAGGAAGGAGGTTGGGATTCTAGTGCAAGAGGTTGGGATGTTGGTGCAACAAGTTGGGATGTTCGTACCGGAGGTTAGGATGCTGGTGCAGCAGGTTGGAATGCTAGTGTAACAGGTTGGGATGCTGGTGCAGGTAATTTGATCAAAATCGTGGTAGA
Organism: Dipteronia sinensis; assembly: GCA_033220585.1. Classification (NCBI taxonomy): domain Eukaryota; kingdom Viridiplantae; phylum Streptophyta; class Magnoliopsida; order Sapindales; family Sapindaceae; genus Dipteronia; species Dipteronia sinensis. The sequence continues at coordinate 13,989,322 of CM065638.1, read as the reverse complement.
CAACAAAGAGGAATGAGTCAAATTGATGAAAATTCTTTGACTACGACTATTTCCTCAATCAGTATAGACGCGGAAAATAGTTCTTTGGATGATTCACAAACAATGTCAGGTTCCCAGATACCATATTATGGCTACAATATATTTGATTATCTTTCGCCACAAATGCCATATGCAATACCTTTTCATGCAAATCATTAATATCCACCAAGTTGGATAAATCAAAAATATCCAATTCATGGATTAATTCGAAGAGATCAAGCAACATTCACATGGCATATTAAATTATTAATAACTATCTTGAAAACTATTCAAGCATATTTTCTTGAAAACATTATTGTTCGAATTAAAATGAAAATGTACCTTATATCTTTGAACCACCAAGGAATTCATGTTGGTATTAAATTTCAAACATGCAATATATTATGTATGAATTATGAATTTATGATAGAATCATGATCATGGAACTATATTTTTTTATGATAATTTTGTTTATTAAATATTTAATTTCTTTATATTGTATATAATATTGTAAAAGTGAAATTAGATATTATTATATTAAAACTTAAAATTAAAAATTACATACAGACTCTATCTATGTTATAATTTATAATAAGTTCATAACTATGTTAATTTATTAATAAAATATGATTCTTTTGATGTATAATTACTTGTTTAAGATTGCTCTAAAGTTATATAAAAAAAATTTCTAACTTTGGATGCAAATATCCATCTTTTTGTCAATTTTGACAGAATATTCACCGATATCAATATTATCCCCAAAATATCCATAAATTTGGAAGCCCGAAATCGATACCGATACCGATATTTTCTTCCTTACATTTAACCTTTTATATTATTAAAAAAACATTAGAGAGACAATTTTGTCTTTTTGGGTGTGATCATTAAAAAATGAATAAAAGAAAATATGCTCACCAATTACAATTTTCCACATAACACCCTAAGAAATTTAATTATATAAAAATTATTTTAATAATAATAATAAAGGTGTTGAAAGAAGAAAATAAAAAAATAGCAAAAGCAAGACCGTAAAATTGTTAATAAAATGTGTTAGGTTTTTGCTCGTATTCTCAAGTGAACCCTATTGAACCAAACGAGACTTACCTTATGTAGAACTTCTTGGAGATGTGGAAAAACGTTTAGAAGTTGAAGATGGTGTTCAAGGGAGGCATGAAGACCGACCAAAAAGAACGAAGAAATAGAAGATTGGAGTGAGATCGTTGCATGAGGTGCTGTGGCAATTAGTAGCGGTCCCACAGCGGCCAAAGGACAGTAAGTAAACACTGCCTAAACCGTTGTAGGTTAGGCAGCGGTGAGGACAGCGGTACAACGGCTGGACATCGGTTTCAGGTTCGTTCAGCGTATACAGATGACTTGTAACTGTTTAGAAAACGGGTGCACAACCGTGACCCGAATCGTAGTCAATCATAAGTATACGTGGAACGAGAAATATTCAGCGAAAAAAGAAGGTGTTCTTTTAGGAAATTCTTGTACTTGAAGGAAAATGAATACTTTTTATTTGTGTGGAATAAGAAGACATGTGCATAAATAGAAACAGTTTTTTTTTTTATGAAACAAGAAAGTCTTGTACGTTTAGGAGTAGGATTTCCTTTTATCTTAAACTCCATGTAACTAGTATAAATAGACCTAATATCTATGTTATTAGATTTGGGGCGATGAGCGAAAAACACATGTAACATCAGAGAGTGGTGAGATCCAGGGAAGACCCCAAGTCCCTAGGGAATATCTGGAGAGGGATCCGGGGAATATCAGTAGATCAAGTTAGATATCCGTGGGTGATATTCAAGGGAGACCTAGGGGATCTTTGAGGGTTCTAGATGAGGATCTTGTGAGATGAGAGTCATAATGTAAAGCTCGATTGTGAGCTTGGGGATTTGGTAAGGCTCTGTTGTTTGGGGTTGAGGTTAGAGAGAGAATCCTGAAGTATATGGTTGTAACAATTTATCATATGGTGGAAACTTTCTCTGTCGTCTTGATGGCCCATGGTGTTTTACCCGATTTGGGTTTTCCACGTATATCTTGTGTTGTGATTTGTTTATTTTCTCTCATCTATTTTTCTGCTATTGAAGTTATTATTTATTATGTATGAATTTTAGGTTTGTCACTTCTGCGTTCATCGGTTCAAATTCTCAACAAAATGAAGAAAACAAAATTCATATATACAACTCCATCGGTGGTGCAGAATCTATTCCATCACAAAGGAGAGATTCATTCCTCCATGATAGAGTAATGTCCTCCAGTGAGCGGATCGCTTCAGCTGGTTGCAAATCGTTGCTCAATAGAGCTATATAATGGTGGCCACGGTTCGGTTTCGGGGCGGTTTCGGTTTCAAAACCGCCGGTTTCAGTTCAGTGGCCACCCAAACCGTAAACAAACCGAGAGAAACCGGTTTTTTTTCGGTTTCGAACCGCCGGTTAGGCAGTTTGGTTTCGGTTTCGGTTTCGGTTTTGATTTTTATTTTTTTTATAAATCTTTATTAAAATAATTACAAAACCCAATTAAAATAATAGGAAAAAAGTGTACCAACAACAACAAAAAAATTGACAAATTAAGAAAATTTGTGGGACATTTTATATAGTAATAAAATTGAAGCATTTGTAATAAAATGAAATTAATATAAAATATTCACTACAATTATATAAATATACAATTGAAGCATTTAAGTATTTAACAACGTTGAAAATAAAAGAAGTTGACATTGATTAATGGATACAAAATTACAATTGCAGATAAATTACAAAAAAAATATAAATGGACATTGAATTCAAATATACAATGTAACAACGTTGAATTTAAAAAAAAAAAAACATATATCAGCCTTGCACTTAATTTGACCTCAATTAAGTTGCCTACGTATCCTCCACCAATGTAGAGGAATCAAATGCCATGTAGTTCTTTTACCTTTAATTAGATGCTCAGTGTTGAAGGTTTGAAGTTAGAATGGAATCTAATTGCTGTCTTCCGTTCCCGTGGTTTGGTCATCTTCGAAAAAATCATTCACTATCTCCGTCTCGATTTCTTGTTGTCTGTATTTTGCCTTTGTCCAATCATCAACACACGCCTGAGCTTCAAGTGTTTGCGGATACATAACCGACCGTCTTGGTTCCAAAATATTTCCACCTGCACTAAATTCTTGTTCCACAGCAACGGTAGAAACCGGAGTTCCCAAAATTTGTTTGGCAATAATAGCCAAAATTGGAAAAATCTGTTCATGATCCTTCCACCAAACCTGGATACTAAATTCACTATCTTCAAAAAATTCATGAGATGTTTCTAAATACCGGTCAAGCTCAGAAATCGAGGCAGATGAGGATGAAGAAGATGTTCGTAATTTTTTGGCTCTTTGGGAAAACAATCGATCTCCTAAACCCTTTAATTTAAAAGTTGAGGAAGTACTAATACCATCAGATGTCGGTTGATGTTGTGAAACCGACATGTTCAAAGACGGGTCATATATTATAAGATATTCATCATATAATTCATAAAGCAAAGTTTTAATGGAATTACAATAACTAAGAACATCAACTTCTAAATCTAAACTTTTGTAATAATGAGTTAAATAATCCTGCAAACATTCTAATTTAAAGTGTGGATCAAAACATGATGCAAAACATGATGCAAGCAAATAAATATTTAGAATCTCCTTTTAATAATGTAACCATTTTTTTCATGGCAGAAACTACATTCACTCAATTGAACATCGAGTTCACACTCACTGAATGCACCAGCAATATTAACACTTTGAATAAGAAATAAATGAGTATTGGGATAGTAAATACCAGATAAAGCCTTAGTAGCATCATTAAAAACACGTAACAATTCAAGAATTTTTATACATGCATCACAATGCTTCAATTGAAGAGAAATTGAAGGAACGTTATAAGTAATAAAAGAAACTAATACTTCCTTATATGCAACACTTTCATTAAACAATTTATAAGTAGAATTCCAACGAATACTAATATCCCTATAAAATTTAATATGACGCATACTATTTTGAGAGCAATATTTTAACCATAGTTTCTGGAGTTTGTTTTGCCTTCAGATATAGTTAATACTATCTCTAATTGGTCTAATATACACAGAAAGAATTTGTAATCCAGCTTGAACACACAAATTTAAAATATGGCATGCACATCTTTGATGAAATAATTTACCCCCAAAATAGGGATTGCACAAATCCTGTAACATAGGAATAGATGTGGTATTGCTTGCAGCATTATCAAAACCGATCGCAAAAATTTTGTTTTGGATATGAAACTCTTCAAAAATAATTTTAAGACGTCGAAAAATATTTTGAGCCGTATGTGATTCATCGAAAACACGAAATGCAATAATTCTTTTTTGCATGACCCAGTCATTATCCATATAATGACATGTCACACCCATATAATGGTGACTACCAAAATTGTCGGTCCATATGTAGGCACATACGGAAACACGACCTTCAAATTGATAAAAAAAAGAACTCAATTTGTTTTTTTGTTTTTTGTATATGGAAAACAGTGTACGTGTGAGAGTAGATCTAGGAACACGTTGCATTGCAGGATTTAATGCAATTTGACAATAATTAACAAAACCTACTTTCTCACCAAAACTAAAAGGTAAATGTTCTATTGCAACCATTACTGCTAATTCTTCCTTATTTTTTTCAGACATATAATGAAATAGTTGATTAGTAGGGGTTTCGTACCTGGAGATTTGGGATTGGTTACTAGTCTTCACCAATTCAGACGGGTGATTTTTCCTAATACGGTTCCAGTACGTGCCATATTCGAATGATTTATTGGTCTTGTATGTTTTGGAGCAGTAATTGCACTTTATTTTGATCATTCCGTCATCTAACTGAATTTTCTTCATATGCAATTTGAAGAGATCGGACTTCATCAGCTTTTCTTCTTCACCTGCAACAAATTCAATCGAAAGGGGTGGGGGGTTAGATAGATTTTCATTACTATAGAGGTTATAGAGATTGGGGTGGTCGGAAATTATTAGAGGGGGATTAGAACTAAGAGGGAGGTCGGATCCAAATTGTCTTTGAAGGAACTCGTGGTAAAGTCGGTCGTCATAACTGACCTCATCACCTTCGTGTTCCAACAAATCTTGCAATGGACCATTTCCTTTGTTCAAATTTCTTGAACCTTCTCCCCCACTTGCCATTGAATAATTAATTATAAATACTAATAGTAAAAAAAATATAGATATGTGAGAAATTCAAAATATTGTTGGAATAATAATGGTAAATTGGTAACACTAAAAAAATGATTGTAAAAAGTAGAAGAAATAAATAGATATTAATTTCTATAGGAAATGAGAATTAAAGAAAATTTTATAATAGATGATTGTAAAAAATAGAGTAGAATGTAGAGAGAATTGAGAATTTGAGATTGAGAGAGATTGAGAGAAGTTGAGAGTGATGTGAAAAATATTGAAATGTGGGGGTATTTATAGGATTTGAGTGGAGGGGCGAATTTACAATTTTATAAAATTAAGGGGAATATATATATATATATATATATATATATATATAATTGTATATATATATATATATGGCCGTTTGAGGTGGCCGTTAGAAGATGACCGTTGGTCATCTCTCCAAATGGTCACTAGTAATTTTCTTTTTTTTTTAAAAAAAATTTTGTGGTCCACATGTCATTGTGTTATTGGTCCAAATTAAAAAAAAAAAACTTAACATTTTCCCTACAGTCACCAGTCTCCAACGGGTCACCCACTCCCAAATTATATTTTTCAATTTTTTCTTCCACGTGGTTTGCTGTCATTGGTGACATTTTTTCTTAAAATATTTTAAATGCCAAAAACCGACCAAAACCGTCGGTTTTGATCGGTTTTTGACCAACCTTAACCGTAACCGGCGGTTTCGGTTCGATACCCATGGTTTAACCGAACTGTGGGCAACCACTAGAGCTATATGCTCCACCACTAGTGGGGGAGTATGAACTCCTCCATGCCCTAAACTTGTTATTCACTTTTATTCAACAAAATATAAAAAACATCATTTAGGTGAAATGCCAAGTACACAACACTTCACCATACTTTAATTACACCAACAAACCATCAGATTTGTTGACTAAGTCATTTTGGTATCGCTATAACTTTCTCAAAATTAGTATGCACAACACTTCACCGTACTTTAATTACACCAACAAACCATCTGATTTGTTGACCAAGTCATGTTGGTAATGCTATAACTTTCTCAAAATCAATTTTTATATATATATATATATATGACAATTTTATTACAAAAGTTATAAGATTAGTTATAATGACTAAAATTGATATGATTTTAGAACCCTATTGTCTTTTTTTATAACTATATAAATTAAATCAACATTTAAATTAGAAAAAAATTTCATAAGAACAATAAAGATATTTTAAAATATTTTATAAATCAAATCAATATTTAAGTAGAATATTAAAAAAATTAATGAAATAAAGTATAAATAATTTTAACTTAATTTCATAGGGATAATAAGGATATTTTAAAAGATACATTAAATGTTGAAATAGAATATTTTATAATCACTTTGAAAAAATAACATCCATAACCACTTCATAAAAAGCATATGACAAAAGAGAGGTAATTTGGTCTTTTTGTGTGTAATTGTAAAAGAAATAAATAAAAGAAGAGTGGTGTTATTGACACACCTTCTACTGGTCTATTTATACCCCACTTTTGTAATTATATAATATTCTTTTTTTCTTTATCAAAATTACTTAAAGAGACATATAATTTAGGAAAGAAATCTACTGCAAAGTAAATATATTAAAATCTCATATTCCTTTTTCAAAAAAAAAACCCCAGTAATCTGTTTCTTCAAAAAAAAATTAACTCTTAAACCTAAAATCTGCTTCTTACATACATATAAAAAATTATATAAGAGTTTGAGAACGATATCAAGAATATATAAGTATTGTCTAAGAACGATATCAAACATCTTAAAGAAATGTCTAAGAATGACATAAAACAATAATTGTCTGATAATAATAGTAAGCATCTGGAAACAATTCATTCTCTGGAAATAAGTTTGAAGTTTATTTTTTCTTTAGAATGATATCTAGCTGTCGTTGTGTTGAAGTACCCTGTTTTTTTTTTCCATCATGAAATAAGAAGAATAAAAAAAGAAATAAGAAAACAAAAATTATATCAATCAATGGAGGTGAGAGAGATGTATATAGATACAGAGATCAAAGATAGAGAGATCATATTTGGTATGTATTAAATTTGAAAAATAAGTAATTTGGGTAGTTTTGGAAATAAACCAAAAAATTTAATAAAAACATTTAATTTTATTTAATTAAATCAAAAATTTAAAAGTGGGGCATGAATAGATTATTAAGGGGTGTGCCAATAGCACTACTCTAAAAGAAAATATGTTCACCAATTATAATCTTCCACATCACACCCTAAGAATTTTAATTATAATTTACTTTTAAAATAATAATAATAATAATAATAGCTGTTCAAAGGAAAAACAATAATAAAAATTTAAAAAGCATAACCATAAAAGCTATTAAAATGAAGAAACCAAATTCATTAAAGCTCCACCGGATTGATTCTATGGTGCGACGACCACTGAGATATATGCTCACCCCCCCCCCCCCCCCCCCCCCCCCCCCCCCCCCCAGTTATACTGTTCTGATTCCAGTCCTGTTCATAAGCGTCGACGATTCATGTTCCTAGAGTAGCAGCAAAGTACTATAGAAGCTTCTACTTCATTCTCCTCCATTTGACCGAGGAGATCTAATTTGATGGTAGTGTAATATTTTTTATTTTTTATTTTCAAACTATTTAGTTATTCATTTTTTATTAATTTTATATTTAATTAATTAAATAAAAAATGGACGTTTCATTCTTTCTGTTAAAGTTAACACTGATCCAGTGTTAGTCAACAGTTCAGAGGGAAGGTTTGTTTAATTAAAGCAACATTAAATGATGCATGTCATTTCACCTAAATTCAGGGTAAATTAATGCAATTTGCCTATGAATGAATTGTATTATTTGTTATTATGAACAAATATATTTTCTTAAGATTAACAAAATAAATAATTTTTTTTTATCATAATATAGTTTATTATAAAACAAGAATTAATTTTTTAAGTAAAGAATATCAATATACATATTAATTATTAAAAATAGTGAGATTCTTATAAAATATCAATATATGCATCATAGATTATTCTAAGAGCATTTTCAATGTAAAAGTTGTTTGCATACCAAAAATCGTTGACATGACAACAATGTTAAGATACTTACTTTCTATGTGGCATAAAGATAAACTTGATAGACAATCAATTCAAAATTTGGTTTCCAATGCTTCCGTTTAAAATATGTTTATTTTTAATGGCGTGTCCGATTTTCTTTTCTTTTTTCTTTTTATTTTATTTCCTTACCAAAAATAGATGAAAAATTAATATCAATTTTAATACTTGCTAAGTCAACCGAAAAAATAGTTGTGCAACAGACCGTCTAACCGTCTGAAAGTAGACGGTCATAGTTGACAATGTATAATATTTTTTTTGCCACATCAGCGTAAAGTTGAATATCCATGACTACATTGGAGATACATTTTTTAATATATTGTCTATTTATCCAATATGACGTTTTTTTTTTCCACAAACCACTATTGCATAGAAGATGCTTTAATAATTCAATAAATATAGCAATGACTTGTGGGTTTGGCTATACATAACTACTTCCTATCTATTTTTGGGTATTTTACAATAAAAATAATTAAATTGTGTTATGAAAATATTATTGGAGTGAATGCCTACATTCATAGAATCTATAATCTATATTAAGTAATATGCAAACTCTCCATGACCCCATCTCCCCACTATCTCTAAGTGTTTCAAATTTTATGATCTAATTTATGTCATTATTCTAATTCTTATGATATAATTCAAAGGAGAGGCTATAAAAAGGAGCCCATGATATTGTTCTACTTTTAGTTTTATAAAAAAATGTAGATTAACTAAAGAAGCTTTTTAGATAAACCAAAGGAGATACGTTTCCACACGCTTACCATGCACACACACATTATCATTCATTGTCTTAATATAGATTCGATTTAATGCCAACCACATCATCTAAGTAGGATAGCATATACACATAAGTTGATTAAATCAATTATAAGAGATTAGATTCCACCACTACTTCCAATCGTTATCGCGAATTTTTTTTTAATATCGTTAAGATAAGTGGAACAACCCATTTGAACTAATCAACCAATTAATAATGTATTGTTAGCTAAGAACTAATTAATTAAGAATGCATGGACTATGGGTTAGCTATGGACTATGGTTACTTCTAAATTAATAACATTCATCTGATCAACTAATCAGCTTGATTAAATTATTTTTCTTGCTTTTATATCCAAATTCAAATTAGAAATTGTTTAGACTGAGATGATGTTGGTCCGGTAAGTAAAACAGCACATATGCACCATGAGGTTTCTGGTTCGAGTCATTCCCCTCTAAAAAAACCCCGTATTTATGTAATAGTGTAATAACTATATATATAAAAAATAGATAGCTGTTTACAATCGGTTCTATTTGTTTCATTCTACTCCAATTGGGCAATGTAAACTTGTAACTTTGTTGCAAAGTTAAAAAGTTCTTGCGAGATTCAAGTACTACATTAATAAATTGTATACAATATAAGACCAATTGGGCAAAGAAAGTTGTACAAATTGTGAGATTATTCACGGCCAATCCACCCAAAAATCTAGAATTAATTAGCTTCTCTATATATATATATATATATATATATATATATAATTATTAATTTATTAGAGTTAATCTATGTGAGCTAGATCAGAAGGTGGATCAGTGGATGTAAATCTTACATTGAAAAAAAAAAGAACATAATATTAAGAAAGAGAATAGTAGTGTATATATATATATATATATATATATAATACTGATCTAATTAATTAAGATCTAGTACCTTGCGAGATTAAACCTCACATCAAGAGAGAGGGGCAGATCGATGGCTGCTCCCACTTTTAGGATATGGCTCCCCACATTTTAGGAATTTTTTTGGTGGGATAAATATTTATAACTATCAAAGCTTCAACCTTAATGGTGGAACTTCCACTTGATAAAACTCTAACCACCAAGGTAAAAGGCCATCAGTTATCTGTAATCAATAGTTAGATTTTTATTTTCACTTTTAATATTTTTAATTACATTTTATTATATTTAACTGTTTTAGATCAGAACAAAACAATTGACAAGATGAAGTTGGTTTGATAGTAAATTTCTTATACCTCTGCAACAATGGATTCCAAAAAAAAACCTCAAATTAATATATCGTTTATAAAACGGTGTAATACTTTAAAAGAAAAAGTCTGCACAAAATCATATCGGTATGTAAGAGAATCTAAATACATTAATTAAACTAACAAAAATTGGTCAAACCGAGAAGAATCCACAAAAAGTAAAAAACTGCTGGACAGTGGTTCATTTTTAATTCACTTATATATAACCTTAATTCATTTGTTCTCCAATATGGCGACACTACAAAAATATTCCACTTTTAATTTACATAAATATATTTGTTCCACTACCTGCATGCATGCATGCATGAAAGTAATTTCTAAAAGATATGTTGCTTTTTTTTTTTTTTATCTTAATGATATGATAACTGAATTAGCGTTACCTTGCAATCTTATACGGTTTGTAATTTATACTAAATTAAAAATAAGTTAGCCAATTTGATGAGCGATTAACTTTTACAAATGATCAAATATCAATTATCAACATTCAAGGTGCGAAATGATTGAAATTATAAAGTATAGTTAAGCTTTGAAACCTTTGGAATCTTTGGAATATTCTACCAAGATGCCTTAAATTAGTCGGAGCTTTTGATACAGAGACAAAGCTAACATGATTTTATATAAATCTCCACATACCACAAATGCTCCTTATCATGATTTTCATAGTGCACTTGATTTTACAATAATTATGCATTTAAAGTTGCACAATCATCCACTTTGGTTGGCTTTATACCCTTGCACTATCAGTTGGTCTTTCGTGTATACCAACTTACAACTTCCACAACTTTTTCTTTTATAATCTCTCTTCCCTTGTTCTTTTTGTTTTCATTCATTAATTTATATATTTTTTTGATATTTTACCCGCGATAAAATTTAGCAGGTGTGGGTGGTTTCCACCCACAGGTTTTTGGCTATACCTATATCCTATATCTGCCCGTTTACTTTTGAAATTTATATGAGTTTGTGAGTGTCACACCCGTAAATTCGTAAAAAATTATAATATATATATATATATATTATTTAAAATGTTATAAATTTAAAGACTAAATGAAACCTAAAATTAAGAAAGAATAAAGAAATTACTTATCTACTTTTTCCAAGCCAGCTCTTTACAACATATCGACCTGGTCAATTTATATATAAGTAAGAATTGATCTCTTCACTCATCGATTTATATAAGTCATTTAAACTTTGTAGTGGTTGTCTCCACTTGAGTTGTATCATACCCAGCATTTTCATGGTGGGTATGGTAGCCAATTCATTATTGTTTTTTTTAGCTATATATTTGTCATTGTCTAACTTCATATTTGTTCCACCACCTGAAGTACCCTGACAAAAGGTGATTTTTGAACATAAACAAATACTTCCCACGATATTGGAACTTCGACGTTTTATGTTGCTGTATACTTCTCAATTTTTTTCTTGTTCATAAAAGCTATTGTGAGTGGGATTTTTATATACATTTTAACCGTATTCGTAGAATACCAATCAAATTTAGTTCAATCTTAATTCAATGATCAATTTTATTACAAAAGTATCTATAAATAATTAACAACCGGATCTTTAGATTTTAATTCATACTGTTTAATAAATTAAAATTTGAATTATTTGTAAGATCAACTTGCTTAATTGTGATATAGCACATGAAAATACATTAGAATATAATAAACAAATCAAATAGAAACAACAATGGAAGTGCTGCTCTTCATGGTGATAATAAGTTGATAACAAATATAAAAGTAAGTAAAACTTCATAAATAACTCCATGCACGTTCATGATTATTTTAAGAGTAATTAGGATGCCAAAAAAAAAAAAAAATTTGTCAAACGTCATGCCTAACGATGTAGTATGTGAACGGTCTTATTTTAATATAATAGTGCCCCTTGCAATTATTGAAGAGACAAAAGTTATTTTTTTATGAATTTTTTTTTAATAAAATTTGATTTCCTAGTCTTTATTGGGACCATTCAGACAAGATCTTAAAATTTGTGGATACCAAAATGATAGAAGGGGGAATTATATGAGTAAATAGTAGATAACAAATTGATATTAGGTTGTTTTAGTATTAGCAAGAACCAGTTGACCATTTGTTGACTCCATTAAATTCTAATAAATTAGAGTTATATTTGGTATTTAATTTACACATATAATTTTAATTTTTAAATATTATAATAATTCGAGGTTTTGAGGGAGGGAGAGCGACTGGAACCCATAATGTAAAGCGAAGGCTGCAACCATCGAATGTACAACCATACTAGGCTTGTTTACTATGAGTTTGTTTTGTTGTTGCTTTGGATAAATATTGAATGAACTTATTTTTCATTTCTTTTTTTTATCAAAATTGAATGAAATTCCTTCTTCTTCTTTTTTTATTTAAAAATAAAAAACAAAAACTACACCGATAAGTGATATATGCTATTATATAAATATATAAATATATAAATATATATATATATATATATATATTCTATATGGATATTATTATGAAATGATTAACTTTCCCATTACACAATACACAGCTTACGTGCTTCTACATCATTTCCACAATATTATGAAAAGAGAAATGTATAAACCACATAACACGAGCGCATTAAAACGTTGAAGAAAATTAAGTTCAAGAAATAATCATTCAGCAACGATCATAACTTGCTTCAGTGAGAGAAATGCGAAAAAGATTGGTGGGAACCAACGTACGCATTATAATATTTAGTGCAACAAAGATTGTAATGATAATCAGTCTTATTTATAAACATATATACAGAAAAACAATTATTGGGTAGTCAAGATCATTGATCATTATTGAGCATATATGCAAGGCCTTCGAATACGATTTGGTAAGTCTGAAAAGGCACAACAAAACACTCTACTGCTGTGTGTCCATATATATGATAGTGGTGAATGGTGATGTATACATACAAAAAGGGGCTGTGGATATGTTGTTTGTGGTTTGTGGTGGTGGAAAGTGCCATGAGTAGTCAAAGCATAAAGAGTAACGCATCAAAATGATGTTTCTAGAGACAATTGTTAGTGGAAATGCTTCACCAATCCACCATCTCTCGAGTTGTAATAACGTCAAAAACATGGACACAAATATGGTTGACCCAGATTGGGCCCATATAAGATATATATAGTGCATGTAATAGTAGGTTGTACAATTTTTTTATTATTCAAAATTCTTTCTAAATGATATATGTATATATATATATATATATGTATATATATATATAGACATATAGTATGTGAATTCTACATGCTATATAGATTATGGATGATAGTCCTGATACTGTAAATAATGTATCGGTTACAACTCATACGCCACTTCATTTGGATATAAATTTGGATGCTCCTAGAATCACTCAAGATATATCTACCAACACACAAAAACAAGAGTTATGGGCCACCAATTAAGAAAAATATAATGTTGAGGACTAATGGCGGATTAACTAACTTTATAATGTAATATTACTGTTCATTGATGTGAAAAAGACTATGTATATAAGTTTTCACCAATAGAATTACTATACTGGTATAGGCACTTTCGCTTACCGGATAAGATATAGAGTGGTGCTATTGGTACACCCCCTACTGATCTATTCATGCCTCACTTTTTAAAATTTTGATTTAATTAAATAAAATTGAATGTTTTTATTAAATTTTTTGGTTTATTTCCAAAACTATCCATTTTACTTATTTTTCAAACTTAATACATACCATTTATGATTTCTCTATCTCTTATCTCTGTATTTGTATACATCTCTCTCACCTCCTATTGATTGATTTAATTTTTTTCTTCTTATTTCTTTTTTTTTAGTTTTTTTTTCTTCTTATTTCATGGTGGAAATGAAAAAATAAAAAATAATAGGGTACTTCAACACAACGACAGCTTGATATCATTCTAAAAAAAAAATAAACTTCAAACTTATCTCCAGAGAATAAATTGTTTTCAGATGCTTACTGTCATTGTCAAACAATTCTTCGCTTTATGTCATTCTCAGACAATTCGTTAAGATGTTTGATATCGTTCTTAGATAATTCTTCTATATTCTTGATATCGTTCTCAAACCCTTTCATAATATTTTAGATGTATGTAAGAAGCATATTTTAGGGTTTAAGAGTTAAATTTTTTTTTTGAAGAAACAGATTATTGGGTTTTTTCTTTTTTGAAAAGGAATATGAGATTTTAATAGATTTACTTTGTAGAAGATTTCTTTCCTAAATTGTATGTCTCTTTAAGTAATTTTGATAAAGGAAAAAAAATATTATATAATTAAAAAAAGGGGGTATGAATAGATCAGTAGATGGTGTGTCAATAGTACTACTCTAAGATATATTTATTAATTAATGAAAATACCAAAATGTCCTTTTAGGTAAGATCATGTTAAATCGGTTTGTACCATTTCGAAAATACACAAATGCCAACCAACATCTTAAGAAATACGTACACAAAACAACCATGTTGTTAGTTTTTTATTATTTTATTATTTTTTTTTATGAACATGATGTTATTGGAGAAAATCGATGTCCATGCCCTTAGCACCTATTGCTGTAACATCTCTAAACAATTCATCAAACTTGAATGCATGCTCTAAACCCTTCAAGCAAAATTTCAATATTTCTTGATATTTCCATTATCATTTTTAAGTTAGAAATCTAAATTATAATAATAAATAATTTGTTTATACTACCTACTCTCTTCTCTTATCAATGAATTCCAAAGTCGCCACTTTTATTCACAATGACCCAATAATTTTTTAATTGTTTAAAATCATATATATGTTCTACCCAATTATATATCTTATTAAAGTTTTCAATAAAGTTTTTTCCAAACTTATTTGCTCAAAGGTGTTCCATCTCTATTTCCGACCCTACCTTGTTCAATAGCCAAATAAACCAAAATCTCACCTGTTCTTGGCTCACATACCGCTTTTGCTAATCTTTTCCTTGTGTTCACTAAAGGTTAGTGAGATTCCTTTAGCGAGATTTGGTATTCGGTCAAAACCGTATCTGATTCATATATACTCAATTTTCATTTTTTTATAATTAGATTGACTCGTGAAAATAGGTTGACTCGATCTGCTCGAATATGATTTTTCTGGTTCGATTCGATTCAGTTCAATACGGTTTTAAGCCTTTTGCGCCTTTTGAACATTTTACATAATTTTTTTCACTATATAGGCCTTTTGGGCAATAAATTGATTTTCATGTTTGATAAAATATGCACATATTACAACCTATTTATATATAATCTAACACCAACTATTAAAAAAATTATTTTACTTAATTAGAAATATATATATATATATATATAAAAATTTCAGTTAGGGTTTTTAAAATTTTCATCCAGACGGTAAGGGTGACTTTGCGAGCGGTGAGAGGGTGTTAATATAACTTCATCAGTACGTTGGATGTGGACCATTAGATTTATATATTTTGACTCAAAGTGTATTCACTTGTCAAAACTTCTCCATAATCAGTGGTCCACATCTAACGTACTGCTATAAGTTATGTCAATACGCACTGATGAGAAAATAACTATATAAATATAAATAAATATATATATATATATATATATATATATACTGTTAAAAAACAGAGACAATATTTAATAAAAATAATATATATTAACTTGACAAAATTTTATAGGTATCTTTTCATAACCCATTAAATTATAGGGCCATTAAATTTATCCATTGCCAGTAATGATATTGTTCTTGTCAACATTTTCATTTTGCGGATAAAAATCCTTTTGAATAAGTTTTCAATAGAATTTTGAAAGCCGACAGAAAAAAGTAGATCAGAGATACAGGTAGAGAAGAGAGAGAGAGAATCAGAGAGCAATTTAGAAGAAAGAAAATTGGAAGAGATAAAAGGTCATCGGTGAGTAACGAGAACATCCATATTAATCACAAAATTTTACATGTTTAAATTAGAAATATGGAATTTATTTATTTTTTTATGACAAAATGGATTTACATGATGAAATTTACAAAATGGAATTATATTCTGAAATTATAGAATTTTATACGATGAATTTTTTTTTTTTTAAATTATAATTGATAACAAATTCGTCAATTTCTATCTAAAACTTTTAACTTTCTCCCTCTAACTTCTAATTTTCTCAAGTCCGAAAATGATGAAAGGCGCATATGGAGATTTGGGAAATAAGAAGAGAGAAAAATCTAATGGAAAGGGTGATTAGAGAGAAACCTAGCGAGGGAGAGAAGATTTTTTTTAGTTTACACCATGGCTAAAGTTTATAAGAACAATAAAAATTATTGGAATTCCCATAAGAAATCTCTTATTTTAACTCAAAGTAAACACCTTAATAAAATCCATCGAATTTAATGAATTTCGATTTGATTTTTTATTTTCTGAATTATATATTCAAGGAAATCTAAGTGTAAACTTAATAGTTGTAGTGCTAGAAAAAATTTCAAATTTTATTTACACGTAGATTTCATTGAATTTATCGGCCACGAAGGAAAAAAAAACGATATCCAAATTCATTACAATCGATTGATTGATTTCATCAAGGTCTACTTTATTAGTTTTTAGCAACTTTTAGAATTTCAAATAAAAGAACATAACAATTAGTAGCCATAGGGTTATAATGTAAATTATTTGCTTTCAGAGGTTTTTGTATAAAAGATCGATCAATCAACACATATTTAGACGTTAGATGGAAAAATAAAACATGTCATTCAGGTTTCATTCATCGTTCAATCTT
The DNA here is from genome assembly GCA_033220585.1 of Dipteronia sinensis. Lineage (NCBI taxonomy): Eukaryota > Viridiplantae > Streptophyta > Magnoliopsida > Sapindales > Sapindaceae > Dipteronia > Dipteronia sinensis. The sequence continues at coordinate 13,972,257 of CM065638.1, read as the reverse complement.
CATAAAATTCATACTTATACAATCTTCAGATTCCACACCTCTTGGTTAAAAAAACAAGCAAATTAACAAAATGATGTAGAAGAAACACAAGAAATAGAGAATAAGGGAGGTCTAGGGTTAGGGTTAGGAATAGGAAAATAAAGAAATTAGAGGAAAGAAGGGAAACTACAGAATATATATAGGAGAAAACAGAAGGGAGAAAAATAGAGAGGAGAGTTCAATTCAATTTTATTTCCTCAAATCAAAGTTTGCCTAATAAATACATTGTGAGCCTTATTTATAGGCCAACCCCATTCGAATAAAGCTATAATTCCCTAAAATATATTCCCATTCTCCATATAAAAGGAACGTAAGAAAGCAATAGGGTGCAATCTCACTTACCTCTGGGCCTTAAAATCAAGCACATGCACTTACAGATCCAGAGATTTACTCTTCCAGGCATACAGCTCCTCACATGTCTCCCAACTGCAAAGTGAAAATCCAGAGAATACACAGAAAAAATTGTGGGGGGCTTGGAAGCAAAAAGGTAAAAACCTTACATTTTGTATAATACTTCACCCTATTTTAGGCAAACATAAGTAAGTTGATCCCCCTGATTACTTTCACATGTAAAACATTAACCAATTCAAAGGAAAAAAGAAAAAAAAATATTCAGTTTTTAAGGTAACAAGGAAGAAAGCAAGAGGGGCATAACAAAGGGAAAGAGCCATATAATTACAAACAGAGCAGCAAGAAACAATAAGAAATATCAGGTCAATATAGACAAAAATGACAGACTAGCTTACCAAGAAAGTGAACGAGCATGAAATACAACAAATTGTCAACGTCTCCCCAAAATTGAATGTTAGAAACTCCTAATCAGCCAATTACCTATCTGTAGCAATCTTCAGAACCCAATGACATCAGATCCTATATAGTTTCTCAATACTGCACAAGAGATGCTCGGAAAAGATCACCCGAAATATGACTTCCGAATCTCCAATCCAGATGATATTGGAAATCTTATATTCCTCATGATTCTTTTGAAAGAAAAAAATTAATCTCTTTGCGATAAATGGCTTCATGATGATTGATGTATTAGCCTTGGGGTTGGGAGACCACATGGGTTTTCTTCACCAAGATTCAACGCTTTCTAGAGAAAAAGAGCATGGCACCCAAAAACGGTTACAGAATTTTTTTTCCCTGTTTCTGCAAACTTTACAACACACTAATTTTAAGCATGTAGCATTACTCTTGGTGAGTAAAGCATGTCTCAAGTTTTGAATCTTTGTAATTATAGACAATCAACCTTTGGGATGTAACCTTCCCTCTTCATCTCTTCATTCAACAAGTCAAAAACTTGGAAAACTTTTGGTGAACTAAGATTTATATCATTACCAGCATGAAACTCAAGAATTTGGTCATCGATTTCAATCCAGCTACAACCAGGTGTCTTATTGACACCTCTTTGTTTCATCAATGCCCTCATTTTTGCTGATTCATCCCACATTCTCAAATTCGCATAAATTTTTGAAGAAATAACATAGTTCCCAGAACTTGTAGGCTTGATGTCCTGAAGCAATTGCATCACCCACTGACTGACATCAACATTCTTCCGCTTCTGGCACGCACCAAGCAATGCCCCTAATACTATTTCATCTGGTTTTTCAGGCATCTTCTCAATAAAATCCCAAGCTTCATGCAGATGACCTGCACGTGCTAAAAGATCGACCATGCAAGAGTAATGCTCAATTCTTGGAATTAACCCAAATGACAAGCTCATCAAATCAAACAAACGACGGCCTTCATCAACCAATCCAGCATGAACACATGCAGAAAGAACACCTACAAAAGTAATTTCATTTGGGCTGGCATCCTCACCCTCCTTTGACATGCGCTCAAACAGTGACAAGGCTTCATAGGCTTGTCCATGAAAAGCAAGTGCCGTGATCATGGCATTCCAAGAGACCTCATTTTTCAAGGGCATGCCTTCAAAAACTCGTAGTGCACTGTCTATGCTACCACACTTAGCATACATATCAATCAAGGCAGTAGCAACATAAATATCGTCTTGTAAGCCTCTTTCTGATGCATATGTATCAACCCATTTCCCTACGTCAAGGGCCCCGATAGAGGCACTTGCAGAGAGTATTCCAATCAATGTAATTTTATCCGGATTAACTCCTGCCTCTTTCATGCCATTAAATAGCATAATTGCTTCATTCGACAAACCATTTTGTGCATATCTGTCAAACATTTGTTAAACAGCTCATAAATACAAACTCAGCAGACAAAGTTACTTCGTATAAGATTTATTTAAACTTTGTTAAACTTTGTACTCAGATAAGAATATGGCACATACAGATTATTTGATATGATGGGATTACTTTGACTTGAGGAAGCTTTACCCAATATATATATATATATATATATATATATATAACAAATTAGTTTCAGTTTAGCACAATCTGAGCTGAAATGCAAGCAGGAATAATTCAAATAAACCTGTATCCTGTCTAGGTAAGTTTATTTGCACATGGTTCAACCAAATTTCAAATCAAGTGCACTAGAACATCATGGAATGTTTCAAATGCAAGGTTCCTGAAAGGAATGTTTCGAATATAATCCTACCCTTTAAAAGTCTTACATTAAGTGTCCGCTATCATGGCTCCAACTCTCCTTCTTACACTCGTCAGCTCAGCCCCAGATTTCAACCATTTCATGAAGAATTGAAAGGTACAATTAATTGTTTCCAAGATAATAACTGGAATGAATCATTACATACTAGAGAGGAAAATGCAGGAACGGAAAATTACAGCCCACGCCATTTCCCATAACACTGTATAAGTCAAAGCTTGAGTCATTAACTCAATTTAATTGGCAGCAATATCAAATATTAAATGAAAACAGAATTCATTCTATACCTATAATAGATGAAAACTTATTATAAAAGAATATTACTAGAAAGGAAAGATGACAGAATTCCATTTTCTCCATGAACATCAGTAATTGTAATTATAATTAATGACCAAAACTTAAGTCACCAATCAGTGAAATGAAAGGTCTCCTCCAGATTTGTAATATGTAATGGAAAAAAAAAATACTTGGCTTGGTGACAGGTGTATGCAGATCAATCCCAGTCATATTTTACTTCAAAGAGGATCTTTAATAATTAAGAGTATAAAATAGTAAACAAAGTACAAATGAAAAGAAATACTTACACTGTGATCATGGCATTCCATGTAACCACATCCTTAGTAACCATTCCATCAAAAACTCTCCTTGCAGACACTAAATCCCCACATTTGCCATACATATTAATCAAGGCAGACCCCATAAACGAGTTCAACTCCATTTTATTCTCCATCACAAACCCTTCCACCCACCTCCCTAAGCCAATATCGTCCAAGTCGCCACACGAGCCAAGTACGCTCACTAACGTCGTTTCATCTGGCCAAAACCCCTCGTCTCTCATTTCATCAAACAACTCCACCGCATCCCTCGCATATCCCATCTTCGAGTATCCTGAAATCATCGAATTCCACGACACCAAGTCTCTCACACGAATTTCATCGAACACCTTACGTGAACTCCCCAACTCACCACATCTTGCATACATTGTAATCAATGAATGACTCACATGACCATCAACATCCAATCCAATCTTAAACACTGAAGAATGTGCAGCAAGACCATGACTCAACGCTAAAAGATTGGCACACGATATAAACAAAAATGGGTAAGTGAAATTATTTGGTTTCAATCCTAGATTTTTCATTTGGAAGTAAAAGTGGAGCGTATGAGAGTATTTTCGCCAAGTGGTGGTTAGGCCACGGATCATGACATTAAAAGCGTACTCATTGGGTCTTGGGATGTGGTGGAAGACAAGGGAAGCGTAGGTGAAATCTTGGAGGTCAATGATTTTGGAGAGAAGAAAGTTGGGTCTTTGTACAGAGTTTATAAGCATTTGAGTGTGGATTTGTTCAATTAGTTTTGTGGATACACATTTCTTCAATAGAGTTTGTAGTTTCTCTGTTATAGATTCCAAAGGGACTTTTGCTCTCAGAAGCATTTCCAGTGACAGCATTTTTACTCAGGTATTGGCTACTTATAAGGGGTGGGCACAGTTCATTGAACCGAACCGAATCGACCCAAACCGAACCGAAATATGGTGTTTAGTTCGGTTTTAAGGTTGAGTTCGGTTCAATTCGGTTCAAACCAAATGAACCGCATAAAATATGGTTCGGTTTTGGTTTTGGACTTTCTAAAACCGAACCGAACCGACGAACCGAACTATAAATACAAAAAAAAAACAAATTTTATTATTGATTGTATATTAGATTATTTATGTATGATCTTATTTTATTTTGAACTTCTATCATTCTATGTAATGTATGTAATGAATTTGGTAGAATGGTAACTATTGAGCATGTACTTATGATTGAATTGAACTAAATTTGATTAGTTAAATAGTAATGTAGTCTATTTAGATGTGTTTTAAATGTAAGAGATTGTTAAAAAAAAAAGCCCAAAATCAATTGTCCAAAGACAAAAGGTCTAAATACAAAAATAGGACTGTTAAAGGATACAAAAATTAAAAAAATATATAAAAAAACCTCAAAGCCCAATAGGCCCAAAACCGAATTGAACCGAACCGAACCGAACCGAACCGAGATAAAGGTGTTCGGTTCAATTCGGTTCTGTAGTCCAATACGGTTCAAACCGATTCAAGTTTTCAAAAACCGAAAATATAACGGTTTAATATGGTTTTGACCAAAACCGAACCGAACCGAACCGCGCCCACCCTTAGCTACTTATGTGCCCTACTCATAACTCATGAAAACTGCGACTAATTATGAACAAATTTCACAAATAGAAAATTTGTTCTAGATTATAATCATGACTGTTCAATCTCAAGACTTAAAACAATTATAAATCTCTAAAATTAAATAATGGAGAGAAATACCGTAAATATATCCGTTGCCACACCCATCAAAGGAGTAGCGAAAAAAAAAAAACAAATAAATTAAATACATTGGACTCCCCCCAAAATTTGACATATATCTTGAAAAAAATATATATTTAGCTACTCAGACGTCTTCTAATCTTAAAATTAAACTCATAAAAAAACACAAATTGACCTTAGTTATTAAAACTTATAAATGAAATAATATTTTTATAAAAAAAAAATAAGAAATAAAGGTAAAGGATAGTGTATATATATAATTTAAATTTTAGAAACAATTTATTATTATAAACTTTAAATTTAAAATACAGTAAAAAAAATTAAAATGAGCATTATTTAAAAATTAAATTTTTTTATTTACTTTAAAAATAGTAAAAAAAGTTAAAAATGAAAATAATTTAAAATTTTCAAAATAGTTTTTTATTTTTCCATTTACATTCCATTGAAAATATTATTTTCAATTAATTTAATTTAATTGTTTTTTTATAAAAAAAGATTATCTTCATTTTTTTATTTTAATAGCTAAGGGTAATTGAGTCTTTTTATTAGTTCAATTTTAGAGCAGTAGAGGTCTGAGTAGATAAATGTCTACTTGCTCTTTAGGTGTATTTAATTATTTATTACCAAACTTTACCCCTATTAAAAAAATATTATATTATACTTGATTAATATTATAAATATATTAATTTTTTCAATATATATATATATATATATATATATCTATTAATACATTACATTATATTATGTTAACTTTAAAGCTTTTAATGCTTAATTTTGTTATAATAAACACTTTGGAGTTCTACAACTATCACGATATGATTTGGTAGTAAAAATATTCATTCAATCTAACAATGTCTCACAGTCATCATGTCACTACATTTGGTATTAAATAATAATAATAATAAAAATAATAATAATAATAAAACTTATTGAATTCTAACAAATTTTTATGTGAATGTGTTAAGGTAAAGTTTTAAATATTAAACATGTAACAAAAGATACTATGCAAAAATGTAACAAGACTTTCTCTTTTCAAAAAACAAAATGTATGACTCTGAAGAAATGATTTTAAATGCATGGAGAGGCAACAAATCAAGCTATGGATCAAAGGATATACTCATAAAACTTAGAGTAAACAAAACTAGTTTTAGGATTACTTGTTCATTATATTGTAAACCGGTTTATGTTTGCATATTATTTGAATTTCTTAATTCAAATGAGCTTAGTTTAAACTTTAGGATCTATTAATCATGTTTATTTATTATCAAATGTGTTCCCGAATCTCATTTAGATTGGCTGAGACTTAAAATTTTTATCTGAACATTAAAAACCAATTTAGAGTGCATAGTAGCCAATCAGAGGTATAAATGAAAGTTTCTACACTTACAGAGATTAAACCGTAATTATTATAGTGGCCAACCTAATAATATTCTAAGAGCTTACAAACTTTCTATCTTCAATATGAAGTCTCCTAGTGATGTTTGAGCCTATTTAAGTCTTCAAAAATCATATCAAATATATTCTTGAGTTTTAATTTTCATATCTACTTTTGAGATCGTTTATTTTTTGTCTTAAGACGAAACAGTTTTGAATTTTACGTAGAACTCTTGCTCCAATTTATTTTGATTAATGCACTAATGGAAAGACAATTTTGATGCATTTATGACGAATTAAGGACCAAAAGACCTAATACTCATAAGTCAAGTAAAAAGTGATGATTTTTGAAAATTTAGGACCAAACTTATATCCCTTTAATTAAAATATCATAATATACATGTCACCCTACAACCATAATATTCTTGGTGTCGTGTATTTTTTTTTCGAATGGGCTTAATTACAGCATATGCAACTTTTACTTAAAAATTGCGCTAACATCTTCTACCGTTAGTGTTGCACCGTTAGAAGTTAATGGTTGAGGGGCAATTTTCATGATTTTGTGTGTGTGGAATCTAATTAAAAATGATTTAAATTGACGAAAAGAAGGTGTTCATTTTTGTTTTGTTTTGTTTTTTGTTTTTTTGGAATTTGATTGAGAAAGATTGAAGTTGATGGATCTATGTTTAAGATGCTAGAAGATGAATATATATTTGAGTTTAAAATGGTAGAAGATGGATCCGTGTTTGAATGTTTGATTATGTCATATTAATAACATTGCCTTTTACTCATTTATTTCTTTGTTCTTTGCAGGGTATTTCTGCTCAGAGCACCGAATGTTGGATTCACAGGCTAGTGACTGTGTAGATTTCAACTCGGCTTCTAGATTCTTGACATTTAACCTATTCTCTTTGCTCATATATTAGAAGAAATAATTTCCCTTTCTTTGGATGTACTTTCTTGTAGACGATTGTTGAAGTTAATATGTCATGGCTTATCTAGTGATGTATCATAATAGCCTGTTGATATGTTACTAGATCATATTGTTGAAGTGCAATGAATTGGAATTTAACTTTTAGTTGTTTAATAATTTTGTGATGTCATACTTTTGCAAATGAGATTGTTGGAATAGATAAATACGTATGATGTTTTAGCAATAAATTTTATTCAAAGAGACCAAAAAAAGACCAAGAACCAGATACAAAAGAAACCAAAAAGGCACGACCCAAAGACACCACAAAACCCCACCCCTAGCTAGGTCTGACAAAGCTCTAAACAGCAACACACTTAGCTGCAACAAAAATCTAGAATCCCTCAAGAACAAACAAAACACAGCCCAAAGCCCAAACTAAAACAGACCAAAAATTAGGAAAAACCCACCCATCATTAAAAACCTAAACTCAAGAGAACTCAAAGCCCAATAGACTTGTGATTTTGCACCAACTTTCTCACCAAGTCTCAAAACCCATTATCGTTAATAGCCTCCCTCCTAGAAATAATCTCAAGCAACTCCTTCATCCCTATTGAAATTGAGACCAAGGGCCATTCCTTTTTCCAATACTTCTGTGACTTTATCCTCCTAGTTCCACTCCTCAATAATATTTAACTATGATTTATGATTCTTCTGATTTGAACAAGCACTAGAGCTCCTTAGAATCATGTTGTGACTCTTTAATAAAACCTTACCACTTATCCATCTTCTTTCTTTGTAATACTAGACGAAACCATTAATAAACCTCTTACCATGGACCCATCTTTTTCGAACCAGCCTCTCACAATGGTTACCTCTAGTTTGGCTAGTCAGCACCCCATTTCTAATAGCCTGAAAAATCTCTGTTGGGCCATTCAAACCTCCATTAACATAGTCAGAAACACTGATCATGAAACTAATGTGTAAATTAGTAAACCAGCTTTCACAACCCCTATCTTCTTTTAAACTCTTTTCTGATGGACATTTAACTCTTGAGTCAGAAGAACTAAACTCCTGGCCTAAATTAGATTTAGTAAACTTCGCCATTTTCACCCTACCGCCCCTCAAGAGTTTGGAATTAAAAAACAAGACCCCACTATTCATTCTTTTTCAGAAGCAAACGACAAAAATCCCTCCCCACGAAACTTTCTATTGTCTGGTTCCTTTAGGAGAATCATAATCCAAGACAATATTTGAAAAGAAAGGTTTTCCATACTTTCTCTTTGAACCTCGAAACCCACACCTTCGTGTGACATCAAAAACAATATCACCATCTAGCTCTGCCACCTTTTTGTCTATAAGCTGAAATAAGATAGGGTTGATTACCATATTAACTAACTCATAGCTGGAATTACCAGAATTGTGCAAGACCAGATCCACCTCACTTTGTCTTGTCTTCTTGACCATGTTTTTTTGCCTTACCAACTAACACAAGTCGTTAGTGTACGTCAAAAGATTGTTCTTTGTATTTTTCTACCTCTCAAGTGCATGAGTCAAAAGACAAGTATAGAACCAAGCAAGGGTATCATTCCGTAGGGAGGTGTCATCCATCAACCATCTCAAATTTTAGAGTTAATTGAAAGCAATATAAATAGAACATGAAGATGGTGAGAAAGGTGCGTGTGAAGTGAATGCAGTGTGCTGTTATGTGGGGGACATGGAAGTGAAATATACTTAAAACTAAGGATAAAAATGTAACCGGCTGCTTGCCTTTCTAAATTAATCTATTCATAAATTAAGTTAATATACTCCTAAATGCAAGACACCCTATGTTACAAAAATAAATGTGGCTTAGAGAGATGCAAGATAATGGTCCTACAAGGTACATAAGTTCACCATACTCAAATGCAAATATATTTGATTGTTAAGCATTAAACATATTCAATTCAAATCAAGGGTTCATTCTCGCCTCAATCCAACTTAGGGTATCCATTCATTTGAGCTAAAGGTTGAAGAGTGTGTTGAAAGCCCTCGAAACATTAAACCGTGTTGGTTTTCAAATAAGCAAACAAAAATAATAATATCCTTGCAAGTGCAAAAATCGTAAACGATAGCATAGCGGAAAAGCAAGGATCGTTCCCACAGATAATTAATTACCTACTAAAATATCGAGTTTATAAATATGACACTTTAGGACTTTAATCTAACTAAAAATATAAAAACAAAGACTCTAAACACACACACACACACACACACACGAAAGGGGTTTTTTGAATTGACTATAAAAACTAAGAAAATTAAATAACAGGAAATAAAACACAATAGAAATTTAATGAGGAAAAATATATGGAAAAACACTAGTTAGGAACTCATATCTACCACTAAACAATCCTTCAATCCATAAACAATAATGAAGCTAAAGATGTCAAACATGGTGAAGATATTCACAACAAGGCGGTGGGTATTCCACAGAAGTTGTATCGATTCACTATTAGTTAGTATGTAGATTGCATGGTATTTCCATAAAAACTTGTATTCCAAATTATAACCTAGTATGGGTATTTACTAGATTTAATAATTGGAACCCATTAAGAACCAAGAGAATATGAATATAATATGAACCCTAAAACATGGTATTTATTCTAGGCTATTCAAGAATCAATTTCCCTTAATTGGTTCGTAATTTAATTAATTGTTGCATGTAAGAATATGTTTGTATGGTATTCGAACTTTATCCTCCAACATAGACTCTATAATCAAATAAACATGCTTCTGAGGTGATCAATCAAAGAAACAAAATAATAGAGTAACAATTCTTATGAAATTAAAATCATCATGTTGAGAAAATAATGCTTCATTAAACAAAACTTGTATACATAATTGAAATCATGTTTAGCGCTTCAAGAGAGCCCTAACTAACAATACAATTAGTTATACATAAAAACTAGAAAAATAAATAAAAATATACAATCTAAAGAAAGGTAGAAGAAAAGAACCTTGATGGAGTCTTCAATCTTTAATCTTCAACTCTCCATTTTTTTCTCTTGTAGAAAACTCTTTGTATTTATAGGTGACTTCTCCTTGTGAGCTCCCAATTCTTCTTATTTTTAGGAAATCCACCAAGTAGGAAGGTAAAATGAATCAAGGAATGAGAAGTCTTTCATAAATTGGATTTCCTCTTTTGATGAATGACTCATATTTTGAGTTTGGGAAGTTTTGGAATAAGTTTGGACCAAGACCAATTCGGAGTGGAAATCCCCCAAAAATAAGCAACAACTGATGTGGGGACCGCTGTGGGGGTCACAATGCTCTTGACAGTGGAATTCACCGGAGATGTATCGATGTGCAATTGCATAGCAATTGGGACAGCATTTGGCAAAGCGAGATCCTTCGGTATTGGACCGATATGTGTACCGTTATGCAATTACATCGGGCTCTTAACAGTTGAACACATTGATATTGGTCACTATAAGACATGCTTTGCAAAGCGAAACTGTCTTGATGGCGGAATTCTTCTAGTCCTGGTTGTTGTGCCTTCCACAACTGCTATGCATACCGATGTGGTAGGCATATCAGTTTTGACAGCAGTTTTGTTCTCCAACTTTGACCTTCGGTTACTTAAACTGGCTATAACTTACTCAAGAAAAATCGGATTGATGAACCATAAAGTGCGCCGGAAACTAGACATTCGGGGCTTTGTGAAAATTTGTGGATCTCAACCTGATTCGATCTGAGAAGGGAGATGTGGTCTTTACAAGTTGGACGTGCTGCAAAAGCATTTCTCTAAACTTTCTCTAAAATCACCTTTTTACTAGGGCTGTCAAAACAGGTCAACGGATCGACACAACCCGTTTACTTAAACGGATCAACCCGATTTGCCTCAACCTGACACGACCCGTTTAAGTAAACGGGTCAGCCCCATGTAACACGACACGATCCGTTTACTTAAACGGGTTATGCGGGTTGACCCGTGATTGGATTAAAATCGGGTTGGGTCATACTAGTTGATTGACCCGTTTATTTGACAAATCAAATTTAAGACAAATTCAATTTAAATTTTCAATTTTCAAACCATACACAATTAAATACACAAATATAAAATATACAATAGTCCATAAAAAAGTTGAAAACAAGTGAATACGTAAATATTAAAGCTGTTAAAACTCAAAATACAAGAAGTCAATAGTGAATAATCCATAAATAATCCATGTAAAACAGAAACCACAAAAGTACAAACTCACAAAGTTCAAATAATCAAATAAACAAATACAAACATACAGTCACCATCATAGTCTCACAAATACACAGATGTTCCATAATCCATACAATGTTTAAATACAGTAATCCATACAGTATTACAGTCACAGTCTCACAAATAACAAATGGTCCAAACAAAGTGATTGAAATTTAAATTGCAAATAAAGTCACAAATACACAAATAGCAGTCCAAACTCCAAATTGATGTCCAAATTGTGTAGCCCTACAAGATGGATTGTTGAATTGAACTTTCTACTTCCATTGATTGAGTACTAGTAGCAGCAGTATCGTTGATGTCCAATTATATCTTTAGTAATTTCATCACAGTTCAAAGTTGCACTCTCTACAATAATTGATATAAAATTAAATATAAATATCAGTTATTAAAATGAAATGAACAATACTATGAAATCAACAAAGTAAAATCATTACTCCATTTCCAAATATCCAATCACGGCTGCAAACTATGGCTTCCTCTATATTTGGACTAAGTGAACTCCGAAACCCGACCACCCAAGCTAAATGCCGATTCAGATGCTACCGTAGATATGGGAATGCTTAAAACATCATGAGCCATGGCAGCAAGTTTAGGATAATGAGGTTGATTGCCCTTCCAAAAGTCCAAAATATTTAGATCCATCGATCTTTCAAGTCTTCGCTCTTCCAAATACAAATCCAATTCTATCCTTTGAGTAACAGTGGTATCACCGTTGAGATTACTATCAAAGTTTTATACATAATACATGTGTAATTAAAATATTAACGCAATAGTTATATCACTACGAAAATATAATGAACAAATGAAGAAAGCATATATTTAGTATATTTACCTTCAAAACAAAATTAAGATCATCTACTGTTTGCAGTCCACTGGAAGTACTAGGAAGCAATGCTGAGGATGACCTAATGATAGATCGCATAGTCGAGCCGGTCACATACTCATTAAACAAAACTAACAATTTCATCTTAACAACTTCTAATTGCTCTGACTCAGCACCATACAATCTATCACAAACAAACTGAACAAACTCCATTTTGTAACGAGGATCCAAGATAATACCTATTGCTAAAATCGTGGAAAAATCAGCCCAATACTTTGTGAACTTGCTATACATCTGATTTGACATCGTTTTGAAGAACAGATCTTTACTTTCCAACTTTTGCATCAAAGTCAAATAAGTCATAAACACCTTAGGCATATACAAATTTGAAGTGGGATATTTTGTCCCAAAAAACAAACTAGTAGTGTTATAAAAATGACGCAAAAACTTGCAAAGTTTCCCAACAGTTTCCCACTCACTTGTAAAATGACAATGATTGTAAGAACTATCGGCCAAAGCTAATACAATGAAAGCAATACGATAATAAATAGCACTATCAAGCATAAGGTATGTGGAATTCCATCTAGTAGGAACATATTGCCTTAACCCTCTTTTAGGATCTAAACCAACTCAGTTGACACACTGTAAAAACTTATGCTTCCTTCCTTGTGAGGCTCTAGCATATTTCACACTCTCACAAACTTTATGGACAACAACATCTATTTCCTTTAATCTGTCTTGAACAATCAAATTAATGATATGCGCACAACAACGAATATGGGAAAATTCCCCATCACATAAAAGTCATTTGTTTAAGTTCAAATGACCTTTCAAATTATGCACTAATGAATTATTCGATGAAGCATTGTCCAATGTAATCGAAAAAATTCTTTTATCAATTCCCCACTCAAACAACAATGACTTAACCTTATCCGCTAAAGAAACCCCATCATGTGGAGGTGGCCTAAAGCAAAAGTTCAACACTCCCTTTTGAAGAACCCAATTTTTATCAATAAAATGTGTCGTGACACATATGTAACCATCAGTGGCTAAAGAGTCCATAAATCAGATGTTAGGCATATTCTACCAGGAGATTCTTCTAACATTTTCTTAACTTTACATTTTTCATTACCATACAACTTCAATACATTCGCTCTTGCGGTATTCCTAGAGACCATATGGAAGTCATCATTACAATATTTAATTATTCTTCTAACTCCCGACCACTCAACAAATGTAAAAGGCAAATCATGCAAAACAATAGTTTCCGCTACTATAGTTCTAAATTTTTCTTGACTCTTAGGATTGGAAATTGACATTTCTGAATATTGAACATGCTTAAAATACATTTGTTTAGGGTCATGCATTTTTATTCTAGGACATTGAAGAGTGATGTGACTTTTCATATTACCTGTACCGTAACTGCTTTCACAAATGTATTGTCTTCCACAATTCTTGCACTTGCATTGTTGTTTCCCCTGTGCATTTTTTTCTATCATCACGAAAGAATCCCACACATCGAAAGTGCGAGCTCTTTTTCAAGTAATTACAGTCCCACTCCCAGATGAGGTGGCCGGGACTCTATTGCTATTTGCCTCTAGTTGCTCTCCACCATCACCGTCATCATCTAGCTCTTCCTCTCCCAAACTTGGAATATTGCCGTCCATTTCATTGTTTGGATCAAAATCCATAGATGTTGCTACAAAACAACATATAAAATAAAATTAGAAATTAAATAATTTAATTAAAACATCATATAGTTCACAGGCATTGTATATATACAAATAAATTTAAGTCACATAGTTAATCTCCAACAAAACCAATTGAACATTAATTGCTGCAACCATTGAAGAAATGCAGGATCTTCAAACCAATGGAACAAATAAAAATGTACCATGGTAATGTTTTGACGCTGACACATTATAAGATAATCTTATAATTTTGAATTGGTTGCTGATTCAGTCTCAATTTTATGGAATTTTATGGAATTCATCCATCTGTTCAATTAAATTTTTAAGTGAAACTCGAAAACTCTTTCTTGCTTTGTTTGAACTTTGATCCATTTGCAGGGACTTAAGTGTGTGCATTAAGTATATATATATATATAGAGTTAATCATAAACTTTTGTAGTTTCGTATTTGAATTCACGGTTTCAAGATCAATTATTATACAATGTAGACTCTACTTATAATTGAGTTATAATATTAGAGGATTGAGAACTCAATACCTGCCTTAGGAACTCATCTCTTCTGTTTTTATAACATTGCTTCTATAATTTTCTTTTGCATGGAATTTTAGTTAATACAACAAATAAATTATAAATATATACAACTATCCCCAGAAATCTTTTTCTTCTTCCATTTGTAAGCAGCTTCAAGTATCTTGAGATTTATTGTATGTGCTTCTTTAGCCAATAACGGGAAAAGGAAGCCAACAAAGAAAAAGAATAAACAATTTCTTTCTAAAAATCAACAAGAAATCACGAACCCGAGGCTTGCGACGAGAGGCAACTGGACCAGTGGGGAAGAGAGATGTGCCGAAGACGAGAGATGGGTCTGCAGACTTGCGGACTGGCAGGCCGACTGAAAAATTTGAAAAGTTAGGGTTAAGGTTCACGATTTAGATTTTGGAGTGTGTTTGCTGCGTTTGACAAAAAGTGAGAAACAAATGATTATATACTAATTTACAAATATCAGTAACAACCCCTATATAATTTAAAATGACAAAAGTGTCTTATCTGTTAAACGGGTCACCCTATAACCTGTTAAACAGAACACAGCACTACGTGTTTCTACATATGGGTCAAACAGGGTTGATCCGTTTATGACCCGAACCCGTTTAATGTCCACCTGAACCCGTTTAATGTCAACCCGAACCCGATTATCAACCTCGGGTTCGTGTCGGGTTCGCGGTCATGGGTCATTTTGACAGCCCTACATTTTACCTTCAAACTTAATAAAAGAGCTATCTTCTACACAAACTCAACAAACACGTTAAAATATTCAATCTCACTCAAGAACATCACATAAAACATAGAAATTAGGCGTCTTAAATATGAACATTTATCGACCTAACAAATACCCCTAAACTTAGCTTTTGCTACTTCTCGAGCAAAATCGAAACAAAAACTAAAGGCTAAAAACAAACTAAACTAACTAGGCCATTTTCATAGGGAAACACGATAGCATTGAGCGTATGCTACAAGCTTGTGAACCTCTAGGTGTCTCTAGTATGAGGAGTTATAGTCTCTTGATGGTTTGCCAGCCATGATACCCACAAACACTTGACTCAAGACTCAAAATAAAAATAAACAGAATAAAAACGACAAATACAAATTCGCATATCAATATGAATCCACACACACACACAACACACTTACTCAAAACTAAAATCATGCGATCGAGTACATGCATCATATCTCATGTCTCAGCCATTAACCAAAATTCGCAGCTTGCAAACAACATACTCAAATGCCATGGAGGGAATTCGTCTCAACTCCATGTCATCACAAGATATCACTCAATTTTCACTCGGAACCTAGGCAACTCTCTCAACAAGCACATGCGATAGAATTTATGCACAGGAAAATTAACTTATTTATCGTATATGAGTATATAGTAGAAAGAACACTAAGATTTATGCAAAAGATCTCATGAATGAAATCAAATACTAAGAACAAGATATAACACATACTTACCTCCACTCCAAAGCTAGAATCTCCAAAAGACCAGTTAGGTCTTTCTTTTGGTTGTAATGGGGCCATTGGTGAAGGGTTAATAGAAAGAACGAAAAAAGGAAATTCAAAGAACCTAGGATCATGCTAAGAGATGTATTATGGTATGTCGATGCATGAACATCTTTCTTTTGAATCTTCTTTGTAATTGCATATTCATCGATTTCTTCAACTTTTTTTCCAAGCAAATATTCAACTTGAATTCCTCTTCTTTTTCCATCAGTCTTCTTTCTTCTTTATTATTTTTGTTTTGTTCTTCTTCAATTCTTGCTTTTTTTTTCTTTTTTGTATTTTTTTGTAAGAGCACTTTTGATTCCTTTCTTTGCGTTGGTGGATGCATGCTTTAGATTTTACCCATGATTATCTTCTTCTTTTCTTCATCTACAACTTGAACTTGAACTTCTCGACATGATCCCGAGCTATAGAGTACGGCCAAATATATTGGGTATAAGGGATAGGGATAATGCGGGTGATGAGAAAAAAAAAAGGCCCATAAGTGTTTGTCTTCAAAAGGGCTAATGGAGCACACACATGGGTAGAGAATTTAAGGGCCTTTTATTTAGGTTAGCACACACTGTCTAACATCACTTTTTAATGTTCATCCAACACAAGAACAAAAGCAAAATATATGATACCTTTAAGAAATGATAGTTCATTAGTATCCAATGCAAAAACCTAATGAGATCAATCTAAAACAATGAAGAACATGAAGAGTGTTTATGAGTAGAATTAATATCAAAAAGGGCAATTACCAATTAGGTCATGGAATTTTTTTTTTTAATTTCAAATTGTTTGCGACTTTTACAAAAGTGACTAAATTGGTCCTCACATTTTCTCAAGTACCAAATTAGTCCCTTTCTTTTAGAAGTGACCAAATTGGTCCATCTAACGGTTTAACAGTGATAAATATAACAGTTGACTTTAACAATTTAAGTTAAAGTACGTAAATACCCTTTATGTATCATATTAGTGCAAAGTTGTTTTGTTTGTTGTGCATTAAATTCACCATTATAATTACAAAAAAATCCAAAAATATTATTAATGAAACACCATTTGTACCTTTTTAATTAAAATTGTCTAAAAAATCTATAAATATTTTAATAAAACAATGTCAATTATACCCTTATGTTATCCCATTTTAGTATTTTTACCATTTTTTATAATTGTTTTTTTTTGTTAATATTATTCAAGCATTATTGTCAAAATTATTCAAAAATCAAAACCCACAAATAAATAAACAAAATATACATGTGTTAAAAAAATTGTGCGTGTCTTTATTAGTAAAGTACAATTTTCACCCATACATAGTTAAAGTTGACTGATGAAACTTAGTTAGAGGGACTAATTTGGTACTTGGGAAAAAATGCAAGGATCAATTTAGTCATTTTTGTAAAAGTCGCAAACAACTTGGAACTAAAAGAAAAGTTCAGGACCTAATTGGTAATTGCCCTAAAAAAACCCTCTTTATTTACACAATTTAAGATTGTGAACCTCACTAGGGTAGTCTCCACAATTCTTCCATAGGCAAACAAGTATGACATCCACTTACTAATCTTTAAGATTTAGTCTTTAACTCAAAACATGATACACTAACTATCAATGCAATCCTAAAGTCAAGAATTCATGTGCATAGCATGAAAATTAGACTCAACTTAATAGCAAACTTGTCAAAAACAAAACAAAAACAAAAATAACAAAAATTGACTCAATTTACCAAACACACATTTCTGTCGAAATTTAAATCTGACCTATGTCCACATTCTAATGCGTATCTCTAAAAACATTAAAAAAAATATGTCTCATATTTGTACACAAGAAAATAGACATGCAAACAAACACTTTTCATTCATTAAAAGGTTTAGAATTCGATTTGGAAAAGTGTGAAAATAAGCGATGAAAACAGCTCACCTGCGGATTCGTGAAACAGAGCATCGCACTTGACCTTTGGTCGAAGAATTGATCATAACTTCCAAATACCACCCAGAAAATTACGTTCTTTATACCATTGGATTCATATCGAAAAATCGAGGAACCTATCATGAACGAAAAAATTTATTTCTTGCCAAACGGTACAGTTTTATCGAAAACATTTGCTCAAACATTTCTCCAGCAAAACATAAAAAAACAACAAAACAAAGAAACACAAAAACAAAACAAAAAATAAACCCACACCCCCAAACCAAATCTAAACATTGTCCTCAATGTTTGAACAATAAATAGAATGAAAGGATAGGGAAGGAGGAGTGACAAAAATAAAACAAAACAAAAACAAAAAGGAAAGAATAACCTGGATGGGTTGCCTCCCACCTAGCGCTTGGTTTAACGTCTCGACTTGACACATTCAGCTCGACTTCATCAATCTGGATCATGAACCTTGTTCATATCATGTGACTCATAGAAAATCATCAATCTCGAGCACTAGAAAGTCAGCAGGAAATATCAACTCACCCACATTAACTAACACATATTCTAGCACTCCTTTTGGATATCGAATTGATCGATCCGCGAGTTGTATACTTACGGAGGTCAACTTAAGCTCACCTATTTTCAAAGACTCAAAAACAGAAAAGGGTATCAAATTAATAGAATCACCTAAATCAAGTAAAGCACATTCAAACCCTTGAGTCCCGATAATGCACGGAATTATGAAACTCCCCGGATCTTTGAGTTTTGGAGGTAGCTTACGTAAAAGTATAGCAAAGACTTTTAAGTCGCACAGCGGAAAAAAGAAGATAAATTAGGAAAGATAGGTTTTAAAAATTTTATCTTTAAGACGTTTTTCTTTATACACGAATATGAGGAGGGATTCAAAAATACCTTTAAAGATCTCTCCTTCATTTCTTTCTGATCCTTCACCACTAAGCCTTTTGAGCTATGACCTACGATCTAGCAACTGTGTGTAAGCACGTCACGGATTCTGAGAATACTAAATGGAGGCTACAGAGATGGAGAAGACAACTCTCTTGTCCCCCTTCTTGTGTTTGGCCAAATGAAGAAGAAGAAGTTTTAATTTATTTTTTTTTTCCTTTTTCTTCACCTAACCGCACTCTCTCTATCTACTTTAGGGTTAGGTTAGGTTGTTTCCTAATATCATATATATATATATATATATATATATTATCAGGAGGCTAGGATTTTAGTGACCCAGTTAAGATAGGATTCTAAATCCTGTATTAATATAGATTGTCACTAAGACTTGAACCGTTGACCTATTTAAAGAAAATAAAAATAATCTCTAGTATTTTAATCATTTGCTCTTGTCAAGGTTCGAACCTGCAACCTCCAATTAATAATTCTTAATTATTAATTTGTTAATTAAATAATAATAATATTTACTTAATCAATTAAATAATTTATTAATTAAATAATCATATTATTTAATTAATTTCCAGAATAAATCCAAGTCACTTTTGTAACATAATTAATTGGACCATCCAATTAAGCGTGAATCTTGTTACCAATAATTGTAAAAGGCTAGTAAAGAGACCTAATGGATCCACAGTTTTGAGCTCCAATAATACTTAGAAAAATTAATTAAAACTCTTTAATTAATATTTCATGATTATTAACCTCGAAGTTATTCTACTAAAAACCCGAGGTTGTACTCTCGTAACTGTAGATATTTTACACAACCAAAATATCAATGTCCATCTATATAGCTATTTCATATGGTATGATCATCCACAAGTAGTTCATAATTAGAGCTAGGTCATAAAGTCCATTATACCTCTCTAATTATATCTTTTCCCTTAAGTATCACTGATTCTCTAATGAACAATTATAAAGGAAGAAGGAGATCGCTCTTAATCGTTCAAGTCCCGAATCAATCCTTAAGGGAACTACTCATCTACTTCTACCTTCCCAGCCACAAGCCAAACCGTGATTCCAAGATACAGAGTTATTGATCGGTAATGCTACTCCGATCTCACCCATGGTATGTCAAAAACCACGATCTAACTTAAAAGAGTCAGCAAGACACTCATGATTTAGATCACCCATATACAGCCATCATTTGTGGAAATATATGAATCTTTTCAACTAACGGATCTTGGTGATAGATTCATATAGATCATGGCCCAGTCCTATATGATCATACCACATAATGTGTCTCCATTCTTATATCACCATATGAGTAGTCTAGGATAAGACCACCTGTACATTACGGAATAGACCGCAACTGTAGATTAACCACAAATAAAGTAACCACATTTATTTGCTTTCTACGGACTCTTTAGATTGCACGTCTCAAACTGAATTCCTCTGTATATGACATTCATATACTCAGTTTGAGATTACATCTAGCAATCTTGGATGTTTAACACTTAAAATATAAATGTATGAGTCATATTTATTGAATGAAAATACTACTTCATTTATTAATGGATTTTTAACATTTACAAATTACAAGCTTTAGGGCATAAATCCCAACAAGACTTCCTCACGTAATGCTATCGTCTCTTTCTCTTTGAGCTTCCTCTTATCGGTGCATAAGTCCTTGAGAAACTTTGTATATCTCAGAACTTTTTGAATGGCATCCAACTGAGGGATGTTGAGTTGCACCTTACGAAAGGTTTCAAGAATGTATTTTGTGTTGTACTTTTCCTTCCCCTTAAAAATCTCCCTGAATATGGTACAAATGCTAAAAATTCAGCAGTTGGTTCGTGAATCATCATATCCTTCTTCTTTTGTTGTCGAACCCTTGATGAATTTTTCGCTTTTGGTTAAGGAATTTATTTTTCTTCTTTTGCCTCATTATTCATTTCCATTTCTTCATTCACATCTTTGCCCAAATCTTTGCCACTTCGGAGTGTGATGGCTTTGCATGACTTCATGTTTCTTCTTGCATTTGTAACTACTTGGCTCAACGAAATTGACATTCGCCCCACTTAAGTCTTAATATTTTTCATGAATGTAGACAGCTGAGCAATTGATTGTCTTGTTTCTTGTACAAAAGAGTGGGTGCTTAGAGTCAAAGATTCAATTAGTTCTTCGAGAGACTTACCTTGTCAAGGTAGTTGCTGAGATGCGGGTTGTTGAGGTACGAATTGATTTTGCATCAGTGGTTGTTGATGTTGACACCATCCTTGATTGTAAATGTTGGAGAATGTATCATTCCTTTGTTATTAGTAGTTTTCTTGTGTTATCTCCTCCCTATAGCTACCAAGACTTGGGCATGATTCCGATGAATGTCCAGGATTTGTGCACACCCCACACACTTGAGCTCTTGGAATCAATTGCTTCACCAAATTAGTCAAGTTAGCAATTTGAAGATCATAATCATTCGTACTTACCTCATATGCACCAAATTTATTTGGAGGAGCTCTTCGATAGTTGAATTGTTGGGAATTCTCAAAAAGAGTCTCAAACATCTCTCTTGCTTCCATAGCACTTTTGTTCATCAAACCTCCTCCACTTATCGCATCCACCATAATTCTCTCGGAGTCAAGTAAGCCTTCATAAAAGGATTTCATGAGCAGCGATTCTTTTATCCCATGATGCTGATAAGAATTCAGGAGTCTTAGAAAGCATTCCCAATATTCGTGGAATGGCTCATTGTCGAGTTGTGGCACTCGCATGATTTCTGTCAGAATTTTGTTTCTTCATTGAGCTAGAAAACATTTTGAAAGGAATTTTGCTGCTAGATCAACCCATGCTGTGATGGAGCCACTTGGTAATGAGTAGATCCACTCATTGGCTTTTTCCTTAAGTGAGAACAGAAATAGCCTTAGCAGAATCTCTTCATCAATCACACATCCATTCAATATTGTAGCATAAACCGTGAAGAAATCTTTGATAAAAATGTGAGGATCTTCTCCTGGTTTTCCATAGAATTGTGGCAAAAGATGAATTGTACCACTCTTGATCTCAAAATTGTTGTTGTTGCGCGGAAGAGTGATGCACGGGGGTGTAGGGAAAAATTAACTAAAACCGCAGCGGAAGGCGAAAAGTAGATTTTCGTATAGTTTAAAATTTTTCTAAAGATTTGAACCTTAACCCTTTAATTTACTAAACACAAATATATGGTTAGAGTTAAATACCTCTTGTCGCGTGATCCGATTGACTTACGTCGATGGTAATCCGCAAGATCTTCAATCCTAGCACGTACGTGAATCACCTAGGAGAGTGGTCTCCCTTTTTTTCTTTGAATTGCTTACCTGAGAATGGATGTATGGAACTTCTGATCCTGATCTTCAATCCCAAAACACCAAGAGCCTAGAAAAATAGTTCCGGTTACTTTTGAATTCACAATTGATATGATTGGAATTCGCGTAACCCTAAATCGAAAGTGAGCACAAAACCTTTTGATGTTAAAGGCTTGCAAGTGCACTATCGAATGAGAACTTATTTTTCTTTTTCTCTCTTGGCCGAAATTTTATGTGTATTGAATAAGATTTTTATTTTTCAAAGCAAACAAAAATCTCTCTCACTCAAGCTTCTTGGTGGCCGAAATTTATCACCTTATATTTATAAGGTGACCGAAATTTCTCTTTCTCAAAATAGGGTTGGCCGAATTCTTTGTATAGGAAATCTAGGGTTGGCCAATTTCCTTACTTGAAAAGGAATTGTGCTTTTCCCTAATTCCTATCAATTTAAGAATCCTAACCCTTATAGGACTAGGGTGGCCGAATTCTTTATGTAGTATGGAGTGTATGTGGACTTAATCCTTACCACATTAGGACTCCTATCACTTAAATGAATTCTAACCCTAATCCAACACATAGTATTTTATTTACTGATCAGGAAAAGATTTTGATTTAAACTATTAATTAATTAAATAATTAATTAATTTCCATTTAATCAAAACAATAAAATAAAATAATATCTTGGGCTATTTTATTAGCCTTGCCGCCCACACCATATATATATATGGGCCTAATATTATTTTTCTTATTTTATTTAATCCATTAGACTTTAAATAAAAGCCCACATATTAACCAGACTTATTCTTACTAAAAGAAACAAGCCCACATGTCTCCTTTTAATATATTAATATAATAGAGCAGCCCATTAAATAAATAATAGACATATTATATTCTTAATATATTAAATGCAATTCTAGATGGACCCATAAATTGGTCCGGTAGAATATATCAAGTGATCTATGCAAGTACGTGTGGATTGTGGATCTTGGCGGGCTATCTAAATTTAAGCTTCAATAGACATAATCTAATCACAATCAACAAATGATTCACTTAGGTCCGATCTATTAATTTTAACTCATTCCACTAAAGAGCTAAAATTGAACTCTTAAATAAAGATAGAATAAGGAGATGTTTCTCATTCATACCCTAGACAATCTTATATGAGATTGTGTATCCTCGTGAATAATATCAGTAATCGCTAAGAGCTCATAGACCGCCTATAGCTCTCCAAGTTACCATATTTCCTCATATGACCACATTTTGAACTTGGATATTTTGACTTGTCTAGAAGCCATGTCTTCAATAATCATTATTGAAAGCTCAACGTTGAGATTTAATATCCAATACCTCAAAACATCCATATGATGATATTATACTCTCATTTAATAAATGGAGCCACGATGTCCATATCTATAAATGAAGTCCTCTATCGATTAACAAATGAATACCACCAAACTATCGATGATAGACTATGCTATATAATCGTACTCATTGATAGCTCAAATGATAACACTTGCAACCATAAGTCCATCATTTATCTCAGGATTAAGATCGACTCTCCGATTGTCCTAATAATGAAAAGACTTATATCTAGTGACGGTTCTAGATAAAGTATTTCATTGTGATCATGTTCAATGCACCCAGTGCACTAGATTCTTTTACTCGAAAACCTTTCGATGATTTTAGACTCATCATAACTCATTTGATCCCACTCAAATGCTAGTAAAAGAATTCTACAACTTTATCAAGATAGAGGTGTCCAACCTTTAACTTAAGTTGTGAACGTTATTCAAGACTAACTAAAGAATTGTGTCTACCTCACACATATCCGGATGTATGAACAATTCTTCATATCTCATAGTCTTTTGACCTTATGATTATTCACCTTGAAAATTATAATAATAAATGCTATAAGTATTTGTAAGAATCAGAAAACACTTTATTAATATGAAAAGATTGTCAATTACAATATTACACTCTTGCTATTGAGCATAATCCTAACAGAGGGCTGGTCCAATGCTATAGTGATCGTGAAATCTTTAAGGGGCCTCCTGAGATTGTTTAGTGCCACTTGGACTAGCACCAGATCTTGGGGGTCTTGATAAGCCATATCAAACCTAAAAAAAAAAACAATTAAAGACCAAAAACAATAAAAAATAAAAAATAAAAAATAAACTCAAAATAAAAGTAAGCAATTTAATTCCCCGACAACGGCACCAGAAACTTGTTAGTTGCCAAATAGGCAAACAAAAATAATAATAACCTTGCAAATGCACAAATCGTGAATGATAGGATGGCGGAAAACCAAGGATTGTTCCCATAGAGAATTAATTAAGTACTAAAATATCGAGTTTATAACTATGACACTCTAAGACTTTAATCTAACTAAAAATATAAAAACTAAAACTCTAAACGCACACACACGAAAGGGGGTCGGGTTTTTGAATTGATTATTTAAACTAAGAAAAATAAATAACAGGAAATAAAACGCAGCAAAAATTTAATGAGGAAAAATATATGGAAAATCACTAGTTAGGACCTCATATCCTCCACTAAACAATCCTTCAATCCATAGACAATAATGAAGCTAAAGATGTCAAATATGATGAAGATATTCACAAGGCGGTGGGTATTCCACACAAGTTGTATCGATTCTCTCTTGGTTAGTATGTAGATTGCAAGGTATTTGCATAAATACTTGTATTCCAAATTATAACCTAGCATGGGTATATACTAGATTTAATAATCGGAACCCATTAAGAACCAAAAGAATATGAATATCACATGAACCCTAAAACATGGTATTTATTCTAGGCTATTCATGAATCAATTTCCCTTAATTGGTTTGTAATTCAATTAATTGTTGCTTGCAAGAATACGTTCGTATGGTATTCGAACTTTATCCTCCAACATAGACTCTATAATCAAATAAACATGCTTCTAAGGTGATCAATCAAATAAACAAAATAATGAGTAACAATTCTTATGAAATTAAAATCATCATGTTGAGAAAATAATGCTTCAATAAACAAAACTTGTATATGGAACTGAAATCATGTTTAGGGTTTCAAGAGAGCCCTAACTAACAATAAAATTAGCTAGAAATAAAAACTAGAAAAATAAATAAAAATATCCAATCTAAAGAAAGGTAGAAGAAGAGAATCTTGATGGAGTCTTCAATCTTCAATCTGCAACTCTCCATTTTTTCTCTTATAGAAAACTCTTTGTATTTTAGGTGACTTCTCCTTGTCAGCTCTCAATTCTTCTTATGTTTAGGAAATCCACCAAGTAGGAAGGTAAAATGAATCAAGGAATGAGAAGTCATTCCTAACTTGGATTTCCTCTTTTGATGATTGACTTCTATTTTGAGTTTGGGAAGTTTCGAAATAAGTTTGGACCAATTTTGAGTGGAAATTCACCAAAAAGTAAACAACAACCGTTGTGGGGACCGTTGTAAGGTCACATCGCTCTTGACAACGGAATTCACTGGAGATGTTTCGTTGTGCAATTGCATGGCGATTAGGACAACGTTTGGAAAAGCGAGATCCTTTGGTATTGGACCGTTATGTGTACTGTTGTGCAATTGCATAGCGCTCTTGACAGCAGAAATCATTGATATTGGTCGTTATAGGACACAATGTGCAAAGCGAAGTGGTCTTGACGGCAGAATTCTTCTAGTCCTGGCCGATGTGCCTACCGCTGTGGAAGGCACATGGGTTTTAACAACGGTTTTGCTCTCCAGCTCTGACATTCGGTTACTAAAACGATAGTAACTTCCTCTAGAGAAATCGGATTGACTAACCGTAAAGTGCATCAGAAACTAGACATCTAGGGCTTTCTAAAATTATATTAATCTCAACCTAGTTAGATATGAGGAGGAAGATATGGTCTTCACACATTGGACGTGCTGCAAAGGCATTTCTCAAAACTTTCTCTAAAATCATCCTTTTTCCTTCAAACTCAATACAAGAGCTATCTTCTATACAAACTCAACAAACACGTTAAAATATTCAATCTCATTCAAGAACATCACATAAAACATAGAAATTTGGAATATGAACATTTATCGACCGAACAAACCGTAACCAACATATGTGAACTACAAAACTATGCTAAATTGTGCCCCAATATTAGTATAGTAAATAAGATAGCAACGTTAAGTCTAATGAATAAAGGAAAACCAAAAGTGGAATGAACAATTGTTTCTTCAACCATGATTCACCTATAGCTTATAAAGTGAGCAATAGTCGAAGTCCGATTAATCACTAGAACATATAACCAAAACCTATTCTAGCAAGCCCTACACAAAACAAGTTTCTCATAATCTTTAGAGCTAATAGCCAAGATCATAACTAGAAAAACCCTTCCAAAGGTACCACCCTAACTCTCATTCACTCAAATCATTCCTAACATAGCATTTCAAGTCATCTATCAACATACATACAACCATGGGATGTTTTATTAAACTACTCCTAAATTAAGTTTTTATACTCCTAATCTCATTCAAGAATATACATCAATTTTCAAATTTACATACACACAAAAATCACAATAAGAGATTAAATCAAAATTATAGCAAAGAATGGAATAAATACCCAAATGAATTTAAGAACAATCATCTCATAAATAGCACATGTGTAGGTTCACAAACATTCTCAAGTGGGAGATTACACATCAAGAAAAAGAAATACAAAAGAGAAAAGTGATAAGAGAAAACCCAAGTGGAGTGCCCCTCCAAAATTTGTTGATCTCCATTGTTTTGTGCTTAGCTAGAATTTGACATGAGAACCCTTCTTTCTACTTTGAATCTCCTTCAAAGATGGATAGAAGAAGTGTAGAAGGTGATGGTTGTGAGGTATCCATGGAGGAAAGCCTCCATAGATACCTTTGGATCTCCTCGCTCTTTTATTTAAGGAAAAATATGAAGAAGTAGGTTGGGAGAATGGTTAGTGGCAGTGGAGAGAAGAAGAAGAAGATGTATTTATAGAGTGGTGATCGCGACAAAATTGTGTTATATTGTGGCCCTCAAATTCACTTCCTTTGGCTTGTTTTCGAAGGTATTTTTGTGTCTAATGGCTTTTTTCTAGTCAATGCTTGCATTTAATGTGTTTCAGGCGTTGGAGATGTAAGTCGGGACTTTAGAGTAAAGAACAAGTCAAAATTCAAGGAAGGGAGCCCAGTTCGCTGGTCTCTTCGCGAGTCATTCCTGGGCAAGGTAGCAAGGCCACTCGGAACCGAGACTCAGAAGATTTCAAAGTGCCAGTTCACGGGTACATCGCGGGTCCCTACCCGCACAGTCTCATCCGTGAAGTTGCCTCCAAAAGACTTCAAGGCACAGTTCGCTGGTCCATACCAGCGCAATGTCACTCTACCCGAGAGCCTCAAACTCCTCTAGAAGACCAAGAAGGCCTAGTTCGTGGGTACTTCGCTGGTCCACACCAGCCAAGTGACATGCGGACAAAAAACCAAACTTTTTTCAGAATTTCCCAGTTCGCGGGTCCTTACCCCCGAACTTCCTGCGGACTGAGAGGTAGAAAAGCTCATTTCCACTTAGCGGGTCTACTTGACGGGGTCCAGACCGGCGAACATCGGGCCGTAAATTGTATAAGATTTGCTTACATCAGCATTTACAGAACTGTTTTTGGTAACCATATAAATACATACTTTTCTGATTTCACACACACTCCCTAACAAGGCTAGACACGAACTCTCACCCATTTCTTACCTCATCTAGATCCTAGAATCATCTCCCACAAATCCAAACCATCCTACACCATTTCCTACCCAAATTCCTCACCAAATCACTTCCTACACCTCTTTTTTCACTCTAATTTCACTCTAAACCCAACACCCACTCAATGAGCTCGAATTCTACACTTAGAATGAGGAAAAAAGCTTGAAGACTAAGGAAATATCATCATACCAATAGGTTCCCTCTTATCTATTGCTTCTTTTATTCTTCTTTGTATATTTAGTATGAGTAGCTAAACCCCTTTGTGGGATTTGATGTAATTTGACATGAGTTGTGGGCAATCCACCATTTATCTAGTATTTGAATTCTTAGTTCCATTCATTGATCTTAAAGTATTTGATATCTCTTTGGATTCAATAGGCATATCAACTCTTGATTCATTGTTTGATGTTAAATTGATTAAATGTTTTTAAAATTGGATTAAATATCTCCTTGGATTGAGTAGGTATATCAACTCTCAATTTAGGTTGAGATACCCACATATGGTGATTAAAACTAACTATCTTGAATGGAATGGATGTGTTGTGAGCATACCAATCCAACATATCCTGGCTAAAGAGTGGAAGGAGTGGATTGTGAGCATCTTAATCCAAATCACCTCGACTACCTTAAATTTATCTATGCTTAATAAGAAACCCTCTCTACACTCAACCGAGCATCCCAATCGTTGTTATGTAGTGAGAGTTGAATGATCATAATATCACATCTAATGGTAGATTCAGCTCTAAAAGATCGAATCGGTTCTTAATTGATAAATGGATTGCCCACTATTTATATTGTGATTGCATTGACTCCCACAATTCATCTCATATCTTTTTACTCATATTTCTTGCTAACTTAGTTTGATTTTAGTTTGGCTTAATTGTTAATTGCACTTTAGTTTTTAATTCTAAAACCAACCATCTCAATTTACTTTTAAGCACTACTATTATTAGAACTTTAATTTGATCATCACTGTCATTCGATCCCTATGGATCGATACCTCACTTGCCATTATATTTGTTTTGAGAAAACATTTTGAAGAATTGTGAAGGTTGAAAATACTATAAAGCTTGTGTCTACTAACCTAGAGGGGGGTGAATAGGTTTTAGTTGATTTATATCAAACTTTTAGACTTATCAATTTAATAATGCTACCCCATATTAGCAATCAACCAATCCAAAATAAACATGCAGAAAACAATAAAAGCACAAGGATTGATTTACGTGAGAAACCCTTCAACTGGGCAAAACTCACAGGCTATCCTTCTAGCCACACACGGTCCTCAAATCCACTATTTGAATGAAAGTTTACAACCTAGGTTGACCTCAAGTCACACCATACTTGGTTACTAACCCTTTCACTCTACCCAACGGGCCTTTAATAGTGATCCTAGACCAACAAGCTTGTGCACTAATCCACTTAGTCACAAGGCTTAACAATCAATAAAGAGTTTAAACAACCTATGTGAATATGTAAAAATATCCTATCATGCAATTAATGCTACGCTACACTAAATGCTTATCTAAGGATTTAAAGATATCAATAGATGCAAATCCTAGATATCAATATCTAAATGCAAAGCAAGAAGATTTAGCTAGAAGGGTAAAATAGTCATAAATGCTAGCTATTAATGAACATGCAATCTCAACCAACAAACACAATCACAAACATACTCAAATCATGCTAAACCAAATAAACATGCAATTAATTAACAAATAATTGCTAACCCTAGGTAAACAAGAACATAAAGATGAAAAATGAAGTTCTAAGACATGTTTGATTACCAAGTCAAGAAGAGCATAAAGACCCATGAAGAATAGATGTAAGAATGGAGGTTAGATGCACATGGGTATGAGTTTGGTTAAGTAAAAAGGAATTCTTAGAGCTCTCTCTCTCTCTCTCTTGGATTTACTTTCTCTCACTTAGGGATATATTTTCAGAGCTCTAGGTCTAAATGGTGGAGAAGAAGATGTATTTATAGAGACCAAAAACTAGCTGGTGTGAAATACCCGAAATGCCCAGTTCGGGTGATAGAGGCGACATGCAAGGCGACATGACCAAGTAGCCTTGTAAGTCGCCTAACACACTGGAAAGAAAACACGTTGCTTGAGGCGACATTCAAGGTGACATGCCCAAGTCGCCTAACACACTGGAGGAAAAACAAGATGTCAGAGGCGACATGTAATGCGACATGCCCAAGTCGCC
The DNA here is from genome assembly GCA_033220585.1 of Dipteronia sinensis. NCBI lineage: Eukaryota > Viridiplantae > Streptophyta > Magnoliopsida > Sapindales > Sapindaceae > Dipteronia > Dipteronia sinensis. The sequence goes on along the minus strand of CM065638.1, from coordinate 13,942,135 downwards.
TAATATACTTTGAGAAAATATCAAAACTAAGGCGACATTAGGGGCGACATGCACAAGTGGCCTTGCATGTCGCCTAACACACTGTGGAAAAAATTCAAGTCTAAGGCGACTTGTCAGGCGACATGCACAAGTGGCATTACATGTCGCCTAACCCACTGTGCAGCCCATCAACTCCAAAATGCAAGAAGTGTGTGTGTGCAACCATACATGCATGTCAATACAAATGCATTGGATGTGAGTGTGTGCAACTAAAACCTCTTCAAAGAGAATTAAGCATGTGATATACCTTTGAAGTGCTCTTGAGAATGATGATGCCCTTAAAGCTTGATCACACACAATGAGGCCTAATCTACCCTTACAAAATTAATCCCCAATGTGGTTTGTCAACGAAATGATCCAATCAAAAATATGAGGAACTTACAATCTCCCCCTTTAGCTATTTCGTGACAAAACCACCACTTACAAATCATCCTCACAAAAAATAAAGAGGTCAACAAAAAGATATTCCACATTACAAATAGATACCTAGATACTAGGTCTTCAAATCTTCAAGCTCTTGTAGATTAGCCATCCCTACAAAACAATAAGACTACACTTTCTAAGACAAGTGTATGTGAGGTGATCAATTAAAAACATAAAAACAAGCATTTGCATTAATGAACACAAAAAAAAAATGCAGTGAAGTGCAACGTTAATACTCCCTATAAATGGGTTACTCCCCCTCAACAAGATAATCTCCTTTAATATGCAACTCCCTCTAAACTTCACATTACTCCCCGTTTTTGTCATGAGATAGGCAAAGGAGTAGCCCTCAACGGGTCACATTAGCAAAGAGAGCTATTTGCAAGATAAGTGCATAATCATATGCAACAACTTTATGCAACTTAATTAATTGAGAAAGAATCATGGAGGATTTATTTTGAAGAAAAATGTGCGACTTAGTTGCTTTGGATGTAAGAATGCAACATCAAAGATCAAGCAAATGGTATTTGGCAAAGTGAACATCAAAAGGTTTCCAAAGGAATTCAAACCAAATTGTACCCTTTTGTCATAAATAAACAAAATATAGCTTTAAACTTTTGCAACACACATAAGCAATTATGTCAATCCTTAATGGTCAATCAAGACTTGGATATAAAATCTTTATTAATTGAATGGATATAAAATCCTTATTGATTGGTGTCTTGCTCAACCATTAAAAAGAGAGACAATGCTAAATTGGATGAGACATCCTTATTTATGGAATGGACACAAGGTCCTTATTGAGTTTAGCCTTGTCAATTGCTTCCATACACATTTACACACATATAATTCATGCATAACATTTAAGCATGTCAAATTCAAGTTCACATGGCATGAAGATAAATTATAGGTCATTCAAATGTACTTCCCAATCAATTCTCCGAATCCAAAAATGCATGTTTGAACATAGAGGTGACATGGATTATAAACAAAGCAAGGTACACTTATTGAATAAAAAGCTATATAATAATATATAAGCACAACCAAAATACTCAAGCAAATAATGAAGAAGCATAAAGTTGATCAAATTTTTGCTTATTTCAACTATGCAAGGTTGCTCTCTTTGCTTGAGCTCCTCATATGGGGTCATTCACCAAAACACATCAAGGCATATGACAAATCCAAATAGACCTACTAAGTGACTTGAACCTAGTTGAGTCTAAGGGCTTTGTAAATAAATCCGCTAGTTGATCATAGGTTCTTAGCATGCTCAAGTGCCCACATGCCCACATGCAAGTTCGTGTGGATTGGGGATCTTGGCAGGCTAGCTAAATTTAAACTTCAATAGACATAACCTAATCAGAACCAACAAATGATTCACTTAGGTTCAATATATTAATTTTAACTCATTCCACTAAATAATACGATGGGTGTCCGTGGAATCCGGGCTGGAACTCTGGTTGGTACCCCGGTTGGTACCCTTGGGGGGCATATTGCGCCTGATACGGACCCATATAAAGCCTTCTTGAGGCGATAGACATGGTAGGGGTGGTGTGGATCCACAAACCCCTTGGGTTTCTCAACAAACACTTCCTCATGCAAGAAACCATTGAGGAAGGCACTCTTAACATCCATTTGATACAATTTGAACTTGTGCACACATGATATGGATAAAAGAAGCCTTATGGACTCAAGACGGGCAACCGGAGCAAAAGTCACCTCAAAGGCAATACCCTCAATTTGAGAGTATCATTATGCTACAAGTCTAGTCTTGCTGCGCACAATGTTGCCATCCTCATCGGACTTGTTTCTATACACCCATTTGGTGCCTATGACATTTGTGTCCTTAGGTCTAGGAACTAGAGTCCAAACCTCATTTCTTTCAAATTGGTTTAGCTCTTCTTGCATGGCAAGAACCCAAAATTCATCATTCAAGGCTTTATCAACCTTTTTGGATTCAATTTGAGAGGTGTAACAAGTATAGCTAATTTGATTAGCTATTTGATGCCTAGTCCTAACACCCTCATTTATATCTCCAAGAATGTCATTCTTGTTGTGGAGATGTCTAACCCATGGAGCGGGTTCTTTAGAGTCCAAAGATGGATCTCCATCAATAGGTTGAATGACCTCTTCATCAAGACTTGACTTCACATTAATTGAAGTCTCACCATTCTTCTCCAAGGAAAAGTCATCAATCACATTAACCTCCTCATCATGGTCTCTAATCTTAGGGCTACAATTATCTATGACAACATTAGATGATTCCATGACACTTCGAGTTTTTAAATTGAAAACTCTATAGGCCTTACTATTAAGGGCATAGCCAATGAAAATTCCCTCATCACTCTTGGCATCAAACTTGCTAAGTTGATCTCGGTCATTTAGAATATAGCCTTTGCTCCCAAATGAGTGGAAGTAGCTAACATTTGGCTTCCTACCCTTCCATAATTCATAGGAGGTTTGCCTAGTACCGGGCCTTAGGAAGACTTTATTGCCTATGTAGCAAGCCGTATTGACGGCTTCGGCCCAAAGGTTCCTAGGGACATTGTTGCTAAGCAACATCACACTGGCCATCTCTTGAAGGACCTTATTCTTCTCTCAACAACCCCATTTTGTTGAGGAGTTCTAGGAGACGAAAACTCATGGGAAATGCCTAAGCTATTGTAATAGCTTTCAAAACAAGCATTCTCAAATTCCCTCTCATGGTCACTCCTAATCCTTTTAATGTTTTTAATGTGTGAGTTCTTTTCATTTTGAATTTTAGTGCAAAACATTTTAAACTTTTCAAAAGTTTCAGATTTTTCTCTAAGAAAATAAGTCCATGTGAACCTAGAGAAATCATCTACACAAACAAAAATGTATCTCTTGCCATCGAGACTCTCGGTTTGCATGGGACCCATAAAGTCCATATGTAGAAGCTCTAATGGCTCCTTGGTGGTGAGATACTTGCCTTTATTGTGCATACTTTTAGTTTGTTTCCCTTGTTGACAAGGTCCACAAACGTCATCGACTTGCTTCCCAAGCTTAGGGATGCCACACACAACCTTGAACTTATCTAAGATCCTCAAATCTCGATAGTTCATGTGGCCAAATCTTTGATGCCACAACTCAACTTCCTCACACTTGGACATATTGCAAGAGATAGCACTAGCTTCAAGACAATAGCAATTGTCACTAGATCTCTTTCCTTTAAGCAAGGTTTGTCTATTTGGCATTAAAATAGACCATTCATTTTTGTTAAACAAGACAGAGAGTCCATCATCATTAAGATGAGAAATGCTTATAAGATTGGCTTGCAAGCCATCAACAAGTAAAGCATTGGACAAGAAGGGTAAATCGGGAATGGAAATGGTTCCTTTCCCTATGACTTTCTTTATAAATCCATCACCAAAGGTGACAAATCCTCCATCCTCCATGACAAGAGATTTAAATAAACTCTTGTTCCCCGTCATATGCCTAGAACACCCACTATCCAAATACCAAGTGTTAGAGGCATTTGCCTTCAAGGCAATTTGAGCCACATAGCAAAAATAGTCATCTCTTCTAAACCACCTAGGTGAAATGTTCTCATTCCTAGTGGTATTAGTCACATTGGCTCTAGATTTCCTAGGAACATGTAAATTGGCTCTAGATTTCCTAGGAACATGCATTTTGGCTCTAGCTCTTTTTCTTTCAATCATGCTCTTGATTCTACACATTTCAATGTATTTGAAGCAATTAGGTCTAATGTGACCATCAACACCACAAAAATGACAAGTGAGAATGAAATAAGAAGACATACCATGCCCTTGTGAATACAAAGGGGCTTTCCCACGCATTTGAGCTTGCCTTTGGTGTTGGATTGGTTCTTTTCTTCTTTGTTGTTGAGTTGGAGTAGATTGCTTCCTTGGTTGAGCTTGCATGAATTGCTTCTTGGCTTAGTGGTATTTGGGTTGAGGAAAGCTTGCTTGATGAACCCTTGTTGGTTGAGCTTGAGCTTGTTTCCCTTGTGCCATCTTGACTTGGGAATCCTTAGAGCACTCTCCTAGTTCAATCTTCTTCCTAGGATGTTGTGGAGGTGAAGGCTCTTTGATATCCAAGCACTTGACAAACACAGTCTTGCTTGAGGATGAGGTCTCTTTGTCATCTTCATAGCCAAGACCTTTCTTATCACTTGGCCTCTTACCAACTCCTAACATGTGGTCAAGTTTCTTCGTGCTTGAAGTCATCTTAGTAATGATCTCTCTTGCTTCTTCAAGCTCATTTTCCATCAATTCCTCATTCCTTTTGGCTATCTTCACTTCTTTATTTAAGTGAGTAACTTCAGTAGATAGCTTGAGATTCTCTCCCTTTAGCCTTTGAATCTCTTTCTTCATCTTTAATCTTGAGCTTTGAAAATGCTCAATAAACCCTTCAAGATCCATTCTTCCTACATCCATATTTGTTGAATGGGATGAAGAGTCACCATCACTTAAGTCATCTTCATTTTGTTTTTCTTCCTCTTCATCATCTATTGCTTCCTTACTCTTGAGAGAAGATGCGAAGGCAATAAAGTTTGCCACATGGTCCTCATCATCTGAGGATTCTCCTTCTTCTTCCAAGTCATCACAATCGCTCCACGTGGTGGCCATAGCCTTTCCTTTCTTCTTGTTCTTTAAATTGCCACAATCCGTGGAGATATGTCTGAAGCCTCCACATTCGAAGCATTGAATCCCTTTTCTTGTGGGCTTGTCTTCACTTGACTCAAACTTTCTTGAAAGGAGTCCTCTTCTTCATTTCCTTTCCTTTGGATCTAAATCTCTTCTTCTCAAACTTGATGAACTTCTTGAATCTTTTCACCATGAGGGCCATTTCCTCATCCGAGTCTTCCTCATCCTTCTCAACCTTGGAGGTCTTCAAAGCAATGCTATTTTGCTTCTTGGAAGGTGTAGGTGTAGGAATCCACCTAGACTCGTATGCTAAAAGTTTTCCTATAACTTCACTTGGCTTCATGTTCTTGTAATCACTATTCTCATCAAGAGCCATCACTTTTGACTCAAATCTTACCGGAAGGGACCTTATAATTTTTTGCTTGATTCTCCTATCTGAATAGGGTTCACCAAGTTGATGGCTTTGATTGACTATGTCCATCAACTTCACTTGAAAGTCGATGAAGCACTCATCCTCCTCCATTCTAATTTGCTCAAATTGTGTTTGGAGGACTTGAAGCTTGGAGTCTTTGACCACCACTGTTCCCTCAAGGGCCGTCTCTAGAATCTTCCATGCCTCTTTTGCAATTCTTGTTGTTTGGATCAATTTGTACTGATTGTCATCCATTGCACAAAGAATGGCATGCATAGCCTTGTTGTTCCACTTGGATGCTTCGAACTCTTAAGTTGACCATTCCGACTTTGGCTTGGGAACTACACTTTCGTCTGCAAAAGTCTTTTCCGGAGGAGTGTAGCCATCTTCAATTGCCATCCATTCAAAGCGACATGCCCAAGTCGCCTAACACACTGGAGGAAAAACAAGATGTCAGAGGCGACATGTAATGCGACATGCCCAAATCGCCTATGAAGTCGCCTAACACACTGTGAGAAAATATCAAAACTTAAGCGACATAAGGGGCGACATGCACAAGTGGCCTTGCATGTCGCCTAACACACTGTGGGAAAAATTCAAGTCTAAGGCGACTTGTCAGGAGACATGCACAAGTGGCCTTGCATGTCGCCTAACCCACTGTGCAGCCCATCAACTCCAAAATACAAGAAGTGTGTGTGTGTGCAACCATACATGCATGTCAATACAAATGCATTGGATGTGAATGTGTGCAACTAAAACCTTTTCAAAGAGAATTAAGCATGTGATATACCTTTGAAGTGCTCTTGAGAATGATGATGCCCTTGAAGCTTGATCACACACAATGAGGCCTAATCTACCCTTACAAAATTAATCCCCAATATGGTTTGTCAACGAAATGAGCTAATCAAAAATATGAGGAACTTACAAAGGTTTTTTAAATATCTTTTGAGCTTGCAATTTCTATTGACGACATAGCAAAAAGCATCGTTCAAGTGGAAAGGCTAGGGCACGAAATTGAGGTAAAATGACAAGAATGCCCCTCAATTTAAGCCAAAAATCTACTTCGATAACTTTTTTGGAGTTGAACGGCGACCTAATTTAGCGGCCACGACTGCCTTTTGATTGTAGTCGTTTGGACTTTTTGGCTTCGCGCACTAGTTACTCAAACGGGCTTAACTTCCTCTAGAAAACCCCGAAATCGCAATTCGTAAAAACCACTAGAAACTAGACGTTCAAGGCTTTCCGAATGTATATGATCGAAGCCCAGTTCAATTTGAGAAGGGTATTATGGCTTCCACAAGTTGAACATTCAGCTCAAGCATTTACAATTTCAGCCATTTTAGCCTTCAAACATTTAATTAAGCTCAAACATCTTATTTAGGGAATATAACCTACACAAGACTCACAAAACATATTAAAACATAAAACTATCAAAAACGAGAATAAACGATAGGAAATGAAGACCTACTTTAGGCATAGAAATGGTACGATCACTACCATCATCTGTTACCTTTCTTGATCTGATCTACTTGATCTATAACCAAGACATGGATACCACCACCACCTTTCTTGAACGCTGGCCAGAGATTTCTTTAAACGAAAGAGAAACTGCCCTTGCATGACCACTCACCGGAACCAAACCCAGAAAGCTCTCCAACCAAGTACTATCAATCGAAAAGGTCTCTTCCGAAATCTAGACTTCAAACAAACTCCCTCTCATCTCCACATTAATCTCACGAGGACGCTGCCAATCAAGAGGAACCAGCATTAACAACCTCCTTCTATCCAATCTTGTTCTCGTTTATGTATCCTCTAAACTTCTCCAAGTTGCCGTCCCAGCTTCATGAAAAAGCAAGAGTTTCAACATAACGGAGGAACACCCGAGCACCTCATCCAAACCAACCTAGTTTTTGTAAATAGAGAATCCAACCATTCCTTTAAGAATCAAAGCAATCCTCCCACAAAGAGTTGTTATTTATGAACCTAACATTCTCATTAATTGACTCAAAGCACCACAGAATGTGCTTGTCCCCTAAATAAAATGATTGGAATGAGAAATCTTTTGACCATAGACAAGAATTCACCTTGGAAACCTCTGAAAATATTTTAAGGTCTTCTATTGCACACCTTGAAAGCTAATCCACCTCACTTTTCTCCATCTCTGAGGACATGGACATACTCTTCTCAAAACCTTTCAAACCCTCTTCATGACAACTGATCTAGTACCCATTTACCACATTCACAAAGGTCTGTTTCCTTTGTTGCATTTCCATGTCACGTTTAACTTTTCCAACCACTTTACTTTCCTTGCCATTAACCATTCTCGAACCTCTCTGTCTCAGAGCAAGACTACGTTGTTTCTTCCATCCAACTACAGCCATCTTCGAAGCTATAGGCCACCCACAGATGTGACTTCCATTTGCCTTGATTGCCACCATGTTAGCTTATTCCCACGTACCAAACCTTACAAAAGCATAGCTGTTTCACCTATGGCTATTCCTCACCGAGAGGAAAACATCTCTCACTCTTCCATACACCTTGAAAAAGCTCCACAGATCCTTCACCTCGACATCTGGATTCAAATTTTCGATAAAGACGGAAAACAAAACATCTGGGAAATCCTTTCTTTCAACCATGCTGTTGATTTCATCCTGACTCTCTTCACAGCCAAGAGAGTCAAGTTTTCTCTCACTAGAACTCTCTCTCTCTCTCTCATTCAATTAGTTTTAGATGGAAAAATATAGTAATTTGAGGTAGTTGAAATTATATATGTATGAGATTCTGATTTTCAGGTTTTTTTTAATATATATCTTCTATTACTTCCTAGAAGAATACATGCCAAAATTAAGCATTACATGTTCAATTTGGTACTTACTTTGAGAAATCTATTCATACATACATGCTGGAAAATAGTAAAAAGTAACCATCAAAAACTACACGGAATTGATTTGGTACAAGAAAATGGAAAGAAAGATTGTATGTACAAACCATGATGAGATATTGGTGGTAAGAGGAATTTACAATAATTGTATGTATTTTAGAAACTATTAGTTAGTAAAGCAACCAGCCCAAAGTCGGATCAAAGCAAATCACGGACATGAATTTAAAAAATGGTGTACATAAGAAGAGCTTAATGTAAGTTAGTTTGAGCATGTTTTTTTTGTTCAGTTAATATTTCCTACCATTTGATCCAGCAAAACTCGTGTATGGGAGTACTAGGATGCAATTAAAGAACTTATCATGCCTGATAACTAGTTATGACCTCTTGTGCGCATATTAAGCAAACATAACTACAAACTAAACATTATAAAAAATAAAAAGAAGATGAAATTTATCAAAAAATTAATGAAATAGTCACACTTGGACTGTCGTTCAACGTACAGAAAAATGGTATGTCATCTCTTCATGTACACTTTAGTTTCCCTCATAAAACTCTGTACAAGTATAGTTATTTTAGCAGACGAGAGAAAACAGAGCAGCATTGTAGAGTACATGTAGTATCTATCAGGTCAAAATCTCCATCTCCGGCTATCAAACATTACATTAATTCTATCTACGCTTACGTTCTCTTTCTGGTTCCCTAGACCCTGAGCTTCTTGAATGTCGAGGATCAGTTGGTCATATCTTGAAGGCTTCCTCTTGAAATGTTAGCAGCACCACTGCTACTCTTCATTGCTTTGGCAGTAGATGACTTGTAACCATCATAATATTAACCCACTTGATGATGACTTGAAGACAGACATCTTTCGTTTCTTAGCAGCATTGATGGCTTCTTGTTTGGGGAAATTGATGCGAGAAAACACACTCGCCTTTGACTTTTTGTTTGATGTTGTCATTGTTGTTGAAGCAGTTTCAGAGGATGGCTTCGAACGGTGGTGGTGATGATTTTTGTGATCATGGTCATAGTCATAGTCACGGTCACGATCATGGTGGTGATCAGACTTTCTCTTGGAGGGGCACAGTGGTGGTGGTTCTGGTGAAGACCGGATGGACCGCTGCTGGTGGTGGTGGTGGTCTGCATTTGACGATTGTGGAATCGATTTCTGCACCCAAACGAAATAAATGAGTCGAAAAAGATTGTCCAGTTCACTTTTCTAGTTTCTGTTAACATCTGTTAAGAGTCATTTTCTACTTGTTTTTTAAGTCAACTTTATAATCTTTGAGCATCAAGCACCAAAAGAGAACACCCACTCTCTTGTTCTCATGTTATTATTTATTTTTTTAATTAAAAACATTAAACGTTGCAAATTAATGGTGAATACTATGACATCTTCTCATTTAACATCAAAATGGATAATAAACATCTAGGGTAAGTGCATATCCGAATAAATCTAAAACTAAAGTAATCTTGTCAATTGGTGTGCAATGTCCACACTTGAATATACAATATTTCAAAGGGAAAGAAAAACAAAAAATTATCATTTGGAGAATTTGCTGTGTCTACTCCACATGGAAGTTACATTGAAATATTTTCGGACACGGTTTGTTAGTTTTTCGACTTCATGAAAAGGTAGGTAGGTTTAGAGCGAGGAAAATAAAAGTAAAAGTGATTAAGAAAACAGCCATAGCGCTATCAAAAAGAAACCAAGTGAGGAGGGAAGAGAAAGGGAATTGTCTTACAGGTAAGTCAGCATAAATTCACTAATGAGATGACAAGGACAGGTAGGAATTAGAAAAGCTGTTAACACAATCCCAGTTTACCTCCCTTTTCCTCTTCTTCATATCATTTAATGCATAATTATATTAAAAAATTATAAGAACAAAGAACCTAAAAAAAAGTGTTATGTTGACAGATACATGTTCAAGACCATTTTGATGTTGGCTACCCAACTAAATGCTCAGAATCATGAGAAAATATGATTGCAGTACACAGTGAAAAACGGGAAGTTTGGGTCTTAAAAATACATACAGATTTCGATTTCATTGAACTAACATCGCCAACACTGCTGCTCACTTCCCTACCATATTCTCGATCTCTAGGGAACTCCCTGCAGCAGATTAAACACATTAAACTACTTTAACTTCATCATGTAACAATTGAAATGAAAAATATTAGTGATGCAGTAGTTACCAACAACATACCAGAAAGAAAAAGTATGCAACACATAATGACATACTATGCAATAACCAGCTAAAGATGATACCATCCTAAGACTAACAGATAGTAGATAAAGATGTTAAATAAAAGTAACAAATCACCTTACTCTAGTACACAAAACTATCAACCAATAACTGTTGGACAGGCTTGTAATGATATAATTTTCCAAAAAAAAAAATGACCAATTAGTGTATATATGCAACAAATTTTATCAATATTCGGCGTCATAATGAAACCAACTTTGAAAAAATGCAATGCAAACAAGGGAGCATGCTTATGATATACATCCATCCAGTTGAGAGATCAGTACAATTTACTACAAATGTGCACATAAAGCATACCTCTGAGGTGGAACAGCAGGCATCATATAACCTTGAGCACCAAAAGGGTCCTGAGGCATGACCCCACCAAAAGGCATGTCTAAGGGACTCATTCCATAACCCATAACCATATAAGGCATTGCACCACCAAATGGAGCCACATATGGATTTCCAAGAGGCATCATATCTTGGGGGTAGGTTTTCCACTGTAAGTCATTTGAAGGCATGCAGGGCTGCTGCTTCTTCTTCTTCTTCTGCTGCTGCACTTGCTGCTCCAGCACTTGTGATGCTGGTGCTGGCTCCTTCACACTCATTGACTCGTGTGTAGCTTCGGACACATCAGGTGCTTTTGCTGCTATCCTTGTTCTTTCCACAGTTTGTGGTGGGGCTATAACAGCTTTTCCCTCATCTGCGATCTCCTATGGGACTAGAGTTTCTTCAAAACCAGGTGGTGGCTGTTGCTCTCCCTTTGATGCAGCAGAAATAGTAGGAGACCGTGTAGTAGAAGGTAAGCCTTCAATTTCTTTCTCAAAAGCTGCCCTGTATATAAATGAAAGAGACACATTATAAATCTTCCAAAGCATGAAGAAACACATTCAAAACAGAAACTATAAATAAACTTACTCATTCGGCCTCAAAACTGCAACTGCCCCACTTGGCAGAGCATATGAGCCATCTGGAGTTGCAATTAACATCGACTTTGGAATGCCGGTGGGATGTTTAAATCTCTTGACATCGTACTTTGGATCACCATTCGTAGGACAATGCTGAATAAAATGTCCGGGATAGGAAAATTTAAATACATTCAGAAAATATCTCATACAAGCTTTAACATATTATACAATCTTAAAAAAAAAATCAAAAAAGATGTCATACATAAATCACTACTATACAATCTGGTTTAGGTGTGAACATACCAGGAACCTTACACCTGCGACAAACGTAGCCCTGTGGTGGCTCCGGCTCCAACATGCGAGGCCTTCTGGGAAGGCCAGGAACTCGACGAATTAACACGGAAGTGTTTTTGGGGATTAACATCGCTCCCATATATTCTGAAATCAAAAAACAGAAAATAAACCCCAATGACAATCAGGTGTGAAATTGAGAAAACAAAATCCTAGAGAACAAAAACTAACCTTCGTTGGTTTTGGCATTAGTGACCAGGAGGTCCAAGTCTGTACCCCCCAAATGCTTTGATTCAAATATTTTTTCTTTCATGGTTCCAACTGATGTAAATGGACCGTCCATTGAGATTGAATCATAGTCTCTTGCACTCTTAAACTTGTAATACACAGCCAAATAGCCAATCTTGGCGATTAATTTTCGGGTGCTTTGCATAGCCTTTCTCAATGTTTAGTTTATAGAAAATAGCCCATTGGTGAAAAAATTGTAAATCTAACCTTTTCTAATGGTTAGTATTTAGAAAATAGCTTTTGTAAGATTAAAATACCTTCTTCAATAAAACCCTGCAAAATGTCCAAATTACCCTCTTATAAAGTGAAACGACGAAACTACCATTGTCTGCTTCTCCTTCAGTTGGCTGAAGAAAATGAAAACGACTCTTCTCCATCCATCCTTCTCCAACAGGAATCGGTCACTCATTATTCCCATCTTCCATCCAATCGGTGGCTCATCATTCCCATTTCAAATCCCATCGTCCTCACTGTCCATCGGAATCCACAGCTCTTCAAACCCATCGTCCTCTCAACTGGAATCTTGCCGGCGATCGAAATATTGACAGGACAGTGCTGCCATCTCATTCAATCGAGCTTGACAGTGCAGCCACTTTCTTCAATCGAGCTTACACTGTCAAGTTTGAAATCAACCATAGTAAATGTAAGTTTGAGTTTAAGCTTGACACAATCAATCGACCATACACTGTCAAGCCACCTTTTTTGGGTATGTTATTGTTGTTTAAGTTTGAAATGTTTTCGATAGAATGAGGGATTAACGGTTTTGGTTTTGTTGACCATGAATTGGGGTTTGTGTATGTAGTATTGTTGGGTGTAGTTAAGGTGTTCGATGAAATGCCTGTTAGACATCAAGGCAGTAGAGTGATGTAGTTAAGAGGCAGCAGTAGATTGACACAGTCAATGAAATGCGTGTTAAGGTGTTTGATGTAGTTAAGAGGCAGCAGTAGATTGAAATGACAAATGTGCATAGGAAACACATTGCTAGTGACCATAGAACGGCTTAAATGTGCAGTAGAGAATGTGTTTATGCATGTTTCCAAAAACATATCTTAAACAGTTGTCAATTTGTAGTCTTTATGGACAGTTGTATCCTCGAACTCATTCCACAACTTATCTGATATCTGAAAATGTTTTTATGCATGTTTCCAAAAATGTGTTATAATGCATGTAAGCTTTTGAGCCTATGATTGACTGATATAAGCCTATGATTGATTGGTTAACACATCTTTCTTCGTACCTACGTTTCTCTCTAGTTGTGAGTTATATGATATGGTATATGGAAAATGTTTGTTTATGCGTTTCTGAAAATGGGGCATAATGGCATGTATGCTTTTGAGCCTAGGATTGATTGATATCAATATAAGCCTGGGAATCGATGACATGAGCCTAGGAATTATCTGCTGGGAATTAATGTATGTATACCATTGGGCCTATGATTGATTGATATAAGTCTGGGAATCGATGCTATGAGCCTATGAATTATCTGCCATGAAACAGTTCTCAATATGTAGTCTTTATGGACAGTTGAGTGATTTTGATTTTTTTTTCAGGTAAAATACTGTTATTGAGGGTTTTTTTTTTCAGGGTCTAAGGATACCATGTCTTGGCTGTTAGTTCAGTGCGGTGAGCATTGGAAGGGTAACCGGTTTACTGGACCTATTTCGTTTTCAGTACGTCTAACAAAAAAAGACAACGGAGCCTACAATGAATTGATGGAAACGATATATGAGCGGACAGAGGTTAGTAGAGAAAAAGCAGAGTTGAAGCTAACTTCGCATGTGAAAACGGAGGATGATACAGTTACATTGTCTATTATGAGTGACGACGATGTAGAGTTTGTGATTATTCAAATGGAAAAAGGTTGGGCTGCAATTGATGTTGAATTTGTCAACAAACAGGAATTTTGACCTCCAGCAAATCCAATCCAATCAGCATATATGGTCTCTCCTGTTAAACAGATCAATAATCTACGGTCTATGTCGGGTACTCTAAACTATAAATCATTTAGTAGCAGCAATAATCCACTTGGATCACAGGCTTCACCTGGATTTACATCAGCAAGCAATGACCAGGTTACGCCAACATCTGCTACCAAGCATGTAGTTGTGGATGACAATGATAGTTCTGAAAGCATCGATTCTTCATGAAGGTCTGATAGTTCTAAAACCAGTGATACAGAAGATGAGATTGGTGATGATGATGGTGAGTAACCGACAATAGAAGATGGAACAGAAGAATGAAGGGTAAGTGGAACACCCAATAGTTCTTCACCTTCCATGAACACACGGTGGACAATATCAGGGTCAGAGCTTTACTCAATTAAAGTCGTTCGATCAGTGGACGTGTTTGAAAAATCATTCGACCAAGGTCCAATATACAAAGGACAGATGTTCAAGGACAAGCCAACATTGAAGCAAGTTGTAGGGTCGTATGCATTTGCAGAGAGGTTTGAGTACAGGGTTTCACGATCCTTTAATACATGATTCACTGCTGAATGTACACAGAAAAGTTATGGATGGGTACTTCGGGCATGGAAGTCAAATAGGAGGACTTACTGGCATGTGAAGTCGTTCATTAATGAGCACACATATGACAGAAATGACAACTATAACATTGAATTTAAACGTGTAAGTGCATGTGTGATAGGTGATTTGTTGGCAAGTAAATTTGGATGTCCTGGACACCGCATCCGTCCTAAAGATATAGTTTCTGATATGAGGGAGCAGCATGGCATACACCTCTCGTACAACAAAGCCTATAGGTCGAAGGAGCACGCTTTGAATCAAGTATTCGGCGATCCGTGGGAATCCTTTCAGAGGTTGCCGGTTTATTTTTATGTTTTGGAACAATCGAACCCCGGAACTGTGACAAAGTTCAGGACCGACTCAAAAAACCGGTTTAAATATGGATGCATGGTAATTGGAGCCTCTATAGAGGAGTTCAATTCTGTTATTAGGCCGGTTATCTGCATTGATGCTACCCACTTGAAGGCTAGGACCATGGGTGTTTTATTAGTTGCGGTGTGTAAAGACGAAAATGAGATGATATATCCTTTGGCATTTGGGTTTGCAAACACTGAATGCACAGAGTCGTGGACTTGGTTTTTGAAGAAACTCCGTAAATTGATCCAATATCCCGACCGTGTGATGTTAGTTCCAGATCGGCACAATGGTATATTTAATGCAATGGAAGCCATATTCCCAGATGCAGCACATGGGATTTGTGCATACCACTTGGCACAAAATCTTAAAAGATTTTGCAAGCAGAGGGATGATGTGATTTGGCTTTACTACCATGCTACGTATGCATACCGTATCGAGCAGTTTGACCTGTGCAATGGCTGAGTTGAAAGAAACCTACCGTAAGGTTTATTATGAGCTCCTGAGTGCTGAGGTAGAGAATTTTTCACGTGTACATAGCCCTAGAAAGCGGTACTTTTTGATGACCACCAACATTGCTGAGTCAATGAATTCTTGTCTACTTACGGTCTGAAAATTGCCTATCACAGCAGTGGCGAAATTCATTAGAGATTTGTTGTAAAGGTGGTTCTATAATCGTCGGATAAATGCATGTGAAATATCTACATACTTGACAATGTTTGCAGACGAACACATCAAAGATAGGATAGAAACAGTGCATCGGCGTGAGATTCATCCCATTCACTTCAATACATTTAAGGTAGACGACAAATGGAAGGAAACAACCGTCGACCTTGACGAACGTTCTTGCTCATGTCGTCAATGGGATTTAGATGAGTTGTTGTGTTCTCATGCAATGGCGGTTGGTAGGTATGCTTCCCGGTCTATTAACTTTGTACATTCATCTGTTGTGGTTTATTTTACAAACTTTAATTTCTTTTTGTTGGTGTGTCATGGCTTAGGTTCAAAGGTGTGTCAATCAAAGCACTGTCTTCTGAATTTTACACAACAGGATTTCTTAAACATGCTTATGAAATGGGTGTCAACCCTGTTCTGAATCCCGAATATTGGGACATTTCTGATGCAATTCGGACTCGTACAGTATTGCTATGGAAGAAAAATAATTTACAAGGAAGACCAAAGAAGTTGATGATATCATCTGCTGGAGAGAAAAGAAAGTTACGATCGTGTTCAAAGTGTGGAAAAAAGGATACAATAAAATAAATTGCCCAGAACCATCATCTAGCACATGCAAACCAGCCAAAAAAGCTCGAACATGTAGCATTTGTAAGAAATAAGGACACAACAGATTGAAGTGCCCAAACAAGCCACCTGAACCTACCTTGATTGACCCGGATGAAGAGAACGCCGGTAGAGAAGCTTTGTTGAACTTTCCGGAATAGTGTTGTATGGTTTGTTTGCACATTTATGGTGTTGTATGGTCTGGTGGTTAAAGGTTTATGGTGTATGTATATTAGTTTTTGTTAAACACTGCCTGGAAATTAGTTATTTTGTATGTATCATTTATGTTGCCTTGAAATGTTATTTTCTATGTGTTTTTGTGATGGTTTTTGGTGTATATATACTGATTTTGAAAACAGGTGGAGGAATTTTGAAAACAGGTGTCTGTGCTAGTGAATTTGAAAGCGGAAGATCTACTAAGCCCGGGAGGAAAGTTGTAGGACTGGGAATCTGACCTAGGCCTTGTCCTAACATAATTGTACCTAGTCCTAACAGAATTGTACTTAGGCCTGTAACGGAATTGGGACATTAAGCCTAGGAATAACGCATAGGCCCATCGTTGAGATTATTGCGGGGCCTATATTATTTCTTTTATGAAGAAAAACCCAAAGAACAGGGAATCATACCTAGGCCTAAAAGAACTGTACATAGGCCTGTAAATTAGTTCCTAGGCTCAGGGGCTTTTGCTATATTCGTTAGCCACGTCAACATTTAGATTAAGCTCGGGATGTTGCAGGCCTGGGAACCGATAAACCTAGGAAACATAGGCCTTGGAAAATGTCTAGGCCCTATGTGGATTTAATTGGGAATTAAATATATATTTAACAAAAAAATTTTCCAACAGCACGAGATGTTTTGAAAAAGTATTGTGCACCCATCAGACTCAATTTCGGAACTTGGAAGCTAATACAGGATACCGAGAGCGAGTAACTCCAAATAGTTACTAGTGTGTGAAGGAAATCTTAAGCATTTAGTGGTTTATAATTTAATGGTGTGGTTGTTATCTCTAGTGTAATAGTAGAGACAAGCTTATTGGACCGTTCGATGATCTCAAAACTTAACGTATACATTTCCTTTGATATCCCTTCATCGCCGTACGGTTTCAATTGTTAAGATTATTGCGGGACCCACATAATTTCTTCTATGAAGAAAAACCCAAAGAAATAGGAATCATACCTAGGCCTAAAAGAACTGTACCTAGGCCTGTAAATTAGTTTATAGGCTCATGAGCTTTTGCTATATTCGCTAGCCACGTCATCATTTGGATTAAGACCGGGATGTTGCAGGCTTGGGAACCGATAAACCTAGGAATAACTTAGGCCTAGGAATAATGCCTAGGCCCTGGGTGGATTTAATTGGGAATTAAATATATATTTAACAAATTGTTTTTTCCAACAGCACGAGATGTTTTGAAAAAGCATTATGCACCTATCAGACTCAATTTCGGAACTTGGAATCTAATACGGGAGACTGAGAGCGAGTAACTCCAACTAGTTACTAGTGTGTGAAGGAAATCTTAGGCATTTAGTGGTTCATAATTTAATGGTGTGGTTGCTATCTCTACTGTAATAGTAAGACAAGCTTATTGGACCGTTCGATGATCTCGAAACTTAACATATACATTTCAGTTTATATCCCTTCATTGCCGTACGGTTTCGATCGTTGAGATTATTGCGGGGGCAATATAATTTCTTCTATGAAGAAAAACCCAAAGAACTGAGAATCATACCTAGGCCTAAAAGGACTGTACCTAGTCTTGTAAATTAGTTCCTAGGCTCAGAGGCTTTTGCTATATTCGCTGGCCAAGTCATCATTTTGTAGTGGATTACAGATGGATCCCACTAAATCTTCTTCTTTTCATTACAGCCCGATCCCACTAAATCTTCGTCTCCATCCTTAGTCACACGCTCAAACTTTTCACTTTCAATTTTTTCTTCTTCTTCACGTGTTCCCAAACAGAGAACCAAAAAAATTGAGAATCTTTTTCACTGTGTATACCCCAACTTTTCCTATCGTCCACATCTGCAGGTAAACAATCTTCATAATTAATACATAGATCTTATTCCCACTGTTTTGCTTTGTATACAGGTTCTCAGATCGAAAATATAGACTAGTAGTCTAGATTATTCGTTGACTGAGAGAGTTTTGTATCTTTAAGAATTTGTATACTCCTTCTAAGATCTAACACCTCATTCTCCCATTTAAACGCAGAAGACCCTTTTTTGGTTCTTATTATTATTATTCATATTATTTTTTTATTATTATTAGTTTAATGAGTTTGAAGGTTTTATGTTGTTTGCCAAAGTCTGGTATACTGAAAATGTGCTGAACTTTTTAGTCTTTTTTTGTTTGTTTCAATGACAGAGAGGATTATCTGTTGTTTTGCAATATAAGCCTCGTATACTATAACATTCATTATTAAATTGAAAATTTTTCGATTTACAGATATCTGTCAAGTGTTTTGTACGAAATGGGAAAGAAATATGTTTATATTGTATTCAAAGGAAGGAGAACCGGTGTGTTTAATTCTTGGCCTGAGTGTCATGAACATGTAGATGGTTTTCCAGGAGCACCTTACCAAAAGTTTAACTCAACTGATGAAGCATATAAAATGATAAGTAGCCGTTCTGGACATTCAAGCCATTCCTGGCCTGAATCTTCGATGAATGTTGAAGAGAAGGTATCTGAGAAGAGTCAAAGCGCTGGTGTGAGGTTGTTATCATTTCTATTCGTTTTTATTTTTGGAGTTTTAGTAGGCAAAGTGTTTGAAAGATTTGTTGTTTATGTTTAAGTTGTGGTGTTGTTTAATGTGAAACAAGAACGCATAAGAAACTAGTTATGTTCTGTTCTGTTGTTAAACACTTATGGTTGTATACTTGTATGTCTATATTGTTGTTTTTGTTCTGGTCTTATTTAAGAATACTGAAGAATTATATATAAATAATGACAGCATGTGAAATGTGTATGGCATGTGAAAACAAAACCAATTACTTCACTTTCATTAATAAGTTAGACGGTACAACATGTGCATAAAAAACATAACATATAATTCTGTGGAAGGCAGATTCAGTGTGTTTTTCTTCAGGCTGATGATGGAACATTGAAGTCCATTAACTTCTTCTGCATTTGTTCAACAAGTTGGTAGAGTCCATTGACTTCGTTGTCCCTTGCTTCGATCTGAACATATAAATTGATAATTTCAGCTTCTAGATTCTGATATTTCCCTATCAAAACAGTATAATCAACACTCAGACGTTTTACATTTTCACGCTCCTTGATGACGGTCTCCTCAGCCTTTGCAATCCGTTCATGCCAAAATTCGAAAATGGCATTTAACCTGTTACTACTACCATTTGCTTCCATTTTCACTTGTACAAATGAATGTGAGGAAACTATGTAACAATTGAGGAAGATTGAAGATTGAAGTGAGGAAAATATGTAAAAAAAAATGGGATATTTACAGTGGAACAAGATGATCCATATCGGTGAGAACTCACCTTTACATATGTAATTGAACCATTGTAACCTTTAGATTTGAAATGAACCATTGTAACCTTGGGATTTGAAATGAACAATTGTAACCTTTGGATTTGAAATGAACCATTGTAACTTATGAATATCCATTTTCACTGAACAGTGGGTACACTAACATGGTATAAGTTCATTTAAAGAATTGTTCACATGCCTAACTGAATTGATTCCTAGACGTAAGAGAATTGTACGCATGCCTAACAGAATTGTTCTATCCAGGCCTAAAATAATTGTTCCCGGGCCTAATAGAATTGGTCCAAAGCCTAAGTGAATTTATCTCAGGCCTAAGTGAATTTATTCCCAGGCCTAAATGAAGTATACCCAGGCCTAAGACAATTGTTCTTAGCCAAACCTATAAGAATTGTTCCCATGCCTAAATAAAGTGATTCCCGAGCCTAAGTGAAGTGATTCCCAGGCCTACGAAAATTGTCTTAGGCCTGGGAACAACTCACTTAGGCCTCAGAGAATTGTTCATAGGCCTAAGTAATGTGATTCCTAGGCCTAAGAGAATTATTCACAGGCCTAAGTGAACTGTTTTTTATTTTCACACGGAATTTCATAACTTTAAAAATTTTAAGAATTTTATTTAACTAATTCTATAGTTGGTACAATTAAATCTGTCATAAAATATTCCAATGCTGAACATGCCTAGGCACAAAATACCTCATAAACATTCCAAACCTAAGAGTACTATATAAAATATTCTCAACCTAAATATTGATTCTAAATCTGTACAAATTCCCAGGCAAAAACCACAAACCTAAAACAGAGTTTTCTACGGGGAATTGCAGAGTTGACCATTGGTGTAAATGTCAATTGCAATGGCCTTGGCCTTACGAATGTCTTTGATATCTTTTTGTCCAAAAACTGATTTCCATGGAGTTTTTACTCTGGCAAGAATCAACTCAGCATACTTCATCAAGAAAACACCACAACTGTATCTGTAAAATGGTAGGATAAGTCAAACATAAGTTTCTTGAACAAAGTAAATAAATTTGTCACACATACCTACCATCTTGTTGCGGAATCAATTCAGAGTGCATGCTTTGAACTGTGAATGGGCTGGCATAAGGATCCATCTTCATTTCTTCGTAGTAACCGACATGCTTCAATAATAGAGATGGCAATAGATAGAGTAGGGCACAAATGTCCTTCAACCGATGACTAGTTCCATCCTATTCATTCAAAGAGTCAAATAACAGTACTTTTCCTTCCTTCAAAAGTACATGACATAAAACCCAATGGCCTGGAAGGTGGCACGGGATGAGCACATGTATATACGATATAAATTTTTTAAGCAAACAGATAAAAATTATTTAAGAAAATAGATAATGACAACGCAACGTCATTTCCAAAAACTTACCGAATCCATTATCCACCATGGTTCAGGGTACAGAAGGTCATGTCCGGTAACATGTCTGAGGATATCTGCACTTGGCTGGTAGTCAAAAGGAACGAACTCTGGGTAGTCTTCCCAGACATTGACAGCATGAGGAGAAGGATCACTGATCTTCTTGGCATTTTTGTTGCGATCCTTTTTCTGTGAAGGAGAAGGAGGAGAACCAGTTTCTTTCTGCTGACGTCTTTCCTCCTCAGCCTTCTCAAATTTTGCTATCTTTCTCATGGCATCCAATGTGTCCATTTCAATTGCCCACTTCATGTTTAGGTTAACCTGCATATACAACCATTAATACCCAGCTAATAATTCCATTAATAGGCTTATATAAATCAAAACCATACATGCATTTCTTCCCAGCTGAGAATTCCTAGGCTCATGGCATCCATTCCTAGGCTCAGGGCATCCATTCATAGGCTCATATCAATCAATCCTAAAGATAAACTATACATGCATTAATTCGCAGCTAATAATTTCTAGGCTCATGGCATCCATTCCTAGGCTCATATCAATCAATCTTAGGCTAAAAACTATACATGCATTAAAAAACATTTTCAAAAACATGTATAAACACATTTTCATATACCATATCATATAACAAGGGAGATACTTAAGAAGAAAGATGTGTTAACTAATCCAATATTTTGCAAGTAGTTAAATTTATTGATCGATCGCCTCATCCATATGATATCAAAGAAACTGTAAATGTGCTGTGTAAATGTAGTGATGTAGGTTAGCTAATAAGTAACATAAACCCTTAAAATCACAAACCAGGGAGAAATAGATAGTTAATTATGTTACCAAATCTGATGTCCACTTTTCGATGTTGACCAGGTCTAGAAAATCTTAACTCATCATTGGAAGGATTTGACCGGTATACAAACTATTCAAGTCTTGTGATACATTACATTAAAAACTATACAAATGAATACATTATAACAGATAATTCAAATGGAATATTACCTATGTTGCCGGTCTTCGTTCTTCAGGAAAGACGTGAAATCAACTAAGTTTATTTCTTCCTCGTTTGACTGTGGTTTCCTTTTCTTATTAGGCATAGGATCTATCCATAGGCTTTCAAGCCACCTTGACCGCTTTCGGCCCATCTATTTGTCGATGTCTTTGTATTCAACATTAGGGTCGGCCCCCTCAAGCTTTACCGCACTACTGGGAATGTTCTTGGCAATAAAGCACACAACTGGAGATGGATATTCATCCAAATCAAGGATAGATTGTTTCCCCGACTCCTAATATAAAAAAATATTGAGTATAGCCTAAACCATTGATTAATTCCCAGACAATCAGCAGTTTTATAGAATGTACTTCAACCATATCACCCTCAAATGCAGCATCCCCAACAACTTGATCAGAACCCGGTCCAATTTCACCAACAGCATTCTCTTGCTCATCATCCTTACCACCCTCAAATGCAGCATCCGTAATAGCCACACCATCATTGTCAACACCTTGCTCAGAACCCTTAACACCTTCACTGCCAACACCATCCTCTTGCTCATCACCCTTAACACCCTCAAATGCAGCATCCCCATCACCAACAGCATCATCTTGCTTTTTACCCTTAACGCCTTCAAATGCAGCATCCCCATCACCAACAACATCATCTTGCTCTTCACCCTTACCACCCTCAAATGCAACCTCCCCATCACCAACAGCATCATCTTCCTCATCACCCTTACCAACTTCACCAACAACATCACCATCTTGCTAGACACCCATACCACCCTCAAATGCAGCATCCACATCACCAAAAGCACCATCTTCCTCATCACCCTTACCAACTTCAGCAACAGCATCAGCATTTTGCTGGACACCATTACCAAGTTCACCAATTTCACCAACAACATCATCATCTTGCTCAGCACCCTTCTAAACATCAACATCAACAAATTAGTGGAAATTATTAAGGACTAAACTATTATATATAAATAATAATATAATTTTCAACAACTTCATTTACAACCTTCATCTCCTTTCTAATCTTCAAAAAATCATCTCTACAAAATGCAATGATACATTGCTCGCTTTCAAGCATAGCAGCATATAGTTCTGGGATTATGGAAGGCACCTGAAATTTGCAATAATTAATACAATGCATACAAGAATAGCATACTTAAACCAAAGCATAGATGCAATCATACCTTAGGATTTCTATCGCAGAATAGCCGCTTCTTAGAATGGGGGAGTATTCGATAAAAAATGTGCTTCTAGTTCTCCTGAAAAAACCTCTTCTATCCTCCTTCTGAACAGAAGAGTCAATCCCATCACCCTGCAAATTGTCTGTCTGATTATCATCACCTTCATCATTAGAACCAAGATCTTCTTCATCTTCACTTCGAGGTAGAGCCAACTTCTCCCTCTTCTTATCAATTAGTGGGCCACACATATTTCTGGTTGAGGGATTTGAAGTAATTGGTACCCTTTTCAACAGTTTCAACATCTCAACCAAATAAAGCCATTTGCATATCAGGAACAAACATTTGTTAGTGAATTTCTACAAATAATTATCCTTATATAACTAAAAAGAAAGGGTAATTAAGTATACACCAATGTATTAAATTTGGATTCAATATTTGTAACCCTTGCACTGAATTCTCATCTACTGAACCGTGGATACCCCGTAGCAACTATTTTTTCAACGAGATTTTCTAAAAAAATTATTCTCTCCATGGCCCATACCTATACAACGGAGATGTAAAATGGAAGACATATTTTTATAAATGGACAAGGAAAAGATTGTTTTTGCTGTTCAAAAATACTAAACAGCACCAAACCATCACCAAAACATCTAGCTTTCTAGAAATATTTTTCCTAATGTTAACATAACTAACAATCAAAACATGCGCAACTTTTATAAAATTTACTTGAAGTGCTAGAGGGAACCCGGACAAATTGTAGGTATATTACTTGGATTTCATTTTCTTTGTCTCTTCCTCACCCTGCGGCCTTCATTTCCCTTTCCCTTTCCCTTTCACTTCTTCTTCTTCTATTGACTTCTTGTTCGTCTTCTTGTTTTTTTTCTTCTTATCTTCTTCTTCTTGATCTACTGTCTTCTTATTCTTCTTCATCTTCCCTTTCTTATCTTCATTCTCTTCTTCACCTCTTAGTTTGTGGAGGTGTTTGTTAAGTACATCCTTAAGAAAATATAGTGTAAAACTGAAGATGTAAAAACCCTATGGAAATTCATTGAATTCATCTTCGTTTTCAACTAATGAAAACAACCACCCCGGATGGTTGTCGTCCGTTCGTAATCCGTGCCAAAGAATTGGCTCACCATATAGATATTCAACATCTTGTACGCATCTTCACTCTATTCAAACGACATTTTCTTCAAAGTGGCATACAATACCTCAGTGGCCTTTTTCCTTTGAAAATTCTTTTAAGCATTGAATCATATTCTACTTCATTGTTGTTCGCAAAACCTTCAGGCAGCTGTCCCATATTCAACCTGCTGCATAGACAAAACTCTTCTTGACTGAAACGAGCTTTCGACTTCCCCAGCCTAAATCACATCTCATCTGGTCTTTGTCCATTTGGGTAAATAATCTCTCTTTTCAAAAGATTATGAATTAGGTGCCTGTAAACAATCAACGGTTTTTCAAATCCAAATACTGGCCGAAAGAGCCCTGCTTGAATTTTTCCACCAACCCAAATTTTTGTAGGACCACCTTCAAGTCTCTAATCAAAAACATTTTACTCCGACTATTTACTCTGACTAGAATCCATTCTTCATGGTCTTGGAACAGCCACAGCTTTTCATTTGAATTTTTCGGCATCTGTAAAATGAAAACAAAAAGATAACAATATAAAAACTTAGGTTCAAAATGAAATACATGTATCAGCCTTATAAATGACAATATGTCAAGGCTCCAAATCAGCATTATACATGTATCAGCATTATAAATGATAATAAGTCCTAGGCTCAAAATTATGGATGTATCATTAGTCCCAGGCTCATAATCAGTACTATGTTTATGAAAAACATTCATACCCTCATAGGATAAAAATACACATCCAACATCAGTCTTAGGCTCAAAATAATACATGCACCATCACATCCATCCATCGGCCCTATGCTTATGACAATCATTCATAGGCTCAACATATACAATCAGCATAAAACATATGTTCATCAAATTACATGCTTCATCCGTCAGTCCTAGGTCTATGACAATGATAACTAGTCTTAATATAATACATACATGCAAAATAAGTCATTCTAGCATTATACATGTATTAGCATTATAAATGATAATAAGTCATAGGCTCAAAATCATGGATGTATCATCAGTCCCAGGCTCATAATCAGTACTAGGCCTATGAAAAACATTCATACCCTCATAAGATAAAAATACACATTCAACATCAGTCTTAGGCTCAAAATTATGGATGTATCATCAGTCCCAGGCTCATAATCAGTACTAGGCTTATGAAAAATATCCATACCCTCGTAGGATAAAAATACACATTCAACATCAGTCTTAGGGTCAAAATTATGAATGTATCATCAGTCCCAGTCTCATAATCAGTACTAGGCTTATGAAAAACATTCATACCCTCATAGGATAAAAATACACATTCAACATCAGCCTTATGCTCAAAATTATGGATGTATCATCAGTCCCAGGCTCATAATCAGTACTATGTTTATGAAAAACATTCATACCCTCATAGGATAAAAATACACATTCAACATCAGTCTTAGGCTCAAAATAATACATGCACCATCACATCCATCCATCGGCCCTAGGCTTATGACAATCATTCATAGGCTCAACATATACAATCTGCATAGAACATAGGCTCATCAAATTACATGCTTCATCCGTCAGTCCTAGGTCTATGACAATGATAACTAGGCTTAATATAATACATACATGCAAAATAAGGCATTCTAGCATTATACATGTATCAGCATTATAAATGATAATAAGTCATAGGCTCAAAATCATGGATGTATCATCAGTCTCAGTCTCATAATAAGTACTAGGCTTATGAAAAACATTCATACCCTCATAGGATAAAAATACACATTCAACATCAGTCTTAGGCTCAAAATTATGGATGTATCATCAGGATTGACGGCTTCGGCCCATAAATTCCTAGGAACCTTGTTCCTAAGCAACATCACCCGAGCCATCTCTTGTAAAACCCTATTCTTTCTTTCCACAACTCCATTTTGTTGGGGAGTTCTAGGAGTCGAGAATTCATGGGAAATACCTAGACCATTACAGAAACTCTCAAAGCTACTATTCTCAAATTCTTTCCCATGATCACTTCTAATTCTCTTAATGCTCCTAATGTGAGAATTTTTCTCATTTTGAATTTTGACACATAGCATTTTGAATTTCTCAAAAGCTTCGGACTTCTCTCTAAGGAAGTAAGTCCATGTGAACCTAGAGAAGTCATCAACCACTACAAGGATATACCTTTTACCACCTAGACTCTCGGTTTACATGGGACCCATGAGGTCCATATGAAGGAGTTCCAATGGCTCATAGGTACACAGGAATTTTCCTTTCTTGTGCACGCTTTTAGTTTGCTTCCCTTGTTGACAAGGTCCACAAACTCCCTCAAACCTCTTCCCAAACTTAGGAAGGCCTCTCAAGGACTTTCAAGTCACCCTAATTCATGTGGCCAAATCTTTGATGCCACAACTCAACTTGCTCACAACTAGACAAGTTACAAGAGATGTTACTAGACTCAAGACAATAACAATTGTCACTTGATCTCTTGCCTTTTAGAAGCACTTTCCCATTTTCTTTAAGAGTAGAGCAATCAACTTTGCCAAACATAACCGAAAGCCCTTCATCACTTAAATGTGATATACTAATGAGATTGGCTTGCAAGCCATCTACATATAGAGCATTGAGCAAGGAGGGCAAACCAGGAATAGATATTTTACCTTTCCATATGACCTTTTTCCGTGAACCATCACCAAAGGTGACAAATTCACCATCCTCCATCACAAGAGTCTCAAAGAAACTCGAGTTTCCGGTCATGTGTCTAGAACACCCACTATCAAGATACCAAGTGTTGGAGGCCTTGGCTTTCAAAGCCACTTGAGCCACATAGCAAAAATATTCATTTTTTCTAGTCCACCTAGGAGCAACATTATCAATCCTAGGAGCCTTTGGTTCATTTGCTCTAAGTTCCCTAGATGCATGCTTTTTGGCTCTTCTAAGCATATTCTTCTGAATCATGTTTTCAAATCTACACAATTTGATATACTTAAAGCAATTAGGCCTTATATGGCCTTCAATACCACAATAATGACAAGTATGAGTAAAGTAGGAATTCATACCATAGCCTTGTGCAACCATTTGAGGTTTCCTTCTCCTTTGAGTAGTCCTTTGATGTTGAACAAACTCTCTCCTTTGTGGTTGAGCCAAAGTAGCATGTCTTCCTTGTTGATCATACATGATCCTTGATCGTGGAGGAGGGATCCTTTCATGTGGAGGTCTTGATTGAAATGCTCTAACTTGTTGTAGTTGAGCCCTTGTTGGAATCTTGGCTTGAGCATGTTTTGAGGATTCTCCAATTTCAATCCTCCTTGTAACTTGTTGTGGGACTTTGACTTCTTCAACTTCTTAACTCTTGACAAAGGTAGTCAATTTCAAGGATGTAGTACTCACATCTTCCTCATATCCCAAACCCCTCTTATCACTAGGGCTTTTTCCAATTGATAGCATCTTGTCAAGCTTCTCGGTTCCGAAGGTCATCTTGGTAATTACTCATTTTGCCTCTTCAAGCTCCTTCCTTAAGCATTCTTCACTTTTCTTGACCACAACAAGTTCCAAATTTAAGCTCTCTTCCCTTTCTCTTGTTCTTTTCACTTCTTCACTTAAGTGAATCATCTTGGAGGTCACTTCAAGGTTCTTCCTTTTCAACTCTTGAATCTCATTTTTCTTCTTAGCTCTAGAACTTTTGCAGTATTCCATTAAGTCTTCATAATCCATCTCCTTATCAAATTCATGCTTGGACTCGGATGAAGTACTCTCATTACTTGAGTCATCTTCTTCTTCTTCTAGCTTGTCATTCTCCTCTTCTTGGTCACTCATAACTTCCTTGCTATTGTGAGATGATGAGAAGGCAATAAAGTTTGCAACTTGGTCTTCATCATCCGAATACTTTTCTTCCTCCTCTAAGTCTTCACTACCACTCTAAGTAGCAGCCATCGCCTTTCCTTTCTTCTTCTTCTTTAAGTTGGCACATTCGGGGGCAATGTGACCATACCCACTACACTCATAGCATTGAATACTCTTCTTGGAGTACTTCTCTTCACTTTTCTCCATATTTTAAAAAGGAGTCTTCTTCTTTACAAATTTTCCTTTGGAGCCCATCCCCTTCTTCTCAAACTTCATGAATTGCTTGAACCTCTTTACCATAAGAGCCATTTTTTCATCCGAATCTTCTTCCTCCCTTTCTTCCTTGGAGGTCTTCAATGCAATGCTCTTTTGCTTCTTTTGAGGTGTTGTTGAAGTAGGAGCTCTTCTTGACTCAAAAGCCATCAACTTGCCAATTATCTCACTTGGCTTCATCTTTTTATATTCGCTATTCTCCTCAATAGCGGTCACATTTGCATCAAATCTCTCCGGGAGAGACCTCATAATCTTTTGGTTTATCCTTTTATCCGTATATGGATCGCCTAATTGATGACTTTGGTTGACGATATCCATTAGCTTCACTTGGAAGTCATTGAAGCACTCGTGATCTTCCATCTTCAAGGACTCAAATTGAGTTTGAAGGACTTGTAGTTTGGAGTCTTTCACTACATCGGTTCCTTCATGTGCCATCTCCAATATTGTCCATGCTTCATGTGCATTCCTTGTGGTTTGGATTAGCTTATGTTGATTCTCATCCACCGCACACAAGATAGCATGCATGGCCTTGTTGTTCCATTTGGAGGCTTCAAAGTCGTTAGTATCCTATTCCGACTTAGGCTTGGGCACGATGCTTTCATCTTCGAGAGTCTTGGCAGGTGATGTGTAACCATCCTCAATCACCATCCAAACTCGATCGTCAATTTGGCATAGGTAGGATTCCATTTTTCCTTTCCATGATGAGTAATTAACCCCCGTCAGAAGTGGAGGTCTTGAACTCGATGCTCTCTCTCGCTCATATGCGTTTCCACTAATGGTGTTTAAGGGTAAATGAAATGAATGCAATCAATCAACAAAAAGAAAAAGGAAAACAAGCAAGACACAATAACCAAAAAAAATATAATGCAAAACACTCTTAGAGAGCAACGGATCTCCTAATTATGTTAAGGAACCTGCTCTGATACCAATTGAAAATACACTAAGAGTGATAAAACTAACCTAGATGGGGGGTGAATAGGTTTTAGTTTAATTAAATGCCATCTTTTTGATTAATCAAAATTAAACAACACAACCCCTAATCTCTAACACAATCAATCATAGCCATAATAAAATGCGGAATAAACCAAATGACACGAAGATATGATTTACGTGAGAAACCATCCAACTGGGTAAAAACTCACGGGCCTAATCGTCAATCGAACCCTCAAATCCACTATTTACAGAAACGATTACAACCTAGGTTGACCACATCACACCTAATCGGTTACTAATCCGTTCTTGCTACCCGCAGGCCTTTAATAGTGATTTTAGGCTCTTGCTTGTATACTACCCAAGGCAAATACAAGACTTAACTCTTAAAAGAAGAGATAAGAAACCTAAAGTGAATGTGATGATATTCTAAATGCACAAAATGCAAGGTCAACACATTTAATGCTTATCTAATCATGTATGAGTGCTTCAAACATTCCTAGATATCATGTTGCTATATGACACACATATAACCTAGCCATATGAAATCAAAGCATTCCTAGATGCAATAGCTATCACAATACAACAACCCAAATATCAACAAAAATCTCTATTTATAATGAAAAATTATAAACCAGATGCATAAGAAACATAAAAGAGATTTCTTGTTAAGCAAGAACACAAAGATGGATGAGAGTGATGTTCTACTTACCAAGTAAGCTATGTTGATGAAGACCCATGCTTAGAAACATCCTAGATGAAGCTAGATGATGATAGAACCATGAATGAATGATGGGTGATTGGGTTTTGCACAATAAAAATGGTTTCTTGCTACCTTTTCTTGCAAGACACTCTTGAGCTCTAAAAGGAATGAAAGAGAATAAGTTCTGAAGCTCTAAAGAGGCAAGGAAGAGGAAAGGGCATATATATATCAAGCCCTAGGCGAAATGACACCGTTTTGAAAACAATAACAAAATTCCCGTCATTACCGCTGTGCGTACCGTGGCTCGGGCAAGTTGTCCAAACCGCGGTACACGCAGCAGTGTGCCTACTGGACAACATCTCGGTTGGGACCGCTGTGCGTGCAATGCACAGGCTGCGGTCCAGGCAGTGAGCCGACTGATGATTACCGCTCTGTATGTCGCGGTTCAGGCAGTGCTTGCCAAGCGGTCTAGGCCGCGGAAATAGAAGAAACCCTATTTTCTAGGCAGACTCAACACACAAAGTGATGTGCAATATGTGCAAGTGTGGAGTGTGAAAAGTGACATACAATGCATCATTCAATTGTATGTAAACAAGAATATAATGCATGCAAGTGAGTGTGTGCAACTATATCCCTTCAATTAAAAGTAGAGTCAAGTAATCTACCTTCCTTGAAGCACTTGGAGTCAAATGGAAGATCTTCAATTCCTAATCTACCCTTTTACAATGATTAACCTCAATTGTGATTTTGTCAACGAAATAAGCCAATCATAAAGTGAGGCACTTACAAATTTTGTTCGTCATTTGGGTACACAGAACAAACAAAAAGGTTTTTTTTTTATTTCTAATGGAACGGCAATGGCGACGGCGACGGTGACGGCGACGTTGGTCGTCTGTTCTAAATGTTTTAGTTTGGGTTTTGCTTGATTAAGCAGAGCAAGTTTTTTTTTATAATTTTTTTTAGTTTGAATTGTTCTGTTAGTAGAGAGTTTTGTGGGAAAACACAGTGGATGGTATTTTAGTAAACTTCAACAATTTATATTATATCAAATATTTAAGGAGGGTATTGAGGGAAATTTCAGGTGAGGCCTTTTAAAAGGCAATGTAGTAAATGTGGTTGGCAGAAAGGTTAAAAGTGCAATTTTTCACCAATGGGCTATTTTCTAGAAACTAAACGTTGAGAAAGACTATTTCCAACAATTTCCACTTAAGGTTACTTGTTTTCTTGTTGAGAAATCGAGAATGAGAGTGACAGACTGATAGAGATAGCATAGAAATATATTAACAAAAAGTCTCCTAAAGGGTTTGGGGACTTGGGCATCAAGTCTCATCTAAGCCCAGCTAATTTAAAAGATAAAATTAAAATTTATATATAAAAAAAAACATTCATGTTTACTTCTTCTAAAGATGGTAGTGCATCTTTCGCTTTCACAAAGGTGGAGAACAGTTCAAGTCTTACCATATGCATTTTACAACTAATAGAGACTTTTAACTCTGTTATTATTTTTGCTTATAATTTGTAAAGGTTATTTATTAAAAATGAAAATAATTTAATTGCTCATAAAATACTTATTTGAAATTATTTTCAATTATATTCCATTGAAAATTTTTAATTTATTTTAATATTTTAATAACTAAGGTTATTTCGTCTTTTTATTAGTTTAATTTTAAGAGCAGGGAATGTATGAGTAGATAAATGCATATTTGCTTTCTAGTTTTATTTATTTCAAAATTCAAAGGAGATCACTTTTAACCACTGGCAGTTAGGATTTAACGGCATAGGATGTATATGCAACATTTATCAAACGTCGGATAGGTTTTTTGTCAATACCCCAACAGTGCCATATCTGTGTAATTATGACTAACCGTATGGGATGTTTATGCAATTCCTCCTTAAGTAAATTAACATAATTACAATTTACAGCTATCTTAACACTCCCCTAAGTCGGTGTATAGATAGCACTCATGCCCAACTTGACAAGAGAGCCGTGAAATGCTTGACTACACAAGAAATATTTTTTAAAGTTTTAAACTAGTAACACTATTTAGAAATGTTTTAAGTAATATCAAAAGTATAATTAAGTCATCTTACATGGTAGATGATTGAGCAATATTATACATGGTAGAGTCTTGTAAAAAAGATGACCAGTAATATTAATTTTTAATTTGTGATGATATAATTATGTGGTAACCGAATTATCATCTTATCTATAAGGTTGATCATGTTAATAGTAATATATATATATATATATATATATATATTGTTTTTATGTGTGCATTTATGAGACTAATTTTTCATGTTTACAAGAAATTAAGTATTTCATAAACAGTTAGGGGTCGTTTGTTTTTTCCACCTAAAACTTAATGAGTCTGAATCATAATTATTAAGTTGTTTTGTTTGTTTTTATAAATAAAAAGTAAAAACCCATAACTTTTCACTTAATTGCAAATCACAGAATTGCATTAAATGCAATCCAAAATCTTTTACTCCGATACTATCCCTCATATATAACATATTTCCAATTTTATCGTAATTATATATGCTACAGAAATCTTCATTTTAATACATTACTTATTTTAAATAGCTTTAAAAATAAAAATAAATAAAAAGAACCATAATCACTTCTTATATTGGTGTTTAATATCAATACTTTATTATAATATTAGGGTAATATATTTATATATTATTTTTTAGAGTGTTTTGTGTGAGTTTTCCTCTTGCCCCTTTTATTTTTTATTAAAAAAAATATTTCTTTTCTTAGTAAAAATGAAGTCTATTTGTAAAGTTATGTTGTCAAAACACAGACCTTGTGCAGTTGTACTTGAAAAATGCTTCCAGCATTTTCAAGACTACCGTTTCTGGCCTTCATAATAAAAGCTCTAAATTACAGCAGAGGATGGCTGAGAATGGGAGGTAAGAGTAGAAGCAAGGCTAATGAAGTTGTGGCTACAACAAAATCGTGGTGGTGGTGGTGGTGGTGAAAGAAGAGGAGTAATGGAACTGGAGAAGGACTTCCTGAGGAAATCGACGACCGGAGCAACAATTTGGGAAAGAAAGTTCATCATTGGGAAATTGAATTTCAAATCGAAACGAATTTAAAATTTTTGAATTTGTAGAAAAAAAATGTGTTTTGAATTTAAAATTGTTTTGATATTTATAGGTGGTCGTAGCAACATTAATCATGAAAGAACACACGTCATCGGGAAATTGAATTTCAAATCGGAACGAATTTGAAAATTTTGAATTTTGCTGAAAAAATGTGGTTTGAATTTCAAATTTTTTAAAAAAAAATTTGAAACTTCCCTATCGTTGATTTCATCTTCGCAATGCTATTTTTGACTACTTCATGGTTGCTTTTAGTTGCCTTCATGGTCACTCGAATCTCTGAATTACAGTAGAGGATGGTTGAGGATAGGAGGTGAGAGCAAAAGTAAGGCTAGTGAAGCTGTAATTGTGATTAGACTATTTTATACCTATTTTAGGTCCCCATTTTCCTATTGTTTGTTCTCGTTTTCGAACCTATTTTTGTATATAATGTGTTTGTTAAGCCTTGTGTAAGTACATATTCCCTACAATAAGGTATTGAGCGTGAAGATTAGTTTGGGAGGCAAAATGAGCCGAAAAGAGAATAAAATGGAAGTATTCAGATTGCTGCACCTCACCATTGACACAAACTGCGGCGTGATCTAAGCCCAGCCGTGTTCCACGGTTGATCCTTCTCGAGCCAAAACGCGACATCGAGATCGCTGTAGTCCCCTCTGATTTTCCGACAGCTTAAGGGCTCAAATTGTATGGGTCTGTGCAGAATATCTGACTTGTGGGAGCTATAACTCCTTCCTCAGAGCGAACCATGTTGAGATCCATATATATTCGGAAAGGTACGGAAGTTTAGTTTCCAAAGCATTTTAAAGATTGTGATTCCGACTTTTCTGGAGGAAGTTATGCATGTTTGAATACCTGGTGCGCAGAGCAGATATTGAATTCGGCGGGAAATTTGGCGGGCAACCAAACCGCCATTTTGACAGCCGAATTAAGACCAGAAACTCCAAGATTTCTACTGTTTGGAACGGCGGGCACCATGGCCACCGAATCCAACCGTTGATCTGCACCTGGAGGTCGTTTTTTGCCCTAAATTGAGGGACAGTTTCGTCTCTTCACTACCATTTCATGCCCTAACATTCATACACTATATAAACATCATTTTGCCTCATTCTTTCAGAATCCATCTCTTCCCAAAAACTATCCCAACTTCATCTTCTTCAAATAAGAGAGAGAAAAAGAGAGAGGCTTTCATAGAGCATCCATAGAGGTTTTCATCTATGGATGTCTCTCCATATCCATTTCTACCCCTCATCCACCACATTTGAGAGTAGATTACATAGAGATAGGTGTGGTCTATGACCAATTTCGAGCTAAGCAGGGTTGTATTTCTTTTACTCATCTCTTTGTATTTCTTATTTTCCTTATGTGTAATCCCCATTTGGAAACATTTGTAAACCTAATTTGTGCTCAATATATGTGTTGGTTGTTCTTAAATTCGATTTGTGTTTTGATTCATTCTTGTGATTATTGAATATATCTCTTATCTTGAAATGCTTGTGTATGGAGATTGGAAATTGATATGTGTTCATGAATGTGATTAGGAGTAGTTTAATGTAACTGTATAAGTAGTTGTAATCAAATATCTCATTTGTGTGTGTATGTCTTTGCAAGGTCAAAAATAACTTGTATGGATGAGTTTGAGTGAATTAGAGTTAGGGTTCTGCCTTTGGAAAGGTCTTTCCAGGCAAGGTCTTGGCTAATTAGCTAGGAAGAATGGATGAAACCTATTAATTGCCTTATTAGAAGAGGTGTTATTTCATTGTTCTTGTTAACAATTGGACTTTGGCTATTTCTCACTCAAAGGGCTCTAGGTGAGTTATGGTTGGAGATACAATTACTCTTTCCACATTCATTAGACTTAACGTTGTCATTTTACATTACCAAGTTAGTATTGGGGCTCAATCTAGCATGGTTTGTAGAATTTGTTCACAAATGTAGGTTGGGGTTTAGTGTTTGAGAGGCTCTCAACCATTAGTTCAATGAATGGATATAAATCGAATTGAGGTAAGAACGAACCCTTAATTCGAATCGAATGAACTTAATTGTTTAACAACCCACTATGTGTGCATTTATGTATGGTGAACTTATGAATCATTGTGTTACCACAATCATGCATCTCTCCAATCCACCCTTTCATTTTAGTAACTTAGGGTGTTTGCCTTTAGGAGTAGATTAACTTAATTATGAGTAGTGTAAGTTAGAAAGGCAAACACCCAGTTACATTTATCTCCCTTAATCACTATTCTCACCCCCTCCATATTCTTTTGTTTGTTTTTATTTCCATTCTTTCCATTTTCTTTGTCACACACACATACACACCATTCTTACATTTCCGCATTCTATTTACATTACTTTCAATAAACACTAGACTCGAAACGGTTGACGGGCACACCTCCCTACGGAACGATACCCTTACTTGCACGCTGTACTAGTTTATTGCTATACATGTCTTTTGACTCGTGCCTTACTAGCGAGGTTGAACTTAATATAAATATTTTGATGTGTTACAAACGACCACGTTAGACTGCAACAGAATCGTATTGGTGGCGGCGGAAGAAGAGAAGTTGTGGAACCGGAGAAGGGGTTTCAGAGGAAATTGATGGGCGGAGCAACAATTTGTGAAAGAAAACTCGCCATCAGGAAATAAATTTAAAATTTTGAATATTATTAAAAAAATGTGGTTTGAATTTAAAATTGTTTAGATATTTATAGGCGGCCAGAGCAACAATCACAAAAATCACTCGCCATCGGGAAATTGAATTTCAAATCGGAACAAATTTGAAAATTTTGAATTTCGCTTAAAAAAATGTGGTTTGAATTAAAAAAAATTTGAAATTTATTGGCTACGAAACATAAAAAATATATAAAAAGTTTTTGAAGGATTTTGAACAAAATGTAAATTATTTTGATCGGTTGAGACATTAAATAGGCACACGATGAGTGATGAGTTCGAATATGAGGATTTTAAAGATTTGGTGAATTCTTATATTTCTGGAAGCGATACGGAATTTGACTATTCAACGAAAGATTTTGTTCGGTCTGATCCTACACAATCCGACCGAGAGTATTTATAGAATACCAATTTTGGTTTAGAATTGGAATGGACATTCCATTGGTTTTTAGATGGAAAACCAATTCCACCAAAATGTTGAAATCAACATTCTAATGGAATCCCCATTCCATTCCATTTTAACAAACCAAAAATTATGAATAACTTTATTTCCACTCTATTCCGTCCAACCAAACATGGCATTAAATCTCTTCCCATTAGAATAGGTTCCAACAAACAAAAGATTAAAAAGCTGCAGTTCATACCACAGCTACATCGTTGAGGTTATGGATTCAAATAATATCCACTTCACCCGTCAAGTTTGTAGTAAAAAAAAATACCCTTTTGTTTCAAAGTTGTTCCACAGACAACAATCAAAGAAAATGAGTGCTTTTCAAATTCCATGTGACTTGGAGGTTATATTATCCCATCAAATCCATAAAGGACCAATTTCTCGAGTATAATAGCTAAGTAGAGTAATGCCCTTTACATTATTACAAGTGCATCACCATGCAAAAGCCCCAAATGCAAACCTTGTCTCAGAGGTTTAACCATACAGCCTCAATATAATTAAATCTATTCAAATAACAAACAGAAGAAAGTTTCAGCACAGATTGTCCTTCCACTCCAAGCAGCTGTGGAGCAACCAATTTTCTATCCAAATCATTCGTCCGGTGAATCAGTACGAACAGCTGATAACAAAACCAATATTAGTAATTCATCAAATAATTTTTCCACCGGCAAGCAGATAGAAAAAGATAATCAAATAGAACAAATAGACAATATCAAAGCAAACCACCATGCAGATGTATATATGTACTAAGAATGTGTTAATGAAGACCCAAACCACATCATTATAATATGTTCTCAGAAACCAAAAACGATTGGAATTGAATGTGAGGCTTAGCAAGTTTTAGGAAAAATTCAAGTCCTCCAATCAACACCTTCCTTAAAATAAGAAAATCAAATTACATATGTAGGTAATAGAAGAAACAGCTTTTGCCTAGGTATACAACTTTCCTTGTATTTCTTCTGTCTTCTTTTTCTAACATACATCCCCGTAACTTATCCATGTCAAATATAACAAGCCTAGCGGCCCTAGCCTTTTTTTTCTTTCCTTCAAATTGTGCCTCCAATAATGTTATGTAACTTCAGAACATATTGCCTGGTCATATAACTTCAGAATTGAGTCATATGACTGACAAGTGATGCATGCATGCAAACTCACACACTTGCATACACACAACAACCACCAGCGCCAACATTTTTCTAAAATGTCTCCACTGTCGGCTCGCTATATATGCATGTCATAAACCATCTATAATCCATATAAAAAAATACAGAATCCAACAGTAACTATTCTGAGGATTCCTAACTGCCAAGCTACCTATTTCTGAGGATACCTAACTGCCAAGCCTAGCTACAATTCTAATCAAATCTTCCTCACAAAAAATAAAAATATTAAAACTTAAAAATTGTTTAGCCTTTACATATCCCCATTTAAACTCTCTCCAAACTTGTTCTCCTCATAGAGAAAACTTATCTTTTATTTTAACAATACTGCCAATGAAGTCCCCCACATTAGGTCTAGATAATTGCATGCTCTACCATTAATTACTCCAAAACTAAGTTCACAACAGCAAACTATGAGTGAGGTGTTAACCCTCCCTCCAAGACTATGATACTGCATTATTCGAGCGGAATCTAATTAATGGGTGTACACTCCATATTTATCTTAACATAACTTTCAACTAGAAAGCATTGTCACCAAAAATACTTTCAATCGCACTATCTTCAGACTTGTGGCACCTAATACCACTTAAGAGCAAAGCTAGCAACAGTTGCCAGCACGTCACTCGCTGCAACAGCCACTGTGCAGCAATCACACTTTGATTGTCAACTTAGTTGAGAGTGGCAGGCTAACCCCTTTGCAAGAAATAGAAAATACGAACAATTTAGCTAAAAAAAAAGTTAGAATAGTGAATGGATGAAAAATGCACATAGAGATAATAGCTCAATTTGAGAGAGAGGAGGTGAATGTATACTTACCAAAGGTGTGTGCATATTGGTCCAGCTAGCAGACATGTGGGCTTAAAAGTACTAATGATTATCATCTTTATAAGCCCTAATCTAATAATCTTGCATGCTGGACTGATAAGCACATATATCTGGTGAGTATAAATTCACCTCTTCTCTTTTAAATTTGGATATGATCTCTCTAAACATTCTCACACATTCACTATACTATTTATTCCTTTAGCTCAATTCTTCTCCTCTTATTCTGGCAAAGGGATTGGCCTACCACTCTACCAACAAACTGAACTTTTGAAATGTGATCGCTAGCAACCCTGCCGACATCACCTTGACCTAAGTTTGATAACTTCTAATGAGACAATTTTAGTTATGAGGTAATCTATTTGCCAGACCTCCATCTAGATCACTACATTCATCACAAAATTTTAGTGTTGAAACCACTGTTTCCACATAAACCCAATCAACAACACCTTGTCTATTTCTTGCATTTCTCCCTTGGTGAATCACTGAACCCAGCAGAGCAAATTTCAATTAAAAAATGAAAAGCTTTAAAACATTTTCTCACTCTCCCTTAAAACATGCTAGCTCACACCCTGTTTACAACAACAACCTTCATTTTAATCAAATATCCCTGAGTCATATAAGTTAAGCTTGATAATTGTGTGTCCAAGAAAAGCATCACTACCTGATCACCAAAAGATCCATAACAAACTCAAAAGGAGACGATCGAAAACTAAAATAATCCAATGGTATTAGTATTCAGCAGTAACAATAAAAATGAATAAAATCAGAATCCGTAGATTTATAGAAAACCTAAGAAATCAGATCAAAAAGGAAGACGTACAAGGCTTCTCTGGTTTTCCATCGGTCCACTTAGAAATGGAGTAGTGGACCTTTTCGCGACTGATGGCTTCGCTCTTGTGTGGTTCCTTGAGACAGTTCCTGACCATTTTCGCACAGAGGTTCGCGTAGTTTACGTATGTCATCCCAGCTGCTCTCCAAAACGGTGCTGCTCCGGTCGACGCCATTCCTCAATCTGATCTCCTTCTCTTTGATTGTCAGCTAATAGCTACTACCGATTCAACTGCAACCCTAACCTTATGTTTTAAGAGCAAATACTGTTGTTGGGCCTCACCACCAATTGGACTCATATTGGCCCAAATTATACTCCTTATACTTCTTCATTTTTTATTTTTTTTTTCGAGAAAGAAAATAATTTGACAAATATCACATAAATATATATATATATATACACACAGAAATTTTCAAATCAGTACACACTGATATAACTTCATCAGTACGTTGATGTTGACCATTAGATTTACATATTTTGACTCAAAGTGTACACTTGTCAAAATTTCTCCATAATCAGTGGTTTATATGCAACGCACTAATATAAGTTATATCAGTGAGCACCGAGGAAAGAATAACTATATATATATATATATTTTTGTTTTGTGCAAACCGAAACACTGGTTTATAAGAACACTAACGTATATATCTAAACCCACTCGATTCATATCACTTCATATTTAAAAATTATTGATCTAAATATGTGGGTAGATAATATCAAAAATAAAAAATAAAAATAAAATAATGAGATCAGATGATCATACAAATTCATTAATTGAATCTATAACTTCAACGAACATCAATTGTTGTTGAATTTCAAAATATGGGATTATTGGCTTATCCCATCAATTAAAACTTATATATATTCTACTTTGGACATGACGACTCGAATCAATAAAAAAAAAACAGGTTATGTCAGTCCGCTGTAATCAATTTGTAGTAGAGCTAATTATTGTCCCTAGATAATTTCCAATAGAGGGTTTAGCTATTAGAGTGGTACTTAGTGACCCATAATTGAACTATTTATGCTCCAATTTACTAAATTTTAATTTAATTATATAAAATTAAGAGATTTTCTCCTTACAAAGATATTGACATTATAAAAAACTTTAAAATAGAGTATACAGAGATATTTAGTGGATTGATATTAACATCACTCTAAAATTAAATATTTCTATTAATTTTTTTGATTTATTTCCACGATTATCCTTTTACTTGTTTTTCAAACTTAATACACTTCATATCTCTTTTAAAAAAATAAAAATATAAATAAGAATACATTTTATCTCTAATCTTTATATACCGTTTTCTCACATCAATTTATCTTTAATATTTATATACAGTTTTCTCACATCAATTCACGGGACTTGTTTTTTCTTCTTATTACATGGTGCAACCATCCTTAATAGATGTTTTTTTTTCTTTAATCGATTGAATTGATGATGATAGATTGTTATTGTGATATTGATCGTCTGATGATTTTTTTTGAGCGATTGAGTTAGGGTTTTGATATGGTTTAGTTTCGTAAGAGATTAAGTTTTCTTGGTTGTGATTCTTGGTGTGATTTCGTTGATTTTCTTTTTTTCTTTTTTTTTTGCTTTTTTTTTTGTTTTTTAGTAAATAACATTAAATTAACTTTGGTAGATCATGGATAAAATCTACAAAATAATTGATACAAATCATAGTATGCCTAGAGGATATGAAAGAACATAAACCTTAAGGAAAAAAATACGAATCTGGAATCTGAAAGAGAAACAAAACAAACATGTGAAACAATAAAAATCAATAAATATTAAACATGGGAAATATAAGATCGAGATCTGAAAGAAAATAAAAACAAAAATAGTAAACATTCAGTGATTTGAAATAATCTATGTTACTAGGGTTTTGAAATAAGGAAAGTGGGGTTTTATTAGTTTTACTTTGTACAAGATTTTTTTTTATAATAAAAATGGTATGTCTCTTTAAGAAATTTGATAAAGGGAAAAAAAGAATACTAAATAATTTAAAAAGTGAGGTATAAATAGTTCAGTAGTAGGTGTGCTAATAGCACCACTCTAACTACAATACTTTGTTAATAGTAGTTATCAAAATGAAATATTTTCTATTTTTTTTTAAATCTTTTGAATTTTATGTATTATTAATTAAAATCTAATGTCTAGTTTTCATTTCAACAATATTTACTGTAGTCCATCTAAACTCTTTCCATAAAATAAAAGTAATAACATAAAAAACCTAAGAGATGTGAGAGGAGGAGAATTTTCATATAATTTCAGCAGACAAATAGTCCCCTCAGGATGCGTTTGGCACCTAGATGGGACGGGACGGGACAATGGATTCAAATTACTAGAGTGCTCCTTTCATATTCTAATATATATATATATATATATATATATATATGTTAATATTGTGATTGAAAAATAATAGAAAAAAGAAAAAAAGGTTTTAAAAAATAATTTATTAACATAGCAAAACTATATATTTATATACCAACAATTAATTATTTTTATATAACAATTTTTTAAGTAGGTAGTTGGATGACTTGGATCACATTGGAGATCCAATTTTATAATAAAAAACGAAAAACAAAATTAAAAATATCATTTTCCAGAAATCATAATCATCACTGTCTCAACTCCAACCCATTCCAGAAATCATCACCACCTCCAACCCATTTTCCAGAAATCATCACCATCTACACCCTCTCAAATCTAACCCACCATAGTCCACTGTCAAACCTAACCAAAACCAATTGAAGCGTGTCCCAATTTGCGTCCCAAATAAAAAAAATGAAACTCAAATGAAACAACTCAAATCATCAACAGCAGCAAAAAAATGAAACTCAAATGCAAAAACTCTAAAAATTGAAGCAAAAAATGAAACTCAAATCAAAACTGAAAATTGATTTTTATTTTTTATTTTTACAAAGCAACAGAGAAATGGCAGGCGGAGATCTCTGATGAATCAACGACAGTAGCAGCGGCGATCTGGAAGTAGCGGTAGGCGTCGGCTTCGGTCTGATGCGGCGTCGACGGCGAGGATGGATCTGCAGCTGATGGGTGTGAGAAAGAGAGAGAGGAGCGGGCTGAGGATGAGGTGAAGAATGAAGATGAAATGAAAATAATTTTTAATTTATAGTTGGTATTTTTGTAATTTTTTAAAGTTTTGAGGACAAAAATGTATTTTCCAGACTTGTCCCATGCATGGGACAAGTCTGGCCGAGGGTCTGAGGTGGGACAACTTTTCATGGTTTTTGGCCCATCTTGTCCCGTCCCGTCCCAAGCTAATGGCGCGCCAAACGTGGGACAATAAAAAGTTGTCCCGTCCTGTCTCATCCCGTCCCGCGTACCAAACGCACCCTCAAAGTCATCAATTGTAGTTGATATTGAACGTATCTAGTTATATAGGTCTATTTTGGTGATTGGATTAAACTATTTTATAGGATTAGATATGATTGAGATTATATTTGATATTGAATGCATTTATGCTGAATTTGGTACAAGAGATCGGATAGGATTGAGATGAAATCATAAATAGATTTAATAGAATTGAACTGGACTAGATTAACTAGATTAATATTAATGCTCATGTTATTCCAAACGCACCCCTAATGTTATTCAATACATAATGCTATTACAAAGATTAAATAACTGGCTGACTGCTACACCTTTTAATTACCGACTGGCTTGTTCTTTCTTCGACTTGGACATGAAACTATGCATATATTTGTCTTTCCTTATTATAACTAGTAGAGGAAAATGAATATATTATTCTTTTTTTTGAAGAGAAAAATGTATATATTATTCATCTGCATTTCAAATTAACCTCTAACGATATTAGTGGTGCAAAACTACTTCGTTAAAACTTTACTAAGAAAAAACATATGAAATAAGAACCTAGTGAAGGAAAAAGAATATAATAAATGCATAAAATTTCCTTTCACTAACAGCATCTCCAATGCAAATATGTATTTTTGAGTTTCTAATTATTGTCACATCAGCATTTCTATTCACTATGGGCCCACTTTTGAAATTTTTTTAGAGAAATGTATATTCACATCTCCAATGCAATTATCTAAAGTCAAATATGTATCTATTTTATAACCAATCATAATAAAACAATTATTACATTCTCTCTCCTCTTTTATTTTACAATTAAATGAGCGTTAATAGTATTGGTGGAAATAGTTAGAAATCCTAGTCAACATTTGACTAGGATTTCTATTGTTGACTAGGATTTCTAGGAGAGTTTTTAGAATTAGAAACTCAACTCCATATTCTCTATTTTTGTTTTGCCACATCATCTCCATATTCAACTTAGATAATTGTATTAGAGAGAGTTTTTCTAACTTTTTTAGTATCTATCCTACGTGGCACTCCATTTTCTCCAAATGTTTAATATCATTGGAGATGCTCTAACTCCTCATAATAAACACTCCTCCCCATTGTGATATTGGTGCCTCAATTTTTCAAAAATTTTCAATCGCCACATCTCAATATTATGCACCAAGATTTTAAACATCGCAAATTGAGAGTGCATTTGTAAATGAGTGCCCTAACACCTATAAAACTTATTACTACACCCATATTTTATTAAAAAAATTAATTATAAAAATATTACAATAGAAATTTACCAATAAGGACAAATTACTTTAATTAAAAGTAAACCAAATACTATATACACGCATTAATTACACTCATATCTTCAACTTTATTTCTTTATTAAAAACAACTTACGATAAACCATAATATATGATAAACACTTCTTTTTGTGATAAACGGTAATTAAACTCTAATTTTATTTCAAGTATCAAACTTTTGAATCAACACATGATTATCATATTGTTTTTGTATTTCTTTTATGTATTATTATGAATTCTATCAATATGCAAAAAAAAAATTTAACGATAGTTGTAGATATAAACAAGCTTTTTTTTGAAAGATAGTTGTAGATATCAATAAAAAAATTTTAAGATGATTATATAAATAAGATAATTCCAGATTGAAAATCTTTTGACCTCATATACCCACACATTCCCTTTTATAAATCTCTTATATTCGAGAATTTCCAAAAGTAAATTCGGACAATTATTAAAAGAGAATTTGATTCCAAAAATAATATGATTTTTTTTATAAATTAGGTGTGATAATAATTTAAAGAGTGTTTATAAATAATATATATTAAAATGAATATATTTATTTCAATATGGGTACTATTGGCATTAGGATGCATGCTTATAGTAATATTTATTTTTTAAATTTTAAATATTAGTGTACTTATGAGTTTTTTTAGTGTCAATATCCGTACCTTTATAAATAAATATGCAAGAGTGTAACTCAAAGCGTTTTTTTTTTTGAATTTCTATATATGACCGTATTTTGGAGATCATATGTGAAAAAGAATTTTAATAAGTTATTCAACCTCTTTAAAATAATAATAATAATAATAATCAACTCCTCTTGAATTGGTTGATTTTTGTATCTTATCATATACATCTTGTTTTCTTACCAATTGCA
The DNA here is from genome assembly GCA_033220585.1 of Dipteronia sinensis. Lineage (NCBI taxonomy): Eukaryota > Viridiplantae > Streptophyta > Magnoliopsida > Sapindales > Sapindaceae > Dipteronia > Dipteronia sinensis. The sequence continues at coordinate 13,897,370 of CM065638.1, read as the reverse complement.
ATTAGATTTGGCATTGTAGCACCATAAAGTTTTTCATTATACTCTTTCAAATAAAGTTGATTTTACTACACTTTGAGTTATCTAATAGCCTCCAATGTATTCAATGTATGGGGTTTATCCAAATTGTAAATATGCAAATAATTACTTGATCAAATAGTCTTTTCAACACAATTATTTTAAACAAGGGGCAAAACAGTAATTTCATTAATTCTGTTATTATTTGACAGTTAATGTTTTGGTCGGACAAACCATTGTGATGTATTTTCGAAAACATGAAGACCAAATAAACTGATACATGTAAGTAATATAAAAAGGTTACATTTCTTAAAAAAATATAGACTAAATTGTAAATCCTCCAATTCAGTATAAATAAATGTTTTAGCATTTGAATTTACAAATAAACTAATAAGCAAATGGAATGAAAGATTCACAAATTTGTTCACATTGTGATCTTTGTCAAAGACAGACCTCGGGCTCACATATTCACAGCTCACACGACTTTTTAGTTGCGAATTTGACATTTGCTTATAAAAGCTTTAAATCTAACATGGAAATAGATTTAAAATTTTGAATTGATAATTAATAAAGTGTGTTCTACTGTCCAAATTTATTTTAAACTCCTCGGCCTCAAATGCATAAATGTTAAATTATTATTGTTATATTTACTATTAGATGAGTGATTGTGCAAATTTCATTCATTTTTATGAAAGAAGTTTGAGTCTCACCTTTAATCGTTAATCACAATCTCTCTCCAATTATAAGAGTAATGTTGCTTGGCAGAGGCAAAGACTTGGTGATGGTGTAGCATCGATGATGGATAACGATCATAGACAAAGCGATGGGCAGTGAGCATGGGCGAGACATCAAACCTTTGCTTGGTGCACAAGTTGGCTTGGCATGCAAGCTGCAAGATGAGGAAAGACTCTGTACGAGTTACACGCGTGGCACAAGTCTACCAAGACAAGGAAAGCTTCGTCGGTAAAACAAGCTATTAGGAGATCAAGTCAGCTTGAAGATCAAGGAACCTAGATTGGCTTAGGATAGCTAAAGTAAAGTTGGCTTTGTATATCTAAGTTGAGTTGGACTAGATATACATGACCACATTGGCATAAGGTATGAGTAGTTGTGTTTGAGTGCACTACTTATCCGGGACTCATATAAATAGGGCTTGATATTCGTGGAAGAGAGAACAAGTGAAAGGTGTTGTGATCTAACCACGAAGCAAGTGTATTCCTAATTACTTATGAGCAATAAAGTGGTTGGGTTAGGAGCGGTCTCCCGTAAAGCTTTTGTGTTGTGCTTATAGTTTTGTGTGTTATTGTTGAGTGCCATCTGAAGAACAACAATCTTATCTTGCAGTTCCCTCATCTTCTCAGTCATGGTCTCATGCAGTCCCTCGCCTTCTCGACCATATCTTCAACAGTTGAGGTGTGCACCGCCTCTAACCCGTTGAACTAAGACTCTAGACTTTTAAGCAGATCTTGGTGTGCTTGTTGCAGAAACTTGATACAATATTTGTTGTCTACTGCAAGTATAGCAAGGTCAGTGAAGTCTTTATCTAGTGGTTCACCAATCACTTTTTTCGTCCGAGAGATTCGATCTCTTAAGTCACTTATCATCTTCGAGCAGCAATTGAGAAGAGATTATGCCAATTTGGCTCTGATACCACTTGGAGTGCCTAGTGACATTGTTAGTGACATGGATGCTCGGTTTACGTGAAAATTCTGGACATATCTCTTCAAGCTGATGGGTTCTGAACTGAAGTTCTCCACAGTAAACCATCCACAGACGGATGGGCAAAAAGAAAGGATCAATGCGCTCTTAGAGGAGTACTTGAGGCATTATGTTACTGCTAGTCAGCAAAATTAGGGTGAAGTTGATGGATGTTGCACAACTCTATTACAATTTGCACAAGTCATCATCAACGAGAATGAGTCCGGTAGAGTTATGCATGGGATTTCAATCTTTCACTCCATTAGAGGTAGCTCAACAGAAAGATCAATGGGTTATGTCCAGCTGCTTATCGCTTTGCTCGAAACAAAACCGAAATGATAGAGGGTGCTATTGAAAGCTTTGCTAAGGCAGCAAGTGTCTTGTTGAAGTTGATTCCTCATATTTGGAAGAAGGTCATAGACCGTAGATATCACATGGGGCTGGTTCAGAGGTATGATGGGATATTTGTTGTGAAGGAACCGGCGGGGAATGTGGCTTATAGGTTGGCATTACCAGACAGATTGCAGATCCATCCAACATTCCATGTGAGCTTTCTGAAGCCTTATTATGAAGAAGCTGGTTATAGTAAGGCACAATAGAGATGAACTCCTTTTGTTATCAGAATGAAGTTCAAAAAAGCAGTGGAAAAGATCATGGATCACTGTATAGTTTAGAATAGATTATGCTAGCTTCGGTGGGATGGTACAATGTTGTTTGGCAGAGGTAAAGACTTGGTGATAGTGTAGCATCGATGGTGGAGCAATCATAAGCAAAGTGACGGGCTGTAAGCATTGGAAAGACAGCAAAGCTTTGCTTGGTGCGCAAGATGGCTTGGTGTGCAAGCTGCAAGATGCAGAAAGACTTTGTGCGAGTTACACATATGGCACAAGTCTACCAAGACAAGGAAAGCTTCGTCAGCAAAACAAGTTACTTGGAGATCAAGTCGGCTTGAAGATCAAGTAACCTAGATTGTCTTAGGATAACTAAATTAGAGTTGGCTTTGTATACCGAAGTTAAGTTGGACTAGATATCCATGACCATGTTGGCATAGGATATGAGTAGTTATGTTTGATTGCACTACTTGTCGGGACTCATATAAATAGGGCTTGATATTTGTGGATGAGAGAACTATAGAGAGGTGTTGTGATCTTACCACGAAGCAAGTGTATTCATAATTACTTATGAGCAATAAAGTGGTTGGGTTGAGAGCAGTCTCCTGTAAAGCTTCTGTGTTGTGCTTAGGGGTGGGCAAAAAACCAATAAACTGAACTGAACCGATGAACAGAACCGAACCGATGAACAGAACCGATCCAATCGATTTTTTTCCAGTTTTTTTATGTTGACCGGTTCGGTTCGGTTCATTTTTTTGAAAACCGATTGGATCGGTTTTTTTTTCCAGTTCGTTATCTCAAACCGGAAAACCGAACTGAGATCCAATATATATATATATATATATATAACCTTAGTTTTAATGTTTAATAGTCCATGAAACTATAAAACTATGAAAGTGTGTCATATCATATTTTTTTATTAGTTTTTTTTTTTATGAATATTATTTTAAACTAGTATTTTCAAGGGTAAACTTCAAAACTAACCATAAAATTAGTGGGTTTATTAAATTTACCCAGAATTAGTAAACTTATTGTTTCTACCAAAAAATCTCCTTTTGGGACAAAAATGCCCTTCATTCTAAAAGAATAAAAAAGAAAAGAAAAATGAATTAATAAAACAGAAGAGTAAATCGTGAAAAAGCGAGAGAATGGAGATCGTGAAAAAGAGAGAAAAGAGAGAGAGAGAGAGAGAGAGAGAGAGAGAGAGAGAGAGAGAAGAGAGAAACCCTAGAATTTGAATTGAAAGACAATCGACCAATAGGCAATCGACCGGCGGACTTGTGCGGCATTTTCGACGTGACGAGAGGCAATCGTCCTGCGGTGTGTGCAGCGTTTGCTGCGAGACCTAGTGCGGCGGCGCTTGCACGACCAAGAGACCAAGAGATGAGCGAGAGACAACTAAGACACCCAACCCCGACCCGAGAGACGATGGAGAGACGAACGAGAGTGGCGACGGAGAGACCCAACCGTCAAAGGGGTACAGCTTCTTTTCTAATTTCTGGGTTTGGGTTCAGCTTCAGTTTGGGTTGATGATGATGATTTTCGGTTTGAGTTTAAATTTTGAGTATGAAATTCTTTTATAATTCATGTTGGAGGATTTTTTTAAGCAATTTTAATTTTTGTTGTATGATTCATGTTGGAGATTTTTCTGAATTTGGTGTGAGATTCTGGTGGTTTGGTGGTGGTGATGATTGTTTGTGAATCTGGTTGATGGAATTTAGGTGTTGATTTTTTTTCTTTTCTGATTTCTGGGTTGGGTTCAGCTTCAGTTTGGGTTGATGATGATGATTTTCGGTTTGGGTTTAAATTTTGAGTATGAAATTCTTGTATAATTCATGTTGGAGGATATTTTTAAGCAATTTTAATTTTTGTTGTATGATTCATGTTGGAGATTTTTCTGAATTTGGTGTGAGATTTTGGTGGTTTGGTGGTGGTGATGATTGTTTGTGAATCTAGTTGATGGAATTTAGATGTTGATTTTTTTTCTTTTCTGATTTCTGGGTTGGGTTCAGCTTCAGTTTGGGTTGATGATGATGATTTTCGGTTTGGGTTTAAATTTTGAATATGAAATTCTTGTATAATTCATGTTGGAGGATTTTTTTAAGCAATTTTAATTTTTTTTGTCTTGAATGCTGTCACTGTAGAGTCTAATTACCGATTTATTTTGTTTGCATCTTATGAAATCAAATCTGAGCTGAGCTTCGATACTTTTTGGATCCATTAACAGTTTCTATGATTTAGTGTCATAGTGGGATTATGTTTTCAATTCCTATGATAACTTGATTTAATACAGTTGACGTTATGCTTTGTATAACTGTAAAGTACTGTGGGTATTTTACTCATGTGATGTTCGAATTCGATTTATGAAACAAACTAGTATTGCTTGTGGTTATGAATTCTACACTTTCTTTTCAATGAAACATTCTCTTTGATTTCTTTCAAAAGAAAAAAAAAATTGGATGCTCTTTTTTCAATTCCTATGATAACTTGATTTAATTTTTTGCTCTTGGAATTTAATATTCTCTTTAATATTGTTGGTTTTATAAAAAGAGGGGTTACTTGATTTTTATGTATTTATATTGTAATTTAGAAATTAAGCTTTATTTCCTATTATAAGCTGTCTTGTATTTATAAGGAAACCGAAATATTTTACTTATAGATGCCAGGTAGATGTTCAACAAATAGCTGTCTTGCTTCAAATTCGAATTAAAGATATTTTACTTAATATAGTTGTCATAATTATTATTTTTAGAATTCATACCAAACTCCAAATTTGAATTAAATTTGTTCAAATTCAAATTAAACCACTTAATGGCTTGACTGCAGTAGCTGCATTTATTTGTTCACTGCTTGGAATTAAATTTACATATTTTTAAGGCTTATAGGGTTTTATTTTGTAAATTGGATGAGATACGTGGTTGAATTTTTGTGATTGTGTGTGGTTTCTGAGATTGTGTGTGGTTGGATTTTTCTAGCTGCATTGTTGTGGTTTCTGAGATGGTGGTGATGCTTTTTGTAGCTATCAAATTGCAATTTAGTTGGAAATATGTGGATGAATAGCTGGTTAGTTTCATTTGTTGGATTGTTGGATTTTGTACAATAGAGCATGTGACTTTGGATATGAGGTTCATTTGGTGGATTGTTGGTTGTCAATCTTTTTGGAATTTATTGTGAACAATTGAAATATGTGACGAATTTTAATTGTTTAGTACTGATGTGTTTAATCGATCAATAACATCGGTGTGTTTAATTGTTTAGTACTAGTGTGTTTAATTGAGTTTCAGTGTGTTTAATTGTTTAGTACTAGTGTTTTTAATTTAGGTTTGGTGTGTTCAATTGTTTAATACCATTAACACTGGTGTGTTTAATTGATGAGTTCTTGTGTGTTTAATTCTTTAGTACTGGTGTGTTTAACTGATTTGTACATGTATTTAATTGATCAATAACACAATTCCAAAATGCAACTAGTATCGTGTTACCTGGTTAAGTTCAGTTATGGTATCGTGGGACTAGGTTATTACATATATTAGAAAATGGTATCCGGTGCTCATTTCTCTTGGTGTCATTTTTTTGTATCTTGACATCATCATCAAAAATCACTAATTAAGTGGCATTTTTTTGTATCTTGGCATTGTAGATTCAAGAAATGCTTGTTCAAAATGCAAGTCTGTTTCAGAACTGAAGAAGTGGTGATGCTGGTGGATGGAGATAAATCGAATCATCAGATGGATTCTTGAGTTTGATTATTTTGTCTATAGGGATAATCTTCTTCTATAGGGATAATCTTCTTATGTATGTACCAATTGGAAAATTTTATGGGATGTGTTGTATAACCTATTTACTTTCTAAATTTTATGGGATATGTTGGTAATTTTGTTCAAGTTTTATTGGCGGTGTACTTTGGATTTAGTTTCTTTGAAAAAAGAAAAATAATACATAGTTTGTTGGTTTAATAATGCTTACTTAAAGAATGCATAAATTTACAAACTGTGATCATGTAATGAAAAATAATTACCAAATGTATTGTGTCCAAGGGCTTTGTTTGTGTTTTTGTCTGGGAACTTGGGTAAGTTACAACCCTGATATCAATTAAGAAAAATTGCCCCAAAACACTTCTTTTCGGCATTTAATCAAGCATCTCATATTACATGGCAGTAATTTACAAAATAAATATAGCATTTTCGTGGCATCACCGTATTTTACATAATCCACAACATTCAAAGTTTGTGGGATAAAACTTTGACAAACTTTTTCGCAACTCTCGTAAAGTTCTCCATCTATTTTCCACCATAAGTGGTTACCAATTTCGTTGGGTTCATTCCTACATGTCAACAAATAAAAATCTCACAATTAGATTGAAATATATTAAACAAGACACACATTAAACACAATTCATGTATTGAAACTAGTGTGTTTAATTGATGAGGTAGATAAATAACTGGTGTGTTTAATCTCTGAGAAAACACACAGGTGTTAGCTCTCAGTGCTCACACACACACACACACACACACACACACACACACACACACACACATAATTCATTAATTAAACACACATAAAAGTTCATGTCAATTAAACACATGTAATTCATCAATTAAACACATACACCGGTTCACATCAATTAAACACACACACACACACACACACACACAAGATGTTATCAATTAAACACACACATAATTCATTAATTAAACACACATAAAAGTTCATATCAATTAAACACATGTAATTCATCAATTAAACACATACACCGGTTCACATCAATTAAACACAAGTAATTCATCAATTAAACACACATCAGTTCAAATCAATTAAACACACCGGTTCACTTCAATTAAACATACCGGTGTTTAATCTCTGGTGTGTTAAATTTCTGAATTCATCAATTAAACACACCATCTCAAATCAATTAAACACACCAGTGTTTAATCTCTAGTGTGTTTAATATCTGAATTCATCAATTAAACACTCATCGGTTCACATCAATTAAACACACAAGTAATTCATCAATTAAACACACATCAGTTCAAATCTATTAAACACACCATCTCAAATCAATTAAACACACTGGTTCACTTCAATTAAACACACTAGTGTTTAATCTCTGGTGTGTTTAATCTCTGGATTCATCAATTAAACACACAAGCTCAAATCAGTTAAACACACCATCTCAAATTAATTAAACACGCCAGTGTTTAATCTCTAGTATGTTTAATATCTGAATTCATCAATTAAACACACATCGGTTCACATCAATTAAACACAAGCTAAAATCAATTAAACACACACCTGCTCAAATCAATTAAACATACCATCTCAAATCAATTAAACACACCAACGTAAATCAATTAAACACACCAACGTAAATCAATTAAACACACCAGTGTTTAATCTCTTATGTGTTTAATCTCTGAATTCATCAATTAAACACACATCAGGTTCACATCAATTAAACACACAAGTTCAACCTAATTAAACACACACAAGTTCAACCCAATTAAACATACCAGCTCACATCAATTAAACACACTAGTGTTTAATCTCTAGTGTGTTTAATCTCTCAAATCAACCAAATTAAACACACCAGTTTGACTCAATTAAACACACCAGATCAATCAAATTAAACACACTAGTTCAACCAAATTAAACACACCAAATGTCATCTTCTTCAACCCAAGTTCATGGCATCTACTGCAAATGAAGACCCAATATATTTCATACCTTTTAAACTAATTAAACAGAGGTTTCGAATACATACCTTTCACAAAATAGTAATAGATTTCATGTCTTTTATGTTTTGTGCGTGAGAGAAGAGATAGCAATAGGTTTTAGGTGTGAGAGAGAAGAGAGAGAAGAGAGAAATAGTCGTGTTAATGGCGTGAGAAAAAGGAGAGAGAGAGAAGCGAATGGAGTGAGCAAAAGGGGAGAGAGAGAGAGAAGAGAATGGCTGAGAAAAAGGAGAGAGAGGCGTGAGAGATAAAAGAGAGTGAGAATGGACAATTTCACACAATAAATAAAAAGCAAAAGGAAAATTGGAAAATGAGGGTCAATTTTGTCTCTTCAAGGCAAAGTTTGGTAAAAACAATAATAATACTAATGTTGGGTAAATTTAGTAAAGCCCTTAATTTTTTGACTAAAAAGGCTTATTTGCTCTATTTTCAATTTGTTCAAACCCATAATTTAATTTGGTCCAAGGTCCAAAAAGATTAAAATATGAAAATATGTGTAATAATTAAAACCCAAGAATTTGGTCAAATTGGTCGAAAACCGAAAAAACCGAACCGAACCGAACCGGTCAAATTTAATCGGTTTTTGATCGGTTCATAATTGTTAAGTTGATCGGATCGGTTCACTTTTTCAAAAACTGAACATTATCGGTTCACTCCAAAAGTGAACCGATCCATTAAACGCCCACCCCTAGATGCTTATAATTAAAATAGATAATGAAGTGCATATATTTATAGTTTTGTACACATATCTGACTTGGCAATGAAAATGAATTATTCGTGTTAATTTTGTCTAAAAGAAAATAAGATAATTGAAATATTGTATGATTTTTTTTTTTGAAAGGGATAAGTGAAATATTGTTGGTATTACTTTCATGTATTGAATCATTTATTTTATAACTACAAAAACGTATTTAAAAAGAATCATTTGTTCAAAATTCATGTTCTCATAAATCACATGAACATGATAAAAGGTTTATTATTATTTTGAGATTAGAAAATAGGGGCAGAATTGAAATTAAAAGGATAGTCAATGGGTAATTTTGGAAAAGAAGCGTTACCGAGGCACCTCCGAATTGTGGAGTGGGACCAGGTTCCTTCCTTTACTTTATAGCCGGTTTCCTTTTGCTTTTCTAAATTCTTTTCTTTAATCTTTACTATATTTTCTTCCACAATTAATTACCAAAATATCCTCACCGTTTTCACGAAATTGCATGCCACTTGTACAGGGGGCCCAAGGTAAATATAAAGTTTGTCTGTGGAGATGAGGATCAGATCAGACGTCCGTAAAATAATCTCATCACAAAATTATTATTGTGGGTCCCTGTGAATTGGTACTAGACTACTAGTATAAGTTGTTAAATGCCCAAATAAATGAGTTTCATACTAAAAATTAAGGGTCTGTCTTGTAAGCGTTTTTCAGTGACTGTTTTTCGAAAATAAAAATGAAAATGAAAACAGTGTTTTTTTTTTGTTTTTCGAATTCTGAAAACGCGTCTGGTAGCATATACGGGAAACTGTATCCTGAAATTGAAAACAGTAAAAACGCGTCTGGTAGCTTCACTGAAAGCTGAATTCTGAAAATGAAAACAGTAAAAACACGTCTGGTAGAATAACTGAAAAATATCAAAAATTATAATTTTTCTTATATTTTTTCTATTGCAATTTTTAATTTGAATAAAAGGGAGTTAATAATTCATCCCAAATAATTATCAAATAACTCATAATTTAAATATTATTGTAAAAATAAAGAGAAAAATATAATAATGAATCAGAGAAGAAAATTGATTCACTGAATACATACATATATACATATACATATATATATATATATATATAATTTGAATAAAAGTGAGTCACCAGAACATTACACATGAAATTCAGTAAACTGGAGTTAAGTTAACAAAATCTGGAGTTAAACGTGCTAACAGTAAACTCATATCTCCACATTTAGCAAACATACCAACAAGACTAGTTCCTACAAACTGATTAACACTAACTTCACTCTTGATAATCAATACATGATATCTTCTTCCCAGTTCAAGACATCTTTCATTGCTACAAAATTTTAAAACATCAATTACAAAAGGCCTATCTAGTAAACTCCCTAAAGAAGAACATGTAGGGGCATCATTAGTACACACATCGTCACTGCAATCATCATGAGAAGTACCATTACCTGTAAAATAACTATTTTTAACCACACCCTTTTCAACATCAATCACATATCCAGCGTAGTTAATTGGAATCAATTGTTGAAACACCAATTCGTTTAGGACTTCTATCGAACAGTGTATATACAACTTTTGAAGGAATATGTTCACTAGCCATAGATGTCATTAGGAGGCTGGAAATTTTAAGCTTGAATGGGTCTTTTACACTGGAAGTGGAAGAAAATGAAATTGAAAAGCTGGTATTCAAACAAAGTTCAGTAAAATTTCAAGCAAAGGAAATTTTTAACTTCGCTGGATGACTAATAAGTGGACTCAGCGAAGAAGAAGAAGAAGAAGAAGAAGGAGGAGAAGAAGAAGAAGAAGCTGATCGGAGGCGGAGAAGAAGAAGAAGAAGAAGCCGATTGCCGGCGAAGAGGCGAAGAAGAAGAAGAAGAAGAAGAAGAAGAAGCGGATCGACGAAGAAAAAGAAGAAGCCGATCGGCGGCGAAGAAGAAGAAGAAAATGAGTCTGGAAAAAGATGAAGAAGAATAGTGACGAGAAGATGGAGAAAAGTAAGAAAAAAAATGATTTTTTAAAAAAATAAAAAAAATAAGTGAAAAACAAAAAAAAAACGAAAAACGAAAAACAACTTTCAGATGTTTTTCAAAATTTTCACTTTTAACACTAATTGTGTTTTTCAAAAAAAATTTGTTTTTCGAAATAAAATGAAAAACGGTTAAACGAACGCGAATTCGAAATCGTTTTTGAAAAACAAAAACGAAAACAAAAAAAAAACAGTTGCAGGACGGGGCCTAATAAACATTTTCTCTTTCACACAAAACTGCTGGCACTAGCCACTAGGGTTCCTTTTGAGTGGTGCTAATGAAACATTTCTTACTGATCTATTCATGCCCCACTTTTTAAATTTTAATTTAATTAAATAAAATTAAATGTTTTTATTAAATTTTTTTGTTTATTTCCAAAACTATCCATTTTACTTATTTTTCAAACTTAATACATACCATATATGATCTCTGTATCTCTGTATCTGTATACATCTATTTCACCTCCATTGATTGATTTATTTATTTTTTCTTCTTATTTCTTTTTTTTTTAGTTTTTTTTTCTCTTTCTTATCTCATGATGGAAAAGAAAAAATAAAAAATAACAGGGTATTTCAACATAACGATAGCTTGATATCATTCTAAGGAAAAAATAAACTTCAAACTTATTTCCAAAGAATGAATTGTTTCCAGATACTTACTATCAATATCAGACAATTCTTGTTTTATGTCATTCTCAGACAATTCTTCAAGATGTTTGATATCGTTTTTAGACAATTCTTCCATATTCTTGATATCGTTCTCAAACTCTTCCATAATATTTTATATGTATGTAAGAAGCAGATTTTAGGGTTTAAGAGTTAAATTCTTTTTTTGAAGAAACTGATTACTATGTTTTTTTTTTTTGAAAAGGAATGTGAGATTTTAATAAATTTACCTTGTTAAAGATTTCTTTCCTAAATTGTATCTCTTTAAATAATTTTGATAAAGTAAAAAAAAGAATATTATATAATTAAAAAATGGAGCATGAATATATCAGTAAAGGGTGTGCCAATAGCATCACTCTTACTTTTTATCAAAATTTCAAACTTGTCCAAACTATCATCAATTTTAAAAAAATTCTTTTCCAAACCAGAAGAATATTTATACACCAAAAAAAAATCTAATTATTAAAAATCGTAGAATAATTGATATATATTTAAGAGTGGTGTTATTGGCACACCCCATACTGATCTATTCATGCCCCACTTTTTAAAATTCTGATTTAATTAAATATAATTAAATGTTTTTATTAAATTTTTTGGTTTATTTCCAAAACTACCCATTTTACTTATTTTTCAAACTTAACACCTACCATATATGATCTCTCTATCTATGATCTCTATATCTGTATACATCTCTCTTACCTCCATTGAGTGATTTATTTTTTTTCTTCTTATTTCTTTCTTTTTAGTTTTTTTTTTCTTCATATTTCATGGTGGAAAAGAAAAAAGAAAAAATAACATTGTACTTCAACGTAACGACAACTTGATATCATTTTACAGAAAAATTAAACTTCAAACTTATTTCCAGAGAATGAATTGTTTCCAGATGCTTACTATCATTGTCAGACAAATCTTGCTTTATATCATTCTCAGACAATTTTTTCAGATGTTTGATATCGTTTTTAGACAATTTTTCCATATTCTTGATATCGTTCTCAAACTCTTCTATAATATTCTATATGTGTGTAAGAAACAGATTTTAGGGTTTAAGTGTTAAATTTTTTTTTTTTTTTTTAAAGAAATAGATTACTGGGTTTTTTTTTTTTTTGAAAAGGAATGTGAAATTTTAATAGATTTACTTTATAGTAGATATATTTCCTTAAATTGTACGTTTCTTTAAGTAATTTTGATAAAAGAAGAAAAAGAATATTATATAGAGTGGTGCTATTGGCACACCCTCTACAGATCTATTCATACCCCATTTTTAAAATTTTTGATTTAATTAAATAAAATTAAATGTTTTTATTAAATTTTTTGGTTTATTTCCAAAACTACCCATTTTACTTATTTTTCAAACTTAATACATACCATAAATGATTTCTCTATCTCTGATCTCTGTATCTGTACATCTCTCTCACCTCCATTGATTGATTTTTTTTTCTTCTTATTTCTTTTTTTTTAGTTTTTTTTTTCTTTTTATTTCATGGTGGAAAGAAAAAAAATAAAAAATAACATGGTATTTCAACACAACAACAGCTTGTTATCATTCTAAAAAAAAATTTAAACTTCAAATTTTTTTCTAGAGAATGAATTGTTTCCAGATACTTACTATCATTGTCAGACAATTTTTGTTTTATGTTTTTCTCAGACAATTCTTCCAAATGCTTGATATCGTTCTTAGACAATTCTTCCATATTCTTGATATCATTTCCAAACTCTTCCATAATATTCTATATGTGTGTAAGAAGCAGATTGTAGGGCTTAAGAGTTTTTTTATTTTTTGAAGAAACAGATTACTGAGTTTTTTTTTTTTTTTGGAAAAGGAATATGAGGTTTTAATATATTTACTTTGTAGAAGATTTATTTCCTTAAATTGTATGTCTCTTTAAGTAATTTTAATAAAGGAAAAAAAGAATATTATATAATTAAAAAAGTGGGGCATAAATAGATCGGTAGGGGGTGTGTCAATAGCACCACTCTATTATATAATTAAAAAGTGGGGTATAAATAGATCAATAATGGGTGTGCCAATAGCACCACTCATATTTAATTATCAACTATAAAAATTATTTTATTTTTTAAATTATAAATTTAGAAATTAGGAGGAGAATACAACTTTGTTAATGCTGATTTCCATCAATAATATTTTCTCTGGGATCTTTTATCCTTTAAAAAAAAATTAAAAGAGTATAATACAATTTGAATTCACAATTTCATTCAACCACTTCAATTTTTTTCAAATCACAAATGAATAATCATTTTTTTTTATATATAAATGATGCTATACAACCCAAACAATCAATCCGAATGAAATATCAATTTACTTATAACTCTATGAATTATAAAGTAATAGTACATAAATTAGTACAAAAATCAACCTAAATATAGTTTAGTAGTAATAAACTAAATAATATTATTCAACTTAAATATATTTTTATATTTTTATAAAAATAAATTATTTAATAAAAAATAATAAACAGTATGATAAATAATTTATTTTTATCGTATAATACATGATGTGACGTGATTACAAATAATTTGATATCATCATATCATTATAATAATTTATTTTTATCATGTAATGTATGATGTAACGCTGTTACAAATAATTTGGTATTACAGTAGCATTATACTTTTTTTTTTTTCGAAGAATGTGTAGCATTATTACTCTTTAGGATAACACATAAATTGACGATAATGGTATTTAAGTAGTTTATACGAACAAGAGGGGCAAAAAGGTAAAGCTGTCGTATTCTTTGTTACCATACTTATTCTCTCACTTTTGCGTTTGTTCTCCAACCTGAAACTTTATTTTTGTTTTTTTATGTTTCTTTTTTTTTTCCTTCTTCAATTGAGTTTTGACCGTTGCTTTTCTCAACGTCTCTCTATCTCTCTCTCTCTCTCTCTCTCTCTCTCTCTCTCTCTCTCTCTCTCCATCGCGCTTCAGCTCACACACTACTCTCAGGTACCCTTCTTTGCTTCGCATTGCTTGTTAAATACAATGTTCATGCACTAAAATGTTCGAGTTTTGTTTTGTTTTTTGTCTTTTTAGTTTAATTTGTTGGTTCATTGCAGTTTTTAGTAATGGGTTGCTTGTTTTTCCTTCAAAAGTACAAAGGATTCTTCTTAAAACAGGACTCAAGTTTTGATGTTCATGTAAAGTCTAAATCTTTATTTGTTTTGAAGTTGGTTGGTTCCGCTCTTACTTTTTATACAAATTTGACTCTTTAATTTTGTTTTTCGTTTTTTAAATGGTTTACATGAGGTTTAAGAATTTTATGTTCACTACAGTTTATGATTAGTTTGAGATAAATACAATTAGATTCATCAGTACTGGAAAGATTTCATTTTCAAAGTGGTTTAATGTCAAATGTCATGATTTTGATTTTGATTTTGATTTTTTGCAAGTTATATCTTATAACACTTTTGCAGATTTTTAACATGTGAGCTCTGCATTTTGTTAGTCCTCTTTTTTCTACTTTAAAAGCTTTTTATTCTTTTGATTGCTACCTTGTAACTAAAAATAATCTTTCTGCAATTTGACTATTCATACTCTTTCTTGAGTACAAGAACTTCTCTCCCTATTGTTCTTTCTACATCTTTGATTTGTGTAGTCTTTTGATGTTACCATTGCATGTCATTGTGATTGTGGGCACATAATTTCTTAAGTCATAGCTATCCAAATATGGTGATTGTTTGTTGCTTAGGGAGGGCGATTCTAGTGAAAATTAGAAGAATCTAGATCTCCTTGTTCTGTTATGCAACTTTGAAGTTATTTTCAACCTCTCCATGACTTGAGATTTAAGAAAAGCACCCCGAATGTTTTTCAAAATGTTTCTTGTATAAATAAAAAAAAAATACATTCTAATTTCAGTGCCTGTACATCTAGCTGTGGTTTCCTATTTGCTTGATAATCTATTGGTATGACTCAAGTTATTCTTTCCTGTTGAGCAGCCTTGGAGAGCTCCGTATGAATCAAGTGAAAAATACTAAAGAATATTACTGGGATTTCCATTTTGATTTAAGCTTGAAATATTCATAGAGTTGAAGGGATGGGATGTTCTACATCGAAGCTGGATGATGAAGAAGCAGTTCAGCTTTGTAAAGATAGAAAGCGATTCATCAAACAGGCTGTGGAGCAAAGAACGCGATTTGCCTCTGGACACATTGCTTATATCCAGTCCTTGAAAAGAGTTTCTGCAGCTCTTCGCGATTACGTTGAAGGGGATGAGCCCCGTGAGTTCTTACTGGATTCATTTATAACCCCAGTAAAGAAAACAAGCTCTAGTTTCATCTCAATATCACCAAAATCCTTCTCACCAGCACAAATCCAGTCTAAACCAAATACAACTTTGAAAGTGAATTACTTAAGGTCAGGTGGGAACCCGGCCATTTCAGTTGAGGAGAGGCCTCCTCAATCACCAGAAACAGTACGAGTTGAAACTTACTCCCCGATGCAGCAATATGGAATTGATGGGCTCTTTGCAATGCAATCATCACCGATGAATATTTCTTCTTCCTTCTTCTCCTATTCGCCCAACAATATATCATCCAATATTCCTCCCCCATCACCTCAAACTTCGCAATGGGATTTCTTTTGGAATCCCTTTTCATCATTGGACCACTATGGCTATCCTACTCGGTATAGTGTTGATCAAACAACCATAGATGATGATATCGGAGGACTAAGACAGGTTCGAGAAGAAGAAGGAATTCCCGACTTGGAAGAAGATGAAACTGAACAAGAAGAATCTGAGAGGAGGGTACATGTATCAGAAGAAAGAGCTAAATTTGATACACATTGCTCTAGAGAAGAAGTCATTGTAGAAGATGTTGATGATGATGATGAGGATGACGAGGAGGGGGATACAGATTGTGAAACAGATGTTGAGCATGAAGTAGAAGGCTTACAATCCCAAGGTAGAGCAGCAAGCATAGAAGTATCACGATCTCAAACCGCGGGGCAAGTTGAAGTTGGTAAGAAAGAAATGGCAATTGGGGATCAAGAAGCTAAAGAAGAAACACCAGGTTTCACTGTTTATGTAAACCGAAGGCCAACAAACATGTCAGAAGTTATCAAGGACCTTGAAGATCAGTTCATGGTTGTTTGCAATGCAGCCAATGAAATCTCGGCATTATTAGAGGCTAGCAGATCCCAGTACTCTTCAACCTCCAATGAACTCACAGGTTTTCTATTTTACTTGGTTGCTTTTATAACTTCTGCCGGTATATTGTTTAGATTCCTGTCTTGGCTTTGTATTTATGCAGTTATTTTACAATTTAAGCTTGTTAAAAAGCTGTTTTGCTACAATGGAGAGATAACTTCTATATTTGAGGACCTAAAACTGATTTCTTAAGGGCAATCTAAGATGTCTTTATTATGAGAAGATAAAATGTTTAGATTTCAGTATCTGAAGATTGAAATTTTAGTAGGTAATTTTCCCTTTCTACTGTTAAATTTTATCTCTTATGGTTCTAACTCTTCTTATAAATATAAATTTGAAGAAATTCTTTGATTAGAAGTAGTTAGGAATCTTGTGTGATATAATATCCTAGGTAGAGCTGGGATCCAGGGGATATGAAGCCCTGATTTTCTTGGTTCTTAACAAAAGGTCTTGTCATTAAATCCATCCGGTCGAGTCATAACCTGGCATATAGATGACATAGCATCAAGTTCGGCAAAAGTTAGTTGATTCAATAAGATTATGACATTTGGAAACTCAACATTCTAGTTCCTCATTGGCAAGCAATTGAAGTGCAAAGAAAAATAAATAAAAATCAGCAGCTTTCTACTTGCAAAGTACAAAGAATTCTGCTGTAAGTACAATCAATCTCAAATTATGCTTCAATGTGTTCAAGATCTAAACTTTTCCTAGGACAAACAAAGAAGAAATGTGAACAAGTTTACTACTGCACATCTGTTTAGTATTCATTTGTAAACTATTTGAAGTCACAGGATATCAGTTTGAGTTTTTTTTTTCTTTTTACAGCCATGAAAATGTTGAATCCAGTAGCTTTGTTCCGTTCAGCTTCATCTCGCTCGTCTTCATCAAGATTTTTAATCAATTCCTCAAGTTCCAGAGATGAAGGTTACGAAAGCAGTAGTGATTTCTCAGATGAATCCTGCATGTTTTCCGGTAGCCACCAATCAACATTGGACCGATTATATGCCTGGGAAAAAAAACTCTACGAAGAAGTCAGGGTATCCTTCTAAATCTCAGCTGGCAGAATATCTATATATCAACAAATTGATTTTAGTTCAATTCTTTTTTTTTTCATGCATAGAAAAAGAATCATACTTTGTAATTGTGATAATTATATTCGCAGAGTAATAACAGAAATCTGACATTGTTCTACTTTTACCTTTGTAAACAGTCTGGAGAAAAGGTTCGGATTTCATACGAGAAGAAATGTATGCAACTCAGAAACCAAGATGTGAAGGGGGACGACCCCTCTGCTGTGGATAAAACAAGGGTAGCAATTAGAGATTTGCACACCCAGATTAAGGTTTCAATACACTCAGTTGAAGCTGTTTCGAAGAGGATCGAGACTTTAAGGGATGAAGAATTGCAGCCTCAACTTGTCGATCTGATACATGGGTATGTCACTGTTTCCCAATAATATTTATGTATGCTATAAAACCACAAAAGTTCAAGGAGACTATCGTACTAGACAATTATCATTAAAGCAATCACTGATCTTTCTTAACGGCACCGTTGTTTCATTTATCATATCTGTTCAAATCTATTTAAACCTCTTACCATATCATTTATATACAAGATATATTTTCAGAATGCTTGGTTCTTGTTAATATTTTGATGCATTTTTTTCAAGCAGACTTGAACTTCTTTGTATTACAGGTTAGCAAGGATGTGGAAAGTAATGGCAGAGTGCCATCAGTCACAGAAGCGAACCTTAGATGAAGCCAAGCTCTTACTTGCAGGCACACCTTCAAAACTGCATGCAAAGAGGCACGCTTCCATATCAGTTACAGATCCGCAAAGGCTAGCTCGATCAGCTGTCAATCTTGAAACAGAGCTCAGGAACTGGCGAGCCTGTTTCGAGTCATGGATCACTTCTCAGCGGTCCTACGTGCACGCATTGGCTGGCTGGCTCCTCCGTTGTATGAGGTGTGATTCTGATACATCTAAAATACTATTATCTCCTCAACGGTCAAGTGGAGTCCTTCCTATCTTCGGACTTTGCATCCAATGGTCAAGGTTTCTTGATGCTGTCCGGGAGACCCCTGTGCTCGACGGTTTAGACTTTTTTGCAGCTGGGATGGGATCTCTCTATGCACAGCAGCTAAGAGATGATTCTCACCGAGTACCAGTTGGGTCGAAGAGATTCGGAAGTGGATTATCGGACGAAGCTGGTGGGAATATGGAGATGGTAGAGGTTGGACAAGTAGAAGAGGTTATGACCACAGAGAAAATAGCTGAAGTTGCCATAAGAGTAGTTTGTGCTGGAATGTCAGTTGCAATGAGCTCACTGACTGAGTTTTCTATTGGTTCTGCAGAGGGATACACTGAACTTGTTGATCAATGGGAAAATGGTAAGTTGAGGTAGGCAGGCAGAGATGTAATTTGTGATCATTTTTTAGGCATCTCGCTCAGTGTAATTACTAATATAACATTTTGTTACAATCTAGTTTAGTCTTTAGTGTCACATATCATGCTTTTACTCGGCATGGGTGAGGTGGTCGGTAATGTGTAATTCCCAGAATTTCAACTGAGTGACAGACTACTGACAGCCTTATTAACAATTTCACAACATGAAAAATTGAAATATTAAAATGTTTCTCATTCTCATACTATTCTAGCTAACCAAGCCAGTTCTATCCATAAAAAAAATGCAGAAAATTGAAGTAAACAACAATACTAAATAAAGGTCAACAGTACATATCCAATTCCAATTCCCGTCTCTTTAAACAATATCATGTTACATGTTTTCATGAGTCTTTAGAGACCAAGATTCTTTATGTGCCCAAACTCATTATTTTTCATCCTCTTCACAAATTCAAAGTAAACTTTACAAATCAAAATGGACTACAGAGGCAACACTTGGGAGTTGGGAGTCATATTATAATCCAACAAAAAAATACTTTATTCAAAACCACCAAAATGGGAGTTAATCTATTGATCTGTATAAATATTTTATATTTCAAAACTTCAAAGCAAAATTACAAAAATGAAAGGATAAAAACATCATCCTCATCGCGCAATCACCTGGACCGGCAATCATGGAAAAAATGTGGGTATCGAGAAACACAAGGTAGATGAAAGTACTCATTCAATCATAAATCATAATCAATGCCTTCATCATCGTCAAGTTCCACTTCAGAATAATCAGATCCACCCATGATAGATAGAAAAAGTACAACAGCAAAAAGCTGTGTTGCCAAAAAGTATTTGGCCCTTCTTTTGAAAGTTTTCTCTTCCTCTGTCTTTTCTCTCTTGGGTTTTGTCTTAGGCTTTGAACCTAACAAAAGAAACATCAAATTTACAAGAGTCAAAACTGCATCCTATGAAAGATGTTACAGCCAAATTTAATCAGACATCCGACGACTGACGGTGGAACTTGAGATATTGCTGGATCTCAGAAGAACAATCCATACATCAATGGTGTAACGATATCAATAAAAGTGGGACTAATGATCTTTGGGGGTAGAACAAAAGACAACTCACAGGGTTAGGTAAATGCTCAAGTCCAGACTCTACATGTTGCCCCTTAATGTAAAAAATAAAGAAGACATTAAAACAATAGTAACTTTTCTTATAACACTGTTACAGAGGCCATGAATTTTGCCATTCTCTTCAGTGAGATGAAACTAAAACCAACTTCATTAAATCTTCTTACCCTTACCCTATTAAATCTTTTAATTTACCCAGAAGAAGTATCCCACGATAAGTGTTACTTATGGTGGTCTTTCTTCTTACTACAACCTTTTTTTTTCTGTCTTTCATTCTTTTGGTTTTCTTTGTGTAAGGTAAATCTATCTAACGCAGCCCGTGCTTTTAATGACATGACCAATAAAACATCAACAGAATCCCAAACAAGTCCTTTCACATAAATTTTAGTTGTTTAAACATCTTATACTTCATCTACAGTTTTTCCCTTTTTCTTAAACTTATGGAAGAGAAACGGACTTTCTCCGAAAAAAAGATTTAGCTGACAAGTACAATGACTGAAAATAGAACTATTTTAAGGAGTCCGGCAAAAAATAGTGCAGAAAACAATAGACACCAACTGATGTTGGACAGGAGAGACAAATAGAGGTAGAGAAGAGGAATCAACATAAGAGAGGGATAAAAGAAAAAAAAAAGGGCATAAATTACAGGAGAAATTCTAGAAAATAAAAGGTGGAAATAGGAAGATAGAAACTCAAGTCTTATTCATTCATCAATTCTTAACTACCAAACAAATAACATAGGATTATAGGAAGACCTATTTATTGGCAACTAAACCTAAGCACTATGTTTACATAAATAAGGAAAGAAATAAAATCAACTTAAAATAATTAGGATCCTAAGAAACTTTAAAGAGAAAAGGATATAACTATTCTAATAAAACAGTAAAATCTGTAAAAATATTTCCTAATTGATTCTCCATCACCAACTAGGCTAGATTAACACGCTCACGCAGAAAAAATTTGTTGTTTGATCCAAGATTCACTTTAAATATTAAGAAATATATAAAAATTTCATTGCTTGGACAAATGGTACAACCCAATTATATTAAGCATAAACACATCCTGAAACAGAGAGAAGACAAAGCTCGCAATATCTGAAATTCCTAGGGTTTGGGTCAAGATTCAGCAGGAGAAACACACTAAATAATTTCCAGAGTATCATCATCATGGCATTTTAAGAAAATCCATACATTTGGCTGAGGACCAATCATTAATTATTAATAGACAATCAAACCAAAATCCGTAGTTAGCCATTATTCCTAACTGACATTTCAAACCAGGGAATCTAAAACACGAACAAATCACAATTGCAACAAGATATCAAACCACAGGTTTAGTAAAGGCAAAGAAATCAAACAAATATCAGTTAATAAAAATAAGATATAGATGTAGCTTGAATATCTTACTCCAATTTGAGGGACCTCTTCTTGGAGTTGATGATGAAGGGTCTGAGTGGAACTGTGGGACAGAAGATGATGAACCAGCCTCTATAAACTCAGTCTTCACTCTTTCTGCAAATCTTACGAGATTACCGTTCTCTACGAGTTTGCTCCGGAGTACTGATGTTTCCTAATAGTTCATAATTGCATGAAGCAAGATTAATTTTAAGTTACTTTCAGAAATTAACTGGAGCCATGTTACTATAAGGTAAAAGCTAGCATGCTTGAGCTTAAGCAACACATGATAAATAGCTTACAATTACTATCATATACAAATCATAAGAAAATCCGAATTATATGCATAGAGCGTTCCACATAACTAAATCCTTATAATCTTCAAGTAAAAAATACTGAAAATAATTATAAACAGATTGTTACCAATTCATTTTAAGTGGAGTCTTACACATCAAAGAAACGGAAAGAAAATAAAAGAGAGGAACTCTCTATAGTGTCACTCTCTATAGTGTCTATACCATCTAAATACCTTATAACTTTCATAGACTTTAAAAAAAGTCTTGATTGAATACCCCATGACTTTTATAGATTTTTTTTAAAAGTCCGTAAAAGTCTACATTGATTACGCCCAAACTTTTAATTCATAAAAAGTCTTTTGAAATCCAAATTGAATACACCCCCCTAAAAAAGTCTATAAAAGTCTTTGAAAATCTAGATCAAATACACCCCTTAACATTAAGGGTTAACCTCTACCAAGGTCATGAACAGTAATTTGTCAGGAATAGGAATCAATGCATAATTTCAACATCCAGTAACTCAACTAAAAATAACTTCAAACCAATTCATTATCCCCCTCCTCAATATAATCTCATCACTAAAAATAGTTCCAAAGATCAGGAATATGGTATACTTTCTAAGTCAACTTACCGGTAAAACTTGAAGGGTGACAAACACATGCCCAAGAAAAATTGCATCCACACTTGATGGCCTGCAAGGGAGTAACAAGTAGATTCACCATTTTAAGATTTTACGTCAATCACAGAAGTTCCCAGGACATTTTCCATAAAAAGGTATCAAATGTTTGATAGGACATCCGAAAGTTACCTGTTATCAAACAGAAAGTCATGCTCCCCTAATCTTGTGGACAAAGCTTTATATGCAATGTTAGCTCTCCTGTAAATCTGTTAATAAGTAAAATATATATGAAAGTCAATTCTCAACCAACTACACATTGACATTTCTGATGGTGTGCAAGATTGTGTGTGTTATGTTAATGAGTGAGCGAGAGAAACAGAAAGTAGGACCTCTTCTTCCCTCCATTCAGCATTATCTTTAGTGATCCCAAGTTGCTGCTTTACTGTTCTTACTCGCTGTAAGAACAAAATCTTTCCAATTGGCCACGCGAGATCAGAATAATAAATCTTGCAGGCGGAACTTCCATCAGAACCCAACCAGAGTTCATACAAGAGTGCATCAGCAAGCCAGGAGCTAATCATTGCTTTTGTAGATATCCATTCTGGTTGTGAGTTGAGTTGACTATCCAAATCAACAATGCCATCTTCCTTCAAACGTTCAATAACTCCGCCATTCTCATTATTGCATGCCATATAAGTGCCATTCTCAACATAAGGAATTTGATCTAACTCAAAAATCACATACAAAATCAGCATACATGCTTGGCAATTATTAACCTAAAACACTTTAAAATTAATAATAATATCTAAAGCACAAACATATTACTGATTAAAACTAAAGATTGCCCAGATAAAAACTTGACCAAAAACGAATATGTAAAAGAGTACCGGAATCAGGGTAGAGACAATTGAAGGCCATGTGGAAGGGAAAGTGAGCAAATTTGAGATACAGGTAAACAGGCAAGCAAGTTGGGCATGCGGTGGGGAGACCAAAACAAGCCTTTCTCGCCACTAGATTGAACTCTGCAACTCCTTCCATCGACTCCAACGGTTTTGTTTTGTTTTGTTTTATGAGAATTACAATAACACTAACCAACTAACAAGAAGATTCTAACGCTTTTCAGTAGGGTTTTTCAGGAGAAACATGAGACAGACAAAGAGACGGGGTTTGGTTAGTTGAGTGTCAATGACTTGTCATTCTTTCGGGCCTTCCAAAAATGGTAGGCTGTTGCTCGGCCCAGTCACAAATCTGTAAATATTTCTTTGTGCAAGTGGAGGGGTGGGTCCGGTCCGGTCCGGTTTTCTACCGAAATCGTCCATGTCTCATTTCAAATCGGTTTTTATTTTTTTGAATCAGATTGACTCTTCTCAATAGGATGACTTGACTTGACTCGATTCGAACCTACTTTTTTCGATTCGAGTCGGTTCAATTTAATATAGTTTTAGGTCTTATATGCCTAATGAAAAATTTAGCTATATGTTTAAGAGTATGGGCGTTTTGAACCATAATTCAACACCTCCAAGTATTAAAAATATATATATATATATTTAACTTCATAATTAATATAAACAGAAGTCTAAATAATCCATATTACATTCTATCATAATTCAAATTGTAGTCCGTAATAATAACAATAACAATCATGACCGAATGTTAATAATATATAGTGTACTGTAGCACTCATATGGCTACCAGCACAACTTTGAGAAGTGCAATCATCAATTCAGATCTCACTACACCATAAAACACATCAAACCGAAATTTCTCACGTAACTCGATTTGAACATTGGTCAAGAATAACTCCTATTATCAACCAGTTATTGGTTGTATCCAAACTTCCCCAATAAAAGATAGCCTTACTCATCATTGTCATCTAATGATATACTTGTTTGGTGTTAGATTGTAGGGTTCTATTTATATTTTAGTTAATACTTAATATCTATAATATTAATAAAACAATATTCATTAACTAAAATCAATATAAATCTGTTAACGAAAAATTCGCTCGGAACTGAAAATCTCAGTTAACACCCTCGAGACCACTACCACGTAGGTGGTGGCCGGGGTTAGATACCTTCGGTATTTAGTTTGCAATGGGTGTTGAAAAATAATGCTAACAAAAGGTAAAAGGGAATACAATGGCTTTATCATTCATCAGGCATAACTTTACAAAGATCTCTCCAATACTCTCAATCTCTCTGAGATACAATCAAGTGGCACTCTCGTGCCTGTCGAAAAGTAGCTCATCTCTTCTTTTTTCCTCTTGATTGTTTTATACATAGTCTAGGTAGGTTCGATTTGCGACTTTCTCGCCATGATTTTCTCAATCCTTTCCCTCCTTATCGGGCCGGATCTTTTTATTTAAAAGTTATTGACTTTGGTTTAATGACGGATTTGAGAGTATCGTAGGCGGAGATAAATTTGTTTCTTTTTTGGATTCAATCACTTGTTCTACACATAGTGTTTCCATGTTTGTTGTACGTTTGATCTCGTGTATCTCCATGGTATGATTCTTCGTGGAGGATGGCGAGTATGACACTTATTGTTTGATAGAGCTAAGTGTCCTGGTCTTGGTGGTAGGAGCTTGGTCCGACCTTTCTAGGTCCCTTGGAGCTTTAAATGGCTCACTGTAGGCGCTCTTCGATGATAACGGGCTTTGACGAGCTTGTAATACGAGCTTAAAGCCTAACAGTATCTCTTTGAATTTGGAGAGAAAGGCGGGCTTCCAGAGAGGTTGTGAGGTAATCTCGACCTCGGTGTCGGGAGCTCGATCTGATCGTGTCGGGCTTCGTCTCGGGTGTTTCCATAGCTCGATGATCCTTCCTTGTTTTTTGCGAGGTGGCTTCGTGGCCTGACCCCGAGAGACGTTCCATGGTGGATAATTTTTGGGCTTGGATTTGGGCTAGGAGGGAGGAGAATTTTCCTTTGGTCCCTAACCAAATTTGGCTATTAACAAAATCTAATATTTAATAAAATATATAATATATAATAATATAGATATATATATATATATATATATAATTACTTAAAATAAACTTTAGATCTATTTGTATTTAGTTTTATATAATATATATATATATATATATATATAATATTTACTCGGTTTAATCGGATCAGTTCGGTTTTAGACAAGAAAAAACTATCCATGACTCACTTGAACTTGGTTTTCATATTTTTTGAATCCGGTTGACTCATCTCAACATTGTAACTCGACTTGAACACGTATTTTCATTTCGGTTCAATTACCCATGGATCGTAAAACCGTGTCCACCACTACCTGAAAATATTTTTGTACATCCAGTTCATTACTTTTTTTAAAAGGGCAATTATCAATTTAATTTAAACTAGAGTAAGGATATGATTGAGGCCTTGACAACATTCATCATTGTGCCTTCTTATTTGTCATATCTTTATTTATTGATGTAAATTCACGATTAATATTGAAATTTAAATCAAACTATTCCTTTAATTACAAAGTTGAAAATATCGTTAACAACTTTAAATCTATATATCTTTTCAAAAAAAAAAAAAACTTTAAATCTATATATCTCATCTTACTTCATCCATTTCAACAGCTATATATCCATGAGTTCCAACTTCATATTATATAACAGTAAACAAGTTGTGTAAATTTAGAAATAAACTTCATATTATAATAATAGTAAATAAAT
This sequence comes from Dipteronia sinensis, assembly GCA_033220585.1. Lineage (NCBI taxonomy): Eukaryota > Viridiplantae > Streptophyta > Magnoliopsida > Sapindales > Sapindaceae > Dipteronia > Dipteronia sinensis. Next base: position 13,871,228 of record CM065638.1, on the reverse strand, counting down.
TGGTTCAAACTTAGAATATGTTATTGTGGATTTAGCAAATATCATAAGCACAAGATGTTATTTGTGATAGTATTCTAATTGCTATTGCTTTCATTGATGGAACATTATGCATAAGTGCATAACCCAGTAACCCACCAATCTGAAATAAAAATAATAGGTTTAAATATCATTTAATTGGCATTAATTAGATTTTTTATTACATTGCATCACGATTCTTGCTGCAATTGCTGCACGATTCTTGCTGCAATGGCTAAACGTCCCCAAAACCTTTCTTCACGTCTTTAAAGTAAATAAGCTACATTCATGTGATAATTTCTTAAATACTAAATATAAACAAAGATTTTACATAAAAAATAAAAAATAAAAAATTCTTAATACCTCATTCAAAATCATTTATAATCTAATTAAGGAATCATAATATACTATTTTTATTATCAAAATTGTCTATCTATAATCTATATTTGTTGCATCCAAACTTAAAAAATCACAAATATAAATTAATATAATGTTAAGTTGTTTTGTACTATTAGGGTGCGTTTGGTACGCGGGACGGGACGAGACAAGGTGGGACAACTTGTTCTTGTCCCACGTTTGGCGCGAAGTTAGCATGGGACAAGACGGGACAAGGTGGGACAAAAATCACAAAAAATTGTCCCACCCAAGACCCTAGGACAACTTGTCCCATGGCATGGAACAAGTGTCAAAAAGACCAATTTACCCTTTAAATTTTCAAATAATTACAAACATATCCAATATATTATATTATATATATATATATTATAAAATTATATATAATAATATATAATATATTAAATATATTTTTATATATATATATTAATATTTAATAATATATAAAAATTATAATTACCTATATAATATAATATAATATATATTATAAAATTATATATAACATATTAAATATATTATTATATATATAATAATATTTAATAATATATACTATATCATATATATATATATATCTTATATATTATTATATATAATGATATAATAAATCATATTATTATATAATAATATTAAATAATTATAATATTTTTCAATTACAATATTACTATTTGTGTAAAATATAGTAATATTGTAATTCAAAACAAGAGGTCATTTGAACCCATTTGTTTTTGTTAAATATTATAATATATTTCAATTACAATATTTATTTAATATTGTTAAATACGATGTATAAAAATTGTTTAATATATATTGTTTAATATTAGACAAAACAAGGAGGGCACTCTGGTCATTTGAATCTCTTGTCCCGTCCTGTCCCAGCCACACCAAACGTATAACAGTACAGTCCACAGTCATGTTCCATACATTCCAAACACGTCATGGAACAACTGTCCTGTCCTATCCTGTCCAATCCCGTCCAGTCCCATCCAGTCCCGTCCCCGTACCAAATGCGCCCTTAAGGATACGCAATTTTTAAAACTAAATTATCCACAAAAAAAAAAAAAACAATTGTGTGACTTTTTAAACTTTGTATGGCATGTCTTATAATCAATTTTATATGATAGATAAAAAGAAACATTTTTGACTACATTAAATCGGAGATTAGTGGATGAATGATAGTTTGTTCCGGCACACAGAGAAAACTATTTTCAATAAAATAGATAGAGGCTATTATGAAAAACAATTATAAAAAATAAAATAAAAATTCAGCTAAATGTGAAATGTTTTTGTTTTACATAAAATTCAAAAATTCAAAAATTCAGAAAAATAAAATAAAATAAGTGGCACAAGGGCATCCATCTTTCTGTTATTTTTTTATTTTTTTTTCCTTGGCAGTCGAAGGCCATTATTCTTAGCTGCCAAATAACAAAATAAAATTAACATTTTAGCGGGAGCATGGAATACTAGATTATATATGGAACCTAATCAGAACCGTTAAATTTAATGAACAAAATAAGGTAAGGCACTTTTGATTCAAGGGTACACCTTTAAATTTTCAATCCTGAATGGATGGCAACAACTCCGCCAACAAGATTTTCATATTCAACCTTCTGAAACCCTGCATCAGCAATCATTGATGCAAATTTCGCCTGCATCATCAGTAATAACATAATTCATTAAAATAGAAACAATAACAGCATGTTTAAATAATATATAGCCTTTGGAAGATCCAAAGATCAAAGGTGGTTAGATAATGCTTTCTCAATTAGCCTTGAACATACATATACACTTGTGTCTGAAATGTGATATCGCTGTCAATGATGTTCCTAGGTTACACCAACCCATTGTTTTTACTAAGATTAAATAGGACAAGAGTTAAAAGTAAAATAGCACAAAACTTCTGTAGGTATTCTAATTAAAAGAATTGATCAATATATAAAATTTATGGAAATTCCATGTACTGTAAATGAGAAAACAAACTTATTCCATGTAAATGAGAAAACAAACTCGTTTTGCCTGATGATATTAAAATAAAACTTTAAAATCAGAACGTACATAATTATGAACCAATGTAGCTCCTCTAGTGTTTAACCCACCTTTACGTTAGTTCAAATACATTATATTTAGGGGATGTTTGTTGTTTCCCATATAAGTCTTTACCTCTTATAACTTAAATTAAGATGAATAGGTTTGTTTATTTTTTTAATTTATATCTTATTTTAAGATATATATATATATATATATATATATGTCCCATAGAAAAAGTAAAAAAAATTAGCTTTTCACTTATCTAATAAGTCATAATTAACACATTCATAGTTACTTCCATAATTAATCTATTACCAAAAATAACCTTCAATAAAAAAAATCCATAATTTCCTAAACAACTCTAATCCTAACCCCAACACTAACCTAGCCCTAAATTGACCTAGGAGGAGGCGGCGACGCAGCCCTGGGATTTGACATGAGGAGGCCGGCCAGCCGATGGTTTGATGGAGCACCGTCATTTCATCTCTAGAGATGGAGAGTGGCGGCACTTCATCTGTCAAAAATCTTCGCTTTCGTCGTGTGAGTCTTCGGCAAAAGTAGATCAACAGCATGGAGGAGTCGATAAGGTAAGGTTGACTCCGGCGAACACAACGGTGGCGGAGACACAGCTAGTGCAATAGTGGATCACGACGAATCGGATCTGCAAACAAATCGGCGACCAAATCAGGGTTTCATTCGCGATTAAGCGAACAAATCGACGACTTCGATTACGGGGGTTTGATGATCGGAGACCAGCGAATCTTTTTAGATTGACTGTGATGGGTGACTCGCGGCAGCAGCGGCAGCCATGAAGGGTTGATTGTTTGGTCGAATGGTTGTTTGGCTTTTTTCAATAAAATAAAATATATATTTTTTCAATAAATTAAAGGGATATTATTGATTTAGTCCCTATGTTTTTTTGAAATGTCTATTTTTTACTCACTTATTCATTTTTCACTGGATTGGTTCCTATGTTTTCAAAAACCACTCAATTTAATCCCTCTGTGAGTCAGACGTTGGTCAATTTTAACGGTTTCAAGGGTAATTTTGTCTTTAAACCAAAAAATACAATGTGTCAGCACCAAACAATAAATAGTATTTAAAAAAATATTTGTATTATATAAAACATACAAAAATAATAAAAACCTGAAAACTAAAATAAAAATAAAGCTAATTTGCGAATGAAAGACAAAAAAAAAATTAAAAAATGAAAAACAAATATATTTTAATTAATCATAAATCATAAATCATCACCATCTCCAAAACACAACCAGCATCATCACGAAAAAAAAAATCATAAATCATCATCATCCATCATCTTCAACCTCCAACCTTTAACTTTCCCAAGCCCACTGTCAATTGTTTTTATTTTCAGAAATCACACCATCGCCAAAACACTACCAGCATCATCAATTTTCAATCAGCATCATCACGAAAAAAAAAATCATAAATCATCATCATCAACCTTCCAATTACATCATCTTCAACTTTTAACCTTTAACTTTCCCAAGCCCACTGTCAAATTTTTTTCCAGAAATCATCATCATCGCCCACTGTCAAACACAACCAAACCCAAATCCAAACCCACCATCGCCCAGATTCTTCACTCCCCGCTTCGATTCCTCTTCTTCGTCTTCGTCTTCGTCTCGAAACCCAATCATCTATGACCTCCATGAAAACCAATCATCTGATCTACTTGTCGCGATTGCTTTGTGTTTTTCTATGAAATGGTGTTTGTAATTGATGGTGTTTGAAGAAAATCTAGGTTTTTTTGTTGGATGATTAGCGACAGAGAAACAGAGTTTTTAGGGTTTGATTTTGTTAGATTTTGGTCTGTTGTGGGTGTCTGGGTTTGCTAAAAATGGAGAGTTTTTAGGGGTCGGTTTTGTTTTCTGGTGTGATTGTGTTCGATTTTGTATGGGTTTGATTTTGATTTTGATAGATTTTGTTTGCTACGAATAAGATTGGTGTTTGGTTTTCTGGTATGGTGTGAGATTGGTGGTGTTGTTTGAGATTCAAATTGATGATGATTTCAGATGATGATGATGAACTAGGATGGATTTTTAGTGTTTGGGGATGAATTTTACTGAAAAGGGTATTTTTGGTGTTTGTGGATGAATTTTGGAGATGAATTTTACTGATGATGAACTCAGATTGTGTGGTTTAATGTTAATCTGCAAGTGTTAAATTTTTAATTCATTAATTTTTTTTTCAAATTTTTTCTATTAAAAGTTTTTTTTGGTTGTGATCTAGATCCCCACCATCCATCATCTGAAATAAATGGTGGACATTGAATCTGGATCACAAACTATTTATTTTTCCTTTTTGTTTTCTATAAATTTTCTTTTATTTTATTTTAAAAATAAAATAAATGTATAGGGCTAAAATAGTCATTTAATTTTTTCTTTGACCTTGACCGTTAAAAATATGGTCAGAGGGATCAAATTGAGTGGTTTTTAATAACATAGGGACCAATCCAGTGAAAAATGAATAAGTGAGTAAAAAATAGATAATTCAAAAAAACATAAGGACTCAAATGATAATATCCCTAAATTAAAATATACTTTTTTAAATAAAATATTTAAATTAATAAATAAAATTGTAAATGGAAACAAATATATTTTTTTCAAGAAAAATAAATATTTGTTAAAAATAAAAATACATTAAAAAAATTAAAATAAAGTATCTTAAAAGTTAAATGGTTTGTTAAAATAGGGGTAGAATAGTAAAACCAAAACCACTTAATATTTAAGTGGGATACTCTTTTAATAAAAAACAAACAAATAAGAGTGTTTTAATATTAAGTGATATTACTTTATTTAGTTAAAATATGTACTGAAAGATTAAAAAAAAAAAAAAAAACAAACAAACGGCCCCTTACTCCTGTTTTGCATTTAACAATTTGTTTGTTAAATTTGGAAAAAGAAAATGATGCTTGTTTTCCCGAGTCTTGTTTTGCATGCAATAATTTGTTTGTTAACTTAAGGGAAAAACAAATTATTTCCTATTCTGCTTAGTCCTATGGAGGTAGGTGATAAAGGAAATCCTGTGTCAATGGGATTCAAAACTCACTCAGAACTGGGTTAATAATCCCAAGTGAGCTCCCCAGGCACAGGTTTGACATTTTAAAGTTCCATCCTACCCCATTTCCATCCCATCAAACAGCCCCAGTAAATCTTTCGGGAAATTTATCAATTTGAAAGTAAAGGTTCTAGTGGAGGTAGGGGAAGAAAACATACTTCTATGAGCCTAGGTATTGGATAGGTGCGATATTTGATTATCAAGATGCAGACAATGTTGCAATAAGTATTAGGATATAGTATGGGAGGATTGAAAAGTCATGGTTACCTGAGGTGGAAAACGTCGGATACTCTCGACCAAGTACTGATAAGAATCCCGATCACCTGCTACCATTTCCCCGATTGCTGGAATGACTGAAAATGAATAATAATCATACCTGCATCAAGGGAAAAGAGCGAACTAAGACAAATAAGAGTCATGATATACATGAGATGAGAAAAAGTTAAAAGAATGCAAGGTTCCATTAAGGGAATTTGCAATCCAAACCCCATCAAACAAAAAAGTTTCAGCAATCTGGTAAACTACATTATGTCAATAAAAACTTCAAAGTTCCATTTTTATTTATTCAATAAGAGACAAATATTTGAGATTTCCAATTGATTTATTGTTACTGTTTCATTAAATTTCACATTCCGTAAAATGAATTATATATATAAATAATGATCTCCCCATAAAAAATTAAAAATTAAAAATAAGTTCTTCGTGGAACCCATATATAAGTTCTTCATAAGTCTGGAAATGAACACTTCGAAGTAAAACACAAGTGGGTTTCAAAGTGCATTAAAGAAGTGCTTTTGGACTGTCTCTTCAAACAAAAGCACTTGAAAATGTTTCTTGAGAAGCACTTATCTAGAAACAACTCTATAAGCATTTCTCAAATCCTAAAAAAGCTTCTATATACTTTAGCAAAACACTATAGAATAATAAAATAAAGATGTTCATGAATATCTGAATGTACTTTGACGATATCAAAGCACTTTCAAACACATCCTAGTGTTGATACTTGCTAAATTTCAAAGATGAGAGCAAATATTGGAATAAAGAATTCGAATTGATTAAAAAATAGGAATGGATCATTGCAGAAAAAGTGGGAAAGGTAACATTATCATGTGTCACCTATATTTATTTGTTTTATTGGCATTGATGGTATTTCCCCAGGAACACTGGGCCACAGGGGTACTTTTAACATTTGAAGGATTATAATTATGCTACGTTCACTCTCCTCTAGCTTTCTATTATAGGAATGTTAGTTATCCATTTCTAACATATATTTTTACAAGTATGTAGACGATGAGATTCAAGTTAGTACAAAAATCCCAGTATTTTTTTTTAACACAAATGCATATAAGCACAGCTACACCATCCCAACTCTTGTCATTTCAGCTTAAAGCACATGGGCAACCTTGGGTTGTCAATCTATAATTTTAAAAAAAAAAATCACAAAAAGAAAAAATGGAGAACTTTCAATTTTTTTTTTTTTTTTTTTTGGAGGTTTGAACATCAACATTAGATGAGAGTTTCCCCATACAGAATTAATTCCCAGAAACTGCAAAAACTGGCGAAGCAGCTTAATCGAAGAAAAATAGGACTTTTGCATTTATGCATGTTACTTATCCATGAAAGTGAGATAGCCAAATACATAGTTTACCAAGTATGACTGTATAGATAGTGTGAAAAATACTCACAATTCCTTAAATAAAGGAACTTCTACATGGCTCAGTTCAAGGCAAAGAAATCTTCCTCCGCGTTTCAGCACCCTAATGAACAAAATCATAAAAGTATGATGAATATATATTACAACACAAACCCTAAAAGTAAGTAATATTTTAAACAGATTCGCTTCTAAAGATCCAATCAGAAGAAAATTCAATGGTAAAGGACAGTATACAAAATCCTAAACATCTCACAATCAGAGAAATCTTAACTGAAGTGAGGAGTTGGACATTAGAAGTTACAAATTGTAAATTATCGGGTGCTATAATAACAAATTATCATAATTATCAACTCCAAAAGGAATTCTACATACAAAATGAAAGTATAATTAAATTAAGCACAATGGAAACAAGGAGTTGCACATCATAGAACCACGTATTGACATGCATTTAGGAAAGCAAGCAAACTTGGAATTTAATGCGCTTTAGGTCTTGTTTTTCACCACTAGATGCAAAATTAGTAGTCTAAAAGTTGCAAAGATCAAATGTACTTAACAATGGCTTAAACAAGTGTTGGGTGAGCCAAAGGGTTTTTATAACAAAAACTTTATTTCTCAAGTGCAACAATTAATGAATTGCATTTGTCTCGTGACGGCAAAATATCATAGATAAAAATGCCACTGTGTGCAACAATTAGAAGATGCTAATGGAGGACCAATGTAGTAAATTCCATATAAACTCACGATCAGTTTAGTGAGGCACTTGCCTGAAGAAGCTAGCCTCGATGAGGAACTTGCCTAGAATTCAAAGGGAAGACCTCATTGAAGTTGGCCATTGTTTTTCTTGGATCTCTTTCTTCGAGTTTCCTTTTTGACAAAGCTCATGTACCATAGGTTACACAACCTCTTTTTTTGTTCTTAAGCCCCATTAGATCAAAGCCGCTTTGGTACCATGTTAAAATTTTACATTATCCAAATCTTGGCTTCTAATGTTTTGGAATGGGTAAATATCGATCGGATCAGTGTAAAGCCCAGTAAGCTAGCTTATTGGGTTGTATGCTCAATTTGTATATCTACCCTTCTTATATTTACCTTTTCAAAGTGATATTTTGTTCTCTTTCCGTCTCACATCTCACAGGTGAATTCCAACACTAAGCATAGGCTTTAATCTCATTGTGAACAAAAGTTAGCAAATCACATTTCCCAATGCAAAGCTTCATTTCTTCCAGATATACAGTTAACTTCCAATCAAACTAATGTTTTTAATCAATCATCAAAATCCGATATCCTTTTGAGCCTCATGACTGCACATTTTAATTGCAAGTTTGCAACCACGCAAAAATCTACAGGCAACCGTGATAAATAGGTGTACTGAAGTGCCGAAAGCATTTAAAGACAGTTGATGCCTGCTATTTTTCCGCTTTCACTCAATTGCTCGACTTTGCTATGGATATTCACTACTCACATAGCTATAGGATGCCTTCTTAAATCAAGTCCAACTGCAACAATTTAATCTAACTCATAATTTTCTTTCTCAAAACACGAAAAACAACTTGTGAACAGTCTCAAAGTAAAATAATGATATACTTTCTTCCTAGTTCTACCTCCTTGGTCAGTTTCTGTTCACTCACTGATTTTTGCTATATGTGTAATGACTCATCTCTAAGCCCAAGAATTACATTTCCAGGTCAAGTCCAACTGAAAACCATTTAATTTTTCATTCTCAGAATGTAAAACAACATTTCATCAAACAGTATCAAAACAAGACCAATTATAACTACCTTCATCCTTGTTAGCCGTTACCTATCAATTCATAGGCCTCAACCCGTTCCACTCGTGCTTCAAGTGATAAATGTTATTAGTCACAATGATATACTGATGCTAACAATTATATCCATGGGAAAAACCATGTCTATAACTTCTCGATCTTTTAACCCAAATTTAACAAAATTAACAAGTTAGATATCCTTTTATTTCTCAGAAGAAATAAACATGTTTCAAATTGACAAAATATTGATTCTACATATAGCTCATGGTGAGTGTTGCAGCCATCATAGCAGTCTTAGATATCAATACTACATAGTCCTATTCCACTTATCAATTCAATGTTTTGAAGCTGTTAAAGAGTACAACCATACCAAGTAGTTGTAAGTATACCTGTAAGCTTCGGCAAGAACCTTCTCTATATGTGTTACATTCCTTATCCCAAACGCGATTGTGTATCCATCCATTGTACCATCTTCAAACCTCAAGGCTTCTGCATCTCCTTCTACCCAGACAAGTGATTTGTCCTTTCCAAGACCTAAAATCGTGTCAGTTGTCACAATATAATCTTCATCTCCAAACAAAAGCAAACTTTCTTGTCCAATTTACAAATTCGTTCTTGAAATTTTACTCTTCTAGACAGAACATAAGTTTCACAAAAAAATCGTTCTATTTTTACCTCTCCCCAAAGCCCGACTTTGACCAACATTTAACATGTTTGGGTTGATGTCACAAACATATATTCGAGTTTCTTCCATTAAATCATCTCCAAGAACATCTTGAATTGCTCTACGTTTGATGTTGTTTATGGTTTCCAGGATCCTAAAAGAAACATCCCCTGCAAAAGTAAGTACTTTAAATTCAAGATTTCAATTAAAAAAAAAAGACTTAATTCCAATTAATTTATGACTTTTATTACTCTCATAAGATCAGCTTTAGTTATAAAACCATTTGACACACATGACATAGCTACAATCTATTAAGTCACTATTATTTTTTCTTTTTTTTAGAAATGAATAAACACCCATAGACAATGAATGACAGACTTAAATAATTCATAATTATCCCTGCTAAAACCGATCCTCATATTCATAGCAGATGCACCATATGTTCTCATTTGAGCAAATGTTTCTTTTTCAATTTAATTATTTTTCACATCTCTTTCCCTACTATTTAAATTTTAATGGTTTTTTCATCCACACTTCTCGTGCCTTCTAGTTTTATACATTCTATCTACCTTCACAATGTGTTGCAAAAAAAATTTATGAGTCAGTACCTGTTCCACCAGCCACATCAAGATGCTTCATTCCTGGAAATGGGTTCAGTTTTGAGACCAGTCTGAACAGGCAAAGAAGATATGCAACAATGTGAAGAAAAAGTAGTATATTGCAAAATTCAAAAAGTTTACTATAAAGAAAAACCAAGGAACTAACCTATCTTTCCATAATCTATGCAGTCCACCACTCATGAAATCATTCATGAGATCATAGTTTGAAGCAACACTACTGAAGACATTACCCACCATTTGACTTTTCTCCTCCTCCCTAACTTCTTTAAACCCTGAAAATTTAACTCAGATATCATCATTATAAACCTAACTGAGAAAAAGGATAGTCTAGGCAGCACTTCATACTCAGACAGTCTTCAATTTGTCAGGCACAGCAAATAGAAAATGTTATGCAATTCAAGTAAAGAGGGCCCATGACAAACATATGTCCAATTTCAGGAAAAAAACAAAACAAAACAAATGCTGCCTTCTTGCAGTAAAAGGTTGCAAAATTTTACATCAATAAAAACTAGTTTATCTCAAATACAAGTGCCACAGATATGTTATATTATTTCACTTGCAACTTAAACAGTAGCAATTGTTCCAGAATTTAATTCAAAACTCATATTGCAAAATCCAATAGTTCAAAAGTTAATCACCTTGTTTTGTCTTTATCCAAAATATGCAATTACAATTATTAATTATGCTCCTTAATTTCCACACACTCCATGTCTTTTTTCCTTGTTAGTTACATGTCATATTATAGCTTTCTAGTAATCATAAACAACTGCTCCAAAATAATATTAAGCTATTTTCTGCATCAACAAACATTTGGTTATGCAAACTCCTAGTAGCCTCAAAATTTTTTCTGTGAAACATAAAAATATGCATCTATATATGAGTGTACAAAAAGCAGAGAGAGTACTTACCAAAGCTAGTAGCGTGTGAATGCAGTGGAGAATTAAAAGAGAGCATTGGAAAGAATTTACTCTCCAACTTCCTAGCCATCAATCGCAGTGCCATGGCTTTAACACCAGTTCTATAGTTAACTGTCAAATAAAAAATACATGGTCAGTGTCAGGTCCCATATTGTTTTGAGTTTGCAACATTTAGTATGAACAAAAGGAAAAATCAATCAAATTTTAACACTGGAGAACAAGGAACATCACAGAATCTTAAATTCAGATCAGAAAATTGAAATTTAATTAATACCCAAATAAATACCTTTTCTATATTTCATGCCTTGAAAAATAAAACAAGCCCAAGCAGACTAACAATAAACTTTAGCTACCTAACTAAACATATATTTATAAGAAAATGATTAAAAATCTCAAATACTAGGATAACAATTATAATAGCATGCGAAACTGAAGAACAAAACTGTAGTTGACATTGCTGATTTGAGAGAAAAAGAAAGAATTTTTGGCTTCTTACATTATTTTATAATTATCTCTCTTTAAAATGAAAACTTATTTCCTTTTCTTAAAGAAATTTAACCACCACAAACTTGAAAACCGAAAATTATCAGCATATTGATATGAAACAACATTTGAATCCCTTATATAATCAAATTCAATCCAATAAAGTACCTTTATTCTGATTTAAAACACCCATCCTTACCGAATTTTCATTCATAAACACTCTTGCCATACAAAACCATCAATTTTAACCAACTTACTTGAGGATCAGTAAGGAGGCAGAACTTCCTAACAGATAATTTGACAAAAAATATCCAATTTGTAATTATATATATATATATATATATATATCTCAAATAGATGAGATCCTTACTAATTTAATTGAAGCTACATTTTTAAACCAAAATATGTCGCAAAATCATTAGAAAGATCATGTAAACTTTTTCAATGAGGCATTCAATCAAACACCTAGCATGAACCACAAAAAAACCAAAAATAAGTCATAGAGTCAATAAGAAAAAAATCATGTAAAAAAGTTTTCAAATGAGGCATCCAATCGAGCACTTGTCATACACAAATTTTTTTAAACTAATAATACATACATGAAGACAATCAAAATAGTATAAATTAGATATTTAGGTGTCAAACACCAAACAGAACAACATTCATTAGATATAACCACATTCATCACAAAATAAAAAAACCCATTTTGGAAACCTAAACGTGTTGTATGTAACCTAACCTTGAAAAAGAATGTCAACCAAGTGGGTTGAACACTTGCTTGATTTCAGATCAAAAGTTGTGAGAAAGTGAAAATTGAGAGTATCTGATTCAATGAACAGCGTAGTAAGCCAGAACAGCGTAGTAAGCCAGTTTGCAGTTTGCAATTCCTGCATTCAAGAAAGTAAGGGCTTCTGAGTTGCAGCTCGTTGCCAGTTTTCGGGGTTTGTTTTCTGTTTTTGTGCTTGGTACCATTTGGGTGGCATTTGAGTAATTAAAATATTAAATATATAAAGGAAAACAGCAGTAAATCTTCAAGTGTATCGAACAAAATGGGCTGAACAGATGTGATCCAAATTTAATACACATTGCGTAGATAACCATTACATAGGAATTGATGAAAGCTATCGAAGACCAGTTTGGTATGGCATTCTATCATTTCATAATTCACTTTGACTGTTCGACAAAATCCAATGAAAAAACAAGAGATTTCGCTTCAGACCGTCCTAGTTCAAGAATTTCAACATTTATATGCAAGTCACTTGCATTTCAGTCAACCTTATAAAGTCATCACTGGCTCTATCTCTATAAGATGAAAAAGAAAATGAAAAATTGGAAAACGGAGGGAAAAACAACAAAGAGAGAGTGTAGAATTTCACCAGTGTCAGACTTGATAAAATATCATTACATTATAAATCAGACAAACATTGCCACAGCTCCAACTTTTTTTCAACCTCTATAAGATTCTACCAAGTATATATACAAAATAAACACATTCCCACATCTCCAATCAAAAACTATTTTACTTAAAAATCAATTCAACGAACAAGATAATTTTTTTCCCGCCTACATCATGTTCAGAGTATGCACCTAATCCATGAAATGGTAGTCAATATTTCAAACAAAAAGAACCAAGTACTCCATTTAATCATGAAAAAAAAAAACTAACCTCAAATTCCACTAAAAATATCCAACATCCGGGACGGCGTGTGAGTTAAGTGGTTTTCGGGTCACCTACGTGATGAAGCCTTACGGCGCGGCGCCAAGGTTGCCGGTTGCTGATGACCGGACGACGACAGCGACGGTGAGTCTCGGTGGGTGGGATTCGGGTTGGTTAGGGCATGCATAGCAGGGAGTATAAAATTTTGGGGTTTTGTGTTCTCAGAAAAAGATTCAATTAAGGGCAATAATGTCATTTGGGGAAAAAATTTCATCTGGTATATAATTGCAATTGGACAACTGAAAAATGCATTTTTGCTAAGAATACATTTTTTAAAGGGCTTTATAATTTTAATTCCTAGGTTTTCACGATTCATTTTTTTTAACCGTCTTTTCATTTTTAGTACCAGCGGTTTTCATATTTAGTACCAGCGGTCCTATGTTTTCATAAATACTAAATACATCTGATTGATCCATCAATTAGTCAACTGTTGGTTAAATTTAACGGCTTTAAAGGTATTTTTATTCTTAAAAAAAACATGTCACATGTCACATGTCAACATTAAAAAAATTAAATATTTAAATAATACAAAAAAAAATGTCTTAAATCTCCACCATCCAAATATTAGGGTCTGTCCTGTAAGCGTTTTTCAGTGACTGTTTTTCGAAAATAAAAATGAAAATGAAAACGGTATTTTTTTTTGTTTTTCGAATTCTATAAACGCGTCTGGTAGCATATACAGGAAACTGTATCCTGAAATTGAAAACATTAAAAACGCGTTTGGTAGCTTCACTGAAAGCTGAATTCTGAAAATGAAAACAGTAAAAACACGTCTGGTAGAATAACTGAAAAATATCAAAAATTATAAATTTTCTTATATTTTTTCTATTGCAATTTTTAATTTGAATAAATGGGAGTCAATAATTCATCCCAAATAATTATCAAATAACTCATAATTTAAAAATTGTTGTAAAAATAAAGAGAAAAATATAATAATGAATCAGAGAAGAAAATTGATTCACCGAACATTTATACATATATACATATACATATACATATATACAAGAAAATTTATCAAATAATGAATCATACATATATACATATACATATACATACATATATATATATATATATATATATAATTTGAATAAAAGCGAGTCACCAGAACATTACACATGAAATTCAGTAAACTGGAGTTAAGTTAACAAAATCTGGAGTTAAACGTACTACCAGTAAACTCATATCTCCACATTTAGCAAACATACCAACAAGACTAGTTCCTACAAACTGATTAACACTAACTTCACTCTTTATAATCAATGCATGGTATCTTCTTCCCAGTTCAAGACATCTTTCATTGCTATAAAATTTTAAAACACCAATCACAAAACGCCTATCTAGTAAACTCCTTGAAGAAGAACATGTAATGACATCATTAGTACACACATCGTCACTGCAATCATCATGAGAAGTACCATTACCTGTAAAATAACCATTTTTAACCACACCATTTTCAACATCAATCACATATCCAGCGTAGTTAATTGGAATCAATTGTTGAAACACCAATTCGTTTAGGACTTCTATCGAACAGTGTATATACAACTTTTGAAGGAATAGGTTCACTAGCCATAGATGTCATTGGGAGGCTGAAATTTTTAAGCTTGAATGAGTCTTTTACACTGGAAGTGGAAGGAAAGGAAATTGAAAAGCTGGTATTCAAACAAAGTTCAGTAAAATTTCAAGGAAAAGAAGTTTTCAACTTCGCTGGATGACTAATAAGTGGACTCGGCGAAGAAGAAGAAGAAGAAGAAGAAGAAGTCCGATCGGAGGTGAAGAAGAAGAAGAAGAAGAAGAAGAAGAAGCCGATCGGCGGCGAAGAAGAAGAAGAAGAAGCCGATCGGCGGCGAAGAAGAAGAAGAAGAAGCCGATTGGCGGCGAAGAAGAAGAAGAAGAAGCCGATTGGCGGTGTAGAGGTGAAGAAGAAGAAGAAGAAGAAGAAGAAGAAACGGATAGGCGAAGAAGAAGAAGAAAAAGAGTCTGGAAGAAGATAAAGAAGAAAAGGAGTCTGGAAGAAGATGAAGAAGAAAAGGAGTCTGGAAGAAGATGAAGAAGAATAGTGACGGGAAGATGGAGAAAAGTAAGAAAAAAAATGATTTTTTTTATAAAAAAAAATAAGTGAAAAAACAAAACAAAAAAACAAAAACGAAAAACAACTTTCAAATGTTTTTTAAATTTTTCACTTTTAACACTAATTGTGTTTTTCAAATTTTTTTTGTTTTTTGAAAATAAAATGAAAAACGGTTAAACGAACGCAAATTTGAAATCGTTTTTGGAAAACAAAAACGAAAAAAAAACAGCTGCAGGACGGGGCCTTAGATGGTGGCGGAGATCTAGTAATACAAAATTTAAAAAATAAACTAGAAAAATAAGATAATAAAAGTAGTTTGAGACTTGCAATATAAGAGTTCAATATTTACTTAGGGGTTGTTTTTTTTTATCTAAAATCTTATAAGACTTTAATTCTTTAGACATGTAAATAAGTCTTACAAATTAAGATAATATGTGTTGTGTGTAAAATTCATCTGAGTGACATATCGCACGGATGAAGCAAAAAAATGCCAAATGGACGCGTCATTAACAGATTGCATACGAAAACTTTAATAAACAAGGATTCTACTCACCGGAATCGACTTGGTCAAAGAGGAAATAAATCCATAACAAGATAGCCTTCTGCAAGGAAGATTTACTTGGTTAAATATAGCAAGACAATCACAATTAAATTAAAATACGTCCGATTGAAGAGGAAACAATTTGATATTCTCCGAGATTTCAGGAATGTTAATCACATTCTGAAACAACCACTATAATTACAAAGCAGTCCAAAACAGGAAAGAAGTCAAGACAATCAAGAAAAGAGGAGTTTAAGTAGGACTCAACAATCCTTCATTCATACGCCAAAAACCCTAGAGAAGTGCTATATAAATATCACTAGAAAATTATTGTATAGGGGATCGGAAAGCAGAGAGGCAGAGTGTGACATTGAAAGTTTGTAACTGATTTTTTCATAGTGAAACACATTTTCTCGTCGCCTAGCGACTCCTGTGGATGTTTCTCCGTTGCCGGAGTTTTACCACGTAAAATCCCTCTCATTATTTATCTATTATCATTGCTTATTTCATAAATCATCATATTCGAACGTTGACCGGTTGACTTTCCAAAAATCATTGTCAACAATTGGCACTAGAAGAATGGGCAGGAACTTCCGAATTTTCACATTCCAAAGAATCCTTGTGAACAATGGCCAACAATGGTGCTGGTAGTGGTTATAGGAGCAACCATACCATACCAGATGATGCTGGAATAGCTCATGCTACGGCTGGAAATCAGTCTACTGCCATCTCGGGTGTCTAACGGTTCCCACCAACTATTGAGGAAATCGCTCAACGATTCTGCGAGTCGCTACTACAACTGATAGCAGACGCCGCTAGTCATGGAGTTGCTCTTACAATCACTGCAGGATTAACTTTGTAAGGACCTCTATTTATGATTAGCTTATTTCATGACAAACCACGTTGGGATTGTTATGTAACGAGTAGCTTAGGCGATTGTGATTGACATGCTTCCGGACATCCCAAAGTGCTTCAAGAAAGTATATCACTTGACTTAACTTCCTTGAAGTGATTTAGTTGCACACACCCATTCACTTCTCATCCATGCTTTGTTCACCTTGCTTTTGTGAAAATTATTGCTTATATGTATGCATCATTTACACATTGCACACACACTTACATGCATATGTATTGACATGCATGTATTCCTTGCCGCTCATGTGTGCATTCCTTCATTCACACTTGCATTTCATTTCTAGATTTAAGTGTGGTTGTTGCGTCCGCGCTCGCACGTCTTGATGTATCTGTTTTTATGTGTTGAAAGACCATATGCACGGTTAGCTACCCGCACAGCCACCAGTATAGTTAGCCCTGGTGCGCTGGACGTCATGAGCCAAACCAACATTTCGAGCAGTAGGTCAACGCTGGTGGTGCGCTAGTCGTCATGCACCACACCAACGCATTTCGAGCAGTAGGTCAACGCTAGCGGTGCGCTGGTCAAGAACCAGCAATGCCATGAGTGTGGGTTAGTGTGCGGGTTCCTACCCGCGCAGTGGACCTACGCACTACGTCTGGTTAGCCTTATCTTTTTGCAAACTTTCTCAAAACGATGTAGTTTTGTCTACGGCTTCTATATATATGTTCTCTTCTCTTCTCTTCCATTTCGTTTGAGAGCCTCAAGAATACATTTTTAGTGAGAGTATTTAACTCCTAGAGAGAGAGAGAGAGAGCTCCAAGACTTGATTTTTACTCAACCAAACACAAACCTCATATGCATCTAGCATCTTTCAAGCATCATCCACTCATGGGTCTTCATGCTTTCACATCCTTGTAAGTTGAACATGTCCTAGAACTTATTGTTTGCATATTTGTTCATCTTTTCTTAGGATGAGCAATTACTTTGTTGATTAATTGCATGTTTCTTTTATTAAGCATGTTTTGAGTATGTTTATGTTTTTGTCTATTGGTTGAGATTGCTCATTTATTGATAACTTAATTGATTATGTCATTTATGCCTACAAGCTAGGTCATAAATATTCATATGTGATTTATTGATAACTAGGTTGAGAAATTGTGTTTTAATCAACTAGTTAATGTTCATGAATATTTGATTGAATTTGTTTGTGATAGCTAGCATTTAGGACATTATCACCCTATAGCTAAATCTCTATGCTTTGCATTTAGATATTATTGTTTAGGAATTGTTGATTGCATTTGTTGATTGCATTTATTGTCCTTGCCATGTTTAATGACAACTTGTATTGATATGGCTTTATTTGATGACTAAATTTTAGATTTGTATATCTACATCTAGTTAGGTCTTTATGAGCATTCATATAGATATTGATATCTAGGATTTGTGCTTATTGCAATAATTTAATCTCTAGCTAAGCATTTAATGTTGCCTAGCATTAATTGCATTTAGAATATATTCATATATTCACATATGTTGTTGAACTCTTCTTTGAGAGTTAAGTCTTGTGACTACGGGTGTGTAGTGCACAAGTAAAGTGGTCAAGAATCATTATAAAGGCCTGCGGGTAGTAGTGGTGGGTTGGTAACCGAGAATGGTATGACTATAGGTCAACCTAGATTGTAAATATCATTACGACAGTGAATTTGAGGACCAAGTGTGGCTAGAAAGATAGTCCGTGAGTTTTACCCAGTTGGAGGGTTTCTCACGTAAAACAAATCAAGTGTTTTTTAATTTCCGCATTTTATACTTGATTTTGTATGGTTGTTTATAGAGTGAATTTTTAATTCTGACTAATGAAGAAAAATTGGTAATTAACTTGATTAAAACCTATTCACCCCATCTAGGTTGTATTTAGACACACGCTTTATTTGTATTTTCAAACTTTACCCAGTAACATGTACACCCCAGACGACCAACCAGGCAGATTGCGTTCCATAATAGTTGGCCCAACCTCGAATGCACCGCTGAGAATAGGTCGCGACCCAACGGATCGCCCGGAGACAGTGTCGGAAAAAGAGGGTCGGGATACCAAAGAACGTAGAGAAGATGAGCACCCTCACAGGTATGATCATTACTAGGTCGAGCAGAACCAGAATCGACATAGCAGGCGTACTCGCCGAAGGGAACGATCAACCTCCTCTGAAGACAGTGATAGGCATCATCGTCGAAGACACCAGAGGGGATCAGCCCGGCCAAATAAGTCACCATAGACTCACAAGCAAGATAGTGACCTAAGCGGCCAAGGATTGACCATCAAGCAAAAGTTCAGTCTGAGAGGAGAGCCGGTTGGCGAACGAGACATACTCATACAGAAGTTAACCCAAGAGGTACAGAGCAACATATGGCAGATTGATGCTCTAGTCAGGCGATATGGGAGAACCGAATTATCAGATGATGAGTCGGACAGCCCATTCACCGGTGATATCATCAGGACACAGTTCCCAGAGAGGTTCAAGATGCCCAACGTTGAATAGTTCAAAAAGGATACTGACCTGAAAGAGCATGTAAGAAGGTATAAAAGCGCAATGGCCTAGTACACCAGGAATGATGCACTGTTGTGCTTAAACTTCCCTCGGACTCTCGGAGACATGGGTTCTAGATGGTTTGGGAAGCTCCACCAGGCATCATTGGTGGTTTCAGTGAGCTGAGCAAGGCATTTTCATAGCAATTCCTCGGGAATATGCACTGGAAGAAATCAGTGGCTCACCATTCTCAGCTCAAGCAAGAAAATGATGAGTCATTAAAAAAATATTTGACTTGATTCAGTCGGGAAGTGTCAGAGATTGGGAGTGCTAATGAGGAAGCCATCATAGCGACGTTCATTAACAACTTACAGAATGGTCGGTTGTCTTTCGACCTCAGGCAAACACGCTTGACCAGTTATGCTGACATTATGGATATGGTTGGAGGGCATACGCTAGCTGAGGAAGAAGAAATTGCAATTGGGAAGAAGTTTTATGCACGGAGGTCATCCCAAAGAAGCAAAGACAAGACAGTGGAAACAAACTCAAAAGGGAGATTCGTCAACGCAAAAGGGTGATAAGCAGAAAAATAAAACTCAATGAGGGAATCATGACAATGGCCAAAAGAGGTGATCAAACCGGTTCTAGATTCCAGGGGAAGTATACCAATTACACTCCACTGAAGAAAAAGCATGACGAGATCCTCACGATCCTGAAGGAGAAAAACTTGTCAAAAGAACCACCAAGACATGTCAAAGTATGCTCGTAGGGACACTACAAAGTATTGTCACTTCCATAAGGAGAATGTGCATGAAGCCTCGAAATGTTTCCAATTAAATGACCATATGGAGACCCTCATCCGAGAAGGGCACCTAAAGGACATTGTCCTCAAAACAGATGATCAGCCCCGCCGAGACTACCATTAGGAGAAGGGCTAAGAAAGGAGTCGGGAAAGGATGCCAAACCCGAGGAAAGTCGAGGATGAAGAGGCAATGCGTACCATTGTCGTGGGCCTTCGACAGAAAGAAACAACATGGAAAGGGTGAAGGAAATCCGAGAAGTTATGGAAGCAAGAAGAGACCCAGATGTTAACTAGTAGAACCCAATCCCAATAGGATCAAGGAAGGATGAGATCCCATAATATTCACCGAGGCAGACTCGCATGGTGTGGACGTCAGGCCGAACAATGCATTGGTCATAAGTGCTCGGATCGGACATAGATATGTACACCGAATATTGATCAACAATTGGAGTTCAGCGGATATACTGAGAACATGTGTGTATGACCAGTTAAGGCTGGACAGACGGGACCTGCAACCCCTGCATACCCCGCTCCAGGGATTCAAAGGAGTAGAGGTAAAATCACTCGGAACAGTGAAGCTACCCGTGAAGATTGATGAGTCACCTTGCCAGAGAACATTGTTGTTAGATTCGTGGTGGTAGATACTGATAATTGGTTGTACAACGCCCTTTCGAGCCGACCATTCCTAAATAAAACTGTTAACCGAAAATTCACTCGGGGAGTAGAATTCCAATTAACACCCTCAACCACTACCAATAAGTGGCAGCGGGGTAGGTACCTTCGGTACCGAGATTTCTTGTTGGAGAATGAATGATTATTCGTAGTGAGAGAAAGTACAAAAAATGAGAAGTAAGAGGATATAAAAGGATAATGTTATTTTATTGATCACAGTTTTGTTATTTAACAAAGAGTAAGGTTTTTATTACAACATAAAGACTGTCACTCTTTTATCTCTCATTACACAGAATGGCGATGGCGATCTCGTTTGTGTCGATAAGTGGTTTCAGTGATGGTTCCAAACCTCTCACTGTTTTCAGAAACTAAAGAACACCCCCCCCCCCCCTTCTCTCTCTTTGTCCTTCATGGCCTTATTTATGGATCCCTTTATTCCTAAAAATCTAGTGTCTTTATTCAGGATTATTTGGAATCCTTTTTAGGCGTTGAAAGATGTGGAGTGAGGCTAAAGGCGCAGGATTTGATCCCTTCAATTACTGTAGCATTTAAACTCTGATTCGGTTGACCATTTGGTTTCATTTATGGCCTTTTTAATGGCAAAAGAGTCAACTCTTCCCTCCTATGTTGCTTGGAATAAAAATATGACTCTGTATCCCGATGGTGTGATACACTGGTGTATCGGTCTACTCTCGCTGGCCTGGTGCTTGTTCTAGCATACCGGTGTCTTCGTGGCAACATTCTTCCTGCTTGGCAGGTATGGTTCCTATCTTGGTTGGATTCTGAGGTGATGTCGAGGTACTTAGGTACCGGATAGATGTTGTGGTACCTAGGTGCTAGGTATGAGGTACCAGATATATGTGAGCTACTGGGTGGTATCGCGGTACTGGCTTCACTTGGTATCAGGAGTAATGACACAAGCATGGTACCTGCTCTTTTTGGGTCGTAGTTCTGGTGTTTCATCTAGGTAGACAGGTAGACAAGGCAGTCGCGGTTCTGGCCTCGCTAGATATCGATCATTCCCAGACCGCGGTACCGGTGGAGCTGGGAATGGTTCTCTTCAAGGTCCTACTAGGTATTGGCTTGATGAAAAATTTTCCTTTGGACCCTTGCCAAAAAAGGCTGTTAACAAAAACTAAGGTCGTCACGGCGACTTACACCCTCATGATGAAGTTCCCGATGGAATCGGGTGTGGGGGTAATCAAGGGGTCCGAAGAGATGGCTAGAAGGGAAAATCTTTCAATCTATAGAGACATGACAAAAAAAGAAGACCAACAGGTATACATGATACACAAGGTTAACCAGTGTGCTGACGCGTTTGAAGCCCAAACAGAGGTACCAGAAGGATTTGAGCTTGATCCTCGTGAGGGCCCCGAGGAAAAGAAAACTAAGCCAATAGTGTCGGTAATCCTATATGATGGCGAGCCGACTAAAGTGGTCAAGATAAGATCAACTTTACTCAAAGACATTAAAGCCGGTTTGACCAACTTACTGAGGTAATAAAAGGATGTGTTCTCTTAGAGCCATGAGTATATGTCTGGGACTGATACTAGGGTAATATCTCACCACTTAGCTAAGGATCAGGATGCTAACCCAGTAATCCAAAAAAAAAGTGGCTCTTTAATCCGAAGATGAGGGCAACGATTAAAGAAAAGGTGAGAAAATTGCTCGTTGCAGGGTCAATTTGGGAAGTCAAACACCCAAAGTAGGGTAGCGAATGTGGTCTTGGTAAAGAAAAAGAATAACCAGTGGTGAATGTGTGTGGCCTTTACCGACTTAAACAAAGCCTGCCCAAAGGACAACTCTCTTCTCCCGAGGATTGATCAATTAATAGATGCAACAGCAGGTCACGAGTTACTCAGCTTCATAGGCACTTACTCAGGGTATAATCATATCCGCATGCATCAGCCTGATAAGGAAAAGACGGCATTCACCACCAACCAAGGTTTGTACTGTTATACTGTAATGCCATTCGGACTAAAGAATGCAGGGGCCACCTACCAGAGACTTGTAAACATGATTTTCTCTCGGCAAATAAGGAAAAACATTGAAGTGTACGTGGATGATATGCTGACTAAGATTGTCACAGTGGAAAAGCACACCTTGGATTTGAAAGAGACTTTTAAAGTACTGACGAAATATAAAATGAAGCTCAACCCTAGCTAGTGTCTATTCGGGGTGCCCTCGGGAAGGTTCCTTGGATTTCAAGTCCTTCAACGAGGGTTCGAGGTCAACCCGGAGAAGATACAAGCCCTTTCCAACATGGCTTCACCAAAGACACTAAAAGAAGTCCAAAGACTGACCTGATGTCTCGCCTCGCTTAACAGGTTCATATCGAAGTCAACTGACAAGTGTGTACCGTTCTTCAAAGCAATCAAGAAAGGAAAATGGTTTTGAATGGAATGAGGATTGTGAAATAGCTTTTCAGAAACTGAAAGAGTACCTAGGCCGAGCATTGATTCTCTCAAAACTTATGGTTGGAGAAACCTTGTACCTCTACATTTCCCTACAGAAGTGGTAACCAGCTTTGTCTTGGTAAGGGAGGAAGATGACATCCAGAAGCCTGTGTATTATACCAGCAAAGCTTTGTTGCTTGTTGAAATAAGATACTCACCAGCTGAGAAGATGGCCATTGCCCTAGTCATTGTTGCAAGAAAGCTGAGACCCTACTTTCAGGCACATATAGTGGAGGTATACACCAATTGCCTGCTTAAGCAAATTTTACAGAAACCAAAAGTATTTGGCAGATTGACTAAGTGGGCGATAGAACTGAGTGAATTTGACATCGCATTCATCCCAAAGGCCTCACTTAAAGGGCAAGCGGTAGCTGACTTTGTAGCCGAATTTACCGAGCCGGATGTGGAAGCAACCGTAATGATTCAGGAGAAGCATGAGAAGCCCTTTTTTGTGTGGAAATTACATGTAAATGGCTCATCAAACACCCATAGCAGCAGGGCAAGAGTAGTGATAACCACTATGGAGGGAGACACTATAGAGTATGCCATGAGGTTCGATTTCAAAGCAACAAACAATCAAGCGGAATACGAAGCATTACTGGACAGTCTTAGTGTATGTATGGCTCTAGGAGCGGATGAAATTGAGATCTTCAGTGACTCACAGGTGGTAGTCAACAAAGTCTTGGATGAGTACTAAGTAAAGGATGAGCATATGATTGGTTACTTGGCAACGGGAAATGAGTTGCTTAAGCGGTTCAAAAAATACAGGATTACTCAGATCCCCCGAGAGGAGAACTAAAAGTACCGATTTATATACCTATTTGAGGTCCCTATTTTCTAGCTTTTGTTCTCGTTTTCAAGCATATTTTGGTATATAATGTGTTTGTGAGTGTTTTTTAGGTACATGTTCCCTACGGAAGGTATTTGAGCTTAATTGAAGAGTTTTGGAGTTATTTGGGCTGATTTGGATGCCGTGCAGTACACCTAACTTTCGGAGGCCATATCTCCCTCCTCAGAATGAACTACGTTGCCCATTACCTATTTTCGGAAATCCCCAGATGTCTACTTTCCAACGGTTTTCACATATCACAATTCTGGGTTTTTTTGAGGAAGTTATGGCTATTTTCGTAACGGTGCGCGCTGCTGGAAATTCTTCTCCAGAGGGTTAGGAGACTTGAGAGGCGACTTCACCCAAGTCGCCTCCCAAGTCGTCTGTAGCATTGTCAAACTCGTTTTCCAGCCCGTTTTTGAGGGCCAATCTTGTCCTTTCACACCCAATTCTTGCCCTAACCTCCCAACACTATAAATACCCCATTTCTCCTCATTCTTTAGAAGATCTCTTCCCCTCTCCCAATCCCTTCTCTACCTATTTCTTCCATCTTCTTCACCAAAGGAGTGATTCAAGCTCCCATGAAGGTTTTTTCTCTATGGGAGCTCACCATACACCCCCACCACACCATTTTACACCTTCTCCATCCATCTTAGAGTAGATTATAAGGAAATATGAGTGGTTCTTAGACTAATTCCGAGCTAGGAAAGCTAGGAGCTTCTTTGGAGGGTTTGTCTTCAAAGGTTGTCTCCTTTTTACTCATTCCTTATATTTCTTGTTTTCTTTGATGTGTAACCCGAATTTAGGAATATTGTAAACCTTTCATATGTGCTATTTATGTATTTTTGTTGATGAATTCGTTTGGGTTTTGTTTTTGCTCTTTAATTTATGTGTTTTAAGCTCTTATTATATGTATGTGTGGATGGTTAGAAATCAATATGTGTCCATGAATGAGTTTAGGAGTAGATGTAATGTAGAATATGAATTTAGTTGCCTATGATTGTTGATTGATTGGTGGATGACTTGAAATGCTATGTATTGATTGATTTGACTGATTAAGGATTTTAGCCCCAAGGAGTAAAAAAGGCTAGTTCATGCATTTAGTTGCTAAATTGGCCTTGGTTCATATCCTTATATTTAATGGGTCTTTTTAAGATACAATTGCCCATCTTTGGCCGGAATGGGTGATGAATTGATTTAGGGAAAATTCTCAAATCAAGAGGATGAGCCATTAATTTGTTTGAATGTTCTTAATGTTTAACAATTGCATTGTTGCATATTAGTGTTAGGTGAACTTGAAGACCGCCGTTTTCGTCCAGTGGTTAGGATTATCGTGATTGACAATCGTGAGAACCCGGTGTTCGATTCCTGGTTCCGATGAGTTCTCCTCTCTATCTATTTTGTATTTCTCTTCTTATATTTTTGTCTCTTCTTTGATGCGTACTTTCATTCATTAGGGAGTTGATGTAAACCTAGCATTGTTGCCTTTTTATTGAATGTGTTTGTTGATGGTTGGGTGGTCATTTGAAGTGCTTAATGCTTTTGAATGGTTAGCCACTGCTTGAATGAACTTTGGTTGTTGTGTGAAGGACCGAAAGGTGAAGCATGCAACGTGCATGAGTAGTTTGGCCGCTACATGCAGGGTAAGGTAGAAATACGTGAGGCTTTTGCATGTATAGTCGCTATGTGTGTCTTATAGTTCTTAATGAACTCGAGTGTAGGTTAGGGTAACCATGTAGAAATAGGTTGCTGGTGCACGTCGGTATAGCCCTTATTACTTAAAAGAGAATATTAGCGAGGATTAAGTGAGCACGACTTTCAACATTGATGAGCATGTTTGTATGAAATTGTGTGATTGCTATGGTGGAGTCATTTACTTACTGTAACCATTTACATTCCATATCACTCCATTCCATCCTATCATCGTACATATTGTTTGTTTATGTAGTTTGTTAGTTAGTTTAGCATTTACTTTCCGCATATTATTTTTTTGCATACGTAACACACGAGTCCGCTCGGAGTGTTGTAAAAATAGCTAGAACTAGAGACAGTCGGTGAATCCCACCTCCATGCGGAACGATCCTTGCTTGTCGATGTGCTAGTCTCTGTGACTCGCACGCTTGCGAGGCCGGACTTAATTGTTCAATCTTTTGATGACACTTCAACGATGTGCCCGTTCAAGAACGAGAAAGCAAATGCATTGTCCAAGCTTGTATCCACAACAACATGCATAAGGGCTAAAACTATCCCAGTAGCTCACTTAGCCCGACCAAGCATAGCCGAGCAAGAAAGACTGATGGTAGTTGAGATCCAAGTAGGGCTGGACAACTGGATGACACCCATCAAAAGGTATCTTCAAGAAGATATCTTACCATAAGACACCCTTGAAGTAAAATGAATCAAGTACAAGTTAACATGGTACACTATCATAAATAGGGAACTATACAAGAAGGGATTCTCAAGGGAGTTACAGAGGTGTGTGGAAGCGAAGAAGCTAACAAGATCTTTAAAAGTATCCATAGTGGTATATGCGGGAATCACACTTGGGGTAAAAGCCTGGAACACAAAGTACTCATGCAAGGGTTCTATTGGCCGATATTGTTTGCAGATGCTCAAGAATTCTTAAAAAGCTATGGAACATGTCAAAAGATTGCTAATGATATTCGACAACCCCCCGAGTTACTCCAAACCCTCACGTCTCCATGGCCATTCACCATGTGGGGTCTTGATCTTATAGGAACAATGCATACCGAAGTAAAGGAAGAAGCGAAGCATGGAATAGTTGCAATAGACTACTTCACCAAGTGGGCAGAAGTAGAGGCTCTAGTACATATTACTGAGGCAAATACCACAAGCTTTGTGAAGAAAAACATATTGTACAGGTTTGGGATCCCGAGTACTATCATCACAGACAACGGCACTCAGTTCGACAATGTAAAGTTTAGAAAGCTGTGCAAGAAATACAAGATCTCGAACTACTGTGCCTCGCCCTCTCATCCTCAGACTAATGGGTAGACTGAAGCAGTGAACAAAATCATTAAGCATACCCTGAAGGCAAAACTGGATGCAAAGAAAGGAAACTAGGCAGATAAGCTTCACGAGGTGTTGTGGGCGTACAGAACAACTCCAAGAACCACAACATGAGAGACTTCTTTCTCTTTGGCTTTAAGAACTGAGGCGGTTATCCCTACGGAAACATCTTACACTTCTCTAAGAGTCCAGTTGTATGATCCCGAGCACAATGCTAACATGTTGTTCCAAAACTTGGACGAACTGGAAGAAAGAAGGGACACGTCACAAATCCGAAATGCAGCATACTAGCAAAGAGTCGCAAGGTATTACAACTCGCATGTTCGGGTACACAAATTCCAGATGAGGGACCTCGTGCTGAGAAGGGTAACCCTTAACACGAGAGACAAAGCGGCATGATCATTAGCTGACAAATGGGAAATGCCATATGTGATAGACGGCATAGCAGAACATGAGGCATACTTGATTGCCCGACCAGATGGGGGAGTTCTGCCCAGACCGTGTAATGCTTAATATCTGAAGAAATTCTATCCCTAAGGGGGTCGACTTTAAATTTTTCTATTTTCTAGTATCTTTTAGCCTTCTCCTAGCATTTTTAGAGCAAGTTTTGAGTAGTTAATTGCTTGTCTTAGTAACTTTGCAGAAATTAAGTAAGAACCATAACGGGTTCTCTCTTGAGGTTAACCTTCCAGTAAATAACATATGATCGTACGGTAATGAAAACATATGATAATAAGATCATATGATCGTGTGATGACAAACATGATAATAAGAACTCGGGCGCCATGAAACCACGCTGGGCGGATGGAAAGTGTCTGAGGGGCTAAGAAGCTACATTAGCATGCCCACTGGGCTAGCTAGGGGCTAAGGCACCCAGCAGCCAGAAAAGGTAAACCCTGAGGCACCAGATCATCTGGCAAACTGCTCGGGGCGCCGTTGAGGAAAACTCGATGAGATACGCAGTTGTGTTGATCGATAAACACTACCTCAACAATTCGGCAAACCCCTATAATAGATAAAACCGAGAGACGTCATTGGTCACTTGTGCAGGGACCTGAGTGTATGATCGGAGTGAGCCTCAATGTAACACTTAGGTAAGAAAATCCTTGGAAGGACTAAGAGAAGGATATTCAAGAAGTGAAAAAGAACCAAAAAGCATAAACTGAATCAAAATTTGCAAATTTCATTCTATAAATTATGTTTATACATTAGGTAAAGCCTTAAATAGGTAGAATACAAATGGCGGTAGTCTAAGCAGGATGATCAGAAGGGGAAGGCTGAGTGCCACTAGTACCACCCTCCTTTTCGGGTACCATCTCATACTCACTAAACAGGCTGGCATCAGAAGGCCATCTTATCTCATCCACTTCATCCCTCATCCAGGTGCTATAATCTCTGCCCGCGACTGGACCAACATCTGATCCCTTGCCATTGACTTCATCCTTTCTGAGATGAGTAAAAGGTAGAAAATGCACTTTCGGTTGGAACTTCCAGATGTATGGGGTGAGGCTCTTTGCCCATGTTGCGGTAATATGCTCACCGCTGTAGAGAGATGTCCACGTGCTTGCGGATGGACAGAGCCCAATTGGTCCTAGCCCTATCAGTTGCTCTGTTTTTCACCTTAAAGAATTCATCATCCGAGACCATCCCCCCGTTGGAATTCCCGAAGAAGCAAAGCGTCATAATCTGGAGACCTTTTGACGCAATCTACCCCTTGAATCTCGAGCTCAAGATAGGCTTCCTTTTGATAATGCTTCAACGGTAAGGGATTGGTGACCTAAATCTTCAAGTTTCTGCTCATAAGCGGCTCTAGCGTCCTCAGCTTTCTGCTCGGCCTGCAACATTGACTCTTGGGTCGCAGTGAGAAGATCCTTGAGAGACTTGGCCCCCTCTTAAGTGATCGAAGCTTTCTGTTCAGCCTCTAACTGAGCATCTAAGCATTTGTCCATAAATTCTTGATTCACTTTAAGTTTCTCTTGGCAAAGCCACTCTGTTCTGGAACGAGCCTCTTCACTTTCCTTAAGCTAGGCCTCTAAGCGTCTGATCTTATTCATTTGGCCAAGGCTGGTGTTGAAAGCGTCGACCAACTAGGCAACCATCTGCATATAAGGTGTTAAAGTCAACATAAAGCCAATGGCAAATTCAAAACAAACTAAATAAATCACAACTTACATAGGTTGAGCTATCATAGAAGTTCTGAAGGCGAGTATTAACGGAACCAGATCTGAATTGACTCCACTTATCTTCGTCAACGTAGGCTTATCCAGAAGGCATAGTTCTGAGCATCTCCCCTGGGGTCGGGCCCTCTTTAGGCCGACCTGAAGAACTTGGCCGACTTGGCCTAGAAGATACCCGAGAATGGGCAGAGTCTCCAGCACCCGTGGTCAAATGACCAGAAGGAATGTCCACAATGGGGATAGCATGACCCTCAATGAACGAAAACGCTTGCGGCTTAGGAATAGAAGGTGGAATTTGATTCTCCTCAACACTACGCTCAACCTCTCTAGTACTCTCAGGGTCTATTCTTAGGTGCTCTGCTGGGACTTCCTCTATGGGTGCTTCTGAAGTTGCAAGAACATCTGTATCGCCCTGCGCAACCTCTCCCCCGAAAGAAGAAGAGTCAACATATGAGACTACTAGGGGAATTTTGGGGGTCGCCCGACTTGTCAGATCAACAGCTTTTCTTTTCCTGACCTTTTTCGAGCGTCTAAATCGGCTGCAGGTTCTTCCACTTTGACCTCTTCAACCAGCGGAAGAAGAACATCATGTGGGGGTGGTGTGGTTGAGGACTCGACAACTTTATCTTTTCTTTTTCCAAGTACATCCGGGTCACTCAACCCGGCACTCACTCCCGCCTGAAGAGCCTCCACAGCTTCTTCTGAAGAGTCCTCTTCAACCTTACTTTCAAAGCCCTGTAGGGAAGCTATCCCACTCGCTTCTTGGCGTAAAGCCTCTTTATGACTGGCCTTAGTGACGGATTTCGCTCAACATGCTTGCAAGTCGCAAACGACATTAGCATCGTACACTGGAAAGACAGAGCTAGGGGGTTTAAAAAAAGGGAAGGAAACAATAGGAATGGAACTCACGTCGCTTGCAGTTAACGGAGAGCTGTGGAAAAAAGTTGGCTTTGATCATCATCTTCTTATCAAGGAAAAATGATTTACCCATCTTTTTCAATGAGCGCACTACTACCCTACACAAAATGATTAGCTCGGTAGCCCAAAAAGAGGGAGGTGTGTTGTTCCATGACTCGGGAGACGTAAAGAACCGGGGCATCCAACGTTCAACTTGCTGACCAAGAACGTCACGAGAAACTCTCTGACCCCAATTTCCTCCAACGAAGAACCAGCTGTTCTTCCAAAATTTGTTAAAAGATGGAAGGCCCTAGACAAAACCCTTCATCTTCTCGTCGGGAGAAACTTGGTCGGTCTTAGAAGAATTGGCACCCTTCGGGATCCAATGATCATACTGACTGGAGAGAAGAAAGTAAGTACCTAACCGACCAAATTGTCTGAGAGTGTAGAAGTGTTTGATTTCTCGAGGACTCGGTGCAGGTAGGCCTAATCTGTGCCATATGCATAACATGCACATAAGGATCCAATAACTATTCGGGGGCTTCATTGAGGAAGCGAGCGATGAAAGGTTGGAGTGGTAAAGTCACGCCATAACTTAACATAGCACCATAAATCGCCACGGCCCCTACCGAGGGATTCCAGGCGGCTCTATCTCTAGCAGGTATCAGCTGGATGGTGTCTGTGTTCAGAACAAATCTGCCCCGTGTATTGTCGCAACTCCCTTTCCTCGACTACGTTCGGCTTACAATCATAAGTGCAAGATGTTTCACCGAGAAGGGAATACTAATGTCTCTATGCTCTTCCTCAACACTAATCCTGACTCCCCAAGGAATGGTAGCCTTCGAGCGTGTGTGAGAGGTGTGTTTTGACTTAGTCATTGGTGGACGGATATCACTGCAAGAGGAAACATAATGGTTAGTTTAAGGATTGTCATTACCAGAACCGGCACCACCAGTGCGTGGGACGAGGTTAGGGTAAACGTCGATCCCAAATCTGGAAACATCCGCCGCTAAGAAAAGGGGATGGTCGGAGGATTAGGGACTGGAGTAGTTTTTCAAAATGCTCCCCCTGTTCGATTGCGATCATCATCTTGACAAAAATATGGTGACTGGATTCAGAATCCATAATCTTTACCTGAAAACTTGCTTTAGCAGATTTAAAGAAAATAACACGAAAATTAAAAGGAACAAGAAGTTGAATCACTTAAAAAGTTATGTCGAAGGTTTGAGAAGTACCAGGGAAGACGCCTGGGATTTTTAAATTTTTGAAAAAGGTTGCAGTGCTTCAAAGAAATTTGTTCTCAAGAAGGGAAAAATGAAGATGAAGGGGCCAAAGAGATCAATAGGGTTTAAATACGGAAATTAAAATTTGAATGCAATCTAGATGACGTCATGACAAGAAGTGGCGGGAAACTCGAGTGACCTGGGTGATGGCGTGGGAGAAAAGAGATCACATCCTTCCACAAAGGACGCCTAACATTTCCTTTCGTATGATGACAAGTGGCAGGACCAGACGACTTTAAGCCCCCAAATCTCACCATCAATAAAGTTGTAATCATCAAGCAAAATAGGGTTTCTGCGGCGGAAATTAATACCCGAAATTAATTTCAAAAAATCAGTGGGGTGAAGTTAATTGTATTAATGACGGTTAATGAAGAAAACGACAAAGTGGGATTCTGATTAAATACCTCACGTTGAGTAAAGGCAAGAAGCGAGAGTTATACCGTGTACCAGTTGCTCGGGCAGTTCATCAAGCAAGAGATACTCGGCTTAGATATTTAAGGGGGTATTGTTGTGTGTAAAATTCATCTGAGTGACGTGTCGCACGGATGAAGCAGAAAAACGCCAGCATGGTCGCTTCATTAACGGATTGCATACAGAAACTTTAATAAACATGGATTCTGTTCACCGGAATCCACTCGGCCAAAGAGAAAATAAATCGGTAATAGGATAGCCTTCTATAAGGAAGATTTACTTGGTTAAATACAGCAAGACAATCACAATTAGATTAAAATACGTCCGATTGAAAAGGAAACAATCTGATCTTCTCAGAGATTTCAAGAATGTTATTCACACTCTGAAACAACCACTCTAATTACAAAGCAGTCCAAAACAGGAAAGAAGTCAAGACAATCAAGAAAAGAAGAGTTTAAGTCAGACTCAACAATCCTTCATTCATACGCTAAAAACCCTAGAGAAGTGCTATATAAATATCACTAGAAAATTATTGTAGAGGGGATCAGAAAGGAGAGAGGCAGAGTGTGACATTGAAAGTTTGTAACTGTTATTTTTCATAGTGAAACACATTTTCTCGTCGCCTAACGATACCCGTGGATGTTTCTCAGTTGCCGGAATTTTACCATGTAAAATCCATCCCATTATTTGTCTATTATCATTGCTTATTTCACAAATCATCATATTCGAACGTTGACCAGTTGACTTTCCAAAAATCACCGTCAACACTATGATATGTTTGTTTTTTTCATTTTGTATGACTTATTACAAATGTAAAATTGATTAGGTTGTGTTAGAGTTTCTTTAAAATTGAGAATTTTTGGAAAATTTATTTTTAGGGTTTTATTATGTACGGATAAAATTGTCAATATATAAATTGTTATATGACATTTGTGGAAATTTACTAAAAAACTCCATTGCAGCACCTTTATAATAAAATAAAAGTTAAATTTTTTTTATTTTTTTTCTAAAAGACATATATATCTTAAAATAATATATAAGTTTAAAAAACAAACAAACTGATTTATCTTAATTTAAGATATAGGAGGCAATAAGTCTTATAGTGAAAAAAACAAACAACCTCTTAGTTTGTTGTTACAAAGGTCTAAAAAAATATATTAATAATTAAAATTCTAAAATGTATTGATTTGGTCTGCTACTCTAATGCAACAGATTTATGAAAAACAATTAATAATTAATTTATATTATTAAAATAGAAGAAGAGGCCAAGTTATGAATATTGTATACATGAAGCCATGAAGGAGTATTGTAATTCATGTACAATTAAAAAATTCATGAAATTTCATAGGTCGGGGGGCCATGGCCCCTATGGGCCTCCCTGTAAATCCGCCTCTGGCTTTGACTATGTATCTTCAAGAAGCAATTACGACCTCTATGCTGTCGATATAAACATTCTCTATTTTAAGTGCAAATATATTCGTTTGTTTGTACAACATGTTTTACTTTCTCCTTCAAACCTGTTTCCCTATGGCATGGTTTGGTAAAACAATTACAGTCTGACCAGATCATTCTCATTGGTTTGAAAACTTAGATGTAGCCTCTTCAACCCTTGGTGATTGTTTGGGATAGAATCTAGTAATATATTTGAACTAGGAACTCATTATTTTATTATTGAAAAATTAAAAATTTTGTTTCAACATTTATATTGGCAAATACAATAATTATAGATACCAGGGCCAATTGCGTTATTACAAATTCCATGTCCTTCACGTCCAGGAAACTTAGCAGCACAATTTTTACGGCAACATGTATTATCACAGGCAGCAGTGCATCGTCCGATACCGGCAGTGCATGTTTTAGGTGCCGGCAAGATGCAATCATAGTAGCATTTACACCTGCCGTGGTCATCGCATGACCCTTTGCCTCCAGGACGCTTTGATGTACATTTTTGGTCACAAGCAGCATCGCATCCACCCAGATCGTCCCAGCATAGATCCCCCTTCACCATACACAATAATGTGCCTGCAGTTCAAATAGAACACAATTAGACGTACATTAGTTATCAATTAATAAAATTGCCTTACATTAGGTACTCATTTATGTAAGATTATTAACAGTTGTTTTGAGTAAATGACAAACTTTTGCACATATATACATACATATATATATATATATATATATATAAGATTTAACCATGCATCTTAGAAAATAAGGCACTGTTAGAAAATAAAGCATTAAAAAAGGGTAGAAAACATAGGAAAATAGAAAAACAGAATTGATTTCAATATATTGCACAAGCATATATATCATCCACAACAACAATCTTATTAAAATTCATTGGATTTCATCAATGTCCTCATAGATCTTAAAGTAAGAGATAACTAAAATTTAAAAAGTAAAAAGAAACAAAGTCTGAAAATCAAACAAGAGAGGATACATGGTTAAATCTAATTTGAAGAACAATGATAATAATCAATAAGGATGACAAGTTCTTAATGAAAACACATTGCCCAAATATGCAATGATGATCAAGAGTACCTGAAGTGAATACAAGAAGGATGAGAAAATATGATGAAAAGAATTTAACCATCTTCAAAGCTTTTTTAATTAATCGTATGCCTGTTCGTATAGTACATAAGTGATTGTAATACACCGGTATTTATAAGAAAATTAGAAGTCAATTGCCCCCTCCCCAAAACCATGATTACACATTAATTATGATATTCTAAGAGCATATCCAATACAATAATGGCTTGTTTGTGAAAAAAGGAGATGTCACGTATGATTAATATACATTATGTTAATAAATTTTTCTCCAATGCAACCGTGCATATTCAATCTCAGGCTGACGTGACAAAAAAAATATTAGACATTGTCAACGTGACCGTCTACTTTCAGACGGTCTGTTGTACAACTATTTTTTTGATTGATTTAGCGAGTATTTAAAACTAATATTAATAAAAAAATAAAACACGAAAAAAATGGACTCGTCATTAAAAAAATTTATGTTTTAGACAAAAACATTTGAGACCAAATTTTGAGTTGATTTTCTATCAAGTCTACTTTTATACCATATTTTTGACATTATTGCCATGTTAACGATTATTGGTATGCAAATTAATATTTCAATTGTATAAATTAATTAATAAACATCTTCCCTATTTTATTGCCCATAAAAGTAGGAGACAAAATCAATCTGTTTTCCTTGGAGGATTATAATTTCCAACGCAAAAGAAAAAGATTTAATTTCATTATAAAAAAAAAAAAACCAAAAATACTGCCTTAGCCACCGAAGTCAAATGATATTTGATAGTACTTAGCAGTATTTTTGGAAGTTTCAAACATTTCCTTAAGAGATTTCATTGCTGCATAAAATGCAAAATGGGTAATGATTGTTGGAAAAATGGTGTTATGGTGAATGAGAAATTGGTGTTCAAAGGGCACCGACATTTGTGGGAAATAAATGTGTTGAAGATCGTGCGGTTAAGATGGCTCTACAAATTATTGAAACGTAGGACTCAAATGATTATAGTCATCACAATTTTCCATAGATTCCTAATATCTTTAAAATTAATTACAATCATCAAGATTGACAAAATCTTGGTGATTTTGATTAATTTTGGAAGCTTAAATTAATGCTTAAATTAATGATGATTAATAAAATTTCAAAAAGTATTTCTATTTTTTTTCCAAATTTAAGTACTTTTGCGAGGATCAATGAATTTTGATGCTTTGTTATTCTGGTATCTATGCGCTGATCAACAAAATAATAGAAGGTTTCACTTTTGACATTCGTACGTGAATCAACGGATTCGAATCAGTTATCCATGTCTTTTATCGATTGTTGTTTGCATAGATTTTTTCGCTGCATCAAAATGCTAGTCAAGTATATATACAATCACTTCTATAGTAGATTACCGGCATATGTAGCATAAAGACTTTCTCACGGACTGTGGGTTCAACGACTTGTGTGTGAGAATGTCACAACTGTTCGAACCGCGGGTGTGCACCCGGAACTCGGCACGGTGTTTCTGATTCATTGAATTTTTCCAATTCAAAAACGGCAACAATTAATTCTGTGATTAAGAATTAATATTTAAAATTTAAAATTGCGATCACCAAATTAATGGTGATTGATTTCCAATTAATTTAGTGTTTGAATTAAATGAAAATGTTTAAATTTTGAATTTAAAGAGAATACGAAAACTGCAATTTTATTGACTATGTTTAATGAGAATAATTGCCATTTTTAATTCCATTCGTTTTTCTTCCCATGAATGAATTCATATATATGGCCTTCTAAGACGCACGAAATTAAGGAAAGATCAGCTCAGCTCATTCTAATTGGGGTGGAGTATAGACTATAGAGTATACTATTACTATCTAGTAATTTAACTCAGGTATCATCATTATAAACCTAACTGACAAAAAAGATACTCTAGGCAGCATTTCGTAGTTCATACTCAGACAGTCTTCATACTCATATTATAGCTTTCAGGTCCCATATTGTTTTCAGTTTGCAACATCTAGTATGAAATTTTAACACTGGAGAACAAGGAACATCATTGAATCTTAAACCCAGATCAGAAGATTGAAATTTATTAATACCCAAATAATTACCTTTTCTATAATTCATACCTTGAAAAACAAAACAAGCCCAAGCAGACTAACAATAAACTTTATCTACCTAACTAAAAATATATTTTCTGTTTTTGTGCTTGGTAGTTGGTACCATTTGGGTGGCATTTGAGTAATTAAAATATGATGTAGGACAATTGGCTTTGGACTTTGAAGAAGAGATGGATAGAAAATTGTCCAAAAGAGGTGTTTCAATGAAACAGGCATAACTTTTAGCTCGGTTGACAGATTTCCTATTATAATATGTTTTCGGAAAGGGTTTTCGAAGCTCCATAGCGGTACATCCAAGGCTTGCCCGGTTGACATCATTTACTTCCTCAACGGAGCTGTTTAAGATAGGTTATCGGGCATCCGAAGTTTTTTTATGTTTTTATTTGTTTTCCGTTTTTATTTTATTTAGATGAGGATATTTTAGTCTTTTCTGTTTTAGGGTTTTCAAAGCCTATTTAAGGCTTTTGTTATCAGTTTCGAGGTATTCAATAAATTTTACAATTTGGTTTCAGTTTCTTTTTTCTGGTGGATTCCAGTTTATGTTCTGTTAGGGTTACGCTTGTGATCCTAGAACTTCCGTTCTGCGTCAATTGGTATCAGAGCAGAGGGATTTGCCTTGTGCGATGGCCAACAACGAAGCCGGAAGAGTTAACCCTGACGACGCTGGTCGAAGGGATACCGATTTATGGGCAGCGATTGACGAACAACGACAATCGATGGCGAGGCTGGAGACCATGATGCAGCAACTGATGGCGCAGCAGCCTAATCCCAACGCCCCTGCCCCTGCCAATAGAGAAGGAGTCGAGGGAGTTGCCCTTGGCCGCCCTGTAGGTAGACGACCGCCTAGGGCTGCGAGACACGAGCAGTTCGAAGAATGGAGCGATAACGATTCTGAAGAGGATTTCTTGGGTTACCAAGGAGATCATCGATTGAACCAAAATCAACCTGGTTATCGGATCCGTGCAGACATACCATTGTTCCATGGAAAGTTGCAAATTGAAGAATTCTTGGACTGGATTTCAGAGGTTGAGAGATTCTTCGAGTTTGCTGAGGTAACAGAGGAACGTCAAGTCAAATTGGTAGCGTACAAGTTGAGAAGCGGGGCTGCTGTTTGGTGGGAGAAATTACAAATGGATAGACGGCGACAAGGCAAAGTTCCTATACGATCCTGGAGGCGAATGAAACAACTTATGATGAGCAGGTTTTTACCTCTTGACTATGAACAATTTATTTTTCAGAGTTATCAGAATTGTGTTCAGGGTAACAAAACCGTTGCGGATTATACTGAGGAGTGGTCCAGACTTTCAGTTCGTAACAACCTCAATGAGACAGAAGGACAGCAGGTTTCGAGGTATTTGGGGGGTTTAAAGTCGACCATTCGAGATAAAATTGGGTTGCAAGTCGTGTGGACAGTAGATGAGGCGCACAACATGGCCTTGAAAGCGGAGTTAATGGAAAAACCACCCAATCGTTTTTCTCATTACAAGAAGGACATGGGTGAGTCATCCAACAATGCCGCGAACATGAGTAGATTTTCACCAAGTGATGGACAGGGTCAGGCTAAAAATACTGCAGATCAAAAGGGTTTGGGGCCAAATAACAATTTTGGCGGGACACGATCAACTGCAGCAGCAACAATGGGTACAAAAGAAACCCCACGAGGAGCGCCAAATCCATACAGTAGACCAGGCGGTATGAAGTGTTACAGGTGCGGCCAACCTGGCCACCGTTCGAATGAATGCCCAGCCCGAAAACCGGTGAATTTCGTAGATGCTGAAGAAGAAGAAGAACAGAATTTTGAAGATGAGGGAAACATGGACGAGTTCTTAGAAGGTGCAGAAATTACGGAGGAACAAGGGGAGCCGGTAAACTGTGTGATTCAGCGAGTCATGTGTGCAACAAAATTGGAGGGTTTAACACAACGAAACAGTATTTTCAAGACTTGCTGCAGTGTGCAAGGAAAGGTTTGTGATGTGATTGTCGATAGCGGGAGTTGTGAGAATTTTGTTTCCAGAAAATTGGTAGAACATCTGAATCTGCGTACAGAGAAACATCCCAAGCCTTATGCGATTGGGTGGATTCAAAAGGGACCCAAGGCGAATGTGACAGAGTTGTGCAAAGTTCCTATTTCGATTGGGCAATACTACCGGGAAGATGTGGCATGTGATGTAGTCGACATGGATGCTGGTCACGTTTTACTGGGACGTCCTTGGCAGTTTGATGTGGACATAACCTACAGAGGACGTGACAATGTTTGTGTTTTCAATTGGGGTGGCAGGAGAATTGCGATGGTTCCGAAACGGAATCCAGCAGGGAGTTCAACTAAAGCCACGGTAAATGAGCAGTCTTTGGTCACTTTAATCACGTCTGTTACTGATTTAGAAGCTGAGATTAAGGAGGCACAAGAGGTACATGTTGTAGTGGTGCGGGCTTTGGTGACAGAAATCAGAGAAGAGCAAAGAATTGTAGTGCCCGAGAAGGTGCAGACCCTGCTTACTGAATTTAGTGATTTGGTAACAGAAGACTTACCGGATAACCTCCCACCGTTGAGAGATATTCAGCACCAGATTGATTTAGTTCCGGGAGCAAGCTTACCGAATTTACCAC
This sequence comes from Dipteronia sinensis, assembly GCA_033220585.1. Lineage (NCBI taxonomy): Eukaryota > Viridiplantae > Streptophyta > Magnoliopsida > Sapindales > Sapindaceae > Dipteronia > Dipteronia sinensis. The sequence continues at coordinate 13,832,111 of CM065638.1, read as the reverse complement.
ACTATCGGATGAGTTCCAAGGAGAATCAGATTTTACAGGAAAAAGTGGAGGAGTTAATGAAGAAGGGATTCATTCGAGAGAGCATGAGTCCATGTGCTGTTCCCACATTACTTGTTCCGAAGAAAGATGGCAGTTGGAGGATGTGCGTGGATAGTCGTGCGATTAACAAGATAACTGTCAGGTACAGCTTTCCCATTCCGAGATTGGATGACATGCTAGATATGTTGGAGGGGTCGAAATTATTCTCCAAAATCGACCTGAGGAGCGGGTATCATCAGATTCGGGTCAAACCTGGGGATGAATGGAAGACAGCTTTCAAAACTAAGGATGGGCTGTATGAGTGGTTGGTGATGCCTTTCGGACTATCCAATGCGCCGAGCACTTTCATGCGGCTTATGAACCAAGTGTTGCGGCCTTTCATTGAAAAATATGTAGTCGTTTATTTCGACGATATATTGATTTACAGCCGTAGTGAGGAAGACCACATAGAGCATCTGCGAGCTATGTTAGAGGTATTGTTAAACAACAAATTGTTTATCAACTTTAAAAAATGCAGTTGGATGACAGCGCGGTTACTATTCCTTGGATATGTGGTCAGTTCGGACGGAATTTTGGTGGATGAAGAAAAGATTAGAGCCATTCGTGATTGGCATACACCGAAGACAGTTGGAGAGGTGAGGAGTTTTCATGGGTTGGCGACGTTTTACCGTCGATTTGTGAGGGATTTTAGTAGTATTGTGGCCCCTATTATAGAGTGTCTGAAAAAGGGAAAGTTTCAGTGGAGTGAGGCAGCCGAAACAGCCTTCGCAGTCATCAAAGAAAAACTATGCACCATTCATGTTCTTGCTCTACCCAGTTTTGAGAAGTTATTTGAAGTGGAATGTGACGCTAGTGGAGTCGGGATTGGAGCAGTGTTGTCACAAGAGAAGAAAGCAGTGGCGTTTTTTAGTGAAAAGCTGAGTGATGCGCGGCGAAAATGGAGTACCTATGATCAGGAATTCTATGCAATTATTCGTGCTCTAAAGAATTGGGAGCATTACCTAATTCAACGCGAGTTTATTCTTTACACTGATCATCAAGCTCTGAAGTACTTGAACAGTCAGAGAAGCTTAAGTAATATGCATGCTCGGTGGGCAACTTACTTGCAGAAGTTTCCGTTTGTTTTGAAGCACAAGTCTGGAATGTTAAATAAGGTGGCTGACGCGCTGAGTCGGCGTGCAAGCTTATTGGTGACTATGCAGCAAGAGATTATAGGGTTTGAGTTTCTGAAAGAATTGTATCCTGATGATGAGGACTTTGGAGAGATATGGGAAAAGTGTGTTCTGAAACAGACTGACGGGGAGTTTCATATGACCGAGGGCTATTTGTTCTGTGGAAATTAGTTATGTATCCCGCGGAGCTCTCTGAGAGAGAAACTGATTCGAGAGTTGCATGGTGGTGGTTTGGGTGGTCACTTGGGACGTGACAAAACTATTAGTGAGGTGTCCGAACGTTATTACTGGCCGCAGTTGAAACGCGATGTCGGTAACTATGTTCGCAAGTGTTACGTCTGTCAAACTTCTAAAGGACAGGCTCAAAATACGGGATTGTACATGCCACTACCTGTTCCGAATGCCATATGGGAGGATTTAGCAATGGACTTCGTTTTGGGTCTTCCACGAACTCAGAGTGGGGTAGATTCCATGTTTGTTGTGGTTGACAGGTTCTCAAAAATGGGGCATTTTATTCCTTGTCGGAAGACATCTGATGCATCACATGTGGCTCAGTTGTTCTTTCGGGAGGTAGTTCGTTTACATGGTGTACCCCATTCAATCACATCTGATAGGGACTCGAAGTTTCTTAGTCATTTTTGGGTGACATTGTGGCGACGGATGGATACCACTCTGAAGTTCAGTAGCACTGCGCATCCACAAACTGACGGACAGACAGAGAATCTAAACCGAACACTGGGGAATTTAATTCGGAGTATCTGTGGGGATAAGCCAAAACAGTGGGACGTGGCTCTGGCACAAGCTGAGTTTGCATATAACAATGCTGTTCATACTGCTACGGGTAAGTCTCCATTCGCTTTAGTGTATCGACAATCTCCTAAGCACACGTTGGATCTGGCAAAGCTTCCCAAGGTCACTGGTATGAGTGTTGCTGCTGAGGCTATGGCTGAGCAGGTTCGTGATGTTCAGGCTGAAGTGAAGGCACGGTTAGAGGAGAAGAATGCAAAGTATAAGGCTGCAGCAGATGTTAAAAGGCGTGAGAAGTTGTTTGCTGAGGGAGACCAGGTTATGGTGTTTTTGCGGAAGGAGAGGTTCCCGGTTGGTAACTATAATAAGTTGAAGCCAAGGAAGTATGGACCGTACAAGGTGGTCAAGAAGATCAACAATAATGCCTATGTGATCGACTTGCCTACTGATATGAACATATCCCGAACTTTCAACGTAGCTGACCTTTATGAGTTTTGTGATGATGTTCTGCTCTATCCAGATTATAACTCGAGGTCGAGTTCTTCACAGGTGGGAGAGACTGATGTAGGACAATTGGCTTTGGACTTTGAAGAAGAGATGGATAGAAAATTGTCCAAAAGAGGTGTTTCAATGAAACAGGCATAACCTTTAGCTCGGTTGACAGATTTCCTATTATAATATGTTTTCGGAAAGGGTTTTCGAAGCTCCATAGCGGTACATCCAGGGCTTGCCCGGTTGACATCATTTACTTCCTCAACGGAGCTGTTTAAGATAGGTTATCGGGCATCCGAAGTTTTTTTATGTTTTTATTTGTTTTCCGTTTTTATTTTATTTAGATGAGGATATTTTAGTCTTTTCTGTTTTAGGGTTTTCAAAGCCTATTTAAGGCTTTTGTTATCAGTTTCGAGGTATTCAATAAATTTTACAATTTGGTTTCAGTTTCTTTTTTCTGGTGGATTCCGGTTTATGTTCTGTTAGGGTTACGCTTGTGATCCTAGAACTTCCGTTCTGCGTCAATTGGTATCAGAGCAGAGGGATTTGCCTTGTGCGATGGCCAACAACGAAGCCGGAAGAGTTAACCCTGACGACGCTGGTCGAAGGGATACCGATTTATGGGCAGCGATTGACGAACAACGACAATCGATGGCGAGGCTGGAGACCATGATGCAGCAACTGATGGCGCAGCAGCCTAATCCCAACGCCCCTGCCCCTGCCAACAGAGAAGGAGTCGAGGGAGTTGCCCTTGGCCGCCCTGTAGGTAGACGACCGCCTAGGGCTGCGAGACACGAGCAGTTCGAAGAATGGAGCGATAACGATTCTGAAGAGGATTTCTTGGGTTACCAAAGAGATCATCGATTGAACCAAAATCAACCTGGTTATCGGATCCGTGCAGACATACCATTGTTCCATGGAAAGTTGCAGATTGAAGAATTCTTGGACTGGATTTCAGAGGTTGAGAGATTCTTCGAGTTTGCTGAGGTAACAGAAGAACGTCAAGTCAAATTGGTAGCGTACAAGTTGAGAAGCGGGGCTGCTGTTTGGTGGGAGAAATTACAGATGGATAGACGGCGACAAGGCAAAGTTCCTATACGATCCTGGAGGCGAATGAAACAACTTATGATGAGCAGGTTTTTACCTCCTGACTATGAACAATTTATTTTTCAAAGTTATCAGAATTGTGTTCAGGGTAACAAAACCGTTGCGGATTATACTGAGGAGTGGTCCAGACTTTCAGTTCGTAACAACCTCAATGAGACAGAAGGACAGCAGGTTTCGAGGTATTTGGGGGGTTTAAAGTCGACCATTCGAGATAAAATTGGGTTACAAGTCGTGTGGACAGTAGATGAGGCGCACAACATGGCCTTGAAAGCGGAGTTAATGGAAAAACCACCCAATCGTTTTTCTCATTACAAGAAGGACATGGGTGAGTCATCCAACAATGCCGCGAACATGAGTAGATTTTCACCAAGTGATGGACAAGGTCAGGCTAAAAATACTGCAGATCAAAAGGGTTTGGGGCCAAATAACAATTTTGGCGGGACACGATCAACTGCAGCAGCAGCAATGGGTACAAAAGAAACCCCACGAGGAGCGCCAAATCCATACAGTAGACCAGGCGGTATGAAGTGTTACAGGTGCGGCCAACCTGGCCACCGTTCGAATGAATGCCCAGCCCGAAAACCGGTGAATTTCGTAGATGCTGAAGAAGAAGAAGAACAGAATTTTGAAGATGAGGGAAACATGGACGAGTTCTTAGAAGGTGCAGAAATTACGGAGGAACAAGGGGAGCCGGTAAACTGTGTGATTCAGCGAGTCATGTGTGCAACAAAATTGGAGGGTTTAACGCAACGAAACAGTATTTTCAAGACTTGCTGCAGTGTGCAAGGAAAGGTTTGTGATGTGATTGTCGATAGCGGGAGTTGTGAGAATTTTGTTTCCAGAAAATTGGTAGAACATCTGAATCTGCGTACAGAGAAACATCCCAAGCCTTATGCGATTGGGTGGATTCAAAAGGGACCCAAGGCGAATGTGACAGAGTTGTGCAAAGTTCCTATTTCGATTGGGCAATACTACCGGGAAGATGTGGCATGTGATGTAGTCGACATGGATGCTGGTCACGTTTTACTGGGACGTCCTTGGCAGTTTGATGTGGACATAACCTACAGAGGACGTGACAATGTTTGTGTTTTCAATTGGGGTGGCAGGAGAATTGCGATGGTTCCGAAACGGAATCCAGCAGGGAGTTCAACTAAAGCCACGGTAAATGAGCAGTCTTTGGTCACTTTAATCACGTCTGTTACTGATTTAGAAGCTGAGATTAAGGAGGCACAAGAGGTACATGTTGTAGTGGTGCGGGCTTTGGTGACAGAAATCAGAGAAGAGCAAAGAATTGTAGTGCCCGAGAAGGTGCAGACTCTGCTTACTGAATTTAGTGATTTGGTAACAGAAGACTTACCGGATAACCTCCCACCGTTGAGAGATATTCAGCACCAGATTGATTTAGTTCCGGGAGCAAGCTTACCGAATTTACCACACTATCGGATGAGTCCCAAGGAGAATCAGATTTTACAGGAAAAAGTGGAGGAGTTAATGAAGAAGGGATTCATTCGAGAGAGCATGAGTCCATGTGCTGTTCCCACATTACTTGTTCCGAAGAAAGATGGCAGTTGGAGGATGTGCGTGGATAGTCGTGCGATTAACAAGATAACTGTCAGGTACAGCTTTCCCATTCCGAGATTGGATGACATGCTAGATATGTTGGAGGGGTCGAAATTATTCTCCAAAATCGACCTGAGGAGCGGGTATCATCAGATTCGGGTCAAACCTGGGGATGAATGGAAGACAGCTTTCAAAACTAAGGATGGGTTGTATGAGTGGTTGGTGATGCCTTTCGGACTATCCAATGCGCCGAACACTTTCATGCGGCTTATGAACCAGGTGTTGCGGCCTTTCATTGGAAAATATGTAGTCGTTTATTTCGACGATATATTGATTTACAGCCGTAGTGAGGAAGACCACATGGAGCATCTGCGAGCTGTGTTAGAGGTATTGTTAAACAACAAATTGTTTATCAACTTTAAAAAATGCAGTTGGATGACAGCGCGGTTACTATTCCTTGGATATGTGGTCAGTTCGGGCGGAATTTTTGTGGATGAAGAAAAGATTAAAGCCATTCGTGATTGGCCTACACCGAAGACAGTTGGAGAGGTGAGGAGTTTTCATGGGTTGGCGACGTTTTACCGTCGATTTGTGAGGGATTTTAGTAGTATTGTGGCCCCTATTACAGAGTGTCTGAAAAAGGGAAAGTTTCAGTGGAGTGAGGCAGCCGAAACAGCCTTCGCAGTCATCAAAGAAAAACTATGCACCACTCATGTTCTTGCTCTACCCAGTTTTGAGAAGTTATTTGAAGTGGAATGTGACGCTAGTGGAGTCGGGATTGGAGCAGTGTTGTCACAAGAGAAGAAAGCAGTGGCGTTTTTTAGTGAAAAGCTGAGTGATGCGCGGCGAAAATGGAGTTCCTATGATCAGGAATTCTATGCAATTATTCGTGCTCTAAAGAATTGGGAGCATTACCTAATTCAACGCGAGTTTATTCTTTACACTGATCATCAAGCTCTGAAGTACTTGAACAGTCAGAGAAGCTTAAGTAATATGCATGCTCGGTGGGCAACTTACTTGCAGAAGTTTCCGTTTGTTTTGAAGCACAAGTCTGGAATGTTAAATAAGGTGGCTGACGCGCTGAGTCGGCGTGCAAGCTTATTGGTGACTATGCAGCAAGAGATTATTGGGTTTGAGTTTCTGAAAGAATTGTATCCTGATGATGAGGACTTTGGAGAGATATGGGAAAAGTGTGTTCTGAAACAGACTGACGGGGAGTTTCATATGACCGAGGGCTATTTTTTCTGTGGCAATCAGTTATGTATCCCGCGGAGCTCTCTGAGAGAGAAACTGATTCGAGAGTTGCATGGTGGTGGTTTGGGTGGTCACTTGGGACGTGACAAAACTATTAGTGGGGTGTCCGAACGTTATTACTGGCCGCAGTTGAAACGCGATGTCGGTAACTATGTTCGCAAGTGTTACGTCTGTCAAACTTCTAAAGGACAGGCTTAAAATACGGGATTGTACATGCCACTACCTGTTCCGAATGCCATATGGGAGGATTTAGCAATGGACTTCGTTTTGGGTCTTCCACGAACTCAGAGTGGGGTAGATTCCGTGTTTGTTGTGGTTGACAGGTTCTCAAAAATGGGGCATTTTATTCCTTGTCGGAAGACATCTGATGCATCACATATGGCTCAGTTGTTCTTTCGGGAGGTAGTTTGTTTACATGGTGTACCCCATTCAATCACATCTGATAGGGACTCGAAGTTTCTTAGTCATTTTTGGGTGACATTGTGGCGACGGATGGATACCACTCTGAAGTTCAGTAGCACTGTGCATCCACAAACTGATGGACAGATAGAGAATCTAAACCGAACACTGGGGAATTTAATTCGGAGTATCTGTGGGGATAAGCCAAAACAGTGGGACGTGGCTCTGGCACAAGCTGAGTTTGCATATAACAATGCTGTTCATACTGCTACGGGTAAGTCTCCATTCGCTTTAGTGTATCGACAATCTCCTAAGCACACGTTGGATCTGGCAAAGCTTCCCAAGGTCACTGGTATGAGTGTTGCTGCTGAGGCTATGGCTGAGCAGGTTCATGATGTTCAGGCTGAAGTGAAGGCACGGTTAGAGGAGAAGAATGCAAAGTATAAGGATGCAGCAGATGTTAAAAGGCTTGAGAAGTTGTTTGCTGAGGGAGACCAGGTTATGGTGTTTTTGCGGAAGTAGAGGTTCCCGGTTGGTACCTATAATAAGTTGAAGCCAAGGAAGTATGGACCGTACAAGGTGGTCAAGAAGATCAACAATAATGCCTATGTGATCGACTTGCCTACTGATATGAACATATCCCGAACTTTCAACGTAGCTGACCTTTATGAGTTTTGTGATGATGTTCCGCTCTATCCAGATTATAACTCGAGGTCGAGTTCTTCACAGGTGGGAGAGACTGATGTAGGACAATTGGCTTTGGACTTTGAAGAAGAGATGGATAGAAAATTGTCCAAAAGAGGTGTTTCAATGAAACAGGCATAACTTTCAGCTCGGTTGACAGATTTCCTATTATAATATGTTTTCGGAAAGGGTTTTCGAAGCTCCATAGCGGTATATCTAGGGCTTGCCCGGTTGACGTCATTTACTCCCTCAACGGAGCTGTTTAAGATAGGTTATCGGGCATCCGAAGTTTTTTTATGTTTTTATTTGTTTTCCGTTTTTATTTTATTTAGATGAGGATATTTTAGTCTTTTCTGTTTTAGGGTTTTCAAAGCCTATTTAAGGCTTTTGTTATCAGTTTCGAGGTATTCAATAAATTTTACAATTTGGTTTCAGTTTCTTTTTTCTGGTGGATTCTAGTTTATGTTCTGTTAGGGTTACGCTTGTAATCCTAGAACTTCCGTTCTGCGTCAAAATATTAAATATATAAAGGAAAACAGCAGTAAAGCTTCAAGTGTATCGAACAAAATGGGCTGAACAGATGTGATCCAAATTTAATACACATTGCGTAGATAACCATTACATAGGAATTGATGAAAGCTATCAAAGACCAGTTTGGCATGGCATTCTATCATTTCATAATTCACTTTGACTGTTTGACAAAATCCAATGAAAAATCAAGGAGATTTCGCTTCAGACCGTCCTAGTTCAAGAATGTCAACATTTATATGCAAGTCACTTGCATTTCAGTCAACCTTATAAAATCATCGCTGGCCCTATCTCTATAAGATGAAAAAGAAAATGAAAAAATTGGAAAACAGAGGGAAAAAAAACAAAGAGAAAGTGTAGAATTTCACCAGTGTCAGACTTGATGAAATATCATTACATTATAAATCAGACAAACATTGCCACAGCTCCAACTTTTTTTCAACCTCTATAAGATTCTAGTAAGTATATACAAAATAAAACACAATCCCACATCTCCAGCTTTTTTTCAAAAACTATTCTACTTAAAAAACAATTCAACGAACAAGATTATTTTTCCCCCTACTACATCATGTTCACAGACTCACAGTATGCACATAATCCATGAAATGGTAATCAATATTTCAAACAAAAAGAACCAAGTACTCCATTTAATCATGAAAAAAATAAAACAAACCTTAAATTCCAATAAAAAAAATATCCAACATCCGGGATGGCGTGCGAGTTAAGTGATTTTCGGGTCACCTCTGCGATGAAATCTTACGGCGCGGTGCGAAGGTTGTCGATTGCTGACGACCGGACGACGACAGCAACAATGAGTCTCGGGTGGGCAGGATTCGGGTTGGTTAAGGCATGCATAGCAGTGGATCTCCACCTCTTTTTGTTTTTCCTTTTTTTTTGTGTTCCTACTTTTTTTTCCTTGTTTTTGAATTGATTTTATTTTTTTTTCTTCATTTTTTAATTAATAAAAAATTCCATTAATTTTTTTACAATGTTCTTTAATTTTAAAAAAATTGGTGACATGGGTAACAATGTCAATTTTCTTTTTCGTTAGGGTTGACCGTTAAAAATCTGGTCAAATGCACAAAACTGATGGCCCGAAGACATGACCGCGGTTCATGTTCAGGTTCAGTTCAGGTTTCGAACCGCCGGTTCCGGTTCTAGGAGGACCTGGAACCGGAACAGGAACCGCCTATAGGGGGTTCCGGTTGCGGTTCCGGTCCGGTTCCCCGGTTCCAGACGGTTCGGTTCTTTCTTTTTTTAACCCCAATAACACTTATCAGTTAACCCCAACCCAGATTTTTCCCATGTCTACGGTCTACCCAAATCTCAAATAACACTTTCACAACTCAAATCTCCCCAACTCAGATTTTCTCAATCCCAAATCTCCTACCTTCATGGCTTAATCTATCTCTCTCTCTCTCTCAGTTCACACACACACACACATACATATACACACACACATCGACTACTATATGTCAATTTTCACCATGAATGTACCAGTACCAAGTGGTACCCCTCCAACTGTGACTTACCAGGTCGCGGTTTGTACTTATGTAAGTTCTCCGGGGAACCTCTCGTGATATATAAATATAAAGAAGGGTCTTTCTCCTTCCTAAGGATACTGCCTAGGTCAGTCCACCTTTACCAAATGAATTGTCATTCTCCCATCTATCTCCTTATTATGAATGCATGGAAGCTAGGTTCCGACCCTACTGGTCCTAGCTCTCTCATCCACCTATCTGCATGCTCAAGCACATACCTAGAAGAAACCATCTGGACCAGATAGAAGAACCGGGACAGGTACCGGAAGGACCTAGAGGTGAAGGATCGCTACTGGGTGGTCCCATCCTTCTCGACCATATCTACCTTACAGAAGAGTACAGATCCTACCGATCCTACCTTGCTACTTGGGCCGGGGAACTACAAAGGAGACGAGAGAAGAGACCGGGTACCGGGACCAGGTACCGCGACCGAGTACGGAAACCAGACATCATGGACCAGGGACTGGGACCAGGACCAGTCTCCCATACCAACAAAGGGACTTCAAGCACCATCTCTTCTACCTATCCTCAAAGCCCCGATGAGTGAGATGATTAGTCTTCTACCATGGCACACCTATCTCACTTTCACCTTACCAAAACCACGGTACAAAGCACCTACCCTCATTGCGACCTCCGGGGTAGCAGGTTGAGGGTATTAATCGAAACTTTCACCCAAAGCGAATCTTTCCGTCAACACCTATAAATATAGACAAGAAAGATGACTGAGAATGAATAAATTTGAACGACATATGTATTTGAGAGCTAAATTCGGGAATTAATCCTTTATTACTTATGATGAATTGATGATCGTTAAAAGGTGGTAGAATCTCCATAGCTATGCACATACATACACGTGTATATCATATTTGTGGGAAAAAGAAAAAGAAAAAATAGAACTAGGAAATCGTTATTTTATTATTGAAATATTTTTTCAACAATTATAAAGGCAAAGACAATAATTATAGGTAGCAGGGCCAACTGGGTTGTAACAAAATCCACGTCCTTCATGTCCAGCAAACTTAGCAGCACAATTTTGATTACAACATTCATCACTACACTTAACACTGCAAGGTCCGATACCGGAATTGCATATTTTAGGTATCCCAGGGGTGCATTCGAAGAAACAGTTACACTTTGCAGCGGGGCCGGCAGAGACATCACAGGTCCCTTTGCCTTCAGGATGCTTTGATTTGCATTTTGTGTTGCAAGTATCATCGCATTGGCCTAACTCTTCCGAGCATATATTCCCCTTCACCCTACACAATAGTGTGCCTGCAGTTTATGATCAATTTGAATTCCACCACATAAATAATAAAATAAAATAAAACCATTTGGCATGTTAATTGTATTGGTATTTAAAAAAAAAATTAATAAAGAAACAGTACCTAAAGTGAATACAAGGATGAGAAAAATTTGATTGTAAGAGCTGAACTTTGCCATCTTCAAAATTTTTAATTTTTGAATCTATGCTATAGGTGTTGTAATGTGTTGGTATTTATAACAAGAAGTGAAATAAAATGAAAAGTAGTCCACACATAGTAAAAAGGCCTAAAAATAGCAAATGACAGTTGAGATTTTCTGTAAAAAGTTATCAAATAATAAAATTGCCTTATATTGGGTACTCATTTATGGAAGATTATATATGCAATACAGTAAAATGGAACCTTAAAAGCGACACGTGTCGTCATGACTCATGTGGAAGATTTGGAATTATATTTTGTACATTAATTTCTGTTTTTCATATTATTATTATTATTATTATTATTATTATATGAGTTAGCTTAAAAAATTATTATATCGGTGCAACAATAACACAATAAATCTGAAGGTTTTATATTCTTAATTATAATATTTAAAGTTCTGTATATATTTTTTTCAAGAGATACAATAATATTAATTGATTAATCAAATTAATAATTTAGTCAATTCAAAATCAAAAGACACTACCCTAATAGGCCTTAGCCATTATTGTTTTCTTTAAAAATAATTTATTAATTGTAGTCATTCTTCATTTCTTAGTATGAATGACTTTTGGAGTGTAGAATAGTAGTGGATAACTAATTAATAATTTTTGAAAAACGATTGAGAAGCTCAAAGGCTCAAAGAATAACTCTAATATATTTTTTTAAAAAAAATTTAACACTCCTAGATCTTCTCAAAACTAGGTATTCTCCCTAATTTATTGCTTATATAAATGATATCCTGTTATATAATATAGGGGACATGATAATCCACAATAATTCCAAAACCGAAACAAACATGAAACATAATTGATGAATCGCTCCCTCTCCTTTTTTTTTCTCTCTTTTTTTTACCAACAAAGATTAGTGTCATTTTCTCCTTTATCCTATTGAAATAAGTATCTTTTCTACAAGTTAGCACTTCACCTTTTGTTATGTCTCAACGATGACTAAAAGTGTTTTTTAATTGTTGATTACAGATATATCAGGTCCAGTATAGTAGCTTTGAGAGGGAGAATGAATTTGAGTTATGTAATGAAAATGATGTCGTTCGTAAGATTACAATGAAGGAACGATCAACTGAGACTATTGAGACCTCTGAATCTGCTGATGAGGTATCATCATTCACTCTTTACTCTGCTTTGATTAACCATACAAAAAAACAAAAGAAAGTGAAAATGATAAAATTACAATATATATATATGGTTGACAGGTTGGCGGTGCTGCAATAACTAGGGAAGTGAATGTTTTATGCTGGGAAGTGGATACAAGGAGGAATTTGTCCCAGCAGTTGAGGGGTTTTGCACTGTTATAATTGAGAAGGTAAAAAGTTGGTTTTAGGGGATGAACCATTTCGTAAACTATGAATTGACTAAAGTCGTCATCATAATTCAGAATGGATCAAACATGAATATAATACTTTTCTATTTTTACTTGGCAGAAATAAACGAAAGGAATTTTAAGTTGGGTATTATTATTAATTGTTGGATTGATGAAAGTTGGGATTTTATTCTTTTTGCTTGATTATAATGATCCTGTGAGATTCATTTGTGTGAGAGTAAAAACAGGTCCTTGTAATATTTAAATTTCTTCCACTTGACTGAAATAATTTTTGAAGTGTTTATATATACAGTCCAAAATGCAATTATCTACGTTTCATTTTCAATTTCTGTTAATAATTTAAGGTAACAATTTATCTGTCTCATTTTTATTTAGAAATTAACATAACAACCTCATATCATGAAATTTAAATTTTTTTTAAAAGAATAGAGAACTGTGACACTATTATTGTATATAAACTGCTTCTATTAATTGTTTTTTGTTAATAGAATATAATATTTTTTAAGGAAGTAGTAAGTCGTGAGTCGTGACCCTATTGTACGTTGTTTATAAATGGCTTATGTTTGTCTTTTGTTCAAGAACAAAGAGTCGTGCCACAGTAATTTTATTATTATTTTTGCAAGTTCTATAATAATATATAAATGGCTTCCGTTATTTTTGTTTTGTTAAAGATGTAGAGCGAGATCCCTTTATGGCCATTGTTATTGTGTATAAATGGCTTCTATTTTTTCCATGACATTTTATATTCCTTTTATGTAATAAACCTTTTATTAATCTATATAATATTAAAAATATAAATTAAATCAACCCTAATTTTCAAGTCCATATTTTATAAATTTAAATTCTTCATTAAATTCTTCAGCTGGGGTTTAAAGATTACAGAGAGAGGCAGTTGAGGAAGAGGTAGATTATATATAGAAATCAATGAATATTTGTTTTAAATAATGATCTGAAGTGTGTTCATATTTTTAGGTCGTTTGAAATCGTATTTTATTTTTGTTTTTGCACGATCTGTGGCTCTTTGCGAGGAAGAATGGTGTTTTTTTTCTTATTATTTGAAACAATGGAAGCCTGGTCTTGAAATTGGTGATTTTTTTTTTTACACTTTCGATTCTACTCCCTACTAATTAAACATTTGACTTAGATAAATATTTTAATTATCCAATGCCGTTAATAAACAAACCCTTGAGTTTTCAACATATGTGACTTTACACTTCTCTCACTTAATTAACATTAATTTCTCCGATATCAGTAAAAGAGTTAATATTAAAACATCTCCTCAGCTTTGAACAATTATTGGCTGTATAGTTACAAATGATTTTATTTTAGAAACCTCCCCTATGAACTAACACTGTTAGTATTCCATTTATATTGATTGAGTTTGACTTTTAAAAAGTGTAAAATGTCCTTATTTAAACTTCAATTGTATGAATTGATAATTATACTCTCATACTTTTACCAAATAAATTAATAAAATGATACAAAAGGAGAGAATGTTAACTTGCAAAAGAAAAGTTATTTTGTGGACAATTTTATCCCTAAAAATAACAAAATTACAAATTAACCAGCATTGAATATGAGTATTTGTTTGAATTTATACAAAAAGACAAATAAATACATAAATAACTACATATTCTGGTTTATTTTTAATGTTTTTAGTTCATTTTTAGAAATAAAAATGTTCTCAAAATACTTCTCCTTTGCAAGTTAATATTCCCGCCTTTTGTATCATTTTATTTATTTTTATTTGGTAAACGTATGAGGGTATAATGATCAATTCATATAATTGAAGCTTAGATATTGATATTTTATACTTTTTAACGGTCAAACTCAGTCAACACAAACGGAATATTAACGGTGTTAATCTATAAGTGAGGTTTCTAAAATAAAAGCATTTGTAACTATACACTCAATAATAGTTCAAAGGTGAGGGTAGAATTTTAATATTAATCAGTAGTAAAATCTTGATTACGGTTTTTCCATCGCAATGTTAAATTTTAGTTGATGACTATCCAAAAACTCATTCTTAGTTGTTTGTAGATAATTTATGGAATATAATATCTTTAAAATAAGAGTGGTGATATTGGCACACCTACCGATAAACTATTTATACCCAACTTTAAAAATTATTTAGTATTCTTTTTTTGTTCCTTTATCAAATTACTTAAAGAGACATATATTTTTTATTAAAAAAAATCATGTACAAACTAAAACTAATAAATCCATACTTTCCCTAATTCGAAACCCTAATGACATAGATTATTTCAAATCACTGAATGTTTACTATTTTTGTTTATATTTTCTTTCAGATCTCGATCTCATGTTTCCAATATTTAGTATTTATTGATTTTATTGTTTCATAATTTTTTTCTTTTTCTTTTCAAATTCCAAATATGATCCATGTTTACTTTTTATCTATCGGTTTATTTTCTTTCAAATATTCTATGCATTCTATGATTTATATCATTTCTTTTGTAGATTTTATTCCGGATCTTCTAAAGTTAATTTAATTTTATCTACAAAAAAAACAATGAAATCGTAATAAGAATGACAACCAAGAAAACATAATCTCTGACGAAACGAAACCACACCAAAACCCTAACTTAATCGCTCAAAAAAATCATCAAACGATCAATATCACACTCTCAATCTTCCACCAACAATTCAATCGGCTGTAGAAAAAAAATCGCATTAATATGGATGGTTTCACCATGAAATAAGAAGAAAAAACAAGTCATGTGAATAGATGTAAGTGTAAGAACCTCATTTTTATGATTGGCTTATTTCATGACAAATCACATTGAGGATGTTCATGTAACGGGTAACATAGGTTCTCCAAGTGCGTTTTTCTCGAAGATATGCTTCCATTCATCTCAAGTTCTTCAAGAGGTAGTCCACTTGTGCTTAACTTTCCTTGAAGAGATTTTAGTTGCACACAATCACATCTTATGCATTTATATTGACATGCATTGATTGTTGTACACACACACACACACACACTGTCACACATTTGAGTTGTTATGCAATTGTGCCTTATTGCTTTCTTATGTGTGCTTTCATTGTGTGCTTGATGTGTTGGGATTTCACTTTGAAATTTCCTAACAGTACATTGGGCGGGTTACTGCGCGGGAAGGCTACCCGCGCAATGAGGTATGGACTCCTCTTGTAAGTGCGCGAGTGAGTGTGCATGTCTATACCTGTGCACTACGCTGTGTGTGCGCTGTGGGTCACCACAGCGGTGTGGGTGGTGTGTGCGGGTAGGAGACCCACGCACTGTGGGTAGTTGACCCGCGCACTACGCTATTTCTAGGGTATTTTCGTCTTTTTCCCTAGTGCCGTTTTCCCACCCTATATATGTCATCTTCTTTCCCATTTAGATTTAAAGCTCTAAAATTCCTGATCCTAGAGAGAGAAAATTGACTCCAAGAGAGAGAGAGCTCTAAGAACACATCTTTCCTTAACCAAACACATTCCCATGAGCATCTAGCTTTATTCTAGCATCATCCTAGCATGAGTCTTCTTGTTTTATTTGACTAGGTAATCTCTACAGGTCCTAAGATCTTTTGTTTTATTATTATAACATGTTTGCCTAGGATTAGCATTTATTTGTTGATTAAATGTATGTCTCCTTGCCTAATATTGTTTCTAACATGTTTGAGACTTTGATTGTTGGTTGAGTTTAGATTCCATTGATAGCTAGTATTTAGGACTATTTTGCCCTCTAGCTAAATTTATATGATTTGCATCTTGATATTGTTGATTAGGTCTAATTGATTGCATTTGTTAATTGCATTTGTTAATTGCATTTATTGTCTTTGTCATTTTGTGTGACAACATGTGTTGATATGGCTTTGTTTGAAGACTAGATTGTAGACTTGCATATCTATCTCTAGTTAAGTCTTTATGTGTAATCATATAGACATTGATATCTAGGATTTGTACTTAGTGTCATCTTGAATTCCTAGATAAGCATTTAGTGTTGCCTAGTATTAATTGCATTTTGAATATCATATATTCACATAGGTTGTTGATCTCTTCTTGAGAGTTAAGTCTTGTGACTACTAAGGTGTAGTGCACAAGCAAGTGAAGTCTTGCAACCAAAGTGTGGTTGGCAAGCAATTTGATCAAGAATCACTATAAAGGCACGTTGGGTAGTAGTGGTGGGTTAGTAAACAAGAATGGTGTGACTAGAGGTCAACCTAGGTTGTAAACATCATTACAATAGTGGATTTGAGGATTGGTGTGGCTAGAAGGATAGTCCATGGTTTTTCCCTTGTTATAGGGTAATTTTTAATATTAAGTAATCAAGAAAAGTTAGTAATTCACTTGATTAAACCCCCCCCCCCCCCCCCCCCCCCCCCCCCCCCCCCCTTTTAAGTTATTAGACACACGCTTAGAGTTGTATTTTCAGTAAGAAAACTGTATATAAAGATTAGATATGAAGTGTTTTCATTTTAATTTTTTTAAAAAGATATGAGGTGTATTAAGTTTGAAAAATATATAAAGGGTAATCTTGGCAATAAATCAAAAAAATCAATAAAACAATTTAATTTTATATAATTAAATCAAAATTTTAAAAAGTGAGGTATAAATAATTTAGTTGTGGGGGTGCAAACAACACCACTCTAAAATAAACCTCCATTAAAATGCTTGATCAATTTTAGGAAACTATTTAATAAATTATTTAGGATAACAGATGATTCTGATTCTTGCTGAATGATTAGAAAATTTGTTGCAGAATTTTATACGAGTGTGTGTATGATGCTTTTTCATTTATTCCAAAACTATTGATTAATTCCAAAACTTGGATACTTTAAATTGTGCGCTGTAAAAAAATAGACGTGGGATTGAAAAAAAACTGTATTAGATACGATTTTCTTTTTCTCTAATATTTTAGATGTGTTGTTTCTTTTAGATATTAATTTATTATATAATTGTTGTAGCAAATAAGCGAATAAATTTTACATTTTTAGTTATGTACATACGGGCGTAAACATCATCTAAGGCTCTAAGCTATACACGAGTTCGCGTATAGTAGTACAAAATCTTTCATCGAATTTCTAACAATTAATTAAAAGGTACTTTGATATGGTATGATAATCTTTTTTAACAAAATATGTGCATGATAACCATTGCGTTATATTTTACAATGCTTGCACATCGTGCGAGCTGCATACTAGTAATATAGTAAAATGGAACCTCACCTTGACACGTGTCGTCGTGTGGAGGCTTTATCATTAAATTTTTATTAATTATTAGGTGTCAACAGAAAGAGATTTGGCCATATCAAATACTAATAAGAATTATTGTCCCAATTATCGCTTTAATTTACATAGATATAATGATAGTTATTGATCGAACCAAATTTAATATCGGGTTTTATCTCCCAAATCCTCCTCCTTTGATCGTATCTCTGGTAAAATCTGGTATTTAATGTATATTTTCAAGCAATTTCAGGTTTTTAGGTTGTTGAAGCCCATTGGAGCTTAATTGGAGGATTTGAAGTCGAAACCAGGCAAATGAAGGATTTTTGAAGGTTTGGGCAGAAGGCGAGGCGACCCTAGCCAGGCGACTAAGGGGTTGTTTGTTTTTTCCACTTAAAACTTAATGGTTTTGAATTATAATTATTAAGTTGTTTTGTTTGTTTTTATAAATGGTCAAACAACTTAAAAATGCCAAAAAAACAACTTAAATTAAAAAGTAAAAAATCTTGACTTTTCACTTAATTGCAAATCACTGAATTGCATTAAATGCAATCCAAAATCTTTATTTCTGATACTATCCCCTATATATAACATATTTCCAATTTCATCATAATTATATATGGTACAAAAATCTTTATTTTAATATATTGTTTATTTTAAATAGCTTTAAAAATAAAAAAGAACTCTAATCACTTCTCATATTAGTGTTTAATATCAATACTTTATTATGATATTAATGTGATGTATTTATATAATATATTTTTTAAGTGTTTTGTGTGAGTTTTCTTATTGCCTCTTTTATTTTTTGAAAAAAAAAACATTTCTTTTCCTATTAAAAATGCAGTTTATTTGTAATTGAAGAAGAAGATTACGATAATATGTGTTCATATATAATTATTATTATTATTGGATTGTTTTTATTCCATATATATTATATGTATAATTGTTTAATATGAGTATAAATGTAAAATTGCTTAGTTTCAAACAATTTTACTTTTAAAAAACAAACATGTTGACAATACATTCAGATGTGAGGAAAAAAAAAAACATGTCATTCAAGTTCAGATTTCAGTCCCTATTCAGTATTCAGAAAAATTCAGGATTGTCCAGTCTTCAGACAAAAAAAAAATGACCCCTAACTCTCTCGCCTCACCTCTCGCCTGGCATACTGCCTGCTTGTGAAGAATTGTCCAGAAGGCGAGGCGACCTAGCCAGGCGACCAACTTTCTTGCCTCATCTCTCGCTTTGGCATTGTGTGGAATTTCCAGATCATGAGGCGACTTGCCTACTCGCCTCATCATTCGCCCCACTGAAGTCAAAGGGCAAAATGGACTTTTTTGCCCTGCTTGACGCACAACTTTTTCCCCTCATATAAATTCTTTTCCTCTGATTTTCTCCAATAGCAACATATAAGGGGAACCTCCCAAAACCTAGAAACCTTTCTCCACCATCCATTTCTCTATCTCTTCCACACATTTCTTTCTAACATATTATTGACGGTGATTTTTGGATTACGTAAAATAGATCACGTGGCACACAAAGTATGTTGAAATAACAATCAAATAATGAATAAAAGATCAAGCAAACAAGATTTTACGTGGTAAAACTTCAAGGTGGGGAAACATCCACGGTTGCCGGTAACGGCGAGAAAGAAATCCACTATCAAGAATAAGTATTACACGCTCAACCTTACTTGCTCTCTCCAATATCTAATAACTTGTCAACCCTTGCTGGGTGTTTTTATGGTTTATTTATACATACATAGAACCTTAATTCTTGGAATACAAGTAAAAGAAAGGTGGTCGTCCTTTAATGAAATACAAACAACCCTAACTTATTGAGTTGTAATGATCTTCTTTATCGTCGTTCACTGTTTGTGTTTTAATCACATCGGGTCTTTTACGTATTCTGGACTCTGGTAACTATAAGGAAATTTGTTTCCTTATCAGAGTATACTTCATGACACCTTATTCGAGGAAGACTCTTCTTTGCGTGTTTGAGTTGTGATTCAACGTTACCAGCATGTCAAGCATTCGAGCATATTTGGAAATTACTCACGAGTCGCTTAGCCGACCATCTTCCAAACCCGACCAGATCTCTTTTACCCCCGACTGAGGATCTACACTCGGTCGGATAGCTAGACCCGACCAGTTGGGTTTATCTGACCATCTTGGGATTTTCCAATCAAATCTTATCATCCTGATCAATCTAATTACCTTGGTCGAGTTTTTCTCACCCGATCATCTTAGTAAATTTGATCAACATTGTGAAGTTATTTTCTGGTCATCTCAAATTGGCTTAACTTAGTCGACTTTTGTTGACACGTCACTTATTGTTCTGTATAACGCGATTTTTTATACTGACGTGCCATCTTCTCAAATTGTACCAATAACACATATCACCATTTTCAGAAGTTATTCAAGGAAGGAGAAGAAGGGACTTCAAGGAAAGAGAAGAAGAGACTTCAAGGAAGAAGAGAAGCTTACGGGATCTTTATGGGTTATCTATACACTTTTCTTTTCTTTGTATATTTTTTATTGATGAGTAACTAAACCTCATCTAGGGGTTGATGTAACCATATTGGATAACTCTTGTAATGAACTAGTCTATTCTCTTAGTTCTATCCAAAATTAGTCTATTTTACTTGATTAACTTGTGTTTGCTCCATCATTTATGTTGATTTGTGGCCGTAAGTGATATATGTGTGTAGTGTAGATCATTTATAAAAGTGGGTTTTTGTGAGATTGACCTTTTCTACCTTAATAGCACTTATAAGCTTAGTAATTGAGAAGGATAACATGTGCAAGGCCTTGTCATGTTGTCTTGGCTTTGAGTTTAATGGAAATTGTAGGTGATGACCATTGCTTCACACATGACCTTGTGGAAGTAGTGGGAAGAACCTTGGTATTAATTTTAAAACCTTTAAAACAAGCCCTAAAATTGGATTGAAATGCTTATTGAGACTAGTTTAGCATATTGAGCAGTCCGAGAACGTTATGTCGATCCCCTAGTTCCTCTTCATATCTTCCATTCCTTGTGTGTTGTGTTGTGCTTAGTTTAGTTTAGTTTTACTTACAAGTTTGCAATTACATTCATTTCAAGAACTCATTTGTTACCAAACAAACGCATTATGCAATTTAATTTTCGCGCACTAGATTAGATTATTTTAATTAACTTAGTTTCGACCGATAAACTCCCTATCCCAGCGAACAAACTTATATTTTATTGAACAGTATTTACTGTATCAGTTATTATTTGAATCAGTTTAAGAAATTTTTATCTGTCCAATAGCATTAATTTACATAGATATAATTATTATTATTATTTGAGTCAATTAAGAAATTTTTAGTTGTTCAATTCCATTATTTGACTATCTATTTTCACTGTTATTGACGGGATTCAATGGTTTTAAATTCTCTATTTCCATCATTACTAAAAGATTCAATGGTTTTAAACTCTCCATTTCACCATTATGAACAGATTCAATGGTTTTAATTAATTATTAATTAGGCAAACTCTTCTTCCTTAGATGTCAAGTAATGTTCTAATATCCACTAATTTTCTATTATTAACTAATATTAATTTTCTGATATCACTTAATGTGATCAGTGTACAGATTCAATTGATTATATAGATATAGATATATATATATATATATATCACATGATAATCTCAATTAAAATGTTTCATATTCCACCAATAACTCTTCATTTTCCCATGTTTTCTAAAATTTTAAATTCCACTACTAACTCTTCAATTCCCACCGTTTTCTATAAAGAGCCCTCACACGTGTCAATGTTAGAATAGAGTGATACATTATTTTGTGTAAATGTACATATTATTTTGATTTTGTTTCGTTTTCATTCTTTAATGTGTTCATAATTGTATAATTGTTTTTCAATTTTGTGTAGATTGATATCGTTCCTACAACCATTCATCGAAAGGTACATACTTTTTCTTTTGTTTTGTTTTTGTTTTTGTTTTTACCTATATAATTGTTAGAGACCAGTTTTACGTTTTTTTTAAAGAATAATATAAACAGAAGAAAAAAATTAGAGATAAGTTTTATGTTTTTTTAAATACTTACTGATATTTCAGCTTTTGATTTGGATTTTATGAACAACATTTGATCTTCCTTTATCATATCTTCTTTTATATAATTGTTTTAAATTATTTTGAATATGAACTAATATTATGTAGTGTTGCATGCAGCCCTATTATAAATATATAATAGATTTCTACTTAAAAAAAATATAAACAGAAAATAAAAATAAAAAAGCTAGAAATCAGTGTTTACGGTTTTTTTTAACATTTACTAATATTGAACAATATTTTCTTGATATTAATTGAAATAGATAAAACATAGAAATTACAAAAGAAACAAATAAAGAAATCACAAAAAATAATTATAGACAAAGATAAAAAAAAATAAAGTTTAAGCTGTTTATTTCCATTTATCTTATAATTTAGATTTTATGGGTAGTAATTTATCATTTTATTTAGCAACTAATTCTCGGTTAATCATATCTTCTTTTTATTATATTGAAATTAAAGATTGAGCATAGAAAACAAGGTAATTCAGAAGAAAAAAAATAACTATAACCATAAATTGTAGATAAAGATAAAAAATAAAAATAAAGAAATCACAAAAAAAGAAATAGAAGATAAAGACAATGTTTCCGCTGTTGATTTATATTTATCTTATAATTTGGATTTTACGAACAGCATTTGCTCTTCTTTTGTTATATTCTTTATATAACTGCTACATTTTTTTTTGAATATGAACTAATATTATGTAGTTGCATACGGCTTTATTATAAGTATAAAATAGATTTCTGTTTTTTTTAAAAAGAATAATATAAATTGAAAATAAAAAAAAAGTTATGGCTCAGTGTTTGTGATTTTTTTTTATATTTACTAATACTATGTATAATATTTTCTTAGTATTAATTGGAATCGGTAAAACATAGAAATTACAAAAGTAACAAATAAAGAAATAAAAAAAATAAAAAAAACAATTTGTAGGAGTACCTGTATAATACCTGTATATGAAACTTTTTGTGGTGCCATTATGAATGAACCGTTGAATAGGAAAGAGATTTTTTAAGTCTTTTTGTTTTTATTTATTTATTAAAAGTTCATTATTATTTCAATTAATTCTAGAATACTAAAGGTTAGCTTGATATTATTATCAAAATTTCCTATAAATTTAAATCCATTAATTAATGGGATTGGTCATTGATTCGTTGAATCATTGTTTATATGATTTTCATTTGCTTTTCATTTTACGTTACCGATGCCATTATGAATGAACTTTTGAATATATAGGAAAGATTTTTTTTTTAAAATCTTTTATTTATTTATTAAAAGTTCAATATTATTTTTTATTAATTCTGGAATAGAAAGGTTAGCTTAGGATTATTATCAAAATTTAATTATTATTTATTTTTAATCTTTTTGTTTTTTTTATTAAAAGTTCATTATTATTTTTAATTAATTCCGGAATTGAAAGGTTATCTTGGGATTATTATCAAAATTTAATCTTCAATTACCTTAATCTTCAATTTTCTCAGTTTCCAATCCATTTTTTATTATTTTATTTTATCTGTGTGATTGTAATGAAAAGGAGCCAATGAGGAATTATGGTTTGAGATTTTAAGATAATGACATGTTTGTTTGATATGACAGATTGAATTGATATCCTATATTATACATAAATTCTCATGTCAGGATTGTTGACATTATTATTTTTTTTTTAGACCTTGGAATTGGTTATCTTAACAACAATTCGGCCTTTTGTTTTTAGTGAAGATGCTATATTGAAGCAAGCGAAAAGTGCTACTGAGAAAGAAGTAGAAAGTTCTATGAGATAGTGACTGTTTAACCAGCTCTTCAAGTTTTTAAACAATCAATTTTATAGTTTGATTGTCAAATTTTTCATTATCTTCTTCATTGTAGACTAAAGTAGGCTCGAATTTGACTGCAAAAACGGATGGAAGAGAAAACAGAAGCGAATATCCGAAACTTGAACGGAAGAGCCTCAAGAGTGTCAAAATGAGTTGTTGACATGCTCATCAAGCATATTACAAAAGTGAATGTTTGATGCTGAGGTTAGTTAATAGATGAAATGCTTCATTTCGGGGGTCTCTAAATTTTGTTTTCTACGTTTGAGACTGAATTTTGCAATGAATTGAATTACATTTATGGGATTCCTATTTTTTTTGGTTATATGTAAAATTCCACTAGTCTTATTTGAGGTGTTTGAATAGTAGGTGGTATAATTATTTCATTAATCATCAGAGAGATTGCTTTTAATAAAAAAAATAAAAAAACAGGGCATGTTAATGTTTCCCAAAAAATACTTATTAATAAATGAATGAATTAAAAAAAATGAATGATTTTGGCTGAAAAGTTTTAACAATTTTATGAAAATAAAAATTAAATTATGAAATATCTGTGGATGATCTTCTACTTTTGCATACATTATACTATTATAGTATTATATATCTATATAATAGCATAACCAAAAAGGAAAAACAGATATCACCTGTTCACCATGACATCATTGTATTTTAACCATAGAAATCGGATAAAGTAACCAAACATTTGGTGTATCTACAACTAGAATGAATTTTTTTTGTCAAAATTACAAGAAATTACCCTCAATTAATCCTTTTACTTTTAAATTAATATGGTTTTGATGATGAAAATTACCCTTGATTATTCAAATAACAATGGAAAAATAAGATATTGGTTCTCATTTTTTAAGAATTATGAAAAAAAAAAGAAAATTTAATAACTACAACAATAATTAAAGAAAAAAAATCTCAAATCTTCATATTATTCTTCAATCATCAACATCGATTTTCTAAATCAAATATTAACTTCATAATGTTATAGGTTGTAATTTTTAATAAGTATTTTAATAGTAATTTTGCAATCGTTGATGTGTTCTTTTAATCAAAATAAAAAAATAATTTTAGTGTTTAGTTAAATGACTGATATTTCAAAAAACTGTATATAGTATGATTTTTTTTTTCCAGATTTGGTCTCTCGGAGATTTATAGAGCCTTTTATTTTAGTTTTTTTTGTTGTTTTTAGATTTACAGACATAGATAGTCGAGCTAATCAAGATAGTGCACCAGGAGTGTGGGAATACAAGAAGTATGATGATTGAATTTTCGCAATAGTGACAACTAGTATAGTTACTTATTGGATTGAAATTATTTTTTTTTTGTAAGAAGTTATAGTCATTTATGTGTAGTAATTTCTTCCTTAAAAATGTGCAGTAGTTTCATAAAACGTTTATAAAATATTTTATTTAAATTGGTTTCCATTTTTATGAAATAATAATTCCATATTATTAATATTTATGAAATATTTTGGTCGACAATCAATAATGATATTTTCTTATTATAATATTATAAACGTATAAATATTAATAATTTTATAGATAAACAAATTATAAAAATTTGACATTACAGTTCTAAATTATGATCTTGCCCAATTTATAGAAGAACAAAACACTGAAGCCAGGTTAACCACGGTAGGGATTGTTAAAGATTGAAAGCAAAAGACGTAGAAGAATAACAAGAAATTTTAAAACATAAATTCGATAACGATTGCCTTACATTTGATAATGTCCGATGCGGGCTGCAAACTAGTTAACTCTAGTTTTCGACTGAAACCGTTCATGACTCACTAACACTCGATTTTCATTTTTTTTAAATCAGATTGACTAGTCTCAATATGGTGACTCGACTTGACTCGAACCTACTTTTCCCGGCTCTAGTCGATTCGGGTTAATACAGTTTTGGGCTTGATGGGCCTAATGAAAAATTTACCTATGTGTTTAATTGTATTGGCCTTTTGGACCATAATTCAATAACTCTAAGTATTAAAATATATATATATATATATATATATATATATATATATATATATATAACTTCATAATGTAAACGGAAGTCTAAATAATCCATAAGTTAAACCTCTACAAATTAATACCCATGGGGCCATGAAAATTTATTAATTAATCGAGATATTATTTAATCGATAAATTATAAATTTATTAATCTATACATTAATTAATAAAAAATTGATTTATCAAGGTATTCTTTATTTATTTATTTTTTCCAAAACATTGAACTTAATGTATTGTGTATTGTGATTATACGAATATTACCTAATTACCGAATTACGAATTATCATTATTCTCTGTATTTGTTTGACCGAAACAAGTTCATGAAGTAGAAGTTGAAGACGATAGTTCGGTACTAGAGCCAGTCTCGCATAAAGATGCACTCAAAGCAACAATCACATTGCATAATTTTCTCTTGCAATACGAGAACACTACACATGAGTTTCTTAATACACTAAGAAAAGTTAGATATGAGGTCCAATGAGACATCAATTTCAAAACGAAACAAGTAACTTTGGAGTCATATTTTACACAGGCCACCTAATTGAGTCATGTATATTTATATATATAATTTTGATGTATAAGGAGATTATTAATTTATATATCAAGTGGGACCTATGTATTTTTTTTAAATATATTATCTTATAAATTTAGAGAATTATTAATTTACCACATTGATCCCAAGTCTGGACCAGCCAAAAATATTATTTAATCGACGTTATTAATTTATTGAGGTTATATTGTACATTCCATCATAATTCAAAATATAGCCCATAATAATAACAATCAGCACTGAATGTTAATAACATAGTCCAAATTAAAGACAAGTTTCAGCCTTCCATCTCCAAAACAAAAATAAAAGTCATCGGATTTAGGTTTTAAAAATTTCTTCGTATTCTTTATTTTGTTTTCAAACTCTAATTTCTTCAAGTGCCTCTTATATCAAAATTCTCAACCTAATAGTTACAGTTTTTGATCATTTCATTTCTAAATTATAGTGTAAACTGTTTGATTTTGTAAAAGAGGAAGAAACAAAAGAAAAAAAAAACACAGAAAATAATTTTTCTTTTAGTAAACTACCGATGTAATATAATATATATAATCTTACAATTAGAATCAACAATGTTAGAAAGAAAAAAGGCACTGTAACAACACTAGTGCTGTTACAGGCTCTAGGGATTTTATACATGGGTAGATGGTATTCATAATTCTAGTCCGCTTGGACATGGAACTGGAGTAAGTCATTGGAACCCTGAAAGGTTGAGCGTTGGTAGTTTTTATTTTTGGTGTTCCAAGCTCACATGTGTATGTATGTGTGTCATTCACAGGGAAGATTTATGTTCCCTGTCAATGATAACATCAATCGGGTGTAGTCTAGCAAAAGCCTTTGAAGGAATTGAATTGTTTGTTGAGTTAATCCCTAAGCTTAATCAACGGAAGAAGAGATGGCAACTCCACCGGGATCACCGACGCACTCGGATCACCAAGAGTTTAGGGCAATGGGAGATTATGCTGTCTCTACTCTCTACTGTGGGACACCAACCTTCCGCTATTCTTCTAGATGCTGGAGCACGAAGCTATGAATTGATCGAAAAGCATGCATTTCAACATGCTTTCATCTTTCTATGGGCTCCCAAGTGAAGATTGTTTATAGTTCATGAACGAATATCATGCCGTGTTAGAGACATTCCCGATTGCTAGGCTTTCGGATGATCAGCTGCGGATGAGATGCTTTCAATATTTTAAAATTAAAAGATGTTTAATTACAATATTTTACTTGATAAATTAATAAGGTTCATAATGATAATGATACAGTCATGTATCATGGAACTTATCAATTTTTTTTAAGTATTACACTATTTCATAAATTCAGAGTTTTTTATAAAGAGGAGATGACTTGAACTTGTAACCTCGTGGTGCATGTGTGAGGTATTTTACCACCGGACCAACCTCATCTCGTCACTTATCAATTTATCAAATAAAGAAAATGTGACACACTTATAAATTTAATAATAAAAATAAGTTTTAGAAATTAATAATGTAAAAGTATTACAACTTTATTGTGGTATGGTCAGAAGCATATATAAATGGTCATTCTTCTCATTGTAAATCATCTCAATGACAAGATGAAGTTGGTTTAGTGGTATATTTCTCACACCTACCTACTGATTTGGATCCTCGCCTCACTTAATTTGTCATCACTTTGGTAAAGACATAACAATTAATAGAAATAAAGGGTATTATCATTTTGGTCCCTATATTTACGTGACTTATGACCTTTTCAACTATCTTTCTATTTTTAGCTCCTGTGATCCCTTTGTATTTCAAAATCCATCAATTTGGTCCTTTTGACCATATTTTTAGAAGTCAACCCTCATAGAAAATGTAAAATTACATGTTAATGGAAAATTTACTCGAGGTGAGAAATCTCAGTTAACACCCTCAAGACCACTACCACGGAGGTGGTGGCCGGGGGCAAGTACCTTTGGTAACTGATTTGCAATGGATGTTAAGAACTGATGTTAACACATGGTAAAGAGGAATATAATAGCTTTCTTCTCCATCGCTTATAATGTACAAAGATCTCTCATATAATATCCATCTCTTTGGGATACAATTGGGTGGCAATCTCGTGCCTGTCGAAAAGTAGATAATGGCGAAGTCCCCTTTTCTGGAGCTTCCATCCTCCCTTTATGCGTAGTCTTGATAGGTTAAGTTCATGATTTCCCGCTTTGGTTTTCTCCATCCTCTCCCTCCTTATCGAGCGAGATCTCTTATTTAAAAGTCATTGACTTTGGTTTAATAACGGATTCGAGAATATCTTAGATGGAGATAAGTTTGTGGGATTCCGTCACTTGTTCTACACATAGCGTTTCAATGTTTGTTGTAGGTATGATCTCGTGTATCTTCATGGTGTGATTCCTCATAGAGGTCGTCGAGTATGACATCTACTGTTTCGTAAAACGAAGTGCCCTGGCCTTGGTGCCAAGAGCTTGGTCTGACTTTTCTAGGCCCCTTGGAATAGGTTTCTTCGATGGCAGCGGGGCTTCGACGAGCTTCCCCCCACTTGTTCAAACCGGTATGAACCTTCCTTCCGTGAGGTGGAGTGATATTATAGTGCGAGCTTGGAGCCTAATAGGTTTCTCTCTGAGTTTGGAGAGGATGGCGGGCTCCTGGAGAGGTTGCGAGGTAATTTCGACCTCAGTGTTAGGAGCTCGATCCGATCTTGTCAGGCTCCGTCTTGGGTGTTTCCAAAGCTCGACGACCTTTCCTCGCTTCTGCGGGGTGGCTCCGTAGCTCACCCCCGGGACCCGCGGTTCCATGGGGGATAATCTTGGGTTAGGATTCGGGCTATGAGGGTGGAGAATTTCCCTTTGGTCCCCAGCCAAATTTGGCTATTAACATTACATTTTTACCCTTGAAATTAATATTTTATTAAAAAAAAATAATTAAAAAAGTTATTATTTTAAAAAAAACCTTTTAAAAATATATGAAAATTTTTAAATCTCTTCAAATCTGGAAAATATTTCCAGATGTTTTCAACCAAAAAAAAAAGTTTAAGAAACTTTTGAAGATCTCTTTCCAGATCTCTATAAATAAAGTAAAAAAAAAGTTTGAACTTGAAGAGATCTGCAAATATCCAATTCTCTACTAAAAACTTGAAAATGAAAAAATTTCCAGATTTGAAATTTTTCCAGATTTCTTCATACAAAATTAAAATAAAAAATAAAAAAACCTTCGAACAAGAAAACAAACAAACAAAAGTCCTTAAAAAAAGCTTGAAGAATAAAATTAATTAAAAAAATATATAAAGCTTTTGAAGAGATCTAGAAATTTCCAGATCTCTTCAAACGGTCAAGCCTCCATCAATAAAGGCTCCATCTAAGATGGAGCCCTATATCTCGGTTCCATCTCTGATTGAGACGAGATCAGAAACGGAGAGTCTAACTCTCTCTATTTTCCTCTCTAATTTTTTTTTCTTCTGAATTTAGTATTTCTGTGATTTTCTGTAAGTTGGGTTCAGATCTCTTGTAACTGTTTTGATTACTTGTGTTTGATATCTCGGGTGTTGTTTCTCATTTACATATAGGGAAGCTAAAGAAAAAAACAATTTAATGATTTCATGTAATTGATTTTTGTTTCCAAAATCCTCTAGCTTAATTAAACATTTCTCTATTGCTTACCACTTCAGTACATATTTTCCCATAGAAAATTTAAAACTTGCTACATAAATCCGGTTGCTAGGTGGCTTGAACCTTGATATGCTTATGTAAAGATTTTCTTCATTTTGTTTTAATCGGTGTTTTGTTTGTATATGAGTATTGGATATAATGTTCTGTTAATATTATTTATGTTATATATTTGAATTTTGAATTTAATTGTATAGTTATCTTAGAAAGTATTTCATCATTAGGAGTCTCTGATACTCAGGACTCAACACTGATGTATTATATATTCAAATGACTATCAATGAAAAGTGTGTGAGAAAATTCTACACCAAAATCTATCTCTGTTTACATGGTATCAGAACAAACAATTCCTCTCTAAGAAACAACGTTTTATTTTTTGTTTTTTTTTCTTTTTCTCTCCCACTCCAAACGATGACCACAATTAATCTAGACTCCACATCTGACAACAACTCCTCCACACCATCCCCCATAATCGTTAATGTCACAACAACAACGTCAACAGTCTTTCGCTCGACTAAGTTTCATCTCATCACCATCAACATCTCGGCTCAGGCCTCTCTCAAACTCATTGCCGGCAACTATATGTCTTGGAAAATTCAGTTTCAAACCCTCTTCACTGAATATGATCATATTGGTTATATTGATGACTCAAAGCCATGTCCACCTGCCAGTCTGACTGTCAATGATGTGACTACTCCTAATCTAGCATACAACATTTAGGTTCGCCAAGATCAGCTTATTCTTAATGCCATTATCGGTTCTCTGTCACCAACAATTATCTCTTTTGTAGCCAGAGTCAAGACTTCAATGGAGGCATGGAACATCCTAGCCAATACTTACGCCAAACCATCTAGTGGCCGCATAAAACAAATCAAAGCTCTTCTCAAACACTCCACAAAAGGTACACAAAATATCACTGATTTTCTTCACTCTGTTAAAGCCCGTGCAGATGAACTCGCTTTACTTGGCGCTCCGGTGGACGATGGGGATCTCATTGAGATAATCTTAGATGAACTTGACGATGACTACATAGAGTTGGTTCGTGCGGTTCAAGCTCGGGATAATCCCATCACTTTGATGAACTTCACAAGAAACTGTTATTGTTTGAGGCTTCTCTTCAGATCAACAAGAAAGACTCTTCTACTTTTCCGGCCACAGCCAGTCCTACACATCGGTCTAACAACAACTGGCGCCCACAGCAAGGAAACAATAACTGGCGCCCAAACACCTCCAACAACTCGGGCTGGCGCTCGTCGCCCAACCACAGCAACTATCGGCCTCCGTCACCCAACAACGCTGGTTCACCAAACCGTGGCAGCAATCACGCCCCACGTCCCTACTTAGGTCGTTGTCAGATGTGTGGAGTTCAGGGCCACACGGCCAAGCGGTGTTCCTCTTTTCAAATGGTTCCAATTCAGTCTTCCGGGTCAGGTTCTGTACTGCCACACGCACCTCCACTGATGCCTTGGCAACCTAGAGCCCACTATACTGCCCATATGTCTTCCGCTAACCCCTCATGGCTGCTCGATAGTGGTGCGTCACATCATGTAACAGCTGACTTGAGCAATCTCTCTCTTCATGGGCCGTACAGCGGCTCCGATAATGTTATGATTGGTGATGGCACAGACCTTTCCATCACAAATACTGGTTCTGCATCTCTTTGCTCTCATAATAAAACTTTTAAATTAAATGATGTACTGTGTGTGCCTGATATGAAGACGAATTTAATTTCAATCTCATAGTTTTGCTCTACTAATGATGTTTCGGTTGAGTTCTTATCATCTTCTTTTCATGTGAAGGATCTTCGAACGGGGGCAATTCTTATAAGAGGCACAACTAAGGATGACGTGTATGAATGGCCAACCACCACCTCTAGGTCCTCACCGGTTCTAGCCTTCTCAGGCGTCAAAACTACATCGACAAACTGGCATTATAGGCTAGGTGACCCAGCTTTTCCTATTTTACAACGTATTGTTTCAGGTTTTAGTTTAGATTTGTCATCTCCTATGTCGAACGATTTTTTTTGTCATTCCTGTCATTGCAATAAAAGTCACAAGCAACCGTTTTCATCTTCATCTCTTGTCTCCTCTCACCCACTAGAAATCATATTTCTGATGTATGGACGTCTCCTATTATTTCTCATGATAATTTTAAATACTATTTAATTTTCGTTGATCACTATACAAAATACATCTGGTTCTATCCATTAAAGAGAAAATCAGAGGATAAAGAAAATTTCATACGTTTTAAGGCTATTGTGGAAAATTATTTTCCTCACAAAATCATCACACTGTACACTGACAATGGTGGTGAGTACATGTCACTCAAAGTCCATCTTGCCACAAATGGCATCTCACACTTCACAACCCCACCTCATACCCCTGAACATAACGGTTACTCGGAAAGACGACACCGTCACATTGTTGAAACAGGTCTCACTTTACTGTCCCATGCCTCACTTCCATTAACATTTTGGTCTCATGCATTTGCCACTGCTATGTATTTGACCAGCAGAATGCCTACACCTACACTCAATCTCTCGTCTCCTTACGAAAAGATTTTTGGTGCCCCTACGAATTACTCAAAACTAAGGATATTTGGATGTCTATGTTATCCTTGGCTTAGGCCCTACTCGTCTTACAAACTTGATAAACGTTATATCTCATGTGTGTTTCTTGGATATTCTTTGTCACAAAGTGCTTATTTGTGCTTTGATCCGTCATGCTCCAAAATTTTTGTCTCTCGTCATGTCCAATTTATCGAGTCTGTGTTCCCTTACAAGTCACTAGGTGTCTCACTAGAACGTCCAACTTCCAACACCATAGACATTTGGGTTCCGCCGGTTGTAGTTATGTCGAATGCTTGTCCGTTGGCTCCATCTTTATCCTCTGATGTGCACTCTCAAGAAATGTCATCGTGTGAAGCTCCCTCCTCCACGTTACATGCTGCAAGTCTCATGCCAACAGTCCCCACTGTCATCACTGTCACGGCACCAGGTCATCCTTATCTGCCTGCTGCTGTTGACGCTTCGGGATCAACTGGTCCTTCCTTATCGCCTGCCAGTGCAGCCTGTGAATCAATTTCTTCCCCTACTGATGTTGATTCTGCTGCAACGGTGCCTACACAACAACCGTCTAACATCAACGCAACCTCTCTACCATCAATCCGACATCACATGACCACTCGAGCAATGAATAATATTCATAAGCCACTTCAGAAGTTGAACCTCCACACACAACTGCAGCCATCATCAGATTTCGAACCAACTACAGTGACACAGGCACTTAAGGATCCGAATTGGCGTAGGGCCATGTCAGAAGAGTGCAATGCACTTGTTCATAATGGTACCTGAGAGCTAGTTCCACCAGACACAGCATTTAACATTGTAGGTTGCAAATGGATTTTTCGGATCAAACGAAAATCAATGGCTCAATTGACAGATTTAAGGCACGTCTGGTTGCGAAGGGAGGCAATCAAAGACCCAGAGTTGACTATTTTGAGACATTTAGTCCAGTAATCAAACCCACCTTAGTGCGACTTGTTCTCAGTATTGTTATCAGTCATGGCTGGTGTCTTCGTCGATTGGACATTAATAATGCTTTCCTACAGGGTCGACTCACTGAGACTATTTTTATGGCGCAACCTCTAGGCTTCATTGATTCCGATCACCCTACACATGTGTGTAAGCTCAAGAAAGCCATCTATGGCCTCAAGCAAGCACCGCGAGCTTGGTACCATGAGCTGCGTCAATTCTTACTCACAGCTAGTTTCAAGAATTCATATGCGGACACCTCTCTTTTTGTGCTCAGCTCCGGTGGTAATCTACTCTATGTTCTTATTTATGTTGATGATATCATTCTTACAGGGAACAACTCTGCTCATGTTGATTGGTTTGTTGATACTCTTGCTCAACGATTCTCCCTGAAAGATCTTGGTCATCTTTCCTACTTTCTTGGTGTTGAGGTAGTTCCACACAAACATGGTGTTCTACTGTCGCAGTGACGTTACATATTGGACTTACTAGCTCGCACCAACATGTCTGGAGCCAAACTGGTACAGACTCCCTTGCCTACAAGTCCACCAATCACTCTACACTCTGGCTCGCCTCTTAGTGATCCAACTGCCTATCGAACTGCTGTGGCAGCCTTCAGTACTTGTCCCTTACGTGTCTAGACATCTCATTTGTTGTCAACAAGTTATCGCAGTATATGCATCAACCTACTTTCGATTATTGGGATCTTGTCAAACGTCTTCTTCGTTATTTATGTGGTACATTGGATGAGGGTGTTGTTATCTATCGTGACACCCTGGTTTCTCTTCACACCTTCTACGATGCAGACTGGGCTCTGAACAAAGATGATTACTCGTTTACGAGTGCTTACATTGTGTATCTTAGGAGAAATCCTATATCTTGGAGCTCGAAGAAGCAAAACACCATTGCTCGCTCATCCACAGAGGTGGAATATCGGTCGGTTGCAGCCACAGCTGCTGAGCTAAATTGGGTGTGCTTTCTCCTCTCCGATCTTGGTCTTCCGTTATCTACAGCTTCTGTCATCTATTGTGATAATGTGGGTGCTACTCAGTTATGTTCCAATCCAATTTTCCACTCACAGATAAAGCATGTCGCAATCGATTTTCATTTTATCCGTGATCAGGTTCAATCTGGTAGTTTGCGTGTGGCTCATGTCTCCTCCAAGGACCAGCTTGCAGATGCTCTCACTAAGCCCTTGTCTCGTCCCCTATTTCAGGCCCTTAAAGACAAGATTGGCCACTCCTGTCAGTGGCCTATCTTGAGGGGCATATTGGATATAATGTTCTGTTAATATTATTTATGCTGTATATTTGAATTTTGAATTTAATTGTATAGTTATCTTAGAAAGTATTTCATTATTAGGAGTCTCTGATACTCAGGACTCAACACTGCTGTATTATATATTCAAATGACTATCAATGAAAAGTGTGTGAGAAAATTCTACACCAAAATCTATCTCTGTTTACAATGAGTTGGTAGGTGAAACAATAGAGGTATGAATCTTGTGGGAACTGTTATCCTAGCTTCAAGAAATTCAACACTCTAGATAGATAGCCAACCTATGTAATTATTTTAGTCTTGTCTTAGTGGAATCTTTAGTTTTCGATCTTAATCCTAACTGACGAAAAAATTGAGTACTACAAACTGGTTCATTTTTTTTTTTTTTTTTGTAATTTGTGGTTATTGTTGTTAATAACAAAAGGTTGATGAAGAAGAAGAAGAAGAAGAAGGACGGTTGATGAAGATTTTTTATTTTTTATTTTTGAAAAAATGAGTTGTTAATTATTTTCTTATATTAAAATACAAATTTTAAGGAATTTTTCTTTATTTTTGTTTATAATTTGTAATTATATATTAATTTTATTTTATTATATATATATATTCTATTATATTTATTTTGTGTTGACACGTGACATGTCATTGTTTAAAGACAAAAATATCATCTGAACCGTTAAATTTGACTAATGATTGACTAATTGAGGGACTAAATTGATGGATTTTGGAAAACATAGGGACCACGGGAGCTAAAAATGGAAAGAGAGTTAAAAAGGTTATAATTCGCAAAAACATAGGAACCAAAATAATAATACCCTCAGAAATAATTCAGACCATTGATTTTTTATATCAAACACGTGGAAATAGATTATGGAGGTGATGACAATTAAGGTGAGGAGAGGATCCAGATCCCTCACCTATACCATGAGGTTGTGGATTCAAGTTCTCCTCTAAAAATAAACCAGAATTTATGTAATACATCAAAAGAAAAAAATGATCTCTCAATCATTCAAAATATCATCCATATTTCTTTGAATTATTTCCTTTCAACTCAGGCATGTTGAGAAGAGATTAACTGATTAGATGTTGCACCCATTAATAGTGTATTGTGCAAATACATTATTTGGTTGAATCCCGCAGATAGAATAATCATTATATCACTTGTACTTGTGGGAGGTTTCGACTATCGTCAAAATGCGATTACGTGCCTCTAAACCATGGATATCATTAACATACCCTATTTTTGACCATATTTTAAGTGCAATTATATTCGTTTATTTGTTTACTTATTTACGACATGTTTTAGTTTATCCTTCAAGACAGTTTGCCATTTCATTCACTTGGCTTGTATGGCATGGCTTGGTAAAATAATTGCAGTCTGATCACGTCATTCTCATTGGTTTAAAAACTTAGAAGTAACCTCTTTTACCCTTCGTGATTGTTTGGGTAGACTGTCGTAGAGTATACTTACTATCTAGTAATATATTTGAGGGAAAATAATTAGAACCGGGAAAACTCGTTATTTTATTATTGAAAAATTAAGAATATGTATTTTTTCAACAATTAAAAAGGCAAAGACAATAATTATAGGTAGCAGGGCCAACTGGGTTATAACAAAATCCACGTCCTTCATGTCCAGCAAACTTAGCAGCACAATTTTGACTACAACATTCATCACCACACTTAACACTGCATGGTCCGATACCGGAATTGCATATTTTAGGTATCCCAGGGCTGCATTCGAAGAATCAGTTACACTTTGCAGCGGGGCCGGCAGGGACATCACAGGACCCTTTGCCTTCAGGTCCTCAGGATGCTTTTATGTGCATTTTGTGTTGCAAGTATCGTCGCATTGACCTAACTCTTCCGAGCATATGTTCCCCTTCACCCTACACAATAATGTGCCTGCAGTTCATGATCAATTTTAATTCCACCACATAAATAATAATAATAATAAACATTAAACATGTTAATTGTAGTGGAAATTGTGAGAAATGTCACATTTTTTAAGATGCGTTACACCCATGTCACTGCTTTAATAAGTTATGTTTAAAATGACCTATTATGGTGAACTACCAAAATTGCCCTAAAATATTTATTTTTTTAATCTCGTTGTACTTCCATCTCCACACTTGAAACATTGAACTCAGTAACTCCTCTCTCTCTTGAACTCTCTCTCTACAATAAACTTGTCAGAAAATAAACTCCTCGACGTTAGTCAGCACAACAAGGTAATATATTTCTGAAATACTTCTTTTTTATCTTGTATTTCTGAGTCTTGTAACACTTTATTCTTTCCTTTTGTAAACATGAAGCTGGTCTTGTGAAGTTTGAATATGTGAATTTTGAATCTCCGAGCCTTGTAACCTTTGTCCGTGCCTTTGTAAACACTGCCCGATCCTTTGTCCGAGCATTTTAGTAAAGTCTATGAGCCTTAATATAAAGTCTCTGAGCCTTGTATAAACTGTCCGAGCCTTTTAATATAGTATCCGAGCCTTTTAATAAAGTCTATGAGCCTTTTTAAAGTTGTGTCTGAGCCTTTCTCCGAGCCTTGTGTAAACTGTCCGAGCCTTTTAATGAAGTCTCCGAGGCTTTTTGAAGTTGTGTCCGAGCCTTTCTCTGAGGCTTGAGTAAACTATCTGAGCCTTTTAATAAAGTCTCAGAGCATTTTCCATAGGCTTTATGTTTGACAATGACACTATGCCCGTGCCTTTGACATAAGTTTCCGAGCCTTTTACAAAAGTCTCCGAGACTTTTAAATATCTCTCCGAGACTTTTGGTGAAGTGTCTGAGCCTTTTGGTGAAGTGCCCGAGACTTTTAAAATAGTCTCCGAGCCTTTTAAATACCTGACCCGAGCCTTTTGTATAAACTTTTTCCTGAGACTATTGTTAACATCTTATTCAAACATCTGTGAAAATATTAAAATAATTTATTTTAGTAATGGTTTGTGATGATAAATTGTACATGAGAATGAATCGGGTGAGATTAGTAATATCTTACAGCGGTCGATGAGAGCTGTTACCCTAGGGAAGTCAAAGGTTTGTTGGATCCAATAACCAAGGAATGTATGTGTCAATGAATATGACTTGCGAAGAATTGGTGTCGAACGTGCATACCGTTATGAAGTATGATATAAACAAATACAGTGTTGCTCTACAGTCAATATCAATAGTTCCTGGCAATACACGTCGCACATTTATAAGAAATGACGATGATGTTCAGTTTATGCTAGGGGAAGATCGGGTGATCCCTCAAATATGTGTTAATCTAACTGAGAGGGCAGCTGGAGATGTGGTAGGGAATGATATTCCTTCTCGTGAAAATACCCAACAATTTGGATCTGCTAGCAGTAGCAACCAAGTGTTCACACAAAGGAGTGCAACCGAAGGTCAGGAAAACATGTGTGATGTCCCACCAGCAGCGGCCGACCATGCAGATGTAGTTAAACCTTAATTAGGCGATGTGTTTGGCTGTCGAATTGAGATGAATGATGGGCAGTACAATGCATAATACAATGAGATGTACAATGACATGTACAATGAGCAGAACACTGAACTGAACCTTAGGCCGAACCAGGAGGTGGATAATGAGGTAAATATTGATCCGGTAGATCATGTAGAGAACACTGATGAAGAGCCTGTCCAAATTCAAGGAAGTGGAAGACGTGTACAAGGAGTTAGTTGTACTGCAGCAGATATGCATGGGACTTCCGAGGTCTGGCATAATGTATCTGCATATGATTCTGATAATACCACAACGTGGGTTATTCCAGGAGCAGATTCATACTCGTTTGGTATTGGTAGAAGCAGCACCTTGATAGCAGAAGAACCTACAAGCATGATTTATAAAGGTCAATTCTTTCCGACTAAAAAGGATTTGAAGAGACTATTTGGCCTTTTTGCAATGCAGCAGAACTTCGAATGGAAGGTGAAAAGGTCCAATAAGACAACGTTACATCTGGTTTGTTTGATTGACAATTGTACGTGGAAATTAAGAGCGGTGAGGAGAGATGAAGGGATGTACTTCCAAGTAAGAAGTTTTATCAACGAACACAGTTGTCCCTTGGAGGAGATTCACCGTCGCCATCGACAAGCTAGTGTAGTCATAATTGGAGAAGTCGTTGCACCTAGACTTCAACAACAAGATGGTCGTCTCATGCGTCCCAAGGACATGATCGCCGATATGAAAACAATGTATAACATCCAAATCATGTAAAGTAAGGTACATCGCACTGCATTATGCATTGTCACTGACCTATGGAACGCATGAAGAAACCTTCCAACTACTGCCATCTTTGGTTACGTGCTGGAACAACAAAATCCTAGCACAATCACTGATTTACAATGCGCAGACGATGGTAAATTTCTGTACTTTTTCATGTCGTTAGGGGCCTCACTTAGAGGTTTCCACAAGTGCATACGTCTTGTTATTGCAGTTGATGGTACCCATTTGAAGGGAAGATTCAGGGGTATAATGTTTGTTGCAACTGCACCAGATGGAAATGAACAGGTGTGTCCAATTGTTTCTGGGTACGGTGACTCAGAAAAAACCCTTTCATAGGAATGGTTTTTGGATTGCTTGAAGGGTTCCCTTGGTCATATAGATTATATGGTTTTCATTTTTGATTGACATGCAAGCATTGAAGCAGGGATTTCTAAAGTGTTCCCTTATGCAACCCATACCATATGTTGATGGCACTTTGCTGACAATGTTAAGAAGCGATTTCATCAGAAAGGATGTTGCCGCCATAATGGACGAATCAGCTATAGCGTACACGGAATTCAAATGTAATCGGTACATGTGCGAGTTACGTAACCTGTACAAGAATGCATTCGATTATGTTGAAGCTGCCGGTCCATACAAATGGTCTCGTGTACACTGTCCCTAATAAAGGTACAAGGTAATGACAACAAATGTTGCAGCGTGCATAAACTCATGCCTGAAATTCTCACGGCAACTCTCTATGTTAACATTGGCAAAGTTCATTAGGAATATGTTACAGCGCTGGTTTCACGATCGCCATCGAGCTGCATAGTCCATGTGTCATCAGTTGACCGACGCATAACATCTTGTGATGCTGAAACTTGTCGAGAAGTGCGGCTATATGACCATCAATTCAGTTGACTGGAACATATTCTTCGTAAAACTGTCTGAAAAGTAGTGGACTGTTGACTTAGCCCGAAAACTTGCGCATGCAATAAATTCCAAATGGACCATTTTCCTGTGTTCTCATGCACTCGTAGCGGCAAGATACATTAAAAGTTTACAGTCATACACTATATTAACCAAATGTGAATGTCACTGTTTTCATTGTCCTTGCAGGGAGTGAAACTTGGATTTCACATCTCTGTGTGCGGACTACTGTAAGAGACAGACACTTATTGATGCATACTCAGTTCCTATTATGCATGTTGGCCATCCTTCTTCATGGGTAGTGCCATTCGACATCGCTGTGTGGGTGGTTTTAAATCCAAAGACCAAGATACAATCAGGTCACCCGATGGCGGGTCGACATGCATAGTCTTCGGAGAGGACAACCACTCAATCGTGTAGAAGATGTGGACAATCGGGTCATAATAGCAGGAGGTGTTCTAATCCGCCTTTGATTAATGAAGGTTCGATCAGAATTGTTCCCGAAGAATACCGTCGCAAATGTAGCATATGTCATTCAGTTGGACATAACAATATAAGTGCCCTCACAAGGACTCTACCGTGGAATGAATAGAGGTGTTGATATTATTGATGTAATTTGTATTATTTTGAATTTAATGACTTGTTCATTTAAATCGTGTTGTTTACTTGTTCCTGTAATGTCATTACTTGTTCATTAAAATTATTTGCAAGGTATGAAAAAATTCTTTAACTCAGTAATAAAAAAATGCAAAATTTCATTACTTAAATGTTATGTACATGAACTAGTAAATAAAATATGGCTTGGAGTTACAAAAAACCTCCACAGCCATCTTCTCCTGGATGGCGCCCATGTCGTCTTCCTTCTAGTTGAACTCTGTCATGTTCGCCAAGAGGTGCTCTGCCAATCTCAATATATGGGTACCACAGTTACCCCTGCAATTCACCATATGAAGAACCGTTAGGATGGAATGTTATTACAACCAAACATGATATAATATAATATTGAAACAGTCATACCCTGTGATTTGTTGGGCACACATGATGTAGACACGATGCTCATCCGAAAGGGCTTATCCTCCAAGGCGTACGTCGTATCACACGTCCGCCTCTTAGCATGAAACTGGACACAATGCAACATCGACAGTAAAAACCACCTTAAGCTCGCGATCCGCTGTGACCTGATGTTGGAGGACACCTTCTTTCTGAACGGGTTTAACAGGTAGATCTTCCCCGATCTCAGGTCGACGCTGGTTAGGAGCTAATGCTACCGTCCAATGTTGCAAGGAATCAGAACCTGTAGGTTTTTCAGCAAAGTGTTATCAGTGTCTAATTTATGAAACAAATTTAAATTTAAACCATGTCAATTAAACACTAACCCAGTCAACTTTGTGCCATGGCCGGGTTCTTAACGGTATCAATCCATGCACCACCATAAGGTCATCATCGGACCACTGGTACTTCATCATAGACCAACCCTTAGGTGGTTTGCCCACGACCCCCAGTAGGCATAATTCTCCCCCATTGAATATGTAACAATGACTGTACATAGAAAATTAACTGAAACGTTAGGTAACAGATGTATGACAAACGTGAATGAACAAGCGAAAACTGTACAATATAAACATATACATAGAACTGTAAATCCAGTATGTTGATCCTCTGACCGTAGACATTGGGGTATGCTCGCTGACGCTTCCGCAGAATATTGCAGTACGCGTCAATATGCTGACAATTCCAACAAATTATATTGTTAGGATGGAACCGTTACTGAAACAAACTTATACAATTCCAATATGGTAGGAGGAACATACCGTATCCTCCAACTCTATGAAGTTGGTTTGAAACCGTAAGAACCAGGTCACACCAACTGGCTCATGTAGATTTACATCACATCTACATAATTGTTTAAGAAGTTAGATAACCAACTAGTTTTACGTAGGTGTTTCATAAAACTAAATAAAGATTATACTTACAATTCCCATGTCGTGTTCCTCTTGTAGGTTTTGCAAGCCGCAAGCTGGTCACCATATACCAATTTATGGGGTCTGAATCTATGTTCTAATGACGGTGGCAGTGTCTTTGGCCTATTCGACCGACAGGGGTCAGTGTATGGGCTCAGCAGCTGCCAACATCGCTTGTGAACCCATTGATGATGCTGAACATAGGGCTGAGAGGATGAACTCTGTCCCTGGGAGATCGACTGCGATGAGAGGATGAACTATGTCCATTGGGATTGACTGGAGGAGTGGGATGAGAGGAGGAACTCTGCCCCCGGGGATGAACTGGAGGTGCGCAATGAGATGAGGACTTTGTCCCCAGGTATCGCCTGGAGGTGTGCGCGCTCGGATCTACCGGATGGGTGCGCTGTGATGGATGGACTTTGTCCTAGTCCTAGTGGGGTTTGTAGCGTTGGGATCGATCGTAGGGGCAAGCTGTGAGGAAGGACTTTGTCTCGATGGATCGCCTAGAGGGGTGCCCTCAGACGATGGGTGCGCTGCGATTGGATGAGGTCATTGCTGATCATGTCCGCTGTCCGGGTCTGACCCCTCATGATGACTAAAGTCTCGGTGATCGGAAGGTGGACCATCCCCATCTGGTGGACCATCCCTATGCTGTGGACTATCCATGTCCTGTGTTTGGGACTGCGACG
Organism: Dipteronia sinensis; assembly: GCA_033220585.1. Taxonomy (NCBI): domain Eukaryota; kingdom Viridiplantae; phylum Streptophyta; class Magnoliopsida; order Sapindales; family Sapindaceae; genus Dipteronia; species Dipteronia sinensis. Next base: position 13,789,881 of record CM065638.1, on the reverse strand, counting down.
TCGAACCCTAAAGCGCCCGGATCATGTCCACCAACTCATTATACTTCTGATCTCGGTCCACATTACTCCTTCAGAGATCCTTACATAAATCTCGGATGGCATCCATCACTTCACTGAGTTTATGTTCCTAGGGCTCCTGAAAGGATTTCAAAATTGTCAGAACTAAAACCGTTCACTTTATTGAAATTATATAATGCAATATAAATGTTTTTACGTACCTCTAGATGTCCTCCAATGCCTCCACGTGAATCACCTCCAGTTTTATCTGCGAGCATCTCAAATCGAACCCGCATATGCCTCACGGAAGTCCCACCGCCAGCCTCCGGCTCAGCACCCTCTGTATCACTGGTTCCAACAGTCATATGATCTATAGGATCTAGTACTGCAATGTCTACTCTATCGGCGGCAGTATACAGACTGCTTCCCTCATCTATGCCCTCATAGTACCGTTCAACCCTCTCAGCTGCCATCGGCACCAATGCAGTCCTCGCAAACATTTGAAATCGTAGTTAGACCATTGTAATTGTATACGTACTAATAAGTATAAACATTAAGACAATAGATACTTACCCTTGATGTGAAAATCTTTACCAGCTTGTCCAACCTTGGTCGGTTACTCAATTCCCATTTCAGAATATGGAGGGACAAGTCAATATCCCTGCGAGTCCCAAATTGGGTGCCATGCTCTGGGATAACCTCAAAAACAAACATCTGCGTAAAAAAAGTATGATAAGAATCCAATACATTTATTCCATAGGTCATATAAAAAAATTTAAAAGTTTTAGTACATATTGAAATTCTAAATTCTCACAAACAATGCGTGAGGTAGATCGTATATGTTGTACATCTCCTGAGTGTGTATGTCGACGCCCTTTGCTTGTTGTCTTCTCTTGAACCGCTCACATCGACCGTCTAATGCATGCTTAAACCTATAAATGGACTATTTATAAACGTGTGCACCCCACGGGAATGCATCAAAAGCGTCCAAGTCCTCGACTAGCCGGATCTGCCATACTGGAATTTTCTCTCTCTCGTTAAACCCCATCAATATCCAGTTCAGCATCTATAAGAGGCACAGCTTCACCGCATCGTACTATTACTCAAATATACAAATCCGCATAACAGCTCTCAGCTGTTCATATTTCACCTCCTCTCGACCACCAAAATACCGCTCATGTATCCCGTTATGTACCGTCTGATACCTCGTCATGTAAGGAATCACTCTGAACTTCAGTCCAGTGATTAGACAAGACTCAACCTTAAAGAACCGGACCGAATGATGACCTAACATAAATCTCATCTCATCCTCCGGCTCATCGTGATGCAACTCATGCATAAGCAGCTGATGGACTATTCCAGCCAAAAACTTCATATCCCGATGCATCCGAAGGAAATGATCGAAACAAGACTTCGTATACCGACGTTGTTCTTCGATCGCGAGATCTTCAGGTTCCGTGTTTAATGTGTCGTCGATATCTCGAAGGTCGTCGAAATGGTCATGCTGAGTTATTTTTCCCTCGTACCATTCACCCACTGGAGTTTTAAGAAAATCCTTTAGTTGATTCCTCATCTGCATTTGTCATAGAAATAAAGCATTAGTAAACTGTAAAAGGCTCGGCCAGTAAAGTAAAAGGCTCGGGCGTTTCATAAAAAAGCTCGGGGAGTTAAGTAAAAGGCTCGAGCATTATACGAAAAGGCTCGAGCTCTTCATTAAAAGGCTTAGGCACTATATACAAAGTCTCGGATATACCAAATGAACAAAACTGATTGTTCAAAAGGCTCGGACAACAAATGAAAAAGGCTCGGACATTACTCATAAAGGCTCGGATATAACTAACAAAGGCTCGAAAATCACAAAGTTCAAAAACGCTCGAGCCTTTCAATAAAAGTCTCAGAAACTGCTTCAAAAGGCTCGGAAACTATTTATAAAGGCTCAAGGATTCAAATTTCACAAAGTCTCGGACGGTGCATGAAAAAGGCTCGGACCGTGTTTCAAAAGACTCGACAGTGTTTCAAAAGGCTCGAAGATTCAAAGTTTCAAAAACTTAATGTTCATAACAAAAAAACTCGGACAATATTTCATAAAGGCTCGGAGCTTCAAAATTGACAAAACTAATTTTCTAACCAAAAAAGGTCGGACAACTATTTAAAAGGTTCAGAAAACGTTAAATAAGGCTTGGACACAGTGCTAAAAGTCTCGGGAACCCAAATCTTCATCACAAATTTTTCATAAATTCAAACCCTAACCAAAAAGCTCAGACAACTATTTAAAAGGCTCAGACAGTTTTAAATAAGGCTCGGAAACAGTGTTAAAAGTCTCGAAAACCCAGATCTTCATCGTCTTATACACAAATTTTCAAAAATTAAAACCAACCCTAACCTAATCCAGAACCATCCTAACAAATCAAACATAATCTACAACTCTAAACAACATCCAACATCCAACACACACATAAACTTACGAAGAACAAAAACGAAAACTATTTACCACTTTAAATTGCAATCTCGTCTGAAATGTCGACTTTAGGACTGCACTATCACCGCCGGTATCTTCGCCTGTCAAATTTTCAGGCCGATGCTTTTGCAGACGATGCGTTTTTCTCTCTGTACTGTTTCAATAGGTTTGAAAACGAAAGTGTCTTTTCAAGAGTATTTTTGTTTGGTCACCTAAATTGGAGTCTTTTAAACATGAATTTGTAATGTGGTGCTATTTGTACAAGACCCACCACAAATAGTGCTATTTATTTTTTGAACCCTTAATTGTATTGGTATTTTTTAAAGAAAAGTACATAAAATGAATAGAACTTTGCCATTTATAAAATGAATATATATATATATATATATATATATATGATAGTGAGAGCAGAACTTTGCCATCTTCAAAATTTTTACTTTTTCTTTTTAGAATGTATCCTATAGGTGTTGTGTAACAAGAAGTGAAATAAAATGGAAGGTAGTCCATACAGGCATACATAGTAAAAAAATAAGCCTTAAATAATAAATGATAGTTGGAATTTTCCATAAAAAGTTATAAAATAATAAAATTGCCTATGGAAAATTGTTAACACTAGTTTTGAGTAACTGACAAACTTTTACTAGTGCTGGCAAAATGGGTCGGGCTTCCGTGAGCCGCCCTGACCGGCCAGTTTTTTTCGCAGGGTCTAGGCCAGCCAGGCCCGCTAGCAAAACGGGTCAGGCCCAAACCCGTTTTGCTGGCGGCCCAGGCCGGGCCCCTATTTGGAAAATACCGGGCCAGGTCCGGTAAGGCCCGCAAAGCCTGCGGCCTAAAAAAATTTTGAATTTTTTTTTAAAATTTGATTTGAAGGGTAGCTTTTGTAATTATCCAAATGACCGTTGATGATCGTTAGGAGGGAAAACATATTCAAAACTTTTAAAAATTACATTTTTTTTTAATCTTTTACAATTTTTTCCAATTATACCCTTACCTAACTGTTTCCTATAAATACCCCATCACCCTCACCTCATTCTCTACATTTTCTCTACTTCCCTACTCTCTTATTCTCTCTATTCTCTACAATCTCCAACATCTCTCACTCACTCTTTCAACTATTTTGAAATTTATTTTATTTATTTAATATATTATTTATACACTATTATACTAATATACTATACACCATACATTATATAATATATATTTACATACCTCTCAGCTCCTACTCTCTAGTCTCTACATATTCTAAGGCTCTTACTCTAAGGTATTGTCTTGTTTTTTTTTTTTAATTAACTTTCATTTGTTATTTAATTATTAAGTATTTTTAATTGTATGTGTGCTTTTGTGACATTTAATCATTTAATTAATTATAATCTTAGGAAAATGAATCCTGAACCCTAACGACTATATGTCAGACGAGGAAATCAACCGATTATACGGTGACTTCCATATCGATACCGATCCCGATCCCCCTAGTACTACGGGTGCAGGATCTTCGTCCTCGGCACAAAATTGGAGTAAGAAGAGGAAGAAGAAGAAATCGATGGTGTGGGATTGCTTTGAAATCATAATGGTAAAGAATACAACTGGTATTGAAGTTGAGCATGCCCAATGTAAGTATTGTTAATCTGTACTCACTAATTCAGGTAAGGGAACTAGTCATCTCAAGAGACATAAAGATAAATGCATGGCTTCCCATGGGCAAGTCGATACAACTCGACAAACCCAACTGCAACGGAACCTAGATGGTTCTGTGAGTACATGGCAGTATGACCCCAACCGGGTCAGAGAGCAGGCGGTGTTGTGCTGCGCTGCAACTGACCATCCCATAGGTTTTCAAGATAACCCACATTTTCAATATTTTATTAATAATGCTTTTAACCCCCAATATGTCTCTGTTTCTAGTAGAGATGGCAGTATTTCCCGTGGGGCCGGGGCCCCGCCCTGATTGGGGCGAGTATGGGGAATAATATTCGGGGATGGGGACAAAGTCTTGTCCCAGAAAGTGAAGCGGGCCGGGGACGGGGGAAGCACTCCCCGCCCCGACTCCGCCCCGATATATATATTAATATTATATACATATATATATATATATATTTATAATATAATATATAATATTTATATTTTTAAATTATTTAATATTAATTGTTTAAACACAAATAGTTTTTTTTTTAACTAAAAAAAATTATTTATTTCCCCACTATGTTTACGTATGTTTAGATTCTAAATTTTGAAAGTTGGTTGTTTTATGGAATCTTTAATGGGGAATGGGACAGGTATGGGAAAGGCACATCCAACAGGGAATCCCTGACCCTCGCCCCGCTTCTCTTAATGCGGGGATAGGGACGGGGATGGGAACGGTTTTGAGGAGCGGGGATGGGGATGGAAAAGCATTCCCCGACCCCGACCCGCCCCGTTGCCATCTATAGTTTCTAGAAACACAACTATGAGCGATTTGATTAGTACTTTTCAAAAACGTAGGACTGAATTAATTTATTAATTGCAAAACATTTCTTTTTCAATTGCATTAACGTCCGACATCTGGAGCGGACGTTCAAAACAAGATTATTTATGTGTCACTGGACACTATGTAGACACTGAATGGATTTTACAAAAAAAGCTCCTTGGTTTTCGTGTCATGGATTATTCACACACTGCACAAAATATTCATGATGCTATTATGTCCGTTATATAAGATTATGGCATTCAAAACCTCATCTTGTCAATTACTTTGGATAATGCATCTGCTAACTCCAAAGCTATAGAACTTTTCATTAATTCTAGAATCCCTAATACTGCGGGAAAATTTTTCCACGCCCGTTGTGCATGTCACATTATAAACTTGATTGTAAAATCAGGTTTAAAGCAGGTGGAAAGTCGAATCGACAATATTAGGGGGGCTTTGGGTTGGATTATGGCATCTAACCAGAGAATTGCTGAGTTTGCCAGATATTGTACAACAAAGGACATAATACCCAGTAAATTCCAAATAGATATGCCGGTAAGGTGGAACTCAACATATTTAATGTTGAAATCTGCTTTACCATATGCTGAATTGATTACTAGATTTTATAACGTGAACACCGCCAACGACACTGGACATGAAAACCTCACAGATGGTGATTGGTATGTGGCCACTGTTTTTGTTGAATATTTAAAAGTTTTTTATGATTTTACCGTAGAACTTTCCGGGGTTTATTACCCCACATATCCTCTTGCAATTCTTAAACTTTATGACATGGCTGATGTACTTAGACAATATAGTGAAAATGTGATGGTAGTTTCCGTTGTTGTTGCTATGCAAAAAAAAATTTTTGAAAAATATTGGGGGAAAATTTCTCTTTTGTATGCCCTTAGTATTATTGTAGATCCTAAGGTTCAGATTTAATGCTTTAGAAGTTTTTTCCAAAGAATTGGGTGAGGCTCTGGGTTTAAGTGAAACGGATGTTGCTGAACATCTTAGTACACTGAAATCCCAAATGTTCGAGATTTTTTCTATTTATGAGAACAGGTACAGCCACGGAATAGCGGAACCGGCGCCTCCTCAGCAACAATCCCAACAACAATCGAAGCACATGAGGATTTTTTTTAACAAGGCCACTGTAGGAAAAAACACGCAGCGGAAGCAAAAAACTTGGTTTGTATATTTCAAAATTTTTCTTTTAAAAGAAAGAACCTTAACCCTTGATTAATCAACATATAATAAAAGTATCGTACCTTTTTCACGTGACGATTGATATTGCGTCGATTTGAATCCGCTTGATTCGAATTGAATCCGCAAGATTTGGGTTAGTATTTGAATTCGAATTGAAAGTAATATAGTATTTGATATTTATCATATTACCAACAATAATATGACTTTAGGAGACCATCTCCTACTAGGAAAAAGATTTTGACTTTTAATTAAATAAATAAATAATTAATTAATTAATTTTCATTTAATTAAATAATAAAATAAAAACAATATATAAGACTAATCATTGCTGCCCAAGCCAATATATAAGGGCCAATATTGTTTTTTCTATTTTATTAAATCCATTGGACCTTAATAAAAAAGTCCACATGTGAACTAGACTCATTCTTACTAAAATAAACAAGTTCACATGCTTTAATACAATTCTAGATGGACCCATAAATTGGTCCGGTAGAATATATCAAGTGATCCATGCAAGTTCGTGTGAATTGGGGATCTTGGCAGACTATCTAAATTTAAGCTCCAATAGATATAACCTAATCACAATCAACAAATGATTCACTTAGGTTCGATCTATTAATTTTAGTTCATTCAACTAAAGAACTAAAATTGAACTCTTAAATAAAGATAGAATAAGTTATTATTGCTCATTCTTACCCTAGACAATCTTAATGGAGATAGTGTATCTTCGTGAAGAATATTAGTAATCGTCAAGAGCTCATAGACCATCTATAGCTCTCCAAGTTACCATATTTACCCATATGACCACATTTTGAACTTGGATATTTTGACTTGTCCAGAAGCCATTTTTCAATAGAGACTATTGAAAACTTAACGTTAAGATTTAATATCCAATACCTCAAAACATCCATATGATGATATTCTACTCTCATTTAATAAATGGAGCCACGATGTCCATATCTATAAATGAAGTCCTCTATCGATTAACAAATGAATACCACCAAACTATCGATGATAGACTATGTTATATAATCGTACTCATTGATAGCTCAAATGATAACACTTGCAACCATAAGTCCATCATTTATCTCAGGATTGAGATAGACTCTCCGATTGTCTTCAATTGAAGACTTTTATCCATTGACGATTCTGGATAAAGTATTTCACTATGATCATATTCAATGCACCCAGTGCACTAGATTCTTTTGCCCAAAGACACCACACTTTGATGATTTTAGACTCATCATAACACATTTGATCCCACTCAAATGGTAACAAAAGAATCTATAACTTTAACAAGATAAATGTTGGGATAAATGCGCCCAACATTTATCTTAAGTTGTGAATATTATTCAAGACTAACTAAAAAATTGTGTCTACCTCATACATATCCAGATGTACGAACAATTCTTTATCTCTCATAGTCTTTTGACAATTAGAATAATTAAACTATAAATGATATAAGATTTGTTAAACTAGAAATCACTTTATTAATATGAAAAGATTGTCAAATACTTCATTACACTCTTGCTATTGAGCATAATTCCAACAGCCTCAACTTCTCACGCTTCAGGTCCAGGAAGTTCGAGTCAAAGTCAAAGTCAAGGTCAACGACAACACGTGGAGCTGAACAGATATCTGACTACGGAGTATTCCATCACAGGAGAACAATGACTTCACAACCAATGATCTACTGAAATGGTGGTGCGGCAAGAGAAACAGCTTCCACATTCTATCGAGATTAGCATGTGACGTCCTTGTTATCCCGGTTTCAACAGTTTCATCGGAGCAGGTGTTCAGTACGGCCGGACGGATACTAGAAGAAAGAAGATGTTTATCGGCCCATGATGCGGTGGAAGCTTTGACATGCTTTAAGAATTGGCAAAATGCAAGATTCAGACGACAACATCAACCGGAAACCGAAGAACTCATGGATGACTTCTCCAACATGACCATCGAAGAGAGTTCCGGTAGCAACCAGCCGACGAGCTGATGTAATTGTAAATACTTAATTTTTTTTTTTCACGATTGCACTCTTTTTCCCTTACCAAGGTTTTATCCCATTGGGTTTTTCTTGATAAGGTTTTTAACGAGGCAATCATGATTTGTAATTTATACATTTCAGTATCTCACCACAAATTTAATACGAAATTACAAAAATATTATTCAATCAAAACCAATTAAGTGTTGTATGAAATGAATAATATTATATTTCATATTAAAATTATTACATTAATTACTCAAAATTATTACAATGTATAAATAATAATATTATATTAAAAAAATTCGAAGCTCGACGGGCCTTTAACGGGTCGGCCAGTTACAGGCCGGGCCTGGCCTGTCCCTACACGGGCGTTGGACCCAAACCGGGCTCTCCTTTTGGTCTAACAGCCCGACCCGTTTTCCATAACGGTATGGGCCTGGCCTGACCCGTTTAATAGACTAGCCTAATGGGCCGGACCGGCCCAATTTGCCACCACTAACTTTTACTATACATATTCAAAACTACAATTGAGCGGTAACTGACTTGATATATTTAGAGGGGCAGCATTGGTAGTCCATCTTTTTATCACCTAATATAAAATATTTTATTAAAATTCAACGTTATGTAGGTAGAGGTGGCCACGGTTCGGTTTCGGGGCGGTTTCGGTTTCGAAACCGCCGGTTTCGGTTCCGTGGCCACCCAAACCGTAACCGTAACCGAGAAAACCGGTTTGGTTTTCGGTTTCGGTTCCGCCGGTTTCGGTTTCGGTTTCGGTTTCGGTTTATTTCGGTTTCGGTTTCGGTTTATTTCGGTTTCGGTTTCGGTTTTATTTATTTTTTCCAAACAAAACCTAATTACAATAATTACTAAACGTAATTAAAATAATGGGAAAAATAATGTTCCAGAATTGTTTTTTGACAAATGAATAAAATTTAAAATATAATATGAAATTGAAACATTTGTAATAAAATGAAATTGAAACATTGTAATAAAATGAAACATTTGTAATAAAATGAAATTAATATAAAATATTCAATACAATTATATAAATATATAATATACAATTGAAGCATTTAGGTATTTAATAATGTTGAAAATAAAAGAAATTGACATTGATAAATTGATACAAAATTACAATTGCAGATGTATTAAAAAATAATTAAATGGATATTGAATTCAAATATACAATGTAACAAAGTTGAATTAAAAATAAAAAATTAAAAAATCGGCCTTGCACTTAATTTGACCTCAATTAAGTTGCCTACGTATCCTCCATAAATGTAGAGCAGTAGAGGAATCAAAGGCCACGTAGTTCTTTTACCTTTAATTAGATGTTCGGTGTTGAAGGTTGGAAGTTGGAATGGAATCTAATCGCTGCCTTCTGTTCCCGTGGTTTGGTCATCTTCGAAAAAATCATTCACTATCTCCGCCTCGATTTCTTGTTGTCTGTATTTTGCCTTTGTCCAATCATCAAGACACGCCTGAGCTTCAAGTGTCTGCGGACACATAACCGACCGTCTTGGTTCCAAAATATTTCCACCTGCACTAAATTCTTGTTCCACAGCTACGGTAGAAACCGGTGTTCCCAAAATTTGTTTGGCAATAATAGCCAAAATTGGGAAAATCTGTTCATGATCCTTCCACCAAACCTGGATACTAAATTCACTATCTTCTAAAAATTCATGAGATGTTTCTAAATACCGGTCAAGCTCAGAAATCGAGCCGGATGAGGATGAAGAAGATGTTCTTAATTTTTTGGCTCTTTGGGAAAACAATCGATCCCCTAAACCCTTTAATTTAAAAGTAGAGGAAGTACCAGTACTATCAGATGTCGGTTGATGTTGTGAAACCGGCATGTTCAAAGACGGACCATATATTTTAAGATATTCATCATATAATTCATAAAGCAAAGCCTTAATGGAATTACAATAACTAAGAACATCAACTTCTAAATCTAAACTTTTGTAATAATGAGTTAAATAATCTTGCAAACATTCTAATTTAAAACGTGGATCAAAACATGATGCAAGCAAATAAATATTTGGAATCTCCTTATAATACTGTAACCATTTTTTTTCATGGCAGCAACACATTCACTCAATTGAACATCGAGTTCACACTCACTGAATGCACCAGCAATATTAACACTTTGAATAAGAAATAAATGAGTAGTGGGATAGTAAATACCAGATAAAGCATTAGTAGCATCATTAAAAACACGTAACAATTCAAGAATTTTTATACATATATCCCAATGCTTCAATTGAAGAGAAATTGAAGGAACGTTATAAGTAATAAAAGAAACTAATAATTCCTTATATACAACACTTTCATTAAGCAACTTATAAGTAGAATTCCAACGAGTACTAATGTCCCGAGAAAATTTAATGGGACGCATACCATTTTGAGAGCAATATTTTAACCATAGTTTTTGGAGTTTGTTTTGCCTCCAGATATAGTTAATACTATCTCTAATTGGTTTAATATAAACAGAAAGAATTTGTAATCCAGCTTGAACACACAAATTTAAAATATGGCATGCACATCTTTGATGAAATAATTTACCCCCAAAATAGGGATTGCACAAATCCTGCAACATAGGAATAGATGCGGTATTGCTTGCAGCATTATCAAAACCGATCGCAAAAATTTTGTTTTGGATATGAAACTCTTCAAAAATAATTTTAAGGAGTCGAAAAATATTTTGAGCCGTGTGTGAGTCATCGAAAACACGAAATGCAATAATTCTTTTTTGCATGACCCAGTCATTATCCATATAATGACATGTCACACCCATATAATGGTGACTACCAAAATTATCGGTCCATATGTCGGCACATACGGAAACGCGACCTTCAAATTGATAAAAAAATGATTTCAATTTGTTTTTTTGTTTTTTGTAAATGGAAAACATTGTACGTGTGAGAGTGGATCTAGGAACACGTTGCATTGCAGGATTTAATGCATTTTGACAATAATTAACAAAACCTACTTTCTCACCAAAACTAAAAGGTAAATGTTCAACTGCAACCATTACTGCTAATTCTTCCTTGTTTTTTTCAGACGTATAATGAAATAGTTGATTAGTAGGGGTTCCGTACCTGGAGATTTGGGATTGGTTACTAGTCTTTACCAATTCAGAAGGGTGATTTTTCCTAATATGGTTCCAGTACGTGCCATATCCGAATGATTTGTTGGTCCTGTATATTTTGGAGCAGTAGTTGCACTTGATTTGGATCATCCCGTCATCTAACTGAATTTTCTTCATATGCAATTTGAAGAGATCGGACTTCATCGGCTTTTCTTCTTCACCTGCAACAAATTCATTTGAAGGGGGTTGGGGGGTAGATAGATTTTCATTACTATCAAGGTCATAGAGATTGGGGTCGGGTTCGTCGGAAATTATTAGAGGGGGATTAGGACTACGAGGGAGATCGGATCCAAATTGAGATTGAAGGAACTCGTGGTAAAGTCGGTCGTTATAACTGACATCATCACCTTGGTGTTCCAACAAATCTTGCAATGGACCCTTTCCCTTGTTCAAATTTCTTGAACCTTCTCCCCCACTTGCCATTGAATAATTAATTATAAATAATAATAGTAAAAAATATATATAGATATGTGAGGCACTCAAAATATTGTTGGAATAATAGTGGTAACACTAAGAAAAATAGATAATTGTAAATAAATAATAGATGATTGTAAAAAATAGAATATGTAAATAGATATTAATTTCTATAATAAATAAGAATTAAAGAAAATTGTAAATAGATGATTGTAAAAAATTGAAGAAAAAAATAGATATTAATTTTTATGAAAAATGAAAAATAAAGAAAATTGTATAATGTAGAGAGAATTGAGAATTTGAGATTGAGAGAGATTGAGAGAAGTTGAGAGTGGTGTGAAGAATATTGAAATGAGGGGGGTATTTATAGGATTATAGTGGAGGGGCGAATTTGCAATTTTAAGAAATTAAGGGGAAAAAATAATATATATATATATGGCCGTTGGCCATAGGCAAGACAACGGTCATCAGTTCAAATTTTATTTTTTTTTTTGAATTATGTGGTCCACGTGGCGATTTGTGATTCGTTAGAAATTTTTTTTTTTTTTTTATTACAAACGGTCGAAACCGCCGGACGGTTAAACCGGCGGTTTAACCGTCGGTTAAACCGACGGTTAAACCGGTTTTCACCCAAAACCGACGGTTAAACCGTCGGTTTTGGCCGGTTTTCAACTTCCCGTAACCGTAACCGAACCGATTCGGAACCGGTTTCCAACCGGTTCCGTAACCGGCGGTTTCGGTTGCGGTTTCGGTTTCGGTTTTTCCCACCCGGTTTCGGTTTGGTGCCCGCGGTTTAACCGAACCGTGGGCACCTCTATATGTAGGTCGTGTTTGCTCTCTACATAGCACTAGATAATTACTATATATGACCAAAATTTCATAAACAATTATAGTAAAATTCCATGATTACTGCAAATTTCATCAAAATTTATTCAGTTTTAAAATTTAACATAGGCGAATATCCTTCATTTGTTTCAAAATAATTTTTTATCTATTTTAATCAAACTTTATAAAATGGAAAATAAAAAATCACTCATTGACCATAAAAATACTAATTTTAACATTAAATCTGAAAGTTTATCAGATACAATCCTATAATATCTTGTCTGTTATTTGGCAATTAAGATTGCAATTTTTGGTATCTCTATGGAGAGAGTCTCGGCTGCCACACACACACGACTGATCTAATTGCATTAATTGTACTAATCATTAAAATTGAATCTTTTATTGAATTATCTTATAATTGTTAAATAAAGCAAGAATTATTTTGACATGTGTGTTGGTATGAATACATTGTTGGATGAGATTGGTAGATGAACATGTAGATGGATCATGGGTGTTGGATTCAGAACATGTTTTTGATCTGATGAAAGCGTTGGATCAGATCACTGATCTGAGTCTCTTGGGTTGATGGGTTTCACACCCAGACCCGTTTTCCTTCTCGGTCAACGCCACAGTCGATGGGTTTTTCACTCGAAACCCGTGCGATTTACGGTGAGGATGCAGATCGATGGTCGTCGATCACGATCTTGTCCAGATCGGGCAACCCAAGACCAGATCCACCGCCGGTTCCTTCGATCGGTGAAGATCGATCTCAGGTCATCGCTTCCGATCCGCGTCTGCGGGTCGTTCGCTTCTTGGCCGCCGAGCGTCGTCCTTCTGGTCAGGGCGTGGTGGCTGGAGCAGCGGCGACGAAGAACCAGGTCAGGCAGCCCTTTTAGAATTAGTAAAACATTGAGGTATTTATGTGTAATTGATCATGTGTTGGGGCAGATTTATAATTTCAGAAAGTAATTGGGCCAATTTAATATTTTGACAATATAGGGACCAATTTGAAATTTCCCAAGATCATGAGGCAATTTTAAAATTTTCCAAAATTTTCATGAGAATAATTGCAATTCATAAATAGTTATTATGATTTCGGATGATTATGTTTCACGTAGTGACTAATCATTGAGTATTCATAATAATTATTAGTTTGTTTAAAATTAATAATTGATAGAATTTTCTCGTGAATCGGATGACTACGTCTTCACGTAGTGAACTAGCCATTAAGATTTTGAGAAATTCGCTGGTTATCGATTATTAATGATTTTGATTCAATAATTGATAGAATTTTCTCGTAAATCAGATGATTATGTTTCACGTAATGACTAATCATTAAGATTTTGAGAAATTCGTCGGTTATCGATTATGGATGATGTTAAAATTAATAATCTATTTTGAATATTCTCGTGAATCGAGTGATTATGTTTTACGTAGTGACTAATCATTTCGATTTTGAGAATTTAGTTGGCTAACGGTTATTAAGTTGGTAAGTTTTAATAATTGACAGAATATACTCATGAATTGGATCATTATGCTTTCACGTAGTGACTAATAATTAAGATTTTGAGATATTCGTTGGTTATCAATTATTAAATTTGAACTGCAATGATGGAATTATATGCATGTGATGAGTGATGTTCTTCTCCGTATGAGGTTTATTATCTCGAGGTATTCACTTATACAATATGTTGTGAATGTTAGACACATGTGATGAGTGATATTCTTCTCTGTAGGAGGTTCATCATCTTGAGGTATTCATTTGTATAATGTGATATAAATGTTAGAAATTTTGGAAGTTGTCTTTAATATATTTCCATTGAATGAAAGTGCCCAACACTTATTGATGCCTACATATTCTATATGCTCACGGATAATATCTGGTCAACATGAATTTAAGAAGGTTATATATTTCTCATTATTTTGCATAAATTTTTAAAAAAAAGTTATGTATGACTGTGTTGGATTGATTAAGAGAAAATATATAAATTTATGTTGGGGTATAATGATATTGGATTCGCAGTTCTTGGTTTACAAATGTATAACCTATGAAATTATTATGGAATTGGATGGTTACGTTTCTACGTAGTAGACTAACCACTGAGATTTCATTATGATTTGTTTATTTCATTACGGTCATTAATTGATTAAATTAGAAATTATTATAAAGTTGGATGGTTATGTTTCTACGTAGTAGACTGACCATTAAGATTTTATAATGATCGTTTGTTAAACTTATATAATCAATTGTTTTTGGAATATTTATGGAGTTGGATAGCTATGTCTTCACGTAGTGAACTAGTCGTTAACATTCAACGATATTCGTTGGATTATCAATGATTAAGGTTGTAAACTACATTGAGGTAAAACTATACATGTGTTGATCATCTGCCTAATAGAGTCATCACTTGTGAAAGTTTTGTAAACATTGAAAAATAAAAAGTGATGTTCATCTCCCAAAGAGGTTAATCACTTGTAGGAAAGTTTTAACATGTGAGTTGTGGTCTTTGTCCTAAAGACAGATCATGATATTGTGTTAAATTTCCATGAAGGTTAAATCATTATTTATAATGATTATGGAAATCGGTGTGGGCATGAATATACTATGATTTAATTTTTTTTTTTAAACACCTATACTATTTCTAAATAAATGCCATTAAGATATTGGTTGATGGACATTTTTGATGGACTAGATGAGACGCTCCAATTTGTTTTCACCTTAACGAGGATTAAAGGATAAATAAAGTTTAGTGAACCCACTGTTGAAAGTTTTGTTAAAGTCTATTACCTTAGATTAAACTATTTTATGAAGTTATGTCTTTTGTTTGTCATTTTTATTAATGTGATAGGGTACAAACACCATAGGAAGTAGTCTAGAAATTTTAACAGTTTAACATAACAAGTCAAAGAAAATATTGAAGACATAAAATAATTTGCTATTGCAAGAAAAGGTACCCCTTGATTTATGTTTTGAAATATTTGATTGATTATCAATTAAGCACTTAGTGGGTTGTTTCTTGTGATACATTTTATATTATAAATTCTTCCCAGTGAACTCAATATTTATTAGGGACCAAGTAGTTTAGAGGTTTTATTAGAATTCAATTGAATTCATGGTAATATTTAGATTATCTTTAACCTCTAAAAGTTTTATTGGATGATATTTCCGATTTTGGTTCTGTAATGTATAGTACAATTTCCATAATATGACCAAGAATTTGAAATAATATCTTGAAGTTTATTCAAGATAATACATTGTTGCTTATGATTTTCACCTAGTATGTTATATGGTGATTTTTGTAAATAATAATCTTTATGGATCTTCGAACTCTTCTCGTATTTTAAATTCTACTTTTAGGTTTTAGCATTAGATTGATGATTGTTCTTGTAGTTTAGATATAATCATTATAATCACATTACCAAAAGTAGAATTGAGATAATTGATTTGTAGGGCATTTTGATTATTTTTAAATTCTCAGTTTTAAGTCTTTTGATTACTTATATTAAAAGTGATCTCATAAAATATAAGGATATGGCTGCAAATGTTAGAAACTATTTGGTAATAGTTCATAGAACTTGTTCTGTTTTATTTATGAGAACAATTGTATCTATACATTATACATTTTTAAGGGGAGAGAGCGATGTTGTAAAGAATGTATAATTTCAAAGACTTGCGTTTAAGGAAGAAATCTTGTGCTTGTGATATTTATATTGAATAAATGTCATGTTTGTTGAATTGCAATTTTAGATGTCATTGAAGTTTGGTTTTTTGTCTTAGTTGTCAGACAGTTGCAAACTAATTGGTTGAAAATGATTTTTCAAAGTAATAATATTTTCAGCTTAAATGTTGAAAGTTCTGTGATCAGATTTATAGCTTTAAGGTTTTACTTGAAAATTAGTATTAAGTTTGCATACTTTAAGACTTCATTGACATAGTTAATCAAGTTTTCAGACAATGGTAGTTGTAGCATTTTAAGACTTTGTTGAAAAATTTATTTTACCATTGGACATAACTGAGGGCGAGTGGGAGTAAGTTTATTTTCTATGTGGTCTATGTTGTCATTTGTATGACATTAAGAATTTTATCTCTAGTATTTCGAGGTGAAAAACTTGAACAAGTTTTTTTTTTTTTTTGTAATGCTATTGAGAAAATATATTAATAGAGCGCTTAAAGGATTAATATGATTATAAGTTTACTTGTTTGAGGTACCTATTGGTAAAAGTGATAAACTTACATAAGTTTTAATTCCTTAAGCAAATTGGAGCGTTCTCATAAGAAAATGTCATGTATGTATCTGCAAATGATATTTTAATGTATGCTTAGTATATATGTATTGATTCTATTATTACATTAGTAGACTTTGCAAATTTCAAACCAATGTGGCATATATCATTGGATAGTCATAAAAAAAGGGGAGGTTTCATAATATTTGTAGAGATTAATTGTTTTATCTCTAAAGAATTTTGATTGTGAAATCATATTTTGAGGTAGATTGTGATAATTTCATTGCATTTATTTTCTCTGAATGTGATAAGAGATGTCAGAGGTTTAATCATATGGATATTATGGTGGTTGGGAAGATTTAAGAGTTGCGAGTTTCTAATAACCACAAGTAAAATAACTCTTGATACACTAACCAAGATATTTGACTCCGGAGGCATTGTGGAGCATGTTATATCCTAAATTGGATGATTAATAGTTTTGATGTGTTTGGTTAGTGGGAGTTGGTTTTTATTAGATTAATTGCATTTATTCTATGCATATTTGTTTTGTATTCTCAAGAATGTATTGTATATGCATGTTAAGATGTTTGCCATATTTGTTATTGTGTGCACACGGATATTTGATTATTGCAGGAAATCTCAAGCTTTTAGCTTAAAGGGGCAGTTCACTCATAATGTATAAAGTTTCCACCGATGAGTGAACATTACTTAAGACAGAAGGATTTGTCCGTCTTAAGGAATGTTTAACTCATGGACAAAATGTTTAGCCAATGAGTGTAAGATGCTTAAGACATTAAATTTCTCGTCTTAAGATACTTCACTTGAATCGAAGGTGGACCTATATGGAAATAGCAATGACGATCACATTTGCATGTAATTTTCCATACCACACATACATACCATTTTACCCTGGTAGATAGAGCTAAGAGTATTTTGATTACATATGGTCTTATATCGATTAAATATGTAATGATCTTTGTAGTTGGATACTTAAGGTTCTATTGGACTAAAGGGAAGGAAGGTTTTACTCTTTTAAACATTCTTTGTGCCCACAAATAATTGTTTGTGAATTCGGAGTGTCATTTTCTAATATGAATTTTTAAATCTAAAATAATAATGTTTGTGTAGCTCAAGTGGGAGAATGTAAGATTTTTATTAAAATTGTGAGCAATATATGACATTATATTTTGAGTTTACAAAAAACCGAATTGATTGGAGTGTTTAAGTAAGAGAGAGTTGACCGGATAAAGCCCGTTATTAATGTAATCAATATTGTTGGTTTGGTTCACTTTAGCTACATTATTTATGTAGGATATGATATGTGATGGGCTATTGTATATGTGTGGGCCTGATAATCCTTTTGGGACTAGTCATCCTATTAGGGTTGTGAATCCTCTAAAGGTTAGGATTCAAGTAATTAACAATATATATAGGGGGTCTCTACTCTCTCTCATGTATCATACCATGTTCAGAATAAAGTAGAATCCCCATTAGGTGATCTGAAGTAAGGTGAGAAGAGGGTAGAAGACTCCATATTGTCATTTTCAAGTTATTGCGCTATTATGGATTCAGGATTAAGACTCTCTATAACTTGGATGGTTTGTGTTTCCAGTTACGCATCTATTCATACTTATGCGTATAATACGAGATTAATTATCTTTATATAATGCTTACAACATGGTTTAAACTGATTTGAAGATAATAATTGACAAGGATGATATATATGTTCTTAATGGAGACATTACATAAATATGCAATGATGATGAATACCTGAAGTTAATACAAGAAGGACGAGAAAATATGATGAAAAGAATTTCACCATCTTCAAAACTTTTTTTAATTAATTGTTTGAGTATATACATACGTGATTGTAGTACACCGGTATTTATAAGAAAATTAGAAGCGAACTGATATCAATAGTTCTTGGCAGTATTTTTGGAAGTTTCAAACATATCCTTGAGAGATCTCAGCTCATTGAAGCATAATATGCAAATTAGGTAATGTAGCCTGTAGGTAATAACAACTCATCATCCTATGATTAACTACATCATCTCATGATTTGTATGGTAATAACAATTCACTTGTCACATTATATAGGTTAAATTTTAAATTAATTATTTAGGTTGTACGATATTTACTCTAAGAAATTACGTACTCAACACCCAACTAACATGGGATTTGACTATTCACAAATGGAAATAATTTTTTTTGAAAAACTGACATTGATAACCTCCTCCTCCACCGTTAGTGTTGATCATTAAGTTTAATGGTTGAAGTGTTGAACGTGTTAAAAATGATAATTGACTTAAATACCACTATCACCACTACTATAATAAAATCAAATGTTTTTTTAAAATAATAAATTAAAAAATGTAATAAAGAAGATAGATCTCTACCGTCTATCTCAAAAGATGGAAAGATTGATGGTGGAGATAAAATAAAATTAAAAGTGATTTAATTGAAACAAATGAAAAGAAAAAAAAAATTAAGGGATGAAGCCTTTGAGATGTGGACAGTATTGGAATGAATTTCATTTTCAGGTTTTTTTTTAATTTTTTTTATCTCCACCTTCCATCTTTTTAGATGGACCGTGGAAATCCATTTATTATTATATTTTTTGAAATTTGTTTTAAATTTTCATTTTTGAACTCCATCATCCATCCTTGAGATGGATGATTGGATGGTGGAGATCCATCTCTTTATAATAAATTTTTTTTTCTTTTTACAAATTTTGTTTTTTAAGAAAATATTAAAAACTTGGATGAAAATAACAAAAATACCCTTCCAACTATTAAATTTAACCGGTCAATGCTAACGGTGGAAAAGGTCAATGTATTTTTTTCAAAAAGTTATTTTCATACGTGAATAGTGAAACCCTAGGTAGGTTGGGTGCGAAACAAAAGCATAAGATTTATAACAGCACCAAAACAAAAGCATTTCCAGTGTTTCTGTTTTCATTAAGTGGAAATAGCTATAAATAGTCAAAAATATTTTTATTAATCTCCAAAAAATATAAATATATATATATATATATATATATATATTATTGTCAACTTTAACCTCAACTGGTTCTGGTGTGTTTTTGTTGGGTGCATGGCTGGTGTTTGTTTTTTTAGCTGGCTGGGCCTTTGGGCGTCTGCTGTCGGCGGGCTTGTTTGGTTGCTCTTGCTTTGTTGGGCTTTCTTGGCTGCTATTGTGTTCTTTTTGTTTGGCCTTTTTGACAGGCATGTAACTTTATTTTTCAATAAATAAAAAATGTTGAGTTGACAAGAATAATAAATATTTTGAAATTAATTATTGATAAACTTAATATTTCATAAATATTTTTCGTTATGTTCACATAGACGTCTTTCATTATATTTAAAATGAGGGTACAAATGGAGTCTGCATAATTTCTTACTCTTCCAAGGAACAACAAGACTCACGAAACTTTCATTTTACAAACTGCACACAGCATTAGCGGTAACCGAATCAAATATCTTTCATTTTTTAACTCTTAAACTATACCAATATATACCCCAACCAAGCAAACACCGATTTCCAATTACATCTCCTTCTCCAACTATCGTCTAACTAAAATATATATATATATAATCATAAAAGCTAAATATAATCAAACATGGTTGTAAGCTACAAGAGCTCGTACACGGTGAAGCCCGCCGAGCCAACATGGACCGGCTCTCTTTCCCTTTCAGAATGGGACCAAATCGGCACCATAACTCACGTTCCCACTATATATTTCTATCAATCTTCCCAGAATTTGCTCATTGACACCGTTATCACAACCCTCAAAGACTCGCTTAGCCGTGCGTTGGTTCATTTTTATCCACTTGCCGGACGTTTAAGGTGGATAGGCCATGGTCGTCTTGAGATTGTGTGCAATGCTGCTGGTGTTCAGTTCATTGAGGCTGAGTCTCAAAGCAAACTAGACAGTTTTGGTGATTTCTCTCCGTCCCCGGAATATGATTTCCTTATTCCTAGTGTGGATTACACTATTCCAATTCAAGAATTACCATTATTGATAGTTCAAGTAACAAAATTTCAATGCGGTGGAATTAGCCTTGGTTTCACCATATCTCATGCCGTTGTTGACGGCCAAAGTGCGCTTCATTTTATATCGGAGTGGGCGAGAATCACTCGTGGGGAGGCGTTAGCGGTGTCTCCATTTATTGATCGTAAACTTTTGCGAGCTGGAGATCCACCTGTACTTTCACGTCCGATTCTTGATCATAAAGAATTCAATCACCCCCCGCTCTTGATTGGCCAAACAAACAACATTGAAGAGCGGAAGAAGAAGACCACTGTAGCTATGTTGAAGCTCACCAAATCCCAAGTTGACAAGCTCAAAAACATGGCTACTAATAAGAGTCTGAATACTGGCCGTCCTTATAGCCGTTATGAGACGATAGCCGGACATATATGGCGGTGCGCATGCAAAGCACGTGATCACAAGCCGGAGCAACCAACTGCCCTAGGTGTTTGTGTTGATTCACGTAACCGCTTGCAGCCGCCTTTGCCACCCGGTTACTTCGGCAACGCTACGCTTGATGTGATTGCAGTTAGCATCTCCAGCGAGCTGATTTCGAAGCCGTTAGGGTACGCGGCAAGTAAAATACGAAAGGCAATAATGACAGTGAATGATGAGTATGTGAGGTCTGGGATTGAGTTTTTGAAGAGTCAAGCAGACTTGACAAAGTTTCAAGATCTTCATGCCTTAGGAGGAGACGATGGTCCTTTTTATGGAAACCCTAATATCGGGGTAGTGAGTTGGTTGACTCTACCAATCTACGGTCTTGATTTTGGATGGGGAAGAGAAGTCTATATGGGTCCAGGAACTCATGATTTTGATGGGGATTCGTTGCTTTTGCCAAGTCATGATGATCATGAAGATGGATCCTTGGTTGTTGCTTTGTGTCTCCAAGTTTCACATATGGAGGCTTTCAAAAACCACTTCTATCAAGATATTATATAAATCTAATGATGTTGCTCAGCCTAATCAAGGAGTATGATCTGTTTGAGACTCGACAATGAAACAATTAGTGAAAAATAATTAAATAATTAATAACCAAGCAAATTAAAGAAGAATGCTTAACGCTTTGATGATTAGGTTTTGAGCTTATATTAATTTAATTTAGTATATTTCCATTTTCATCTATGCTTTAATTGTAAGAGGTTGCAGTGTTACATATATATATATATATATATATATATATATATATATATACATCTTTTACGGATAATAAAAGAGTGATTCGCCCTTATTAGACTAGTGTATGTATTTTTGGCTAAACTGCCATGGGTCAAGATTATACTATTGAGTTAATTTGGAAGGGAAAAATGACAACCTTACAGAGTATGCTATTGACAAAACTTGAGGCAGAGCAGGCTTGAGAACCCATGAGCACCTATCAATGGAACCAATTACGACAATTCAATAATTGAGCACATATAACAACGCATAACGAGATGCACGTTGTTATAATTATTTCATTAAACATTGTTGTTGGGATTTTTCGGTAGCATGACATGTCAATAAAGATATCGGATAATCCGGAATATATGGCAGACCACGTCATTAGAGAAGAATCACAGTCTCTAGTGATTAGCAAGTGGTCGGATGAACCGAATAGGCAAAATAGACCTGATCGGGTATAGTAAACTGATCGGATAAAATAAGCACAGTCGGGTAAAGTCAACCGGTCAACATTCGTCCAAGTCACAGTTGATGTTACTAGACGGGGTGGTCAAACTGAACCGATCGGCCAAGATAGGTCTAAACCCGATCGGATAGTAAAACCGATCGGGGAAAGAGGGCCTGGTCATACTGGGAAACGGTCGGCCAAGAGATATTCAGTCAAGACAGTAACATTAGTTCAACTACGATTCAATTACGAAGAAGAAGAATCTTACTCAAGCAAGAAATCTAGAACCACATTCTGATAAGGAAATATTATTATTTCCCATACGTATCAAAGAGTCCTCTACTCTTCTAGATGATTGCACACCAATCTAGAAATAAGTCCTAAACAGACTACTCAATTAGAAGTCCTACGAAGATTCTAATTTTATGCGCAGGATCTCTAAAACAGGAAAGGAGTTAAATACGACTTCAACAAGTAACAAGTTCTGATTAAATACTACCACATTTCCTTACTTGTACAACAAGGATTGGGGTTCTATGCACATATAAATATACTCATAATCTCATTGTGTAAAGGGAATGGAACGATCTTGGTATAAGGGGATCTATCGATCTCTGTATAAAAAAGCATAACAACTACTCGAGAGAAGGAGAGATTGTGTGTGTAATCATTCTATTCATAGTGGATTTCTTCTCGCCGCCACCGGCAACCGTGGATGTTTGCCCGCCTTGGGGTTTTACCACGTAAAACATGTGTTATGTTTTATTCATCTTTTATTTCTTACTTTTATACATTATCAATCACAAATACGAATAAATCGTATCGCATCCACGTGGATAAAGAGGCTTTGATTCTTCAAACCCTAGAGTGGTAAAAGCTTCGATCTGCCTACGTGTTAATGTTTGGCGGTTGACTTTTCAACGATCCAAAAATCACCGTAAACAAACATATATGGTAACACACATTATGAACGTTTCTATTGGATACTCTTTAGCAACAATTTATTTATGCATTGTTAAAAGAGGAAATAGGGGTATTTAGCG
Organism: Dipteronia sinensis; assembly: GCA_033220585.1. Lineage (NCBI taxonomy): Eukaryota > Viridiplantae > Streptophyta > Magnoliopsida > Sapindales > Sapindaceae > Dipteronia > Dipteronia sinensis. The sequence goes on along the minus strand of CM065638.1, from coordinate 13,766,491 downwards.
CTTTTTCAAATTTGACTTGGGCAACTAACACTGCTTTAATAACTCATGTTTTATTAGCACCAAAGTATGTAATGAGACTAAAATGCCCCAGCTTATTTTTTTTTTAACTTTCTCTCTTTCTTCCCGTTCTCTCTCTCTCTCTCTCTCTCTCTCTATCCTCTTTCGTCGGATCAAAGAACGGTGAGGGATGGTGAGATATTTCTGGAAAAATTTGGAATACGAAGAATCGTTTAGATGTGAACGATGTGAAGGCAATATTTCTGGCAAAAAAAAGTCTTTTGTTAGGGTTTATTTGCCAATTAGATTTTGTTGATTTTGAGATATTAATTTCGTTTTAGTTGATTTTGAGTTTTCAATTTAGTTTTTATTGTGAGGTTGTTGTCAATTTGATGTGAATAGTGAGTTTGTTGAATCTGAATGGGGGGGTTTTTTGAATCTTGAATTGGTGGGTTTGGGTTTAGGTTTGTCAAATCGGAGAAGATGAATAGTAGTTGAAGTTGAGATTTTTTTTTTAATTTTGAGACTTATTTGTTCTATTTCGAGACTTATTTTATGAATACCCGAGACTTATTAGACTTACTCGAGACTTAATTCATGAATATCCAAGACTTACTCACAAATTTTTGAGACTTATGCGTTTTCGAGAATTATTGGGGTAAATTCAAGACTTATTGGGGCGAAATACAAATTTTTTTTTTTGGTCTTTCTTCTTCCTCGTGATGGTAACAAACCTCCATCAATGGTGAAATTGACGATTCGACAACGCCGCCGGTTGACTCCGGTTATTCGAGACATAATTTATGAATACTTATTTGCTCCATTTCGAGACTTATTTATGAATACCCAAGACTTATTCATGCTATTCAAGACTTATCCATGCGTTTTGAGATTTATTCATGATTTTTCGAGACTTTATTCATGCTTTTTCGAGACTTATTCATGTGTCTTCTTCTTCATCGCGATGGAGGTCTATTCGACCTCCATCAATGATGACAGTGACGAGCCGACAAAAACGCCCGTTGACTCCGGAGACAGTCGGATCTGGAAGATCAGACGACGCCGAGTTCGTTGGCGCCATCGGTTTCGTCAGATTCGTGATAGATCGTCACAGATCTGACGATGAAGGTTCATGGTCAGGGTTTGTCTTCGTTTCTCTCTCCATACAGCTCGAAATTGAAAACAAACACTTCGGTTACAACGATTGACACTGGATGAACGTTTTCCCGGTGGTTTTGTCTGTCAACTCACCGGTCGGCGGCCACAACTCCATTGATGGAGCTCTGAGCTCCATCAATGGAGGTTTCTGAATAAAAAAAGAAAAAGAAAAAAAGAAAAGGACTGATAAGAGAAAAGAATAGAAGAGAGGGGGTATTTTTGTCCAAATCCCATCTTTAGTGTTATTAAAATGAGTGGTGCTATTGGCACACCCCCTACTGATCTATGCATGCCCCACTTTTTAAAATTTTGATTTAATTAAATAAAATTAAATGTTTTTATTAAATTTTTTGGTTTATTTCCAAAACTTCCCATTTTACTTATTTTTCAAACTTAATATATACCGTATATGATCTCTCATTTCTCTTATTTCTGTATCTATATACATCTCTCTCACCTCCATTGATTGATTTATTTTTTTTCTTCTTATTTCTTTTTTTTAGTTTTTTTTTTTCTTCTTATTTCATGATAGAAACGAAAAAAATAAAAAATAACAGGGTACTTTAACACAACGACAGCTTGATATCATTCTAAAGAAAAAAATAAACTTCAAACTTATTTCCAAAGAATGAATTGTTTTCATATGCTTACTATCATTATCAGACAATTCTTGTTTTATGTCATTCTCAGACAATTCTTGTTTTATGTCATTCTCATACAATTTTTCAAGATGTTTGATATCGTTCTTAGACAATTCTTCAATATTCTTGATATCGTTCTCAAACTTTTTCATAATATTTTAGATGTATGTAAGAAGCAGATTTTAGGGTTTAAGAGTTAAATTTTTTTTTTGAAGAAACAGATTACTGGTTTTTTTTTTAAAAAAAGGAATATGAGATTTTAATAGATTTACTTTGTAGAAGATTTCTTTATTAAATTGTATGTCTCTTTAAGTAATTTGATAAAGGAAAAAAAATAATATTATATAATTAAAAAAGTAGGACATAAATAAATCAGTAGGGGATATGCCAATAGTACCACTCATTAAAATAAGACTTATTAATGTGATACTATTTGTACAAATCTCACCTAAAAAAGTGTTTTTAAGTTTTTGACCATCGTTAAAAAGTTAAAAAGTCCAATACTTGAGACTAGATCCTGTGCTTTTCTTTTTCTGTTTTTTCAAGTTTTGTGATATTTAGTCTATTATTTCTTTTTTCAATTATATAACTAAAGGAACAATGAAGTGAGTAAATATAGAGATCCGAACTGTTACGATCTTTTTGTGAACCATTGATAGGATGTTTTGGATTTCCTACTGTGGAGAAGAGCTGATGTTAAAGGCATAGCATGGAGTCGTGCTAGATTTTTGGAGATGAAGATCCAGATTTAGAGATGAAGATCCAGATTGGATCTCTACTTTCCATCTTCCTAGATGGGCGGTGATCCAATCTGGATCTCCACCTCTTTTTTTTCTTTTTACATTTTATAAATTTTCATTAGTTTTCTCTTAAAAAGAAAATATTATCCATAGGTAAAATAGTCATTCAAAGGAATGCAAAACTAATCAACAAATGGTAGCCCATATTCAAAATTGAATTTATATTGCAAACATAATAGGTCATCAGTACAATATTAAAAGCAATTATGATTTAGATAAAAGAACAATCATAATCCCTTTACATATTTAGGCTCTGTCGTGTAAGCGTTTTTTTTTTACCGTTTTTCGAAATGAAAAATGAAAATGAAAACAATGTTTTTGGTTTCAGTTTCAAAATCCGAAAATGAGTCTGGTAGCATATACCGAAAGCTGTATTTTAAAAATAAAAACGGAAAAAACGCGTCTGGTAGATTATCCGAAAACTATCAAAAATTGAAATATCAGTTTTTACATTTTAGTTTAATATTATAACAATTATAAATTGATTGATTAAATAATTAACCAATATGATTTTTGCATTGTAATTTATAAATTAAATAAAAGTAACACTTCACCGATTATTTCAAAAAATACATATCAAAAAATCAATTAATCAAAACTAACTCTTAAATCATAAATAAGTATTTATTTGTTTTTTTTTTCAAAAAAAAAAGTTATATATTTATTCAAAAACAATTAAAAAAAAACGGTATCTCAGTCTTCATTTCAACGTCAATTTCTGAAACTCTTCTTCATCTTCAACATCAATTTATAACTTAAAAAGAAAAAAGGAATTTATAGCTTCAAAAAAATAAAAATAAAAACTTCATCTTTATCTTCCTCTTCATCTTCAACATCATCAGCTCCATCCATCAACTCCATCCTTATCTTCATCTTCACCTTCAATATAATCACCAATCCATCAATTTCTTCTAAACTTCGTCTTCATCACAACCGATCACCACAAAAACACAAATCAATTTCAAGAACAAAACCTAAATATAATTACAACGAAAAAAATTAGTCTTCCAGCGTTGAAACCCAAATCGGAGAAGAAGAAGAAGTCTTCCGGCGTTGAAGAGCAGATCGGCGGTGAAGAGAAGAAGAAGAAGACAACCAGTTCGACAGCAAAGAAGACCAGATCGGCGGTGAAGAGCAGATCGGAGGTCCACCGGCGTTGAGCCAGATCGGTGTCGCTCACCTCCTCCGGTGTCGGGTGCTCCAAGAAGAAGAAGAAGTCTGGATTGAAGTAGAAGAATATAAGTAGAAGAACAGTGACCAGGACAATCGTCCAAGAAGGAGAAAATTAAAAAAAAAAAGTGATTTTTTTTATATAAAAAAAATTAAAAAACAAAATGAAAAACAAAAACAAAAACGAAAAACAAGTTTTTTTTGTTTTTCAAATATTTCACTGTTAACACTAGTTTTGTTTTTCATTTTTTTTTTGAAAATAAAATGAAAAACGGTTAACGAAGGGGAATTCGAAATTGTTTTTGGAAAACAAAAACGAAAACGGACTGAAAAACAGCTGCAGGACGGGACCTTAGTTAGTCATATACCAAATTCATAACCCACCCTGGCCCGATTTAGTCAACCAGGAAAGTGTTTTTTTCAATTTAACAAGCATATATAGTACATATACACCGAAAGAGTTTTTTTCAATTTAACAAGTATACCTATACTCAAAACCAAATAAGAACAATCACTAAATACCAAATGTACTCATTGACAACATCCAACAATCAGTTCACCTTCTCCAACATCGAATTCAAGTTCGCAATGGCATCATCAAGTACTCCAAAGCTGCTTCGAGTTGCCTTCATGGTGACCAAAACTCCTCCATGGTACAACTTTAAGCACCATTATGGATCTGCAATCAGTACTATGAAACACTGGATTACAGCAGATGATGGATGAGAATAAAAGGTGAGAATAAAAGGTGAGAACAGAATCCAGTCCATGAAGTTATGGTTGTAGAATCGTGGTGGTGGTGGTGGTGGTTCAAAAAGAGGAGAACTAGAGAATGCCTCTCGAAGAAAAGTTGATGTCGGAGCAACAATTCTTGAAAATAAACTCGCCATCGAATTTGAAATCGCTGAAAAAAAACAAAATGGGTTTAAATTTGAAATTGTTTGGATATAATTAAAGGCGATCAGAAATTGAATTTCAAATCAAACGAACTTGAAAAAAGCTCTCTTTTTAAATTCAGACACAATGTAGGCACCCACCAAAAAAAAAGCCAAATGAATGCAAAACAAAGCAACAAATGATAAGCTCATGTTCAAAATTGAATTTATATTGCAAACATAACATCAGTACAATACTAAAAGAAATTATGATTCGGAAAAAAAAAACAATCATAATCCCTCTACACATTTAGTTAGTCATATACCAAATTCATAACCCACCTCGGCTCGATTCAGTCAACCCCGAAAGTGTTTCTTCAATTTAACAAGCATAGCACCTATACCCTAAAAGAGTTTTTTTTCAATTTATCAAGCATACTTATACCCAAAACTAAATAAGAACAATCACTAAAAACCAAATGTAACCATTGACAAAATCCATCAATCAGTTCACCTTCTCCAACGTCGAATTCATATTCGCAATGACATCTTCAAGTACTCCAAGACTGCTTTGAGTTGCCTTCATGGTGACCAAATATCTTCCATGGTACAACTTCAAACACCATATGAAGTTATAATCGGTACTGTGAAGCACTAGATTACAGCATATGATGGCTGAGAATAAAAGGTGAGAACAGAATCCAGTCCGGTGAAGTTGTGGCTACAGAATCGTGGTGGTGGTGGTGGTGGTAGTGGTCGTGGTGGTGGTTCAAGAAGAGGAGAACCAGAGAATGCCTCCCGGAGGAAAGTAGCTACCGGAGGAACAATTCTCGAAAGTATACTCAGCCATAGAATTTGAAATCGCTGAAAAAACAAAATGGGTTTGAATTTGAAATTTTTTGGGTATAGTTAAATGCAGTCGGAAATTGAATTTGAAATCAAAAGAATTTGAAAAAAAATGAATTCAAACACCCACCAAAACAAAAAGGCAAATGAATACAAAACAAAGCAACAAATGATAGCTCATGTTCAAAATTGAATTTATATTACAAACATAACATTAGTACAGTACTAAAAGCAATTATGATTCAGAAAAAAGCATTCATAATCCCTCAACACATTTAGTTAGTCATATACCAAATTCCTATAACAAATTCATCACCCACCCTGACCCGATTCAGTTAACCCTAAAAGAGTTTCATCAATTTAACAAGCATAATACTTATACCTTGAAAGAGTTTTTTCAATGTAACATGCATATATATACACAAAACCAAATAAGAATAATCACTAAATACCAAATGTAATTGTTGACAACATCCAACAATCGGTTCACCTTCTCCAACGTCGAATTCAGATTCGCAATGGCATCTTCAAGTACTCCAAGATTGCTTCAAGTTGCTTTCATGGTAACCTAAAACTCCTCCATGTTACAACTTCGAGCACCATTCTGGAGCTGCAATCAGTACCGTGAAGTACTTGATTACGACAGATGATAGCTGAGAATAAAATGTGAGAATAGAAGTCAGTCTGGTGAAGTTATGGCTGTTGAATTGTCGTGGTGGTGGTGGTGGTTCAAGAAAAGGAGAACCGAATACATATACCCAAAACCAAATAAAAACAATCACTAAATACCAAATGTACTCGTTCACAACATCCAACAATCAGTTCACCTTCTCCAACATCGAATTTAAATTCGCAATGGCATCTTCAAGCACTCAAAGGCTGCTTCGAGTTGCCTTCATGGTAACCCAAAACTCCTCTATGGTACAACTTCGAGCACCATTCTGGAGCTGCAATCGGTACCGTGAACCACTGGATTACGACAGATGATGGCTGAGAATAAAAGGTGAGCATAGAAGCCAGTCTGGTGAAGTTGTGGTTGTAGAATCATAGTGGTAGTTGTAGTGGTTCAAGAAAAGGAAAACCGGAGAATACCTCCCAGAGGAAAGTTGTTGCCGGAGCAACAATTCTTGAAAGTAAACTCGTCATCTAATTTGAAATCGTTGAAAAAATAAAACGGGTTTGAATTTGAAATTGTTTGAGTATACTTAAAGGCGGGCGAAAATTGAATTTGAAATCAAACAAATTTGAAAAAAAAAAGCTCTCTTTTTGAATTCAGTCACAATTCAGGCACCCACCAAAACAAAAGGGCAAATGAATGCAAAACAAAGCAACAGATGATAGCTCATGTTCAAAGTTGAATATATATTGCAAACATAACATCATTATAATACTAAAAGCTATTATGATTCAGAAAAAAGCTATCAATCCCTCTAAACATTTAGTTAGTCATATATCAAATTCATATACCGAATTCATAACCTACCCCAGCCCGAATCAGTCAATCCCGAAAGAGTTTCTTCAATTTAACAAGCATAGTACCTATACCCTGAAAGAGTTTTTTCAATTTAACAAGCATACTTCTACCCAAAACAAAACAAGAACAATTACTAAATACCAAATAGACCCGTTGACAACATCCAACAATTAGTTCACCTTATCCAACATCGAATTTAGATTCGCAATGGCATCTTCAAATACTCCAAGGCTGCTTCGAGTTGCCTTCAAGGTGACCAAAAACTCCTCTATGGTACAGCTTCGAGCACCATTCTGGAGTTGTAAACGTGTCGTGAAGCACTAGATTACGGTAGATGATGGTTGAGAATAAAGATGAGAACAGAAGCCAGTTCGGTGAAGTTGTGGATGTAAAATCATGGTGGTGGTTCAGGAAGAGGAGAGCCGGAGAATGCCCTGGGGAGGAAAGTTATTGTTGGAGCAACAATTCTCGAAAGTAAACTCGTCATCTAATTTGAAATCACTGAAAAAACAAAATGGGGTTTGAATTTAAAATATTTTGGGTATACTCAAGGCCATAAACTGAATTTGAAATCAAACGAATTTGAAAAAAAAATGCTCTCCTTTGGAATTCAGACATAATTCAGGCACCCACCAAAACAAAAAAGGTAAATGAATGCAAAACAAAGCAACAAATGATAGCTCATGTTCAAAATTGAATTTATATTGCAAACATAACAACAGGACAATACTAAAAACAATTATGATTTAGAAAAGGCAATCATATTCCCTCTACACATTTAGTTAGTCATATACCAAATTCATAACCCACCCTGATCCGATTCAGTCAACCCCGAAAGAGTTTCTTCAATTTAACAAGCATAGTATCTATACCTTGAAAGAGTTTTTTTCAACATAACAAGCATACTTATACCCAAAACCAAATAAGAACAATCAATAAATACCAAATGTACCCGTTGACAACATCCAACAATAAGCTCACCTCCTCAAACGTCGAATTTAGATTAGCAATGGCATCTTCAAGTATTCCAAGGCTGCTTCAAGTTGCCTTCAAGGTAACCCAAAAATCATTTATGATGACCCAAAACTCCTCAATGGTACAGCTTCGAGCACCATTTTGGAGCTGCAATCGGTATCGTGAAGCATTAGAATACGGCAGACGATGGGTGAGAATAAAATGTGAGAACATAAGCTAGTCCGGTGAAGTTGTGGCTGCAGAATCGTGGTGGTGGTGGTGGTGGTTCAAGAAAAGCAGAACCGCAGAATGTCTCTCGAAGGAGAGTTGCAGTCGGAGAAACAATTCTCAAAAGTAAACTCGCCAATGAATTTGAAATCGCTGAAAAAACAAAATGGGTTTGAATTTGAAATTGTTTGGGTATACTTAAAGGCGGCCGGAAATTGAATTTGAAATCAAACGAATTTGAAAAAAAAGCTCTCTTTGTGAATTCAGTCACAATTCATGCACCCTCAAAAACAAAAATGGTAAATGAATGCAAAACAAAGCAACAAATGATAGTTCATGTTCAAAAGTGATTTTATATTACAAACATAACATTAGTACTATACTAAAGGCAATTATGATTCAAAAAAAAAAAGCAATCATAATCCCTCTACACATTTAGTTAGTAATATACGAAATTCTTATACTAAATTCATATACCATATTCATAACCCACCCCCGCCCGATTTAGTCAACCCCGAAAGAGTTTCTTCAATTTAACAATTATAATACATATACCCTGAAAAAGTTTTTTCAATTTAACAAGCATACCTATACCCAAAACCAAATAAGAACAATCACTAAATACCAAATGCATCCGTTGACAACATACAACAATCAGTTCACCTTCTCCAACGCTGAATTCAGATTCGCAATGGCATCTTCAAGTACTGCAAGGCTACTTCGAGTTGCCTTCATGGTGACCCAAAACTCCTCAATGGTACAACTTTGAGCACCATTCTGGATATGCAATCGATACCGTGAAGCACTGGATTACAGCAGATGATGGTTGAGAATAAAAGGTATGAAAAAAAGGCAAGTTCTGTGAAGCTGTGGCTGTATAATAGTGGTGGTGGTGGTGGTGGTAGTTGTTCAAGAATAGGAGAATCGGAGAATGCCTACCGGAGGAAAGTTGTTGCCAGAGCAACAATACTCGAAAGTAAACTCGTCATCGAATTTGAAATCATTGAAAAAATAAAATGGGTTTGAATTTGAAATAGTTTGGGTATACTTAAAGGCGACCGAAAATTAAATTTGAAATCAAACGAATTTGAAAAAGAAAAACTCTATTTTTGAGTTCAGGCACAATTCAAGCACCCACCAAAACAAAAAAGGTAAATGAATGCAAAACAAAATAGCAAATGATAGATCATGTTCAAAATTGAATTTATATTACAAACATAACATCAATAAAATACTAAAAGCAATTATGATTCAGAAAAAAAAACAATCATAATCCCTCTACACATTTAGCCAGTCATATATCAAATTCTTATACCAGATTCATAACCCACATCGACCTGATTTTATCAACCCCGAAATAGTTTCTTCAATTTAACAAGCATAGTACATATACTCTGAAAGAGTTTTTTCAATTTAAAAGCATACTTATTCCCAAAACCAAATAAAAACGATCACTAAATACCAAATTTACCTGTTGACAACATCCAACAATCAGTTCACCTTCTCCAACGTCGAATTCAGATTCGCAATGGCATCTTCAAGTACTCTAAGGCTGCTTCGAGTTGCTTTCATGGTAAACCAAAACTCCTTTATGGTGACCCAAAACTGCTCCATGGTACAGCTTCAAACACCATTCTGGAGCTGTAATCAGTACCGTGAAGCACTGGATTACGACACATGATGACTGAGAATAAAAGGTGATAACATAAGCTAGTCTAATGAAGTTGTGGCTGCAAAAACGTGGCGGTTTAAGAAGAGGAGAACTGGATAATGCCTTTAGAGGAAAGTTGCTACTGGAGCAACAATTCTTGAAACTCAACTTACCATCGAATTTGAAATTGTTGAAAAAATTTAATGAGTTTGAATTTGAAATTGTTTGGGTATACTTATAGGCCGCCGAAAATTGAATTTGAAATCAAACGAATATGAAAAAAATGCTCTCTTTTTGAATGTCCCTGTAAAATTTCATTATATGTAAGGATGAGTATTTCCCTCATGGGATCCCACCCCCATTTGGGGCAAATTTTACACCCAACTAGGGTTTTGGGGTTTGGGGGTGGAGGTAGGGGCAAATATTTCCCCTAAATCTTCAATGGGGTGGGGGAACCTCTCCCCACCACTATTTCCCCATTCTCCCATTTCCTAAATGGGGTGGGCTAGGTTGAGGCCCCATATCCCCTAAATATATATATATATATATATATTTATTTATTTATTTATTTTCATTGACTTTTTTAAAAAAGTTTTTAACTCTATCTTACGATCATCCACTAACCCACGATCACCCACTAACATATCTACCACCACTAAGTCACTAACCCACTAACTCATCTATATTACTATAATTAATGTGTGGTTGAAAGACAAGGAGATGGTGTTGGAAGCTATTAAGGGGTGGAAAGATTGCAAGGTTAGAGGATCCAAATGACCGGTGTTACTTTCAAAGTCAAAGGCAGTGAAAAGTAATATCAAGACGTGGCTTACGGGAAAAAAAAAAGAGGAAGGTATCGAGATCAAAGATTTAGAAGTGGGGCTGGCCGTGGTTCAGAAAAAAGGCGTTAGTGGAAGGGTGTACTCCAACTTTGAAACAAAATCGTATGGATATCGTCACGAAGCTGTGGAAAAATGTTCGGTTGGAACAACAAAAATGGAGACAAGTTTCTAGGGTGAAGTGGTTGAAGGAGGGAGATAAAAATACCAAATATTTTCATATTGTTTCTAGCGTTAGAAGGAAATCCAATTTCATTTGTGAGATGTCATTCAATGGGATAAGTTATTTGGATCCTTCTCACATTAAAGATGGTATTTTACCATTTTCTAATGAGCATTATAGGAATGTGTCTTGGTGTAAACCGAGGATTGATGGCCTTCCTTTGAAATGAATTTCGGATTCGGATCAGAATGCCTTGGAGGAAGATTTTAGTATATACTAAGTTTGGATAGCTTTGAGTAGTTGTTATGGTAATAAAATCCCCAGGCCAGATGGGTTGAATTTAAATTTTGTGAAGCTGAATTGAGAGGTGATTAAAGAGGACTTTAGGAACTTCATTCATGAGTTCCATCGGGATGGGTCAATTGTTAATGGCTTGAATAGTACTTTTATCACCGTAATTCCAAAGAAACGCAAGCTGAAGTTGATCAAAGATTTTAGACCAATTAGTTTGGTCGGTGCAATGTACAAAGTTCTAGTAAAGGTTTTGGCCAATCACTTGAAGAAAGTTTTGAAAGTGATTATTGGGGAAACTCAAATGGCCTTTGTGAATAATCGGTAAATAATTGATAGTTTGTGATTGTGGAGGAAGTGGTACATATATAGAAGCATGATAAAGTTGGAGGTTTTTTTAGTTAAGTTGGATTTTGAGAAAGCATATGATAGTGTATACCATAACTTTTTTGATAATATGATGGAAGGTATGGGATTTGGAGCTAAATGGAGACAATGGATACAGTGGTGCAATTCGTCTCCCTTAATATCGGTGTTGGTTAATGGTATCCGACAAAGCAATTCGCTTTAGAAAGGGGGTTAAGGCAAGGTTACCCATTTTCTCCTTTTCTTTATAATATCATTACAGAAGGTTTCAGTTGTTTATTCATTAAGGCTCAAAAGTTGGATTTGGTAAGCGGTACGGTCCTTGGAAACAATGAGGTTCATCTAACTCATCTCTAATTTACGGGTGACACCATTCTTTTTATCGAGCCTAGATTATAGTATCTTGTAAATATGAAAAGAATTCTAAAATTGGCATCAAGATTAAGGATAAATTTTCATAAGTCTTGCATGGTTAAGGTAGGTAAAAAAACTAATTTTGAAGATTAGTGAGGTGTCTCTTTCGGTATATAAATTCAACACTTCCCATTTCGTATCTTGGTCTCCCTTTGTGAGGCAATCCGAGTAAGGAAAATTTTTGGCATTCGGTTATCAAAAAAATTAAGCAAAGGTTGATCCCTTGGAAAAGGAGATTTTTATCGAAATGAGGCCTTCTAGTTCTCATCAAAGCTGTGTTGTCCAGCTTGCCATCTTATTTTATGTCGATCTTTAAAATGTCTATTGGAGATTGGGGAATGAATTGTATTCGTTATGGAGGAAAGTCATTTGTTCAAAGTATGGAATACCGGATAATGATCTTATGTGGAATTCGCAAAGCCATAAAAAGGTTTCTCATTTCGTTAAGGCTGTGAGGCTTTTGTTTTCGAAAAAATCCTAAAACAAGTCAGATTTTTAAAGAATGGATGATGGCAGTGATTGGTAATGGTGAAAGATCTGAGTTCTGGAAGGACATAAAGTGGGACTTCATCCCTCTGAGATTAGTGTTTCCTAGGATGTATGCTTTATCGATCAAAAAAGAGGATGTGATTAAAGAGTTTGGTAAGTAGGAGTGTGGAACGAATCAAAGTGGATTTAGGATATTAAAATGAGAAGACCTTTGTTTGATTGGAAAGTAGAACAATGGAATGTTTTCTCTTTGGCTTTGGAGTGCATCACGGTTAGAAGGTTTGTAATGTATACCTTGGCCTGGACGTTTTGTACAAATGGAGTGTTCTATATAGCCTCTTTCAGAAGATGCTTAGAAAGCGAAGAGCCGAATGACAGTTTTATGTCGGATTTCATTTGGTAGGGGAAATGTCCATCTAAGGTGGTGATTTTTTTTTGGCAGATGTACAATGGGACAGTGGTACTACTTTATTTCAATCTGGGTCAGGTTGCAAATTCTGATTTTCTATTGTGCAAGGCTGGTCCAGAAACGATAGATCATTTGTTTCCACATTGCCAATGGTCGAGGGTGTTATGGATCACTTGCATGGGATTGTGGGGGATTCATTTCTGTTCTAACAAGACGTTAAAGGATTAGATGTACGGTTGGATGGGTTTGGGTCCGTCTTCGAATAGGAAGAAGTGTGGGGTTCCTTATTCTTTGCCACAATGTGGACTATTTGAAAGGAGAGGAACAAGGTAGTGTTTGAAAGGAAAGAAGCAAATGCTACCCTCTTCATAGAATCGATTAAATTCTAGATTGCTTGGTGGTTCAAGAATCTAGGAGTTGGCTCTAAAGATCCAATCAGGTTGATTCTCCTTGACATCAAACAGAGGTGTGTGGACAATAAACCACCGAAAGGTGCAAGAATCGAAGCTTGAGTTCCTCCTCTTACTGATGATTTATTGTTCAATGTGGACGGCTCGGCTAGAGGTAGTCCCGGTTTGGCGGGCATGGGTAGGGTGCTAAGAGACTTTAATGGCAAGGTCGTAGCTATTCCTTTTTAGGATTTCAAGATGCCATAACGGCGGATATTCATGCCATTCGAAGAGCTTGTGAGCTAGTAGTGTCGAGATCTCATCTAGTAGGAAGAAAAATTGTAATTGCTAGTGACTCAAAAATGGTTGTGATTTGGATTAACAAGGATGGTTTTGGTTCCCTTAAACATATGGATATTGTTTTCGACATCAGAAATCTCTTGCGGGCGATGGAAGGTTTGGATATTAAGCATATTTCAAAGGCTTCGGACTCTTTTGCGGATAAGTTGGCTAGTTGGGTTCAAGCTCGAAAGGAGAGAAGTTAGAGTAGGTTGATTTTTAAGGCTTTGATGTGTTGTTGCTGGGTTGTGTTCAATGCTTAGTCTGGTAACTGTTGGTGCTTCTTTTAGTTTTGTTTTGTTTAGTTTTTGATGCTTGTTTGAGTGGAGTGTTGGGTTTGCTTTGTTTGTTTTTTGGTGGAGCTATGACTTTTTTCTGTTTCTTGTAGGCGGCTTGCCGTTGTTTTTGTTTGAATAAATTTACCGTTTCAAAAGAACAAAGTATATGTACTAATTTTGGATTAAATTAAACTAATTAAATATTTTAGATTTGATATTTTGATTATTTATTGGATTGGATACTGAAACAGAATGAATCGAAAGAATGGGATAACCGAATTCCAAACTCTAAATTCCGAATTCTAGATTAGAAACTATTAGGATTAGAAATAGGAAAAATGAGGGGACGGGATGAAGGCGGACGAACCTCCCTCCAAACACCTCCATCCACACTTCCCCCAATTGGGATTTGGGCACGAAGGTGGGAGAAGGTTTTAGGAATAGGGGTGGAGGTTGGGGCACCCTCCCCCGCTCCAATGGAGCCCACGTTCATCCCTATTTATAGGATACGAAATAAAACGAATATTTAAAACATTTTGATAAAGCGCAATTTTCTTTGATCAGTTCAGTCATTACTTTGGAAACGATGCGTGGTCAGATTCTTCTAATATGGAAGTTGTTTTTATTTTTATCTTATTCTGTGACTCTTTTAAGATTTAAGTGAAACATAAAATCATATAATACCAAAATAGTTTTGTTGCTTTGTTGGCCAAGCTTTTGTTCGAGGCATGTAAAAAATACAATGGGTAGTAGTGGATGCCTCCTCCGATGGTTTAAGTCTTAAACTAGTTAGAGAGGCATGCCGCCTTGCAAATCGGGGGAAGAGGCAGGCCATTCCATTGGTAACACCAAATCCTAAACTTCCAAAATCGAAGACAAAGAGAACAATCTCTACTTCAAAACCTCAAGGGGTCCCATGTAATTTCCCCTTTAATATTTATACCAAAAATAAAAACAAATTATATCGTATTTGTTTGTTTTCTTTAAAATCGTCTTGAATATTTATATAAATAGGAAAACAAATTATATCATATTTGTGAAGTTGCTTCTGATTCGTCTTGAAGTGAAACATCTTATAACTTATCAAAATTCTAATGGTCAAAATATAATTAAATACGATTAAAAGGACTGTTCGATATTTTTATTTATTTATTATTTACAAATTTTCTTTTTCTTTTCTTTAATGGTGTCAAAATAACCGGACCCCATTTTTTTTTGTTACTTTTTTATTTTTATTTTTAAAAAGTTAAAAAAATTACATAACCACATGTCATTACTAATTAGTGTGAAGGTCTCTATTTTGTAATGACATAAATACCCTCTTTTTCCGTTTAGCGTGACTAATTAATGTCTGCTTTATAGAATGAATAAAATGGTATATTTTTTAAAATCTAAGGATCATCCGAATCAAAATAGAAAGATCCATCAAAAAGTGATGTTTCATAAAAAATTATGAATTAAACTACAAATTAATGGTGTTAAAAAGGTCATTCTTATCCAGCCCAATTCGGATCCAATCCTATCCGGTCATATGCTATACTTGGTTAGTATTTGGTATTTGTTCAATAATTACAAGCAGGAAATAGGATTTGACTCCTGAGAAATTAGAACTCATTTCCAATGCAATTGAGCTTTTAGTTACTTTTAATTGTACGTATAAACAACGTTTGCTCAAAATTGCACAAACCTAACATGTTACACTAGGATAAAATAATTTTATTCTCAAATTTTACCGATTAAAAAAAACCTAATAAGGGCACATATTTACAAGATTAATGGATGCTTAATTTATGAATATTAGGGCTGGCAATGGTACAGGTTGGGTCAAGTTTTCCGCTACCATCTTCAATCCCAATTTGTATGAAAAATATCATCCCAAGTGAATAACCAATTTAAAATAAACGGTACGGATACGGAGATTCCCTATTAGGGGATCGGTTTCTTGCCTCATACCATCTTCATCCCATTAATATATTTTTTTAATGATTTTTTAATAGAAATCATATCAAGATTATTGAATATTATGAATTATATATATATATATATATATAATAACTGGTATGGGGATGGTTTGGGGCAGGCCATAACCATTCCAAAATTAAATCGATTATTGAAAAAAATATCAACTTCATATTATAATATAAATTGTAGACACTAAACCTGCCCCTAGATAGGTCTCCACGAGTCTCTAGATTAATGGGTAATTTCGACATCTCTATTTCATTCTAAATTTTCATGAGCTTATAACCTCCGATACAATCAACACAAGAAGATATAATTAAAATATATTCTCAAATAATTATTTTCATTCTTCCTTTGGACCTATGACCAAAATATTTACTGTATATCATAACCTAGCAGAATAAGCATCCCTCTAATTCTAAGACCCAAAAGCATTTATTTACAAATATTTATTTATTTATTTATTTAAAAAAATGGATGTAGGAGATCTGAACTCCGTCCATCGAACAACTCCACCCTCAACAAAAAAATAATTTAGAAAACAAAATAATTTACTAAAAACAAACAAAATAAAATAAGAGAGATCAAACAATCTCCACCATTAACAAATGGACGATGGGGGGTAATGACAAAAGACCACAAATGCATTTTGGAACGCCACATTATATAGTATGATTATTGTAACATTATACTTTTTTATATTTGACCAAAAAAAAAAAATCACACCTTTTATTACCAAAACAAATAATGAGTGAGCTAGTTTTTACACTCTGCTGTACATATTTCCATCCTCAGTTGTACAATACAACCTATATTGTCTGAATTCTCAATCCCCTAATCACTCTACCGAAATCAACTTTTATAAATCAAAAAATGAAATCAAAAATGCAAGCTCACAACAAACCTGTGACCATAAAGAATACCAAGGCAGCTAACTCAAGCCGGGAAAAAGAAAAGAAAAAAAAAATGACTAGACTTCAAATCATCAGGTGAAAAAAAAAATCGAGAAAAATCTCTGATTTCGTTCATCAATCAAGAAAACAAGCTTCTTGGGACCAGAAGCAGCTAAAAATGCACTGATGCTGTCCCTCCCTTTCAGTCCTGAGAAATTGTGTTACCCAAACTGCAGGAAGAAGCAGAGCAGAGCAATTAGAATGATATTGAAATTGTAATTAACATTAACAAAAATTATTAAAAGGAAAGAATTTTTACAGATTTACAAGCAAGCTTTCTTCCACCTGCAACCTCAACTGCAGGGAGTTAAACAAACCACAGAGGCAACAAACAGACTCAGAACAATTGAAGGGCCATTTTAAGTTTGTTCTGTTTCCATTTCGGCAACTTATAGAAGGCATCTTTTGCCATTCCAAATTTCTCCCTGAATTCCTCCGATGATAGATAGGTCTGCACACATTAAACAAAAAAATTCTCAGTACGAAATCAAATATGTAAACTTGAAAAATGATATAATGCTATCTAAGATACTATACCTCTCGCTTGGTTACATCAATTTCTGTAACAGGATCAGTTGATAATACTTTAAGGCGTTCATAAGGGTAAATTGGGAGACCTTCCTCATCTTCAGTTTCGCCCTCTTTCACATCTTCCTCTATAGTGAGGGATTCTATTCTGTTGCTCATGGAGTTCTCCTTAGAATTTGATTCTTGTTTTGAACTGGGTGACACTGGAGCTGGGCTCACTTCACAATGACAAAAATACACTTGTCTTAAGAAATGAGAGGTACAAAAGTAACTAAATTGCCTTCATCAATGCATACCTTTAAGAGATTTGGGTATAATAAGTTCCCGTACAGGCGGTGATTTTTCAAAAGAAGCAGTGAGAGCTGCAATAGCAGCAGATTTGGGAGCCAAATTTGTTGGATCTGGAGTTACGGATTTCGGGTAGAGCTTTCTAACCATTGGGGGTGGAGTTGAAAGGTTCCTAGCATTAGGGTTCTCAAAAGTAGCTGCTAGTGCATTGAAAGCTGGAGACCTGCCCCTCACACGAACTCGGTCAGGGCTGAAAGACATGCTTCTAGAACGCTGTGACTTGTCTGGCACGCTAGACCTTCCTCCATATGATCCAGGTGTTCTCCGTTTTGGTTTCTGATCATGCACCAGTTACATTAACAGAGAATCAACAGTAATGTGAGAGGCATTAGAAATTAAAAAAAAAAAATGAAAGTGAGATGTTAAGCAAACTAGTGCAATGTTAACTAACTACACAGCATATCAAGGTAGCAAATATAAAATGTAAACTAGAATCCAAAACTCTATTTAAAACAGATTATTAGATCATGTCAAATAATCACTAGATCCAAAAGCTTAAGTTTGTAAGGTAGATTCCAAACAATAATATATAAGCACTCCAACACAATAATTGAAAGCTTTGATGTCTGCAGGACAAGCTTTATGTTCTCTTCAATCACTAAACAACTAATCTGTTCACTCTCATTTTCAGTACAATATATATTTCTGGTAACTGATAAAACATCAAATTTGCACAAGCATGCATTATTTTATTAATTAATGAAGTTATAATTTTAAAGTTTTTCAAAAAAATAAACATTTAACAATAATAGGTCATGTATGAAAGATTTTCTAGCCCAGAATGCATTAAAATAATTAAACCATTGGATAACTGGCATAAAGCATTCTATAAAACAGTTTCATATCCATCATAAAACCACATGTGAATTTGGGTTTAAATTTTAATAAAGGAAACAATAAAGACAAATAAATGACCTGACACACCCTATTAACTAAATGAGTTAGGCATGTACTATGTTAAATTTATGAGTGACCGGGTCATGTCTGTTTCCAAACAACAGATGCTACATAATATTGACACAACAACATTGCATCAAGAGGTGTCATCAAAATATCATGACAGTAATAATTATCAATATGAAGCTAATCTTTGTCATCATTTCTTTTTATTTATACATTAAAAGAATAGCACAAAAGAAAATAATGACAACGAAGAAAATGAATAATTCTAATAATAAGAGATATTTTTATTAACCTCTATAACTTTTAATCTAACTACAGACAGTTACCCCTATTTGAAAAGTTCGCTTCCTTCTCCCCATCCATTAGTCTAGATTCTTTAGAAGCAACAATCAAGGACTATTGTGGTAATTTTGAAAGAATAGCAAAAGCCATTGATAGTAAGGAAAAAAACTATTGTAAAAAGGTTTCTTTTCCTCCCCACCCAAAGAGAGAGAGAGAGAGAGAGAGAGAGAGAGAGAGAGAGAGAGAGAGAGAGAGAAATGAAAACTCTGGTTTGATAATTAACGAGATGACGTTGGTTGGCGCCAGCACTAATCTTTTAGGGGTCTGACTCCTTTGGTTTCTTCTAGGAGATTTTACTAAAAACTGTCCACCAACTCTTCAACTTCTTTGTTGCTTGATTGTATTGTTTAGTGATTCTATCTTTATGGTTCAAACATTTTAATGGGTTCACTCTTAAGTAACTATTCTCTCTTGCAAACTCTTTTGATAATTAGATTTGAGAACTCCCATCATATGCCTTGCTTCCAACTAAGCGAAACATAAATCATTATTTTGTAGTTGAATACTATAATTCTTCACATAATCCCCAAAGTAAAAATCCTTGCTAATTGAGATAATATTTCTTCATAATCATACAAGGAAAAAGCCAGAGTCCAGAGTATGTCTAATTCTTTGCAACGAATGAATTTTACCCTTGTCAAACCCAGTCAAGTTGTATTTGGTTCCACCAATTGCTATTTTATAAAGTTTACAAGATGCAAGTTCCATTTAATATCTTCAAGTTTCCTTAATTTAAATTCAGAAAAATCAATCTATAGATTCTTGAGAAGACACCATGAAAACAAGGAATATTTTCAATGTGATATCAATCATATTTGCCATCCCTAAAATTAACTCAAAAAACAATATTCTCACCACAATCACCATTGTCAAATAAGTTGGCTTCCCACTCTTTAGTATATGACATGAGAGAAACTCTAATTCCAAATGACAAAACACAAAAGGGGATAGATGAACTCATATAGTTCACTCTATACTACCAAGAACCAAGAATAAAATTTGGTCAAATATCTTCCTAACTTAACACGGTTCTTGAATCACCAAAAAGTGCAAGTCTAGCATCCACTAAAGAAATAAGTAAAACTCCCAAAAAAGCTTCATTTGATTCTAAAAACCAAACTTCCTAACCATACCATGTCTATTTATATAAACCTTTTCTCGTGTCTTGGGGAATAAAATAAATTTTAAATCGTAACTACAAACTAAAATACTTGAATAAATTAAAAACTTATCGCTTCTAGTTCTAGGATAAGTAACCTAACATAATAAAATTCTAATTACAAAAACAATAATGAACTTCACGCAATATTCCTAATTAAACCCTATGCCATCCCACGTCATTTAGGCTTACAGCAATGAATCAAGCATGATAATCCCAACAAGATTAAGACTCATTTCCTCTTTGGACAATTAAAGCATGCAACTGAAGTTGTAAGGACAATAACTCTATTCAATATATTGAAGGAAAAAAATGGTTTAGGTCTTTCTTGGGATCTTTTGGATTAACTTTATCCCAGTTTTTCCAAAGGAGCAACTCCATTTTTTTTACCTTAAATTGGGCAAAAATATGCAGAAATTTCTTACTTTTTGTCTAGGATTAGATCTAGTAACTAGGGATCTATGGCCGACCAATATTGCACACCATCTTCTAGCTATTGCAATTCTTTTCCCTATAGTGAGTCACATGTATAGGACCAACTCGGGCATTGCTCATGGTCTAGAAGAGATTTTACTTTTTAGAGGTTCATAAAGGTCCATTTACAGGTCAGGGGTCATAAAGAGATATATGAGATAATAACAATGTCATGGCATGCTCATTATCTCTTAACGCATGGAAATTATCTCAGAAAAAGAAAATCATCTCATGTACTATTAATCAAAAGTATAGTATTCATACTTAAAGATATTATATACTAGCATGATAAAGAGAAAGTATAGTTTTCATACTTAAGATATTATAGACTAGCATGATAGAGAGAACACGTTATCGGGTGAAAATGTCTTGAGAATCATTAATAAACCAATGGCAAAAAAAAAAGTAAGAAAAGCGGTGTAATAGGATGGCATGGAACTTGAAGTTCAAGATGCACATGTACACTAGCAAAGCAACTCAAGAAAATCAAGATGAGTAAAAAAGTTCTACTAACCGAAAGCATTAAATAAAGTCTTACATCTTTAATTGGGGTACCACCATTTTTCACTATTGCAAGTTTCCTTTGGAATGAATTTCCATGCATCTGAAGCCAATAAAAATATTTCATCACTTAAAAAGTTCAATCATAGTAACCACTTCACAATAACTATAAAGCCACTTACAGTAGATTTTGCAGAGTCCCATGTAAAAAATCGCGTGAAGAAAGGGGGCTCATTCCCCTCCATGATAATATATATTGGAGCTTCACGAGATAATTTCTCCAAAAGAAAATCATGTTCAAGGAATTTCTGTTAAGAGTGACCACAAGAAAAAAGGATAAGAGCATGCCACATGATATTTGCTCAGTATTTAAAAACTAAAAACTTAGAACCATCATTGCAGGCTTAAGTTAAATTAAACAATGGTCAAGGGGCTAAGGCCAAGCTAAGTGGCACTTAATCAAGGTTTTAAGACCTAATTGATAAAAATTATCTAGTGGCACCTTCTCATACATGATTCATATATCAAGTATTTTGCCAACTGCACCCCTCAAAAAAAAAGTGCAAATTAATTAAATCTGAGAGCAATTAGCTTACCTCTCCAATAGTTAAAGCAAGCATTTTATTCTTAGAGTCAACTTGTTGCCCAACCCAGACAAAGATCTCTGAGTGACAATCCAGGATGAATATATCTTCAGTCATCAAATCATCCTGGGAGAAGTTGTATATCTCTGTCACCTGCAAAAACAACTTCAACTTCAAGCCATGCTGCAGCAATAGAACATATAGATTCATACAAGTAAATCTTTACATGCCAAATGACCTAAATTTAACTCATTAGTAAATTATGAATATTCTTACGGTGCAATACAACCTAATACATAATAAAGTGTCTAGCAATAGTCAGCTATGCTAACATGACATATATGCACATTAATTGTATTAAAAGGCAACATTTCTAAACTGATAATATCTTTAAAAAAATAAAATAAAAAACCAAAATAAACTTCGGAGTTCAAAATGCCAATTGTCAAATTACCTTCAGATTTCCTGCAGATCAGCGCACATTTAGGCAGTAAACATAACCATGCGAGAAAAGAAAAGAAAAAAAAATTAGGGATTAATTTACATTAAAAGTAAAGGAAACTGAAAAGAGATGGAACTTTACTATCAACAAAAAAATATTGATTTTTACCTTTTGAGAACGTGCAGGAAAATAAGTGAGGATCACTTTCAGCCTCCTTTCCGAACTTGTGACTTGAATATTCAGATTTTCCTCCCAACAAATCCCAAAATTGTTCAGATTCCGCACCTTCCTTTTGAGGCTTGCACTGAAGATTTGGCTGCACAAAATCGACAAGCTATGAGAAGCATATAATCAAGGAGGACTGGAAAGAGAAAACAATAGTATCAATAAAAACATCCAAATGCATACAATTTATGAAGATATTAAAGTACCCCAACTCAAAATTCAAACCTCCAGATGCATAGGTTCCGCCCGGTTGGATCAGAATACAATAGTTTTTTGAACCCATGATGACATTGCAGATCTATTTATTACTAACGAATTCATGGAGGCTAAATCAGAAATCTAGAAGACAATATTTTAGAATATGTATCCTACCTTTATCAGATCCAGCTGCCTCTCCACAAGTTCCTGGTCCTCTGAGGTTGTAAGGTTTCCAGACCACGTAAAAACAGAGGAACCACTATGTAATATGTAACAGTAGGAGGAATTCAACGATGATGCAACCTGATCAAAGTGTAGGAAGGAGGGAAAGAAAAGCAAACATCATTTTATGCACAGAACCAAGGAAATCAGAACCATTTCAACAACAGCATTTGGACTAAGCTTTATTACACGAACAGGATGCATTTTTGCAATACAACCACAAGTAAAATCAAAATAAAGCAAATTGATTCCTATTGACAGCATCTGTGTATATAGTACTTGTTTATATACGTAACATACATACATACATATAAATAAATAAATATATATATATAGTACTAGTAAAGAGATCATGCTGAAATCAAGAGTTAATATATAAACAACAATAAACAAAGTGGGACTATATGTTCCAAGCAGTTGTAACTGGAGAGGTCAAGCATAGAAACTATTTTACTGTAACATTGTTACATTGGGAAGTGTTGCATTCCTAAACTGTTAATCAACATTTAAAAATTAAAAACAAGAATCAAGAATCAAGAACAGCCAGGCTCTAGAAGGGAAACGATTTGTCCTCCACATGCACAAATAACTCTGAAAATGTTTATACTGAAAATTTTCCCTGTGGGCTATCAGAGATGCCAAAATCCCTCGACCTAAGAGATGCTAGTTTCCTTAGCAAACCAATTCCCATCACAACATTACATTAGAGTGAATTTATGAAAGACAAATGCTGAAATTGTTTATGATGAATATATTTCATAATAATTCACATAAGAAGGTACACAAAGTTGTGCTTGATATCTTAATGACAAAGTTGAACCGAGATGCTAAACTATAAAAATAACAATTTATAGCTTAATAATCGGGTTAAAATCTTCGGAAGGGGAGACACTTCAACTCTTTAGAAGAAAATAAAGATGAAGTCGACATCGAAAAATTACAACACAAGTGCTTAGAACTTTCAAACATCCTTATACGTCATGGAACAGCCTACAAATAATACAGCGGGGGCAGAAAAGTGAAACAGTTTTTACAATAAATATTATTTTTTAAAAAAAAATTGTAAACATGAAGGACTAAGGAACAAAATATTTTATGACATTCATGACAGATATTCTGAAATTATCTAATTAGATTTAGGTCAAGAATAATATTTTTGGTTATACCTACAATAATTTGGCTGTTTCCCATTACTAGTATCAGAATCCTAATACAATTTATTTGGAACTGTAGCTTTTTCTTTTTATTTTTCACTTCAAGCACTCAATTCTAACATGATTATAATGTTACAGCTAACTGAAAAATTATAATAATAAAAGATATTCTTGGAGAAGAGTAATGCTATACAACCCAAATTTCAACTCAAATGATGTGGCATGTGAGTTGTCATCACCACACATAACATGGGATTGTGTGGTTAATGAAAAAACCACTTGCCACATCATTTGGGTTGAAATTTGGGCTACATTTTTGGGTTGTCTAGCATTAATGCTTGGAAAATTAGGGTTCAATCAATAAAGTAAACATTCTTTATAACATTCCCTCAATTTCATTTTTGGTTTAGTTCTTTCCCTTTTCCCTATGCAAGTCTAACAGGAGCCGATGTACATCTACACATGTGGGAAAAATATTAATGAGAGAGGGAGGGGAGTGAGATGGGCTACTTCAAACAAAATTCAAAAGAAACCAAAATGTAAGCATATAGGTATTTGTGATATACAAGCTTGACATTGAAAATATAAAATAAGAGAAGAAAGGTGGGACTTGATTCCATAACAAGAATACTAACATAATCACACTAAATTAGTTCTAGAGGATATAGATATGGTAGACAAAAGTATGACTTACTGGATCAACTTGTATTGCTTGCATATTCTCAGGTCCAGACCCCTGAACTCGAAATAGTGCAACACCATCTTCTTGGTAAGTCTCATCTGGGATTTCCTTCTCCGCAATTAAATTCTTGTATCCATCAGTAAGACCACCCTGATAAATTTTACATTGGTTGATTCGGTAGTCACAGGCAAAACTTAAACTAAATTGAGAATATTTAATGAAGAACATTAAGCTTTTCAATCAACTCCCACACCTTAAAGACAATAAAGCTCTGGAAGATTGAAAAGAACTGAATTGTTTCATTTCCTTCATAGATGCGGGCCTAGGAATTAATACCAACACACCATCAGGCATCAGTATAAAAGAGAAAGAGTAATGTACAAATAACTTCATCGATATACGAAAAGCAATCCTGCATAGAAAAAATATCTATACCTGGGCAGGAAGAAACTTCATTGACTCAACCATCTTACTAGCCATTGAAATTGCAGACGCTCTTTCTGCCTATGTTTAGTAATGAAAATACAATTATAAAATAAACTAACAAATGTATGACACAGCACCATAATACAACACATAAACATATTATAGTTTTGTGTATGTTTCTGTCAGGGTGTATATGTAAGTACGTGCATATATGCCTTCACATACTTACAAGAGAGGAATAAACTCAAGATACCAACAAAGAGTTTTTGTCTCCAAAGCAAGCAATGCCGGCTTCAGAAGAATGCTATGTAAAGGAAATCAGTACATGTAAACCAACTGATACGATTCTGTATCCGAATATTAAGTGCTCTTCTTATAGATACATTTCTAGAATTCATATGGAGACAACTATAGAAAGTAACTGACTCATATTTAGCCGCTACCAAGTATTTTGATATTTAACATATTCTATTGTTATGGAAACCTTTGTCAAGTGTTAAATGCAGTATGCTATGCACAGCAGAGAAGGCGGTCGAGAGGCAAAATAAAAACTAAAAAAGAAAAAGTAGCACAAAATGCTTAAAATTTACCTCCACACTCTGCTTCCCAAACCATGTTCCAATAAGGTAGTCCTCTTTATCTTCTCCAGGATATGAATACTGAAAAATATAGCAATCCCCACCATAAAACTTTGACTGATCAGCAGCTGAAAGGAGAACCTTTTGCTCACCATTTACACGCCAAACCTGTGCAACAAGGAGGAAATTATCAGCAGACTAAATTGTAATCTACAGATTTAACATACAATTCATAAATTACATCCATATCAAGAGGGCAGTGGACCTAGTTTCCAATAAGCTTAATCATGGCAAGCATACAGATGAATAGGTGTTCCAAAAGATTGATTCTTCAATCGCCTAGGAAGCATTTCAAAAGGTTGACATGGAACTTGCATAAACACATCTATAATTCTGTCAAGTTTCTTTGATGTTACCAATACATTTTGAACAGCAATCAAGAAACATTTCTCACAAGATCATTCTTAATCACTTGAGTTTCCAGTCTCCAACAAATCTGTTAAGGCTTTTACTTATGTTGTAGGACAGACAAGAAATTTGCAATTGATTCTACAGCAGTTTCTTTCCACTCGTGCTATATATTTTGTCAATCACCATCTCCCCTTATCACTTTCTACTCGCATCTCACATTTCTTATCAAAACTACAGTACACAAAAAAAAAAGTTCAACAGAGTAGTTTTCCCACCTCTGTTGAAAACCATCATGGGGGAAAAGGTTATAGGCTTACTGGTAAACTTTTCTTCCAGGATGGTGATTTTTAAGTGCAAATTTAATTAGGCAAAGGAAAAAGAAGATTCACTGATGTTCTTACTGATCATCCTTGTTATCCCAAATCATCAACCAATGATGTAGACTATATTACATATAAATATAGTATACATAGAGAGGCACCTGTAGATGTCCTGTACAATCAATGAATGGTTGTGGTTCTTCTTTTACAGGATCAGCTTTCAAAAGACCCTTGACATTAACCCCCTGCCGTTTTAGAAGAGCTGCAATATTTTATTTTATCAGTATTTCTAGACAAAGTTGACTATGGTGATGAGATAACCATCGTAACAGTAAAATTCCAGAAGGATAGTTTATATTGCAATGACGATAGGAGAATACTTCAGTTACTCACCAGCAACTTTGCCTCTACCATCTTCAGAAACTGTCACATTAGTCGTCTGAGGCCAAGAATCAAATTTTGACCGAAACATCACTGTTTCAAATCCCTCAATAACACGAATTATGTGAGATTTTGATCGATCAGCACCTTGGAGTAACTCCTGCTCAGTGAGGTCAGCAACGGAACAAGAGTGATTGAGTATTTCAATCAAGATTAACAAAACATATTGCATAAAAAAGGAATGTGTATTACTTCTGCAGCTCCACTTGCACTTTTTCTTTCATCAAGAGAGGTAGTTCTCCCCATCCATACAAACATTTCCAAACCACAATCTAGTAGATAGCATTTGTTCGTTTCTAGCAACTCCCTTGTCAAGGAATCAGACTCAACCGGTTCTGCATGTCCCTTCTCAACACTTGAAAAGCAAATATACATTTGTCAGACCACAGGAGTACCAAATCTTGTCACTCTTATAAAAAAAAATGTCTGCATGTTGCTAAATGCAGAACACATGTTTCCATCTGCTTATCAATTTTTTTTTTCCACAATTAGAAAAGAAAGAGAATCTAAATTGGTTTTTCTTTATAAGGAAATAGAAAATTATATTAGAGGAGAAAGGAAAATAAATATAAAAATGAACCACCAGTCCACTAGTACAATAAACTGAACTCAAAGCAAAACCAAAGACACGAGAAATTCTATCTATTAATTATAGCCTTCCAATCCAATATGACTAAAATTAAAAATTAATAAAATAAAGAAATGTCTTTGAATTCTTCAGAACTATATGTCCATAGAAAGGCTAATAATAAGCCTTATTCCATGAAAGTTTGTTGCCAGCCTCTTTAGCTTCATTAAAAATTATTAAATTCCTCTCTAAACAATAGAATCTAAATTGGTTTTTTTGGTTTAGGTTTTTAACTGAATCTTCTCAAAAGAAAGTTAACAGAAAACCACAAGGAGAAGGAACATGCACATGCATAATACAAATTCCAATTTCTATGAAATGACAACCTATTAGTCCAATTAGAAATAGCAAGATACATTTGCTGCAACAATCATCTTAAATTTGCAGTAAAAGAGAAGAGGGCAAACTAAAATGATAAATTACCGGTATAGCATAGTAGGTTGAGAATCAATAGTCTTGTCCTCCTCACTAGCTGTTTTCCTTGGCAGTGGAGCAAACCCACCAAAGAGACCCCAAAATTCTCCAGTTTCAGCATCAGCCATCAACTTACCATCCTCTACATTGAAGGCAAGCAATAAGAATCAAAAACGAAAGTATAGTCAGATTCCAATGAAAACTTTCCAACCTGTAAATTGACTTACCAATGGCAGCTACCTCGCACTTGCCATCATGATAAGAATCTTTAATGTACTGCACAACTTCAAGTGCCTTTGCTCTCTCTTGAATAGATGAATTGGAACCATTGAATTGAAAAACCTTAGACTTAGTATCTAGAATGAAAATATCATCATGGTTGAGTGATGATCGAGCAAAAGGAACCTGTCACCAACACAAAACAAAAGTCACAACGAAGCAGCATGTATAGACACTCATCAGTGAGAATGATCTCTCATCCCGGAAAAAGCTATGTCAAATAGACTTGCCTCTTTTACATGAACAACATGCTTTCCTCTACAGACAAATAAACGTGTTTGATGTTCTTCCTCTTCAGCATGTTTAAATCCGGATGCAACTCCACCTTCCTGAGGTATAATACATGGTTTAAAATAAGATAGGAACTTCTCGGTTTCATGGCCCTGTACTTCACGATATTGAACGGCACGTCCTCCGAGAGCTGCATCCAGTTCAACTGTCTTGATGGCAGCAGCACCTGCTTCATCCTATTTTAACGCATTCGTTGTCACAAAATCACAATTACACAGCATGATACTTCGGTTGCACAATAATTAGAACTATGTCCCACAAAGGACTACCTGAGAGGTATTTTTTCCAAGCCAATAATGGATATCTTGACGTAAGGCACCAGATTTTGAGGCTGTTGTCTGCACAAGAGAGGGCAACATTATACATGATAATGTGAGAAAATTGGCATTAAATGCATGGTCCTACAGTCAGTGCGCCAAAAAAGATTTTAAATACATTTGAAACCCAATATAAACTCAACAAAAATAATAAACTATATTGAGATCGGTCATCATATTATGGGACCAATTACAGTATAAGGATACATGGGACAAAAGATAGAACATAATCAAGCCATTTACCTTCATAATCACATATGAATCCCCTGTGAAAAATTTCCCATAAGAGGACTTTGGTATAGGAACTGGCTTAAAATTTTCAATGCGCCATATTTCAATTCCACTAAATTTTGTCATGGAGAACATTAGATGTACAAGATCATTCAATATGTATCCAAGATAAACAACAGCTTGCAGCTTCAGCTGTAAAGTTGTTGGCTTTTTAAAATTATCATTTGTCTACCATTAATTTGTATCGTAAATTTATTGAAAACTGATCAGAATATAAAATATACATCTATAACATAAAATTTGTGGGTGGTTGACAATTTCTGCAAAGATGCTGCATATTTCGGAAGACAAAAGGATACGCTTTTTGTCCAGCTCCCTGGAAAGCTGGATCTAAATCTCTCATGGAAACAGCCATAATGTTCTTGTAGCTTTACTTATCTGATTTCTACAACTTTGACTTGAAGACAGGAATTGAAGAACCCTGAAAGATGATCGGCACCATTACTTAAGTATGAAAGTGAAAAATTAGAGATACAGAGTAGTAAGCAGAAACAGCAAAGCATGTCAGGGCACAGAAACTATTTGCTCATATTTCCTCTCTTTTTTACCAGGTAAACAAGAAATTTATTAAGAGAGCCCAAAAAGGAGATATCTAACTGCGTAGCGTAGCACATGTACAATTGTCGATAATATTACTGCAGAAGTGGTACACAAATATTGAACCAACACAACAAACTTACACAGACCGAGGTTAATACTTTGTGCTTGTCAAATTAACACAGATTCATATATAAGTTAATTGAGTAGCTCGAAATCCTACCATGGAACAAATCATGGTATTAAGGGAAACTTAAAAAAATAACGATTGTTTTGCCAGGTTTGGATAGGAATTTTGTGTAAACATACAAAAATTAAACTAGCATACATGTTTACCTCAATCTAATCACTGAAAATATCTGCATGAAAATGTTTCTTGAGAGGAAAGAACGCTTCAAGAAGACTGTTAATAAACATTCATAAACCTCTACAACTTTAAAATGAAACCCATTTGTAGCTGCAATCTCAACTCTTTTTCCTTCAAATCATCTCTCTTTCTTGTAGTATATTATAGCTTAGTCAAATTCAATTACTTCCATATGCAGACAAAACAAAACCTATCATCCGCATATGTACCGAGGGGAGGAATATCTATGAAATGCTTTACCAGCAACCGTAGTGCCATGGGAAATCTGAACTACAGTAACCAGTTTTCAACTCTTGCAGCTCACTAGAAGACTGAAAAATCACAAAACAATGTCCTTACATATTTCTTTCATTCTCGGTCAAAGCTACAAGCCTACAAAACTACACTGTCAGCAGGCTAGACAACAGAACCAACTACAGGAGAGACACTTGAATTTTCGTCATGGTAGAAGAGAGCAACGTGACACTCATAGTTTTCTGACATTCTGTTTGAGAATATATAATCCAAAGGCAATGGGATGAACAGAATTAAGCTTCTAAAGACCTCCTATCATTATCCATCCACTGTTTCATCTAATCCCATTAAAGCTAATTACTTATGTGCCCAGATATCTATAAAGGGTTGACATTAAGGTCTGAGCATGGTGGATGCACATAAATTTAATGTCAGTAAAAGCTAAAAAGCTCCCACATGGTGGTGTAACAATCAGCAACCAACCAAGAAATGACACGGACTAGAGAAACAAACAGAAAGCATATACATTGAAACCGCTGAAAATGAAAAACACCCACTAGAGAAATTTAGATGGCTAAAACTTATTTTAACATCAAATTACGAGCAAAAAAATCCAACCCCAAGATATTTCAGAAACCCAAAAGGCAGAGTATATATGTATCGAAATTTGAATCGACAAACAAGCTAATGGGTACCAGATCAATAAAATTCGAATCCCAGCAAGCCAATCTACGAATCGGATCACGTTTTCACTAGAATACACAAAACCATTAATTTCCATAACCAAAAAACCATTCCACATGTCCATTTCCAATATCAGCAAACATTCTAGATACTCTCATCTTCTTGAATTCATCAAACATAACAAACAATACCCAGATACACAAATATCTAAAAGAATCAAAAAATATAAAAAAATAAGATCGGAATATCAAGAATTACTTACCTGATAACTCAAAAAAAAAATATATAACAATAACGGCAGCAACCCAGATCCAGTCTAACAGCGAGAATCAATGCGGGAATAAATTTGGAGAAGAAGAAAAAGGTGATATTGAAAATAAAGGTGAAACAGAGAGAGAAGAAGAAAGAGAATAGAGAGAGAGAAAAGTTAGAGAGAGAAAGAGAGAGTTGGAGGGAAGAATGATGAGTGCCAGGCGTGCTTATCACTAACGGGCAACAAAAACCCCACCCCACAACATCAACTCTTCTATTATTATTATTATTATTATTATTATTATTTTCTGGGATTGTTTATAAACTCATAATTGTAACTGGGTTTTGATTGAAAATTAAAATTAAAATAAAAACAACAGTAAAAAATGTAAATTCAATCGACAGATTATTAAAAAAAAAGTACCTTTATAACTTTAGCAATTAATCTGTTACAGGTGGGATTTGTTCCTCGAGATTCTTTGTTTGTTTCCGGTTTCAAAAAAAATTAGCATTTAGGACAAATGACCAAATGCGAAATGCGTTTCTATTTTATTTTTATTATTTTTAGAATCTGAGTGAATGACCCCATAAATTAAAATTAGAATTAGAAAGAAAAAAGAGAAAAAAAATGGTTGGTGAGTGTGAGTGACTCTCCGGTTTGTGAGGATTGGGAAAAGTCGGTCACCGGCCATCATTCATGCATTGCCATAAAGCCTCTAATAGGTGGCCCTACTTACTAGGGTCCCACTCCTCTTTTTTATTTTATCATTTTTACTCTACTGCTTCTTTTATTTTTATTTATTTAAATATAAATAAAAGATTTTGACAGATTACGCTACTTTCAGCATATCTGTTAAATGGGTCTGGCTACTATACTCACATGAATACTATTGCATCAAAAATCGAGAACTAATTTTTAGTTGATTTGAACGCGTTAATGGTTCTATAAAATCCAAATGGTTTTCAAATTTAACCTTAAATTGTTCCTAGCCAAGCCCTTATTATGTATTTGGGTTTAATTTGTTGTCGAATAAATAATGAAATAAAAAAAAATTCTCCGATACAATTATCTAACCTAAATATAGAGCTTAGAGTATCTCCGATACATCAGTGGCTTGTGTAAAAAAAATGTCACATTAGATTAATAGACATTATGTTAATAAATCTTTCTCCAATTCAACTGTGTATATTCAATCTCAAGCTGATGTGGCATAAAAATATTAGACATTGTCAGTATGACCGTCTACTTTCAGACAGTCTATTACATAACTATTTTTTCGGTTGACTCAGCAAGTATTTAAAACTGATATTAATTTTTCATCTATTTTTGATAAGGAAATAAAATAAAATATAAAACAGGAAAAAAATGAACACATCATTAGAAAAATTGTGTTTTAAACGAACTCATTGGGGACCAAATTTTGAGTTGATTATCTATCAAATTTATTTTTATGTCACATAGGAATCAAGTCTTTTGATATTGTTGTCATGTCAATGATTATTAGTATGCAAGCCACTTTTGTATTGGAGATGCTCTTAAGTGACACATTTTTTTTAGAGATTATTGAAGTGGGTTTCTCAATTGAGAAACCTACGAATTATAAATGCTGACTACGATTTCTTATAATTTCCCACTAATTCTATTAACTATAAATAAATGAGAAGGGAGGATGAAACTCATAAATGCATCTTCAATGTTATTATGCACTCGAGTTAAATTTATTGCCATATATGATGGATATATAACGAGGTAAAAAAAATTCCAATACAATTATCTACCTTAAATATGTAGCTGATATAACAAGAATTTTTTTATTTTATTTTTTTTAGATTATCGGGATAGGTTTCTTAATCGAGAAACTCTCATATAAATCATAATCAGTATTTCTCAATATTTCACACCAATAATTATAGCTCTTTTAATAGTAAAATAAAATATGAGAGATCAGGAGACAAAAGTTGTATAGTGATCGATCATAAGGTGGATATATATATACAGTCATTTTCTCTTCAGTGCGTACTGATATAACTTATATCAATACGTTGTATGTGGACCACTGATTATGAAAAAGTTTTGATAATTGCATACACTTTGAGTCAAAATATGTAAATCTAATGGTCAACATCCAACGCACTGATGAAGTTATATCAGTGCGTACTGACTTGAAAATTTCTGTATATATATATATATATGCTTTGATAATTATATAGGAAATGAGAATGTACATTTTTTTTACCAAAATAGATCCATATTAAAAAAATTATGATGTGTCACTAATAAAAACTCAAAAATATGTGATAGTATCGGAGATGATCTCTAATTTGTCACTATCTCTCATTTCCTTTCGTGCAATTCTGTAATATCTATTAAAAACTTTGTTATCAAAATTTTATGAAAACTCCTTCTTCAATTTAAGTTTGTACAATAAATGGCGACATTGTTATCAAAGTTTTATGAAACCCCTTCTTTAAATTAAGTTTGTACAAGAAATGGCCTTCAATGGATGTAAAAAACTTTTTTTTTTCTTTTTTGAAATAAATTAAAGTATATTATCCATTAAAATGGAAACAAAAAAATTTTGTTAAGGTTAAAGGAGGCGATAAAGATTGAAAAAACTAAAAAAAAAAATTAACATTTCAAAACATTATAAAATATTAATATGATATTTTGGATATTTAATGTATTTCCACACAAAGAAAGCCTATAAAAATATAATTAATGATCCATATCATATGGGAACCAATCAACTTTTTGTGTATTTTTACGACTTTTATTCTTTTTGTTATAATTATAAAATGGAAAGCTTAAGAGAATAAAATATGATTCGAACTTATAACCTCGTAAAGATGGATGTGTACGGCTCATCATTGAACCAGATTGATTTTTTTCTTTTATAGTACTTGTAAATATGTGCCTTATCAACTTAATATATACATTAAGATAAAATATCGGTAAAATATGAGAATAAAATAATTTAATCCATTCAGTATATCCTATATAATGTAATGAAATCCAATTTAGAACCAATTAACTTTTATCAATTTTACCAACAAAATTATATTTATAAAGTACACACTTATATATAATCTGTTTTTATAATATTGACTATTGACAATGACATGTTTAAATACTAATATGTAGAAAAAAAAACTGGGGTCCAGCCAACGAAACTATTAATTAATTTATTTATTTATTGATCTCTTTTGAATGATCTTAAAGAGGAATATTCTTTTTTCCTTTCTCTTGTGAATAATAGAAGGGGCCTAATCGCGACTTCCAGTTCATTACTTTATATATTAAAAAGGTAACGTGTTGTATTAAACATTTAAGAATCCAAAAACTGCCGCCCGCCACCGCTGCTAGATTGTGAAAACATTCTTCCACCACCTTTCGGCACCAACACTATGGCGGCGATACTCTGTATTCTTCTTACTTGTTAATGAATATTTGACCATTCACGGGCCAATTAGACTATTAGCTGTACCTAATCATGATTTATGAGTACTAGTCATTGATCTTTGTTTTTGGATTTTTTTTCCCGTTTCACGTTTATATGGAGAGTTTTCTTTCGATTGATGGGAGTAGTTATTTGGACCATAGATCCCAACAACCCAGTGTAATAGTTGTAAATATAATAGTAAAAAAAAATTTATTAACTTTGTAATTATATTATTTCAGATAAATATAAAAATTATCAAAAATGTCTACATCTATTACGTGAAATTTGTTTTAAATCTCATACGAAATTTTACCGTTAATAAAATTTAATGACATTCCATAACCAAAAATTACAAAAATCCCCAGCAACATCTTTTTTATTTTATTTATTCTTTTTACAAAAAAACGTGAAACCTTGAAGAAAAATGTAAAACCTTGGATGAATTGTGAAATATGGAAGGAAACATGAAACCTATGAGAAAAAAAACATTAAACCTCAGGGGAAAACGTGAAACATCAGGGAAAACGTGAAACAGTGGCCTTTTTTAAAACAAAAAATTACCGAAACCCTCCAAAACCTTGTTTTTAACTTTCTTTACGAAAAAAGTATCGAAACATCACCTCTAGAAAGAATTGTTTTTTGTAGAAAGCGAAACTTTTTTAATTATTTTCTTTTCTTTCTGAAAATTGAACAGCGCCGCCAAGAAGCGCTACCCCAGTGGTATTGTTGTCACACTTTTGCATGCACTGCTCAGGTATTGGTGACAATGTCGTTTGGGCCCAAGCGGGGCCGTCACTGAGCAATGCTTACCGCACTAGCGAAGATGGGAGAGAGGAGATGAGAGTCGAGCCGTCGAGGAAGGTAGGAAGAGATGGGAGAGAGAGAGAGTTTGGAGAGTTTCTTATATGGGGGTGTATAGGTAATTTCTTAAAACACAGTTATTAAAAAAATAAATTTTTACATGTGTTTAAAAACAAATATCTAATGTTTCTACTTGTTATTCTGATTTTATCCCTTAAAGGAAAATTGCACCATACTTTATCATTTTATTAGTTCAATTTTAAGACTATAGATGATCTAAATAGATAAATGCATAATGACTTTCTAATTATATTTATACCATACTTCAGGAGAGGATGGTGTATTTACCCCTAAAAAATGGATGTCGATGGAATTTAGATCTCGTCCATCGATTATGGTTATCATATATCAAGAGTCCATTTTTTTATTTTAATTAATTAATTTTAAATAATTAGTTTACACAATTTGTTTTATTTGAAATGCTAATAGACCTTTTTACACCTAAACGATTAACTTTTCAT
Organism: Dipteronia sinensis; assembly: GCA_033220585.1. Classification (NCBI taxonomy): domain Eukaryota; kingdom Viridiplantae; phylum Streptophyta; class Magnoliopsida; order Sapindales; family Sapindaceae; genus Dipteronia; species Dipteronia sinensis. Next base: position 13,730,811 of record CM065638.1, on the reverse strand, counting down.
GAAGGATCGCTAACAATAGGTGGTATTTAAGTAACTTTTGACAAAATATTCATATGTGTGAAATTATGTAAACGCAACTTGTTTAATTACCCCTTTTAATCATTACATTAGTTTTAGTATTTTTTTTAATAAATAAAATAAAGCAAATTCATAGAAAAAATTAACTACACGTTAGCCTTGACATCTTCCGACATAAAATGCATTCGTAGAAAACATTTTATAATATTTCTTTTACTGGCTTGTGAATCATACTTTTATATCTACATAGAACTCCTGAAATCCTCCTTAAGATTAGAGATGGCAGTATTCCCCGTGGGGTCGGGGTCCCACGGGGCCTCGCCCCGATTATGGCAGGTATGAGGGATAATATTCGGGGATGAGGATAAAATCTTGTCTTCGAAAGTGAAGTGGGGCGGGGACGGGGACGGGGGAAGAACTCCCCGCCCCGATATATATATATATAATATTTAGATTTTTAAAATTATTTAATATTAATTGTTTAAATATAAATAGTTTTTTATTTAACTAAAAAAAATTTATTCATTTCTCAACTATGTTTATGTATGTTTAGATTCTAAATTTTAGAAATTGATTGTTTTATGGAATCTTTAACGGGGAATGGGGCGGGTATGGGAAATGCACCTCCAACGGGGAATCCCCGACCCCCGCCCCGCTTCTCTTAATGCGTGGCTGGGAACGGGGATGGGGACGGTTTTGAGGGGCGGGGATGGGGATGGAAAAGCATTCCCCGACCCCGACCCACCCCGTTGCCATCTCTACTTAAGATCGACAAAATTGAAAAATAATTTTATAATTTTAAGTTGGAGAAAGAACCTCCTTGTCAATCAGGAATATTTTACTAACTACAAAAAGTTATGTACAACTTGTCAAAAATAACCATCTAAAATGTGTAAATAAAAAAATTATTTACACATTTTATAAATTGTCAACAACGGGAAAAAAAACAAATTAATCATATACAAAAGTTCAATTGTTAATAACCACATTTTAAAGTTTCATTTCATCATGTAACTAAAATTATAAAAATATCTCCGCAACTTATTCTTTTTTCCTTATATTTAGAAAAGCGTGAAACCTTTGTAAAAAACGTGAAAAGTGGAATCTAAGAAAAAAAATGTGAAAAATGTGAACCTTTGGAGAAAAATGTAGAGAAAAACATGAAACCTAGAGAAAATCGTTAAAAATGAGAAACCTTGAGGAAAAACGTGAAACCTAAGGTAGTGTTTGGATGTGTTTTTAAAAACTATTTTAATGTCGTTTGGTTACTCGTTTTATACAATTATTTTGGAAAACAAAATACAACTTTTTGAGAGTTATAAGGGCCTGTTCGGTGATGATGTTTGATATCAGTTTTTAAAATGATGTTTTTGTAAACAATTTTTTTTAAAAAAATTAATATTTTTAAAAAGGGGAATTATCATTTGGGTCCCTAAGTTTTTTTGAATTATCTGTTTTTGACAACTTGTCCATTTTTTACTGGGTTGGTTCCTATGTTTCAAAAACCCATCAATTTGGTCCCTCTATGAGACAACAGTTAGTCAAAGTTAACGGTTCCAATTGTATTTTTTTCTTTAAATAAAAAAGATGCCATATGCCAACAGCAAACAATAAATAATTTTTTTTAAATGTTTATATAATATAAAAAAATAATTAAAAAAAAGAAAAAAAAGTTGTAAATCCCAACCGTCCAAATCTTATATGGATGGTAGAGATCTATTTATATATATATAAAAAATTTATATAGGTAGATTGGTCTCCACCGTTTATCTCAGATATGGATGGTGGTGATCAAATTACAAAAAAAAAGGAAAAAAAATAAGAAAAAATTAAAAAAAAAATGAGGCAGAGATCTCCACCTCCATCTCTAAGACGGTTCTCCAAGTACTCAAGCTGCTGAGCCAACAATCCTCACCATCGCCGAACCCAGTAAACCCCAATGTATTCAATAGCCCTCGAACCTAACATCCCTACCGCTGAAACCACAAACTCAATCAAACTCGATTGATCCACTCCAACAATCCCTACTGCCCAAAATCCATCCAATCAAACCCTAATTCCAAACCAGTCGAGCACCACCCAAGCGATAGAGATCCCAGTCAAACTCGATCGATCCAGTTAAGCACCCACCACCACCATCTAGTCAAACTCGATCGATCTCCCTCTCGATGAGACTTAGCGATATGTTCTCCATAGCGATGGAGATCCCAGTAATGGAGATCTCCAAAGGGATAGAGATCTTAGATCTTAGATCTCTATCTTGGATAGAGATCTCAATGACAGGATCTCCATCAATCCTGATAAATCTCCAACTAATTTTCTTTTCTTTTTAATTTTTTTTTTATAATTTATTATAATTTTTAAATAATTATTTTATTAAAAGAAAAACAAATTTTATTTTATTTGTTAACAGAAATTTTGCTCAGGACGAGAAATCTCAGTTAGCACCATCGAGACCACTACCACGTAGGTGGTGCCCAAGGTTGAATGTATGTGTAACAGTGCCTAATAAAATGACAAGGAATAATGATACTGTTAACCACCCAAAAGAATCAAAAAATATTTTCTTTATCGATAGTGTGTGATAATATCTCTTTCAAATTGCTCTCAATTTTTTCTAGGGTATAGTCGGGTACTTGTCGTATGCCTGTCGAAAAGTAGTTTCCTCTTTCAGAAGGCTCAAGTCCTTTTTTTATACATTGTCTTCATAGGTCAAACTAATTGATTCCCCCCCTTGATTTTTTCCATCTCTTCCCTCTTTATCAGACGGGATTTTACATTTAAATGTCATTGACTTTGAGTTAATTGCTGAGTCGGGGATATCTTGGTGGAGATCAATTTGTTTCCTACTTGGACTCTGTTACTTGTTATGTACGTATGTAACGTCTTAAGATGTGATCCTGTGTGTCTTCAGGTCTAGCATGTTCTCCCATAGGGGTCGTTGAATATAGTATGTATTATGGTGAGGTACATCAGATAGTGAGATCGATCAGTGTCCTAACCCCCAATATTAAGGATTTTCGTCTAGCCAGAAGCTAGGTCTAGCCTCCCTTGACCTTTTGAAGTTAGGTGCGGCCTCTTACGGACACCCCACTATGTCAACGATGTATAAGCGAGTTTCTGGAGAAATTGTGAGGTAATCCAGACTTCAGGGAGATTTCCTGGTTTTAGGTTCGGTGATGCGGGCTCGATCTGACCGAGCCGGGCTCTACTCCGGGTGTTTCTAGAGCCCGCCCTTATTCTTGTGGGGCGGTATCGTAGCTCGGCTTCGGGTAACATGGTCTCCTGGTGGATGACCTCGGGCATGGAGCCAGGTTTAGAAGGTGGAAAATTTCCCTTTGGTCCTTAGCCAAATTTGGCTATTAACATTATTTTATTTGAAAACATTGTCAAGGGTAAAGACATTATTTTGCTTTTTCAGTAACCGTTGAATGTCAAAAATTTGGTCAGAGAGACCAAATTGTTGGGTTTTTGACAATATAGGGACTAAGCCAGTGAAAAATGGACAAGCAGTTAAAAAACAGATAATTTATAAAAACATAGGGACCCAACCCCCCCACTTGGACTCTATTACTTGTTCTGTACGTATGTAATGTCTTAAGATATGATCCTGTGTGTCTTCAGGTCTAGCATGTTCTCCCATAGGGGTCGTTGAATATGGTATGTATTATGGTGAGGTACATCAGATAGTGAGGTCGATCAGTGTCCTAGCCCCGATATTAAGGAGTTTCGTCTAGCCAGAAGCTAGGTCTAGCCTCCCTTGACCTTTTGAAGTTAGGTGCGGCCTCCTACGGACACACCACTATGTCAGCGAGGTATAGGTGAGTTTCTGGAGAAATTGTGAGGTAATCCTGACTTTGGGGGGATTTCCTGGTTTTAGGTTCAGTGATGCGGGCTCTATCTGACCGAGCCGGGCTCTACTCCGGGTGTTTCTGGAGCCCGTCATTATTCCTGTGGGATGGTATCGTAGCTCGGCTTCAGGTAACATGGTCTTCTGGTGGATGACATCGGGCATGGAGCCAGGTTTAGAGGGTGAAAAATTTCCCTTTGGTCATTAGCCAAATTTGGCTATTAACATTATTTTATTTGAAAACATTATCAAGGGTAAAGACATTATTTTGCTTTTTCAGTAACCGTTGAATGTCAAAAATTTGGTCAGAGAGACCAAATTGTTGGGTTTTTGACAATATAGGGACCAAGCCAATGAAAAATGGACAAGCATGTTAAAAAACAGATAATTCATAAAAAACATAGGGACCCAACCCCCCTCCCCCTTCTTTTTTTAAAACTGTAATATGTTTGGTAGTCTTTTTTAACAATAGTTTTTACCCTAGTTTAACAATAGTTAAACAATGTTAAACGTATTTAGTGTTGTTTTTAAAATTGATAAAGTAGTTGTTTTGAGGAAAACGTTGTGGTTTGTTTTGAAAATTGTGAAAAACAATAAAAAGTTGAAAACTTTTGAAAAGTTGTTTTTTGGTTTAAAAAATAGTTTTGTAAAACATTAACCAGACAACAATAAAGTTGTTTTTTGTTTTTTTTTTTAAAAGAAAATGATTTTTTAAAAAATACATCAAAACACCACCTAAAGTCGTGTTTAGTATCATTTTTAAAATTGTTTTTTGAAAACTATTTTTAAAAATAAAAAACAATTTCAAAAATGTAATGTGTTTGATAGTGTTTTTGAAAAGTAATTTTTAAAAATCGAAAAACGATGTAAATGTCGTTGATGTTGTTTTTAAAATGAGAAATAATTGTTTGGAGGAAAAAGTTGTACTCTGTTTTGAAAACAGTGAAAAATAATAAAAAGTCGTTTTTATCTCTAACTTTGAAAAAGTTTTTTTTTAAATGTTTTGTATGACGTGTAGACAAACAACATTAAAATTGTTTTTTATTTATTTAAAAAAAAACAGAAAACAATTTTTAAAAATAGATCCAAACACCAACAAATGTTTTTTGTTTTTTATTTTTGGTTTTATATATTTTCATTTAAATTGAGAAATTGATTTTGATATTTTTAGAAGCCGAAAACAACAAAATCGTTTTGATAACAATCCTCTAGAAAAAAAAACCTTAAAAAATTGTATTATAAAATACATTTAGTGGAATTATTTTGAAGATCTATTTTTAACATGGTGTAAGAGTAAAAGCAATATACTTTGTAGTTAAATTAATTTAAATTGATTTTATTAATTAAAAATATTAGAAAATATATATTATTTATTTTTTAATTAATAAAATAAATTAAAAATTGATTTGTAACTTTTTCTTGTTTTCTAATAATTGAAACAAACTATAAAAAAAGAATGTTAATTAAATAATATGTATTTATGGAAAGTTAATTAATATAATATGTATTTATTAAAAAGAATTATAATTCATTTTTTATTATTATACATAATTATTATAAATAATTTAATAATGATTAAACTAATGTATTTTAGAAAAAAATAATAATTAATAGGTTGCCCTTCAAAAAACCAGAAAAGCAAAACATTAAAACATAATTTATATGTTTTCTACAGTTCAATAACTTAATATTGAAAACTTGTTCTCTGTGTTTACAATATATTTAAAAACAACTTCTTTCAAATACGTTACCGAACAACTTTGAACTCAAAAAATAAAAACATGCTTTTTTGAAACCAATAACAAACAACACCTTAGGCCCCGTCCTGCAGCTGTTTTTTTTTTGTTTTCCAAAAACGATTTCGAATTCGCGTTCGTTTAACCGTTTTTCATTTTATTTTCGAAAAACAAAAAAAAATTTGAAAAACACAATTAGTGTTAAAAGTGAAAAATTTGAAAAACATCTGAAAGTTGTTTTTCGTTTTTTTTTTTGTTTTTTTTTTGTTTTTCACTTTAATAAAAAATCAGTTTTTATTTTTATTTTTTTCTTCTTCTTTGATTTCCCCATCAGACTCCATCTTGTTCTTCCTCAATTCTTCTTCTTCTCCTTCGTCACTCTTCTTCTTTTTCTTCTTCTTCCGACGACGATCTGTGGCATTGGTGCCGCCGGCGACGACCTTTCTCTCTCTCTCTCTCTCTCTGCCGATCATCACAGCTCTCATCTCTCCATCGTCTTCTTCGCCTGATCTGTTTCCTTCCCATCTTCATCTTCGTTCTTGCTTCACCGTCGCGCCTCCGTTGATCAGCTCCCTCTCGCCGCTCGTCGCCGCCGATCAGCTCTACTTCGCCGCTCGTCGCCGTCGATCAGCTCTGCTTCACCACTCGTCGCCGTCGATCAGCTCTGCTTCGCACCTCATCGCCTCCGATCAGCTCTGCTTCGCCGCTCCTCGCTGCAAATCAGCTCTGCTTCGCGCCTCCGATCAGCTCTGCTTCGCCGCTCCTCGCTGCAAATCAGCTCTGCTTCGCACCTCCTCGCCGTCGATCTTCTTTAGCTGGTCTTCTTCGTCTCCTGCTCGCCGTCTTCTTCTTCTTCTTCTTCTTGTTCAACTGGACATGTTTTTTTTAGCAAATGTTTGATTTGTGATGGGTTTTGATGTTGTGATTTTGAATCTGAAATTCTGAATCAGGTTTTGTATTATATAAAATAATTGAAGTTCTTGGATTTGTTTGATTGGAGATTGAGGTTTGGTTTTATCGGTGAGAGATTTGTTTGTTTGGTTTTTTCAATTGAATATGCATCAGTAAATTTTCTTGTGATAGATTGATATAAAACAAACTGTTTGTTGTGTTTCTAGAAATTTTCCATAAGCAACTACTTGTTGTTGTTGTTGTTGTTGTGGAGCTTTTGTTGGTGCTGGGATCCAATTGTGGGGGCATTTTACTACATGTAGAGTCTTGAATTTGGGGGTGGGTATTGTTGGATGATTATTATCAGAATTTGTGTTGGGGAAATTTGAAGAATTTTGGGATTGGGATTGTGTGATTAACAGAGAAATTGTTTTTGTTAGATAATTGCAAAATTTTCCAATTATTCTACCAGACGCGTTTTTTCCATTTTTATATTTAAAAAACGGTTTTCATATGTGCTACCAGACGCGTTTTTCAGATTTCGAAACTGAAACCAAAAACACTGTTTTCGTTTTTTTTTTTCTTTTCGAAAAACAGTCAACGAAAAACGCTTACAGGACGGACCCTTAGTGTTTTTCATTTTGTAACCAACAACTTTTCATAAAAAAATTGCTTTTTTGAAACCAATAACAAACAACTGTCCGACAGGAGTTTTTTTTGGCGTGTTTTTGTTTTTGGTTTCCAAAAACAATTTCAAATCCGAGTTCATTAAATGTTTTTCATTTTGTTTTCAAAAAATAAAAACAAAATAGAAAACAAAAATTGAAAAAAAAAACACGGAAATTAGGCCCCGTCCTACAGCTGTTTTTTTTTTTGTTTTCGTTTTTGTTTTCTCAAAACGATTTCATATTCGTGTTCGTTAACCGTTTTTCATTTTTTTTTCGAAAAACAAAAAAAAAATTGAAAAACACAAGCAGGGTTAAAAGTGAAATATTTTAAAAACAAAAAAAACTTGTTTTTCGTTTTAGTTTTTCAAAAAAAAAATTTAACAATATATTTCTTTTTTCTTTTTTCTCTTCATTGTGCATAATCTTATCTCTTCCCATCTTCATCTTCTTTCTTCCTCATCCTCTCTTTCCCGATCTAGTCTTCTTCTTCAGCTCACCGCCGCCGCCAATCAGCGCTCTCTCACCGCCGTCGATCTGATCTGCTTCTTCTGCTCGCCGTCGTCTTCTTCTTCAGCTCACTGTCGTCTTCTGCAGCTAGTCGTCGTCGCCGTCGTCTTCTTCAGCTGGTCGCAGTCGCAGTCGTCTTCTTTAGCTGGTCGGCGTCGTCTTCTTCGCCAGCTGTTGGTCATCATCTTCTTCGCCGGCTGCTGGTCATCATCTTCTTCTTCTGCAGCTGCTCGCCATCGCCGTCTCCTTCTTCAGTTGGTCGCCGTGGTCTTTTTCACCTGCTGCTGGTCATGACTCATCATCTTCTTCTTCATCAACTCTCAGCTTCCTCATCATAGTTGGTTAATATTGGTTATTGGTTATTGGTTATTGGTTAATTATCTGTTAAACTCTCAGCTTTGAACATGTGAAAATCCTAGAATTGGGTCTCCACTTTGTAGGTAAACATTTAAAAATAATTTTCGTATGTGAAGAAATTTGTTAAATATATTATTGGTTATTGGTTTATTGGTTAATTATTAAATCATTTTGTTTATTAGTTAATTATTAAATCAATTTGTTTATAATTGTTATAATATGAAACAAAATGTAAAAATTGAAATTTCAATTTTCGATAGTTTTCAGTTAGTCTACCAGACGCGTTTTTTTCGTTTTTATTTTCAAAATACGGATTTCAGTATGTGCTACCAGATGTGTTTTCGGATTTCGAAACTGAAACCAAAAACACTGTTTTCATTTTCATTTTTCTTTTCGAAAAACATCAACTGAAAAACTCTTACAGAACGGACCCTAAAACACTTTAAACCTGTTTTTCATTTAAAAAAAAAAACTCATTTCTTTTTTTCTTTCATTCTTCTCTTCTTCGTCCGATCACTTCTTCTTCTTCTTCTTTTTCTTCTTCTTCTTCTTCTCCTTCTTCTTCTTCTTCGCCGATGCCGGAGGAGGTGAGATCCATCTCCGGTGACACCGATCTGGCCTCCTCCAAGCAGATTGAGGACTCATTCGATTATTGTTTTTCTTTTATTTTTATTTTAGTTCTTATTAATTTTTAATATTTAGATAACGATTAAGCAAAATTATCCTTTCATGTTTGAACACTGATACTTTGTCATTTTTATTTTCATTTTTTTATAAAAAATATATATATTTATATGACAACTCCTTATTCTTGTTGATTATATAATATACATAGGAAATACACATTATTAAATTCAGTACTTAGCTTTCATATGATACAAATTGTGTATGGCTTATCAATATCCAGAATTAATGAGCTGAAGATTGTGTATTACTTTTGGGATTCCTTGTAAGAACAAAGATGATTATATGTTCCGGGATGCAATTCATACAACTGAAGCATCAAATCTCATATCTATCGGAAGATATTACAATGTTGCTTTTCCTTTCCGATTCTTACCCTTTTGATATTCATCACTTGGCCCTATTTTGATTTTAATAGAGAGTAACTTGTTGATCTATCAACAAAAATATATATAACTTTGAATTTCAATGCTCTTGTTGCAGTTAAAATTCAATTAATAACAATCTTGATTGAGAATACTATTATAATTAAGAGTAATGATAGGTGTTTCAAATTTTTTCCCAAATTTCTTCTCAAATAGTGTTGGCACGTGAGGTGTCAACATTTTATAAATCACGAGATTATGTGGTGAGTGACGTGATGTTGACACCTCACGTGCCAACACTATTTGGAAAGGAATTTGGGAAAAAAAAATTGGGAACCCTAGTATTACTCTATAATTAATTTACTTGCCTTCAAAAAGCAACACTTGATTTGAGATAATCATTGTCAATTGATGCTAAATTAAAAAAAATCATTTTTATTTAATAAAAAATATGATTCAATTGATAATTATTGATAATTATTTGGGATTAATTATTGATAATTGTTTGAAATTGTTAACTGACCATATGTATTTTTTTTAATGTTTTTATTTTAAGAATATTGATTTCTGCATATGCTACCAAACACGTTTTTAGATTTTGAAACTGAAACAAAAAACACTGTTTTTATTTTTATTTTTATTTTCGAAAAATAGTAAATGAAAAACGTTTACAGGACTCACATATAACTTTTTTTGGAGTGTTTTTGTTTTTGTTTTCCAAAAACGATTTTGAATTCACGTTCGTTAACCGTTTTTCTAATTTTTTTTATAAAAAAAATACGGAATTCTAATCCAATGTAAAAACCATGGAAAAAAACATTAAACATGTTTTTCATTTTTTTTAACTCACTTTTTATTTTCATCTTCATTCGTCACTGTTTTTCTTCTTTTGTTGCTGGTGCACAATTATTCTTCTTCTCCATGACAGAAAATAGAGGAGAAGCTGACACTGGAGGATGTGAGATCCTCTTCCAATGACGCTGAGTTGGCCAAATCTGCTTCGCCGGAGCTCCTCCAGCATTGGAGCCACAGATCTGCTCATCCAAAAGCAGATCGATAGCTCCTTCCATTTTTTTAATTTTTTTTAAATATTTTAATTAATTTTGATATTTTTGGTTAACCTACTGGACACATTTTTAGTGTTTTTATTTTCATAATATTGTTTTCGGCATATGTTATCAGAAACGTTTTTAGATTTCGAAATTGAAACCAAAAACACTATTTTTATTTTTATTTTTTATTTTTAAAAAACAATAAACAGTCCTTCTGAGGGTCTGTCTGGTACTCTTTTTTAAAGGGTGTTTTATTTTTATTTTTTAAAAACAATTTCAAATTCGCGTTCGTTAACCATTTTCGATTTTATTTTCAAAAAACAAAAATAAAATGGAAAACAAAACTAGTGTTAAAATTGCGAAACATGGAAAACACGTTAAACATGTTCTCCATTTTGTTTTTCAAGAAAATAAAAACTCACTTTTTTCTTCTTCTTCTTCATTCGACAGTGTTTATTCTTCTCTTCTTTTTCTTCTCCATGACAGAAAATAGATGAGCAGTCAACGACGGAAGAGGTAGGGCTTGCTGGGTAGTGAAGGAGGAACAACGCCATCTGTGCCGCTAAGAAGAGGGATGTGGAGGAGAAAGTCAGAATCGTCATGGTGTTTGAGATAAATCGGATGGAGTGAGATTGAGGCGATCTCTACCTGAGATGGAGATGTAGCATCTCAAATGGAGTCCATCTAATGGATATGCAAGAGAGAGATCTAGAAAATTTTCCAGATCTCCAGATCTCTCTCCTCATCCTTTTCCTTTTTATGTATTTTTTTAAGAATTAAATTGTTTTTTTTTTAACTGTGGAAATCTCAGTTTTTTATTATATATATATATATATATATATATATATATTTAAAATACTTTCAACTTGCTAAAATAAAATATATTTTTTCAAGTTGGAGATAAGGAGATTATCTAAAGAATGGAGGAGATCAGATTATTATTATTATTATTATTATTATTATTATTATTACTATTTCTTTTTGAAAGATTTTAATTATTTGTGATACTTTTGGTATTTTTCGGTTAACCTACATGACGCGTTTTTAGTGTTTTTATTTTCATAATACTATTTTCCGCATATGCTACCATGAAAAATACAAACACGATTAATTTGCCAATCTAACCTGGGGGGAGGGGGTCGAATAGGTTAGTACACATTTTTCACTTCCTTGAAACAAACAAAAGTTTGTCCATCCAAGTTACTTGTATCACACTCCAAAAGACAATAACAAGTAATATCAATTCAATTTAAAGATATGCTTATTCAAACAAGGTCAACATAAGCATCAACTTGTATGTGATTACAAACTCAAATGATTACTTGGCTTTAATACATAAAGTTCAAACACATACAAAGATGATATAATATGATTATCACTTACAAAGATATCCACTAAGATATATAATAACAGATACAAAAATATAAAGAGATAAAGATAGAGAAAATTTGACACATGATTTTTAAGTGGTAAAACCTCCTAATAGGAAACATCCACATGTTGATTTCACAACCACCAGCAAACAAATTCACCAGTAAGATAAAAAGATACAATCTCTCAAGTGACCACTTCACCTAGAAACCTACCCTTCAACCCTACACAATGAAAGTGATGCCACCTTGCACAAATTGAAGATTCACTCTCCAAATGTGACTTCCATGCACAAATCAAAGATTCACTCTAAGAAATGTGACTTCCAATGCACAATCCTAACAATCACTCCAAGGAATGTGACTTCTAATGCTCAAGTCAATGATTCACTCTAATACATGAGACTTCCAATGCACAACTTGAAGGTTCACTCTCTAAATGTGACTTCCAATGCTCAAGTCACAGATTCACTCTAAGACATGAGACTTCCAACATTTTCATAAGGCATGTGATCTAAGTGAATGCAAATAATGCAAATACACACAACATAGTATATATGATCAATATATCCTATGGAAACTAGAAATGAACAATTAAGCACGTATATATGTTTTCTAGTTTATAATCCTAAAAACAATACAATCACACTCAATGATGCATGTACATATGAAAAGTGTGGATTAGACACAAATTATGAAGAACTAGATTTTTAACAATGAATGCACAAGTCTATTTTATCTAGAACTTGTAATATGAACAAACAACCTAGAGTATGTGAAACACCTAACACACACAAGATTCTAGATCATGTTCAATTACACAAAAAAATGCTAGAATCAATTATAAATTCAAAGATGAATTTTCTAGCAAAATTATAGAGCTTAGAATAACTAGATATTCATTTAATTTCAATCAAGCTCTAAATTAACAATCAAATATGCTATATTCACAAATATTCAATTAAAGTGACCAAGCATATGAAAAGACTATCAATCATCAAAATCATGTCAATAAACACACAAGATGGTCTTAGATTTGAAGTTAGCATAATACAACTCCACAAACATGTGAAAACATAGATTTGTAAAAATCTAACTCAACATGTTATTCAATTAAAGCTCAAACTAGCTATATTAGAGTTCATTACTAAAATCAATGATTACACATCAAACATACATATATAGAAGAAGAAACCCAAGGTAATTGAAGATTTGAAAATCAAAATCAAAAAAGAAATCAATACCTTAAACAAAAAATGTGCAGTCCCGTTTTTTGTGAGTGAAGCTACCAGAAAAACCACTCAAAAAATTCCAAACTCTTGTGGATATGGTAGAGAACTCGAAGATGAAGATTCTCCAATTTTGAATCACTCAAAACGGACTCAAAATGAGAAAGTTATGGTGTCTGGAAGGTGAGAAAATATTAAGAGAAAAAACTGCATAAGTTTTTTTAATTTTCTTTCTTCAAATGAAAGTGAGACGGAAGTCAATATTCAAAGGAGGGAAACAAGGAGGATTAAACCAACCAATAATCGGAAACCCATTAAATGTAAGAAATAAGAACCAAATTCTACTACTTTGCCTTGATCAGACTAAAGATAAAATTCCTTCATTCAAAAGATCATTAATTAAGATCAAGTTTGATCAACACTAACCACAATTCTCAGATAGTCTTAACCCTAAAATCATGCCAAATAATCATTTACCCTTTGGTCAAGGTGTGAATGAAAATTACAACTAATGAGGATTAAGCAGTTAAGAACAATGAATAAATCAAGAATTGAATTGATGAAATAATAATTAATCCAAACATGAGCATTCACAAAAGGTTCACATTGATTCCCTAGTTATGAGATTAGTTACACATGTTGAAAATAAAAAGAGAAGAAAAAGAAAAGATAAAACCCATCTTGGCCTTCAATGATGAATTCTTCTTCGTCTTCGAATCTTCAATGTGTAAAGATGATTAAGAGAATTGTGTTGTTGTGTGAAGAATTTAAAGAGAGGTGATATGTTAATTGTGTCCCAAAACCCTGAAAACAAAGATGTATGTAAAGGACCACCAGTTTGATCACGATCAGGAATCTGCCTCTAACAAGGAATTGTCCGACCGTTGTGATAATCCACGACGGTCCTATAGCGGTGCTACACTGCTCTCAAAATTCTCGTTAACCTGTGTGATAATTCACAGCGGTCCTACAGCGGTGTTGCAGCGGTGCACTACTGATATTGAAGCGTTGTCTCACCGCTGCTATAATTCATGGCAGTCTTCACAGCGGTCAAGGAAATTTACAGATTAGCCCCTCATCTTTTCAATAATTCCTCTTTTTGCTGAAATTCTCTAAAACACTTCACTTAAATCCAAAACCTGTAAATGCTCATAAACACAAATTAAAACCTTTAAATAACTCAAGAAACAAGCAGTTGATTGGAGGAATAAGGATCAAAAACATAAATATAAAATGACCGATCAAATACCCCCAAACCTATCTTTTGCTAGTCCTCGAGCAAAACTAAGAAAACAAAAAAATAAAATCTAAACCTAAAAATAGAAATCCTAACTAAGCCACTTTCGTAGGGAACACGATAGTATTGAGCTTATGCTACAAGCCTTTGAAACTCTAGGTACGACACCTACAAACATATCCTGCAAATACCAATCATCTAAAATACATTCGGAATGTGCCCATATCGAAACAATGCATGCAAAAGCCAATAAGTAAAGACTAAAATTAAGTCACAAAACTGAATGCATTGCTCAATTTTAATTGAAAAGCCCATACTCAAAACGTTCAAGTTTCAAAGTTGCCTTCGCTAAATACCATAGATGTAATTCGCCTTGACTCTAATTCTCACAAGATGTCGCTCATTAATTTCACACAGAACCTAGGCAAATACACTCATTAAGCATATGCGAAAGAGGTTATGCATAAGAAATTTTCAAGATATAATCACATATGAATTTATCATTGAAAGAACACTCAAATGTATGAAAAAGATCTCATGAAAAGAATCAAGCATTATGAACAAGATAATCACACGATTTACTTATACTTTCATAGCAAGGACCAGTAAATCAGTTAGACTTTCATTAAGGTTGTAATGGGGCCATTGGGTGAAGGCTAAGGAAGAACCGGAATCAGGAATTCAAAAACCTAGGACCATACTATGAGAGTCTTCAATTACCTTACAGTTTCGCATAAAACTTTTGGTCCTTATTGATTTCATCGCAAGTGGAACATTACCACTCACCATTGTCCAAATCTTCTAAATTCACCATTCTCGTTCTTGTCAAACTCCTCATGAGTTGATACAAACCTTGCAATCTAATTGACTTAATTACACTCATCAAAAATTTAAATCATTCTTTGATTCTCTGAACACACCATTTATTTTGTGGTTTTTTTTGAATAATAAGTTGAGAATCAGAGAATTACAAAGAATTTCATAATTATCAAACTTACACTTTTTTGGATTGAATGCAGCTCTTTTGCTTCATCAGCCCTGAATCGAATTATGTACAAAAATTCACGTGTAGAACTATCAAACCTTCTTCATTTTCTCCAAGTATGATCCCAAGTTATAAGGTATGGCTATAATATTGGCTACATGTGTTATAGTTAATGTAGTGAAGAAAGAAAAAGGCTTATTCAGTGTTTGACTTCAAACAGGACTATGGAGCACACACACAAATGTAGGAAATATTTAAGGCCTTTTAAGTAGTTCAAACACACAGTCTAATCATCACTTCAACTGGTTCGACTTACTTAAGATCAAAATAAACATGTGAAATCTTTAAATAATGAATGTTCTATAATGCTCAAATGCAACCTATAGAGATCGAATCTAATGCTAAGAACCTACTGAGTGTTTAGGAGTAGAAACAAAATATCCCTTATAATATGTTATTTATGTACGCTTTTTGGTTTAGTAAACTCACAAGGGTAGTCTCCACTATTAATCATGGCAATCCAACTAAGCATCATATCCACTATCACATCAAGAGCATGTCATAAAGTTTTGAAAATGCAATGCAATATTCTAAGTGCAAGAAGTTAGTTTAAACTCAGTGATTAATGCATATTATCTCGGGGGCACAATTCAAAGTATATCATTATGGTTTTACAAGGAAAATAGACTCTACAAGCGAAAATTTTCAAAATTTTGTCAAAAATAGTATCACACCCCAAACCTAATCCCAATGTTGTCCTCATTGTTGAAAATTGAAGTGCACGACAAGAAGGAAATAGAATTGAAAGAGCAACATAGAAACCATGAAAACTAAATCCAAAAACAAAACTAATCCAATGATAAAATAAGTAGCCAAAGCACAAACAACTAAAAACGAAAGAAAAAGAAAAAGAAAAGAAAATTAAAGAAAAGAAAAGAAAAGGAAAATATATCATGCTGTAGACACAAGACCGTCTACAGTAACTCCAGTCAATCTCCATCATCACTAGGAATGATCTCCGTGTCAGACCCACCGGAAACATTTCCATCCTGCTGCTGACTACCCTCACCATGACCCTCAACAGTAAAACCTGTAGAAAGAGGAGAATAATAAGGGTCAAGAATAGGCGTGGAAGGCATAGTGGCAGTCATACTGTATCTCCGGATCTCGTCTATAGCAAGCTGCATTGTATCCATCCTCGAATTCAGCCTGGAGAATCCGTCTTTCATCTCTTTCCTCAAGTCAGCCACACTAGTGTCCATGTAATCCTTCATTGAACCAAGCATGTACCCCACCCATTTGGGTCTCTGTTGAGACGGTCCAGCTCCGGTATCATAAAAATGTGCTGAATCAGAGGCTTCTCCAAACTATTGGAATGTCTGCTGGAACTGCTGGTCTGGAGCAATCAAAACATCAATATTAACATATTCTTCCACTTCTTCCGCAGCTCCTACTCGTCGCCGCTTCCGCACATTATTCCAAGACATCAAATTCAATGAAGGAGCATTCATCAACAGGCTATCATCCTCCTAGGCATTAACTACTAACCCGGCATTCGCACACATGGCTGTGATCAAACAATGGAAAACTAAAGAAGAATCCAGTTGTCGACCACATACCATGATCTCCTTCTAAATAAATCTGGCCACATCAATAAAAAATCCTCTCTTGATGCAGTACAACAACTTCGATGCTTCCTGAAATATCTTAGAACCATGCACCGAAGGCTGCAATGAGGCCGATACAAAAAAATACCAGAAGGCGAAATCTAATAGCAAATCCCTACACAACAGCTTGTGGCCATCCCAATTATCACCCCCTCCAGTACGAAGCTCACTTCCGAGATGAAACTTATTGGGATATTCTCTCGACTTCTGTGTTACAGCTGGTAGCTCAAAGTGAGCATGAATTCTATCAACCGAGACCACCACGGGCACCCCTCTCACTAGAACTGTACTACTTGCGTTGAACTGATTATGGACCATGTTAGCATAAAATTCACGAGTCAGAGTAACATTGGCTCGTGTAGGCTGCCGAACGTACCACATCCATTGTCTTAACGCAACCACCTCTGGAATAGGAGTATCACGCAACTCCTCCAAATGAATCCTCCTCTCAATAATGACATTGCATCCCGCTAATTCCTTCATCCATTTCCAGAAATTCGGATGTCCCACCAATTGTTGTTCATTGGGGCGTTTGTCTCTCCTTTTGTTTGAACTTGGAGAGTCAGTTCGACCATGGAAAGCTGTCCGTACCATATCTGAAAAATACACAACTAAGCACAAGGAAGAAAACTCACGGTAGGAAAAATTGAATCAAAATTTCAGCAGCATTCCGACATTAACAGTCAATCCAATGTAACATAATTCCAAGGTGAGAAAAACACATAATTCCAGTGAAAACACATTCAATCACAATGTGAACATTAAATTGCATAGACAATCAATATTCCCAAATTGAGCCTAAACCATATTGAGTGCAAATAAATAAGCAGAATTCTCATTCCAACATATAGA
This sequence comes from Dipteronia sinensis, assembly GCA_033220585.1. Lineage (NCBI taxonomy): Eukaryota > Viridiplantae > Streptophyta > Magnoliopsida > Sapindales > Sapindaceae > Dipteronia > Dipteronia sinensis. The sequence continues at coordinate 13,713,343 of CM065638.1, read as the reverse complement.
ATAGGCAATTGAACGATGATAATGTGCAATTGAAAGAAAATCACTTCAATTTTGAAAATCCCCAAATTTTGTTCAAGAACCCTAGAAAGAATTTAAAGAATAATTGGGAAGAAGGAGAATGGAATCATTTAATTGAGAACTAATATAATCAATAAACATTCGAGAAATAGAAAGAAAACATACCTTTGGATTCTTGGAGTTTGAGTTGAGAGAGGAAATACAAGAAAGAGGAAAAAGAAAATTTTGAAAATAAAAAGAAAAAGTTGTGCTGCGTGAAGAAGCAACATAAATACTTGTCGACCTGCTGTGTTTACCGCTGTAAGAATCCACATCTGTCACATCGGTCAGCCTTCTTACCTCTTTGGACGCAATCAAAACGCACCGTTCTCTTAATGGACCGCTGTGATGGACACAGCGATAGTGACAGCGACAGCACAACTGTTCGCCTAGTATTTTCTATTGTGAGAAAAGCCGTGGATATGGTAGCAGTAGTGACAACGTTCTCATTCCAGTACGTACATGCTGTAGTGCCACTGTGAATTATGGCAGTGCAACCTACAAAGGTCGAACTCCAGCAGGTGTACGCTGTGGTGGCTCACAGCGACACCGACAATGGTTAAGCTCTTTTTTCAAAAAAAAATTTCTTTTTTTTTTCTTTTTTTAATCCCCCAAACTTGATTTTAAGCAAGGGGCACGAAAATAAAAATGAACATGAAAATAACTTAAAAGGAAAGAAAAGAGAAAACCTGGGTGGGTTGCCTCCCACCAAGCGCTTTATTTAATGTCTAGGCGAGACATTTGAGAGCACTACGACTCTTTGAGTTGCAGCAAATCAATGACATGATTGTCTATAGGCACACCCAAGTAAGGTTTCAGTCTGTGGACCATTGACCTTAAATGGTCTTCCGCTCTTCGGAATCTCTATTTCAATTGCTCCATTAGGAAAAACTTGAGTAACGTGGTATGGTCCCATCCAATTTGATCTCAACTTTCCTGGAAATAACTTCAAACGCGAATGATATAAAAGAACTAATATCCCCGGGTGAAATTCCTTCAGACGAATTTTGTTATCATGCAACCTCTTTGTTCTTTCCTTGTATATCTTAGCATTCTCATAAGCATTATTGTGAAGCTCCTCAAGCTCACTCATTTGCAGACTTCTTTCTTCTCCAACCTTACTTAAATCAAAATTTAATTTCTTCAAAGCCCAATAGGAATTATGTTCTAACTCCAGTGGTAGGTGACATGCCTTTCCAAAAATTACCTTGTAAGGACTCATCCCAATCGGGGTTTTGTAAGCAGTTATATATGCCCATAGGCATCATTAAGCTTGAGCGACCAATCCTTCCGAATTGGTTGCACCGTCCTCTCTAAAATCTGCTTAATTTACCGATTGCTTACTTCAACCTATCCACATGTTTGAGGATGATACAGAGTTACCACTTTATGTTTGACAATATACTTTTTCATTAATTAGGCAAAAACCTTGTTATAAAAGTGGTTCCCTCTGTCACTTATGATTGCACGAGGAGTCCTCAAACCTGGTAAAAATATTCTCCTTGACAAACTTCACCACCACTTGGCTATCATTCGTCTTGGTTGCGATTGATTCAATCTATTTCGAAACATAATCTACAGCAACTAAGATATAATTGTACCTGTACGGGGATGGAAAAGGTCCCATGAAATCAATTCCCCATACTTCGAATATCTCTATAACCATTTGATTTGATAATGGCATCTCGTCCCTCTTTCCAATGTTTCCTGTCCTCTAGCACCTGTCACAAGAAACACAAAAATCGTGAGCATATTTCAATAATGAGGTCCAGAAGAAACTTGATTGAAGAACTTTTTGAGCAGTCTTTTTAGCACTAAAGTGCCCTCTACAATGCAGATTGTGGCAAAATCTCAGCATATCTTGATGCTCTTCTTCAGAGACAAGTCTCTGAATGATTTGATTGGCACCAAATTTGAATAGGTATGGCTCGTCCCAAAAATATTGGTTGGTGATGAAGAGAAATCTTTTCTTCGCTTGCGAGCTCATCTCAGGTGGTATGATTCCATTTGCGAGATAATTCACAGTGTCCGCATACCACATATCTTTGCTTACTACCTTCAGAAGCTGCTCATCTGGAAAGTTCTCATTGATGGGTAAGTTCTCAGTGTGCTTTTCCATTCCATCATCTTTTACTAATCGAGATAGATGATCCGACACCACATTCTCGCTGCCCTTTTTATCCCTGATTTCTAAATCAAATTCTTGCAACAAAAGGATCCACCAGAGTAATCTCAGTTTCGCTTCCTTTTTAGTTAGCAAATATTTTAATGCAGCATGATCAAAATAAACAATTACCTGAGACCCTATCAAATATAATCTGAATTTTTCCAAGGCACTAACTACAGCTAGTAATTCTTTTTCAATGATGGAGTAATTTAATTGTGCATCATTTAGAGTGCAACTAGTGTAGTAAATAACATGTGGCAATTTATCTACTCGCTGTCCTGAGACAGCGCATACAACATAGTCAATACATCACACATTAATTCAAAAGGAAGAGACCAATCAAGAGGCATAATTATAAGAGTAGATGTTAATTTACTTTTCAAAGATTCAAAAGCATGCAAGCAATCATCATCAAACACAAATGCAGTATCCTTGGTCAAGAGATTACGACTAATTTTTGAAAAATCTTTTATAAAACTCCTATAAAAACCTGCATGAGCAAGAAAACTCCTTACACCTTTCACCGAAGTGGGAGGTGGAAGTTTTGCAATCACTTCGATTTTAGCTCTATCTACTTCTATCCCTTTTTTAGAAATAATATGTCCTAAAACTATTCCAAATTTAACCATAAAACGACTTTTCTCCCAACTAAGTGTCAAATTAGTCTCAGTGCACCTTTTCAAAACAAGAGTTAAATTATCAAGGTAGTGGTCAAAAGAATTACCAAAACAGAAAAATCATCCATAAATACCTTAATAAACCTCTCTAGCATATCTGAGAAAATTGACATCATGCACCTCTGGAAAGTGGCAAGAGCGTTGCACAGCCTGAAAGGCATTCTTCGGTATGTAAAGGTGCCGAAAGGGCATGTGAATGTTGTCTTCTCTTGGTCCTCTGGAGCAATGGCAATTTGATTGTATCCTGAAAATCCATACAGGAAGCAATAATAAGCATGTCCCGCCAGGTGCTCAAGCATCTGGTCAATGAACGGCAAAGGAAAGTGATCATTTTTGGTTGCCGTGTTGAGCTTGCGGTAATCTGTGCACACTCTCCATCCCGTTGTCTTCCTTATGGGAATCAACTTATTGTTCTCATTAGCAACGACAGTGATTCTTGAATTTTTTGGTACCATATAGACCGGACTCACCCACTTACTGTCAGATATTAGGTATATAATACCCACATTGAGTAGTTTCAAGACCTCTTCCCGTACAACTTCCTTCAGGTTTGGATTAAGCCTTTTTTGAGTCTCTCTGGAGGGCTTTGCATCATCTTCTAACAAGATCTTATGCATACAAATGGAAGGGCTTATTCCCTTAATATCCGCTATAGTCCATCCAATTGCGGCTTTATGTTCCTTGAGCACCTTAAGTAACTTCTCTTCTTTTTCCTCATCTAGGTCAGAAGCTATAATCACTAGAAGAGTCTCATTCTCTCCTAAGAAAACAGATTTGAGAGTAGAAGGAAGTAATTTGAGCTTTAATGCAGGGGGAGAGCTCGTATATAGGATTAAGGACTTATTGATCTCATCTTCAATTTCAGCACTTACTTTTTCAATATCAACATCTTCTTCTGTACACTCTACTTGTTGTTGTTCTTCATCATCCTCGAAGACAATTTTTACCCAATTAAGTAATTCGTCGAGGCTTTCATTTGATAACTCTTCTTGGATTGCTGAATTAACCATCTCAATTGAGCAACAATCGACAGAATTGCAGTCATCTGCAGCCTCAGGAAATTTTCATGATTCAAAAACCTTGAACTCCATATCTCATCTATTACAGACATTGTTAGCTTCCCATTTTGTACATCAATAAAGGTCTTTACAGTTGCCATGAAAGGTATTTCCAATAGAATTGGCTTGCTATATCTTTCCTTGGCTCCTTTCTCCATGCCAAGTATCACAAAATCAGTAGGAATGATGAGATTGTCTACTTGGACCAGTACATCTTCAACATATCCTCTTGGGTATCTTACTGAACCATCCGCCAACAACAGTGACATGGTTGTCTTCTTTAGATCATTCAAACCCAATTGCTCATAGATACTGTATGGCATCAAGTTGATGCTAGCTCCCAGATCTAACATTGCCCTCTCCAATGTGGTACCTCCAATAGTAATGTTGATGCAAAAACTTTCGGGATCTTGGAGTTTTGGAGGCATAGACTTTTGAAGGACGGCATTAGCACTTCCAGCCATGAACTCCTGATGATTCTCTAGAAACCTCGGCTTGTAAGTATGGAGATTCTTGAAGAATTTTGCATAGGCTGGCATCTTCTGGATCATCTCCAATAAAGGTAAGTTGACATTAACCTTTGACAGGATGTCATATATATATATATATATATATATCGTTGTATGATTTTTCCAACTTGCTCTTTTGCAATCTTCCTGGGAATGGAACCGGAAGAACATATGGATTTGGTGACTTGTGCAGAAGCGGTGTTTTCTTTGGTTTTTCCACCGCTATTTCTTCCTCTTTTTCTGGTTCCATGTTCTCTTCTGAAGGACCTGAAACATCAGTAGATTTATTAGAAAATTTAGGAGATATATCGTTAATTAATTCCTTACCATTCCGGAGAACTGCCCTGGCGTTTGCTTGTTCCGTATGGCTTGAGAATTTCCCTAGTTCACTCATTTGCTTAGCTTCAGCTAGTTGCCCAATTTGTGTTTCCATCTTTCGCAGTGAAGCATCAATGTTTTGAAATCGCACACTTGTATCCTTGAAATTCTTCTGAGAAAATTGTATGAAGCTATTAAATGTGTCTTCTAGTGATGGCTTCTTGGGTTGGTATTCATGATTCTTCTGGGTGGAGGCATTGTACTGTCTCTGACCATAATTATTGTTATTACCCCATTGGTTTCTAGTGCTTTGATTATTGGTCTAAGAGAAGTTTGGATGATTTCTCCTCCCCGGATTGGAAGTATTTAAGAAAGGATTATTCCATAGTCTAGAGTTGAAATTATTCATGGCTTGTATTTCTTCCTCATCACTAGGTCCAGTACCTCTTGCTTGACAAGCTTCCATAACATATCCTTGTTGTTCACATCCCATGTATCGCGTTTCTCTCAGTTGTCCCACCTGATTGACAAGTAACTCGATAGACTTTTGCATTTGTGACATTTGCATTGAGTTTCCGGCATTGGCCTCTACTTCATAAATACCCTTTCTTCTCTTAGAACTCTAATGTTGAGAGTTATTGCCAAGTTTTTCAAGATCGAATGCAACTCTTCCAGAGTCTTGTCAGTCATGGACCCTCCACATGCATTATTCACCAAAACCGTTGAGACGTCATTTAGTCCATCATAGAACTATTGACAAAGCTGGTGAGTTTGATATTTGTGCTGAGGACAATCAAAAAGAAGCATCTTGTAACTCTCCCAGGCTTCATAGCCTGTTTCTTGATCCCCTTGGAAGAAGTTAGTAATCTTGGACCTTATCTCACTTGTTGAGAATAGAATTGGTCAGTAAGTTTCTCTACTACCTTGTCCCATGTTGTCAATGAAGCTGGAGGCAAAGTCAAGAGCCATGTCTTCGCCTTTCCTTCAGAGCATGTGGAATACACCTCATACGCAGCTGGTTTTCTGTCATCCTACTGTTTGGAAAAGCTTGAATTGGTGCATAAAACTCTCTGATAAATTTAAGCACATCTTCATTCGGTAGCCCATGGAATGCAGGTAGCAAATTGTAATGGAAACTCTTCAGCTCATAGTTTCTTGCTGCCTCATCTAGTGCAATGCATAAAGGATGATTGTCAACAATAGGCCTGCTATAATCCTTTATGGTTTTGATAGGTACCGCTGGTGGATCTGGAACCTGTTGAATGTTACGATTTCCATCGTCTGCCATTGCTTTTTGTCCAATATGATCAATGTTGTCGTTCAATGGTAGCAAACCTCCTTGCAGTGATCTTCTACCTTGCATTCACCGTCGAAACCTGTAACAAAAGACAGACACACATGAAACTAGAAAAAATAAAATAAAATAAAAACTAAAAATCTAAAATTTAATGACACGACTACCTAAAATATACTAAATTTATTAACTAAAACTAGAAATAACCAATAAATTCAACTAATCCCCGGCAGCTGCGTCAAAAACTTGATGTGTAAAATCGTGTTATAAAAAACAATACTCACAAGTGCACGAATCGTGAAGATAAGAACAACGGTAAGTAAGGATCGTTCCCACGAGGAAAAGTGATTTATTGATTAAACTAATTCTAATTCTAATTAAACTAAAAGTAAGCAAAAAGATTATTGATTGATTGATTGATTAATCTAAAAACTAAATTAAATTAAACTAAAGAAAGCAATTAAAAGAATTGGTGGTTTGTGATCAATGGAGAGAAAACACTAGGTCATCAATGATCCCCAATTATGAACACTCAATGTATGAAATTAATTTGTAAACAAGATTCAATCAATTCTAGGGTTCATTCTTTGTCTTTAATGTAACTATTACCGTTCGGTCGCGGGTTGAGTCACGTGTTCCCAACCGTTATTCACCCTATGGTCAAGGTGTGAACAATAATCGGAAACCCACTAAATGTAAGAAATAAGAACCAAATTCTACTACTTTGCCTTGGTCAAACTAAAGATAAAATTCATTCATTCAAAAGATTATTAATTAAGATCAAGTTTGGTCAACACTAACCATAATTTTCAGATAGTCTTAACCCTAAAATCATGCCAAATAATCATTTACCCTTTGGTCAAGGTGTGAATGAAAATTACAACTAATGAGGATTAAGCAGATAAGAACAATGAATAAATCAAGAATTGAATTGATGAAATAATAATTCATCTAAACATGAGCATTCACAAAAGGTTCACATTGATTCCCTAGTTATGAGATTAGTTACGCATGTTGAAAATAAAAAGAGAAGAAAAAGAAAAGATAAAACCCATCTTGGCCTTCAATGATGAATTCTTCTTCGTCTTCGAATCTTCAATGTGTAAAGATGATTAAGAGAATTGTGTTGTTGTTGTGTGAAGAATTTAAAGATAGGTGATATGTTAATTGTGTCCCAAAACCCTGAAAACAAAGATGTATTTAAAGGACCACCAGTTTGATCACGATCAGGAATCTGCCTCTAACAAGGAATCGTTGACCGCTATGATAATTTACAGTGGTCCTACAACGGCGTTGCAGCGGTGCACTACTGATATTGAAGCACTATCTCACCACTGCTATAATTCATGGCGGTCTTCACAGAGGTCAAGGAAATGTATAGATTGCCCCTCATCTTTTCAATAATTCCTCTTTTTGCTGAAATTCTTCAAATCACTTCACTTAAATCCAAAGCTTGTAAATGCTCATAAACACAAATTAAAACCCTTAAATAAATCAAGAAACAAGCAATTGATTGAAGGAATGAGGATCAAAAACATAAATATAAAATGACTGATCAATATATAAGGATTAGTCTATTCTAACTAAGTAGACGCGTTTTGGGCAATGGGTGAAGGATGCTTGCGTGTAGCCCATGATTTAAAGCAAATCCATGAGGGTGAAGAACACATGCGTGAAGTCAAAAGCGGACAATATCTACTTGGTGGGCCTGAGCTGTTACAAATTTGGTATCTTCATTTTGTTTTCAATTTATTATTAGTGAAAAAAAATTAATTGTCTTAAATTTTTGTTTAATTGTTCTTTGGATTCCAGAAATTAATATCAAAATATGGGTTCCAACATTTGAGTGGAAGATCAAATCCATTAAAAAAATCCAGTTAGATTCCCATCAATTTAAGTATTTAACATGTTTAGAAAATCTCTAAATTTTTCTCTTCACATTCAAAAGAGGTATAGAGAGAGAGAGAGGAACCTAAAAAGAAAAAAAATGCAAGAGACTCAAACATTTAGAGAAACCAATTGGGGATTAGATGAGAACTCATCTGGGTAAACCCATTCCAAATACCAAGTCTGTACCTTTCTAAATATCGGGTCCAGTACCCAAACCTAGCCCAAACTTATGGTCTGGCTTGAAAATGTGTCTAATGCGAATACAATTAACTTAGATGGGGGTGAATATGTTATTTACTAATTAATTATCGATTTTTCGATTATTCAATGTTAATGACAAACAACACAATAAAAATCAAGTATTAAATTTCTGAAATTAAAGAATACTTGATTTTTATGTGGGAAACCTCCAACTGGTAAAAACATACAGGACTAGTATCGCTAGTCACTTAAGCCACATAAATTCACTATATGAAAAGCAGGTTACACCCTCAAGTGATACACAGACTCTCACTCTCGATAATATCATGCTATGATCACTTTCCACTCGCCACTCTTGGTTCAATCCTAATGATATCCCCCGATCCAATACTCTTTACTTGAGCACCTCCTAACCTACCAGCATGCTTTTTATAGCGAGACTTGACACTTGCTTGTCAACCAACACTTTGGCTACAAGACTTGAACTAAATGGAGAGATTTTAAGTCTTGTGAACGTTTAATGAATGCTCAATACATAGATGCAAGACAAAATAATCTATGCTTAATTAGGTGTGGTAATAACTACCCAACAATCCTCATCATTAGCCAACCCCCACAACAATCTCCATAACTTCAAATACATGCAATTAATGTGAAGTATAAAAAGGAAAGAAAAATAAATAAGATGGGGAATTGTTCTTCCTTAACCTAGGAAGCACGAATACTCCATTTGGTGGAGGTAACTTGTAACCAACTTGTATCCAATTCGGATACTTCCCGTAAACTCCAGGATACGTATCAGATAAGCCAAATGGCATATCCGTTAACTTTTTCACAAGTTTTACTGGAGGATACTTAGGGGATACGACATGATACGGCAAGGATACGTTTGGGGCAAAATCATAATTAATTTAGTATAAAACAGAGTCAAATTTTAATTTCAAAAATGCATGGGTCAATATGTAATTTTAAGGAAATATATCAGATTAGGATTAGGGCTCGTTTCAACTTTCAATTCAATCGGCCGCTTGATAGTGAAAACGCAGAAAAAAGAAAAGAATAATGAGAAGAGAAGAGAAGAGAAGAGAAAGAGGAAGAAGAAGAAGAAAGAGAATTTCGCGAACAAGAGATCAAGGGTTCAAACAAGACTATTTTAGGGGAAAGGATTTGTCAAGGACGGTGTTTGATCAATTTTTTTTTCAAAATTTAGAGGGATTAAATTCGTATTCTTTTTTGCATTTTCAGGTAAAATTACTTGCTTATAGTTGCTTTTTAGTTTTTAGCTTTTTATCTCTAAATTCTTGTGTATTTCGGGTTTCATCATAAAGCTTGCAAATAGCCAAATAGTTATGATATTTTTATGAGAATTTATGTTGTTCACTGATTCACTGTTCTTATATATTTTTTATATTTTTCTGTTATGAGAATTTATGGCAAATGGCATGCGGGTTGGGTTTACTGGGGAATTTTTGGTGTTTTCCGTTTTTTTTTTTCAGCTGCTAGTTGCTGTTAGTTTGTGATCGTTGTGTGTTTTGTGACTAGTTTTTCTTCATAGTTGCTATTGTGCTAGAGTCTCTGTTTTGTCTCTATTTTTGTTTGGGAGGGTGTTTGTTATCTAGGTTTGTTGTGGCTTTAAGGTCTGTTTTTCTTGTGTTCCCAGTTTGGCATCTTTTTGGCTTTTAATAAATTCTTACCTTTCAAAATAAAAAATGGCAATCATGATTTTCATCAACTGATTTTTACATTTTTGTGTTCGCTTAATGGGGTGTTTTGCCGCGTGTTGTTGTTAATTTGTTATGGGTTTGTGAATATTGAATATGGATATTTAGGAGCTGCTATTGGTGAAAATGTGTGACATAAATTTACATTTTTTTTTTGTTGTTTTTCTGTTTTTTTCCCTTCAGAACATAAGTAATATACCAAACTCTTTTGAGATTACTAATAGAGCTGAAATTGAAACTGAAACCGATAGTGGTTTGAATGATCATGCTCCCTTATGGAAGTATGTTACAAAGCTTGAGAAAATAGGAAACGGTGGAGGAAATATATCATTTAAGTGAAACCTTTGTGGGAATATTTATAAAGGATCGTATTATAGAGTGAAGAATCATTTGTTGAGGATTAAAAGAGGTGAGATTGCAAGTTGCTCTAAAGTTATGGTTGCTATTTTATCAGAAATACAAAAAGTAGTGGAAGAAGCGGAATTAAGGGTGAAGCAATCTTTACCTAGGCAAGTTCTTTTACCTACCACCATTGGTTCTTCTAGCGGTTCCGTCAGTAACTATTTCCAATTAGATTTACCATCTTCCGAGGCAAAGAAGAGGAAGGGAAACAATGGACCTATTGAGAAAGCTTTCAACATTGGTGCTAGAGAACAACTGGATGGGGAAATTGCAAGAATATTTTACACATATGGCTTGTCATTTCACTTTGCAAGAAATCCACACTATGTGCGTGCCTTCAAAACTGCTTGTAGTAATTCAATTACGGGTTATCTCCCTCCAAGTTACAACGTATTAAGAATTACACTTCTCCAAAAAGTGAAGAGTACTGTTGAGCAGTTGTTAGAGCCAATCAAGCTTTCTTGGAAAAAAAAGGTGTAAGTGTATGAAGTGATGGATGGTCGGATTCTCAAAGAAGACCCATTATTAACATTTGGGTTGTTTGTAAGAGTGGAATAATGTTCTTGAAGGCCATAAATTGTGAAGGATAGTACAAAGACAAGTATTTTATTTCCAATTTGCTTATTGAGTCCATTTGAGAAATTGGTCTCAAAAATGTGGTGCAAGTAATAATTGATAATGCACTAGTTTGTAAGGCATCAAGACTTCTTGTTAAGTCACAATTTAAACACATCTTTTGGACACCATGTGTGGTCCATATCCTCAATCTTGCTTCGAAGAGCATTTGTTCACCATCGGCACATCCAATATATGATGATATTATGCAAGAATGTGGTTGGATTGCAAAGATTTCTAGTGATGTTTCGTTCATAAAAATATTTATTGTGAACTATAATATGAGATTGGCAATGTTTAATGATCATTCCAAATTGAAGTTGCTATCAATTGCCGATACACGTTTTGCTTCTACAATTGTGATGCTTAAAAGATTTAAGCAAATAAAGCAAAGCTTACAACAGATGGTGATTAGTGAAAGATGAGATGTGTATAAAGAAGATGATGTTGAAAAGGCGAGAGCTGTGAAGGAAAAAATATTAGATGAATACTTTTGGGATGACATTGATTACATACTTGACTTTACAGCTCTCATATATGAGATGCTTCAGCTGGCCGACACAGACACACATTGTCTTTAATTGGTTTGTGAGTGGTGGGATTCTATGATAGAAAAAGTGAAGATTGTTATATTTAAAAAAGAACAGAAACCACTTCACGATAAATCAAGTTCAAGATTCTTTGATGTGGTGCATGGAATTTTTGTGGAGCAATGGACCAAAAGCAACACACCACTCCATTGCTTGTCATATTCCTTAAATCCTAGGTAACATTCTTTAAAGTATTTATTGTTAGATTTTTTATATTTTGCTTTTATTATTATATTTTTATGATTTGTTTGGACGAAAGACGTTCGGTTAAGAGTTCAGAATCAATTCTAGTCCAAGTTTGTGTTGATTGTTGGATTAAAGCGCAAAACAGACAACAAGAAATCGATCAAAAATTAGTTTACGATTTCTTCGACAATGACCAAACCACGAGAACGGAAGGCACTGGTAGCGATTAGTTTGGGGGGGGGGGGGGGGGGGGGGGGGGGGGGGGGTCCAACTTCCAACACCAAACCTTGAATAAAAGGTAAGAGAACTACATGGTCATTGATTCCTTTAAACCCTAGGATGATACACAAGCAACTTAATTGTAATAAAAACTAAGTGCAAGGCAAGCCCAATTTAAAATTTTTAGTTTTATTTCAATTTTTATTTTAGTTTTTCATATATATATATATATATAAATATATATAAATTTCTGGTTACCCAATAAACTGATTTAGCATGTCTTTTAATTTTGTAATAATTATTTTTTAATTTTAGTTTTTTTTTTTAAAAAAGGTTCTGAATAGGTCTAAAACCGAATTCAGGTCCCTCTGGTTTCGGTTCCAGTTATGATTTCCTAAGGAACCATAACCGAACCGAACCGAACCAGGGTTACCTCTAAATGCAATGACTTGAAATTAAGTTAAAAGTAGAAATTTGTTAGGGATCGTTTGTTTTTTTGTCTGAAGACTGAACAGTCCTGAATTTTTCTGAAGACTGAATAAGGACTGAAATCTGAACCTGAATGATATGTTTGTTTTTTTTTCTCACATCTGAATCTACTGTCAACATGTTTGTTTTTTAAAAATAAAATTGTCTGAAAATACGTAATTTTACATTTATACCTATACTAATTAAAAGAAGTAATTTAACATGCACCATTCTTTATAGCATTTTGTATGTTTGTTTTTTACAAACAAAGTTCAATTTAAAAAAATAAAAAAATTAATCAAAGAATATAATTTTTCATGTTCTGCAAACAAAATTTAAGTTAAATTTATTATAAAAAAAAGTTCAAGTTCAAGTTTAAGTTCAATTTTTATGTTGTCCACGTTTCCGGTTAATATAATTCATGAAACCATTTTTTTTTTGGTTTCCTGGATCATATGCACCGTAAACCAAATTAAAAAAATGGTTATTGAATTTTTCATATAAAATAATTCTATAACATCTTCAAGCCACGAAATCTACTCAATATGATAGACAAATTTATTGAGCACTATACTAATAGTTAGATAAAAAAAAGAGTTCTTAACTGGATTTGGTAAGAGAGAAATTAAATTGTTCAATTTTTGAAAAAATTCATTATGAGAAGTAATTAGAGTTTTTTTTCTTTTCTAAAACCGGTTTAAATAAGAAATGTGTTAAAATAAATTTTTTTTATACCATATTAAATTAAGATAAATTTGGAAATATATCCTTTTTTAAAGGATAGACTTGGAAGAGAATATTTTAATTATAATCAAGTGATTTGGAATTAAGTTAAAAGTCAGGATTTCTTACTTTTTATTTTAAGTTGTTTTTTGATATTTTTAAGTTGTTTGACCACTTAAAAAAACAAATAAAACAACTTAATGAGTTCAATTCAGACTTATTAAGTTTTATGTGAAAAACGATACCTTACTTTTATTTTAAGTTATATATATATATATATATATATATATTAAAGTTGTTTGAATATTTAAAAAAAAATAAAACAATATAATAAATTTAATTAATACCCATTAATCTTTGCAGATTTGATAGCGGGATGCCACGACTAGAAGTCTAGAACACTCAAAACAATAATCAAGCCATCAAGGGCAGGAGAAAATCTTGCATGCAACATGTGAAATGCACCGGAACTAATGGGTGTATACCATGTGGCATGGAGAACTATTTGATTGGTTTTCTTTGCCACATAACATGCACCCATTCGACTGGTGCAATACACCGGGTGGATGTAAGATTTCTCCGAGAGGAGGCGTTGAAATTTGATTGTCGACGTCGTCCAAGTTGCATGAGTGGACTAAATTAAAAAGAATAGTTTGTATAAAAGTGATATACTTTTTAAAAAGTAATTGGAATTTACTAATAAAGGCAGAGTTATCAGTCCAAAATCAAAACCGCAAGAAAAAGAGAGGCAGTGGCTTGTGTTTGATTGATGTCGACGTCGAGCGACAAGGTAGGAGCAGAGCTGTGCAAGGGCATCAACGGCCTCGACAAGGTTGTCCTCCGCGAGTCCCGCGGCACCTCCGCCGAGGTAACCTCCGATTCCTTTATTAAAAAAATGCTTAGATCACTTTGGTTGTGCTACCTAGCTAGGTTTTAGTTTATGAGATCTAGATCACTGAATTTGAGCTCCAATTGCTGCTTCATTAAACTTAATCGATTGTATAAGCTAGACTTGCTTTCTACTAGTATACTATCTCTTGCTAGACTTGGTAGCATGAGAATAATGAGACAACCCAATAAAATCATACAGATTCAAATGCAACAAGTTTTTTCTCTCTTGCTTGTTAATGTGTTATAAATTTTCAGGTCACAAGAGTATCTCCTTATGCTGCCTAGAGTATTTTTCTTGCATTATTTATTTACTTATTTCGTTTTTCAGGTGTATCTGTATGGGGGTCAAGTAACATCTTGGAAGAATGATCATGGGGAGGAGTTGCTTTTTGTTAGCAGTAAGGTGAATATATCATCGATGATTTTTTGATATATTGGTTGTTTGAATGGGGAACAGTGCCTGTTTGTCGGTAATAAGATGCTACACCATTTTGATTTTTTCTGGGGATCAAATCTATATATTTAATAACCTCAGGCTTATTCACTTATTAGAGATATACTACTCTTAAGTTTTGTCCTTAGATAACAGTATTTACACTGGCTCTCTAGCTGAGAGTGTGGTAGGAGGATACTTATAGCTTTTATATCACTTGCCAACATATTATCTTCCAGTCTCAATTTCCTAGTCAAGTACCATTGTCTCTAACAAGAAAACTTTGTTTATCATGATTTGGTTTCATTTACTAGAGAAATTGTTTTGTGTTTGTGATGGTTGTCTCCCGCTTAGATGCATTTCTAAGGCTTCTGTTTTAACCAATCTCTCGAAGGTGCAATCATTATCCAGCATACAGCTTATTGGATCAAGATCATGAAAAAGCATAATCTCTCAATTCTCATCTTCTTGTTTAATGCATATTGATGCTTTTACTTGTACAAATCTTAAAAATATGGCTAGAATTGCCATCATACCAAAGGCTGAACCAGGATTGGAAATGACACCATAGGTCCTTTGCCATGTACATCTTTCTATTATGGTCTTTTCGAGAGTGAAATGCTGACCTACCAATAAAATAAGAAGTTCCCATCACAAATGACATGCCATTTACCTTCTAATAGCTTGTTACATATCATATTTGTACAGGTCTCAAGATTTTGTAATCTGGCTCAGCAGAGAAAGTCAGACCTTTCCATCTTATGATTTATCCATTATGTTTATGTTTAGCCTTATCTATTAGTTTTATATAGGTTCTAGCTCCTTTTAAGAGTTGGTTAAATTGAATTGCTGATTAATTGTATGTTTTACATCACATTCGGAAGGAAGTTTTGGCATCCTCGATTTCCTTAGGCTGTTTCACCCTTTTCTCTTCCATTTTCACTTTAAGATCAAGTCCCATTAATGGAAAATTATTTGGTTCAAGATTTCATATTTCTTTTTAACTGAGCTGGTCGCTGATCAACTTTTTATATTGTTATGATAGCTGCCTAAAGTAATATCTTTGTTGGTATTTGAGACACAATTTGTCTCCATATAGGCATATACTGTTGTGCCTTATTTTGATAATGGAAAAGACTAAACTGTGATTGATTTGTGTCTTTCCTTTGTACCTCAGATTTGAATGTTATTTTACACCATTTTGATGTGTCTTGAAATGAACTTAATTTATGTTGTTTACAGGCTATCTTCAAACCTCCAAAAGCAATTCGTGGAGGAATTCCAATTTGCTTTCCTCAAGTATGTGCTTCTCCAAATTCTTCTTCTTGCTTCTTTTGATTGCATTGGTTGTGGTAAAAGACTTGCTGCATAATGCAGTTTGGAAGTCATGGCTCTCTGGAACAGCATGGATTTGCTAGAAATAGGCAATGGAGCATAGATACTGATCCGCTTCCTTTCCCAACAAATTCTTTGAGCAAGGCTTATGTTGATTTGATTCTTAGGCCTTCTGAAGAAGATTTGAAGATCTGGGCTCACAGGTAAAGTATTCGGATATGTTATCACTTACTTGCACATGTTCATGAAGATAGACGATACCTTTTTTTTTTTTTTTTGAAAATAAGATAGACGATACTTAGAATTCTTATGTTATAAACTTCTTTTCTAGATGAATATAATAAAAATCTCAGATATTTTTTGCTTTTTTTTTTCTTTATAGTTTTGAGTTTCGCCTGAGGGTAGCTCTGAGTCCCGGTGGAGATTTGATGTTGACATCTCGGATCAGGAATACCAGTGCTGATGGAAAGCCATTTACGTTCACATTTGCTTATCATACCTATTTTTCTGTTTCAGACATTAGGTAATTCACAAATTTGCTTGATGCCTATTTCGACAACTGTTTAGCTACTCTGTACATGTAGACTACTTTATTTTTTAAACTTATGGAAGATGCATGCTGTTTTCAATCATCTAAGTAGGTATTGTCTGGATCAAAATTGTTATTCTTTTCCTTGTCAATATATGTCTATGTAATCAAACCAAGGGATTCGGTTGACCACTAAAAGACCTCTCCGACCAAGAGGTCCTGGATTAAAATTCCCTTGAGGCCATTTACCTAGCATATATAATCTCTGTGAGCTTCCAGATGACAGTAGTCCTAATTTAAAATCCAGTGAACAAAGAAGGCCAGGGAATTTCTGGTTATATATTTATTGTGATGCTTCTATTATCTTTCGGCATCTCATGAAAACAATGGTTTATTTTACTGGTTGAAGATAGAAAAATGGTATTTGATGGTTTAAAAATGTAGCTGTTGGAGATATTGTAGTTGTTTGAGATATTGTAGTTGTTTGAGATATTGTTACTGTTTTCTAGGGATCTTGATATTTAATTATGATGTATTTTCTAGATTTCCTATTTTTAGGTGATTTGTTATTAATTTCCTTCTTGAAGGAAACAAATTCCTTAGATTAAGCAGCCTGTTACTGCCTAATATGTATATATATTAGGGCTGTTTTGTACAGAATTCTAAAGTAAATAAAACCCTAAAATTTTCATGGTATCAGAGCCGAGTTTCTAAAACCTTCAACCCTAAATTCATACTGTTTTTTCCGGCAGTAACCATCATCTCATACTGCTTTTTCTGGCAGTAATCTCTTATTTTTTTTTTTCTCCGGCATCATCTTCTCCCATCCATCATGACAACTCCTTCCAAACCTACCAGTTCTGATGAAACCTCAGATGAGGTATCTAGCCTTGAAACAGCAGTCCTTGGCGGCAATGGGGGAGATCCTCCAAACTTTCCTCACATGTCTATTACTTCATACAAGCTCAACGGCCGAAACTATCTTCAGTGGTCCCAATCGGTGCTCTTATATATCTGCAGCAGAGAGAATGAGGATTATCTCACCAATGAAGTCACCAAACCGGAGGAGAAGGCAGATGGATATCGAACCTGGAAGAAGGAGAATAGCCAGGTAATGTCTTGGCTGATCAACTCCATGATGCCTAACATCGGAGAAAATTTCCTTCCATGTGAAACAGCAGCAGAGGTATAGGAGGAAGCAAAGGAAACTTACTCCCATAAAGATAATACTCCTGAACTTGTAACAATCGAAGGTGCATTACATAATTTGAGGCAGGGTGATCTCTCGGTGACAGATTATTACAACAAGCTTCAACGATACTGGTAGCAACTTGATGCATTTGAGAAATACAAGTGGAGTACTGCAGCTGATTCACAACAGTATAAGAAGATCATCGAGACTAAGAGGGTGTACAAGTTTTGTTTGGGATTAAATCCAAATCTTGATTCTATGAGGGGTAGGATTTTTGGGACAAAACCACTGCCTAATCTTCGAGAGGCATTTTCTGAAATCAGACGTGAAGAGAGTCGCAAGACCTTGATGCTGGGGGTTGAACCAAAAGAACCAAAGGAAGCTGGAGATGAAGCTTCAGCTTTGGTAGCCCGCAGTACTTCGGAGCCACGAAAAGGAGGCCGGCCATGGTGTGATCACTGCCGAAAACCTGGCCATATCAAGGACAAGTGTTGGAAAATTCACTGGAAACCAACGGATTGGAAACCAGCCAAGGAACGAGATAGCAAAGCCAACCTATCATCCTCCTCTGTGGCTGAACCATTCAACAAGGAACAATTGGAAGTTCTGCAGGAACTCCTTACTCAGGGACAGCCCAGCCAAATGGTAATATGTTCGGGGACAGTTGCATAAAAAGGTAATTTCCTTACTGCACTAGCTGCAAATCAAGACACATTTCATTCATGGATTGTGGATTCCGGAGCATTGGATCACATGACTAGTAATAGAAAACTTTTCAATCAGTTTTCAGCTTATAGCAATAGTCCTCATGTACGAATAGCGGATGGATCCTTGTCTAAAGTAATGGGGATCGGTTCCGTAATTATTTCTACTGATTTGACTTTGAATTCAGTCTTGTATGTGCCTAAATTAAACTGCAATCTCTTATCAGTAAGTAAACTCATTAAGGATTTGAATTGTGCGGTTGATTTTCGATCGAGTGCTTGTGTTTATCAGGATTTGCTCTCGGGGAAGATGATTGGCGGTGCTAAAGGCTGTGCAGGACTATTTTCTAGAAGTTCAACCCTCTTCAATGAATAAAGCATCAACAACAGTGAGTAGTAGTTCTTATGTCAACAGTGGTAGCAACAATGAGTCTGTTAGAGTGTCTAGTCCAAGTCAGGATGTTATGTTATGGCACTATAGACTAGGCCACCCAAACTTTATGTATCTTGCTAAACTGTTTCCATCATTGTTCAGTAATAAAAATCCTAGTGATTTTCGATGTGACATTTGTCAATTCTCTAAACATTCTCGTACCAGTTTTCCAAATCAGATTTATAAATCAACCAAGCCATTCTCTATGGTGCTTAGTGATGTTTGGGGACCATCGCAGACTCCTAATATCACTAATGCCCCGATGGTTTGATTCATTTATTGATGATCATACTCAACTCACTTGGATATTTCTCATGAAACAAAAATCTGTGGTCTCTCAAATTTTCAAAACTTTTAATATCATGATTCAAACCCAATTTAATTGTAAAATTCAGATTTTAAAAACCAACAATGGCAAGGAGTTCTTTAATTCTACCTTTAGCAATTACCTTTTGCCCTTTGAGTGAGGGTATCATTCACCGAAGCTCATGTGTTGATACCCCACAACAAAATGGAATTGCTGAGCGAAAGAATCGACATATCCTTGAAGTTGCCCGATCTTTGTTATTTTCTGCAAACATGCCAAAACGTTTTTGGGGTGATGTTGTTCTTACAGCAGCCTATCTAATAAATAGGCTCCCTTCCAAAGTTTTGAATTTTTCCACTCCAGCTCAAAAACTTCTTGAAGTTTATCCTCATTGTCGCCTCATGTCTAATTTACCACAAAAAATATTTGAGTGTACTGTTTTTATCCATCTTTACAAATACACAAGAGGTAAATTGGATAAGAGGTCTGTCAGAGGTGTATTTCTCGGTTATTCTTCACATCACAAAGGTTACAAGTGCTTTTGCACTGAAAATAACAAGTTTTATCATAGCATGGATGTCACTTTCTTTGAGACAACTCCATATTTTCATAAAACTGCTCTTCAGGGGGAGAATTTAGGTGAATATCAGTTTTTGGGATCTGAGAGACCTACTTTGACTTCATCTTTAACACTTGAGTGTTTGGATGATATGTTTTTGACTCCTCATGATATTGAATTTCTTGACAACCCTAGTGTCAGTCCAAAACAGCTTCCTAGTCAACCTAGTCAGCCTAAACCAGACTTGTTAGACCATCCTAGTGTTGTTCAATCTAATCAGACTGATCAGGATAACAACCCTTCCGTTAGTGAGCCTAAGAAACCTACACTTACTGTTGATGATCAAAACATAATTGTTTATCAAAGGAGACGGGGAAAACAAAAGAAAACAGAGGTTCAGACACAACTTATACCACTTCAAACATTTGAACATGAGTCCAAGTCTCATGAAACTCATACACAGGCTGAAGATAGAGATTCCTCTAACAGTATAGGTCCTGAGAGTGCACAAACTGATGATGATTTGCCTATTGCAATTCGAAAAGGGGTGAGAGACTGCAGGAGTAGGCCGTTATATCCTCTTACCAAGTATGTCAGTTATGATGGGCTGTCTCAAGGGTATAGGTCCTTCATTGCAAAAATCTCAGACATACACATTCCCAATAGTGTGCAAGAAGCATTGTCGGTAGTAGAATGGAAGAAGGTTGTAGAAGAAGAATTGAAAGCCAGAGAGAAGAACCGAACCTGGGAACTATGTGATTTGCCGAGAGGAAAGAAGCCAGTTGGTTGCAAATGGGTTTTCACTGTGAAAACCAAAGCTGACGGCAGCATTGAGAGGTTTAAAGCAAGGTTGGTTGCTAAAGGGTTTACTCAGTCATATGGCATTGACTATCAAGAAACTTTTGCACAGTTGGCAAAGTTGAATTCTATCCGAGTTCTATTATCTCTAGCAGCAAATCTTGACTGGCCTCTCTACCAACTAGATGTCAAGAATGCATTTTTGAATGGTAATCTAAAAGAAGAGGTGTATATAGAGATTCCTCTTGGGACTGAAAATGCTGCTAATAGAGGAATGGTGTGCAGGTTGAAGAGATTGTTGTATGGTCTCAAACAATCTCCAAGAGCATGGTTTGAGAGATTTTCTAAGTTACTAAAACAGCATGGGTACACTCAAGGACAGGCAGATCACATAACGTTTATAAAACATTCGTCTGTTGGTAAGATGGCAGTGTTAATACTCTATATGGACGATATTGTGCTCACGAGGGACTATGAAGTGAAGATACCTAGAATTAAAAAAGTTCTTGCAAAAGAGTTCGAGATCAAAGATATAGGAAACCTTAAGTACTTCCTTGGGATGGAGATAGCTAGATCAAAGAAAGAAATTTTTGTCTCACAAAGGAAAATGTGTTAGACCTACTGAAAGACACTGCCATGCTTGACTGCAAACCAGCTAAAGACACTGCCATGCTTGACTGCAAACCAGCTGACACACCAATGGACTCTACTATTAAACTTGGGTCAATTCAAGACAGTACTCATATTGAAAAGGGGAGGTATCAAAGACTTGTAGGCAAGTTGATCTATCTATCTCATACAATGCCTGATATTGCCTTCTCGGTGAGTGTTGTAAGTCAGTACATGAATAATCCTACTGAGGAACATATGACAGCAGTTCAGAGGATTTTGAGATACCTCAAAATGACCCGGTAAGTGGCTGTTTTTCAAGAAGAATGCAGCAAGAGGAGTTGAAGTATACTCAGATGCAGATTGATCTGGATCTATAACTGATAGGAGATCTACCTCGGGGTTGTGTACTTATGTCTGGGGTAATTTAACAACTTGGAGGAGTGAAAAGCAGTCAGCTGTGGCGAGAAGTAGTGTTGAGGCCGAGTTCAGAGCCATGGCTCAAGGGATTTGTGAAGGAATATGGCTGAAACGATTGCTAGTTGTGTTAAAGATTCCTATAGATGGTTCAATCAAGCTATTAAGTGATAGCCAGTCAGCAATAAGCATTGCCAAGAACCCGGTTCAGCATGACCGAACCAAACATATTGAAATTGACAAGCATTTCATCAAGGAAAACATAGAAGGAGGGATAGTTGAGCCTATCTATATCTCCTCATCATTGCAGAATGCATACATACTCACCAAGCCGGTTCTTAGAGTTGTTTTTGAAGGTTTGTGTAGCAAGCTGGGTATGATAAACATATACAACCCAACTTGAGGGGGAGTGTTGGAGATATTGTAGTTGTTTGAGATATTGTTACTGTTTTCTAGGGATCTTGATATTTAATTATGATGTATATTCTAGATTTTCTATTTTTAGGTGATTTGTTATTAATTTCCTTCTTTAAGGAGGAAACAAATTCTTTAGATTAAGCAGTCTGTTACTGCCTAATATGTATATATATTAGGGCTGTTTTGTACAGAATCCTAAAGTAAATAAAACCCTAAAATTCTCAGTAGCAGATGCGATCTTCTTGACGATCCTAGAATGATCGCTATTTTAAGTGGTTTTGGAGATATTTGAAGTCATTTAACGATGGGATATTTTCTTTTTAGTGGAATGTCATTCGTACGATTTTCTAATTGAGGAATATCTGCATTTGCATATGAGAAGGAAATGGATAACCTTATTGTCATCCAATGATAGGTGTCATCATAATTACAGTAGTAGACTAGATTGAGTTTTTAAAACTTATTTTACAGAAGCAATAAAAATAATTAGCTGTTGCTTCTGAAGGCCAGACTGTAAGGGGTAATGAAAAACTTTTTTTAAAGATATATTCCAAAGGAAGATGTGAGAGTTCATTGCTAGTATTTGAAACTTTGAATAGAAATTGATTTTAGTCATTTTCAATTATGAATTTATGATGATAATGCTTTCTCTGGGATCAAGGTGCATAGTATTTTACCTTCCAAACCTCATGGAACCAGAAATTTTGTTGAGCTGAATTGCTATCTCAAACTTGTTCTTGACTGAAAATGCTGTATTTGCTCCATCCAAGGCAGCCCTATAACTGATTTTGTGTATATGATACCAAATTTGTGTTAGAAATGTTATGGAACTTGACGGAGCTAGAGTACAGATCAATATGGAACTTATTTCTGGTCAGGCTATGGCCATAATATGAGTTTTGTGGACCGGTATGATTAAGGTTAAATTAGGTTGTTAGTTGTTAATTCTACTGCCATGGTACCATCTTTCTTTTTTCAGTTCGATGGAAAAATTGAGAAGCTTTGAGAAGCATTAACAGCTGAAATTTATTATCATTGAAACTTTAGGTATGACGGTCTTCAAGTAGTTCACATTTTTCATCTAGTTAACTTTGGATGATGCAGTCATTGCAGCTTCAAGCTTGTCTGCTATTTACTTTTACTTTATGTGCTCAAACTGATATTTGATTCCTGTCAACTATTTATTTTAGACAACAAATGGTCGACTTTAATATTCTGCAGGTTTAAATTTTCCTTAAATTGGTTTAATTGTCTGTGCTCAGTGAAGTACGTATTGAAGGCTTAGAGACGCTGGATTACCTCGACAACTTGCAGAATAAGGAGCGTTTTACTGAACAAGGGGATGCAATAACATTTGAATCAGAAGTGAGTCCCAGTTTTTGGCTGGATACTTATGCTTATGTGGCTGTAATGTTTAACGAATGCTTTTACGGTTAAACAGGTGGATAAAATATACCTCAGTACGCCTACAAAGATTGCAATTATGGATCATGAAAAGAAGAGAACATTTGTACTTCGTAAAGATGGGCTTCCAGATGCTGGTGAGATTGATTTTATCCATCGCCTTTCATAACAATGTTCTTAATTTTAATATATTGGTGCATAGATATAGAGTTTTTCCTCATTGTAATGTGAAGAAATAATCACTGCGGTTAAGTGTTTAGATCAGCACTTAATATGTCATTAAGTGGTGACTTGTCTTGATGTGAGCATGCCCTTACAAGTTCTCATGACATTAAAATGGAGGAGCTACTTTTTTTTCCTCCCTTGGTTTTATGGGCAGCAATTGAATTGTGGACCTGGACAGCAGTGACTTGCCAATTCAAGTAGATTTAACTCTCATAGTAGCTTCTAGATGACTTAGATGTGGGACGATGCTAATACTTAGGAAGAAAATACATGTCTTTTCTGAACAAATGGATGAATGGGGCAACAGTTACCTGATACAAGTTATACATTTACCTTAAGACTTAGTTTAAGAACACTACAAGCTTACATTGTATTGCTTTCTAAATGGTGGATTTTTGGAGTTGTATTTCTAATTGTCTTATATATATGTTTCATTTTCATTTATCCTTTTCATACAGTGGTGTGGAATACCTGGGATAAGAAGGCAAAACAAATGGCCGATTTTGGGGATGATGAATATAAACATATGCTGTGTGTGGAGGCCGCTGCTGTGGAAAAACCTATCACACTAAAACCTGGTGAGGAGTGGAAAGGAAGACAGGAACTTTCTGCTGTTCCTTCTAGTTACTGTAGTGGGCAACTTGACCCGCGGAAGGTTCTGCTGAGCAGCTGAAAGATCTATCATTTTACTCCATATTTCTGTACAGGTAACTTTGGCTAATAGTTCAAAACTACTCTGTATATTTAGTAACATTTAAATACTAGAGTTCCT
This sequence comes from Dipteronia sinensis, assembly GCA_033220585.1. Classification (NCBI taxonomy): domain Eukaryota; kingdom Viridiplantae; phylum Streptophyta; class Magnoliopsida; order Sapindales; family Sapindaceae; genus Dipteronia; species Dipteronia sinensis. The sequence continues at coordinate 13,689,223 of CM065638.1, read as the reverse complement.
AATCAATATTAATGCAATGAGTATGATTGTTGGAGGGTAGGTTGATATTCTCAATTTGAACAATTTTCATACATCATTTGGTTCTCTTAATTTCTAGGCAATGCCAATATTAAGAGACAGATATCTCCTTGATGTTTATACTCTGTGATCTAAAGTACCTGACTTTTTTGTGGAGTGCTTTAGATGATGTCCGGTTGTTCACAAATTGTTGAATTTGCTTCACTTAGAAAGTTGTGTATGGTTATGTTCTCTGCTCTTTTTTTTCCAGTCATTTAAAGATTTCATTCATGTTGTATATAACAAACGGTTTAACTTGCAGGAATTCGTTCACAATTCGTGGATAGATGGCGTCTAGATAAGTATGGTTGATAATTTGTTTAGCCTTGTGAAATTCCCTTATATTGGTTTGGGAAAATGGAATCATGGTTAACAAGCGGTTTGTGTAATTCTGTTGAATGTATTTTGCTGCTGACCCACACCCAGCTGTTTCTTTCATTTTTCATAATAAATGGTAGGAAACGAAGAAAAGATAACAGGGTTTTCTTAAAAGTTAAAACTCAGCATGATTATATATGTATTGTGGAATATTTAATTAATGATTTTCTATAATATTATACGCAATTGGTTTTGATTGGCTGTCTTTGGGTGGATGATTGGATGCAAAAGATAAGACATTCATCCAACAAAGACAGTTTTCTGCTAAATTATTGTGTCAAATTAAGCGTTGCCTGTGCCTAAGGGAACGCCATGTGAAGTTGTCAATCACCAATAGTCTTATTCTTATATGTGTAGCTGTATCCATTGGATTATCCATTCTTGTTTTTAGTTTATTCATCATATTAAGATAAATATACAAAAATCAGGAATGTCACATTTGATTTAAATTACTAATTTTAAAGGATGAGAAGAGAAGTAAAAAATAAATTGGTGTTAACTAGTTGATTGTTTCAACCCTCGTATGAAGAATAATTTGAAAATTGGATGTTGAAGTAATTGTTGGGTTGTGAAATTTGAATCGGTATTGTGGGGATGCTGGCAATTTCCTGTTTTATTATGGAGTGACAGTTTTAACTCCGGTTGTTATTATTTAAACCCTTGAATTTGTAGGGTTTCATTATGCTAGAGAGAAAAAGAATATAGTGACTCAGTGAGCCGAATTGGGAGAGAGAGAGTGTGTGTTTGCTTTACCATGGTAAGTACCGATTTGATAGTAAAGTTGAGTACCGATGCTTTGTGGATTTAGGTTTATGCTAAACACATCATTAAAGAAAATCAAATATAAAATTAGAGAACTTTTTCTTTTTCATAAATTATCTATTTATATTTTATTTTATTTTATTTTTATTAATGACAATATAAATCTAAATTAAAATTACCAAAGAAGACCAAAATTTCTAAAGACATTCAAAATTAGTTTTTTTTTTTTTTTTTTGAAAACAACGGTTTTTTTTCCTTCATAAATTTACAAACCCTAAAATATCTCTTCTTTCCAATATTTTAAAGATTTTCATGCAGAAAATCCAACAAATTTGAATGCCAAGCAAGGGGTTGTTAAGGTACTAAGACAATGGTCTAATTGCCTCTGCTTCACCCCCTTCAATGACCTAAAGAATAAAGGAAAAGCAGAAGACAATAAGTTTCCAAGATAATGAATAAGAAAGGCAAAGGCAGAAGTCAGAACAATCATAGATTTTATGGTAAACTTATAATCCCCTTTTAAAAACTAATTGAGATTTGATGAAGTCATTCTCTAATTGAGATCAAATGTCCGCACAAATTTAAGTACTCCATAACCAAAATAAAATATTGAATTGAAATAAAATTATTAATCCCTTTTTGAAAACTAATTGTCTAAAAGCTCAAGATTTGTAATATTAAGATGACAAAAATTTAGCACAATGGAATGAAAAGAATGATATGAAGTATTAACCATACAACAATTGGAAGCAGAGTGACATATAAGAAATTTAGTTTTGTTTGATGAGATCTTTATTTAGCTAAAAAAAAAGGAGAAGAGTGCCGGATTCATAAGTTACTCAATTGAGATTTCTATCTTCAATAGGAAGAGAAGAATAGGGATGCATTCATAAGTTATCTTCTTATCCTTTTCAGAGTGATCTAAAGTACTAGTTTTTTTTTTTCTTTTTTTGGTTTTGCTATATTTTAAAATTAAAATTAAAATTCAAAAATAATAATGGGTAATATTAAAATAAAATTGAGGGTCTTTAAAATGGACCTGGATCCTCTTCTTACATTATCTTTTTTCTGATATTTTTAAAGTATATGATTGGTTATTGATAAAGTGATTGTGAAAACCAGTCACATCTTAACTGCACATTTATTATAATACTTATGTGTCAAGAGATTATGTGAAGTGACGAAAAATATTGAATCGTTAAAAGAAGCTTTCATATAATTATTTTTAGATAAAAAAAAAAAACAACCAACAGCCGAAACGTAGGTAGTGCTGCGGGTATGATTTTGAAGAAAAATATACAAAACGAAAAGTCTTAAAACTGGCGTCAACCATGTGATCTAGCCTATTGAGAGTTTAATGGGTTTAAACTAATTAAGTCAAATACAGCATTTATTTGGCATGTACTCTTGTTTTTTTTTTTTTGGAAGAATAATTGGCATATACTCTAATAGTATCATTATCGTGTCATTTCCGACTTTTGATTGATAAAACGTTGGCCTGCAAATTTTCTGTTGACTTCTTAATTCTTATACAAATATAACTTCATTATTTCAATTGTTTAGCTTACTTTTATACTATACAACTCCATTTTAATCTAGTTGGCCTAAAATGCCAGCTCATCTACATTGAAAGCCTAACTAGCAATTTACTGTTAATGATCTGCTTGGATCCATCAAGTGTTAATATATATAACTCTTCATTATCTTGTTTATTTTGACAATATTTTTCAAAAACAAGTTGATAACTATATCATTTTCTTATAAGAATGACAAATTAGCAACTGTTAGAGATCACCCACCATTAATTTAAATTAGAAAAAATAAGAATACGTAAATGTCACATTGAAAAAATAAATTAAAACAAAAAGAAAGGTTTATATGTAATGTAGGCTAATATTTTTGGGTTGTAGAGTAGTGGTCCAATATATATATATATATATATATATCCATATATAGACAACATTAAATGTTGAACAAATTAATAAAATTAATATAATATTGTATGATTAGTGATTGATTATACATAATTAATTTCTATATAGAGCAAAAAGTGAAGTTGCATTCACATGATGATCTTGTATCACCTTTTTGTCCAATTTGAGTACGAGGAATCATAATTCTATTCCTATATGAGTTTTAATTAACTTGTAAGAAAAAAATTAAACATTCCTCGCTCACAATGCCAGACATGCAAGTAAAGCCATCCATATAATTATATAAAGCAGTAGTGCAGTGGTGCATATAGTTTTATAAATATATATATATATATATATATATATATATATATCATAGTGTTTAATTAATTAAAGATATTGTGGTGGAGGTGTGATTGCAGGAGATGTTTGTTTGAGAGAGTTGTTGGGTTGTAACATGCAAACTGAGTCTGAGTTGGCATAAATTGCCAACTTTTCCAATAATCAACAGTTAATTTTCTAGCTAAACAACAGGATTATATTTTAAGAAATTTTGACTTTCTCCAATTTTCTCATGCATGTGATCCTACCAACCCAAGAAATATATTTCATTTGCAAAATTCCTTTCCAAGTTTTTATACATGGTACATGAACATGATAATATATGATAATGATATATATATATATATATCAAGCTCTCATAAAGTCATAATTAAAAACTATTGTCAACAATGGCCAGAGTGTAACTGCCTACTAGAAGAGTAGAAGTACAGCTTGTTCTTTAATTCCACTCCATTTTAATAATTTGCCGAGTTCAAAGTTTACTTTGAGACGTCTCTCTTTATAAATAGACTTTGAAACAGACCAAACAAAACAAATTTGATCATAACTGAAGAAAACAGCAGTTAACATGGAAAACCAAAGCTTATTCATTAATGTTGTGTCTTTTATTCTTCTTCTCTCTCTTCTCCTAAACACTAGTTGTGTTTCTGCTCAACTTCGTGAAGACTATTACAAGAATACATGCCCCAATGTAGAATCACTTGTTCGCTCTGCAGTCACCAACAAGTTCAAGCAGACATTCGTGACCGCCCCTGCAACTCTTCGTCTCTTTTTCCACGATTGCTTTGTCCGGGTTAGTTTATATATTTATAAGCTTAAACTTTTGAGTTTAACATTTGTACAGAATTATACTAAGAGATTTTGTAAACTTCTGCATTGTCTAAATGGGTGCAGGGATGTGATGCTTCAGTGCTGCTAACTTCGCCGAATAATAAGGCAGAGAAGGATCACCCGGACGATATATCACTTGCCGGAGATGGATTCGACACGGTGAACAAAGCAAAGCAAGCTGTAGATAGCGATCCCAACTGCAGAAACAAAGTCTCGTGTGCAGATATTCTAGCTCTCGCTACTAGAGATGTCATTGTCTTGGTAAGTGCATGTCTCGTATAATTAAAGGGTATATTAAAATTTGTGTGTAATATATTATAATATGCAGACAGGAGGACCATCTTATAAAGTGGAATTGGGGAGGCGTGATGGGAAGATATCGACAATAGCAAGTGTTCAACACAAACTTCCTGGCCCTAATTTTAATTTAGACCAGCTCAACACCATGTTTGCCGCTAATGCTCTCACCCAAACCGATATGGTCGCTTTATCAGGTATTTATAATGTTTTTGATTTTGTCATGTTGAATAAAAGTAGTTACTATGTTATGTTTTGATAGCAAAGACTTGAATTTGAGATTAAATTATTAAGCGGGCCAATGTTTAATTTTTGTGAATAGGTGCACACACACTTGGATTCTCCCATTGTGGCCGTTTCTCCAATCGAATCTACAACTTCAGCCCGAAAAACCGGATCGACCCGACCCTAAACTTCCAATACGCAATGCAGCTGAGGAAGATGTGTCCTTTAAAAGTGGATCCGAGAATTGCTATTGACATGGACCCCACCACTCCTCAGACATTCGACAATACTTACTACAAGAACCTCCAAAAAGGAATGGGTCTGTTCAGTTCTGATCAAGTACTGTTTACAGATCCCAGATCAAGATCAACTGTCAACCTTTTCGCATCAAACAACCAAACTTTCAATTTGGCTTTTGTTCAAGCCATTACCAAGCTGGGTCGGGTCGGGGTTAAGACGGGTAATCAAGGCGAAATCCGGACAGATTGTACCCGGGTCAATTAGCATGCTCATGCTATCTCTAAATGTAAGACATTATCTTCCAACTCATGTATGAGTGTGTTGTGAGTGCGGACACATACACGCGGAAGATTTTCTTTTAATGTACAAGTTTTTGTTTTCATCTTCTCACTTATTTATTTATTGTTATCATAGTTTATATCTAATTATTGCAATCAAATATTTTGTTGAATTAGTTTATGTTTTTTTAGTACAATAATCAAATAAATCGTGAACTTTTTTCTTAATTCCAATTAGTTTGTGGTTTTTTTTTTTTTTTTTCATTTTTGTCAATATTTTTCATAAGCACCAAATTAGTCCAATAATTATCGGGTCGTGCCGTATCGTGTTTGTACGAAATCGTATTGTATCGGACCGTATACGGACCGACCCAACCGAATTTACATAGCTAAACACAATACGAGGAACAAAAATCAATGCCTAACAAAGAATCCTTGTTTGTAATAAAAACAAGAAACTTTATTTCTTCCCAAAAACCGATCGAATTCTTTTTACGATGATTCTAATGGAAGAAAGTTTAACGTCATCAAGCAATCAACCTCCCATGTACCACATATTCGACAATTCAATGATGCTACAGTGGATGTAGAGACTTTCTTTAACAGGGACAAGATTTGCCATTGAGATTAAACAACTATGATGCGTATCATAATATACAATTATATTCAGCTTGTTTCATACTCAAAATTAAATTCAACGATGTTAGTTATTGTTGGTATTTATTGGGTACACCCAACACTATAACAAAAAGGACTTTTTGCCACGGGTAAATCCGCGACAAAATCTGCAGCCAAAAGCCTTTTACCATGGATTTGCCACGGATTTGGGGCGTTGCAAATACGGCCATATCAAAAAGTTTTGCCACAGATGTTGCTGTGGCAAAAGGTGTTTTGCCGCGGCAAATTACCCACGGCTAAAGCTTGTTACAAACTTTTTAATATTTGCCACAGCAAGTTACCCCCGGCAAAAAGCCTCTTACAGAGGCAAACAACTACAACATATAAACTGTTGCATGTTTTCAATATTTACCGTTGCAAATTTTTGTTTTAAGCTATATTTTAAAATATAAAATTTCTCAAAATTAAATCATTTATATAACAAAAGAAAAAAAAATAAAACCATGTCATAAAATATGGAGAAATCCCGCCAATATATAATATTTGATCAAGTGGAATTTATTAATAAAAAAATACAAATAACATTCTAACCAAAGGCTAGTACAAAAATACAAATAAAATTCTAAAAATAATTCAAGTGAACACAATTACAGTGTTCTCATAATAATATTCAAAATCACTCCTTCAACCATCTACAACCACCCTTCTTCGACCCTCCATAACCTGTAAAAACTATTTATATCACAAACCTCAACCAAACTCAAATAAAATAAAACTAAATAAGGAAAAATCCAATGTTTAATATACAAAATCTGAAATATATATATATATAAGCAATATGTCTTACAGTGCTGACATAGATGCCAAATAATCTGGTATTATTGAAGATGTTGTTACTCATTCCGGAATCGAAGATCTGTGCTCAAAATGCAAGAACCAAACGAGTTTAAAGTTAAGAAGAATTCAGCATCATATCATAATAGAAGAGTGTAGTTTTAAGAAAAAAAAACTTATAACCATAAATGGATAAAAAGAATATCATTGCAGCAATTAAGCAAAAATAACAAATACAATGATACTTGTTTTGATCTCTCCAATACGTTATCATCAAGAAAGTTACTCAAATCAATGTAAAGTAAGATGACTACTGGGAAATGAATATCATAATGTCAATATACAAACCTACAACAAAAGCTAGCCTAAGGCAATTGAATGCTGCTTGTACCTAATTGCATCATCAATCCGACTTGTGGATTCCAACAACTCAAATGAAGTACAAGTAGATCATTTTTGAAATTAGAAATGACAATATGAGAGAACACAAGGAAAATGTACCTCTTTCCAGGACCAATTCCACTTGCAGCTATATGCTTCACATGTGCCACATCAATCTGATACAAACCAACAATAAGTTGCCATACCTGATATATCAATCTGAGCAAACAATAAGATTCATGTATCAACGCAACAATCATATGCAAGACACAATAAGATTCATGTATGAGCGTAACAATCAAATGCAAGAGACCGTCATCACCTCATTTGAACATGATGGAATATTTTTCTTAAACAAAAGCAATGTGCACCATCCATGTACATGTGAGTTTATAGCACGTACCCAGCATCAATCACAATTTCGGACTGGTTGAGCATTCTCATAAGCAGTAAGAGGGATCCTGCCATGGGTACACTAGTCACCGAAAATATATCCATAATTCCAGTAGTGATACTGAAAAATAGGGGAGAAACATTAGGTGATGTACAAAAGCATTCAAAATCAACAACCAATTGAGCAAGACAGACCTTGCGCACATATATCCGAAAAATATTTTTTGTTCTCTTCCACATTATGCCTTAAAATTTGTACACAAAGCTTTGTTCATTCCACATTTATAAATCTTATCATCATTACTTGAGGGGAAATTAAAGGTTTTCGATTCCGGACCTATGTGAATCTAGTTAGTCACCATTGAGAGTACTTGAACTAAAAATCTGGATCAATGAAAAATGATGATCATGGTTTGACAGCTAAAAGAAATTGCAAGTAGTCTACCTTTTCAAGAGTCCCTTCGATAGTCAGATTCAAATAGCTGTCCTGAAATACCTCGGCTACCACACAAACAGAAAGATGCAACCATTAGATTTAGAAACATCCAATATTTTATCTGTGATGTAAACAAGGTTGAAGGTCGAAGACACACACCTATGTAACAGAGTTATAAGAAGCGGCGGCGGCAACGAAGCGTGCAGCAGCGGGGACGATACGTGAAGCAGCGACGGTTTCTCGACGACGTCGACGAAGCGAGAAGAGCAGCTCGACAGTGACGAAGTGAAATGCTGTAGCGGTTACACAAAGGCGTCGACGAAGCGAGACGCATCGTTGACGGCGATGACGACGGCAACCAAGTGAGAAGCAGCGGTGTGGACGAAGTGATGCGGCGGCAATGAAGTGAGAAGCTATCAATTTAGGGTTTCTTTGAAAGTGAAAGGTTAAAAAAGTAAATTAGATATATATATTTTTAAAGTTTTTTAATTACCGTGGCAAATAGCTGTGGCAAATAAGTGTAATATTTGATACACCTGTCAATCCGTGGCAAACATTTAAAAAAAAACTGAAAGCAAATTTTTTATGTGTTTTTAAGTAATATTTGCCACGAATGAACATCCGTGGCAAATTATGTGCGGCAAAACAACTTTTTCTTGTAGTGCAAGATGGGTCCAAACCCAAAACATACATGGAGCCCAACCCAAGCCCACGTCGATAAGTTATCAGGTGATAACTGTAGGCAGTTTTTTTTTTTTTTTTGGGAGAAAATTGCATGTGCTGTAATTGTGTGATATATAAGAGTTTCCTATTGAGAAGGAACATCTGCTAGCCAATTACTGCAATCTTTACTTTACTTGAAAAGTGTGGGTACAGAGTTAGAAACACAAAGAGGAAGAGAGTAACAGTAAGAGTAAGATTCTTATACTGTGACTAGTGTTAGAGTTCTAATTTTGGTGGCTCTTTCCAAACCTGTGAAACATTTTATAATCGATTCAGAACTGAAGAAAGGTACACAATTGTTGGTTACTTTCTTCTTACGTTATATGTTGTTTTAATTACATTGGTATCAGAGCTTGTTAAAAATGTTTTCTGATTTTGAAAGAAATAGTGTTATTTCTTTTTCACAAAAAATATGAAACATATTTCTCTTTGATATTTATATAGGTCAATATTTATTTATTTTTTGAAAATCTATGTTTTACTGTTATTTGGTTGATGGCATGTATAACCTATTGATGATTTTCGAATTCGTTACATGAACTGTGTATATGTAGTTGATGCCATGTGATCTTCGTATTTATGTTGTAAATGTCATGAAGTTTACAATTTTTATAGACATTAATGAATTCTTTTATATATATGTTTTACTGCAATCTTAATAATTGAATATGTAGAACATGTTTTGTACATTACGAATTCATTAAAATCACATGTTATATGTATAAGATACAATGTGATTTTTATTTGTGTTATATACCATGAAATTTAAAATTTTCACATATAAACACTAAGAAATAAAGCCCTAAAACCGAGAATTTAAGTAAGTTGTAGAGGGTCAAAATTGTTGTTATTAGTTACAAATCTGGTACCATTAGAAACTGGAGGTCCCAAGTGTAGGGACCTCGGATTACCGATCGCACCGCGGAAGAACTTTTTTTTTTTCAAAAAAAATTATTTCAATGAAATACTAAAACTGCGATCAGTAAACTCTATGATTTATTTTTCGGAATAGTAAAAACAAAAAGAATCGAAATCAAAACATAAAAGAGAAGAGAAGAAACAATATTCTTTATACCTACGTAAGAGGCTCATTCTCTTTAATATGATATGCTCCTGGTTTGAACCACTTGATATTCCTGACTATCTCCTGGAATTGGTAACGGCTTGTGAACGCGTCACGATACTCAGGAACAACAGGAGAATACAGAGAGAAGAAGAAGAAAAAAAAACAATTTTTTTTCTTTTTTTTTGGCCGAACCCTAGAACACTTCTAGGTTTTTCTTTTCTTTTCTCTGAACGCTCAAAACTCTTTTGATCGTATGTTTTTAGTGTTGTATTATAGTTTCCAAAAATATATTATATATATATATATATTATAAATATATATATTTATAAAACTAATTAATTAAATCTTTTAAGATATCTGATATCTTTAAAGAAATTAATTATGTTTTTGATTTGAACTCAAACTCTTTTTATTCAAAATTAAATATTTAATTTAATAAAATAAAATAATCATATTATCTTATTTTATTCAAAATCAAATATCAATTAACACCCTCCATTTAGCCACAACACCACTATTATCATAATAAATTGCAATGGGCTTATCTAGATCTGGAACAACTTCCAGATCACTCAAGAACTTACGGAGCCAAACAACCTCTTTAGCAGCTTCACAAGTGGCTAGATATTCGACTTCCACGGTAAGTCAGCAATGCAAGATTGTTTTATACTTCTCCACACAATGACTTTACCACCTAGGGTGAATACTGATCCAGACGTGAATTTTCTAGAATCTCTATCTGACTGAAAATCAGAATCTGTGTATCCTAACGGGATCAAATCCTGTCCGGAATACACTAGCATATAGTTTATCGTTCTCCAAAGATACTTGAGAATAGTCTTGACAGCAACCAAATGATCCAATCTTTTGTTGGACAGGTACCGGCTGACTACTCCTACTGCATAGCAGATGTCCGGTCTCGTGCATAACATAGCATACATGAGACTACATACTGCCGATGCATAGGGTATACGTCTCATATCCTCAACTTCTTGAGGCGTCTTAGGACACTGTTCCTTAGACAAATGAACTCCATGTCTGAAAGGTGAATTACCTTTCTTGGAGTTCTGCATCGAAAAACGCATAAGAATCTTGTCGATATACGATGCTAGAGACATTGCTATGAGTTTGTTCTTATGATCCCTTATAAGTTGGATCCCTAGAACATAACTCGCCTTTCCCAAATCTTTCATTTGGAATTGGCTAGTTAGCCATCCCTTTACATCAGACAACACTCCCACATCATTCCCAATGAGTAGGAAGTCACTTACATATAGGACCAAGAAAATTACTTTCTTGTCAATGATGCGCTTATAGACACAAGGCTCATCGACATTTTGCTCGAAGCCATAGGTTTTGATCACATCATCAAACTTTATGTTTCAAGATCTATATGCTTACTTAAGTCCATATATGGACCTTTGCAGCTAGCAAATCTTTTGCTCTTGAACTGGAGACACGAATGCCTCTGGTTGCATCATATATAGGCTCTCGTCAAGATTTCCATTCAAGAATGCAGTCTTGATGTCCATCTGCCAAATTTCATAATCGAAATAGGCAGCAATAGATAAGAGAATCCTAATAGACTTAAACATAGCTATTGGCGAGAAGTTCTCTTCATAATCGACCCCCTCTTTCTGGGTATAACCTTTGGCCACTAGGCTTGCCTTGAAGGTCTCTACCTTCTCGTCTACTCCTCTATTTCTCTTGTAGATCCACTTACACCCTATGGGTTTTACCCCATCTGGTAAGTCTACAAGTTCCCAGACTGAGTTAGAGTATATGGACTCCATCTCGAGATTCATGACTTTACGCCATTCCTCTTTATCAGGATCTGCCATTGCATTCTTAAATGCCAATGGATCATCCACACTATCAGCAAAGACAACATCTTGTCCCTCAATTACACCCAAATAGCGTTCAGACTGTCTCACAACCCTCTCACTACATCTATGTGGTAGTGTATCCTGACTAGGAATCATCTGACTCTCAAATGTTAATGGATCAACAACTCTTGTTGACTGAGTGATCTCACCAGGCTCCAACTCATTCAATACAATTTTAGAACGAGGTTTATGGTCACTAATATAGCTATCCTCAAGAAACGTTGCATTTGTCGATACAAATACTTTGTTATCTTCATAACTATAGAAGCATCCACCTCTGGTCTCCTTGAAGTATCTTATAAACAAGCAGACCACAGACTTGGGATCTAACTTTCCAGTTCTGTTCTTCAGTACGTGTGTTGGACACCCCCATATGCGGAAATGACGCAAACTAACTTTACAACCATTCCACAACTCTAGGGGAGTCTTAGGAACAGATTTGGAATGCACTACATTGAAAACGTATGCCGTTGTTTGTAACGCATATCCCTAAAAAGAATTTGGTAATGATGAGAAACTAATTATAGATCTTACCATTTCCATCAGGCTTCTATTTCTCCTCTCCGTGACACCATTCTGCTAAGGTGTGCAAGGAGCTGTGAGTTAGGACACTATCCCATACTCGACCATAAAGTCTTCAAACTCTTGGTCAAGATACTCACCTCCAAGATCTGATCGTAGAGTCTTGATAGTCTTTCCTAACTGATTCTCAACTTCAGCTCAGAATTCTTTGAGCTTTTCAAATATTTTCGACTTCAGTTGCATTAGGTAGACGTATCCGTATCTTGAGTAGTCATCTATAAAGGTGGCATAATACTCATAACCACCCATATCTTTAACATTCATCGGTCCATAGGCCTCTGTATGTATAAGCTCTAGCAGTTCTTTAGCTCTAAACCCTGTTCCAGTAAAAGGTTTCTTAGTCATCTTACCTTCCAGACAAGATTCACAGACAGGTAATGTGCCAACCTTTAACTCACTTAAAGGTCCGCTTTTTACTGGTCTGTTTATCCGGTCAAGGTTAATATGACCAAGCCTTAGATGCCAGAGATACGTTTCAGTTTTCTGGAGAAATCTTATATCGTTTAGTTTTTGGTTTTTCAACCTTGAACATTTCGGTGTTGAGCAGTGTTGTATGTATTAACGGTCTTGTAAGTTCCTCATATTTTGATTGGCTTATTTCGTTGACAAACCACATTGGGGATTATTCTTTGTAAGGGTAATTTAGGCCTCTTGAGTGTGATCAAGCTTCAAGGACATCATCTCTCTCAAAGAGCACTTCAAAGGTATCTCACCAGTTTAACTTTCTTTGAAGAGATCTAGTTGCACACACTCACTTGCATGCATTATGTTTCTATCTTCATGTAATTGAATGATGTATTGTATGCCTCCTTTTCACACTCCACACTTGCACATTTTGCACATCACTTAGTGTGTTGAGTTTGCCCAGAAAAGAGAATTTCTTCTCTTAGCGCGGCCTAGACCGCTTGGCAAGACTTGCTTGCACCGCGGCATACAGAGCGGTTTACCTCAGCAGAGTCATGCTTCATGTACCGCTTCCTGCACACTTGCACGCAAAGCGACCCAAGTCGCGGTGTTGTCCAGTAAGCCTCTGTTGCCCATACCGCGGCCTGTGCACCTGCACGCACAGCGCCCTGCACCACGTTGTTGTCCAGACGGTGCACTGCTGTGTGTACCGCGGTCTGGACATATGCCTGAGACGCGGTCCATCTAGCGGTATTGACGGGATTTTGTGCCCTAAGTTCAAAACGACGCTGTTTCAACTAGGGCTCCCATATATATGCTCTATCTTCTTCCTTGCTCGTTTTTCATGAGTTCAAGAAGCCATTTTTAATAGGCCAAGCTTCCCTTAGAGAGAGAAACTCCTAAGAACTCATCTTTACTCAACCAAACACAAATCCATGTGCATCTAACCTCTTCAAGCATTATCTCATCATGGATTCTTCTTGCTTTCATTGACTAGGTAACTTGAACATGCCCTAAATCTCTTTGTATTTATTTATGTTCTTGTTTGCCTAGGGTTAGCTCTTTTATGTGATTTTATTGCATATCTTTATGTTTATTGGCATTTATAACATGATTGAGTTGTTGTGTGTTGGTTGAGAGACTTGTTCATTAATAGCTAGCATTTAGGACGATTTTACCCTTCTAGCTAAATCTTCATGCATTTGCATTTAGATATTGATATCTAGGATTTACACTTATTGTCATCTTTAAATCCTTAGATAAGCATTTATTGTTGCCTAGCATTAATTGCATACTTGAATATCTTTTACATATTCACTTAGGTTGTTTAACCTTTTCATTGATTGTTAAGCTTTGTCTTGTGGTCAAGAATCACTATTAAAGGCCCGTTGGGTAGAGTGAAAGGGTTAGTGACTAAGTAGGTGTGACTTGAGGTCAACCTAGGTTGTAAACTTTCGTTCAAATAGTGGATTTGAGGACCGTTTGTGGCTAGGAGGATAGCCCGTGAGTTTTGCCCAGTTGGAGGGTTTCTCACGTAAATCAATCCTTGTGTTTTTATTGTTTTCCGCATATTTATATTGGATTGATTGATTGTTAATATGAAGTAGGATCATTAAAATTGATTAAGTCGAAAAGTTGGTAATAAATCAACTAAAACCTATTCACCCCCCCTCTAGGTTGTATTAGACACACTTTGTGTATTTTCAATTGGTATCAGAGCGGGTTCCTAGATACACTTAGGTGATCCTTGCTCGTTGTGTGTCTTGCATTTTGTTTGTGTTTGTTGCATCATAAACATTCATCTCATTCATACCCAAACACTATGAGTGGGAACGGAAGTGGTAATGAGGGAGCCTCTAGCACAAGACCCCCTTTGCTCACCGGAATAAACTATGCCTCTTGGAAAGGCAAGATGGAGTCTTACATTTGCCAAATAAATGACCGAGCATGGATGGCAATTGAAGATGGCTACACTCTTCCGGAAAAGACTCTTGAAGACGAAAGTGTAGTTCCCAAGCCAAAGTCGGAATGGTCAACTCAAGAGTTTGAAGCATCCAAGTGGAACAACAAGGCTATGCATGCTATTCTTTGTGCAATGGATGACAATCAGTACAAATTGATCCAAACAACAAGAATTGCAAAAGAGGCATGGGAGATTCTAGAGACGGCCCATGAGGGAACCGAGGTGGTCAAGGACTCCAAGCTTCAAGTCCTCCAAACACAATTCGAGCAAATTAGGATGGAGGAGGATGAGTGCTTCAACGACTTTCAAGTGAAGATGATGGACATAGTCAATCAAAGCCATCAACTTGGTGATCCCTATTCGGATAGGAGGATCAAGCAAAAAATTATGAGGCCGCTTCCAGCAAGATTTGAGTCAAAGGTGACGGCTCTTGAGGAGAATAATGACTACAAGAATATGAAGCCAAGTGAAGTTATTGGAAGGCTTCTAGCATATGAGTCTAGATGGACTCCCACACCTACACCTCAAAAGAAGCAAAAGAGCATTGCTCTGAAGACTTCTAAGGTTGAGAAGGAGGAAGAAGACTCAGATGAAGAAATGGCCCTCATGGTGAAAAGATTCAAGAAGTTCATCAATTTTGAGAAGAGGGGATTTGGATCCAAAGGAAAGGAAATAAAGAAGAAGACTCCTTTCAAGAAGTTTGAGTCAAGTGAAGACAAGCCCACAAGAAAAGGGATTCAATGCTTCGAATGTGGAGGTTTCGGACACATCTCCACGGATTAGTGGAAATTTGAAAAATAGGAAGAAAGGAAAGGCCATGGCCGCCACGTGGAGCGATGGTGATGACTTGGAAGAAGAAGGAGAATCCTTAGATGATGAGGATCATGTGGCAAACTTTATTGCCTTCGCATCTTCTCTCAAGAGTAAGGAAGCAATAGATGATGAAGAGGTAGAGAAACAAAGTGAAGATGACTCTAGCTATGGTGACTCTTCATCCCATTCAACAAATATGGATGTAGGAGGAATGGATCTTGAAGGCTTCATTGAGCATTTTCAAAGCTCAAGATTGAAGATGAAGAAAGAGATTCAAAGGCTAAAAGGAGAGAATCTCAAGCTATCCGCCGAAGCTACTCACTTAAATAAAGAAGTGAAGATAGCCAAAAGGAATGAGGAATTGATGGAAAAGGAGCTTGAAGAAGCTAGAGAGATCATTGCTAAGATGACTTCAAGCATGAATAAACTTGACCACATGTTGGGAGTTGGCAAGAGGCCAAGTGATAAGAAAGGTCTTGGCTATGAAGATGACAAGGAGACCTCATCCTCAAGCAAGATTGTATTTGTTAAGAGTTTGGATACCAAAGAGCCTCCACCCCCACAATATCCTAGGAAAAAGATCGAACTAGGAGAGTGCTCTAAAGATCCTCAAGTCAAGGTAGCACAAGGGAAACAAGCTCAAGCTCAATCAACAAGGGCGCATCAAGCAAGTTTCCCTCAACCGAAATACCATCAAGCCAAAAAGCAATTCATGCAAGGTCAACCAAGGAAGCAATTCACTCCAACTCAACAACAAAGAAGAAGAGAACCAATCCAACACCAAAGACAAGCTCAAATGCGTGGGAAAGCCCCTTTGTACTCACAAGGGTATGGTATGTCTTCTTATTTTATTCCCACTTGTCACTTTTGTGGTGTTAATGGTCACATTAGACCTAATTGCTTCAAGTACATTGAAATGTGTAGAATCAAGAGCATGATTGAAAGAAATAGAGCTAGAGCTAAAATGCATGTTCCTAGGAAATCTAGAGCAAATTTGCATGATCCTAGGAAATCTAGAGCCAATGTGACTAATACCACTAGGAATGAGAACATTCCACCTAGGTGGATTAGAAGGGATAACTATTCTTGCTATGTGGCTCAAATTGCCTTGAAGGCAAATGCCTCTAACACTTGGTATTTGGATAGTGGGTGTTCTAGGCATATGACGGGGAACAAGAGCTTCTTTAAATCCCTTGTCTTAGAGGATGGAGGATTTGTCACCTTTGGTGATGGATCTAAAAAGAAAGTCATAGGGAAAGGAACCATTTCCATTCCCGATTTACCCTCCTTGTCCAATGCTTTACTTGTTGATGGCTTGCAAGCAAATCTTATAAGTATTTCTCATCTTAATGATGATGGACTCTCTGTATTGTTTAACAAAAATGATTGCTCTATTTTAATGCCAAATGGAAAAACCTTGCTAAAAGGAAAGAGATCTAGTGACAATTGCTATTGTCTTGAAGCTAGTGCTATCTCTTGCAATATGTCCAAATGTGAGGAAATTGAGTTATGGCATCAAAGACTTGGCCACATGAACTATCGAGATTTAAGAATCTTAGATAAGTTCAAGGTTGTGCGTGGCCTCCCTAAGCTTGGGAAGAAAGTCGATGGCGTTTGTGGACCTTGTCAACAAGGGAAACAAACCAAAAGTATGCACAAGAAAGGCAAGTATCTCGCCACCAAGGAGCCATTAGAGCTTCTACATATGGACCTTATGGGTCCCATGCAAACCGAGAGTCTCGGCGGCAAGAGATACATTTTTGTTTGTGTTGATGATTTCTCTAGATTTACATGGACATATTTTTTTAGAGAAAAATCTGAAACTTTTGAAAAATTTAAAATGCTTTGCACTAAAATTCAAAATGAAAAGAACTCACACATTAAAAGCATTAAAAGAATTAGGAGTGACCATGGGAGGGAATTTGAAAATGCTTGTTTTAAAAGCTATTGCAATAGCTTAGGCATTTCCCATGAGTTTTCGGCTCCTAGAACTCCTCAACAAAATGGGGTTGTTGAGAGGAAGAATAGGGTCCTTCAAGAGATGGGCCGTGTGATGTTGCTTAGCAACAATGTCCCTAGGAACCTTTGGGCTGAGGCCGTCAATACGGCTTGCTACATAGGAAATAGAGTCTTCCTAAGGCCCGGTACTAGGCAAACCTCCTATGAATTATGGAAGGGTAGGAAGCCAAATATTAGCTACTTCCACTCATTTGGGAGCAAATGCTACATTCTAAATGACCGAGATCAACTTGGCAAGTTTGATGCCAAGAGTGATGAGGGGATTTTTATTGGCTATGCCCTTAATAGTAAGGCCTATAGAGTTTTCAATTTAAAAACTCAGAGTGTCATGGAATCATCTAATGTCGTCATAGATGATTGTAGGCCTAAGACTAGAGACCATGATGAGGAGGTCATTGTGCTTGATGATCCTTTCTTGGAGAAGAATGGTGAGACTTTAATTGATGTGAAGTCAAGCCTTGATGAAGAGGTCATCCAACCTCTTGATAAAGATCCATCTTTGGACTCTAAAGAACCCGCTCCATGGGTTAGACATCTCCACAATAAGAATGACATTCTTGGAGATGTGAATGAGGGTGTTAGGACTAGGCGTCAAATAGCTAATCAAATTAGCTATACTTGTTACACCTCTCAAATTGAACCCAAAAAGGTTGATGAAGCCTTGAATGATGAGTTTTGGGTTCTTGCCATGCAAGAAGAGCTAAACCAATTTGAAAGAAATGAGGTTTGGACTCTTGTTCCTAGACCCAAGGATACTAATGTCATAGGAACCAAATGGGTATATAGGAATAAGTCGGATGACAATGGCAACATTGTGTGCAACAAGGCTAGACTTGTAGCACAAGGATACTCTCAAATTGAGGGTATTGACTTTGAGGAGACTTTTGCTCCGGTTGCCCGTCTTGAGTCCATAAGGCTTCTTTTGTCCATATCATGTGTGCACAAGTTCAAATTGCATCAAATGGATGTTAAGAGTGCCTTCCTAAATGGTTTCTTGCATGAGGAAGTGTTTGTCGAGCAACCCAAGGGGTTTGTAGATCCACACCACCCCAATCATGTCTATAGCCTCAAGAAGGCTTTATATGGGTTGAAACAAGCACCTAGGGCTTGGTATGAGCGCCTCACTCAATTTCTTGTTGAAAATGACTACACTAGGGGTAGTGTTGACAAAACTTTATTCATCAAGAGGAACAAGGATGAGCTTTTCATAGCTCAAATCTATGTTAATGATATTGTTTTTGGCTCTACCAACAAATCCAAAGTCCAAAAATTTGTTGATGTCATGTCTCATGAGTTTGAGATGAGTCTTGTTGGGGAGCTCAATTACTTCCTAGGTTTGCAAATCAAGCAATTGCATGATGGGATTTTCATATCCCAAGCTAAGTATGCTAAGAACCTAGTGAAGAAGTTTGGCCTTGAGAATGCCAAACATTGTGACACACCCATGAGTACCACCTTGAAACTAAGCAAGGATGCTAGTGGCAAGATTGTGGAACAAAGTCTTTATCGTGGTATGATTGGTAGCTTGCTTTACTTGACCGCAAGTAGACCCGATATAGCCTTTAGTGTGGGTGTGTGTGCTAGGTACCAAGCGGATCCCAAGGAATCCCATCTCTCCTCCGTGAAGAGAATCATTCGGTATGTTAATGGGACATCCAATTATGGGATATGGTACTCTTTTGACACTAATGCTAGCTTAGTTGGCTTTAGTGATGCAGATTGGGCAGGAAATTGTGATGATAGGAAGAGTACATCGGGCGGTTGCTTCTTCCTAGGCAACAACTTAGTCTCATGGTTTTGCAAGAAGCAAAATTCCATCTCTCTATCCACAGCTGAAGCGGAATACATAGCCGCCGGGAGTGCTTGCACACAACTCCTTTGGATGAAACAAATGCTTGTGGATTACGGCTTTGATCAAGGTATTCTTACCCTTTATTGTGATAACATGAGTGCAATTAACATTTCAAAGAACCCTGTTCAGCACTCTAGGACAAAGCATATAGACATTAGGCATCATTTTATTAGGGAACTAGTTGAAAACAAATGCATTGCACTTGAGCATGTGGGCACTAATGATCAACTAGCGGATTTATTTACAAAGCCCTTAGACTCAACTAGGTTCAAGTCACTTAGTAGGTCTATTGGGATTTGTCATATGCCTTGATGTGTTTTGGTGATTGACCCTAATGGGGAACTCAAGCAAAAAGAGCAACCTTGCAGGTTGGAATAAGCAAAAACTTGATCAACTTTATGCTTCTTTATTAATTGCTTGAGTATTCTTGGTTGTGATTATATATATTCTTATATGGCTTTTTATTTAATAAGTGTGCCTTGCTTGATTTGTAATCCATGTCACCTCTATGTTCAAAAATGCATTTTTGTACTAGGAGATTTTGATTGGGAAAGTACACTTGAATGACCCATAATTTAACTCCATGACATGAGAACCTTTATTGACATGCTTAAAATAATATGCATGAAATGTTTTTTTTTTGTTTGCTCTAGTGCAAAATATGTGTTAACGCAAATGAGATGACTAAACCAAATAAAGATCTAGTATCCATGCTATAAACAAGGATATCTCATCCAAATTTAGTCTTCTCTCTCTTTATATTAGTTGAACAAGACTACTATCATACGGGTATCCCACCCGGAAAAATCAAAAAGGGTGCAAAAGTCACTCATGTCTTGTTTTGCTCATAAGGTTTGATATAGTTGCTCTTTAAATTGAAATTCATTTTGAAAAACTATATCTTGTTTGCTTATAACAAAAGGGTATACATTGGTTTGAATTCTTTTGGAAACCCTTTTGATGTTTGCTTTGCCAAATACCATTTGCTTGAACCATGAAGTTACATGTCTTACATCCAAAGCAATTAAGTCACACATCTTCTTCTAAACAATAAAACCCTCAATGATTCTCTCTCAATTAATTGAGTTGCATAACGTTGTTGTATATGATTATGCACTTATCTTGCAAATAGCTCTCTTTGCTAAAGTGACCAGGTTGGGGAATACTCCTTTGCCTATCTCATGACAAAAATGGGGAGTAATGGTTTTATTTAAGGGGATTGCATATTTGGAGAGATTGTCCCATTGAGGGGGAGTAACCTATATAGGGGGAGAGCATTTGCATGTTGCATGTTGAAGTTTTCTTTTATTATGCAAATTGCTCTTATTTATCTATCTCTCTTGATCACCTCACATACACTTGTCTTGGAAAGTGTAGTCTCTGTGTTTTGTAGGGATGGCTATTCTACAAGAGCTTGAAGTTTTGAAGACCTAGTATCTAGGTATCTTTTTGTAATGTAGAATATCTATTTGTTGACCTTTAGTTTTTATTTTTTTGTGAGGATGATTTGTGAGTGGTGGTTTTGTCACGAAATAGCCAAAGGGGGAGATTGTAAGTTCCTCATATTTTGATTGGCTTATTTCGTTGACAAACCACATTGGGGATTATTCTTTGTAAGGGTAATTTAGGCCTCTTGAGTGTGATCAAGCTTCAAGGACATCATCTCTCTCAAAGAGCACTTCAAAGGTATCTCACCAGTTTAACTTTCTTTGAAGAGATCTAGTTGCACACACTCACTTGCATGCATTATGTTTCTATCTTCATGTAATTGAATGATGTATTGTATGCCTCCTTTCACACTCCACACTTGCACATTTTGCACATCACTTAGTGTGTTGAGTTTGCCCAGAAAAGAGAATTTCTTCTCTTAGCGCGGCCTAGACCGCTTGGCAAGACTTGCTTGCACCGCGGCATACAGAGCGGTTTACCTCAGCAGAGTCATGCTTCATGTACCGCTTCCTGCACACTTGCACGCAAAGCGACCCAAGTCGCGGTGTTGTCCAGTAAGCCTCTGTTGCCCATACCGCGGCCTGTGCACCTGCACGCACAGCGCCCTGCACCGCGTTGTTGTCCAGACGGTGCACTGCTGTGTGTACCGCGGTCTGGACATATGCCTGAGACGCGGTCCATCTAGCGGTATTGACGGGATTTTGTGCCCTAAGTTCAAAACGACGCTGTTTCAACTAGGGCTCCCATATATATGCTCTATCTTCTTCCTTGCTCGTTTTTCATGAGTTCAAGAAGCCATTTTTAATAGGCCAAGCTTCCCTTAGAGAGAGAAACTCCTAAGAACTCATCTTTACTCAACCAAACACAAATCCATGTGCATCTAACCTCTTCAAGCATTATCATGGATTCTTCTTGCTTTCATTGACTAGGTAACTTGAACATGCCCTAAATCTCTTTGTATTTATTTATGTTCTTGTTTGCCTAGGGTTAGCTCTTTTATGTGATTTTATTGCATATCTTTATGGTTATTGGCATTTATAACATGATTGAGTTGTTGTGTGTTGGTTGAGAGACTTGTTCATTAATAGCTAGCATTTAGGACGATTTTACCCTTCTAGCTAAATCTTCATGCATTTGCATTTAGATATTGATATCTAGGATTTACACTTATTGTCATCTTTAAATCCTTAGATAAGCATTTATTGTTGCCTAGCATTAATTGCATATTTGAATATCTTTTACATATTCACTTAGGTTGTTTAACCTCTTCATTGATTGTTAAGCTTTGTCTTGTGGTCAAGAATCACTATTAAAGGCCCGTTGGGTAGAGTGAAAGGGTTAGTGACCAAGTAGGTGTGACTTGAGGTCAACCTAGGTTGTAAACTTTCGTTCAAATAGTGGATTTGAGGACCGTTTGTGGCTAGGAGGATAGCCCGTGAGTTTTGCCCAGTTGGAGGGTTTCTCACGTAAATCAATCCTTGTGTTTTTATTGTTTTCCGCATATTTATATTGGATTGATTGATTGTTAATATGGAGTAGGATCATTAAAATTGATTAAGTCGAAAAGTTGGTAATAAATCAACTAAAACCTATTCACCCCCCCCTCTAGGTTGTATTAGACACACTTTGTGTATTTTCAGGTCTTAACACATACAAATTATTTTTATTAATTCCTGAACAAATATTCAGACCATTCTTTGCAATAATAACTGATTTATTATCAAAAGAAACAGAATATAATTGTTTTAACAATTTAGAAACGAAGATTAAATTCCGTGTAAATCTAGTAATGAAAAATACATTGTCCAACAATGTAAAATTATTATTATAAAAACACAATCTAATTACGTCTACTGCTCGTGCCGACACGACATCCCCTGACCCCACACGCATAGAGAAGGCTCTCTCCTCAAGCTGTGCCAAATAATCAGTCTACAGCAAAGAAGAAAAAACATGGTTAGTGGCCCCTGAATCAACTATTCAGAGTGAAGAATCATCTTCCACTAAACACGACTCAAGAACAAGTAAATCATATTTACCTTTCGTTTTCTTCTTCTTAGTTACCTCCTCCAGATACTGAGGATATTTCCTCTTCCAATGCCCGATCTTGTCACAATGGAAACATTTTCCCTTGCCCTGGTCGGTGGAGGCGCCCTTTTTTTTTGCTCTAGGCTTTCTTGGGTTTGGGCTTACCCTTCGCCTTCCCAGCAGACGACTTCCTCTTCTTATTATTGGAGGAAGATGGTTTAACAACATTTGCCCCACCGATCTTACTTTTGCTGTTCTTAGTCAAGGACTCAAAAGTAGTGAGCTCATTGAGCAACTGAGTGAGATTGAACTTTAGCTTGTTCATCTCATAGTTACTCTTGAACTGATCCAAACTCTTCTGAAGAGTTGTCAGTATGATGCTCACCCTGACTGGGTTCATCAATGGCCCCGCCATTGATCTCTACCGTGTTGAAATAGGACATCATGTTCAGGACATGTTCCCGAACAGATGTGCCCTCTTTCATCCGAGCAAGTATTGGGGAACGAACAGTTTCATGCCCCTTTTGCTCAGAGGGCTGCCCGAACATAGCCTGCAATGACTCCATTATTTCGAATGCGGAAGTCATTGCTTCGTGCTTTGCTACAAGCACGTCTGTCATACTAGCTAACATATATGTTCGGGCTTTCACATCTGATGAGACCCATTTTTGATATGCCTCACGAACAGTTCGTACGGCATTGGCAGTAGGAGCTGGAGGACATTCCTCCATAAGCACAAACTTCAGGTCCTTAGTAACCAAAATTGCATTGATGTTGTGTTTCCATTTAGTGTAGTTATCACCAGTTAATTTATCATTTGCAAGTATTTATAAAAGTGCAGATGACATGGCTGAGATAAACATAAAGTAAAAATTTCATTCAGTCATACATTCATAACAAGTGCGAATGGTTTGGCATAAAATTAAACATGATGCATGAACATGTTTAATGAACAAGAACAACCTAAAAAGAATTACTACGCCACGATAATCTAACATACCACAAGCAAGTGTCGCCTTAGGGTTTGTCAAATTCTTGCATGTTAGATCGAGACACTCTCAATCAAATGATATTCCAGAATAACTTTTATTCTTATATTACTCAACCATCGTTTATTCAGTTAGGTTTTTAATTAACCAAGTTTAATCAAAACCTTGTGAGTCATTTCAGATCTCATGAGTTTAAATCGAGAATTGCCGCCTTAGGGCCGGTCAACCCCGAAATACCCTCAGAAATCCTATCCGTTAGGAAGTCAACCTTGGTATTGATCTTTGTGGAAACCCTCCTTAGGGAGGATGAAAGCAAAGCCGTCACGAGGACCCCACTCGAATCTCACGGTGTTGAACTAATGATGGAGACTGCGGGATATAATGTCATATATCTATCTCCCACTCACTATTTTATAACTAGAGTTTTCTATAGTTGTTAATTCACCTAGATTTTACAATATTAAACGGCTAACTTCAATTTAGTCGTCTAGCGCATTAACCTTTCTTTATTAGAATCTAATTCTAATTAACTAATAAATTATTACGATTTTTAACTCTTAAAAATCTAATATATTAGTAATAATTCTAATCTATGTAAACAATTTACTAATACTAGAATTATTAATGAGTATTTACCAAGTTTTAACAATTAAAACTAAACACATTATTAGGTCCAATTATAATTAGGGCTTAATCGAATTAAACCTCCCTACTAACCTATATAATTAAACATATTAATAGATTAGTAATTAATGAGAATTACCAAGTTTTTACTCCTAAAAACTAATCCTATTAATTTATAGCCAATTATGTGAATTACCCATTTTAATCAAATTAAAATTAAACACATAAAATAGAAGGCTATAATGCATGTATGATATGTCAACATATATATATGTGTAGGCACACCTAATCTAAATGATATGCATATGCATGACAATGCTTTAATTATCTCATAATAAAAGCATACATGAGTTGACCGAGTACAATGAGTTATTTAACTTTAAAAAAAATATCTAATCACAAAAGTTATCGAAGGCATTCCTTGGTCTTCAAGTAATTCCCATATTCTTCAAGTATTTGGGTTCTTTTTATTTTGGGTTTTTAACCAATTCCAACTTGATAATTTTTTTTTTTTTTTATAAATGTGATCCATCTTATGAATCAAACATAAAGCCCAAGTGTTTCTCTAACACTTATTGGAGGCCCAAGGCAAAAATAATAATAATAATATATATATACCAAAATCTTTTGTAATAATAATATCTTTCACGCATAGCCGTCATTCGTGCACGTAGGCTGCCCGCACCAGTTCCGTGTGAACAGTAAGGCAGAACAGTACCGTGTGAACAATGGCCGTGAACAATGCCTGTTGTGCGTGTTTTCGATTTCGCTCTTTCGCCTTCCGTCTTCTTCGTCCGATTTCTTCATACATATTTTACAATAAAATACATAGCAGAAAAAAGACAACAAAGAAAATACAGTAGAAAAAAATATTAAATTACATCCCGGCATTAATATTACATAAAAAAAAATTAGAACCTTTTATAAGAACCCTAAAACCCATGTACCATAAAAATTAACGATCAATAATGTTTAAATTAAACGATTTAATTATAAACATTCATACAATCATAAAGAAAGTGCCTACACATTCATACATGCAAGGAGCATCGAAATCGATTCTCCTGTTCCAAAAATTTGGTTCTGATACCAATTGTAGGGACCTCAGATTAACGATCGCGTAACAGAAGAATTTATTTTTTCAAAAAAAATTATTTCAATGAAATACTGAAACTGTGACCAGTAAACCCTAGGATTTATTTTTCAGAATAGTAAAAACAAAAAGAATCGAAATCAAAACACAAAAGAGAAGAGAAGAAACAATATTCTTCATACCTACGTAGGAGGCTCCTTCTCTTTAGTACGATATGCTCCTGGTTTGAACCACTTGATCTTCCTGACTATCTCCCGGAATTGGTAACGGCGTGTGGACGTGTCACGGTATTCAGAAACAACAGGAGAATACAGAGAGAAGAAGAAGAAAAAAAAACTATTTTTTTTTCTTTTTTTTTTTGTCTGAACCCTAGAACACTTCTAGGTTTTTTTTATTTGAATGCTCAAAACTCTTTTGATCGTATGTTTTTAGTGTTGTATTATAGTTTCCAAAAACATTTATCATATATATAAATAAATAAATAAATAAATAAATAAATATATTTATAAAACTAATTACTTAAATCTTTTAAGATATCTGATATCTTTAAAGATATTAATTATGTTTTTGATTTGAACTCAAACTCTTTAGATTCAAAATTAAATATTTAATTTAATAAAATAAAATAATCATATTATGTTGATTTATTCAAAATCAAATATCAATTAACACCCTCCATTTAGTGATTAATAACATAATTAAATAATCTTATTATTTAATTGATTCAATCACCATTATTCATTAATTAAATAATCTCATTATTCAATTAATTCCCGAATAAATACGTGTCACTTTCGTAACAAAATTAATTGGACAGTCCAATTAATTAACCGTGACCCTTATTACCTAAAACGAACGGGCTAGCAAGGGGACCTAATGGACCCACATTATTTTGAGCTCCAATAATCCTTAGAAATAATTAATTAAACTCTTTAATTAATTTTTCATGGTTATTAACTCCGGTGTTATTCCACTAAAAACCCGAAGCTACACTCTCTCAACTGTAGATGTTTTTACACAAACCAATAACTTTCCGTGTCCATCGATATAGCTATTACATATGGTATAATCCTCCACAAGTAGTTCATAATTAGAGCTGGGTCATAATGTCCGTTATACCCCTCTATTTATATCTTTCCATTAAGTATCATTGCTTCTCTAATGAACAATAAATCTTACATTCCTCACAGAATCAGTAGAGCGCTCATATTGTTCAAGCCCCGAATCAACCCTTAAGGGAACTACCATCCACTTCTCGAAAGAAGAAGTGGATTCCACTATTTGCAAGAAGAAGTGGATTCCACTATTGTGTACAAAAATTTCCAGCCATAAGCCAAACTGTGATCCCAACATACGGAGCATATTGATCAGGAATGCAACTCTGACCTCACCCATGGTATATCAAAGACCACGATCTAACCTGAAGGAGTCGATAAGATACTTAGGATTAAGATCACCCACTTATAGCCATCATTAGTTGATATATATGAATATCATCGTTAAACAGATTTTAGTGAGAGATTCATATAGATCATGGCTCAGTCCTATATGATCACATCATACAAGATGCTTCCATTCTCATATCTCCATATAAATGATCTAGGATAGGATCACCGCACACTACGAAATGGACTACAGCTGTAGATCAACCACAAATAAAGTACCCAGCTTTATTTGTTATCTACAGACTCTTTATATTGCACGTCTCTTACTGTATCCATTTGGATATGACATTAATATACACACTTCGAGATTACATCCGTTAATCTTGGATGTTAAATGCACAAGTTATACACAATATATGACATAAGAAGAATGAATTAAACTATTCTTTTATTTATGTTACCATTACATTTACAAATTACAAGCTTTAGGGCATAAACCCCAACATCAAGCTTTCCAACGACACCAAAACACATAATTTGGTTAAGTAACTAAGTGAGAAAGAAGCAATTGAAAACTGGGGTTGAGATCAATTTTTTTCCAAAAATTTGTTCTTGAGGTTGAAGACAATGAATAGTGCCACACGCCATTAGGGTGGCGAGTGCACTTCACATTAGACCCAACTTTCAAAACTAAGGGCCAAAATGGAATTAACTTAAAATTTGGAGTCAAATGGTGGTGATCCGGTGGTCGGACGATTCTGGGAAGGTGGAGCGTGGATTGCATGTGCCTCCACTATACGTGGGCGACGTGCGTGCGTAACAGATCTGTGATATGAAATGTGGACCACCCAGAATTAGACACTTGTAAGGGATGTGTCAACTAGAACACGTGGTCCAGTCCCATGCTAACACATGGCATCGACGTGTTGTACGTGAAAACGGTCAATCATTTTCGACGATCGGAGTGGTTTTCGGGGACCGTTACCAATGACCGAAACAGTTAACGGGGTCGATCCATCCACCAGACCGGTTCGCCGGTCGAATCGGTTTTCGATGACGGTTCACCGGTCGGGCCGTTGGCCAACAGCTGACTCAAATTTACCTGGTGATTTTTCCGGCATACTAAAAGTCGGTTTTTCGGCCACCTAAAGGCGGTTTCCCGGCCACTGGTGGCAGTTTTCCGATGAAAATAATAATAATTTAAATTACATTCATTTTATTTTATATTTATTTAGTAATTCCATTGATTATTTTCGCTCCAATGGGAGCTGAATATATGTCCTATAAATTTTATAAGTTCTCAATTTTACTAACAAATTATTAATTGTGTCTAATTTCATTTCTCTGTAGTTGGAGGGAATAAGTAATGAAAACTCATATGACTCTGTTGAACCTCAGGAGGAGTACTCACCATTGTCGGTGGAGGAATACTCACCGGCAATCGGTAGAAGGTTATTCACTATTGTTGAATAAAATGTCCACAGAGGAAAATACAGTATTCACTTGGAATACTTGAGGACGATGAAAGTCAACAATCTCTAAGGATAGAGATGGATGAATCAGAGGATTTTCCAAGTACTAAAGACTAGTTCATAGAAAAACTAAAAAGTCATAAAATGGATTATAGCACTAGTTGTTATGAACAATTGTTCAGGTTTGGGGATCTAATCGTTTCTGAATGGTCTTGGAGTGATGGTGGGATAGAGTTTATATGGAAAAACATAATTCACGCCCTCCTTAAGGTTCTACCAGATGAACTACGACAATATAATTATGTAATGTTAACCTTTCTAGAAGAAGATGTGCTTACCACCTTTAATGAAGCACTAGAAGTCATTTTAGATTATGAGGATCATCGAGTGCGTAGAAACCTCAGAAAGCATGCTGCTTTGAGTATGGGTTCTAATTTGAAGACACAAAAACGTTATGATTCTAATGCAGGGTGGTATGCAGATGTTGTGTTTAGAAGGTTTATGGTAGATTCGAATTACTACCTATTCAAGAATAATAAGCATAGTATATTTGCACACTTTGAGAGAATCCTGCATGAAATCCCATAGAGTTTTAGAATTACTGATTGAGATTGTAATTCTTAGGATATATATAGTTTTGTAAATACTCCTAGTTTGTAAAAAACTCTTTGTTATTAATGAAATGGGATATTTGTGCACATGATTATGCATAGTTTTATATACTTGTGCTTATTTAATATGTGTGTTCTAAATTGTAAAAAACAATGTTAGAACTGTTTAACGCAAAAGACACTAATAAATATAAACTAATGAATGTTATGGACTTGGATAATGATTGAGAGCTTTGACTCTTATTTCGATTCCTATCCTAATATTCCTCTTGTTATATTTTTATTTGTATGTTTGCTGCATAGAATTTTCTAAGTGTGAAATTATTAGAAAAATGTGCTAGAATAACTATTCATTTGACTATGTGTTAAGTAAAATTTCAGGAAATGGCTTCTGCATCTAAGTCGATTGTTGCTGAGTTGAACAAGAGAGAAAAGCTGAACGTGAGTCGGTGACAATTATGAGATGTGGCATCAAAAAGTTCAGCTGGTCCTTGAAGAGCAAGAGGCTCTTGAAACTCTTACAAATACCATTGTTGAACCACCGAATGGTAGCACTGCCCAACACATGAGAGATATAGAAACATATTAGACCTGGAAAAGGAAGAACAGTCTGGCTCACATAACGATGTTGAGCAGTATGACTGATGCTCTCATGTGTGAATATGAATGGTTTGACACTACACAATACATGTGGATTGCGTTGAAAGATAAGTCTGGTAGTACTTCTACTACCAAGCTTAGGAGACTTACAATTAAGTTTGACACCTACAAGAAGCGCTAAAATCATGATATAAGGTAGCATCTGAGGAAGATGTCAAACATGATACTTGAATTGAAGTTTGCAGGTCATACTATAACTGATGAACGGTAAATCTAAGCAGTCATCCAGTCTCTTCCTAACAGCTCAAAAAATATGAAGATCAACATGACCCACAATGATAACATTAAGACTTTTGATGAGATATAGTGTTATGTTGAACTGGAAGATGAACGCCTAGATGCAGCTAATGCTTTCGGTTAGCTTTACATGGTTGAATCCAGCAAGCTCAAGCTAAGAGCTTTAAGCGTAAGGGAAAGAATGGGAACTTCCAAAAGGAAAAAGGGAAGGGTCATAAACAGAACTTTAAGAAAGAAGAGACCGAAAATAAAAAAAAGGGCAAGAGTGCTAGAGTTAAGAAGGACAAAGCCAAATTGAAGTGTTATAATTGTGGCAAATTGGGTCATTTTGCTCATGAGTGCACTGAGCCGAAAAAGGTACGACCCAATTCTATAACTGATAACTATGCTTTAGTTTCTAGTTATGTTTTACTCACTGAATCCTGTCATTTATGGACTGTAGACTCATGAGCCACATACCATATAGCTAGAGACAGAGTAGCGTTCGTAGAATATCGTCGGATCAGTCAGGGGACTAGATGGATTTATGTGGGGAACAACTCGAGAGTTGAAGTGAAAGGTATTAGCACTTGCAAATTAATGTTGCTTGGTGGACAAGTACTTTATCTCCATGATGTTTCATATGCTCCTGGGATTCGATAAAATTTGTCCTTCTAGGTTTAGGTTA
Source organism: Dipteronia sinensis (assembly GCA_033220585.1). Lineage (NCBI taxonomy): Eukaryota > Viridiplantae > Streptophyta > Magnoliopsida > Sapindales > Sapindaceae > Dipteronia > Dipteronia sinensis. Next base: position 13,658,714 of record CM065638.1, on the reverse strand, counting down.
TGAATTAAATTTTATGGTGTTTGTATGGATGTTTAAAATTCCGTTTGTATTGGTACTGGATATTTGCTTAATGGTATATTGTATTAAATACCGAATTAGATGATTTTAATTATAATGATAGTTGTTTTTCATTAATTGCTTCCGCTAATGACGTCAATGTTGATGTGAACACTTGGCATGCTAGACTGGGTCATATTGGCCAAGATATGATGAACAGATTGGCTAGAGAATGCCTTTTAGGTTCATTTAATAATATAGAATTACCTATCTGTGAAAATTGTCTATCTGGAAAAACAACTATAAAACCATTTGGAAAAGGAACTAGAGCTAAAAATCCATTACAGTTAATTCACTCTGACATTTGTGGTCCAATGAGTGTAAAAGCAAGGCATGAGGCCTCATATTTTATTACATTCATAGATGACTTTACCCGTTTTGGTCATGTCTATTTGATTTCTCATAAGTCTGAAGCATTAGATTGTTTCAAATTATACTTAAACTTAGTAGAGAATCAATTAGATAAAAGGGTTAAAGCATTACATACTGACAGGGGACGTGAATACCTTTCTGAACAGTTCAATGAATTGTGTGATGAAAAAGGTATACAAATATAATTAACTATTCATAGGACTCCGCAATAAAATGGTGTGGAGGAAATGAGGAATAGAACATTACTTGAAATGGTTAGGTCTATGATGGCACAACCAAATCTCCCACTGCACTACTGGGGAGATGCCTTGTTAACTGCCACATATGTACTTAATCGAGTTCCCTTGAAGTCAGTCACTTCCACACCTTATGAGTTATGGACATGTAGAAAACCTAACTTAAATTATCTACGACATTGGGGGTGCGCGAGTTATGTACATGATCCATCTAACTAGTATGGAAAGTTGGGTGCAAGAGGAAAGAAATGTATCTTTGTTAGATATTCTGAGCATTCAAAATTATATGTACTCATAGGTGAAAACTCGGATGGAAGTGTGACTGAGGTAGAATCACAAGATGTGAATTTTTTAGAGAGTGAATTTCCTAAAAGAGGTGAAGTTGATAGAGATATTTGATTCTACGAATTGGATGATCTAAACGACAAATCAAATCTAAATACTCCACTAGAGGTTAATGCAGATCTATCAGGGCTTTATGTCCCTAGTAGAAGTGATACTCCACGAGAAGTAAAAATAGATCTATTCGGACCTTCTGTCTCTAGTGGGAGTGATAAAGTTGTTGAAACAACATTTTTAGATTTACTCACTCATAGAAGCGACCGTGGAATTGTCCCACGTCCTCATTTTGAGATTGAAGGGAAAGCGTTTATGTTTGCTTCACGTGATGCTAATGAGCCTAAAAATGTAAATGAGGCTCTCAACTTACCCGACAAGGAACTGTGGATAAAAGCCATGCAAGAGGAGATGGATTCAATGAAAATTAATCATGTCTGGGACTTGGTTGACTTACCGTCGAGAAGATAAGCCATTGGAAATAAATGGGTTCTTCGTATCAAACGAAAGACGGATGGCACAGTAGAGAGATATAAGGCACGTTTAGTCGTAAAGGGTTATACCCAACAAGTGGGTGTTGACTATGAAGAAATTTTTTCCCTTATGGTTAGGTTTACTTCAATACACCTTATTCTAGCAATCGTCTCACATATGGACCTAGAATTACATCAAATGGATGTAAAAACAACATTTCTAAATGGAGAACTGGATAAAAAAATTTACTTGGAACAACCAGTAAATTTTGTTTCAAAAGGCTAGGGGCGAAAAGTATGCAAGCTCAAAAGGTCCATATATGATTTGAAACAATCATCTAGACAATGGTACCTATGGTACCATCAGGCTGTTGTGTCTTATGGGTTTCAAATGGCTGAAAATGAGCATTGCGTGTACATAAAATGAGATAAAGATAAGTATGCGATGCTATCTTTATATGTGGACGATATTTTATTGGCTGGAAATTGTGAAAAGTGTGTGTTGGCCATTAAGAAAGTGTTGTCTTCAAATTTTGAGAGGAAGGACATGGGTGAGGGTGCCTATATATTAGGAGTCAAAATTATGAGATATCGTTCGAAGAAACTTCTTGTTCTATTGCAAGAGCCTTATATAAGAAAAATTCTTGAACGTTTTAACATGGTTGATTGTAAGCCTATGGATACACCTATATCAAAAGGACAAACTCTTAGTCTCAACATGTGTCCTAAAACTCCACAAAAAATTGAGAGAATGAAAAATGTTCCTTATTTCAGTGCTATCGGCAGTCTCATGTATGATATGATGTGTACGAGACCTGATATCTGCTATGTGGTAGGATTTGTAAGTAGATATCAATCCAATCTTGGACAGAAACATTGGATTGTCGTGAAGAGAGTTTTGACATATCTTGAAGGTACTGCCGATTACTCCATTTGTTACCAAGGTGGAGATTTGCGTTTCATTAGATATACAGATGTCGACTAGAGAGGTGATCTGGATGAGCAAAAAAGTATACTAGGATATGCATTCCTACTCAGTAAATGTGATATCTCTTGGAGTAGCAAGAAACAGACGTGTATTGCTCTATCAACTATAGAGGCCGAATTTGTGGCTTGTTCGGCGGCAGTAAAAGAATCCATTTGGCTTAAAAGTTTTTTGGAAGATCTGAATGTCTCTAAGGACAAGGGAAAGCCAATAACTGTTTACTGTGATAGTCAAACAGCGATTGCTTACACTAAAGACTTCAAGTATCACAGTAAATCCAGACACATAGAGATAGATTACAATTTTGTCAAAGACATCGTATCGAAGAAAGAAGTAATGATTCAATACATTTCAACCCATGAGATGGTAGTCTATCCTCTCACTAACACTGTGACCAGAGATGTCTTTGGGTCACATACCAAGTCGTTAGGGTTGCGTAGATTGTAATGATAGATTGAATCATTGTATTGTACAATATTATTATAGTTGTAAATAAATAAAATTGATTTCTGTTTGAAATGGTACTCGCATGTTATATTTCACACATGAATTATTTTCAAAATGTAGTCAGGTTGAGACAGATATTCTTAGACTTGCGGTCGCCTCAGTTGTTTAGAAAAACAAGCTGGGATGAGATACATATTTTATAGAGAATATGTGAGAAATATTCTAAAAGGAGCAAATACATATGATAATATCGCCTTGACTATGTCAAGATGAGGTTCTTAGCAAATATACATATATTTTAGAACCGATTATGATAGACCCAACTATCATTGATACCTGATTTAACCAGATATGAGATCTTAATATGGTGCTAAAGAGTGGCGAGCTTTTAAGAACTCAGGTTAGTCACAGGATGTGTGATGGAACTTAGATATGTACAATGAATAAAAGAAAAACATAACCATTGTCGTTTAGAGTGAAAATCAATGTAACACGTGTTTCATACCTTGTGTGCTATTTGTGACCGATGTGGAAAGTGATTGTATGAATCCTTTCTTCCTTATTGTGTAAGTTCCACTAAAGTTATATAAAACTTCAAATGATGTCCTTATAACCATTCACTTTGTTTTGAAGTGACAGAATAGTGTTAGCACCTTTCGCGTGTTATTTCTATGGCTATGATAATTCAGCCTATGTGACATGTCTAAGGTAGCAGCTGTTTTGGAGACAAAGAGACCAAGATCAAATGGGAAGATTTAATATTTTTTATCTTACTTGTGTGTTCACTGGCTTGCCAATTGTATTTGGAGATACAATTGTGAATACACGAAATGTGATAAAGTCAAGCATAACTTCTTGAGGGATTAAGTATGCTTTTGGACTGATAAAAAATTATTATGAAATTAAATCTAGGACACAACAATGAACAACATTATATCTCTTGTAAATAGAGAGTTTACAATTGAGATTTCAAAGATCTTTATTTTTTTTAACATTGATTGTTCATAGGTCACACGGTATATTTATTTGTATGAATACTCTTATACGATTTTATGATGATGTCATAATTATGTTCTCTCTCATGGAGCTGTGTTGGACCCATTTGTGCGAGTGGGAGATGTCGGTATTTAATGGGTACACCCAAGATGGGTCCAAACCCAAAACACACATGAAGCCCAGCCCAAGCCCACATTGATAAGTTATCAGGTGATAACTGTAGACAATTTTTTAGAGAAAACTGCATGTGCTGTAATAATGTGATATATAAGAGTTTCCCATTGAGAAAGAACAACTGCTAAGCAATTACTGCAATCTTTACTTTACGTGAAAAGTGTGGGTACAGAGTTAGAAACACAGCGAGAAAGAGAGTAATAGTAAGAGTAAGATCTTATACTGTGACTAGAGTTAGAGTTCCAATTTTGGTGGCTCTTTCTGGACCCTGTGAAACATTATATAATTGATCTAGAACTGAAGAAAGGTACACAATTTTTGGTTACTTTCTGCTTACGTTTTATGATGTTTTAATTACAGTTATATTGGATTTTAGAAACTATGATTATCACAGTAAACAACAACAGCATATGTAGAAACTTGATACTACGTATTAATTTGTTAAATGATAAATAATTCACCATAATAACGATGACCTATAAGATATTATGATAGTTTTCTTCCACTTAAGATTTTTCAGCATCGAAAAAGTAAATTTAGTTACAAATCACTCAATACACCCTGATAAATTCATTCAATATAACAAATTAGCAATATCTTTTTTATTAAAAAGATAGAGACATAGGCAACAAGAGAGCTATGAAACTGAACAAGTTCTCAGTGGAAGCAACGAAAGCAATGCTTAGGGCTGCGAAAACACATTGTATAATCCTTACACTGACAGATTCAAAGCCTCTTGTTGAAGTGGACTAATCTGCTTCTTAGCAAAATTTGGGGTCAAATCAAACGTATCTATTTGCTTCATCAAGAGAAATCTGAATTCCCTCTTGTTGAATATCTTCAATTATTGAAAGTGGTGAAGGTAATGGAGCAAATGCTAAGCAGTAGGTTTCAGCCACTTTATCTACGAGAATTAGAAAACCTAATGATGAAACGGTAAGGATTGGACTATCAGAAAAGTAAAAGATAATACCGAAAACTCAACCGTTCACATTTCGGATAGGTGATATTTGAAAATACTCTAACAGATATAAAACTAACCTAGAGGGGGTGGTGAATAGGTTTTAACTAAATTAATTTCCATCTTTTGGTTAGTGAAAATTAATCACAACAAAACTCTATCAAACAATCTTTATAACAAGATGCGGAAAATAAAATAAAGACACAATGATTTGTTTTACGTGAGAAAACCCTAATAGGGTAAAAACTCTCGGGCTTAAAAGCCACTCGAACCCTCAAATCCACTATTTACAAATACGATTACAACCTAGTTTGACCACATCACACCTAATCGGTTAGTAATACATCTTTGCTACCCGCGGGCCTTTAATAGTGATTTTAGTCTCTTGCTTGTACACTACCAACGGCACATACAAGACTCAACTCTTAATAGAAGAGATATGCAACCTAATGTGAATATTGTAAATATTCTAAATACACAAATGCTAGGTCAACACATTTAATGCTTATCTAGAAACTAATAATGACTTGTAGAACATTCCAAGATATCATGTTGCTATATGACATACTCATACTCTAGCTATATGAAATCAAAGCATTCCTATATCCAATAGCTACAATACAACAACCTAAACATCAACAAACATCTCCATTTGTAATAAAAATTCTAATCTAGATGCAAACAAATGTAAAAGAGATTTCTTGTTAAGAAATAACACAAAGATGGATGAGAATGGTGTTCTACTTACCAAGTCAACTATGTTGATGAAGACCCATGCTTAGAAACATCCTAGATGAAACTAGATGATGCTTGAACCATGAATGAATGGTGGGTAATTAGGTTTTGGTCAATAAAAATGATATCTTGTTAACTTTTCTTCCAAGACACTCTTGAGCTCTAAAAGGGATGAGAGAGAATGGATTCTAAAGCTCTAAAAAGGCAAATAAGGGAAAAGAACATATATATATATAGAGCCCTAGACGAAATGACACCGTTTTGAAAAACAGCAACAAAATCCCGTCATTACCACTCGCTGGATAGTGGCTCGGGCAAGTTGTCCAGGCCGCAGTACACACAACAGTGCACCGTCTGGATAAAATTACGGTAGGGACCGCTGTGCATGCAAGAGCACAGGTCGCGGTCTAGGCAGCATGGGCCTACTGAAGTATACCGTGGTATGGAACGCTGTGCATACAAGTGCACAGACCGCGGTCCTCAAAGCATGCACCTTATGGAACCAACCGTTGTTGGGACCGCGGCCGGAGATAAGTGCCTGGCAAGTGACCTGCACCGCGATGAAGAGGAAAATCCTCTTTTCCAGGCAAACTTATCACACTAATCTAATATGCAAAATGTGTAAGTGTGGAGTGTGATGAATGACATACAATGCATCATTCAAAAATATGTAGACAGGAGTATAGTGCATGTAAGTGAGTGTGTACAACTACATCTCTTCAAATAGGAGTAGAGTCAAGTAATCTACCTTCCTTGATGCATTTGGAGTCCAATGCATTGATGAAGGGAGATCTTCAATTCCTAATCTACCCTTTACAATATTTGACCCCAATTGTGATTTTGTCAACGAATAAGCCAATCATAAACTGAGGCACTTACAATATTAAGTATCAAATATAGATACTCTAAGTGCCTGAGGTATGTTCAATTATTTGGTGTGATAATAGAGGAGTAAGTCTTGCGCAAAATCTTATCTTTCATTCCTAAACAAAGCATATTGAAATCGACATTCACTTCACATGAGAGAAGGTGATGCTTGGCACTGTTGATGTTCCATATGACTTGCTGATGTGATGGCAAAAGGCTTCCTACCCAGAGTCGGCCTTGGGCCAATGCAAGAGGTGCATTCACTCTGGGTCTATAAAGAAAATGACCCATTTTTTTTACAAACAAAATTACTTTTCTAGATTATAATATGGTTTTAGACTTTTAGGCTTATAAGTTTATGTTTTAAAAAAAGGAGTTCAAATATTGTTTTAAAAAAATAGGTCCAAAACTAATTCATATTAGTTATTAGATTATGAGGGACGATATTTGCACCCCTGAGAATTCGTATATGCACGTGTCCCAAATGAGAGTTTCTCCTTACAATCCAATATTTCTTTACACTTCATTTTCAAAGACACTCCATTCTAAAAATTTAATTTTTAAAAAAAATCTAATGACACTTCCTTTTTTCCAAAATTATCTATTTTATCTTTTAGCACCCCGATTCTAAAAACACCCCATTTAAAAAAAATTAAAATTTTAAAGACACTCCATTTTATTTTAATATTACCCCTTTTGAATACATCTTTTTAGAAAATTTGAGATGGGAAATGAAAGAGAGATATAAAGTAATCAATAAAAATAAAATTGAGAATAAAATTGAACAAAAGTGAGTAGATCAAAACAATAAGAAATCTGCTTTGGATATCAATATGTGAAAATAGAAAACAATATTTGTTTTTCTCTTTTGGATTTTAAGTTGAGTAAAAAAAAATTCTATTGAGTAAAAAATTAATTTTAAAAATATTTTTCTGGAAAAATAATTTTTTATATTATATTTTCTAATGATGGTGATTATTGAACGTGGGTGGTACTTGAGAAAAAAAAACTGATTTTCAAATTTGGTTGAACTGAAAAACATGAAATATATATATATATATATATATATATATACAATCTTTCTTCTGTCAATTCGTTCTGATATATTATATATAAGTTCCTGAATGTGGGCCATTAGATTTAATTGTTTTGACACAGTATGTATGCATTTCTCTATAATCCATGGCCCACATTTAAGAAACTGATATATTTAATATGAGGACGAACTGATAAGAGAAAGACTATATATATATATATATACAGTCCTTTTCTCCTCAGTGCGCACTAATATAAAATACATCAGTGTATTGCATCTGGGCCATAAATTATGGATAAGCACTGACAAGTGCATACAGACTGGGTCAAAGCAATTGAATCTAATGGTCCACATGCAACGCATTGATAAATATTTATCAGTGCGCACTGAGGTGAAAATTATCCTATATATAAGTGTTGATGATAATGATAGAGGGTTTGATGGTGTGTGAGAAAAAAACTATTTTGAAAAGAGGAAGAAGAAGATATTTTAGGGTTTGATGGTGTGTGAGAAAAAAATCATTTTGAGAAGAAGAAGAAGATATTTTAGGGTTTGTAAAACAAGAAGAAAAAAAACACAAAAGTGGAAAAAAAAAACTAAAGATGAAAAAAACCTTATTTTCTAAAAAAAAAAAATTGGCTTGAAGTATCTTTAGAATTTTGGGGCCATTGCATATATATCATTTCTCATTGTTTAGTTTCTAGGAATTAGCCCATTGGTGAAAAAATTGCAAATGTGGCCTTCCCTAATGTTTAGCATATAGGAAATAGCCTTTGTAAGACAAAAATACCCTATTCAATAAAACCCTACAAAATGTCAAAATTACCCTCTTACAAAGTGAATCGATGAAACTACGCTTGTCTGCTTCTCCTTCAGTTGACTGAAGAAAATCAAAATGACTGACTTAATCTTCTCCATCCATCGTTCTCCAACTGGAATCAGTCACTCATTCTTCCCATCTTCTATCAAATCGGTGACTTATCCTTCCCATTTCAAATCCCATCGTCCTCACTGTCCACCGGAATCCACTGCTCTTCAAACCCATCGTCCTCTCAACTAGAATCTTGCTCCCGAACAGAATTTTACCTGTGATCGGAATATTGACTAGGGCAGTGCCGCCATCTCCTTGCAACCACCTTTTTCAATCGAGCTTACAATGTCAAGTTTGAAATCGACCATAGTCAATGTAAGTTTGAGTTTAAGTTTGACACAGTCAATCTACCATACACTGTCAAGCCACTTCTTCTGGGTCTGTTATTGTTGTTTAAGTTTGAAATGTTTTGAATAGAATGAGGGATTGAGGGTTTTTGTTTTGTTGACCATGAATTGGTGTTAATGTATATAGTATTGTTGGGTGTAGTTAAGGTGTTTGATGAAATGCCTATTAGACCTCAAGCTAGTAAGAGGCAGCAGTAGATTGGTGTAGTTAAGAGGCATCAGTAGATTGATATAGTCAATGAAATGCGTGTGAAGGTGTTTGATGTAGTTAAGAGGCAGTAGTAGATTGAAATGGTAAATATGCATAGGAAACACATTGCTAGTGACCATAGAACTTAAATGTGCAGTAGAGAACTTAAATAATTTGCTAGTGACCATAGGCAACGCATTGTTGAAAAAAGAAGATAGGCAAAAGCAAGTGATCATGTATATAACAACTATTATTCCTTGAGAAAGGCATCACTTACACATATAATCATGGTGAAAAACATATCATAGATAGTTGTCAATTTGTAGTCTTTATGGACAGTTGTATCCTCAAATTCATTCCACAACTTACCTAAAAATGTGTCCATGCATGTTTCCAAAAATGTGTTATAATGCATGTATGCTTTTGAGCCTATGATTGATTGATATAAGCCTATGATTGATTGGTTAACACATCTTTCTTCATAACTATGTTTCTCCGTAGTTAGTTATATGAAAATGTTTGTTTATGCATGTTTCTGAAAATAGGGCATAATGGCATGTATGCTTTTGAGTATAGGATTGATTGATATAAGCTTGGGAATCGATGACATGAGCCTAGGAATTATCTTCTGGGAATTAATGCATGTATACCTTTTGGCCTATGATTAATTGATATAAGCCTGGGAATCGATGCCATGAGCCTAGGAATTATCTGCCATGAGACAGTTCTCAATATATGTAGTCTTTATGGACAGTTGAGTGATTTTAATTTTTTTTCAGGTATAATACTGTTATTGAGTGTTTTTTTTTCAGGGTCTAAGGATACCATGTCTTGGCTGTTAGTTCAGTGCGTCGAGCATTAGAAGGGTAACCGGTTTACTGGGCCTATTTCGCTTTCAATACGTCTAACAAAAAAAGACAACGGAGCCTACAATTGAATTGGTGGAAAAGATATACGAGTGAACAGGTGTTAGTAGAGACAAAGCAGAGTTGAATCTAACTTCGCATGTGAAAATGAAGATTGATACAGTTACATTGTCTATTATGAGTGACGACGATGTAGAGTTTGTGGTTATTCATAAGGAAAAAGGTTGGGCTGCAATTGACGTTGAATTTGTCAACAAACATGAATTTTGACCTCTAGCAAATCCAATCTAATCAGCATGTACGATCTCTTCTGTTAAACCGACCGATAATCTACGGTTTTCGTCGGGTACTCCAAACTATAAATCAGTTATTTGCAACAATAATCCACTTGGATCACAGGCTTCACCTGGATTTACATCAACATGCAATGACCAGGCTACGCCAGCATCTACTACCAAGCATGCAGTTGTGGATGACAATGATAGTTCCGAAAGCATCGATACTTCAGGAATGTCTGATAGTTCTAAAACCAGTAATACAGAAGATGAGATTGGTGATGATGATGGTGGGCAACCGGCAACAGAAGATGGAACAGAAGAACGAGGGGTGATTGGAACACCCAATAATTCTTCACCTTCTATGAACACAAGGTGGACGATATCAGGGTCAGAGCTTTACTCAATTATAGCCGTTCGATCAGTCAACGTGTTTGAAAAATTAGCCAACCAAGGTCCAATATACAAAGGACAGATGTTCAAGGACAAGCCAACATTGAAGCGAGCTATAGAGTCATATGCATTTGCAGAGAGGTTTGAGTATAGGGTTTCACGATCCTCTAATACACGATTCACTGCTGAATGTACACAGAAAAGTTATGGATGGGTACTTCGGGCATGAAAGTCGAATAGGGGGACTTACTGGCATGTGAAGTCATTCATTAATGAGCACACATGTGACAGAAATGAAAACTACAATATTGAATTTAAACGTGTAAGTGCATATGTGATAGGGGATTTGTTTGCAAGTAAATTTGGCAATCATGGACTCCGCATCCGTCCTAAAGATATAGTTTCTGAGATAAGAGAGCAGCATGGCATACACCTTTCGTACAACAAAGCCTACAAGTTGAAGGAGCACGCTTTGAATCAAGTATTCGGCGATCTGTGGGAATCCTTTTAGAGGTTGCCTGCTTATTTTTATGTTTTGGAACAATTGAACCCCAGAACTGTGACAAAGATCAAGACAGACTCGAAAAACCTGTTTAACTATGGATTCAAGGCAATTAGAGCCTCTGTAGAGGGGTTTAATTCTGTTATTAGGCAGGTTATCTGCATTGATGCTACCCATTTAAAGGCTAGGACCAGAGGTGTTTTGTTAGTTGCGGTGTGCAAAGACGGATATGAGATGATATACCGTTTGGCATTTTTGCAAACTCTGAATGCACAGAGTCGTGGACTTGGTTTTTGAAAAAACTCCATAAATTGATCCAATATCCTGACAGTGTGATGTTAGTTTCGGATCAGTACAATGGTATATTTAATGCAATGGAAGCCATATTCCCAGATGCAGCACATGAGATTTGTGCATACCACTTGGCACAAAATCTTAAAAGATTTTGCAAGCAGAGGGATGACGTGATTTGGCTTTTACTACCGTGCTATGTATTCATACCGTATCGAGGAGTTTGACTGTGCAATGGCTGAGTTGAAAGAAACCTACCGTAAGGTTTATGATGAGCTCTTGGGAGCTGGGGTAGAGAAGTTTTCACGTGTACATAGCCCTAAAAAGCGGTACTTTTTGATGACCACCAACATTGTTGAGTTAATGAATTCTTGTCTAATTGCAGTCCAAAAATTGCCTATCACAAAAATGTCAGAATTCATTAGAGATTTATCGCAAATGTGGTTTTACAATCGTCGGACAAATGCACGTGAAATGTCTACATACTTGACAACGTTTGCAGACGAACACATCAAAGATAGGACAGATACAGTGCATATGTGTAAGATTCATCCCATTCACTTTAATACCTTTAAGGTAGACGACAAACGGAAGGAAACAACCGTCGACCTAAACGAACGTTCTTGCTCATGCCGTCAATGGGATTTAGATGAGTTGCCGTATTCTCATGCAATGGCGGTTGCTAGGTATGCTTCCCGGTCTATTAACTCTGTACATTTATCTGTTGTGGTTTATTTTACAAACTTTAATTTCTTTTTGTTGGTGTGTCATGGCCAAGGTTCAAAGGTGTGTCAATCAACGCACTGGTTTCTGAATTTTACACAACAGGATTTCTCAAACATGCTTATGAAATGGGTGTCATCCCTGTTCCGGATCCCGAATATTGGGACATTCCTGATGCAATTCGAACTCGTACAGTATTGCCGTGGCAGAAAAAGAATCTGCCAGGAAGACCAAAGAAGTTGAGCATACCATCTGGTGGGGAGAAAAGAAAGTTACAATCATGTTTAAAGTGTGAAAAAAAGACACAATAAAATAATTTGCCCTGAACCATCATGTAGCACATGCAAACCAGCCAAAAAAGCTCGAACATGTAGCATTTGTAAGAAAGAAGGACACAATAGACTGAAGTGCCTAGACAAGCCACCTGAACCTACCTTGATTGACCCGGATGAAGAGAACTCCGGTGGAGAAGCTTTGTTGAACTTTCTTGAATAGTGTTGTATGGTTTGTTTGCACATTTATGGTGTTGTATGGTCTGGTGGGGAAAAGGTTTATGGTGTATGTATATTAGTTGTTGTTAAACACTGCCTAGAAATTTGTTATTTTGTATGTATCATTTGTGCTGCCTTGAAATGTTATTTTCTATATGTTTTTGTGATGGTTTTTGGTGTATGTATATTGACTTTGAAAACATGTGGAGGAATTTTGAAAACAGGTGTCTGTGCTAGTGAATTTGAAAACATAAGATCTACTAAGCCCGGGAGGAAATTTGTAGGCCTGGGAATCTAACGTAGGCCTAGTCCTAACAGAACTGTAATTAGGCTTGTAAATTATTTCATGGGCTCAGGGGTTTTTGCTTGCCACGTCATCATTTGTTACACGAGTTAAGAATGAACTAAGCCCGAGATGTTGTAGGCATGGGAATTTGGACATTAAGCCTAGGAATAACGCATAGTGGTTCATAATGTAATGGTGTGGTTGTTATCTCTAGTGTAGCGACATCCTTGTTGGACCGTTCGATGATCTCGAAACTTAAGGTATACATTTTCGTTGATATCCCGCTGATCGTTGAGATTATTGCGGGGCCCATATAATTTCTTCTATGAAGAAAAACTCAAAGAACTGGAAATCATTCCTAGGCTTAAACGAATTGTACCTAGACCTGTAAAATATTTTCTGGGCTCCAGGGCTTTCGTTCGCCACATCATCATTTGGATTAAGCCCGGGATGTTGCAGGCCTAGGAACCGGTAAGCCTAGGAATAATGTCTACGCCCTAGGTGGATTTAATTTGGAATTAAATATATATTTTATGAATTTTTTTCCGACAGAACGAGATGTTTTAAAAAGCATTGTGCACCCATCAGACTCGATTTCGGAACTTGGAAGCTAATACGGGAGACCGAGAGCAAGTATCTCCAACAAGATACAAGTTTGTGAAGGAACTCTTAGGCATTTAGTGGTTCATAATGTAATGGTGTGGTTGCTATCTATAGTGTAATGGTAGCGGCATCCTTGTTGGACCGTTTGATTATCTCGAAACTTAACGTATACATTTCCGTTGATATCCCTTCATCGTCATACGGTGCCGATTGTTGAGCTTATTGTGGGGCCCACATAATTTCTTCTATGAAGATAAACTCGAAGAACTGGGAATCATACCTAGGCCTAAACGATTTGTACCTACACCCTGTAAAATATTTCCTCGGGATTAGGGGCTTTCGCTTGCCACATCATCATTTGGATTAAGCCCGAGATGTTGCAGGCCTAGGAACCGGTAAGCCTAGGAATAATACCTAGGCCCTGGGTGGATTTAATTTGGAATTAAATATATATTTTACGATTTTTTTTTTCCGACAACACGGGATGTTTTTAAAAAGCATTATGCACCCATCATACTCGATTTCGGAACTTGAAAGCTAATACGGGAAACCGAGAGCGAGTAACTCCAACAAGTTACAAGTTTGTGAAGGAACTCTTGGACATTTAGTGGTTCATAATGTAATGGTGTGGTTGTTATCTCTAGTGTAATGGTAATGACATCCTTGTTGGACCGTTCGATGATCTCGAAACTTAACGTATACATTTCCGTTGATATCCCTTCATCATCGTACGGTGCCGATTGTTGAGCTTATTGTGGGGCCCATATAGTTTCTTCTATGAAGAAAAACTCAAAGAACTGGGAATTGTAACTAGACCTAAACGAATTGTACCTAGGCCTGTAAAATATTACCTGGGATCAGAGGCTTTTGCTATATTCGCTCGCCGAGTCATCATTTTGTAGTGGATTACAGATAGATCCCACTAAAGGGGATCTCCTTCTTCTTATTACAGATGGATCCCACTAAATCTTCTTCTTTTCATTACAGCCTGGTCCCACTAAATCTTCATCTCCTTCTTTAGTCAAACGTTCAAACCTTTCAATTTTCTTCTTTTTTACGTGTTCCCATACCGAGAACCAAATAAACTGTGAATCCTTTTCACTTTGTATACCAGTTGAAAGCAAACTTATTTGCTTCACCCATACCCCAACTCTTCATGTCGTCCACATCTGCAGGTAAACAATCTTCATAATTAATAAATCTCCTTCCCACTGTTTTGCTTTTTATACAGGTTCTCATATCGAAAGTATAGACTTGAAGTCTAGATTATATTTTGACTGAGAGGGTTTTGCAACTTTAAGAATTTGGATACTCCTTCTCAGATCTAACATCTCCTTCTCCCATTTAAACTTAGAATACCCTTTTTTTGGTTATTTTTATTATTATTATTAATATTATTTTATTATTTTTTTAATGAGTTTGAAGGTTTTGTGTGGTTTATCAAAGTCAGGTTTTGCAACTTTTTATTTAGTTTCAATGACTGAGATGATTTTCTGTTGTTTGTAATATAAGCCTCGTATACTATAACATTCATTATTAAATTGAAATTTTTTCGATTTACAGATATCTGTCAAGTGTTTTGTATGAAATGGGAAAGAAATTTGTTTATGTTGTTTTCAAAGGAAGGAGAACTTATGGGTTTAATTCTTGGCCTGAGTGTCATGAACATGTAGATGGTTTTCCAGGAGCATCTTACCAAAAGTTTAACTCAACTGATGAAGCATATAAAGCGATAAGTAGCCGTTCCGTACATTCAAGCCATTCCTGGCCTGAATCTTCTATGAATGTTGAAGAGAAGGAATCTTCTGTGAATGTTGAAGAGAAGGTATCTGAGAAGAGTCAAAGCACTTGTGTCATGTTGTTTTCATTTATATTCATTTTTTTTAGTTATAATAGGCAAGATTGTTTGAAAGATTTGTTGTTTATGTTTAAGTTGTGGTGTTGTTTAATATGAAACAAGAACGCACAAGAAACTAGTTCTATTCTGTTTTGTTGTTAAGCACTTATGATTGTATGTTTATCTTGTTGTACTGAAGAAATATTTCTTAATAAGGGTGACATCATGTGAAAACAAAACCAATTACTTCACTTTCATTAAGAAGTTAGACGGTATAGCATGTACATAAATAACATAACATAACATAACATAATTTTGTGGAAGGCAGATTCAATGTGTTTTTCTTCAAACTGATGGTGGAATATTGAAGTCCATCAACTTCTTTTGCATTTGTTCAACAATTTGGTAGAGTCCATTGTTCGTTGTCCCTTGCATCGATCTAAACATATAAATTGATAATTTCAGCTTCCAGATTCTGATATTTCCCCATCAAAACAGTATAATCAACACTCAGACGTTTTGCATTTTCACGCTCCTTGATGACTGTCTCCTCAGCCTTTGCAATCCCTTCATGCCAACATTCGAAAATGGCATTTAACATGTTACTACTACCGTTTGCTTCCATTTCACTTGCACAAATGAAGTGAGGAAAATATGTAACAATTGTGGAAGATTGAAGATTGAAATGAGGAAAATATGTAACAGAAATGGGGTACTTATAGTGGAACAAGATGACCCATATCGGTGAAAACTCACCTTTACATATGTAATTGAACCATTGTAACATTTAGATTTGAAATGAACCATTGTAACCTTTGGATTTGAAATGACCCATTGTAACTTATGAACATCCATTTTTGTACATCTAACCCGGTATAAGTTCATTTAAAGAGATATAATTTTGTACATCTACCCAGGCCTACAAGAATTTTTCCCAGGCCTAACAGAATTTTTCCAAAGCCTAAGATAATTATTCTCAAGCCTAAGTGAATTGATTCCCATGCCTAACAGAATTGTATCCCAGGCCTACAAGAATTGTTCACAGGCCTAACAGAATTGTTCCAAGGCCTAGGAGAATTGTCTTAGGCCTAACAGAATTGTTCAATGCCTAGGAGAATTGTTACCAGGCCTAAGTGAATTGATTCTCAGGCCTAACAAAATTGTATCACAGGCCTACAAGAATTGTTCCCAGGCCTTACTGAATTGATTCCCAGGCCTAAGAGAATTGTTCTCAGGCATAACTGAATTGATTCTCAGACCTATGAGAATTGTTCCTAGGCCTAAGGAATTATAAGAGATTGCTTTTGCTATACTGCTATTGCTTTTGAAAAGAAAATTAAAAAAAATCATTTCATGGTCAAATTTGTAATCAGGGAAGAAAAAAAGTTGACAAAACTGGGCTGACAAATTAGTCCATCAACAAGTTGGAATATTTCCATTCAGGGCTGACAAATTCGGCAACATTATCACAAGTTTATTATAACTGTTTATATAAAACAAGATGATAAACTATATACACTAAATCATAGTTTAAAAGCGCAGCTGTTTTCATCACTTCTCCAGAATTCCAAACCACATTAACCAGGTTCCCATTCCACAGAGAATTCCAAATGCACATACGAATAAAACTTTCACAGAAAATGCTACCACAACTGGCATATGTACTGGGCAGGCATATCAGGAATGGAAGAAGGTATATGTACTGGTATCTGCTGCTTCAATTTCCCCTTCCACCTTTGCCAATGCTAGGCACAAAGTGTTGACATCTGTTGACATTCCAAGACGATGACTACTATACAAAATATTCTACAGGGAATTGCAGAGTTGACCATTAACATAAATGTCAAGTGCAATGCCCTTACGAATATCTTTGATGTCCTTTTGTCCAAAAACCCCTTTTCATAGAGTTTTTACTTCAGCAAAAATTCGTTTAGCATACTTCATCAGGAAGACACCATAACTGTATCTGTAAAATGGTAGGATATGTCAAACATAAGTTTCTTTAAGAAAGTAAATAAAGTAAATAAATATGTCACACATACCCATCATCTTGTTGCGGAATTAGTTCAGAGTGCATGCTTTGAACTGTGAATGGGCTGGCATGAGGATCCATCTTTATTTCTTCGTAGTAACCGGCATGCTTCAGTAAATATGGCAATAGGTAAAGTAGGACACGAATTTCCTTTAGCCAATGACTAGTTCCGTCCTGTTCATTCAAAGAGTCAAATAAAAGTATTTTTTCCTTCCTTCAAAAGTACATGATATAAAACCCAATGGCCGGGAAGGTGGCACGGGATGAGCACCTGTATATACAATAAATTTTTTAAGCAAATAGATAAAAATAATTTAAGAAAATAGATAATGACAACGCAACGTCATTTACAAAAACTTATCGAATCCATTCGCCACCAAGGTTCAGGGTACAGAAGGTCATGTCCGGTAATATGTCTGAGGATGTCTGCACTTGGCTGGTAGTTTAAAGGAACGAATTCTAAGTAGTCTTCCCAGACATTGACAGCATAAGGAAAAGGATCGTTGATCTTCTTGCCCTTTTTTGCTATCCTTTTTCTGTGGAGGAGAAGGATGAGTACAAGTTTCTTTCTGCTGATGTCTTTCCTCCTTAGCCTTCTCAAAATTTGCTATCTTTCTCATGGCATCCAATGTATCCATTTCAATTCCCCACTTAATGTTTAGGTTAATATGCATATACAACCATTAATTCCCAGGTGATAATTCCATTAACAAGCTTATATAAATCAAAAGCATACATGCATTAATTCGCAGCTGATAATTCCTAGCCTCATAACATCCATCCCTAGGCTCATGGCATCCATTTCTAGGCTCATATCAATCAATCCTAGGCTCAAAACTATACATGCATTAAAACACATGTTCAGAAACATGCATAAACACATTTTTCATATACCATATCATATAACTAGGGAGATACTTACGAAGAAAGATGTGTTAATCAATCCAATATTTTGCAAGTAGTTAAGCTCACTGCTCGATCGCCTCCTCCATAGGATATCAAAGTAACTGTGAATGTGCTGTTTAAATGTAGTGGTGTACGTTAGCTAATAAGTAACATAAACCTTTAAAACCACAAACCAGGGAGAAATAGATAGTTAATTATGTTACCAAATCTGATATCCACTTTTCGATGTTGACCAAGTCTAGAAAATCTTGACGCATCATTGGAAGGATTTGACCGGTATACAAACTATTCAAGTCCGGTGATACATTACATTAAAAACTATAAAAATGAATACATTAGAACACTGGCAATATAACAGATAATCGGAATGGAATATTACCTATGTTGGTCTTCGTTCTTCAGGAAAGACGTGAACTCAACTAGGTTTATTTCTTCCTCGTTTGACTGTGGTTTCCTTTTCTTCTTAAGCATGGGATCTGTCCATCGGCTTTCGAGCCACCTGAACTACTTTTGGCCCCTCTGTTTGTCGATGTCTCTGTATTCAACATCAGGGTCGGCCCCATCAAGCGCTACCACACTATTGGGAATGCTCTGGACAATAAAGCACACAGATGGGGATGGATATTCATCCAAATCAAGGACAGATTGTTTCCCCGACTCCTACAAAAAAAATATTGAGTCTAGCAGAAACAATTGATTAATTTCCAGGCAAAAATAGTATTATAGAATGTACCTCAACCATATCACCCTTAAATGCAGCATCCCCAACAATCACACCTTCATTGCCAAAACCTTGATCATCAACAGCATCTAAAATGTGCTCATCACCCTTACGTCCCTCAAATGCAGCATCTGCCACAACCACACCATCACTGCCAATACCTTGCTCAGAAACCTTACCATTTTCACCAACACCATCCTCTTGCTCATCACCCTTACCACCCTCAAATGAAGCATCCCCATCACCAACAGCATCATCTTGCTCATCTTGCTTATCACCCTCAAATGCAGCATCCATATCACTAAAAACATCATCTTCCTCATCACCCTTACCAACTTCAACAACAGCATAACCATTTTGCTGGACACCCTTACCAAGCTCACCAACTTCACTAACTGAATTTAGTTCTTCAACATCCTTATCAACAACAACATTATTTCCAGCACCCTTATCACCAACAGCATCATTATCTTGCTTAGCAGCCTTCTAAACATCAAAATCAATAAATTAGTGGAAATTATTAAGGACTAAACTATAATATATAAATAATAATATAATTTTCAACAACTTCATATCTAACCTTCATCTCCTTTTTAATCTTTGAAAATTCAACTCTATAAAATGCAATGATACGTTGCTTACTTTCAAGCATAGCAGTATATAGTTCTAGGATTATGGAAGGCACCTGGATTTTGCAATAATTAATACAATGAATACAAGAATAGCATACTTAAACCAAACAGCGTAGATGCAATCATACCTTAGTAAACTAAACAGCGTAGATGCAATCATACATTAGGATTTCTATCGGAGAATAACCGCTTCTTAGAATGGGGGAATATTCGTTAGAAAATGTGCTTCTGGTTCTCTCGACAGAACCTCCTCTATCCTCCTTCTGAACAGAAAAGTCAATCCCATCACCCTGCAAATTGCCTGTCCGATTATCATCACCTTCATCGTCATAGCCAAGATCTTCTTCCTCTTCACTTCGAGGTAGAGCCAACTTCTCCCTCTTATTATCAATTAATGGGCCATACACATATTTCTGGTTGTAGGATTTGAAATAATTTGTAACTCTTTTCAAAATTTTCAACCCCCCAAGCAAATAAAACCATCTACATATCGGAAACTGACAATTCTTAGGGAATTTCTACAAATAATTATCCCTATATAACTAAAAAGAAAGGGTAATTAACTACATACCAATGTATTGAATTTGGATTTAATATTTGTAACTTTTGCACTGAATTCCCATGTACCGAATCTTGGATACCCCATAGCAACTCTTTTTCCCACTAGATCTTCTAAACAATAACTCTCTCCATAGCCCATACCTATACAATTTAAACTTAATAATATCAAACAATGTTTATCTATGAGAGAGATGAAGACATATTTTTATAAATGGATAGGGAAAATATTCTTTTTGCTGTTAAAAAATACTGGACAGCACCAGCCCCTCACAAAAACAACATAACAATAAAAACATGCTCAATTTTTATAAAACTTACCTGAAGTGCTAGAGGGAACCCGAATAAATTGTAGGTACAACACTTGGATTTCTTTTTCTTCTTCTCTTCCTCACCCTGCAGTTTTCCTTTCCATTTCCTTTTCCCTTTCCCTTTCACTTTCACTTCTTCTTTTTCTTCTACTGACTTCTTGTTCTTCTTCTTGTTCTTTTTCTTCTCTTCCTTCTCTTCTTCACCTCTCAGTTTGGGTAGGCGTTTGTTAAGTACATCCTTCAAAAAATATAGTGTAAAACTGAAGATGTAAGAACCCATGGAAATTTTTTGAATTCATCTTCGTTTTCAACTAATGAAATCAACCGCCCCGGGATGGCTGTTGTCCGTCCATCATCCGTGCCAAAGAATTGGTTCACCATATAGATATTCAACATCTTGTACGTATATTCACTCTCTTAGAACGACATTTTCTTCAAAGTGGCATACAATACCTCAGCAGTAGACTTTTTTCCTTTGTAAATTCTTCTAAGCATTGAATCTTGTTCTACTTCATTGTTGTTGGCAAAACCTTCAGGCGGCTGTCGCATATTCAACCCGCTGCATAGACAAAACTCTTCTTGACCGAAACGAGCTTTAGACTTCCCCAGCCCGAGCCACATTTCATCTGGTCTTTGTCCATTTTGGTGAATAATCTATCTTTTCAAAAGATTATTAATTAGGTGTTCGTAAACAATCAACGGTTGTTTCAAATCCAAATACTAGTCGAAAGGCCCTGCTTGAAGTTTTCCACCAACCCAAATTTTTGTAGGACCACCTTCAAGTCTCTAATCAAAAACATTTTACTTCGACTGTTTACTCTCACTAGAATCCATTCCTCATGGTCTGGGAACCGCCACAACTTTTCATTTGAATTTTTCGGCATTTGTAAAATGAAAAAAAAAATAACAAAATAAAAACTTATGTTCAAAATGAAATACATGTATCAACATTAAAAATGAAAATTAGTCAAGGATCAAAATCAGCATTATACATGTATCAGCATTATAAATGATAATAAGTCCTAGGCTTAAAATTATGCAGGTACCATGAGTCTCAGGCTCATAATCAGTACTAGGCTTAAGAAAAACATTCATACCCTCATAGGATAAAAATACACATTTAACATTAGTCTTAGGCTCAAAATAATACATTATCATCTCATCCATCCATCGGTCCTAGGCTTATGACAATCATTCATACGCTCAACATATACATTCAGCATAAAACCTAGGCTCATCAAATTACATGCTTCATCTGTCAGTCCTAGGTCTATTACATTAATTACTAGGCTTAATATAATACATACATGCAAAATAAGTCATTCTAGCATTATACATGTATCAGCATTATAAATGATAATAAGTCATAGGCTCAAAATTATGCATGTATCATCAGTCTCATGCTCATAATCAGTACTAGGCTTATGAAAAACATTCTTGGCCTCATAGGATAAAAATACACATTCAACATCAGTCTTAGGCTCAAAATTATGCATGTATCCTCATTCCCATGCTCATAATCATTACTAGGCTAAAGAAAAACATTCTTAGCTTCATAGGATAAAAATACACATTCAACTTCAATGCTAGGCTCAAAATAATACATGCATCATCCCATCCATCAATCAGGCCCTAGGCTTATGACAATGATTCATAGGCTCAACATATACATTCAGCATAAAACCTAGGCTCATCAAATTACATGCTTCATCCATCAGTCTTAGGTCTATTACAATGTCTGCAAACGTTTTTCTTCCCATTGAAGTACATCCCACTAAATGTTTTTCCAATGTAGTTCACAGAAATGACTAATGCCCATGCCCATGCTTACCCTTCAAACAGAAACCACACCCTCCAAATACCTACACATACAATGGAACACAAACACGCCAAAAACACAAACAACAAAGCAATCTCCCATAAAAAACACACACAAGAACAATCTCCCATCAAATCTCCCATCAAAAACACAAACAAGAACAATCGGGCCTCCCATCAAAAGCACAAATTAGAACAAATTAGTACCTTGAAATTGTCTCACTCAATTCGCGTTTCGTCTAGGGTTTGGGGTGTTACGATCAATGCCGACAGTCGGCCTTGTGATTTAAACGGTGACCGGTGACCTTGCTTCTTCAACCTCTCTATTTCTGGGTTGTGTTGCTTGGGCTTGAATTTTGTTCGTCGTTTGGGTGCATAGAACAAACACCAAAGGTTTTTTGGATTTCTAATTGAACAGCGACATTGACGGCTACAGCGAAGTTGGTCGTCTGCCTTTTAAATGTTTCGGTTTGGCTTTTGCTTGATTAAGCAGAGCAAGTTTTTTTTGAATTTTTTTTAGTTTGAATTGTTCTGTTAGCAGAGATTTTTGTGGGAAACACATTGGAGGGTATTTTAGTAAACTTCAACAATTTATATTGAATAAAATATTTAAGGAGGGTATTTAGGGAAATTCCAGGTGAGAGGTTTAAAAGGGCAATGTAGTAAATGTGGTTGGCAAAAAGGTTAAAAGTGCAAGTTTTTTCCCAATGGGCTATTTCCTAAAAACTAAACATTGAGAAAGGCCATTTCCAACAATTTCTACTAGAATTTTCTTGTCTTATTTAGTAATTTTAATTCAAGTTTAAATTGCCATTAAAATAATTAAAATGGAGTGTAAACATAAAATTAATGGATTGTCAATAACATTTCTCACTCCAAATTCGTATTTTTTTAATATTCCAACACTACCCTTAAATGAAATTACTTAAGAGTCAGGGAACTTGTCCCTCATCATCATCTGATCTTCTGTTAAAGACTTTAATCGGTCAATTTCTATGGCCTATAATAAACTATCTCCCTCTATTAAAGAGAATATGGAAAAAGAAAGAAAAACAATATGTACTCAAGACTCAAGACTCAAGACTCAAGACAGCTTAAGACAACTGAGAAACAGAGAGACAGAGGGATGGGGAAGGTAAAAGAGAGAAGTGTAGAACTCAGAATGTGCAGCTCAAGAAAAAAAAACACCGGGAGGCACGAATCAGGAGGATTTTCATGTTGTTTTTATATTTTTAACTGTAAAGTGAACAGTTTGCAGATGAAATGCAGTGGTGTTGAATTTGTATTAACGGTTGTAATTTTGTTATTGGTATTTCTTGATATATACTCGGCCTTTTTATAAGATTAGTTCTCCCATTTTTTATTTTAAATTATTTTATACATTATAATTTTTTTAGGTATTTATTTAAAAATTAAAAGAAATTACATATTTAGTAATAAGTGGGATGTGCATACAAATTAAGACTTTTTAAAACAAATTATTTAGGTCAACTAAGTAAATGGATGTAAAATAATTTTAGAGAGTAGCCAGAATCGCCTACTCTTAGATTATGTTTTAGTTTTTAAACCCGTAAATTTGTGTCTTAAATAAAGAGGCATAATATATATATATATATATATATATATATATATATATTAAAATAGGTCCAATAATAATAAAACAAAGAGTGACGATATTTGTACCCCTCAAAAACTGTATGTACATCCCAAATTAGTATATTTTTGAAAGTCCAATAATACTCTTGAGTAAAATTACCACCCACTAATAATTATTAATTAGTTTCCTATTTTAATTTTTTGTGAAAAAAGAAATGTTTCCTATGAATGATTAGATATTAACATATATCATTAAAAACTTTTTCCAATTTCTTAAACCCTAAATTCTCTTTTAAATACTAATTTCAAATATATTTTCAATTTCCTTTTATGGAAATACAAATTGATTGCTAAGTATAGAGAATGAATCAAAATCATCCAAAATTGGCTGTGAAAGTTTTAAATTAATTATTATTAGTTTCAAAATAAAAATCTCTTTAGACTTTTTTTTGTTATCAATATCAGTTGTTCTTCAATTTCATCAAAACTTTTCTACTTCCAAATCAATTGGGACATAGCACATACCTTGCATCCATACCACTTTCACAAGCAGAAAATAGATCTCTAACCAGAAAACCTAAAATCCTAGTGCTTCTGTGGATTGAAAACAATCAATAAGAAATTGAGAGAGTTGCTTAACACGACGAAAGATAAAGAAAAAGAGTTCGATTTTGTGGATTGAAAACATAGAAGAGAAAAAGTTAGGAAAAAGAAGAAAAGTGAATAGAATTAAATATATTAATAAAATTGATTAAATAACATAATAATATATGTTAGTGGTTTGTACTTACAAAAATATAATATAGTATAATTTAAAAAATAATACTTTAGGCATTAAATGGGGTTTATTTATAAATTACAAATTTAAAAAAAAAATTGTTTGGACCTCTAAAATGTTAAGGCCGGCTCTATTCCTACCGCTCATTTATCTCTTCTGTCTTGTCCAAACTAAACATGGTCACTAACTTATCCCTAGTTTAGTTTAAGTTCGAGGGGGATGTGATAAGGCACAAATCATCAAGTCAAAGTCAAAGGATGTCAATGCATCCGAAGATGATGTCATGAGGTGATCAGCTTCGCTTGACAAACCATCTCAAGTACGAGAAAAACTTAGGTGCATCTGATGCACCATGCTGGAATTTGATGGTGGTGCATCAGATCCACTCAATAAATGACACGTGTCACTCTATTTGTTTTTTTCACTCCTCATTTTTTCTCTCCTTCTTCTCCATTTCAGACACCACTCTTTCATTTTCAGACCGCCGCCGATCGCCGACCGCCGACCGCCGACCGCCAGAGCAAGTGATTCGACACCTCCTATACCAGAAGGTGCGAAATGTGACGAGCTTCCGATCTCTAAAAAGGTTCGTCGCCAAATGAAATCGTCTTGTTGGTCAAACGGTTGTTCGAAGTTTGAAAAAACTACCGCCGCCGACGGTATAACCGGTGAGTTGACCGACAAAAACACCGAGGAAACGTTCATCCGGTGCTAACCATCGTAACCCAAGTGTCCGTTTTCGGATTCGGGCTGTGTGGAGAGAGAAACAAATCCAAACCCGAACCGTCGCCAAACCTTTGTCATTAGATCTGCGCCGATCCGTCGGGAATTAGACGAAACTGATCACGCCAACAAACTCAGCGTCATCCGTTCTTCTAGATCCGACTATCTCTAGAGTCAAACGCCGTCGGAGAAAGTTCACCGGTGACGAAACCAGCCTAAAAGTGAGAAAATGGAGAGAGAGAGAGAGAGAGAGAGAGAGAGAGAGAGAGAGTTTAAAAGACGGTGAAAAAGGAGACAGAAAATGAGGTGGAAAAAAAATAAATTTAAATGACACGTGTCATTTATTGAGTGGATCCGATGCACCACAATCAGATTCCAGTGTGGTGCATCGGATGCACCTAAGTTTTTCTCCTCAAGTACAAGTAGCAACTACCTTCACAGAATTGGCAAAGGCAAATGATTCTATAAAACCATCTGCAGCTTAGCATTCTACTTTACAAAATCATAATCGTAGGATTAGTAAATCATACTATCATGAATCTTTGATCACAAGTCACAAGTACATTAACATTTATATATGTTACGAGTTGGCTAAAGGAAATGTTGGGCTCAAGTTGGGATGGGCTAAAGGAAATGTTTAGTGGATTATTCATTTTGGAAATTTTGGGCTCAAGTTCGATCTCATCCGTGTGTTGATGCAAAGGAAAACTTTTCCATTTACTATATTTTTATAATTCATTTTTATATTTTTTTTCTCTTGTATAGATAAAAAGTTTTCAATAGAGTTTAAATTTATAATAAATATTATATAATTATTATAGCTTTACGACCCGCACCCACCCATGGGTCATAAAATCACCACCCAAACTTGGCCCTACATGGTTGGGTTAGAGCAGGTGCCCGCGGGTACGGGTCAAATTCTCATCCCTACTCAATAGCCAATATGTATAGAATTTAAACTTCAACCTCATTATTGTACGATGATAGAGACCCCTTATTAAATTAGCTAATTAATTTTTTTAATTGTAATTTAAGATTGCGTTTGATTTTTCGTTTGAAGAATGAATAGTACCGAATTGTACTGAAGACAGAAAAGTGACTAAAAACTAAAGCTCAAAAACAAATTTATTTTTTTTCACTGAAAACTGGATATTTAAGTGATAAGTTGTTCTTTTTTTAAGTTACGAATATCTGAAAATAAATACTTTTACATCTATGTCCTTTAACTATTATTTGTTATATATTTAGATTTTAATATATTAAAGACAACTAAAAATAGTAATTTAATAATATAATAAAAAATTTATAAAAAATAATTGCCATATAAAATATAATCCTTAGAGTATATAAATTTAACAAGTTAATTGAAGTTTAATTTAAAAAATAACAACAAATTAGAATCGGGTACAAATAATCTGTACAATGTTTATATATTGAATTATAATAATATAATAATAACTTTATAATGAAATCCATATGCTCTATCAATGTTTTTTTTTTCTTTTTAAAAGTGGCTGCTAAAAATTTTTAAATAGTGAGAAGAAAAAATATTAATATTGTCAAGGGTTGTGAGAGAAGAGAACTGAAAATAAATAAGGTTTGTAAAGATAAATTTGAAAGTAATAAATTTATATATATTTCAGTTATTTTTCATTAAGTCAAAAGTGAAAAAATTTCACTTTAAAAAAAAATTGATTTTATGAGCTAATTTAGTGGTTTTATAATTTAAAAAAATCAAACAAAATACTTAATGACACACATTAAGTTCTATTAAGTTTTAAGTGAAAAATCAAACGAACCTTAAAATTCAATTTCAAGTTGAGGAATTAATTAAGGGACACAAAAAATATGAGTAACAGAGCCACTGAAAAATCAAATGGGTAAAGTTTTAAGATCATCTTCAATATAGCAATGATTGTGAAAAAAATTACTTGTCGAATATGACAAACTGACATTGTGCTAAAATAATAATAATAATAATAATAATAATAATAAGATAATCAGATATATCAGTAATAAATTAGTATTTTCAATGGAAACATTAGAGACATTTTTTATTTGGTTGTCTATCGAGAATAATTTTATATTGCATAGGAAGTAAGTCTCTTAATATTGTTGATATGCCAATATTTATTGAGATGCAAACTATTTTTACATTACATATACTCTAAAGCGATATTAATAAATGAAAAAATCGAAAAAAAATCTTAAATATTATTCTATTTAAAAACAAAAAATATATATATTTACTGCATGTGTAAATAACATGATTTGAAAAGGACAAAGAAACTCTTTTTCTATTGTTCCAATATATTAATAAGGAATTTAGATATTCTGCTAATCTGATACTTTTCAGGACCTCATATGATCTCATGACATATAAGATTTATAATGAATGAGTGGTTAAGATATGATTTGTTTTCAAAAAGATTATATCAGCAGAGAATCCAAATCCATTAGTAAGACATTTCTTCATTAATTTTATCCCTGGAAATTTATTAAAAATATAATCATAAATTGTTAATTCTATAGATTTTTTATATGAAAGGATTAAAAGGAAAACTGGGCCAAGACTAGACAAGATATTTTTTCTAACTCGAGTGGTATCAGAGCCTTAGTGTCAGATCGAAGTGCCGAGTTCGAGCCCTGGGAAGTGCAAAACATTTCCTGGCTCCTGTGAACTCACTCTGGGTGGACCCCAGGTGGGGAGTGGGTGATATGAAAGGATTAAAAGGAAAACTAGGCCTAGACTAGACAAGACAGATAGTTTAAATATAGTAGGAAGACTCTTTATCCAAAATGAATTCTTCATCTGAGATAACTCCTATTAGACTTTCTTCTTCTGTTTCCCTACCTCCCTCTGTTAGACGTACCCAGTCAAATAAAATATAAAATATTGTTGAATACACACACATCCCTGATTCCGCTCAAATCTCTGAAGCTGCTTTACCTCTTCTAAATCCTTACAACATCTTCAAAAGAAACAAGTCGATCGCTAGACGAATTACCCACCTTGTGCAACAAAGGCGACCTCCCATTAAAGAATATGTGCAGTCCACTGAACTTGACAATTGTCTAATCCCAGCAACCTCTGCTGAACAATATGTTGATCTAGAGATTGGTCAACCTCTTATCGATCAATGGATCCGAGAAGGTTATTCTCACCTTCACATCGGGGCTGTTCGAATCATCTTAACCCTTCATGGCAGAAAAAGGGTTACCTGTTACAGCCAGGATGGCTTTGCTTAATACGGTCTTTAAAGACTATGAGCAAGCAATTATTGGCACTTGCCTCTCCACACTCCATGTAGGAAGCATCTCTCTGAAGTACAACCCAAATTTTAATATTCCTTTACGGGATGGCAATCTACACAACTGTCTCAAAATCCAGCTCCAGCTGATGGGTATTACGATGCTCCCAGATTCTTACATGGCTACTCTCCATCATCAGATCGCCTATCGTCTTCAAGATCATGCCCTGGATCTCCCGATCCCAGGCCATTCCGGTGACACCATCTTCATCAAAGCTGAAAGAGAGGATGAAGTTCCCACAATCATCCAAATTCCTAAACAGTTGCCAAGAGACCAGCTCATTGAGCTCATGCCTCTGTCTTGGATCACTAACTATGAAAAGGCTTTCTAAAATATCGTTCCAGTCATTGCCTCAGACACTACTTACATCAGACAACCAGATGGCACTATCAATAGGGTATATAAACCCCTTACAGATGTTTCTGCCTCTTCCTCGGATATAGCACCCAGTGCTCCTCCTGATCCTCTGGTATTCCAATCATTAATGATCCAACCTCTTACTTCTGAAGAAGAAATTCCAATCCACAGCTTCGAAGTTGATGGCTCTGCAATTTACACAGATAAAATCAACGGTCACTTTATTTGGGATGTTGATCCCTCCATGTGTGATCCTCTTCGCGCCGGCTCCTCCATTCCTCTTGCAAGCCAGTCCGCCATCGGACTCATTCCCCAGACGACCCAGACAGTCCCTGGATAGGCTTGCTACCTATCTCAACACAACCTCTTCCTATCTATGACAGAGCTTTACAAATCCTTCAAACTGAAGGTTTTTTTACCTACCCCTATTCTCCAACCTATTCCTCTTATTCCGTGCTTCATGGCTTCTAGCTATGACCAAGACTTCCCTCCTTTGGAACCCACTTCTAATCCTGAGAAGACCAGATTCTCCAGACCTTATGTTTAGACTACTGAGATTTTACCTGATGGTTCCTTCAAACACTCTTCTCATGCTGAACAGGTTCTTAACTGGCAATCTCATAATGCCAGAATCCAGAATAGAGTATTGAGCTCTATTGATCAGAAGATTGACCGGGTCTCTCATCATGTTTCTTAATATGAAAATAGACTCCATAGCCTGGACACAACCTTTAGAGACATGTTCTCTGATATCCAATCCCGTATCGCTAAGCTGGATGCAGATCTCCACCACTATATCAACCTTGGTTATCATGGCTCCAAGTTTGATAAGAAAAGAAGGGAAATTAGGCAGCTCAAAGCCCAGCTAGAACAATTGCAGAAAGACCAAGCATATTTTAGGCTACCTCCTTACAAGCCTAGAGTATCTCACTCCCACTCCATAGGATTTTCGTCCTCTCCTCCTCCTTCTCCTTCTCTTGCACATTCTCTGAATTATTCACACTACTTTAAATCTACTGGAGAGCTATTTCGAAAATATCCTCTTCCAGAAGCTGCTGCCAAGTCTACACCGCGTTCCTCTAAGGCTTCAGGTTCCCGCAAAGATAAATGCCCTGCTTCTTTCTCGGCTCCTTACAAACCCGCCTTATACACATCTCTTCGGTCCTCCCCTTCCACCGTAGTTGATTCAGACTCTGCCTCAGTCTCCTCTTCTATGACCCACTCCTCCACAGGGTCTCCTTTCCACTTGTCCTCTTCTCCAGAACTGCCAAATCCTACTCAGGCCTTTGTGGCTTCAAGAGCAGAACCTTCTACCAGAACCTATGAATCTCCTGGCGAAAGTTCTACAGGCCCTCCTCCTATTGTCGAAGAACCACCTGATATACCTTCTGCTCCGCCAAGTCAAGTTCCAAAATCCAGACCTACTAATGGTCCTTGGTTCCAACTTGATGATTCTTCTCTTGGCTCGACTTACAAATGGCTAAGTCCGAACAAGCCCTTGAAGCTATCCTGCGTGAATTCGTTTCTCGATTTACTGGTTCTCTTCGAGATTGGTATCAAGCTTTGGGAGAATATAGGCAACTCCAGTTTGTTAGATCCCAATCCACTTCTCATGCTATGGAAATTCTCTTTAGAGAGTTTCTCGGTGATCCCGACCAGTTTCACAAGCAGGCTTGCCAAGAGTTTTTTGACATGCGTTGTTGTTCCTTAAAGAAAAAGGATGTAGAATACCACTACAAACGTATGTTCGGAAGATACCACATTCTTGGAGGTATCAATGATCAAAGTCTCAAGCATGTGTATGTAAACTCTTTCCCCACAGAACTTCAAGAAGAACTCCAGCGCCGGATTGATACGTCTGGCAGACCTTTTAATGATATCACCTTGGGAGAAATTCATATGTTCACACTTGGTGCTCTTGACAAATTATGCGCCACCCAGAAGATCTTCTCTAAAATGATTAGAGAAGGAAAAAGATATGAAGCCCAATGCAAACAACCCTCTCTTCATATCAAATGTAAAGACAAAGATCAATGCTTTTGCAAACCCAAGAAGAAGCATCACTTCCGCCCTTTCAAATCCCGTTCTGGTAAATATTCTAAGTCCAAGTCCAAGAAATTCAAATATTTCCGAAGGAAATCTTCCAGTGCCCTGAACAAATCTCCAAAATGCTTTGTTTGTGGCCAGCCAGGCCATTATGCCAAACAATGTCCAAACAAGAAGGCTAAATCGGCCAAACTTGTTCATCAGCTGAAAGACATTGCTGATGAGGTTCTTTCTGATGCTGATGTCGAATTTATCTTCTCTGAACAAGAAGTGGTCGATCAGAATACTACCTTTGTCCTACAGCTCCTACCAAGCAGTCTCTACAGATTCTTCTTCATGCCTTCAAGTCCCTATCCAGATCCTATTGACGAAATTTTCCAAACCCATCGAAGTCATTGCCTACTTTGACACTGGTTCTCACACTACCATGATGAACCCCAACATCCTTCCTCCTGATAGTTGGAAACCTCATACCCGCTACTTCAAAGCTACAGATGGAAAGATATTTACTACCAATCTCATCTCAAAGTCTAAGATTAGTATCAAGTTCTTCCCCTCCTTCACCATCTGGATAAAAGTCCTCGGTACATCCTTACCAGATAAAGATATCCTCATTGGTTAGGATGTTTACTGTCAATGCACCTCTCTTCGCATTCTTCCTTCTAGTGTCTGATACAAAAGAGATTTTAAACCATTTTCCCCTATCCACAAAATCTTCCCTCTGTCTGCACTCTAGCCTCCTTTCCAGTCCATTCAACATAAACTCCTCCAGTTCTGTACTAATAGTCATGCTGATTTTACCCATCATTCTTCTCTATGGAAGAATCCCGAGTTCTTCGTCCATCTTCCTTTTAAGCTCAATGAAGATGTCAATCCTACAAAGGCCACCCACTCCGGCATGTCTCCTTCAGATCTCCAGTTGGCTACCGCTAAATGCAATGAGCTGCTCAGCCAAGGCTTAATTAAGCCCACTTCATCCCAGTGGGCCTGCCAGGCCTTTTATGTTGAAAAAAGATCTGAATTAACCCGTGGCAAGAAAAGGCTGGTGATCAACTACAAGCCTTTGAATCTCTTCCTTAGAGATGACAAATTTCCTGTCCCCAGAACCTCCACTTTGTTCACTCAACTCCCTGGTGCTACCATCTTCTCCAAGTTTGATCTCAAATGTGCCTTTTGGCAAATCGGTATCCATCCAGATGACCGGTATAAAACAGCTTTCTGTCTCCTCAATGCTCATTGCCAATGGAAGGTTCTTCCCTTCGGTCTTAAAACTGCTCCTTCCCTTTTTCAGAAGGTGGTAACCAGAATTTTCCATCCTTTACTACATTCAGCCCTCATATATATTGATGATATCCTTCTGTTTTCCTTTGATAAACAATCTCATGCTCAGCTTCTCCAAGCATTTCATGATATTATTATTAAATATGGTATCATGCTTTCTGATAAAAAGAGTTCGGTTGGTCAATCAGAAATTGACTTCCTTTGAATGCATATTTCCAATGGACAGTACCATCCTGGTCTCCATCTAGCCACACAACTTCTTGATTTTCCA
This sequence comes from Dipteronia sinensis, assembly GCA_033220585.1. Lineage (NCBI taxonomy): Eukaryota > Viridiplantae > Streptophyta > Magnoliopsida > Sapindales > Sapindaceae > Dipteronia > Dipteronia sinensis. Next base: position 13,626,022 of record CM065638.1, on the reverse strand, counting down.
GATTCACATCTATCTCAGAAACAAGTCCAACAGTTTCTCGAGATAATTAATTTTATCCGCAATTTTATCCCCAAAGTCAGCCATTACACCTCTAAGCTCTCTGCCCCTATAAAGAAAAATCCTCCTTTGTGGGACCACACCCACACCTCTGCAGTGACTCACCTCAAGCAGGTCGCTCAATCCCCTCCTACTCTTACTATTCCTTCCACAGGACAGCTCATCCTTCAGACAGATGCCAGTGACCATTCTTGGGGGGCCATCCTGATTGAAGATCGGCATAACCACCGCCATTATTGCGGTCATGCTAGTGGATAGTTTAAAGAAGCTCAACAACATTATCATAATGTCTACAAAGAGATCTTGGCAGTCAAATATGCCATACAAAAATTTGACTTCTATCTCAGGATAAAGAACTTTTCAGTTGAAATGGACAACTCGCCGTTTCCTAAAGTTCTCGAGTTTCGAAATAAGATTCCTCCCAATCCTTAATTACTAAGGCTTAAAGACTGGTTTTCTCGATATGATTTCACTGTTCAGCACGTGAAAGGGGACCATAATATAATAGCTGATATGCTATTGAGACCCCCACCAGTTCATCTTGTCACCTCCGCCTACAAAATTCCTCTTATCCTTATAGCCAGCTCAGCATCTTCTTCATCTTCTTCTTCTTCTTCTTCTTTCCCTCCTATCAAGGATTATCCTCTAGAACTCCTTTCTCAGGTTCCTCTCGGTCAGCAACCTTCTCTTTTATAAATGCAGAATTTTGCCCGGTCTTACCTACCCATCTACTTACTCCAGATTAAGCAGCAACGGCTCAATCATGCTCTCTCTAACCCATCCAGGCCTTTCCTAGATCCATTTATCATGCCTCCAGTCTATTACTTCACTCCTCAGGCTCTCTGGTACTTATGGTGTTTATCTATCCTCTACCACCATGCCCTTGTCTTCCCTTTCCAAGCCACATATGCCTTGGTTCATGAGCCCTCTCCCTCCAGCACACTGTTCCTAACTTTCCTCTAGTGGTTCAACCCCTTATCAGTTTGGAAATCTGAACTCACCAAGCTTATGTAGACATGACGCCGGTTCCGGTTCCGTTTCGGAACCGGCGGTTCCGGTTTGGAACCGGCGGTTCCGGTTCCGGTTCCTCCGGTTTGGGTCCGGTTCCATCGGTTCCGAACCGGAACCGGCCACTTTTTTTTTTTTAAAATTTATTTATCATATTTCATTAAAAAAATTAATCATATAAAAATGTAATTGGTAAATGTATTTTATTGTGTCACCCGTAAAATAAAATAAAATAAATAGATGATAAATTAAAAATAAATAAAATAAAACAAAACCAAAAAAAAATAAAATAAAATAAAATAAAATTAGAAAGGAGGAACCTGCCGGTTCGAACCGGAACCGAACCGCCGGTTCTAGTCCGGTTCTAACTGGCCGGTTCCGCTCTAAAGCGAATCAGAATCGGAACCGGCTGGACCGGTTCCTGGTCCGATTCTAGAACCGGAACCGGTTTTTCCGGTTTCGGTTTTTGGACGCCGGTTCGGTTCTCCGGTTCGAACCGAACCGGCGTCATGTCTAAGTTTATGGGACAATACAACCTTTGGAAGCTTGATCCTGACTCTGCTGCCTATGTCTCCTGTATCTGGATCTGTCACCGACCATACCGTTTCAACCCTCATCAGAATCTTTTATGGTCCTCCAACATCAGTTATGAATGGTAGACCACTTTTGACTATCAAGCCTCATATCCCACGAATCTACAGATTGCTCTTTTAAATTTCTTGCTCGACGTCAACGGCGTCTCCATTAATGAAACCTTCATCCTTCCTAGCGTACCCAGAGATCCCTCCCAGAGTTGGCATTATTTCCAGGACTCCATCCTACCTGACTCATAGGACCCTATGGCTGTTGACACCTGGCCCTACTTCATTTGTAGAGCCTAGGACTCTGACGATGAAGATCATGCGAATTGTAATCTCAGCAACCCGTGATCTTACCCTTTCATTATTGTAATTTACTGTGTTGCTTTATGTTTGTCGGCCACATGTTAAGGCCCTGTTTGCTTTTGTCTGGCGACTCTATCTTATCCTATCTTAACCTTTCATTATTGTAATTTACTGTTTGCTTTATGATTATCAGCCACCTGTTAAGGCCATGTTTGCTTTTGTCTATCGGCTCTATATTATCCTATCTTGTCTGCTGATTGCTTCCCTTTTCTCCTATAAAAGGAGGTTGTATCCCTTGTAAGAAAATCAGGTCGAAATACTAAATTTTCTGTTTTATCATCATGTCTAACTAAGTCTTCTTTCTTCCTTCTTTATATTGTTCTGTCAGATGACTTACAGCCTGTAATATCTAAGTATGCTCTGTGCTTGCCTCTAGTTGAGGATCATACACATCAGAAATATGATGTTGATCCACTGGCTTAAGGTCCTTATCTATCTCTTGAGAGTCCAGTAGCTTTTGTATCCCGTTCAGGCTAGGGTTGCCGCTTTAGAGAAAAATACTGAGTGTGAGACTTAGAGTGAGATAGGTTAAGGCTCCCTGCCCCCGCCATGGTATCAGAGTCTCTGTTTTGTTAGATGTCCGACAGTGCAATAGAGTCAGGCTGATTAGAAGTCATATAGTTTCAATATAGTAGGAAGACTCTGTATCCTTTCATATTTTTATCCAAGTGGTATCGGTTGAGTTAAACAGAAAAACAAAACAGCAAAATTTATGAATAAAATATCATTGCCTTGAGATTTGTTGGATTGTGAGACATAAATATAATTAAAATTATCTTGGTTTGGTTATTTAGTGATTATTTAAAGAGAAATATGAAAGGAATAAAAAGAGTTTGGTAAGGCCCACATAATTTATTTAATTTAGAAGATGAATGGCACTATGAATAATGATGATTGTCGTTTAATGGATGTTGTCATGTGTCTATTTCTGCTAATTTGCGGCGCATGCCTTTCGAAAATAACTACCAAAATTCCTTTAATTATTATGTCCCTTTTGTCCATTTCCTATTTTTCTCCAATCAACCTCCTTTTCTTCATCTTTCAATTCTTTTTTACTTTTCAATTGGTTTCGTGTAGAATTCACATAGTATTCTTGACAAAATTTTAAAACGTTGGAAGATTTTTTTATGAAAAAAGTACTTCAATTTTTCTTCTCTTTCTTTAAAATAAAAAAATTAGAAAGAAAGATCCATGAAATTAAGCCATGTATACTTTATTATTTCTTTTTTTAAACTGGGGGAAAGAGATTTAATTAGAGATTTCAGCATTTATCTAAAGATATTGTTACACCGGACCATGTCTACGTACACGAATATTTTTTTTAAAGTATTACACTATTATATAAATTCGGGTCTTTTAAAAATGAGAATTTGAACCCACAACCTTATGATTCAAGCGTGAAGGGTTTACCATCGGATCAACCTCATCTCGTCTTTATTTAAAGTCTTATAGCACAAGCAGTAGCTAGTGTTCATTCAGGTACATTAGGCTCTTTTAATTATACTTATCCTTTGTTTTCCTTTCAATATGAATGCAAATCAATAAGTAGTATATATGATAATCAGTTTGCAAAAAACTTGCAAAGATAACAACTGTAGAACATAAAGTATTTACAAGAATGAACACCCAGAAAATGGTGTCTCTCAATGATCCATTTATTAGATTGAGTTTACAGCTGCTAATTAAATTAGGATTAATCTGATCATGAATAACTGATGAGGAACCAAAGTAAATTCAAGGGTCCATGCATGCAGATCATCAGAGTTTCAAAGGCTCAATCAATTACACACACATTACACATTACAAGTTAATTATACATATAAAAAAAAATTCAATTTCTATTGATGCTTAAGCCTAAAAGCCAATGTGGCATATTCTTCTTATTTTCCTGATCAAATGTTGCACTGGAGCTGCTCATGGGTGTGTTTGGACCACTAAAATCCTGATGATCTCCTCTATCCGATTTGAACGATGAAGACGATTCAAGCTCCATGTAATTTGATGACCTCTTCTTGCTTGATGATGATGGGCTCACTCCAATGCTCAGTCTCAACTCCACTTCTGAAGAATTATCTTCATCAACATTGCTCCTGGTTATGTTAGCGGGGCTTCGAGAGCTTGGACCGGCTTGATCTTCGTTCATGGCGGCAGGTCTTTCAAGATCAAAGCCTCTACTTGGTGTTGTTATTCTAATGGTTTCTCCTCCTGAGCAGCTCCCACTTCTCTCCCTTGAATGTTGAGCTGTTGCATGGTTCTGTTTGATGAATTTATGAGAATGGTTGCTCCAAATTTGATTTTGTTTAACTTCTTTCTTCAGCTCAGACATCAATGTCTTTTGAACTCTATATAGCCTGTGGAGTTCTTTTACCTGCAATATAATTAATCTTTTTAGTTCAAATTTTCGATCTACTTAGAAATGAAGGACAAGGTGGTGTTTGATTAATCTGATGATGACCTGGTGTTTGAAGATGTCTTCATGGATCTGCATTGTCTTTTTGATGGATTCAATGTTATGTTTCTCAAGCCTTCTGTCCATGGAGTAATAACGAAAATCGATTTCGAGCGGCCTATTCTTGATCAACTCTCTGGTTTGGAAATATTGCCAGTCATCCACACAGTGCACCACAGTAGTGAAGCTATTACTGTTTGGTAAAGCACTTGCTAATGGGTCAATTGCATATTCAATTTTGGTTCCCATGCCTGAAAGTCAACACAATTGTTAGAATTTGAATTTGATGTGTGTTTTGTAATGGGGTTGGTGTGATTAATGTATGAGAAGCCACATGGTGGTAGATAGAGTCCAATGCAACAGCATCTAGGCACTAAAAGAGTACTAATTAATGGAAGATGTGAAGAATGCATTTGTGAGTACTAATTTCCAGGCATGTTGATCATGAGCACTTTGTGACTTATCTTTTGAAATTGAGTAGTGACACTAACTAGAGATAACTTATTCAGGAGAACTTTATGGTTCCCTATTTGGGTTACCAAATGCAGGCCACGTTTAGGATTGAGACAGGTTACCCACATGAAAAAAGTTGTTCTAATAGTGGTAGTGGTTTTCTGGGTATTGAAACAAGGTGTATTGGAGACTAATGAAACATTTGTTGAAAAAAAAATTGCATTTGGAATTGGAAGCTCTCTCTCAAAGTGTTGCCAAACAGTACCTAAATGATCAAGGCAAATGGGGGATGTGGCTTGTGGCTCTCTCTCTCTCTCTCTATGGGTTTGGTGGTGCATTAACCACAACAGTACTGGTCTTCATCTTGAGGAAATTGTTCTCAAAAAGTGTCCACTTGATCTTTCTGTTTCTTTCCTAATTAGCCAAATCTTTTTTCATACATATCCACATGATGATATCACACTACAAATCTCATATTATCATTTCATGTTGCTTAAACACAGATTTAAAGCAATTTAAAATTATGGCAGATAAATCTAGCTACACTGAAATAGAATATGATCATGAGATAGTGAAAGAACAGCAAGAGAGATTTCTTTAGCAAATCTTGAACAGATAAAACCAGAAACAAACCATCAAACTTTTCTAGTACTGTAGATCATCTATAATATTATAATTTAAGTCCCTTTCACTTATTAAGATATTTTAAAAGAAAAATTTACAGACTGTGAACATCTTCAAGAAATGAAAACCAAAATTGAAAAATAAAATAAAATCATCACCAATTAAGTCAATCAGAGACTGTATATATATTTCTTGCAAGAACATGTATAAAATTCTGATAAATTAATTACCTGTGACAAGAAATGGCCGGATCGCGAATCGCTTTGATTTGGCTCATTGAGCATATCTTTGACAACTCTTGGCAGTACTCCTTTGATCCATGAATCAAATCCTGTTGATCAATTCAATTCAGAAGAGCTCCAAAAAAAAAAAATGCATCTGCTCATATGTATTTTTCTTTTTTCTTTTTAACACAACATGGTAGACGGAGCAAACTAAGCAGTGACAGGCCAGAAGAGAAGCAGTGCTCTCACTTTGGTTAATTAGATTAAAAAAAAAAAACAAAGCTGATGAGCCTCTCACTTAAAAAAATACAATTGATGAGGGTCTTAATAATACAACCATGACAGGCTGTGAAGGAGAGGGAAGGAGGCAAGAAAAATATTGCTGGAATATCATCTATGTATTTTATGTAATATTTTCAGAGATAGAGAAAGAAAGAGAAAGATGTTGATTTCTTTATGGTATTTATATTGTATAGAATCATATCATATATTTAATTGTATAGTATATTTGTGTTGCAAAATGCAAACTGTAATGGAAGAAAGTGGGGACCACAAAATGATAAAATAAAAACAAATTAGGATCCTAAATATATAAGCCAATGTAAACCTGATGGGAACAAGATATTCCAGACAAGTCTTTGCAGATATGCATGGATGATGGAAAGTTGGTGCTTCTTTCTCAGTATAACACCAACCTTTTTCTTTTCAAAAACACCAAACTTTTTATATTTCTTTTAGAAATTTAGCAAAAAAGCCATTTTAAAGAGTCGAATTGCAAATGTACCCTAGATGAAAAAAAATAAGTGACAAAAGTGCCTCAAAATGACATATGTGCCCTTAATAAATTCGGAAAAAACAAAACCGCCCAAATTTTATACCATATGCCCAAATCCCACCTAACCCGACCCACCCAGAGAGAGTCACCATTGTCGTTCAGTTGTTAGAAACCGTCTCACCACATCATCGACTTGGTTGCCGCACACAAGACTTCATTGTGGAGGTGATTCTCTTTCTCTCAAGTGTCTCTCTAGTTTATCTCTCTCTCTCTTATGTCTCTCTAGGGTCTTTGATCTCTTACTCTATCTAAACTCTTCATCTCTTTCTAAATCTCTTCTCTCTTTCTCTGATTTGGTTATGTAACTTGTGTTTAAATAATTTGATTTGGATATTTTTTCTGAATAATTAGTGCAAAAAATAAATAAATAAAGAATATGAAGAATTGGAAAAAGAAGAGTAGTTGTTGAAATATACAAAGAAAAATGGTTTTCTAGAAAAGAATAGTTGTTTTTAAAATTATGTTTCGGATAGAAGTGAGTCAATGATATGATAATAATATCGGGTCACCCCTACTCGAAGCATTCATGCTTCGGATAAAGAGCCATCCAAAAGATGAAATTTGTGTTTCGGGTCATGGGTGACCCGAAGACAATATTTTGCTGAAACACAATTTTTGGAAGAAGGTGGTTATGAATTAAGTGAGAGTATTTCAGGAAGTTTATGGCCTTTTTACAATTTTTCCGTAGAATGGATAATTATGCAATTTGAACTCAAAATAGGAGCATATTTGCTAAAATCCCTTTTTCTTTCTTTTTTTAGGTATTTTTATTTTCTTCTCTTGCTTATGGAAATTCAATGATTTCCCATTTGATTATTCTTTCCGTACTGAACAACCATATCTAGTCTACTGTTTTGATTGAGATTTTATCTTAGTACAAATTTCAGGTATATTTGGTCTCCATGAATAATGTAGTTGTGGTTCCCTAGGCTGCTTTCAATTATTTACAAGTCTTTCTCATTATGCATAATACAGTAACTTTTAGGTGTTTTTAGCAAACTAGCCATAAAAATATATGGAATATTAAATATATCGGTTCACCAATATTTTATTAATTTTGTCAATTTTTTCACTATCGGTAGAAAAAATGTCCTTAATGAATTTTAAATGAAAAAAAAAATAGAATGTGAAAGTAATCATAAAACTAGAATTTAGACATATATGGGAATGGGGAAGTAAATGAGAATAGGGATGGAAATGTGGTGTATTTTTCTTCAAATCTAATTGAGGACAGGACGATAACGGTTTCCTCGCTTTAAAAACTACTTTTGTAGTTATAAAAAACAAGACGACTAGTTTGGTCAAACACGAAACCATTTGTTTCAATCTCAACTTGATTGAGAAGTGTTGTTATCACCGGTCTATTGCTTTCTAACATTTCTCAATTACATTTTAAAAATACCGATTATTATTATCATATTTAAAAAATTGTAATAGCTAGCGATGATGTTTGTCCGTGAATGAAACACCAATTAGATTTTGTCACACCTCCTTGAAAATCCAGTTACAGCTTATCATTACTCATTTGGTATTCTGCTACCCGATCTCCTAGGAAGACTAAATACCCAAGATTTCCATGAAAACCAACATCACATAATCATGATTAAAATTTAAGAAGCTAGCAAAGGCAAAAAAAAAAAAAGTCTTAACTCAATTTTTTCAAAGGAATTGAAGGAAACGTAGAGATATAATAACAAGGGAAAAAGAGGAAACTTCGTAGACATCGCTTTCCATCAAAAGCTCAAAGGCCAACATTAAATTAAGAAATCCAAAATTAAGAATTCTGATCACATCCACATGCGTGAGGGTATTATAATAGTTGCTTAGTTTGGTTTTAGATTTTATATATGTGTGTGGGCATGCTTTGCTTTGCATTGCATCTTCTAATTGTTTATATCTTTCCCCAATATATACAATTATACAAACCATCGATTTGCACAAATTTTCATGCCCTACATGTCTCTGCAAGTGTGCTCATCCTGAGAGGACACAGATCCAAGATCTACATAGCTCTTTAAGGTACATAAACAATTTCTTATGTATCGGTCATTAGATTCATTTACCATTCTACTTTATTGATGTTCATTTATGTTTAAATATCTTGATCCACATGTCTCATGGGAGCTCATTTATGAACATGCTAAATGATTTTACTCATCGACTTTACTAATACTCAAGACATATTTCAGTTATATTCAATATGGAATATTCGTGATATGACATTTTCAATTTTTGATTTGGTAATCTATGCAGGGTGGGATAGAGACACATAACCTTTGTATATACGACCCATAGCAAGTACAAGCAATAAAATATGTATTTAAACTGGGTTAGCCCAAACTCTTGTGATAATCTCTACGACTAATAATAAAGATAACCTTTCTTTTCGATCTCAAAAAAAAAAAAAAAAAAAAACTTTTATTTATTTGCAAAATTAATTAGCAAATTATCCAAGTGAAGACCATGACAGAGATTGGTCAAAAATAGTAGGTAGAGAGATTTATGAGAAGTTAAAATTTAGGTTAATTGATGTGGTCTGACATAGTCATGGATAGAGATGGTGATACTGATAATACCCCAATAAAAGAAGGCCAGATTGAAGCCTAATAATGTTAAGAAGGACCAATAATGGTTTTTGTCCAACATGAATCCTTGCGCTATTTTAGGGGACCACCATTCAATGTCACCAGTCGATTATTATTATTATTTTTAATTATTTTTTCTCTTAACACCTAATAGTTTTAAACCTGATAGTCTTAATTAATTATATTAAGTTGTTTTGTGTTCAAACAACTTCAATAATAATAATAATAATAATAATAATAATAATAACTATTAAAAATAAAAAGTAAGAAATTATAACTTTTTACTTCATTCCAAATCATTAGATTGTATTTAAAATATTTCCTTTTAAAATTATTCTTTTAAAAATAACATGTTTTTCAAACACATAATTTCTATTTATTATAAGATTTAGTCTTTTAATATATGGTACAACTTCGCATAATCACATATTCGATATTGTTAATTTATTAAGAACTTATTAGAGAGAGAGAGAGAGAGACTAAAAGATGATGTAAGAGTAAGATATTGAAGTGATTGTGGTTCAATCTGAAGTTTTGGATCGAGAGTGGTATATAATTGAATGAATGATTGCAGGAGAATATAATCAATAATTTATATAACAAAGCGCGCTGCTGGATGAAATTACTTAATGAAACTCTACAACTGTTGATTCAGAAGTCTATATGATAATTGATATAGTCTGAGTCATTGATCAACCATGTGCACCACCCACATGCTCACACCATCTTCCAACAAAAATGGAGGTGAAATAACTCCCTCCATCTCTCTCCATTTTTTTTATAGGAGCTTGCTGCCATTTTCTAAGCGATTTGGTTAGCTACATTCAATAATAATAATAATTACATATATTTTGTAATAAATCCGAGATTTAGGGAGAGTGATTCAATTTGAATCTAAAACTTCAATTTGTCAATCAGTATAAGGTACTTACTGCTGAATTATATCAACCTTTTATATTTATATTTTTTTAGACACTAAAAATTATGTTTTTTTTAAGTGTTATATAAATTGAGGGTTTTTTAGGGATAGGAAAGATTCGAACCTACAACATCATGATGTAGACTGTATATGTGGGGTTTCACTAACGGACAAACCTCATCTCGTTATCCAACAAAATACAATTTATTTAATTAAGTTTTGAATTATTAAAGACACATCAATATATATATATATATATATATATATATATATATATTGACTTGACCATAAAATATATAAAAATTCTTGAGAATCTAGTCTCTTTCAGTTTCAAGTCTCTTTTCTGAGATGCCTTCTACATACTAAAATACCCACTGCTCATATCTCTTATTGATTGGTTGATTATAATGCGTAGTAAATATCTTAAGGATTATAATAATGTGTGTCTATTATTAATTTTTTGTGTTCAAAATTCAGTTCTCCATACAGAGAATTCAATTCCTCATACAGAGAATTCAATTCCAAAACATAATGTGTATCAACCTAGGCACCTAGCTACCAATAGATAAGAAGGGATTGACCGGCGATAAGACCCTCCCTTCTAAATCCAAAAGGTTTGGATTGAGTCATACTTACTTCTTCTATCCCAAAATATTATAATAGTTATGTAAAAAACGTGAGTTATCTAATATTATGGTTATAAAAATTATAGGGAAAATTGCACAAATTTACCCTAAGATATTACCAAAAGGCTTAACATTAAACTTATGACCTTAATTACACAAATATACCCCTGCCGTTAACTTAAATCCGTTAGTATTTAACGGTCAAAGGGTAATTTGGTCATTGTATCATTGAAATAAAATAAACAATAAAACAAATTAAAATTAACTAAAAAGGCAAACATAAAAAATAAAAATAAAAACAAAACAAAACAAAAGGAAGCAAAAGAAATTAGGAAAAACCTAATTAGAAAATTAGGAAATTAGGTTTTCTCTAATTTTAGGAAAATTGAATTTAGAAAACACTTAATAAGACGATGTTGTTCCAGTGGTAAATATCTCACACCTGTACCACGACGTTGCAAGTTCGAGTCTTTTCCCTCCTTAAAAAAACCCCTAAATTAATGTAACTTAAAAAAAAAACAATTAGGGAAAACCTCCACCGGCGATTCTTCTATGCTAGTGGAGGAAAGAACTCCTCCCATTCATCGGTCTCCTCCGTGTTGTTGTTCAGGATATTGCAATTTGTTATAAACTATAAGAGCATCTCCAATGGTAACATGGGTAGTGAATAAATTAGATGCCATGTAGGATGAACAATCACTTTGTTAAAAAATTCATCTCCATGGCAACATCTCTAGTACAACTTCAAATTGAGGTGACAGTTTTTTTTTTTTTTTGGACATCCATCTTGTTGGCCTAGTCAGCAACGACTCTTGTCTTCTACCCTATTTTATTTAACAATTCTAAAGTATATTTAAGGTGATCAATAATAAATTGACATGTCATTAAAAACATATATTTTACAGGTGAAATATTGAAGACTATTTTTTCAGTTGGATGTCTATCAAGTTTAGTTACAAGTCACATATGAAGCAATTGACTCGACTATGTTGACCATATCACTAAGTTTTTTTAAATGCATACGACGTTACCATGGAGATGATCTAAGTGGGTTGAAAACTTATCCTAAAACTTGATAAAAGGTGGAATCATGCAATAAACTATAGTATATAAAAGAATTGTTGAATCCCATGGAAAGGTGGAGGACATGACACATGATCCATAATATTAGAGTGAAAGAAGACAAAAGAGGTGATGGAATGTGTCATTGGATTGTTAATGAGCACGCGTTGTATCCTCCTCCAGACACAATCACCGGAATGTGGACCCCATCTCTGTCTCCAATGAATCCCAACCATCCAATTTATGATTTTATTCACATATTTGATATTTCTTTGCCACTATATTTTCTTTTATATATATATATAATTTTTTTATTATCGGTTCGAACTGAACTGATATAAGATATATTAATTATTTTTATATAGGTAATTGAATTTAAAAGATATTTTAATAAATACATACAATTAAATCAAAACATTTAAATCAATTGACCCACATATAAGAAACTGTTATATCTTATATCAGTTCGAACCGAATAAATTGTAAATATATATATATATATATAAAATATATGATATATTCATTGTTTCATTTTCTCTCGTGCCTCAAATTAATATTAAGATTTATCTAGCATTTGTTGGCAAAGTGAAGTAAGTGGTGCATGTCGTGATCTATGGGATTCATCAAGACTCGAGTCATATTCATTTTCTGATAAGTGATAAGATGCAAACCTTGCGTCTTCATGTGTCAATCTTATTATTGGTCATGTAGACAACTGACACGTGTCAAATACCAAGTTGGTGGAACTGATTTGAGGCCTCTGTCTAACATGTCATTTATCTATGCTCACTTTTGTGATGAGTTCACTTCACCTTCTTTTTTTTTACTGTTACAATATTTCGAGGAGATGCAGTGAATATGATTCAAATAAAAACAGGGAGTTTACCGCGCTGAATCAATATCAACCTCATGTTGTCCACATGGGTTCGGTTGACTTGATGGAGCATACTTGATTAGTTGATATTCTTCAATTGACTCTACTAGTTTAAATAATTATTCATAAAATATCTGTCCAATTTAAATTTGATTATGTTTGATAAAATTTGATTATGGTTGATACCTACAAACTTGTTATTGATCGCGCATTCTACCAAATTAGATGTGATGTAATATGCCAGCATCTTTAAGTTTAATATAATGATTAGATTAATATCTAGATTCTAGTAAAGTTAAGTTTGATGGTCCCTTTCACGTGTAGAGATGCATATTTTCCCCCGGATCCTCAAATCCTCACGCCTCCATCCCTATTTGGGAAATTTTTTTAGGAAAAAATAGGGAATGTGATGGGGATGGGGATGAGGATGATTTTCATCCCCAAATTGAAATGGGAATGGGGATGGGGATGGGGGGAGGTCCCCTCATCTCTATTTCCCCAATTTTCCCATAAATATATTGAAATGGGGATGGGGATGGGGATGGGGATGGGGATGGGGTGATCTCCCCCCATCCCCATTTCCCCATTTCCCCATTTCCCCCAAACATATAAATATATATATATATATATATATATATATTTAAAAATTTACTCTTCAAAAACCCTAACTATATATACTCATTTACTTTTAATGGAATATTTATTTTAATTTGTAATTTTTAATCAAACAGGGAAAACGGGGAAACAGGGAAATGGGGAAAAGTGGAGAAACGGGAAAAAAATGGGAAAACGGGAAAAACAGGAAACTAGGGTTGGGGATGGATATACCTCCCCCCAAAATTTCTCAACCCCATTTTCCCCAAATGGGGAAATGGGGGGTATGGGGAAAGGGTCTGGGAAGTGGGGATGGAGATAGGGGGACCTATATCCATCTCCATTCCCCAAATGTGCATCTCTATTCACGTGCCATTATACATGTTTATTTGTTTCGAGTTAGACCCCGGAATATAAATTGGTTTAATTACAACATTTAAACCTTTGAAACAAACCAAATCAACTGGAGGACCATTAAATACTTTACAACCTTTTTTTTAACCCCTTGAATTTTGAACCTCCATTCAAGTCACTTATTACTACACCAAATATATATATATATATATATATATATATATATATATATATAGCTTAATTGATATATAACCCTTTTTAGATCGCATATATATATATAGCTTAATTGATATATAACCCTTTTTAGATCGCATATATACATATTTTTTTCACAATCTTCTTTATGTTAAGGAAATTTGATAGATTTAGAAAGATTTTTATGAATCTTACATATATTTAAACTATTTATAATTAAATCTTTAATATTTTTCAAGTGTTCATAGCCTAGACTAATTCAAAAATAAACATGAATTGTTTTAAGCAGAAGAACCTTTATTTTGCTAATAACAGTATTCTTGATGATATTTGAAATGATATGGGGTGATGACCGGGAGATCATCATGTCCATTCGAAGGATGTATCCGGCCAACACTCCAATATCCTTGAAAAGGTTAACCAACAAATAATTAAGGTGACCAGCGGGATGTTGACTCCAATGCTTAAGTCAGTGTGATGTTAATTAAAGTACAAATATGAGGTTAAAGTTATGAGTTTTAGTTAATGATAAGGTAGTCTTTCCACCGTAGAACATAGGAACGCCTTGGTATATCAGTGGGTAGGCTATGCAAAGATAAATTGATTTTCAGACATTAGATTCATATATATATATATATACATATACACAGTCTTTTTCCTATCAGTGCGTACTGATAGAATTATATAAGGACATTGAATGTGAGCCACTAATTTATAAAAGAGTTTTGACAAGTGCATACATACCAAGTCAAAATATGTAAAATGAGTGACTCACATTCAATGTCCTTATATAATTCTATCAGTGCGCACTTATGTGAAAATTATTGTACATATACATATTTTGAAATATTATAATAATTCAGGATTTAGAAGAAATGGATAGATTTGAATTCATAACTTCATGGTATATGTGTAAGGAGCCAACCACTTGGTCAATCTTATATTGTCCGACATTAGATTTATATATTACGTGGATAAGATATGGCATGCTAGCTAATTGCATTCATTAAATGAAGAAAATCTTTAGTGCACCGGGTGCACTGCTGAGTGGTGCATCCGGTCACTAAAAATCAGACATGTGGTGAGAAAAACATACGTGACGTAGATGTGGTATTTTTTTTACCACATGTCTGATCTCCAGTGGTAAGATGCACTACTCAACATTGCACCCGGTATACTTAAGATTTTCTCCATTAAATGATAGATATAATGTTTGTACAAAGGTAAAATGTGGATAGTCCATCCACGGAAAAATAAAAAACCTAACAAGAACATGGAAGTGGAAGATTCTGGAAGAGAGCCGTAGAGACTAGAGAGTGGTCATGTCATCCAAGCTAAAACTAGAAAGGGATAATTATCCCGGTGGCCATCAATTTGGACTACCACTATTAAAATGGTTATTAAATGTGGAATTGGTTTCAAAATGGCTATTTTTGGCCCTGTTACACTAATGACCATTCCATCTAATTCCATCCAATTACATTCAATGAGTGACATTTTGGTAAATAAGTTGATGATATTAATTTATTTTAGATGTTTTACGGAAATCAATTTTTTCTTTTGTTTTTTAAAACGAATAATTATATTTAGTGTGTGTATATACGTATAGCATATCTCAACATATATATATATATATATATATATAAGGAATTTCAATCAACACCCTCAGATCGCTACTAGGGAGGTCGCGGTCGGGGATATATCTCTCCCGTAAATTGATGTGGGTAGAACGAATGTAATAGAGAAGAAAGGAAATGGCAGCAATATGTGTATATAATAAAAGGTGGTGTTATTTCATTGATCACTGGATACAATATCAGATTACAAAGTTGTTGTTGCTCTCTCTCTCTCTCTCTCCCTCTCTCTCTCTCTCTCTGTGTGTTTATACAAAATGACGATGGAGAACTCGTGCGTGTCGATAAGTGGATATTTTCTCCCAATGGTGGTCCTGAAACTCTTATAGTTTCTGAAACCAAAAAAGCCTCTCCAGACCCCCCCCCCCCCCCCGCCTACAACTTTATCTTCCATTGTCGCATTTAAACTGTGATTCGGTTGACCATTTGGTGGTATTTATGGCGCTTTAAATGGCGGATGGGTCAACCTTTTTTCTTCCGCGTTGCTTGGAGTGAAATTCTGCCTCTGTACCTCAGTGGCATGGTACACTGATATACTGGTCTGCTCTCGTTGGCGTGGCGCTTGTTCCAGTAGGCTAGTATCTTTATGGCGGCATTCTTCTTGCTCGACGGGTATGATATCTATCTTGGTTGGATTCTGGGCCGATATCGCTGTATTGGGAAACCGGGTGGATGTTGTGGTACCTAGGTAGATGTCGCGATATCTAGGTACCAGGTAGGAGGTATCGAGGTGTCGATTTTGCTTGATACCTGGCATAGAGGTACGACGTGGTACCTGTCCTTCTCGGGCAGTGGTTCCGGTGCTTCATTATGTACCAGGCTAGCAAGACAGTCGCGGCTTTGGCCCAACCAGGTATTGATCCTTCCTACATCGAAGTACCGAGGGTACCTGGAAGTCGGGAATGGTCCCCCTCGAGGTCCTACCAGGTATCTGTTTGATGGAAAATTCTTCTTTGAACCTCTACCAAAAAGGGTTGTTAACATATTTCTTTTCAACTTGTCTTAAATATATATTTCTTTTTTGAGAAAATTAAGGCTACAAAATATAAAAATTCTAATATATATATTTATTTTTCTTTTTGAGAAGATTAAGACTACAACATTTAAAATTTCTAAAATATATATTTGAGAAAGGTTGAAAAGATATATATATATATATCTTCGAGATATGCTATATGTATATACATACACTAAATATAATTATTTGTTTTAAAAAAACAAAAGAAAAACTTGATTTCTAAAAAAAAACATCTAAAATAAATTAATATTATCTTTATATTTATCAAAATGTCATTCATTGGATGAAATTGAATGAAATGGCTATTAGTATAAAAGTGTTTGTTAAAAGTGACCATTTTAAAACTAATTCTCCTTATGATGACAATCTTGATAGTTATAACCCAAATTGACGACCACCAACATAATTATTCCTTAGGAAATGTGTTGCATTACATCCTCTGTTTGAGTTGAGTTCCTAGTTTCCTACGTTCAATGCATCAGATTCGGAGTATGACTTCTCAACCAATAAGAAAACAATTATAATTATTAAAATAAGACTGGGGAATCTCTCTATATTTGTGCCACAATGCTTATCTTCTCTGGATCCAATACCTTCTCTTCTATTTGTATTTTATTTTATTTAAATACAATATCTTCTCCTCCCACGTTCTTCTAATGCCCCCCTTTTATTATTTCTTCTCAATTATTGCCAATTTTATTTAAAAAAAAAATAATCTTGATTTGTCATTTGATACCAAGTATTGAGTGGATATATATGTTGTAAAGCTAAAGCATCTTTCAACAAACTTGCCTTCACTTTCTTTTTCCTTTGTATTTTGAAAAAAATTATCATGCACGCATAATGCGTTGAGCTACCTCATTTGTTGACACCGACATGTATTATATGAATAATACGATTATGTGAAAGAAAGGTCCTTTTTTTTTAATGAAATGTGAATGATTTATATAAGAAGTATCACATGGAAGAGACAGATTTGTATTGAGAATTATAGGACAAGAATCTTATGGTGATTGCATTGGCCTTGGAGGGATCTGTTTGTTTCAATAAATAGAAATTAAAAAAATGGAATACCCATGTGTTGGATTAGGTCGTTTTATGTCTAAAATCATGATGATTAGAGGTTGTTTAAGTACAGATAATATGTGGATTATGTACCTAGCTAGCTATTACCTAGAAACTAGCAAACCCACGTTTGCCTTGCAACTTTTATTCTTCTATTATCATTATATTATTTTTATTGGGATATTGTACACTTAAATTTGATTCCTTTATCATAAGGATTACCATTTATATTTAAGGGAAAGTATCATTTACCCCCTATATTATGACCTATTAGTAAATTTCCCCCATGTATTTTGTTTATTGGCCATTCTCCCCCCTAAAACTGAAAGTATTCGCCATATTCCCCCTTCACGTTAACTTTTCCGTTAAATTGGGTAGTTAACTGTTAAGCTGTTGTTGACTCTAAGGGTAAAATGGTAACTTCACCATATGGACCTAAATGGGAATTGATATGTGAGGGTAAAAAGGTAAAATCATTAATACACATTAATTGGCACCATTATTAACACTACCACAATCAGTCATCATCAACACCACAACACAAAACAACATTCCCAAAAAAAAAACACAACACACAAAACATAAACCCATCTCCAAATATCAACCACAAAATCAACACCCATCTCCAGATATCAACACCCACCCATACAAAAATCAACACCTACACCAGAAATCGCACCACAACATCACCAAATCCTCCATCTCCTTCACCTTCCCAACGACCCCACTAGCATCTATCGGTGCTCAAACTCGCCGGCACGAACACGACGACGACCAACCCCGCCTACTCGAATCAACACAAACCAAATCCATCAATCTTCTTTCTTGATATCTCTCTAATTCTTCTTTGCTGGTTTGGGGCCGCCGGTAAGAACAAGCCCAGATTTCCTCTCGATCTCCTCTCGTCGCTGGTTGACGGTGGGGGTTTGATTTGATTCGGTTTTAGGTTTGACAGTGGGCGACGAGGCGGTTGACAATAGGGGGCAGTGGTGTTTGGGGGTGGTTGACAGTAGGGGGTGGTGGTGTTTATGAGCGGCTAGGGTTTTAAGCCAGTGATGGTGTGGTTGATGGGTTTGCTTTTGGATTTGAGGGTTAGGGTTTGATGATTGACATGAATGGTAGTGAGTTTTGGTTTTAGAGATGGATGTGTTTTGTTTCTAGTGTTGAATGTTGATCTGGAAAACTGATATGGAAAGAAATTCTGGAAAATTGAATGGTGTTGAATCATTTGAAAATAAAGGCCCCGTCCTGTAGCTGTTTTTCAGTCCGTTTTCGTTTTTGTTTTCCAAAAATAATTTCGAATTCGCGTTCGTTAACCATTTTTCATTTTATTTTCAAAAAACGAAAAAAAATATGAAAAACAAAACTAGTGTTAACAGTAAAATATTTGAAAAACAAAAAAAAAACTTGTTTTTCGTTTTTGTTTTTCATAAAAATTAACAAATTTTTTTTCTTTTTTCTTTTCAACTGTGAGTTAATCATCTTCTTTCTTCCTCATCTTCTCTCTTCCCATCTTCATCTTCCTTCTTCCTTCGCCGCTCGCCGCCACCATTGATTAACACCCGCTCGCCGCCGCCGTTAATGCTCATTTTTTATCTTCTTTTCCGGTCTTCGACTTCTTCTTCATCTCATCTTCTCTTCTTCTTCATCTCATCTTCCTCTTATTCTTCTTCTCTTCATCTTATAAATGGTTGGACAAGGAAACTTAAAACCTTTTTCAATTAGATCCAACACATCGTGGTTATCAACAAACTCTATGTAGCTCCGGTTTATCTCTTCTTTAGTGTAATCTTCCTGCTCCATTTTAAACACATGCTGCAAACATACAATGACAAACAACAAAAAATCAGTATTATTTACATCAAAAATAACTTCTTCTGCTAGATCACACATGCTGGATCAAGAGTTCTAGTGTAACCATTTCACGTTTAATTAGAGCATTTTCTAAGTTCTGTGCATCACACTTATCCATGATTTTGATTAGTAAAAACATAACTATATATATATACTGTATATATATATTGAAAGACTTTAATTTTTTTTAGTAAAAAATTAATATTTATTTCGCAAGTATAAGATATTTGATATATTATTGACTCACTTTTTATTCAAATTAAAAAAATTACAATAGAAAATGTTAACGGAAAAATTCATTTGGGGTGAAATTCTCAGTTAACACCCTCACCCACTACCGGTAGCAGCAGCAGGGTAGGTACATTCGGTACCGGGGCCCCTCTTTTAGTATGATCGAGGTCGACTGACCAAAGAATGGATAAAGGACACAAAGAGACTGAGAGATGTAAAAACGAACACTGTTTTATTTAATCAACTACTACCATGGATTTACAATGTGAATACGTACATATCTCTCACTCTTTTTCACTCTTTTACATAGGATGGAGATGGAGAAAACGTCCGTGTCGATAAGTGGATTTTCCTCCAGTGATTGTCAATGGACTCTCACTGGATTCCGAGAACCTCTAGGGACCTCTCTTTTGTTCTGGTGATCAAGAAATCTTCGAAAAAGTCTCCTTTCTTTACCCTTCAATGCCGTATATATAGTACTCCCCTAATCTCCTCAAAATCCGGTCGTCTTTAATGAAGATTATAGAGAGTCCTATTTTAAGCGTTGAAAGGCATTTGCGTGGAGCTGAAGGCGCGGGATTAGATCCCGTTAATCAATGGCGAATTCGAATTATGATTCGATCGATCATAGGGTCATTGATGGCGCTTTATTTTGGCGATGAAGTCAACTTTCTTTCTTCGTGGAGCTTGATGGCGATGGAGTCAACTTTCCTTCTTCGTGGAGCTTGGAGGGAGATTCTGATCGTGATTTTTGATGGAAGGTAGCGTTGACCCCCCATTTTGATGGACTTGTTCTACTTCCTGCTGGAATGGTGCTCGTGTCTTCATGTTCCCTATCGTATTGACTGGGAGGTAAGGTACTTGCCTTAGAGGAGCTCTGGATGATCATAATGAGTATCAGATGGGAGTCGAGGTGACACCAAGGTGGATATCGAGGTAGCACCGGGGTAGGTATGGAGGTACCTGATACCTTGATCAATGCCGAGATGCTTGCGGGGTGGTGGGCGTGTGAGCTATCCTCGTGCTGGTCTTGAGCTGGTATCAGGAGCTTCAGTAGGGCGAGGTACATACTTTCGGGGATGATATCCTATCTAGATAGATAGGTAGTCGAGGTCCTGACCTTATCAAGTATCGGCTTCCTCTAGGTAGTGGTATCAATCTCACTGGTTATCTTAAATATCAGGATGATCTTCCCTAGATAGATTCTTGTTGGAAAATTCTTCTTTGGTCCCTTGCCAGAAAAATCTGTTAACAGAAGTCCCTCCCAACTTAAACGCCGGTATCAGGTTGGGGTTGGAGTCAGGATAGATAGCACTTGGAGAATTTTTCGTAACGTCTCATAGGAGGGAATCTTCTCTCTGCATGCAGATTTAAATTCCACGTGGCTGATCAGGGTAAGCCGAGTTCAAAAAGGAAAATATTTTGAGGGCGCACGTTTCTCGAAAACGATCCCTCCACGTCGCCGATTTTACCGTGACATTAATTACTCTTTCTGCTAGTTACAAGTAATCGTCTCTATATAAGCTATGGTGCTTTTGCAAGTGATTCGTATCAAGCGAATTTTCCTGATTTAAATTTTCTAGCAAAATGAAAACCTAGCTTCAACCTTCTACTTCCCCCTTTTCTTTAGAAATCAATCTCCGAAACTATCACTATGTCTTCACCTGGTGGCGATAGCATTGAGCAGCTCTTCAACGGTGACGCGGTGGCTAGCGGGAGCCTCGCCCCAAGAAAAAGGGCACGCGATAACCGCGACAGCGGGGATGACGTTCCCTTTCAACGTCCCTATTCCAATCGGAACATCGCAATCGGGACAGGCTTCTCGAACAATCCTGAGACTCCGGCTGATGTCGACCAGGAGTCGAGTGAAGATATAGGAACCGCTGTCGGGGTAGATAGAGACCGGGCCGGCGAGGTCACAGACAGTATAGGGAGGGTACTGACCCTTCCGTATGAGTATAGATGCATCCCTCCTTCTACCAGTACTCTAGAAACCATCAAATGTTTACGGAGAGATTTCAAGATCCCCAAAGAGATCTCTATCTCCGTCCCTCCACGGGAGTATGATATGTATTCTCCTTCTGCCGACAAGGTCCCGATTCATACGACAGCCTTCGATTGCGGGGTCAGGCTACCTCTCCACCCCACCTTACGTAGGGTGCTACATGCCTTACAGTTAGCTCCCCTCCAGTTGACACTAGGATTTTGGAGGCATTTGGTAGGGTTCCTCGTGTTGTAGAGGGAGCAATGCCAGAAGGATAACATCGATCGAGAACCAGGCCCAGATGAGATTGGGTATGTGTTTCAGATTGTTGCTAATGCCCCAGGTCCGAAGGGGCAATTCTATGCTCGCGCCAAAAACAACTTGCAATTTGTGGTACCGGGGGCCACGAAAAAGGATACCTCCTGGAAGGAGGAATGGATCATCCTCGGAGGTGAATGGGGAAACTCGGTTCATATCGGAGGGTCTGAGTTTCGAGTTCCCACTGTTTTCAGTGGCAACCCCCGTTAGAGAAGGGCAAGCTATCTGGAGAATCGGAGAAAATCTTACGGGCTATCATGGCCCGTCATTATGTTAACACGAAGTTTTCCATCACGGAGGCCTTCGAGGCAAAGAGGGTAGATCACTACCTTCGTATTTCTGGAGCTTCTCCAGGTAGAAAACTTTTGTGACTTTGCTCATATTATTTTGTTTTTAATGACTCTGCGAATATTGACTCTGGCTATCTTTGTTGTTTCAGCAGTATCTCTATCGGTTCCTGAGATGGAGACCCACCAAGCAGGCGGTACTATTGATTCTCCTCCGTCTTCCCCTGTCAGGACTCTAATCAGTTCCGATCTCGATGCAGGGGTTGGAGTACCTACTGAAGGGGTTGGAGTACCTACTGGCTTTGATAGGATCCCGGTCGGGGTATCCGGATCACCAGCTCCCCCTATTCCTACCTCGGTTAGGTTGCTGGAGGCTTTTACATCCAGATTGGGGAGGTATCAAGGTGCTTTTAACCGGGTGCCAGAGGTTTCACCCCTCAGACCAGTTAATGTTGCAGCAGCCATTGATGCTGGTGCCTCAGCTTCTTCTGCTTCTCCCGTTGTGGCATCTGGTCAGCCTAAACTGGCCGAAAAGAGTTCTGACTCTGCTATGAAGAAGCGGGTGGTACTTCGAGATAAGGCTCGGTCGAGGTCGAAGGACAGCAACCGGGATGAAGTCCTGGCCCACTTTACGGCTTCCTGCCCAGGTGGGGGTCTAGATGTCATGACCGCCATGCCGACTGAGTTTCTAATTAGAAGGGGGTCTGCCCTTCTAGCTGAGGTAAGCTGTCTTATTTTAATCCTTTGTTCAGGTAAGAGGTTAAGAATATTCTGACAAGTGCATTATTTTTGTCAGGCTTTTAAATTCAATGTGGCCTTGAGCCAACAGGTTGGCCTCCTTCTAGAACAAGTCAGGGGTGCTACAGCGGAGCTGAAGAGGTCTAAAGAGGAGCTTGCTGAGGCTGCACAGGGAATGGAAGTTCTGAACAGTCGCTGGTGAATACCCAAGAGGAAGCCGACGAGACGAAGGTTGAGATGGAGAGGATGCAGCATGCCCTAGATATGGAGAAGCTTAGGTCCCTCCGTCGCAAGGAGGAGAGGGATATTGCGAAGGAGAGAGTAGTGGAGCTGGAGAAAGAAATCCAGTCCCTTCGAAGTAGTGTGGCCAATCTAGATGCCCAGGTAGACACCGCCTTCAGGGATGGTTACTTTTTTGCTGGTTACTATGTGGCCCTAGCTCTCCCTCATCCATTTGATCTAGGCGACATCGCTGGGTTGAACTGGGAGGAGATCATGGCAAAGACTGCTGAGCTAGCTAGGGTGGCACCTTCTAATGTGGCTGGGCCCTCCCAGGTTGTTGGAGATATTGGAGTAGTAGGAGGACCGGACCAGGGCTCTATCTCCCTTCTTCCATCAAGCAATGCTGGATCAGCTCCAAATCTGAAGGATCCTGCGGTTGGTGTGGCCCAGGTTGGAGGAGGGGTTTCTGCCTCCTTTGCTTCTCTAGTAGAGTCTGGCAAGGAGGTAGGAGATCGGTCTGCTACTGATGATGGAGAAGCTGTCCTGCCTATCTTATCATCTGACCCTACCCAGGAAAAGCAAGGTCAGGCTGCTCTGATCGAGGAAGTTGGAGGGGAGCTTCAAGGAGATCTATCTCCAATGGAGATTCTAGTTGCTGTGGGTGCTCAGGAAACAGACTGGGCTCCATCCAGTATTGAAGGAGGGGAAACCATAACTGGTGGAGCTGGCGAGGAGACCGCCACTCATAAGCAGGAGGATGCTTGATCCAGCTTGATAATGTTATCTTTTTTGTAGCCCGTGATCGGGGGATGGGCCTCCCGGTTTTAGTAATGAGAACTTCTTTGTTTTTCTTGACTCCGTGCGTGTATAGTTTATTACATCCCAGGTTGAAATGCTTGTTCCGGGATGATTCTTAGTACCCAGGTGGGAATTTGGTGATCCAGGAGTTAATACTGTGAATGGTCCGGGCAAAATACCAAGACCTCAACCGGTCATAGATCGGGGCGCTTCATTTTTTTGTGGGTTTCCATGTAGGCATTATTGGTTCGGATTTTGTATTCAACTGTCCTTCCAGATGTCGATCCAGGATAGGTTCGATTATCCCAATCATTAAGCCTTTGGGGGTAAATCACACTCCGCGAGGCTTCCTTTTCCCGTGTATCGAACGTTGTGTACATAAATGACTTTATCCTCTCATTTTCGATATTCGATCTTTCCCTCTATAAATACCCCTTATCTGTTAGGTGGGTCTTCAAACAATCCCTTTTTCCTTTGTAGCAGGCAGTCTCCATAGGTTGACCGATGGTCGTCGTATCACCTGACATTGTGGGAAGAGGAGGAGATGTCGGCTCTGTGACTGGCAGGATGCTTGGTATTATGGATGGAGATGTACTTGATGGATTTAATTACCAGAGGAATAGGGAAAGTAGAGATTCCCAGGATCAGGATGAATGGTGGGCTCTGTCGCTGCGGCCTTGCCCCATTGCATCTTGGACGTGGGATGGGATGGGGGGAATCCTTATTTCCTTCCTACTCTTACTGATCCCAACACAGCCTCTGCTCATACCTCCGGGGTTCGTGGCAGCACCGTCAATATAGATTATGATTTAAATCAATGTTGCTAGGTAGGTAGATCTAGTAAGTAGGTGAGAAGTTAGAGAGGGAACTGGCTGTTTCAGACCTCTAATTTATTTTCTTGTCTTTTTTTCTTGTATCTTGTATGTAGCTTAAAATAAGGGCAGGGTTCCCCGATTTGATCAATAAAAAGAAAAACTCACTTCCACATATATTTGTCGATTTAATTTAGTCACACGCTTCTAATTGTAGCATAGACTCGGGCAAGAGTCCCCAGCATAAACTTGACTTAATCAAAACTTGGTAACTCATAAAATCTGATGAGAATAAAGCAGTTGATCGGTACCATGGTACCTCGCACTCCAGTTCTGTGAGTCTTGGCAGTATGGCGAGTAGTCTGGCGAAACTAGGAACCTCGTCGAATGATTGAGTACCTAGCTTTCCAGTTCATGGAACCTAGGTCTCCAGGGGAGTATTCTGGCGAAACTGGGTACCTCACTCCTTTATTTGTAGGAGCTTTGGTGCCTTGGCGAATCAAAAATTTGGTGAATCTCAGTACCTCGCCTTCCTGTTTTAGGAATCTTGGTACTCTGGCGAAAACGGTGGCGTAAGAGGTACCTCACACTCCTGTTTGTAGGAGTCGTGGTATCCTGGCGAAAGCAATTGGCGAATAAACACTGGCAGCAAGATCCAGGTATGCAACTAAGGCCACTTTAGCACCTAGTCTTTCTCGGCAGGGGGTGGTGCTCTGCCAAGGTCTGATCCATCTGCCAATTATGCTCTTACGTACTGGATCCTTCCTAGCTGGGGGTGTTACACGGTCAGGGCAGCAGGAAGGCCATATGGTCCTTCCTAGTCTTGAGGCGAGCATACTTGGGTACCTTGCATGCCTGTTTGCAGGAATCTTGGTATCCTGGTGAAAACAATGGCGAATAAACACTGGCAGTAAGATTCAGGTAGGCAACTAAGGCCACTTTAGCACCTGGTCATTCTCGGCCAGGGGTGGTGCCCGGCCAAGGCCTTGATCTAGCTAGCAACTATGCACTTACTATCCAGATCCTTCTCAGCTGTGGTGGTGCCCGGCCAAGGTCTGATCCATCGGGCAACTATGCTCTTACGTACTGGATCCTTCCTAGCGGGGGGTGGTACCCGACTAGGGCAGCAGGAAGGCCATATGGTTTTTCCTGGTCTTGAGAAGAGCCTCCTAGATGGATTGATCCAATCTAGAGTATCAGGAGTGCTATGCAGCTTTCCTGGTTTTATGGCGATCCTCCTAGAGGGATCTATCTGGTCCAGGGCATCAGAAATGCTATACAGCTCTCCTGGTCTTAAAGCGACAA
Source organism: Dipteronia sinensis (assembly GCA_033220585.1). NCBI lineage: Eukaryota > Viridiplantae > Streptophyta > Magnoliopsida > Sapindales > Sapindaceae > Dipteronia > Dipteronia sinensis. Next base: position 13,599,953 of record CM065638.1, on the reverse strand, counting down.
TCATGGGGAATTCAATTGGCGACATAAAGCAGGTGGATGTAGATAAATGTAGGCATGAACAAATGGAGAAAGAAACCTTCTTTATTGATGATAAAAAAAAAGAATACAAGTACTCACGATTACTAATATCTTCTAACAGTCGTTTAGGAATAATCCTAGTCGACTTGCCTTGCAGAATTTATGTGTAGAATCTCTTGAGATGATCAGCATTCCAAGTGTGGTCTACTGGATGTCCGTCCATATCATTCAACTTGTAGGCCCCACCCTGGATCACCATTCTGATTAGGTAAGGACCTTCCCAATTAGGTGATAGCACTCCGTTCGACCTATTCCAAGTATTCTGGGTAACCTTTCTAAGCACCATATCCCCTTCCTTGAAGCTTCGACTTCTCACTTTCTTGTTAAAGTAATGAGCAATCCAGTTCTGGTAAACCGTTACTCTTTCGGCTATCCTGTCATGCTTCTCCTTTAGGAGGTCCAATTTCCATCGGGGTCAAAATGTTGCACCCGGAAGGAGACGAGCTTGTGTTCTATAGGAAGGACGACTTCTACCCCGAAAGCTAGCGAGTAGGGGGTTTCTCCCGTAGCGGTCCTCTTGGTGGTGCGATATGCTCATAGTACGTCCGGGAGTTCATCAGCCCATCTTCCTTTCTTCTGCTGAAGTTTTTTCTTGAGGAGCCTCTTGATGATTTTGTTTGTGGCCTCCACTAGGCCATTATTCTGGGGGTGCACCACGGATGCGAAGCGGAGTTCAATCCCCAAACTTCCACAGAATTCCTAAAATCTGGCGTTGTCGAACTGCTTACCCAGATCCGTGATGATGACCATCAGAGTCCTGAATCGGCAAACCACATTTTTCTTGATGAACTCTGTTGTGTTTGCTTCAGTAATTCTAGAGAGGGGTTCTGCTTCCACCCACCTGGTGAAGTAATCAATAGCCACGATTGCATGCTTTTGCTGACCTGGCGCGATTGGGAGGGGTCCAATTAGGTCCACTCCCCAGAATGCAAACGGATACGGTGAGCTGATGGTTGATAACCGTTCTGGAGGTAGGTGATGCAGGTTGGCCGTTTTCTGACAGGGCTCACAAGACTGTACGAACTGCTTTACGTCATGGTGCAGATTCAGCCAGAAATATCCCATACGTAGCACCCGGTAAGCTAATGCTTGTCCTCCGATATGATTTCCACAGTCTCTAGAATGCACTTCCCTCAACTCGCATCCTCGGGATGTAGGCATCTGAGCAAGGGGAGTGATCTACCTCTGCGGTAAATGTGCCACTCTATCAAGCAGTATCGAACCGAGGTTCTTTTGATCTTGCGAGCTTGATCAGGGTTTTCTGGGAGCTTTTCTGATTGAAGGTATTCCACGATAGGATCCATCCAGCATGGAAATCGTTCCACAGGGTTTACTTCCTTGCCTTCAGAAATGCTTGATACAGTGATTACCTGGAGCGGAACTCCTTTCGGCAGCGCTTGTCCTCCATTGGCAGCTATCTTGGCTAGGACGTCAGCTCGATGATTCTGCTACCTAGGTATCTGTTCGATCCTGAAACCCTTGAAGCGAGGCAACAGCTCTTGCACTTTTTTAAGATAGGCTATCATGTTATCCATCTTGGCCTGGTATAAACCAGTTATTTGGTTGACTACCAGCTGTGAATCGCATTTGGCAAGGAGGTAATCAGCTTCCAGCTCTATTGCCGCTCTCATCCCTGCTAACAAGGCCTCATATTCAGCCTCATTATTGGTGGTGTTAAACCCGAATCTGAAACAATGGCAGCACTCGACTTTCTCTAGGTCTGTTAGAATGAACCTACCTCCACTTCCTGCTTGATTTGATGCTCTATCGGTTTACAGGATCCATATGTTTCGATCGGTGGGCCAATCTGCAGGCTCTTATTCCTTCGAAGGAGCTCGAATCGGGCTCGGGGGAGCACCCTGATCGGGGATCGCACTGAATTCTACCATGAAATCTGCCAAAGCCTGGGCCTTGATGGTAGTCCTGACTTTGTATTTGATGTCGAACTGGGTAATCTCAAGGGCCCACAACACGAGTCTTCCTGATACATCCGGCCTTTGAAGAAACTGTCGCAAAGGTTGATCAGTGACTACCACGATGGTGTGAGCAAGGAAATAAGGGCGAAGCTTCCTGACGGCTACTACCAGTGCAAATGCGAGCTTCTCCAAGAGAGCATAGTTCCTTTCTGATTTTGTTAGGGCGCGGCTCACATAGTAGACAGGGCGTTGGGCTCCATATCCGCATTCTTTCACTAAAGCTCCACTGGCGGCGGTTTCAGATACTGCCAGGTATAACTGTAGTTCTTCTCCTGGTACTGGGCTAGCTAGCATGGGCAGGCTAGCGATGTACTCTTTTAATGACTTGAAAGCTCGCTCACTGCCTTGGTCCCATTTCATGTTCTTCCCCTGTTTAATTGCCTTGAAGAACGGGATGCACTTGTCAGTGGACCGTGATATGAAATGGTTCAGGGCTGCTATTTGCCCGGTCAAACCCGGCACTTGTCTGAGTGAGGTGGGAGATTCAAGATCCAGGATAGCTTTGATCTTTTCGAGATTAGCTTCAATTCCTCTTTCGTGGACCAAAAATCTGAGAAATTTTCCGGCTGTAACCCCGAAGGCGTATTTAGCCGGATTCAGACGCATCTGATTTTCCCTGACTATCTGGAAAGTCTGGCGGAGGTGGTCTTGGTGATATTCAGCAATCTGAGACTTCATGATCATATCATCGATATATACCTCCATCGACTTTCCTATTAGTCCCCTGAATAAGCGGTTGACCAGGCGCTGGTAGGTAGCTCCAGCGTTCTTGAGCCTTAAGGACATAACTCTATAGCAGTACATGCCTTGCCCGGTTATGAAACTGGTCTTATCCTGGTCAGCTGGGTGCATCAGGATCTGATTATATACTGAGAAGGCGTCCACAAAGCTTAGGAGCTTGTTGCCCGCGGTTGAATCTACAAGTTGGTCTATCTTCGGTAGCGGGAAGCTATCCTTCGGGCATGCGCGGTTGAGATCTGTGTAGTCGACACACATGCACCACTTCTCGTTTGCTTTGGTTACCATGACTACGTTGGCAATCCATTCGGGGTACCGAGACTCCCTGATGAACTCTGCCTTTAATAGTTTGTGTACCTCCTCTTGCACCGCAGCATTTCTTGCTTGGTTGAAATGCCTTCTCTTCTACTTGATTGGCTTGAAGGTGGGATCCACCGCTAACCTATGTGTTGCTAAGGCAGCGGGTATTCCCGGCATCTCCTCATGACTCCATGCAAAAATGTCGTTATATTCTCGTAGGAGCATTATCAGAGCCTCTTTTACCTTTGTCTCTAAAGCAGAACCTATCCTGACAACCTTGGAAGGATCGACCTCCCTGATAGGTACCTCTTCTAACTCTTCTGTAGGATGGCTACTGGCCCATCCTTTTCCTTCTTCTTCACTGATTTCTATGTCGGGGAGCTCTGGCGTAGATCCCATTTCAATCGAATTTGTTTCATCTTCGACATCTTCCTTTGGGAACTGGAGACCTTGGTTGATGGTTACCTGCACGCATTGCTTAGCCAGCGCCGCTGGATTGGTAGATACTGCATAACACTTGTGTGCAACCTGTTGATCTTCTCGCACTTCGCCCACCTTGTCTCCTACTGGAAATTTCAGGACGTTATGATATATCGACAAGACTCCTTTGAGAGCAGATAGGTAGGGTCTTCCCAGTATGGCGTTGTAGGCGGACGGGGTGTCCACTACAACGAAATCCGTCATCAGGTTCTGCTGTAATGGTGATGTCCCTACTATTACCGGTAGGATCATAGACCCGGTGCGAATCAGCGAGTCTCCTGTGAACCCGTATAATGGGGTAGTACAGCTATTGTAGCAAGGTCTTTTCAGGTTGAATTGCTCCAAAGTGCTTTTGAATAGGATATCAATGCTACTGCCTGTGTCAATCAAGACACGATGGACCAAGTTGTTGGCTATCTGCATAGTGATGACCATAGGGTCATCGTGTGGCTGTACGGTGTTGTACACGTCCTCTTCTGTGAAGACGATCTGTGCAGTAGGAGAGAACTGAGGTGGTCCCCTAGTAACTTTGAAAACATTCTGGCTTGCTTCCAATCTGGGAGCTTTCCTAGCATCGTTTTTTTGAGCATTGTTGGAGATTTCGGCCAGGGTGGGACCTCCACTGATGGTATTGATAACGTGGATCTGCTCCATCAGATCTTTCCCTTTTGCTTTCTTTCCTTCCTCATATGCTTTGATATCGGCCTGGACCTCCTTTCCAGTACGTATATTGTCGCGTACCTGTTGGAGGAATTCCTCTAAGCAACCTCCCCTAACCAAGGCTTCGATCTGGTTCCGCAGACTATAACACTCCAATCTTGAATTTAGGGAGGTAGTTCTGCCTCCTTGATCCTCCTCGAGAAGGGAGCATTCATCTCTCCCAAAGGATCTTTCCGGTTCTCCCTGTGCTTACCCTTCTTCAGCTCCTGGATCTCTCTTACCATTCTGTCGACCTAGTCCCGGATATGTTTGTTGCCATTATTTCCTGATTCCACCTCAAAATCTCAGTCGTCAGATCCCCCCGATGTCGTAGAGGTTTCATCCTGCTTCTCTCCACGGGGAGGGTCTTCTCCGACATCCCTGTTGTTGTCCCATGCCACTGAACGAGAGCGCCTCCTGGTCGCTTCCTGTCGAGGCTGTCTAAAGGAAGCTTCTGGTTGGACCAGATGGTAACGCTCCCTAGTCGGGAGATCAATGGCGGATCTAGCGCGTCGGGGTTGATGACCTGTAAGATTTCCTGGAACCAGGGGTGCTGGTCCGAGTCTATCATGGACTGATGGTATTGGGGGCATGGGCCCGAGTCTATCATGGATTGGTATAGGAGGTGGCGGTCCCAACCTGTCAAAGGTAGGTATCCTGGTACCTTGCCGATTGGCCTCTCACCTGGGATCTGGTATCGCAGACTGATTGGTGCTGCCTTCGGCGGCCATTCGGAGGCGAATGCTCTCTATAAAGGTCGCGACCTGTTGGTCTAGGTTGGCAGGTCCAGCTGCTGGGGTAGTAGGTACCTGGGGGGTAGCCCGCGCTGCAGCTGACAGCTTTGAGGCGGGTTTGCGACCCTTTCCCCCCTTCTTCGGCTTCTGACCCTTTCGGGTTGAAGCGTTCGACTGATGTCCTTACGGGTCAAGATGATCCTGAGAGGGTCGGAGCTTCATTCTGATAATCTAGTAAGAAAACTGAGACATACATGCTTTCTTTTGAAGGTGTGGTGTTTCCCATAGACGGCGCCAAAAAGTGTTAACGGAAAAATTCACTCGGGGTGAAAATCTCAGTTAACACCCTCACCCACTACCGGTAGCAGCAGCGGGGTAGGTACATTCGGTACCGGGGTCCCTCTTTTAGTATGATCGAGGTCGACTGACCAAAGAATGGATAAAGGACATAAAGGGACCGGGAGATGTAAAAACGAACATTGTTTTATTTAATCAACTACTACCATGGATTTACAATGTGAATACGTACATATCCCTCACTCTTTTTCACTCTTTTTCACATGATGGAGATAGAGAAAACGTCCGTGTCGATAAGTGGATTTTCCTCCAGTGATTGTCAATGGACTCTCACTGAATTTCTAGAACCTCTCAGGACCTCTCTTCTGTTCTGGTGATCAAGAAATCTTTGAAAAAGTCTCCTTTCTTTACCCTTCAATGCCGTATATATAGTACTCTCCCTAATCTCATTAAAATCCGGTCGTCTTTAATGAAGATTATAGAGAGTCTTATTTTAAGTGTTGAAAGGCATTTGCGTGGAGCTGAAGGCGCGGGATTAGATCCCGCTAATCAATGGCGAATTCGAATTATGATTCGATCGATCATAGGGTCATTGATGGCGCTTTATTTTGGCGATGGAGTCAACTTTCCTTCTTCGTGGAGCTTGATGGTGATGGAGTCAACTTTCCTTCTTCGTGGAGCTTGATGGCGATGGAGTCAACTTTCCTTCTTCATGGAGCTTGGAGGGAGATTCTAATCGTGAGTTTTGATGGAGGGTAGCATTGACCCCCCATATTGATGGATTTGTTCTACTTCCTACTGGAATGGTGCTCTTGTCTTCATGTTCCCTATCGTATTGACTGAGAGGTAAGGTACTTGCCTGAGAGGAGCTCCGGATGATCATACTGAGTATTAGGTGGGAGTCGAGGTGACACCAATGTGGATATCGAGGTAGCACCAGGGTAGGTATGGAGGTACATGATACCTTGATCGACGTCGAGATGCTTGCGGGGTGCTGGGAGTGCGAGCTATCCTCGTGCTAGTCTTGAACTAGTATCAGGAGCTTCAGTAGGGCGAGGTACATACTTTCGGGGATGATATCTTAGATAGGTAGTCTAGGTCCTGACCTTATCAAGTATCGGCTCCGTATAGGTAGTGGTATCAATCTCACTGGTTATCTTGAATATCAGGATGATCTTTCCTAGATAGATTCTTGTTGGAAAATTATCCTTTGGTCCATTGCCAGAAAAATCTGTTAATAGAAAAATTAATAGGAAAATTACCATTTTTATATTTTCCAGTTAACCTACCAGACACGTTTTTTTCGTTTTCATTTTCAGAATCCAGCTTTTATCATATGCTACCAGACGCGTTTTCGGATTTCGAAACTGAAACCAAAAATACTGTTTTCGTTTTCATTTTCATTTTTCTTTTCGAAAAACAGTAAATGAAAAACGCTTATAGGACGAACCCTTATCGGCGGCTAGGGTTTTAAGCCAGTGATGGTGTGGTTGATGGGTTTGCTTTTGGATTTGAGGGTTAGGGTTTGATGATTGACGTGAATGGTAGTGGGTTTTGGTTTTGGAGATGGATGTGTTTGGTTTCTAGTGTTGAATGTTGATCTGGAAAACTGATATGGAAAGAAATTCTGGAAAATTGAATGGTGTTGAATCATTTGAAAATAAAATAATTTTGGTTTCAGTTTCTTGTTTTGATGGTGAATGGAATTGAAAATCATTGGTTTCAAATTCTGGGTTTTTATTTTGGTGATTAAAAATAGTAAAAAAATCAAACTGATATGGAAAGAAATTCTGAAAAATTGAAATCGATTTGCAGATCTTAGAGAGATCTCTGAATCTCCACCCTTTTTATTTTTATCTCTGAATCTCCACCCTTTTTATTTTTATTTTTCAATTGATTTCTTTTAAGGTTTTTTTTTAATTTGAGTTGTAGGGCATAATTGTATTTTCTCACTAACCTCAACTACTCAAGGGCAAAAATGTCTTTTAATATGAAAATTTACATTTTGACAGAAAAGCTAATAGGAAGGGGAATATGGTGAATACTTTTAGTTTCGGGGGGGGGGGGGGGGGGGGGGGGGGGGGGGGGGGGGAGGATGGACAATAAGCAAAATATAGGGGGGAGATTTACTAATAGGTCATAATATAGGAGGGAAAATGATACTTTCCTTATATTTAATGATAATCAACTCTAAATTAATAATTTATAGAGTCCAATCATATTTATATTCGATAAACGATATTAAGTAATATTTTTGAATAATTATTATCACCGGCTAACAATAATTTGCTTTTATTTTTTTGAATTTTGTTTTTAGTGTACTTCAATGGATGAAATTAGTGTTCATGTCATCATGTGGGTGTTAATTTTTTGGAAACGGAACTCTATATTTATATATATATATATATAAGATATTATTTGTGAAAATATTCTCAGCTATATTTTATTATTGTTTCTTTGAAATTAATAAAAAACTTTTAGTAAAATAAAATAAGGTTACTCTAATTATAAGCTACCTATATACTTATACAAGCTGTGTCTCATTCTTCAAATCCCATGTTATAGTAATTCTAAAAGTAAAAGATAAAAAATATTTTTAACTATTTATTTTACTTACAATTAATTTGGGATTTGAGGAACCTAAATATGTTGTAGATGTTTCAAAAATTTATATTGAAAACAATGGAATAACTTGTCATGGATTTTGTTTGAAGACGTCACAGAAATGGTGACATTAATAATATATTTAAGTTTGGCGAGCTCCATAATGGAAGATGATAGAAGTGGATTGCATTACTTGTCATCCCTCATCCGTACAAAAAAAGAAAAAGTGGTTTGTACAATAGGCCTAGGTCTAGCCTAGTTAGTTAGGACTCAAATAGCTTTCATGGGTGTAAGTGCTCCACTAGTACATTGACATTCACTCCTTAAATTTTTGTTTTCAAGCTAATTAAACCATTACCTTATAATCTATGGATCTTTAATAAAGATTTGACACTTATTTAAATTATTTTGCATTTATCTACGGAACATATGTATATTCTGATTTCGTCGTATATTTTGGTACAATTAATTTCAACAATGTTTTCACATCCACCAAGTACAAATGAAGAAAGGCCTAAACAAATATTGGGCCTCACAGAGACCCAAACTCGAGGAAATGGACCATCACCTCAGCTTTCTATCTGCCTGGAAATTGTGGGCCCCCAAAAAACTCAAGGCTGAAAAGTGACCATATTTGTACACATTCAAATACTGTATGTACACATGACACCTCAAATCAATATAAATTTAAAATCTCGATATTACCCTTGATTCAAATTACAATAATGTACAAAATAGTTGTGAATATATCACCCTCCTTCTTAAATCTCAATAATACACTTAATTAAAATCACACACACCTCATAAATTTAAGTATAATGTTAGGTCGATAAATTTTCATATTTGAGACCCATAATTCTTATGTTTTATGTTATGTTCTTGAGTAAAATCGAATATTTTAACATGGTTGTTGAGATTGTATAGAAGATATCTCTTGTGTTAAGTTTGAAGGCAAAAAGATGATTTTAGAGAAAGTTTGGAGAAATACCTCTGCAACACGTCCAATTTGTGAAGACCTTATCTCCCACCTCAGATCGAGCCATGTTGAGATCCACATGTTTTCGAAAAGCCCCGGATGTCAAGTTTCCAGAAAATTTACGGTTAGTCGATTGGAATTTTTCTAAAGAAAGTTATGGCCGATTTAGTAACCGAAGGTAAGAGTTGGAAAAGTCAACCGTGGCCTAGACCACGCTTCGTGCATAACAACCTACGTTGCAACCTGTGTAGCGGAAAATTCTATAGAAATTTCACGGTTTGAACCGTGGCTGGCCTATGCAGCGTCCCAGACCACGGTTAGACATATTTTTGGTGGAAAACCACTCCAAATTGGTCTAGAATTATCCCAAAACTTTCCAAATCAAATCTTAATGACTCTAAAAGACTAAGACATGTTTGGGAAACTTCCTAAACTCAAATTAGGAGTCAATCATCAAAAGAAGAAATCCAAGTTTGGAAAGAATTCTCATTCCTTGTTTAATTCTACTTTTCCACAACAAAGCAAATTAAGAGTCCACAAGGAGAAATCACCTATAAACACCAAGAGTTTCTTCAAAAGAAGAGTGTGAGATTCATTATTCAAGATTGAAGACCGAAGATCCTTCGTAGTTTTATTCTCTCTCTTCTTCTATGTTTCTTAGTTTTAATATTTTTATTTGCTTTCATAGTTATGATGTGTAGCTAAACTTCTCATAGCTAGGGTTAACTTGAAGCCCTAGACATGATTCTAATTCCATAGACAAGTGTGTTTTAAAGAAGTATTATTTTCCTTACATGATGATTTCAATTTCTCCATTATAATTGTTTTTCTATTATTGTGTTTCTTTGATTGATCACCTTAGGAATATGATTTTAGGATCTACGTTGTAGGATAAAGTTCAAATGCCATATGAACATATTCTTGCATGCAACAATTAAATGAAATAAGACCCAATTAAGGGAAATTGATTCATGAATTACTTGGAATAAATGCCATAATATTCTAGGGTTTGCGTGATGTTCATATTCTCATTGTTCTTATGGATTCCTATTATTAAATCTAGTAGATGCACCAGCTAGGTTATAATTTGGAATACACGTATTTATGCAGATGCCATGCAACTTACATACTAACTAAAAGAGAATCTATATGATTCGAGTGGGATGCCAACACCTTGTCGTGAACATCTTCATCATGTTTGATTGTTTATCAATTTCATTATTATTTTATGGTTTGGATGAATGTTTAGTGGTGGATAGGAAGTTCTACCTAGCTTTTCTTTGTTTATTTATATAAATTAACTTCTTCGCTTTGTTTTTTTATCTGAGTTTGGGTTACTTTCGTAGTTTTTAATAAAAAATTCCAAAACCCCCCAATCGTGTGTGTGAATTGTGTTTTATTTTTAGTTGTTTAGAGTCGTAGAGTGTCTTAAATTAATGTTTTTAAATTTATAACTTTCGTAGATAATTCATTCTACTTGAGAACAGTCATTGCTTACTCATTGTGCTATCGTTTACAATTTGTGCACCTATAGGTTTTGTTAATAGGTTTTTCTGGTAAGGGACCAAGGGAGAATTTTCCAATAGGGACCTACCCAGGAAGACTCATCCAGATACTCCAGGAAGCCAGCGAGATCGGTACCTGATGAGAAGGTTTTTGCCGTCAGAAAACCGTCCGTCAAAACAATTTATAAAACCTATGCGATGCGTTCATAAGTATAAATACAAGCAAAACGGCAAGCACGGGTGTCGTCCACTGAGATCGGGGTAGTGGTGATAAGATTATGTTAATATAACTAGTATGCATAAAAGTAAAATGATGGTGAATGGAAATACAATATAAACTAAACTATGAAAGCAAATGAAATAGGATGATAATGGAGTGATGAATGAATGATGATGGAACTACGGAGTTGATGTACTCGTAAGTGAATATTGGGGCAATTGTAACAGACTCTCAATTAAGCACATTTTGAGAAATGTAACCAACCTAGGGTGTATAGTGTTGGTATATATCTCTAGCAAGAGGTCAACCTAGGATGTATAGCGAAGACCTCCTACTAGCGATTAATCCTTCTTAAGCAACCAACAGTGGCTAGTTACTCAATTGAGACTTGTTCCATGAATGCTCATCTATCTAGCTATGGCTCAACCTATTACTAATGTAGCCATCCTAGGATGTATAGTGATGGCTTCCAATTCCCTCACAAGTGGCCGACCTAGGATGTATAATGAAGGCCACCCGGTTGGGATTGGATGAGGCTCGAGGTTATCAACCGAATTCTACTCGAAGGTTAGTTCTCATAAAATCACTAAAGTAGCCAACCTAGGGTGTATAGTGGAGGCTTCTAATTCTCTCACAAGTGGCTAACCTAGGATGTATAGTGAAAGCCACTAATTCGAGATTAGATTAAGAGCGTGGTTATAGAGCCGGATTTCTGGAAATCCTTCCATTCAATGGAGCATTAGACAACCTAATTGCCTACTCAAGTAATCCAAATCAACATGCAAAGATGGTGTATCCAAGCAAGTCAATAATGGCAATCAATACAAGTAATGGAATGAAATATAGAGATAGAATAAATATAACACATAGAGTTTATTTACAAAGCCCAAAATATCCATCAAACAAATAACATCAACCCCATAGTGGGGTATTTTAGCTACTCATGTTCTATTACAAACTAATAACTAAGAGAGAGAGTAGAGATAACCCTTGAAGATTGATCTCCTTCCTTGAAGCTTGAATCCAAGTCTCCTAGTTGCCTTTGATTGAGTAGAGATGGTTTGGATGAGAGGGAGATATGTTACTAGCTTAGAATACAAGTGTTGGGAGGTATGGTGGTTCTTTGGTTCGTTTCCATCCTTTTCTATTTATAGAGGATGGAAAAATAGGTCACTTAAGGTTAAAATCAGAAGCTGTCGCTCGGAGTGCGGGTGGAGTGCGGTTGAATTACCCGCACTGTAAGGGTTTTCTTCATCTTCAGGTCTCTGATCTGGGCAATAGTGCGGGTGGAGTGCGGTTGGATTACCCGCACTTGACTCGCACTTGACCCGTACTGTATTCGTACTTGAGTCGCACTGTACTGTCAGGTGCAAAATCCCTCCTCTATTTTGAGCAATAGTGCGGGTGGAGTGCTGGTGGATGACCCGCACTCTAGTGTCAGGTGCAACTTCAGCTTCTCTGGTTTGGCAACAGTGCGGGTGGAGTGCGGTTGGATGACCCGCACTGGACCCGCATTGTAACTCTTCTCCTTTATCAAGTCTCGGCTATGATCATGAGTGCGGTTGGAGTGCTGTTGGAGTGCGGTTGCGACCCGCACTTGACCCACACTTGACCCGCACTTGTCCCGCACTGTAGAGCTGCTTATGATCCTTTGTCTTTCCTTTTGCCCCTTTTCTACCAGAATCACCGCAACATGCTTCCAAACGCAGAATTACATCTATTGCCTGCAATTAGCACTAATGAGCCTATTAGACATAAAATATATAGAAAATACACACAAGAACGAGACAAAGGAATAAGAATGAAGGCCGAAATATACAACAATTTAGGCACGATCAAACACCCCCAAACCAAACCTTTGCTCGTCCTCGAGCAAACATAAAACGAAATAAATAAGACACAAACTAAAAATGACTCGAACTAAAAACTTCCTAGACATAAAGAAAAACTTGCTGCAAAACCAACTAGCAGAGAGATACGCAAAAGCAAATGGGAGTGAGGAATGAGCATATGCGAAATGTTCTAAACAACTCGAAGACACCCCAAGGGAAACTGGCACAACACGAATCCCACACTTAAAATGCCCTCGCCTCAGAAACTACTCACTCTCACACCTCGAGCATAATTCGCTTTAAAGCTAGGTTCTCACATGGATTCTCTCTTATCTTTCCTCTCAGAACCTAGGTTCACACTCATGCAACATGTATGCCAATGAATTTATGTAACTGAATCAACTTAGTTGCATACATTTGGTGTAGAATAAATGCTGTTTTCAGTGAGTGAGTCTTATGAAAGAATCACGTGTCATGAACGTGGAAAGAGCATTCATTAACTAATATTCCCAATCTAGACGTCCCCTAAGATCAACTAGGTCTTTTCCATTTGGTTGTAACGTGGCCACGGTGAATGGTGATTAGAAGAATGAGATATTTAGGCACAATCACCAATCAACCAAGTTAAGGCAATACATTCTACACTTAAGCATTTAATTTCTCGTGCAACTCCACTTCCAAATACAATATGGCGTCTAGGCATATAATTAGACTCTACGTGCAATCTTTAACTACTCATGTTACCCGTTTGAGTAGCATTTACAATTTACACAAGGCATTTGAAGCATATTTTTCTTTTGTTACTTTTTGCTTCTTTTCTTTTCTTTTCTTTTCATGCCTTTTTACTATGCACATTTTCACAACTCATTACTCTTGCCTAGGTACACGCCATTTATCAAATTAAAGCACAACTTTACATTCCTAAGCCTCAACAAGATTAATTAAGAGAGGGTTGGCTAAGTGTTTAGGTTGCTTGGGTTATGGATAACGTGGGTGTAGAATGTAAAAGTCTATATGTGTTTGGCTTCAAAATTGGCTTGGGAGCACACATATTATGGGAATGGGAAGTATTTAGGCTTTCTTTTTGAGTGGCTAAAACACACATTGCCTAATATCACTTCAAAGGATCAATCTACCAAGGGAATAAAAGTTTCCGTCAAGCAGTCCACATATATGATGCATGTTCAATGACAAATGATGATTTTTGATGTAGTGAGACTATGCATGGTGTTTGAATAGTGTTTACAGATTTGAAAAACATTTTCCCTCAAATATACACGCTTTTGGCTTGTGTTTGTGATCTCACAAGGGAAATCTCCACTATTAGAACAAGGCGCTTGAGCACCGAGTTCCCTAAACTTGGACACTAGAAGATGAGACTAGCCCATGAAGTGCAAGTGAGACCCCTAAAGTGACTAAGAGTTATTGAATAAGCACACAAAGCATACACACATTCGCCACAAATAATATGCTCCAGGTATCTCACCAAGCTAAATAAGCTCAAAATTCTGGCTAAGCAGCAACTTTTTAGAAAATAAGATACAAAAATGACTCAAGACACAAAAGACGACTCAAAAAGGCGTCTACACCTCCAAACCAAAACCCAACATTGTCCTCAATGTTGAAGACAAGAGAATCCGGCCTAGTGGCACACACCTAACATGACTCAAACAAACCTAGGCACTAATCAAACACAATCAATGCCCTAACAAAATAAAAATGACTCAAACAAGGCTCACAAAATAAAGGCAATTCATGCAATATATCAATGAAGCACAAGTCAAGCTTAACATCATGCATTTTATCAAAATTGACGGAATGGAGCATGAACAACCCCCAAACCGAATTAAACAATATAAAGCACATGCATTCATACTTGCACAAGAGCCTTCGGCTCTTTCATCCACAAATATAATCAATAAATTCAATGTACAAATATCCACAAAATATAACATTCTAACCAAACTATCCCAACATCACAATTTATTGAATTTAAACAACATAAAGCATAAAACTAACTACATGCATCAAAATTATTCAATGGGATGCATTCATGGAGAGGCTAGGGTCCTCTAAGGGTGGTTTGACCAAGTTAGGAAATTCCCTATTTTTCACTACCCAAATAAATTTAGGTGACTTCATTATCTTTTCCTTTAACATGTTTCTATATAAGTGCACTTGGTCTTTCCTTACCCATATTTGCTTGACCCTAGGTGGACTCCATCTATTCCTAGGACCTCTAGTTTTCCTATGTTGATTTGGCTTGTAATTTTTAGCCTTAAAATGCTCTATCCTAGAACATGCATAGCAAAAGATATTAGAGTTAGAGGAACTCCCCTTTGATGCGTGGTCTTGAGGTCGTTTGATTTGTTTCACTTGTAACGTCTTGACCTCCGCCTCCTTTTTGCTTAGTGCTACCTTTGCATCCTCTAAGGCATTGGCTTTTTGATTAACCTCCATTTGCATCTTCATTGACTTGTGAGCTATCTTATCTTCAAAATCTTTTGATAGCCTCACTAAGTTCTCCAAAGCCTTCGATGCGGTACTCTTTTCGGCTTCAAATCTCTCAATTTGTTCTTCTAATTCTTTGTTCTTGTCTGAGACTTCGCCATTGGTCTTCTTGAGAGTACCATTCTCAACTCTGAGCATCTTCACTTCATATAATAGTTTCTTGTTCAACTCTTGGAGATTACTCGCCTTTTCCATTCCCAAGGCTTCTCTCTCTTGAAGTGCTTCATTCTCTTCCTTCAACACACCCCTTTCCAATACTAGCTCTGTGCTCACGCTCATAAGCTGCTGGTTCATCTTGATCATCCTGTCCATCTCGTCCATTCTCTTGCTTTGCTCCATTTCAAATTCTAGTCGGAGCTTATACATGTCTTCTTTAGAGAAATTGGAGGAATCCACCGGTTTGGTAGCTTTAACTTGGAAACAACTCAGATTTACCGGGGTGGACTGCTGATCGGATTCGAGCATTTGGGTGGTTTTCTCTTCTATGAAGGCTTGAGTCTCTTGTTGAGAAGCTATCATCTGCTCAGTCTCCCGCACATGATTCTTCATGAAATGTCGTAGTTGATCTTCAACGGAATTTGACTGGAATGATGAGATGTAGGTATTCTCGTTAGGCTTATAGCTTGACCCTGAATTTTGCCAAAAGGAATCCATAGAGTCCTGAAACAAACAAAAACAAAAACTAACAAAACTAAAAACAACTAATAAACTAATAGTATTAAAACTAATCTAATCACTACTATGCACACCGATCCCCGGTAGCGGCGCCATTTGATGAGAAGGTTTTTGCCGTCAGAAAACCGTCCGTCAAAACAATTTATAAAACCTATGCGATGCGTTCATAAGTATAAATACAAGCAAAGCGGCAAGCACGGGTGTCGTCCACTGAGATCGGG
Source organism: Dipteronia sinensis (assembly GCA_033220585.1). Lineage (NCBI taxonomy): Eukaryota > Viridiplantae > Streptophyta > Magnoliopsida > Sapindales > Sapindaceae > Dipteronia > Dipteronia sinensis. The sequence goes on along the minus strand of CM065638.1, from coordinate 13,584,107 downwards.
GTAGCGGTGATAAGATTAGGATTAATATAACTAGTATGCATAAAAGTAAAATGATGGTGAATGGAAATACAATATAAACTAAACTATGAAAGCAAATGAAATAGGATGATAATGGAGTGATGAATGAATGATGATGGAACTACGGAGTTGATGTACTCGTAAGTGAATATTGGGGCAATTGCAACAGACTCTCAATTAAGCACGTTTTGACAAATGTAACCAACCTAGGGTGTATAGTGTTGGTATATATCTCTAGCAAGAGGTCAACCTAGGATGTATAGCGAAGACCTCCTACTAGCGATTAATCCTTCTTAAGCAACCAACAGTGGCTAGTTACTCAATTGGGACTTGTTCCATGAATGCTCATATATCTAGCTATGGCTCAACCTATTACTAATGTAGCCATCCTAGGATGTATAGTGATGGCTTCCAATTCCCTCACAAGTGGCCGACCTAGGATGTATAATGAAGGCCACCCGGTTGGGATTGGATGAGGCTCGAGGTTATCAACCGAATTCTACTCGAAGGTTAGTTCTCATAAAATCACTAAAGTAGCCAACCTAGGGTGTATAGTGGAGGCTTCTAATTCTCTCACAAGTGGCTAACCTAGGATGTATAGTGAAAGCCACTAATTCGAGATTAGATTAAGAGCGTGGTTATAGAGCCGGATTTCTGGAAATCCTTCCATTCAATGGAGCATTAGACAACCTAATTGCCTACTCAAGTAATCCAAATCAACATGCAAAGAGGGTGTATCCAAGCAAGTCAATAATGGCAATCAATACAAGTAATGGAATGAAATATAGAGATAGAATAAATATAACACATAGAGTTTATTTACAAAGCCCAAAATATCCATCAAACAAATAACATCAACCCCATAGTGGGGTATTTTAGCTACTCATGTTCTATTACAAACTAATAACTAAGAGAGAGAGTAGAGATAACCCTTGAAGATTGATCTCCTTCCTTGAAGCTTGAATCCAAGTCTCCTAGTTGCCTTTGATTGAGTAGAGATGGTTTGGATGAGAGGGAGATATGTTACTAGCTTAGAATACAAGTGTTGGGAGGTATGGTGGTTCTTTGGTTCGTTTCCATCCTTTTCTATTTATAGAGGATGGAAAAATAGGTCACTTAAGGTTAAAATCAGAAGCTGTCGCTCGGAGTGCGGGTGGAGTGCGGTTGAATTACCCGCACTGTAAGGGTTTTCTTCATCTTCAGGTCTCTGATCTGGGCAATAGTGCGGGTGGAGTGCGGTTGGATTACCCGCACTTGACTCGCACTTGACCTGCACTGTATTCGCACTTGAGTCGCACTGTACTGTCAGGTGCAAAATCCCTCCTCTGTTTTGAGCAATGGTGCGGGTGGAGTGCTGGTGGATGACCTGCACTGTACCCGCACTCTAATGTCAGGTGCAACTTCAGCTTCTCTGGTTTGGCAACAGTACGGGTGGAGTGCGGTTGGATGACCCGCATTGGACCCGCACTGGACCCGCACTGTAACTCTTCTCCTTTATCAAGTCTCGGTTATGATCATGAGTGCGGTTGGAGTGCTGTTGGAGTGCGGTTGCGACCCGCACTTGACCCGCACTTGTCCCGCACTGTAGAGCTGCTTATGATCCTTTGTCTTTCCTTTTGCCCCTTTTCTGCAAGAATCACCGCAACATGCTTCCAAACGCAGAATTACATCTATTGCCTGCAATTAGCACTAATGAGCCTATTAGACATAAAATATATAGAAAATACACACAAGAACGAGACAAAGGAATAGGAATGAGGGCCGAAATATACAACAATTTAGGCACGATCTGTACCATCACCTAGATGGGACCGACATCCAACGAGGTATGAGCCTCGACTATACGTCTATCTAGATAGGATTATCGGCTCCGAAAGCTTGTACCTAGCCCTACTGAAATCGCCCTACTGAAATCGCCCTACTAAAGCTCGTGATACCAACTCGAGACCGGTACGATGATAACTTGCATCCCGCAAGGTTCTCGACATCAATCAAGGCACCTGGTACCTCGATACCTACCTCGATACCACCTTGGTACTACCCCAATATTTGCCTTGGTGTCACCCTGACTCCCACCTGGTACTTAGTATGCCTATCCGGAGCTCCTCCAAGGCAAGTACCCTACTTTCCAGGCCATATGATAGGGAGCACGAAGACACAAGCACCCTTTCAGCAGGACACAGAACAAAATGAGGTACCAGCGTCACACTCCATCGCCACCAAGCTCCAACAAAGGAGGAAAGTTGACTCCATCACCAAAATAATGCGCCATTAATGACCCAATGGTCAACCGAATCAGAATTTGAATTCGCCATTGATTAACAAGATTAAATCCCGCGCCTTCAGCTCCACTCAAATGCCTTTCAACGCCTAAAATAGGATTCTCAATGATCTTCATTATGACAACCGGATTTCGAGAGGATTTTTGAGAATACTACATATACGGTATTGAAAGACAAAGAGAGGGGCGATTGCTTCAAGGATTCTTGATCGCCATAACGAGAAAGACTCCGGGAGAATTATCTCTAAAATTCCCCGAAGCCAGTGAGAGTCCATTGAAAATCATTGGAGGAAAATATCCACTTATCGACATGAACACTTTCTCCATCTCCATCCTGCGTAAAAAAGTAAAAATAGAGAGACGAGTGTATGTATACTTATTGTAATCCTGTTATAGTGATTTATTAAATAAAAAAATGTTCTTTTACATCTCCCAGTCCCTTGTGTTCTTTCTACATCACTTGATCTCTAGCTTCTGATCATAGAAAGGGACCCCGGTACCGAAGGTACCTACCCTGCTACTGCAACCGGTAGTGAGCGAGGGTGTTAACTGAGATTTTCATGCGGAGTAAATTTTTCCTTTAACACTTTTTGGCGCCGTCTGTGGGAAACACCACACCTTCAAAAGAAAGCCTGTATGTCTCGTTTTCTTGCTAGATTATCAGGATGAAGCTCCGATCTTCTCAGGATCATCCTGATCCGTCGGGGCATCAGTCAAACGCTTCAACCGAAAAGGGTCAGAAGCCGAAGAAGGAGGGAAAGGGTCGCAAACCCACCTCAATGCCGTCAGCTACAGCACTGGCTACCCCCTAGGTACCTGCTACTCCAGCAGCTGGACCTGCCAATCTAGACCAACAGGTTGCGGCCTTTATAAAGAGCATTCACCTCCGAATGGTCGCCGAAGGCAGTACCAGTCAGCCTGCGATACCAGATCCTAGGGGAGATACCAATCGGCCAGGTACCAGGATACCTCCCCTGCGACAGGTTGGGACAACCACCTCCCACACCTGTCTATGACAGACTCAGGCCTATGCCCCCAGTACCATCGGTCTATGAAAGACTCGGACCAGTGCCCCCGTTTCCAAGGAATCTTACAGGTTATCAACCCCGACGCGCTAGATCCGCCATCGATCTCCCGCCTAGGGAGCGCCGCCATCTGGTCCAACCAGGAGCTTCCTCTAGACAGCCTCAACAGGAGGCGACCAGGAGGCACCCTCGTTCGGTGGCAGGAGGTAGCAACAGGGGTGTCGGAGAAGACCCTCCCCATGGAGAAAAGCAGGATGAAACTTTTACGACATCGGATAGGTCTGACGACAGAGATTCTGAGATGGAATCAAAAAATGATGATAACAAACGTATCCGGGACTAGGTCGCCAGAATGGCAAAGGAGATATAGGAGCTAAAGAAGGGTAAACACCGGGAAAATCGGAAAGATCGTTTAGGAGAGATGAATGCTCTCTTCTCTAAGAGGATCAATGAGGCAGAACTACCTCCCAAATTCAAGATGCCAACCGATAAATTTTCTCGGACCGAGGATCCCCTGAGCCATCTAGAAAGCTTTGTTCACCAGATGGAGGTCCAGAATGCTACCATGGCCGCCATGTGCAGAATGTTCCATGCCACGTTGACTGACTATGCCAAAACATGGTTTAGGAAGCTACCAGCAGGGAGCGTTGATTCATTCACGAGGTTGACTACTGACTTATGTGCTCAGTTTCAGGGCATCAAATCTCGCCCCAAGGATCCCATTCACCTCCAATACGTGATCTAGGAGTGGGGTGAAACGCTCAGAGCTTATGTGGAGAGATTCCACAAGGAAGTGATCCAGATAGGGTTCACAGAAAATGAGACATTGATCAATTTCAAAAGGAACCTATGGGCAGGCAGGCTGTTCAGATCCTACGCCAAGCATCCCTTGGAGACTTACCAGGAAGTCTACAACAGAGCTCTAGAGCAGGTTGAAATAGACGAACAGCTCCGAGTTAAAATGGAGCATGATGATATGAGAACTGCCAAGCGCTAGAAGAAGGAGGCACCCAAGCCGACACCAATTTAGAAAAGTCAGAACAGACCTCCCAACAAATCTACATATCGGTCGTCGCACTATCAGCCCCCCCGGAACCGGTACACTGTCAGACGGACTCCGCCCAGAGCCACACCTCCACCCAAGGAAGTAGCCCGGGTCGATAGAGATGAAATAGGGTACTCCCACTATACCCCCTTGAATGCATCTCGCGAGACTATCTACCTCGCCATCCGCTACAAGGGATTGCTCAGGAAGCCAGGTCCAATAAAGGTACTAGCTGATCAGCGGAACCGCTACAAGTATTGTGACTTCTATGAGGATGTAGGTCATAATACCTCAGAGTGCTATAGTCTGCGGAACTAGATTGAAGCCCTGGTCAGGGGAGGCTGCTTGGAGGAATTCCTCCAACAAGTGCACGGCAACATACGCACCGGAAAGGAGGTGCATACCGATATTAAAGCATATAAAGAAGGAAGGAAAGCAAAAGGGAATGATCTGATAGAGCAGAATCACATTGCCAATACCATCAGTGGAGGTCCCACCCTGGCAGGAAAGTCCAACAATGCTCAAAAGAACCACGCCAGAAAAGCTCCCAGAATGGAAGCATGCCAGATTGCCTTCAAAGTTACTAGGGGGTCACCTCAGTCTCCTCCTACTACATAAATCATCTTACGGAAGAGGATGTGTACAGCACCGTAGAGCCCCACGATGACCCCATGGTTATCACTGTGCAAATAGCCAACAACTTGGTCCATCGTGTCTTGATTGACACAGGTAGCAGCGTGGATATCCTCTTCAAAAGTGCTTTGGAGCAATTCAATCTGAAGAGACCTTGCTACAACAGCTGCACTACCCCATTGTATGGGTTCATAGGGGACTCGTTGATTCCCACCGGATCTATGATCCTACCAGTGACAGTGGGAACAACACCACTCCAGTAGAACCTAATGACATACTTCATTGTGGTAGATACCCCGTCCGCCTACAACGTTATACTGGGAAGGCCCTACCTGTCTGCTCTCAAAGGAGTCTTGTCAATATACCATAACGTCATGAAATTCCTAGTAGGAGACAAGGTGGGCGAAGTGCAAGGAGATCAACAGGTTGCGTGCAAATGTTATGCAGTGTCTACCAATCCAGCAGCGCTTGCTAAGCAATTCACGCAGATAACCATCAACCAAGATCACCAGTTCTCAGAAGAAGATTTTGAAGGTGAAACGGACTCCGTTGAAATGGAATCCACGCCGGAACTCCCCGACGTAGAAATCAGGGGAGAAGAAAAGAAGGGATGGGCCAGTGGCCATCCTGTAGAAGAGTTAGAAGAGGTACCTATCAGGGAGGGCGATCTTTCCAAGGTTGTCAGGATAGGTTCAACATTGAAGAAAAAGGTAAATGAGGCTCTGATAAAGCTCCTACGAGAATTTAATGACCTCTTTGCATGGAGTCATGAGGAGATGCCAGGGATACCCGCTACCTTAGCAACATACATGTTAGCGGTGGATCCCACCATCAAGCCAGTTAAGCAGAAGAGAAGGCATTTCAACCAAGCTAGAAATGCTACGGTGCAAGAGGAGGTAAACAAACTACTAAAGGCAGAATTCATCAGGGAGTCTCGGTACCCCGAATGGATCGCCAACGTAGTCATGGTGACCAAAGCAAACGGGAAGTGGCGCATATGCATTGACTACACAGATCTAAACCGCGCCTGCCGGAAAGATAGCTTCCCGCTATCGAAAATCGACCAACTGGTAGATTCAACCACGGGCAACAAACTCCTAAGCTTTATGAACGCCTTCTCAGGATACAACCAGATCATGATGCACCCAGCGGACCAGGATAAAGCCAGTTTCATAACTGGGCAAGGCCTGTACTGCTACAGAGTCATGCCTTTCGGACTCAAAAATGCTGTGGCTACCTACCAGCGCCTCGTCAACCGCTTATTCAGGGGACTGATAGGAAAGTCAATGGAGGTATACATTAACAATATGAACACGAAGTCTCAGGTAGCTGAACATCATCAAGACCACTTCCACCAGACTTTCCAGATTGTCAGAGAGAATCATATGCGCTTGAATCCTGCTAAATGTGCCTTCGGAGTTACAGCCGGGAAATTTCTCGGATTCATAGTCCACGAGAGAGGGATCGAAGCTAATCCCGAAAAGATCAAAGCCATCATAGATCTTGAATCTCCCACCTCACTCAGACAAGTGAAAGTTTTGACTGGGCGAATCGCATCCCCTGAATCGTTTCATATCACGGTCCACTGACAAGTGTACCCCGTTCTTCAAGGCAATCAAACAAGGGAAGAACATGAAATGGGATCAAGACAGTGAGCTAGCTTTCCAGTCATTAAAGAGGTACCTCGCTAGCCCACCCTTGCTAGCTAGCCCGATACCTGGAGAAAAATTACAGTTATACCTGGCAGTGTCTGAAACCGCCGTCAGCGGAACATTGGTGAAATAGTACGGAGATGGAGCCCAGCGCCCTATCTACTATGTGAGCCGTGCTCTAGCCAAATCAGAAAAGAACTACATTCTACTGGAGAATCTCGCATTTGCATTGGTTGTAGCAGCCAGGAAGCTCCACCCTTATTTCCTTGCTCATACAATCCTGGTAGTCATTGATTAACCTCTAAGACAATTTCTTCAAAGGCGGGATGTATCAGGAAGAATCGTGCTGTGGGCCCTTGAGCTTACCTAGTTCGACATCAAATACAAAGCCAGGACTACCATTAAGGCCCAGGCTTTGGCAGATTTAGTGGTAGAATTCAGTGCGATTTCCTATCAAGATGCTACCCCGAGCCTGAATCAAGCTCATCAGAAGGAACGAGAGCCTGTAGATTGGCCTAGCGATCAAAACATCTGGATCTTGTATACCGATGGAGCATCGAATCAGGCAGGAACTGGGGGTGGGATCATCTTAACCGACCCAGAGAAAGTCGAATGCTGCCACTGTTTCAGATTCAGGTTTAACACCACCAATAACGAGGCTGAGTATGAGGCCTTGTTTGCAGGAATGAGAACGGCAGCAGAGCTAGGAGCTGATTACCTCCTTGCCAAATGTGATTCGCAACTGGTAGTTAACCAAGTAACTGGTCTATACCAGGCAAAAGGGGATAACATGGCAGCCTACCTCGGAAAAGTGTAGGACTTGTTATCCCGCTTCAAGGGTTTCAGGATCGAGCAGGTACGTAGGCAGCAAAATCATCGAGCTGACGTCCCAGCCAAGATAACTGTAAATGGAGGACAAGCGCTGCCGAAAGGAGTTTCGCTCCAGATAATCACTACGTCAAGCTTTTCTGAAGGCAAGAAAGTCAACCCCGTAGAACGGCTTTCATACTGGATGGATCTTATCGCGGATTACCTTCAGTCAGAAAGAAAAGCTCACTGAAAACCCCGATCAAGCTCGTAAGATCAAGAGAACCTCAGTCTGATACTGCTTGGTAGAGGGGCACCTTTACCACAGAGGTAGGTCACTCCCCTTGCTTAGGTGCCTATATCCTGAGGATGCAAATTGGGCATTGAGGGAAGTGCACTCGAGAGACTGTGGAAATCACATCGGAGGAGAAGCATTGGCTTACCAGGTGCTACGCATGGGATATTTCTGGCTGACCTTGCACCATGATGCGAGGCAGTTCGTACAGTCTTGTGAACCATGCCAGAAAATGGCCAACCTGCATCACCTACCTCCAGAACGGTTATCAACCACCAGCTCGCCGTATCCATTTGCATTCTGAGGAGTAGATCTAATTGGACCTCTCCCAACCGCACCAAGTCAGCAGAAGCATGCGATCATGGCTATTGACTACTTCACCAGGTGCGTGGAAGCAGAACTCCTCTCCAGAATTACTGAAGCAAATACAACAGAGTTCATCAAGAAAAATGTGGTTTACCGGTTTGGGACTCCGATGGTCATCATCACAGATCTGGGTAAGCAGTTCGATAACGCCAGATTCTGGGAATTCTATGGGAGTATGGGGATTGAACTTCGCTTCGCATCTGTAGCACACCCCCAGACTAATGTCTTGGTAGAGGCCATAAATAAAACTATCAAGAGGCTCCCGAAGAAAAAGCTTCAGCAGAAGAAGGGAAGATGGGCTGCTGAACTCTCGGACGTGCTATGGGCTTACCGCACCACCAAAATGACCGCTACTCGAGAAACCCCCTACTCACTAGCTTTCGGGGTAGAAGCTGTTCTTCTTATAGAACATAAGCTCGTCTCTTTTCGGGTACATCATTTTGACCCCGATGGAAATGAAGACAAGCTGAGGGCCAGCCTGGCCTCCTAGAGGAGAAGCAAGACAAGATAGCAGAAAGAGTAGAAGTCTACCAGAACCGGATTGCTCGTTACTTCAACAAGAAAGTGAGAATCCGAAGCTTCAAAGAAGGGGATCTGGTGCTCAGAAAGGTTACCCAAAATACCCGAAAGAGGTCGGATGGAGTACTGTCACCTAATTAGGAAGGTCCTTACCTAATGAAAATGGTGATCCAGGGTGGGGTCTACAAGTTGGATGACATGGACAGATATCCAGTAGACCACACTTGGAATGCTGATCATCTCAAGAGGTTCTGCCAATAAGTCATGCAATGGAAATCGGCCAGGATTACTCCAAAACGAATGTTAGAAGGTGTTAATAATCATGAGTACTTGTATTCATTTTTCTTTGGTCATCAATAAAGAAGATTTCGTTCTCCATCTGTCCTTGCCTACATTTGTCTACATCTATCTACTTTATGTTGCCAATTGAATCCGCCATGTTTGTCGCTTTAAGATCAAGAGAGAGACATAGCACTCCTGATGCCCTGGACCAGATAGATTCCTCTAGGAGACTCGCCATGAATCCAGGAAAGCTACACAGCAATCCTGATGCCCTGGACAGGGTAGATCCCTCCAGGAGGCTCGCCATGAATCCAGGAAATCTACACAGCAATCCTGATGCCCTTGACCGGGTAGATCTCTCCAGGAGGCTCGCCATGAATCCAGGAAAGCTACACAGCAATCCTGATGCCCTGGACCGGGTAGATCCCTCCATGAGGATCGCCATAAATCCAGGAAAGCTACATAGCACTCCTGATGCCCTAGATCAGATTAATCCATCTAGGAGGATCTCTCCGAGATCAGGAAAAGCCACATGGCACTCTTGTTGCCCTAGCCAGGCACCACCCCCCGCTAGGAAGGATCCAGTACGTAAGAGCATAGTTGCCCGATGGATCAGACCTTGGCCGGGCACCACCCCTTGCTAAGAAGGATCTGGATAGTATGAGCATAGTTGACAGCCAGATCAAGGCCTTGGCCTGGTACCACTCCCCGCTAAGAAAGACCAGGTGCTAAAGTGGCTTTAGTTGCCTACCTGGATCTTGCTGCCAGTGTTATTTCGCCATTGTTTTCACCAGAGTACCAATATTTCTGCAAATAGGAATGCGAGGTACCCAGATATGATCGCCTCAAGACCAGAAAGGACCGTATGGCCTTCCTGCTGCCTTGGCTTGGTTTCACCCCCCCCCCCCCCCCCCCCCCCCCCCCCACCAGGAAGAATCTGGATAATAAGAGCATAGTTGCCAGCCAGATCAAGACCTTGGCAGGGTACCACCCCTCGCTAAGAAAGACCAGGTGCTAAAGCGGCCTTAGTCGCCTACTTGAATCTTGCTGCCAGTATATACTTGCCATTGTTTTTGCCAGGGTACCAAGATTCCTACGGCAGGAAGGCGAGGTACCGAGATTCGCCAAATTTGTTCGCCAAGGCACCAAAGCTCCTACAAATGGAGGTGCGAGGTGCCCAGTTTCGCCAGAATACTCACCTGGAGACCTAGGTTCCTTGAAACAGGAAAGCTAGGTACTCAATCATTCGACAAGGTTTCTAGTTTCGCCAGACTACTCGCCATATTACCGAGGATCCTAGAATGGGAATGCGAGGTACCTATAGTGCGAGAGTGTCCACCGGTATGCTTGCTATCATCAAGGAACCAAGATTCCTGGAACAGAAAGTATGAGGATCTCCAGTACCCAGATTACTTTCGACTAAATTTCTGCGAGGCTATCAAAGGGCCCCAAGGTTCTTTGACGAGGTACCATGGTACCAGTCACCCGCAGTTTCTATACATACTTCTTTTTTATCAGGTTCCTGGTATTACCAAGTATTGATTAAGTCAGGTTTATGCTGGGGACTAGCGCTCGAAGTGATGCTACAATCAAAAAAAGTGCAACAGAATTCAGTCAGCAGATGTGGATGAGAATGGATTTTCCCTTTCATTGATCAAATCAGGATCAAATAGAGGATGGATCACCGAATCTATACATAGGTATCAGGATTCATCAGAGAACGAGCACCTATGAAATCGAAATCGCATTAGGGATCTCATTTCAGATTAAGGCGAGGTTCGATCAAGAGTTTAAACTACACATAAATGAAGCTAAGGAAAAAACCAGAAGGTTCTCATTTCTAAAACTGGGAAGCCCATTCCCCGATCACGGGCTACAAAAAAAAAAGACTGGAAGGGTATTACTGAATGAGGGATCAAGCTGGATCATGATAGATCATGCATCCTCTTGCTCCCGAGTGGCCGTCTCCTCACCAGCTTCACCAGTTATGGATTTTTCTTCTTCAATATTGGATAGAGCCCCGCCTGCCTCCTAGGTACCTCCCGCAACTGGAGGCTCCCCTACGGCTACCTGATCAGAATTTTCTCCAACTTTCTTGATCGAAGCAGCCTGACCCTCCACTACCTGGGCAGGATCAGAAGATGGGGTAAGCATGGCGGATTCTCCACCATCAACAGCAGACAGATCCTTGATAGCCTCTACGAGCTCTGATAAAGAAACAGAAGGGACATAAACCCCTCCTTCAGCTTGAGCCGCTCCAACTGCAGGGGCGATCAAACTGAGATCTCCTGTAACCTGGCTAGGGGGAGGAAGGGAGACAGAACTCTGGCCTTCACCTCCTGCCACTCCACTGGCTCCAGCAACTTGGGAAGTTCGGGCCACATCAGAAGGTGCTGCTCCCTAGAGTTCAGCAGCTTTCGCCATGATTTCCCCGGTTCCACCCCGTAATAACTCCCAAGTCAAACGGAGGAGGGAAGGCTAACGCCACTTGGTAGCCTGCGAAGAAGTAGCCGTCCCCAAAGGCAGTGTCCACTTGAGCATCCAAATCGGCCACATGATCACGAATGGACTGAACCTCTTTCTCTAGCTCTACTATTCTTTCCTTTGCAATCTCCCTCTCCTCCCTAAGACAGATGAACCTGGGCCTCTCGATGTCGTAGTCAAATTGTATCCGCTCTCGATCAGCTTTTGCTTCATTTTCTTCTTTCTTCGAGCTGTTCAGAGACTCATTCAAAGCTACCATGCCTTTGGAAGCCTTATCAAGTTCCTCCTTGGTTTTCTCCAGCTCGGTGGTAGCGCATTCAGCTCGCTCCCAGAGGGAACCGACCTGCTGGCTTAACGCCATATTGAATTTGAAGGCCTGCCAAGAATAAAACACTTGTCAGGATATTTCCAACCAACTACCTGGATAGAAGATTAAAGTGAAACAGCTTATCTCAGCCAGAAGGGAAGATCCCCTTCTAATCAAAAGCTCAGTGGGCATGGTTCTCATGACGTCCAGACTCCCACCTGGACAGGAATCGAAGAAGTGGGCCAAGACTTCATCCCAGTTGCTATCCCCTGACCTCGATCGCGACTTATCCCGAGGTACCACCCGCTTAGCCGCAGCAGGGCCAGAACTCTTCTTGACCAAGTTATCGCGGTCGGTTACCACTACAGGCGAGGCTGGAGGATCTGAAGCACCTGCATCAGTAACAGCTGCAGCTCCGATTGTTTTGTTGGGCGACATATCCTGTATCCGACGGGAAGCACCTCGGTACCTCCCCACTCTAGTTGTAAGAGCCTCCAACGACCTAGCCGAGGTAGGAGAAGGGGGAGCTGGTGATCCCGATGTCTCGACCGAGGTCCTACCCGATCCAGCAGATGCGTCAGCCCCTACATCGAAATCAGAACTAGCTGGGAGCCTTATGGAAGAAGTTGGCAGTGAGTCATCAGTACCAGCCTGATTGAGCTCTCCGCCAGGAACCGAAGAGGACACTGTTGAAACTACCAAGACAACCAGAGTCAATATCCACAGAATCAATATAATCAGATAACCGAAGCATGAACAAGAAAGCTTATTACCTGGAAGAGCGCTGGAGATACAAAGGTAGAACTCCACCCTTCCTACTATGAAGGCATCAGCAGCAGGATACCTCAGATTGGTGTAGTTGCGGGCTATAATGGCCTTCAAGATTCTCTCTGACTCGGCAGAGAGTCTGCTATTCTCCAAAGCGGGTTTGCCACTAAAGCCAGTAGGAACCTTGAACTCGGTTCCTCCAATGTAGACTGAATTACCCCATTCGCTTCCGACGACGACCCATTCCTCATTCCAGGAATTGTCTTTCTTTGTGGCCCCTGGCACCATAAACAGTAGATTGTTTTTAGCACGAGCATGAAATTGCCCCTACAGTACTGAGGCATTGGCAGCAATCTGGAACACGTATACGAGCTCATCCGGCCCCGACTCCCGGTCGATTTTGTCCTTGTCGCATTGCTCTCTGCACAACACCAGAAAACCCACCAGGTGCCTCCAAAACCCTGGCGTCAGTTGGAGAGGGGCAAGCTGTAGAGCATACAATGCCCTACATAAAGTAGGATAGAGAGGTAGCCTGACCCTACTGTCAAAGGCCGCCGTATGAATTGGGAGCTCACAGGGATTGGGGGTATATACATCGTACCCTTTTGGAGGTATAGCGATCGTGATATCCTTAGAGATTTTGAAATCCCTCCGCAAGCGCGCCACAATGTCTAAGGTACTGGACGAATCAGGGATGCACCTATATTCGTAGGGGAGGGCAAGTACCCTTCCCAAGGTATCAGTAACTTCACCAGCCCGGTTCCCGCTAATCCCGACAGCACCTGCTTCTTCACTCGACTCCTGGTCGATATCAACCGGAGTCTCGGGATTGTTCGCGAAGCCCATCCCAATTGTAATGTTCCGATTGGAACAACGACGTTGAATGGGAACGTCGTCCCCGCTGTCGCTACTATCGCGTGCCCTTTTTCTATGGGTGAGGCTCCCGCTGGCCATCGTGCCGCCGTTGAACAATCGCTCGATACTATCGCCATCAGGTGAAGACATGATGACAGCCTCGAAATCTGATTTCTTAAGAAAAAAAGGGGAAGTTGAAGATTGAAGCTAGGTTTTCTTTTTGCTGGAAACTCTTAATCATGAAGTTTTGCTTGAATGAACCTAATGTGAAGCACCAGAGTTTATATAGAGATGGCAACTTGTAACGGGCAGAAAAGGTAATCAATGTCGCGCTAAAATCGGTGACGTGGAGGGAACGGTTTCGAGAAACGTGCATCCCAAAAAATTTCCTTTTTTGAATTCGGCCTACCCTAGTCAGCCACATGGAATTTTCATTTAAATCAGCGTGCAAAAAGAAGATTCCCTCCTATGAGACGTTGCGAAAAATTCTCCAAGTGCTATCTATCCTGACTCCAACCCCAACCTAATACCTGTGTTCAAGTCAGGGGTGACTTATGTTAACAGGTTTTTCTGGTAAGGAACCAAGGGAGAATTTTCCAACAGGGACCTACCCAGGAAGACTCATCCAGATACTCCAGGAAGCCAGCGAGATCGGTACCACCACCTGGATCGACATCCAACGAGGTTGGAGCCTCGACTATACGTCTATCTAGATAGGACATCAGCTCCGAAAGCTTGTACCTCGCCCTATTGAAATCGCCCTACTGAAGCTGCTGATACCAGCTCGAGACCAATACGATGATAACTTGCATCCCACGAGGATCTTGACATCAATCAAGGTGCCTGGTACCTCGATACCTACCTCGATACCACCTTGGTACTACCCCGATATTTGCCTTGGTGTAACCCCGACTCCCACCTGGTACTTAGTATGCCTATCCGGAGCTCCTCCAAGGCAAGTACCCTACTTTCCAGGCAATACGATAGGGAGCACGAAGACACTAGCACCCTTCCAACAGGACGCAGAACAAAATGAGGTACCAGCGTCACACTCCATCGCCACCAAGCTTCTACGAAGAAGGAAAGTTGACTCCATCGCCTAAAATAAAGCGCCATTAATGACCCAATGGTCAACCGAATCAGGATTTGAATTCGCCGTTGATTAACGGGATCAAATCCCGCGCCTTCAGCTCCACTCAAATGCCTTTCAACGCCTAAAATAGGATTCTCAATGATCTTCATTATGACAACCGGATTTTGAGAGGATTTTTGAGAATACTACATATACGGTATTGAAAAAGGGGGGGGGGGGGGGGGGGCGATTGCTTCAAGGTTTCTTGATCGCCATAACAAGAGAGACTCCAGGAGAATTATCTCTAAAATTCCCCGAAGCCAGTGAGAGTCCATTGACAATCATTGGAGGAAAATATCCACTTATCGACACGAACGCTTTCTCCATCTCCATCCTGCGTAAAAGAGTGAAAATAGAGAGACGAGTGTATGTATACTTATTGTAATCCTGTTATAGTGATTTATTAAATAAAACAGTGTTCGTTTACATCTCCCGGTCCCTTGTGTTCTTTCTCCATCACTTGATCTCTTGCTCCTGATTATAGAAAGGGACCCCGGTACCGAGGTACCTACTCCACTATTGCAACCGGTGGTGGGCGATGGTCTTAACTAAGATTTTCATCCCGAGTGAATTTTTCCGTTAACAGGTTTGATAATATTTTTGTTTGCTATTTTGCAACCAAAATCTAAAAGCAATGAAATTAAAGTTCTTTATGCTTTACACATATATCTCATAAATTGAAGTCTAAAACCAATGAAATAAAAGCTGTTTTTCTTTTTTAGTATCTTTTTATATTTTAATGGACATGGACGGTTGCGATCCATTTACATTTAAAAAAAAAAGAAAAAAAACTCAAAACATATGATGAATGACTAAAATACCCTTTCAACAGTTAAGTTGGATTAACTTTAACTAATACCTGGGGGTAAGTAAATGTCAGTTTTTGAAAAATTTGTGTCCATTTGTAATTAGGCAAACGATAGGTACATACTATATAATTACTTCAAGTGAGAATTGTCAAAAATAACTATTTAAAATATGTAAAATTCACCGTGAATAAATAAAACCTTGTTTTTAATTTTTTTTTAATAATATGTTTACCCAAACATCCCTTTAAAATGGAGGATTCGGTAATTTCACGTTGATGGTTAAATTTTTTTTATAAAAAAATTTCCTATGTCTTCTCTAAATCAACAGCACCGCTAGGATGGACTGCCCCCACGGCATTGTTGCAACACATGGGAGCACGCTCTCTAGGTGCGGTGATGCTTGGGTAGCGCGTGATGCCTATAGACATGCACCTGGTCGGGTTAGGTTCCGATTTTTGGTTTCGAACCGATGATTCCGGTTTTGGGAGAACCAGAACTAGAATCGGAAGGTTCCGGTTCACTCGGTTTCGGTCCTGTTCTTCGGTTCAGGTCCAGTTCCCCTATTCAGACAGTTTGGTTCTTGAAAAAAAAAACATGTGACGTAAGTCACCTACACGACTACACTTTCTCAGTTCTAACTAACTCAGTAACCCATCCAATGTCCTAATCCCATCCAAATCACCTTCATCTCTAGATGCCTATGCACCTTGCCCATGCAGTGTCGTCTCCGGCGAAGGCACCACCAGTGTGAGATGAGTGAGAGAGAGAGAGAGAGAGTTTAGAGAGTGTTTTTATATGGGTTGTTTTGGTAATTACGCAAAAGCATGGCTATTTAAAAACATATGCCTAATAAATAGGGGTAGTTTTGATTTTCCCCTCATTTGAATATATAATTCTTGAAATTTCGATCCAACCATTAAAATCCGACCACGTGGAAAACTCAGAATCAAGAAATGGATAAGCAATTTTGTTCTGAACCATCAAACTAGAAAAATATATGTACACACTTGCAAGAAACAATTGATTTACAGTTGAAAATCTTGATAACCAGAACCATGTCCATGTCCATAGCTTCTTCTCAACAAAGCTTCTTAACAAACGCTCTTACACCAACCCACCACAGAGTCAGAACAAAGACTCCCATCTCTGTTAGTTTTGTCTCTTGCAAATACACACCAGACGACAGGACAGATTGTTCCAGGTAGTTTTTACAGTTACTTCACTTAGTTTCCATGTTACTTTGATTCTTTGATTGTAGTTTAGGGCATTGAATTGGATATGTTTGTAGGAAAAAAGAGAATCAATTGGCAAAACTAGCAATAGTGACACTGGCAGCTGGGGTTTTGACACTGGGGTCAATTGGTGATGCATCAGCCGCCAAGAGTGGTGGTAGAGTTGGCGGTCAGGCTTTCCGTTCACCGGCTCCTCGGTCAGCCCCTAGAATCAATAACAATTCAAGGTAATTTTATTCAACTTTTAATTATTGTTATTAGGTAATCTGAGGTGTAATTGTAATTAAATGCTTCAACTTTGTTTCATTCAATTGGGATTTGGGAGCAGTGAGTAGATTTGCCACATTCACACACTTGAGTAGGATAAATTTCTATACCAAATACGGTGTTTTAAGATTCAATTGCAACTTAATTAGTTTTGAAATGATTGATTTTCGTCTTTGGACAAGGGGAGTGCTAAGGAACAAAGCCACATAAGACTGAACTATTTCAATAGAAGAAAATAAAACATATAACCTTAATTACTATGGCTGATTGGTTCCAAGATCGATACTACCGGATTCTTGTCAGTTTGTCTTCAAATAAAGTTAGAATTTATAGTGTTGAATGATGCTACAACTCTTATTACTGCAGTAGTCAGCTACTAGGATGAAGAAACCACCGTTGTTCACTGTGCACCGGAACTAATCTCTGTTGCACCACACAAGTAACCAGTTTAGTAAATATATCTTGAGCACTGTATGAAAATACAGATAAATCTGAGATTAGGAAAGCAATGTATGTAACTGTACCTGTAGTGATCCATTGTTCCTGCTTGAATAACAAGGACTAATAAGTAAAGAGTGAATAACCTTTAGGATATTGTGAAAATTCTAGAACTGATCTACTGATAGGATTTATTTGGATTATGGAATAATCATTTGAAATTACAAACTATTTAATAGCTCAGAAGTAATGTGATCCCATTAACAGTTTGATTAGTTTGGGTAGCAGAACAAAGGACTTGTTGGATGTACTCATGTACCTCACAAATTGAATTTTCCATGTATTTAATTTTTCAATTGACAAGAGTACATATGCTTGGAGACCATGTTAACAATTTCTATGTATGGCTTATGGCTATAACTCCCATTTCTGTTTTGAGTTTGGTTAATAACTCATTTTTACATTCTGATGCTTTTCCTTTGATCGAAATATAATGCGATTGTGTTCGTTCTGGGCAGAACCAATATCTATATCAATCCACCGGTGGCCCCGCCTTTGGTTGGTGGGTATAGGTACGGTTACGGTTATGGTGCGCCATTCTATGGTGGTTGGGGTTGGTCACCGTTTTCCTTCTTTGCACCTGGTCCTAGTGTTGCCGTTGGCATTGGAGGTGGATTTGAACTTTTAGCTCTGTTTATGTTTCTTGGTGCCGCTGCAGCTGTTGTGAGGAAATTCAATGGATCAAGAGATGATGATGAAGACGAATTCTAAAGATAGATAAATCTTTTTATACTTTGATATTGTAAATATTGAATTTGTGTTGTACTTATAAATGTTGCTTCCAATTGTATACTGCCATCATCGTGTATTGCAACGGTGCTAATGAAGAGAAATGCTCGGTTGTTACTTTGAGAGCACTTTTCTACTTACCATAGCATTTGGTTCTAAAGTTACAATTGAACGGAAGCAGAAACCAGACTACATGTACTTGTTTTCCTTTACAAAGTAATCAAATATTGTCTGGTTCGACATGGTTAACGATTTGGAACTGAAATCACATGACCCACAAGACAATAAGCAGTAATGTATTGCTCAACAATGATCATTGAAGTCGAAACAAAGGAGGGAAAAAGAAATAATTTCATATAAACTACCCATTTTTTTTCATAATTGACATCAATATTTTTCTCAAGTGCAAAATTCTTTATGTTCAATTGCACTCTTGCTATGATGAATATTGATACTAAACTATTTTTTGTACTCTTGAGTTGATATTTGTTATGATTCTTCATCAATCCAACAATTGGACTGCTGCTATGGCAGGTATTTTCTCCCTCAGCTTCTGTGTTAGGGCGACGCGGACAGTCATAACCCCAGCTGCAGGTCCACTAAGCCGAACTTTGACAACGTAGTCATCGATCTGAACCAGCTCAAGTATTCCACCTCCGGTGCCTGAAAGGTATGGTCTAATCTCAGCAAGAAGCTGAAAAAAAAAACTGACTGTCAATTTGACACAAAAATTACTGGTATAAAATTATATGGCATATTGGCATTATTCGATCTAACCTTTTCAACATTTTCCTCATTGAGCTCTAGTCCTGTTTCCGTGTCCAGGATCTGCTCCACTTCCAAAATTTCTGGTATTTTATCCCGGAGTCGAGTTTCAATTCCCATCTTGAGTGTCATTGTTGAGCTAGGACATGATCCACAGGCTCCTTGTAGCTTTAGCACCACGACGAGGCCATCTATCTCATGTAAAGCCACATTACCTCCATCAACCATCAACCCAGGTCTTACCTCATCCAATACTTTCTCCACATTTTCCTCAGTTAATGGAAGGACACAGCTTGGTGAAACAAGAATTCCTACATCATTTAATAAGAACAGCAAAGACACACATGGTTTTTCAAGGAAAGGAAGTGAAGAAAAAAAATGCTGTGGTGGTTATTGGTTAATGAGAACTGCCTTCAATCAAGCCAACTTGAGTAACTCAATTGAACCCAAGTTGTTGTAAGAGTCATAAATTTTATAGAAATTTCCTAAATCAATCCACACATGAATCCTAAACTTTTTTTTTTCTTACAATAAATGCAAATCAAATCATTCAAACCCTGATGTGAGTGAGTCAACAAGAAGATTCACCAAATGAACTTTTTTGAGTTACATTTTACTTGCTACGAATCAAATTTATACTTAATAATTAAATATTAAATAATAAACCAATAAGAGCATTTCCATAACAGTTACCTGTCTGTTTTCTCCGAAGGCGTTTCAAACGAAATCCAAGAAAGTGGCTGCTGAGAAATTGAGCTCCGATAAAAGAGTTGTGTGTTGAAGAAAAACAGCTCAAATCAGAAATGGGGTTCTATACAGACAGAGAAAGCAGAAGATTGAGCCATTGAAGTGTATAAATATAATCACCGCAGATAGTACACAAAAAGCCTTCTCAATATGTCAATTAATTAAACAGAGTTGAGAGGTACCTTCAAGAGTGATAAATGAAAAGCAGATGTTCTTTCAGAAGGAGAAGAAGAGAGAGTTGGGTTGAAAATTGCAGTGGTTGATGATGATGCTTTGAGACCTTGAGTCATTTTTCTGATTAAAAATCAAAAACAGAGAAACCCCATCAAACAAGAATGGCAGGAACAGTTAATGGGGATTTCTTGACTTTGTTTGTTTCTGATTACATATGATATGTGTATGTTATTTTTTCAATCTCTTTGTTTTGTTTTGTTTTTTCCATGGTAGATATGTTGATATGAGGGGGGTTTGATTGGCTGATGATAATGATAAATGAAATCTGAGAATTGGCATCAAATTTGTGGATAGAATCGCGGCTTCTAAATTGAGAGAAAGAAATGAAGCCACGTTGGACTTCTGAATTACAACATTGTAAAAATTAAGTTAGGATAATATCATAGAAATAGTTTTCTATGGATTTTGCCTCATAATCTAACATTAAAAATTCAACTTTTCTTTCACATTTAAGTGTGTATGTATTGTGATCAAAATAAATGTGCATGCGGTTGGAAAATTTTCAAGTAAATAAAGTTCGAATGCATAAGAAACCAACTAAAAGTTACAGTCCATTGCTAATATGATATTGACATCAACTTGATTTATATAATTTCATCAATCACTTGTGATGAAGACATTTATATGATTTGTTTTCTTTCTAGTTATGTAATTTCTTTCGTTTGCTTTTTCGGTATTCTAATGAATAAATGAGTTAAACAAAGTGTTATGAGTCTTGGGTGTTTTTCGAATCAACGGAGTTTGAACATTGGCGCTACATCAGTTTTGGTATTAGAGTCAGCTCAATTCAGCATCAATTCATCTATATGTTGGTATTCCTGATGAATCAAAATCATCTAGTTCTTATTTCGCTTCCAGTATTCTTGAGAATCAACGTATTGTTTCTAGCATTCCAAGAATCAACGGATTGTTTCTGACAATCCAAAAATCAACGGATTCGAAATAGTTTTAAAAATCGTAATTATAATCAATTAAATAAGCCTAAGGGGAGGTAAACCACAATATTTACTAAGCAGAAATAGTTTAGTTGGCGAAAGCCTCTAGTTTGGTTGAGGGGTTATCTTGACAACTTAATTTTTTATCCAGCTCCAATAGTAATAGGTTGTGAAAAAATTATATGTCAAATAGGACAAATAGACATTGTGTTCAAATATGTCTCTCTAATGTAGTTGTTGCTACTCAATATCAAGCTGATGTAGCAAAAAAAAAGAAGGCACTGTCAAGTTGAATGTTCACTTTCAGAAGCTCTATTAAACAGTTATATTGTAGACCAATTCAGTATTTGGAGATAAATATAAAAAAAATGTTAAGAAAGTTGTTTAATTAAAAAAAACAATTAGGCATATCATTAATAAATTAATATTTAAACAGGAGCATTGGAGACAGATTTTAAACAAGCTCTATGTCATATAAGAAGCAAGTCTGTTGATATTGTTGACATGCCAACAATTATTAAAATGCAAACTATTTTTACATTGGAGATGCTCGTGGTGCCTTATTATGTTTGTATGTTTGTCTATAGCAATACACCCAAACTAATAATGGACAAGTGACATCAATTTATATCCAAGTTATATTTTAATTAACTTGTGAATTTTGGTATGTTGTTTCAATTCATATATATATATATATATATATATATATATATAGCAAATGGGATAATGTATAATTAATAACGAATAGATAAAGACATGATGAGATTGGTCTGGTGATATATCCCTCGTAACTAATGGGGGCAATTCGGGCCGGGCCCAAACCGGCCGCCCGGCCCGGCCCACCAGCTAAACGGGCCAGGCCCAAGCCCGTTTAGCTGGTGAGCCGGGCCGGGCTCCCATTTCAGAAAAACCGGGCCGGGCACGCGTAGGCCCGCGAATCCCACGGCCCAAAATTTTTTTTTGAATTTTTATTTTATTTTATTTTTTAAAAATTTGAATTGAAGGGTGGCTTTTGTAATTAGCCAGGTTACCGTTGGTGACCGTTAGGGGGGGGGGGGATATTCAAAACTTTTAAATATTACGTTTTTTAAAATCTTTTACAATTTTTTCCAATTATACCCTCTTCTAACTTTTTCCTTTAAATACCCCATCACCCCCTCACCCCCTCACTTTATTCTCTACATTTTCTCCACTTCTCTACTCTCTTATTCTCTCTATTCTCTACAATCTCCCACATCTCTCACTCACACTTTCAAGTTTCAACTATTTTGTAATTTATTTTATTTATTTAATATATTATTTATATACTATATACTATTATACTAATATACTATACACCATACATTATATATTATATATTTACATACCTTCCACCACAAATTCAATATGAAATTACAAAAATATTATTCATCGAAAACTAATTAAGTGTTGTATGAAAATATTATTCATCGAAAACTAATTAAGTGTTGTATGAAATGAATAATATTGTATTTCATATTAAAATTATTACATTAATTACTCAAAATTATTACAATGTATAAAAAATATATCGAATTAATTAAAAAAAAAATGGAAGCCCGACGGGCCTGAAACGGGCCGGCCCGCTAAGGCCCGGCCCGGCCCGGACCGCCCTCCCACGGGCCTAAAATCTGGGCCGGTCATCCTCAGCCATTTACCAGCCCGGCCCGGCCAGGCCCGTTGGCCATATGGGCCTAACTGGGCCCGGGCCGGACGGGCCGGGCCGGCCAGAATTGCCTGCACTGCTCGTAACTACACGGCTACACCACGAGGTTATAATTTCGAATCTCTTTCAACTCTTCTAAGAACCTCGAATTATTGTAATATTTTATAAAATAATAATAATAAGGAATAGATAATAATACAATACAATCGTACGTCATAAATTGAGATATATATTATTATGGTTTTATTTTACAGCGTGACATTCACGTTTTTCATTTTCTAATTATTTATATTAATTTGAAAAATGACGCTTCTTGTTCTGTTACTGTTGTCACATAATATATAAAATCAAATTCAGGAACCAAAAGGAATTATATCGATCATAACACACTATTATGGACGAGGAAACATAAAACAAAAACGCCTAATTTAGCTTAGTTTATGTGTGTGTACGTATATGAGTGTCTATATTAATTAGAATAGAGTTGATTCTTACTTGTTGGAGGTGAATAAATTCAATTATATATTGGCGATACTATCTGAGATCTCTTACCAAGAGACCTGATGGAACTAGCTAACACCTTAGAAAATTGTTTCGAAATATCAAATATTCAAGGTGATCGATTGTCTCTTCAAGACTTCAGCTTTTGGGTAAACATTAACAAAGTACTTATGGTCTATGGATGTGTCCACAGTACTAAAGGACAAAAGCCATAGATGACTGATATAAGCAATGTAATCTGATCGAAGAATATTTTACCACTATTTAATTTGTAGATACCTCAATCAAATTATGGTGATGTTTCATTGCATAATTTTTAATTAAATTCTTATCTCTACAAGTTCAAATAGCTAAACAGTCTCAACGTTGAGTATTGTGTGTGTTGTGAGAGCGAGAAAGACAAAAAGAGAAGGCATGTATGTGACAAGGGGCTCTTTCAAGATAAGACCAGAGGAGGCTTCAATGAGTTCAGGTTACATGGTAAAAAGAGAAGATCATATGCTATGGCACCATTCAAAAATATACCACTCCCTCAAAACACAATCCTATGCTCAAATATTTCTGAAGCAGATCACTTCTTGTTCATTCCTGTTCTTCACAAGCCCTTGTCTTCAAATCACTACTACATCATCATTGCAAATGGCTTATATAAAGGGTATTGTTCTTATTATTTTTTCGGAAACGGTCTAGCGCAATATTCCAGTGCAGTGTCCGATGCGGTATACCAAATATGACCTGAATGAATTCGTTCATATCATCACAAAACAAAGACTCTCATAATTTTAATCATTTTTGTTCAAGGTGTCAAATACAAATATTACATGAATACGATCGCTTTATAGCAAATAGAATAATTATTATATATGTTTGATCTATAAATCTTCTATAGAAGAGGATATGTCCATCTGTTGCTTTGAAAAATATGTAGAGGATGTCAAGCCAACACCTTTGGATTACAGAAATGAATACCAACAAATGGAAATTTGTAGCGATGGCCGTGGTGGTTTTTTCGCCAAGTCCGTAGTACCAAACAGTTTCCCTCCAAGATTCCTAAGCAATCAAGGATTGGAATTTAGTGTCTTGAAGTCATATCAATTAGATGATGCTCAAGGTATCGATAATACTCTTCTTCAAGATCATCTCCCTGCAGAATTGAATTTTCTTTTATTTTTAATTTTTAAATATTTGATATTTATACAGTTAGGTTTTAGATTTGTATTGACTTGATTCCAAAACAAAACACTCTTTATATGTATTGATTAGTTGTCTAGTCGGTTCGTGTGATTTCAAGCTTCAAAGGTGGATGACAACTTCTCATACAAATTCGTGTTCAAGAGGATGTGGCTCAACGGATGTTTACGTATTGATATTCTTTCTCCTCTTGCAAGACATATATATGTGAACACACACACACATTTTATGCAAATTCTATGGAGTACACACTTTGTATGCTCATGCATTAGTTTGTAAATCAATTAATATTCCTAATTGAACATGTTCTTAGAATTAGATTTAAGAAATATCATACTACTAGTGTGTCTTTGTGTTTTTGTGTTTTTTTATTGTTGGTAAAATCTCATTGTATTATTAAAGAATTATATTTTAGAGATATTTCGTTATTTACAAGTCCAATTGTGTGTGGATTTGTCCCCAGATGAGTTTCGAACGATTCAAAGACTTGTTTAAGTGTTTTCGAATGTTTTCATGACTTTCCAGATTCACCTGTTAGATTCTGGAGTATTTCGAAAAATTTGAATATATTTCGGATAATTTCCAAGATATTTAGGACATTTCGACTTTGTTAGAACTAGGTTCGTATTCCGAGTCAAGGGGATGTTTAGATTTGAGTTCCGAATGAATGTGGTTAAAGGTTGGCATTAGGGTCACCAATCGCCTTGGCATGGGGCTCCCCCTTGCCAACCACATGCATCATGCCACATAGGCTGCATGCATGGCCACTTTAGACAAAATCATGCAGCAGCCCACGTAGCTGTTGCATGGGGCATAGGCCCAATTTTGGCATCAGGTTGACTTGGTCCACGAGGGATCAAGTGGAGTTGAAAGTAGACATGACGCCGGTTCGGTTCGAACCAGAGAATCGAACCGGATCCAGCGTCAGAAAATCGGAATCGGAACCGAAAAAACCAGTTCCGGTTCCGGTTCTAAATTTTGAGGAACCGGCGGTTCCGGTTCCGATTCCGGTTCCGGTTCGAACCGGCGGTTCCAACATTTATTAAAAAAAATTAAATTTTTTTTAAACCCACGTGGGCCACCGGCCACCCCACCTTTTCTTTCTCTCCCACGACTCACAACCTCGTTTTCTTTCTTTTTTTTCTCTGTTCTCAGATCAGTTTTTCATTTCTCTCTCTCTCTCTCTCTCTCTCTCTCTCTCTCTCTCTCTCTCTCTCTTCTTTCTTCTTCCCATCGCTGACGACCGATCCCTACGCCGGTACGCCGACCTTCTCTTCATCCCGTCGCCTCCTCTTCATCATCTTCGAAGTTCGATCTCTGAAGTCTGATCTCTTATTTCTTTCTCTCTCTCTCTCTCTCTCCGATCTCTTCCCTCTGATGTCCTTCAAGGTTTGTAAGTTCAAATAGAAATTGTTGGATGTGTGTGAATGGGTGATTGAATGTATATTTTGGTGGATTTTGGGTTTTGACCGGTGGTGTGTGTGTTTGAGTTTTGACCGGTGGTGTGGTAGTTGTGTGTGTGTGATTTTGGGTAGTGGTGGTTGTGTGTGTGTTTGAAATGATGAAGCCATGAAGGTGATTAGGGATTGGAAATTTTGGGTTAGGTTATGTGGGTGAGTACTGAGTAGGGATTTTGGGTATTTCAGACGGGTTTGATTGGGTATTTTCAGTTTAGGTTTTGATTGAGTATTGGGATTTTGGGTAGTTTTTAAAATTAAAAAAAAAAAAAAAAACGGTTCCAAACCGGTGGAACCGGACCGGAACCGTGGAACCGGAACCGGAACCAGCGTCATGTCTAGTTGGAAGGCCTAAGTTGGCTAATCTTCTGGCTCGGTCTGCGAAGAGAGAGTATTCCGCAAATGCGTGCCTCTACCAGCGAAGAGGAAATAGGGGCACGTTTTTGCTTCTTCAGGCCACGAATAGGCTGATGGCCCAACGAACGTCTGGGGTGATAAGCGGGCCCTTTGCCATCCTACGTGGCGAAGGGAATCTTTCGCCAAGTTCCCTGACTTCGTCCTTAATGCGTTTTCGTGTATAAAGTTTTTAAGAAATTTTCAATTTTTGTTTTTGTCATATCTCACTCATTTTAACTCCGTTTCTAGTGATTCAAAAAGTTAGATCTTTGTATCTTCGAGTAGATCAAGACCAAGGGTTTTCAAAGTAAGTCAAATCCAGATTTTATGATTTACACAAGTTTTTGAATGATGTGTTCATTTTTGAGGTAAATCATCTTTCTCTTAATATCTTGTTTGTTTAATTGTTTGAATCATATGATTTGATGATGATATTGCATTTCACTTGGTGATTTGCATGTTCTTTGTTGATTTATATATCACTTAGTTGATTTTCACCATAATCACTTAGATCATGCCTTGTGAAAGGTAGAAAAATCTCAATAAGACTTGGATTAGTCTAGGTTGAGTGCTTGATATTCGTTCACTAGTAAAAGGCTTGTGAATAGGATAGTAGTTGTATAAGACAATAAGAGTGAGTCATAAGGGAACTTGAACACTTGAGTTTTGTATTCTATCCAACTAGTGAAGTGGTTTATTATAGTTGTGGATTCAACCCTTGGATGTTTCCTCTTTGAGGTTTTATCACGTTAAAAAAACTCATGTGTCAATCTCTTTAAGTTTGAGCATTTACATTGTTTTGAGATTGCTTCCATATTTGTGTACACATGCAAAATTAATGAAAATGAATATGTTCACGTGTATTGCAATTTAATCATTACCTGTTGATTTTAGTATTTCTAACAAATTGCAATAGTTTTATTTGGTGTACTTAAAGGCTTAGGAATTACATATACGGGTCATACTACTTTACTGGTCCAATAACGTTATTGGACTTAATAACTACCATTGGATTGGATAAAAGCAAATCCAATGGATGTTGTTAAAATTTGAAAAAAATGTCTTTTATAACAGTAAAAACTTGAAACTTTTTTAACTGTTTTTTTTTCTTTCAAATAATTAATAATAGTAGGAGATAAGAAAATATATCATGTGATAAAGGATTTATTTATTTTTTTTTTTTGAAAAAGGACAACCACAACTTTCTATGTGAAACTTATTACAAAACACATATATTTTGTTACACATATAAATCGAGTTGTTACATGATACGTCAAAGTTGTTACAACTTACAACTTTATTGTTACACATCATGTCAGATTTGTTACAACATTAAATCGTTACCACATACATCTTAATTAAAAAAAATTATGTACAACTTATTACATAGTATGAATATTTTGTTACCCATATAAAATGAGTTGTTACATGATACGACAACATTGTTACAACTTACAACTTTTTCGTTACACATCAAACCAACGTGAAATTGTTACCATAAACATTTTAACTACAACTTTCTATGTGAACTTGTTACAAAACACATATATTTTGTTACCTATATAAACCGAGTTATTACATGCGATGGTAACGTTGTTACAAGCTACAAATTACGAATTTATTGTTACATATCACTTAAAATTTGTTACAAAATTTATTTTTTTTAAATTGTTACCATACACATCTAAATTACAACTTTTTATCCAAAATTTGTTAGATTGAACAAAAATTATGTTACACGTAATTTATCATATAAAAAATAATAAAAATAATTATAAATATTTAAAATGAAATTTTAATCCAAAAATTCTTATGTTACAAATATTTTATATAATTAAATCAAATAAATATTAATTTCAAAAAATAATACATCCAAAATATTTTAAAAATTAAACAATATATTTTTTATTTTTTGAAAATAATTGTAGTTTAAAATAAAAAAAAATAATTTTGACTATTTTAAATATGTTGTATTATAAATGTTTAATTAAATTAAATACAAATTAAAATAATAAAAAATATCATATATTTATTTAAATCACAGAAGATTATTGTGAGGATATGTATAATCCTTATCTAATTGTCATTTAAAATTATTTAACATAATTTTTTTAATTAAATTAAATTATATTATTACATTTTTATAATAAAATAATTTTAAAATAACTGGTTATAACCAGTTACTCATCTTTTTTAAAGTGTTTAGTTGCCACGTGTCAACTAATTATTGAAAGAATCTTATAATAAAATTTCAATAACGTTATTAGAATTTAATCTCCCAACAATATAGCCATACCCTATATATACATCTATTTACCACCCCTCTAGGTAGTTGTGCACATTATAACTTTATGACTCTTAAGGAATCACATATATACCATTTCATTGAAATCTAATGACCAATAATTAACCCTCTAACTTTATAGAATTTGTATAGTAGCTAAATCCTTATCAAAATATTTCTGAAAACATATTTTCATAAATGCAAGTCCTGGGAAAAAGACTTTAAAGTCGATGAAAACGTGTCATAAATAAGTAGAGAAATGTTAGTACATGTCTTTAAACAGGTACACCGAAGAATGTAAGAACTTCATTTTTATGATTGACTTGTTTCATGACAAATCACATTGAGGATGTTTGTGTAAAGAGTAGCATAGGTTCTCGAAGACATGCTTCCGGTCATCTCATGAGCTTCAAAAGGTAGTTCACTTGTGCTTAATTCTCCTTGAAGAGGTTTTAGTTGCACACACTCCACATCTTATGCATTTGTATTGACATGCATGTATTATTGCACACACACACACACACACACACACACACACACACACACACACACACACACACACACACACACACACACACACACAAACTTCTTGCATTTTGGAGTTGATGGGCTGCATAGTGGGTAAGGCGACATGCAAGGCCACTTGTGCATGTTGCCTCAGATGTCGCCTTAGTCTTGACATTTTTCCACAGTGTGTTAGGCGACTTCCAAGACGACTTGTATGTCGCCTCACATGTCGCCTCAGGGACATTGTTTTTCTCACAGTGTGTTTGGCGACTTCCAAGGCGACTTGCTCATATCGCCTTGCATGTCGCCTTTTTCACCAGAACTGGGCAATTCGGGTATTTCACACTAGCTCATTTTTTGGTCCCTATAAATACATCATCTTCTCCACCATTTAACCCTAGAGCTTAGAAATTTACATCCTTGGTGAGAGAAATTGACTCCAAGAGAGAGAGAGAGAGCTTCAAGAACCCATTTTTTTAAGAGAGAGAAAGCTTCAAGCTTTGTTACTTGACTCTCCAAACCCCAATAACCCATCATCATCTTGCATATAGAGCATCATTCAAGCATGGGTCTTCA
The DNA here is from genome assembly GCA_033220585.1 of Dipteronia sinensis. Lineage (NCBI taxonomy): Eukaryota > Viridiplantae > Streptophyta > Magnoliopsida > Sapindales > Sapindaceae > Dipteronia > Dipteronia sinensis. Next base: position 13,554,826 of record CM065638.1, on the reverse strand, counting down.
TTAATGTCTTTACTTGGTAAGTAGAACTCACATCCTTGCTCATTTATTGTTCTAACTTATCAAGACATGTCATTTATTACTTAGGTTAGCAAATCTTTGTATTTATTGTATATCAATTGAAGTTATGACATGTTTGGGGTTTGTATTGTGATAGCTAATATTTAGGACATGTTTGCCCTCTAGCTAATTAGGACTCATTGATTGCATTTGTTAATTGCATTTATCGTCCTTGCCATTATATGTGACAACATGTGTTGATATGGCTTTGTTTGATGACTAGATCTTAGACTTGCATATCTATATCTAGTTAGGTCTTTATGAGCATTCATATAGACATTGATATCCATGATTTGTACTTAGTGCCATATTTAAACCCTAGATAAGCATTTAGTGTTGCCTAGCATTATTTGTATTTTGAATATTCATATATTCACTTAGGTTGTTAATCTCTTCTTGAGAGTTTAGTCTTGTGAGTACAAGGTGTAGTGGACAAGCAAGTGAAGTCTTGCAACCAAGGTGTGGTTAGCAAGCAAAGTGATCAAGGATTCACTATAAAGGCTCGTTGGGTAGTAGTGGTGGGTTAGTGACCGAGAATGGTGTGACTAGAGGTCAATCTAGGTTGTAAACGTCATTACAATAGTGGATTTGAGGATCGTGTGTGGCTAGAAGGATAGCCCGTGGTTTTTCCCTTGTTGAAGGGTTTCCACATAAAAATCAAGTGTTTTTTATAACTCTGCACTTTACATTTGATTTTGTATGTTTGTTTATGAGGTGAATTTTTAATATTGACTAATCAAGAAAAATTGATAATTAACTTGATTAAAATCTATTCACCCCACCCCCCTCTAGGTTGTAGACACACGCTTGAGTAGTATTTTCAAAGAAAATTATAATTCAAGTGATATACACAAGACTTTTCAGTTTTCAACATTTCATTATCATCTTCCCGCTGTTATTCATTCCTGTTATTGGAGTAGATCCATGAGCAAACAAATCACATGGCCATTCTTTTTAGGCACAAATCTTAAAAAGAGAAAACATCGATACTGATAGAGCATAAATTAGGCCATTACCTTTAGAGGATCTCATATTTCCTTCTTGTAATATTTCTTGTAATCTATCATTAATTAGCTTGTAATATTCCTGTAATCTCTCATTGTAATCTTTCATTAATTAGCTTGATTTTATTTCCTGTTTGTATCCACAATCAGTGGAAGCTAAACTGTATTATTGTAATCTTTGATGTCAATGGAAATATATCATTCATCAAATCCTTTATGGTATCAGAGCTTTCTCTGTCAATTGAACAGAAAGGAAAATAATTTTTTTTTCTTCTTTCTTTTTTCCTTAATCTAGTCGGAATCACATTCTTCTTCTCTATCAATCACCATCACAATGGCAACACCAAATAACGACACACCGATACTGCCTTCATCATCATCTTCAACTGAATCAGTGGCTGGATCTGGAACTCCAGCAATTGTTTCAACACCTGCAAATCTCAACACTTAAGGTATCATTGTTCCACCTAATGGAAATCTGATCTCTCTTAATGCATCGTCTCAGATTCCGTTCAAACTTATGACGAATAGAGGAAATTATGGTTCCTGGAAGTCTCAAATGACCAATCTTCTCTTCGGTTATGGGCTTCTAGGATTCGTCGATCGGACTCAACCTTGTCCACCACGCACTGACCTAGGTTATATACACTGGACTCGTCAGAACCGCCTGGTTCTTCTAGCAATACAAGCCACTGTCCATAACACCATCAGTCCGACCATCAACAATTGCACCATTTTTGCTGATGCTTGGAACAAGCTGGCGACGAGTTATGCGAATCGTTCCAACACTAGAATGTTGTCTCTCTTGTCTTCTCTCATGTCCAAGAAGAAGGAAGGGAAATCAGTGGCTGCTTACATGAGCAGAGTGAAAAGTCTTGTTGATGATTTATCACTCATTGGTCATCCCCTAAATGAGGCTCAAATCATGGCTCACACCTTGAATGGTCTCAAAGATGAATTAAAAGAACTAACGGCATCAGTCCGTGTTCGTGACACCCCTATCTCGTTTGAGGATCTCTATGATAAACTCCTTGATGAAGAATTTACTCAGAATCACGGAGAATCTAAAGAAAAAGACACACAAGTTACGGCTCCACAAGTCACTACTCAATTTGTCCAGAGACAGAACAACAACAGAGGCAGAGGCGATCGAGGGAATCGAGGTGGCCATGGACCAGTTTCTCAAGGACACAACAACAATTTTTTTGGTCAAACTCACCAATTTGGTCACACTCAATCTAATCAAAATTGGCAATAGTCTTCGTATGGCCGAGGTATGAATTTCTTGAATTCCCACTCTCCCTCGTCTACTTGGTATCCGAATTCTTATCAGGGTAGTCAAGGGCGCTTCCGCATCGTCTGTCAACTGTGTGACAAGCCAAGACATAGTGCAAAAACTTGTCGTTCTCGAGGCCAACCTTCTTCTCAATATTCACAGCCTCAGGTTAACATTGCTAATGCTGAATCAGGCCATGGTAATAATAATTGGGTCCTGGACTCTGGTGCAACACACCATGTTACATCTGATCTTTAAAATCTCTCCATGCATTCTGACTATGTTGGAAATGAAGATGTTGTTGTCGGCAATGGTGACGGAATCTCTATCTCTCATGTTGGTTCATCCACCATTACCTCACCCTTTGCATCATTTACACTTGATAATATTTTGTGTGCTCCATTGATAAAGAAAAATCTAATTTCTGTATCTCAATTATGTAAACAAAAAAATACTTCAATTGAGTGTTTTCCTAACTATTTTCTTGTGAAGGATTTGAATACGGGGGCATCCTTGGAGAAAGGCCGGAAAAGAAACAACTTGTACTAATGGTCATCAGTTTCCTCGCCCGTCGCTAATATCTAGTCCGCCACCCTCCACCTCAGTTGCTCTCACCTCTAAACTTTGGCATCAACGTCTTGGTAATCCGTATCGGTCATCCGTCTCTTCCAGTTCAGAATAAAATTTTGGCTCAGAATAAGATTTCTGTTTTAGATTCTTCCAGCTTCAACACAGTTTGTGATTCTTCCTTATGTAACAGAAGTCACAAGTTGTATTTTAAAAATCTTCAATTAACTGTGAGAAACCTTTTCAAGTTATTTATTCAGATGTCTGGGGCCCTGCGCCTGTGACATTTGTTGGTAATTTTCGCTATAATGTTATTTTTATTGACTATTTCACCAAATACACATGGATTTATCCTCTCAAATTGAAATCTGAGGTTTTTAATGTGTTTAAAAATTTTAACAAAATTGTTGAAAATTTCTTTCAAGCCAAAATCAAGACAGTGTATATGGATGGTGGGGGAGAGTATCAAGCTCTCTCTCATTTATTAGCATGTTATGACATTCAACACTTAACCTCTCCACCATACACTCCTGAACATGTTGGTTCGGCCAAACGCAAACACCATCATATTGTGGAGACGGGTCTTACCATTCTCCACAATGCATCTACTCTCATTAGGTTCTGGTCGTATGCCTTTCAAACTGCCATCTATCTCATTAACCGCATGCCTACACCTGTTCTAAACAATGATACACGGTATCGCAGATTGTTTGGTCATAACCCGAAATATACCTCCCTTAGAGTTTTTGGTTGTTTGTGTTATCCCTGGCTTCGGCCGTACAACAATCATAAACTTGAGACTCGATCTCGACCGTGCGTGTATCTTTGTTTTTCTATTCCTAACCATGCTTTTCTCTGTTTTGATATTAAAACTAATAGAATTTTTGTTTCTAGACATGTTGTATTTTTTGAAAAAATATTTCCTTTTAAAAGAGATTCTTGTCCTGATTTACTTGTCACTAATCAATCTTTTTCTAGACTAGTTTCTTCATTTACATGCAACAATTTGGAAATAATTGATTCCCCATCTCCCGACTCTTCGGATTTTTCAACTCTTCCGAACTTTGTACCTATCACCACACTGTCACCTTCGCCTGCTCCAAATTCTAGCAACCAGTCCACTCCAGTTCAGACATCCACCACTGCGTCTCCCTAGCAAATTCTTCGCCATCCAGTTTTTGCTCATCTCCCATTTGTACGGCTGCATCTACTCCGACCGCTGACGAGGCTGCTCCGAATTCATCTCCTCAACAGGTAAGTTGTTCCTCACCTTCTTGGTCTCCCTCTTCCTCTCTGAAATCTATCAATCCTAACCAAATGGTCACCCGTTCTCAAAACAACATACACAAATCGAAAATACCTTTCTCCCTCCACACAACAACATCCGCAAATATTTCCTCTTACACTGAACCCTCCTGCTTCTCACAAGCCAACATATTGTCTCACTGGCGAGATGCCATGAAGGAAGAATTCCTTACTCACCAATCCAATAAAACATGGTCCTTAGTTCCTTACTCTCCCACACATAATATTGTTGGGTGCAAATGGGTGTATCGGATAAAAAGAAACCCAGACGGTTCCATTTCTCGTTATAAAGCTCGCATTGTTGCTAAGGGCTTTCATCAAAGATCGGGCATCGATTTTACTGAGAATTTTAGCCCTGTTGTTAAACCTGCAATCATTCGCCTTGTTCTTAGCTTGGCCGTGTCTCGTGGTTGGGTTTTTAATCAACTGGATGTTAACAACGCTTTCTTGCAGGGGACTCTATCTGACAATGTTTTTATACAGCAACAACATGGATTTGTTGACTCTACTCATCCTTCTCATGTTTGCAAGTTACACAAAGCTCTATATGGTCTTCGTTAAGCACCTCGAGCATGGTATACTGAACTCAAATATTTCCTTCTTACTCGCGGATTCACCAACTCCAAGAGCGACTCCTCTCTATTTATTTACAACTCTGGGAATGTTACTATGTATCTGCTTGTCTATGTGGACGACATAATCCTTACTGGTAACACCTCTCAAACAGTTTGTGACTACACATATTACTTATCTAAACAGTTCTTGATGGTGTAAATCGTGTTATTAAAAACTATACTCGCAAGTGCACGAATCGTGAAGATAAGCACAACGGCAAGGAAAGTTCGTTCCCACGAGGAAAAGAGATTTAATAATTAAAACTAATTCTAATTAAAGTTAAACTAAAAGTAACAAAAGATTTGTTTGAGATTTGAATTAAACTAAACTAAATTAAGAAAGCAATTAAAAAGAATGGTATTTGTGATCAATAGAAGGAAAGCACTAGGTTATCAATGATCCCCAATTATGAACACTCGATATATGGAATTAATTTGTAAACAAGATTCAATCAATTCTAGAGTTCATTCTTTGTCTTTAATGTGACTATTACCGTATGGTCATGGGATGAGTAAAGTGCTTCCAACCACTATTCACCCTTGGTCTATGGTATGAACAGTGATCGGAAACCCTTTAAGCGCAAGAATTAAGAACCAAATTCTATATTTAGCTTGGCCTATGCTAAAGATAAAATTCATTCATTCGAAAGAGCATTAATCAAGATTAGGTTTGGTTTATACTCTAACCCTAATTCTCAGATAGTCTTAACCCTAAAATCATGCCAAATAGTTATTCACCCTTAGGTCTATGGTGTGAATAAATATTAAAACTAATGAGGATCAAGCAATTAAGAACAATGAATAAATCAAGAATTTTAATTGATGAAATAATAATTAATCCATATATGAGCATTCACAAAAGGTTCACATTGATTCCCTAGTTATGGGATTAGTTACACATATTGAAAATAAAAAGAGAAGAGAAAGAAAAGATAAAACCCATTAAGATCTTCAATTGTAATCTTCTTCGTCTTCAAATCTTCAATGTGTAAAGATGGATGAGTGTGTTGTTGTTCTAGGAATTAAAAGTAGAAAAAGTGAAAAGTAGTCCTCTCTAACTCTCCATAAGAAGTATTAATATGATCTCCAAAAATTAGGGCTCCAAGATCTCCGCCGAAAACAAGGAATGTGCACGACCGCTCTCTATACCGCTTGGCGGACTCATGCCTGAACCGCAGTCTGTGCAACAATGTACCTACTGATCTTCAGCGCTCGGTGGACCGCGACTGAAGTAATTCTTGTCAAGCGGTATGGACCGCGGGTAACAAACGAGTACCTACTGATCTTAGCGCTTGGTGGACCGCGATTTATGCAGTGCATGGAAAGCGACCTCCACAGCGGTTTTTCACAGATTTGCCCCTTTTCTCACTTTTAGACTCCTTTTCTTGGAAAAATTAACAAACACCTCTTTTAAGGAAATGTGACCTACACATGCTCAACAAACACATAAAATACCTAATTTCACTCAAGAACAAAGCGTAAATAATAGGAAATGGGGACCTAAAATATGTATATAAATAGACCGATCAAATACCCCCAAACCTATCTTTTGCTAGTCCTCAAGCAAAATTAGAATAAAAATAAAATACTTAAAAACAAACAAAACCTAAAAACCAAAACAAAATTCTAAACTAAGCCATTTTCGTAGGGAACACGATAGCATTGAGCGTATGCTACAAGCCTTTAGACTCCTAAGTACAACACCTATAAACCTATAAAGTTATCCTGCAAATACCTGTCATCCAAAATATATTTGAAAAGTGCCCATATTGAAACAATGCATGCAAAAACCAATAAGTAAAAACTAAAGTTAAGTCACGAAAATGAATGCATTGCTCAATTTAATGAAAAGCCCACACTCAAAACGTTCAAGTTTCCAAGCTGCCTTCACTGGATGTCATAGATGTAATTCGCCTTGACTCTAATTCTCACAGTATGTCACTCATTAATTCACACATAACCTAGGTTGATACACTCATCAAGCATATGCTATAGAAGTTATGCACAAGAAAATTCAAGTATTGATCGCATATGAATTTATAATTGAAAGAACGCTCAAATGTATGCAAAAGATCTCATGAAAGAATCAAGCATTATGAACAAGATAATCACATGAATTATTTATACTTTCATAGCAAGGACCAGTAGATCAGTTATACTTTCATTTAGGTTGTAATGGGGCCATTGGGTGAAGGTTAAGAAAGAATGGGAAAAATGGAATTCAAGAACCTAGGACCACACCATGAGAATCTTCAATTGCTCTTCCGGCTTCACATAAATCTTCGTAGTCTTCATTGAATTCATTGTAAATGAAATTTTCATTCATTTCAGTCAAAATCTTCAAAAGTCACCATTTCCTTCTTAACAAAACTCCTTTTGAGTTGATACAATTTTGCAATATAATTATCGTAATTGCACTAATGAAAAATTATTCTCTGATTCTCTTCAACTACTTTCCTCTTCTTTTTTTTTAATTCGAATCAGAGAATTACATAGAAATTCACAAATATCAAACTTACACTTTTGGATTGAATGCAGCTCTTCCTTCAATGGTCTTCGACTAATATACACACGCAGAACTATCACGTCTTCTTCACTTCCTCAAAACATGATCCCAAGTTATAAGGTATGACTAAGTTATGGCTTATTGGGTTATATTAGATGTGGTGAAGAAAGAAAGGCTTATTCAGTGTTTGGCTTCAAACAGGGCTATGGAGCACACACAAAAGGTAGGAAATAGTTAAGGCCTTTTAAACGGTTCATACACACATAGTCTAATCATCACTTCCACTGGTTCGACTCACTCAAGATCAAAATAAACATGTGAAATCTTTTATTGATGAAAGTTCTATAATGCTCAATGTATAACCTATAGAGATCAAATCTAATGCTAAGAACCTACTGAGTGTTTAGGAGTAGAAACAAAATCCCTTATAATGTATCATTTATGTACGCTTTTTGGCTTAGTGAACTCACAAGGGTAGTCTCCACTATTAATCATGGCAATCCAACTAAGCATCCTATCCACCATCACATCAAGAGCATGTCATAAATTTTGAAAAAAATGCAATGTAATACTCTAAGTGGCAAGACGTTAGTGTAAACTTAGTGAGTAATGCATATTATCTCGGGGCACAATTCAAAGTAGTTTATCAAGGATTCACAAGAAAACAGACTCTAAAAACAAAAACTTAACTTAAAACAAAAACTTAACTTAACCCCCTACCCCTAAATACACCCCCAAACCTAAATTCAGCATTGCCCCAAATGGTGACAAGAAACAAAAACAGGGTGAAAAACAGAAAATAATCCAAAATTAAAGACATAAAATAGAATATCCAAACAAGAAAATAAACAACGAAATCCGAAAGAAACAAAAGAAAACACGAGAAAAAGAAATGCATATCCTCTCTATGATCCGTCGTCCTCGTCTGAAAGGTGCAGAACTTCGGTTCCCTGATCCGAATCTGGGTCACGATGTTCTCCATCATGAAAATGCATCACAGGGGTTCCATCTCCGACATCAGGCTGATAAAATCCGGAACCATCTCCTGCATCAAAATCTGCCCCTGAAGCAGAAGTCTGGAAAGGGGCACCACTCCCGCTAGCCACAGAAAACCGGCTAACCATCGCACGCACCTCCTTAATACTCGCCTGAACACCATCAAAGCGCTGGTTCATTCGTCCCTCCAACTCTCCTAAACGTGAATCCATATGGTCCTTCAAAGCCTGCAAGAAAAAATCAAAATGACCAGAATCTGGCTGTGCATGGCCTGGCTGTGCACCTGGAATAGGTGATGCAGCATCAATCTGCAGCTGCTCCTCCATCTCAGCATCATGAGCAGCTTGAGCTTCACGTGCCTCACGCTCCTCACGGCGACGTTGTCTCTCTCTATACGGTCCAATAGTGGGAAAGCCGCGAGAATGAAACAGATTATTCCAATGAGTAAGACCCATCATAGTAGGTGTCTGCTCCTCTAAACCAGTGTCCACATCAATACCCATATTCCGACAAAAGGCGGTAATCAAACATGGAAAAACCATCAAAAGGGTATCATCGGACCCACTCTGACAAATATCTCGAAATATAACTCGACCAATATCGATTGGTCGGCTCGATACCACACGATGCAATAATCTAGCTGGTTCATAAAATAACTCTGTCCGATGTCGAGTCGGCATCAATGAATATGAACTGAAAATGTTCCAAAAGGCTGCATCAACCCGAAGATCACGTTGATACAGTTTAACCATCTGGTTCCACTCCTCTCGACCATCCATCCGAAGAACAGCAGCTAATCGTCCCATATACTGATCAACCTCCTCTATCCATTCAATCCCACGGTCGGTATTAACCTGAACCTCCGGAGCAGCAAAGTATTCAGAAATAGCTTTAGGAGTAATGTGAATAGACACACCCTGAACCAAAACAGCTCCACCCGTCAGAAATCTCTCTGGGACCATACTGGCATAAAACTCAGCCACCACTCTCTTATTCGGCCGTGGAGGCCGTTCAACATATCTCGCCCAGTGGCGAGCAGCCACCATCCCAGGGACAGGAGTATCTGCCAAACTGGAAACATCTATCCCCTTCTCAATTATCCATGGCCGGTCTTGATATTTAGATGAACGGCTTTTGAAATCTTTGTTTTGGGCCAAACGCGGTATAGGTTGTTGCTTTCCTTTCGTAGAAGCACTGATCCTGGGTCGCTTGGCCAAAGACGTGTTTCTCATCTGTGCAAGAACAAACAAACAAAGAAGTTAAGCCAAAAATTCTGTAAAAATCCGGTAGCAATTCGACTCAATGAGCACATTACCTCTTCCACATCATCAAAAAGGAAATCAACACAATTTAACATCAAAAAGTAAACACATAACTTCTCATAAGTTAGTAAAATTTGCAAATTGAGTAATTCCCATGTAAAGGCAAACAGAATCCATATATTGAAGACATAATGTTGAATCAATTCAATCCAATTCTTCTCTCTCCATATTCATCTCATGGAATTTTAAATTAACTAAAACAATCCAAATCAAAATTCAACAAATACATGTACATGTATACTGCAATTAATTCAAAACCCATTAATCATATGTGCATGAGAACCTCAAATTCCATAGAAACACAATAAAACATCTCATTAATCCTATTGGCACTTAATGTAGCAAACGAATTCAAAAGAAAATCATAAGAGAGAGAGACATACCTTTACTTTAATGAAACAAAACAAATTTGGGAAGAATTTAGATGAAGTATAGGAAGAAGAAAACAAAAGAGAGGGAAGAGAGAATGGGCACGGCTGCTGTGGGAAATTTGAATTCCACGAGCTGCGCTGTTCCTTATAAGCATAAAATTGTGCCCTACCGCGGTGCGGGTCACTTACCTGTGTCGCGGTACACCACGCGGTGGTGCCTAAATATATTCTCCTGAACCTGTAAAACGCACCATTTTATTTAATATAGCGCGGGACAGGCAACTGACCTGGAACGCGGTGCACAAAACGGTACAGTCCAGTGATGTTACGCTATGTAGCACGCGGTGCGGACAGACTGCCCAGAGCACGGTACAACCAGCGGTACATATCAGAATGCACACACTCGCCAGACCCCGATGTAGGTATATGCCTACAGAGCGGTATATGAGGCGGTAAACTTCAGAAGACACATGCTTTTAATACCGCGGTCCAGGCAGTGTGCCTAGAAAGCGGTACGTAGAGCGGTAAGGATTTCTCCTTCTGTCCAAACCTGTTCTGTTCAGCTCAAATATGCACACATCAAAATGTATCAATTCTAACTTGAAAACTAAACCTTCGAGATACCCCCAAACCTGAATTAAACATTATCCGTCAACAAAATTCAAAACAAAATAAAATGACAATGTTCAATCTTAAATTAACAAGCACTCGAGACACACACTATTATATGACAAAATATAAGAAAATAAAAATAAAAATAAAATAAAATAAAATAAACTAAATGAAAAGAAAGAAAATACCTGGGTGGGTTGCCTCCCACCAAGCGCTTTATTTAACGTCTAGGCAAGACTTATTAGAGCTCTACGGCTCTTTCAGCACGATCCATTCAATGGTACAGATTTCATTTGATGGGTTCAAATAAGGTTTCAACCGATGGCCATTGACTTTAAACGATCCTCCGCTCTTTAAATTCTGAATCTCGACTGCTCCATTAGGAAAAACTTGGGTAACACAGAATGGCCCTATCCATTTCGATTTTAGCTTTCCTGGAAACAACCTCAAACGCGATTGATATACAAGGACTAACATTCCAGGATGAAATTCTTTCCGACGAATATTCTTATCATGCAGTTCTTTAGTCCTCTCTTTATATATCTTGGCATTCTCATAGGCATTGTTCCGAAATTCTTCTAGTTCATTCATTTGAAAACTCCTCTGTTCTCCAGCTTTATCTAAATCGAAATTCAACTTCTTCAGGGCCCAGTAGGCATTGTGTTCCAATTCCACTGGCAGGTGACATGCTTTCCCAAAAACTATCCTGTAAGGACTCATCCCAATTGGGGTCTTTTAAGCAGTTCTATATGCCCATAAGGCATCATTAAGCTTGAGCGACCAATCCTTCCGATTTGGTTGCACCGTCTTCTCCAAGATCTGCTTAATTTGCCAGTTACTTACTTCAACCTGTCCTGATGTCTGAGGATGATATGGAGTTGCCACATTGTGTTTGACACTATACTTTTTCATTAACGAGGCAAAAACCTTGTTACAGAAATGGCTCCCTCCATCACTTATGATTGCACGAGGAGTCCCAAACCTGGTAAAAATATTCTCCTTGACAAACTTCACCACCACTTGGCTATCATTCGTCTTGGTTGCTATTGCTTCAATCCATTTCGAAACATAGTCCACAGCAACTAAAATGTAATTATGTCCGTACGAAGATGGGAAGGGTCCCATAAAGTCAATTCCCCATACGTCAAATATTTTCACAACCAACTGGTTTGATAATGGCATCTCATCTCTTTTTCCAATGTTCCCAGTCCTCTAGCACCTGTCACAAGAAATACAAAAAGTATAAGCATCTTTAAATAATGATGTCCAGAAGAAACCTGATTCAAGAACTTTAAGAGCAGTTTTTTTAGCACTAAAGTGCCCTCCACAATGAAGATTGTGGCAAAATTTCAGCACATCTTGCTGCTCTTCTTCAGGGACACATCGCCGAATGATTTGATCGGCACCAAATTTGAACAGGTATGGTTCGTCCCAAAAATAATGCTTGGTGATGGAGAGAAATCTTCTCTTTGCTTGCGAGCTCATCTCAGGTGGTATGATTTCATTTGCTAGATAATTCACAATGTCTGCATACCATGGATCTTTGCCTACTACCTTCAGAAGTTGCTCATTTGGAAAGTTCTCATTAATGGGTAAGTTCTCAGTATACTCTTTTATTTCATCATCTTCTACTAATCGAGAGAGATGATCCGCCACCACATTCTCGCTGCCCTTTTTGTCCCTGATTTCCAAATCAAATTCTTGCAGTAAAAGGATCCACCGGAGTAATCTCGGTTTCGCTTCCTTTTTAGTTAGCAAATACTTTAATGCAGCATGATCAGAATAAACAATTACCTTAGATCCTATCAAATATGATCGAAATTTTTCTAAAGCACTAACAACATCAAGCAATTCTTTTTCTGTGGTGGAGTAATTTAATTGTGCATCATTCAAAGTACGACTAGTGTAGTAAATAACATGAGGTAGTTTATCTATTCGCTGTCCTAAAACAGCTCCTACAGCATAGTCAGATGCATCACACATTAATTCAAAAGGAAGGGACCAATCAGGAGGCATAATTATAGGGGTAGATGTCAATTTACTTTTCAGAGATTCAAAAGCATGTAAGCATTCATCATCAAACACAAATGCAGTATCCTTGGTCAAGAGATTACATAAGGGACGACTAATTTTTGAAAAATCTTTAATAAAACGCCTATAAAAACTTGCATGAACAAGAAAACTCCTCACACCCTTCACCGAGGTGGGAGGTGGAAGTTTTGCAATTACCTCAATTTTAGCTCTATCTACTTCTATCCCTTTTTCAGAAATAACATGCCCTAAAACTATTTCAGATTTAACCATAAAATGGCTTTTCTCCCAACTAAGTGTCAAATTAGTCTCAGTGCATCTTTTCAAAACAAGAGTTAAGTTATCAAGACAATGGTCAAAAGAGTTGCCAAAAACAAAAAAATCATCCATAAATACCTCGATAAACTTCTCTAACATGTCGGAGAAAATTGACATCATGCATCTCTGGAAAGTGGCCGGAGCGTTGCATAACCCGAAAGGCATTCTTCGATATGCAAATGTGCCAAAGGGGCATGTGAAAGTTGTCTTCTCTTGGTCCTCTGGAGCAATAGCAATTTGATTGTATCCTGAAAATCCATCCAGGAAACAATAATAAGCATGTCCTGCCAGGCGCTCAAGAATCTGGTCAATGAACGGCAAAGGAAAGTGATCCTTTTTGGTTGCCGTGTTGAGCTTGTGGTAATCTATGCACACTCTCCATCCTGTTGTCTTCCTTGTTGGAATCAACTCATTGTTCTCATTGGCAACAACAGTGATTCCTGACTTCTTTGGTACCACATGGACCGGACTCACCCACTTATTATCAGATATTGGGTATATAATACCCACCTTGAGTAGTTTCAAGACTTCTTCCCGTATAACTTCTTTCAGGTTTGGATTAAGCCTTCTTTGAGTCTCTCTGGAGTACTTTGCATTATCTTCTAATATGATCTTGTGCATGCAAATGGAAGGGCTTATTCCCTTAATATCTGCTATAGTCCATCCAATTGCAGCTTTATGTTCCTTGAGCACCGTAAGTAACTTCTCTTCTTTTTCCTCATCTAGGTCAGAAGCTATGATCACTGGGAGGGTTTCATTCTCTCCTAAGAAAGCATATTTTAGAGTAGAAGGAAGTTGTTTGAGTTCTAATGCTGGGGGAGAACTCGTAGATGGCACCAAGAACTTGTTGATTTCATCTTCAATTTCTGCAATTACTTCTGTAATATCAACATTGTCTTCTATACCCTCTTCTTGTTGTTCTTCTTCATTATCTTCGAAGACGTCTTTCACCCAGTCCAGTAATTCGTCAAGGCTTTTATTTGATAATTCCTCTTGGATTGCGGAATTAACCACTTCAACCGAACAACAATCGACCGAATAGCCATCGTCGGCTGCCTCAGGCAATTTCAATGCTTCAAAGACCTTGAACTCCACAGTCTCATCTAACACTGTCATTGTTAGCTTCCCATTCTGTACATCAATAAAGGTCTTTGCAGTCTCCATGAAAGGTCTTCCCAATAGAATTGGCTTGCTACCTCTTTCCTTGGCTCCCTCATCCATGTCAAGAATTACAAAGTCAGCAGGAATAATAAGATTGTCTACCTGGACCAGTACGTCTTCAACATAACCTCTTGGGTATCTGACTGAACCATCCGCTAGCAACAATGACATGGTTGTCTTCTTTAGATCATTCAACCCCAATTGCTCATAGATATTGTAGGGCATCAAATTGATGCTGGCTCCCAGATCTAACATTGCTCTCTCCAAGGTGGTACCTCCAATAGTAATATTGATGCAGAAACTTCCGGGATCTTGGAGTTTTGGTGGCAAAGACTTTTGAAGGACAGCATTGGCGCTTCCGGCCATGAATTCCTGATGATTCTCTAGAAACCTCGGCTTGTAAGTGTGGAGACTCTTGAAGAATTTTACATAGGCTGGCATCTTCTGGATCATCTCCAATAGAGGCAAATTGACATTGACCTTTGACAGGATGTCATATATATCTTTGTATGATTTTTCCAATTTGCTCTTTTGCAATCTTCCTGGGAATGGAACCGGAGGAACATATGGATTTGGTGATTTATGCAGAAGTGGTGTTTTCTTTGACTTTTCCACCACTATCTCTTCTTCTTTTTCTGGTACCATGTTTTCTTCTGAAGGACCTGAAACATCAGTAGAATTATTAGAAAGTTCAGCAGGTCTATTATTAATTAATTCCTTACCATTCCTGAGAACTGTCATGGCCTTTGCTTGTTTAGTATGGCTGGGAAATTTTTCTGGTTCGCTCATTTGCTTAGCTTCAGCCATTTGTCCAATTTGAGTCTCCAGCTTTCGAATAGACGCATCCATGTTTTGGAATCTTACATTATTATCTTGTTGGGAGTCTCTGATCATTTGTTCAGTTTGATTCAATCTTTGATCCATATTCTGTATGAATTGCTTCATTGTATCTTCCAGCGACGAGTTCTTGGATTGATATTCAGGATTCTTGGCACCGGCATTGTATTGTCTCTGACCATAATTATTGTTGTTTCCCCATTGATTTCCGATATTTTGATTATTGTTCCATAAGAAATTTGGATGATTTCTCCACCCAGGATTGTAGGTATTTGAGAAAGGATCATTCTGTGGTCTTGAATTGAAATTATTCATGGCTTGAACCTCTTCCTCTTCATTAGGTCCAGTACCTCTTGCTTGATAAGCTTCCATGCCATACCCTGGTTGTTCACATCCCATGTATTTATTTTCTCTCATTTGTCCTACCTGGTTCACAAGTAATTCGATGGACTTTTGCATTTGTGACATTTGCATTGAATTCCCGGTATTAGCATCGACTTCATAGATTCCCTTCCTTCTCCTAGAACTCTTTTGATGAGAATTACTGGCTAATTTTTCAAAGATCGATTGCAACTCTTCCGGTTATCAATGATTTGTGATCAATAGAAGGAAAGCACTAGGTTATCAATGATCCCCAATTATGAACACTCGATATATGGAATTAATTTGTAAACAAGATTCAATCAATTCTAGGGTTCATTTTTTGTCTTTAATGTGACTATTACCGTATGGTCATGGGATGAGTCACGTGCTCCCAACCACTATTCACCCTTGGTTTATGGTATGAACATTGATCGGAAACCCTTTAAGCGCAAGAATTAAGAACCAAATTCTATACTTTGCTTGGCCTATGCTAAAGATAAAATTCATTCATTCAAAAGAGCATTAATCAAGATTAGGTTTGGTTTATACTCTAACCCTAATTCTCAGATAGTCTTAACCCTAAAATCATGCCAAATAGTTATTCACCCTTGGTCTATGGTGTGAATAAATATTAAAACTAATGAGGATCAAGCAATTAAGAACAATGAATAAATCAAGAATTTTAATTGATGAAATAATAATTAATCCATATATGAGCATTCACAAAAGGTTCACATTGATTCCCTAGTTATGGGATTAGTTACACATATTGAAAATAAAAAGAGAAGAGAAAGAAAAGATAAAACCCATTAAGATCTTCAATTGTAATCTTCTTCGTCTTCAAATCTTCAATGTGTAAAGATGGATGAGTGTGTTGTTGTTCTAGGAATTAAAAGTAGAAAAAGTGAAAAGTAGTCCTCTCTAACTCTCCATAAGAAGTATTTATATGATCTCCAAAAATTAGGGCTCCAAGATCTCCGCCGAAAACAAGGAATGTGCACGACCGCTCTCTATACCGCTTGGCGGACTCATGCCTGAACCGCGGTCTGTGCAGCAATGTACCTACTGATCTTCAGCGCTCGGTGGACCGCGACTGAAGTAATTCTTGTCAAGCGGTATGGACCGCGGGTAACAAACGAGTACCTACTGATCTTCAGCGCTCGGTGGACCGCGATTTATGCAGTGCATGGAAAGCGACCTCCACAGCGGTTCTTCACATATTTGCCCATTTTCTCACTTTTAGACTCCTTTTCTTGGAAAAATTAACAAACACCTCTTTTAAGGAAATGTGACCTACACATGCTCAACAAACACATAAAATACCTAATTTCACTCAAGAACAAAGCGTAAATAATAGGAAATGGGGACCTAAAATATGTATATAAATAGACCGATCAGTTCTCTCTCAAAGATCTCGGCCAGCTTAGCTATTTTCTAGGTGTTGAGATGATTCGCACGCCCACTAGTCTTCTTATGTCTTAGAGAAAATACATTCTTGATCTCCTTCACAAGACTAATATGCATCAGGCAAAGGAACTGGGCACTCCTTTATCTTCTACGGAGTCTCTTAAACTTGATGATGGCTTTCCATCCCATGATCCAACAGAGTATCGTCAGGTTCTTGGCTATCTTCCGTATCTCTCCCTCACTCGGCCTGATGTCAGTTTTGTGATTAACAAGCTAGCTCAATTCATGCATTATCCTTCCACTACTCATTTGAATAAGGTTAAACGGGTTTTAAGTTATTTGAAAGGTACTTCTCACTACAAAATTTTTCTATCTGCCAAATCTCCTGTTTCACTTCATGCATTTGCGGATGCCGACTGGGCCGGCGATGCGAACACCCGCCATTCCACTTCGGCCTATGTTGTATTCCTTGGCTCTAATCCAATAAGTTAGAGTTTGAAGAAACAATCTACCATTGCCCGTTCATCTACTGAAGCAGAATATAGGGCTGTTGCTTCTGCTACAGCTGAAGTAAATTGGGTTACAAATCTTCATGATGCGCTTGGTGTCTCTGTATTGTGCTCTCTAACGATTTACTGTGATAATATTGGGGCCACGTACTTATGCTCTAATACTGTCTTTCACTCACGTATGAAGCACATCGCCATTGACTTTCACTTTGTTCGTGATCAAGTTGCTCGGAAGATGATTCGCATTGCTCATGTTCACACTTCTGATCAACTAGCTGATTCATTGACCAAACCTCTCGCTCAGATTCCATTTCAGTTACATCGGTCCTAGCTTAGTCTCCTTCCTGGACCCTTGCGCTTGCGGGGGCATGATAGAGCATAAATTGGGCCATTACCTTTATGAGGATCTCATATTTCCTTCTTGTAATATTTCCTGTAATCTCTCATTAATTAGCTTGTAATATTCCTGTAATCTCTCATTGTAATATTTCATTAATTAGCTTGATTTTATTTCCTGTTTGTATCCACAATCAGTGGAATCTAAACTGTATATATTGTTATCTTTGATGTCAATGGAAATATATCATTCATCAAATCCTTTAGATACATGTCTTTAAAAAGCTACACTGAAATAAATTATGATTCAAATGATATACCCAAGACTTTTCAGTACTAAACTTATTATTGTTAGTTTTCAATCGGTAAAACAAAAGTTTTTAAATAGATTGAGGGATGCTAAAATCACTCTCTCAACTCACTCTCTCAACCCACTCTTTCTTCATGTGATGACATGCGTACACATTCTACTTTTTTGATATTAAATTAGAAGCCATATAAATGCACTATTTTTTTTTTAATGTTATTTACTATTTAAACCAACTAACATCTCCCCAAATTACCCTTTTTCTTCTTCAATAAATAAAACTCAAAATTAAATGCTTAAAAAAAAATCAGAATTAATAACTTTAACATTATATAAATATTGTAATATAAAAAAATAATATATAAATAAATAAATGTATATGTAGTATGCAATTAAACTGCATATTATACTAATTAAATTGTATATTATAATTGTAGATTAATTAGTCTTCTCACCTTGCAATTTTATTTTATTATATTAAATATTAATTAAAATGTTTATTTTACATGTAGAATAAAATAGTTGTTTAGAATGGCTTTAAAACATCTCTTTTTAGTCTCTTTTTATGGTTTTGAATGTACTGTTATTATATATATATAAAATATAAATTCTAGGTATTTTTAACATGTTAATTCTGGTTTTATATATTACAGAAGAAAAAAGGTAATTTAGGAACGTAGATTTGAATTGTAAGCAACATTAAAAAAAGAAAACAGTGAATTTATATGGTTCTAAATTTGATGTCAAAAAAGTAAAGATGTACATATGTCATCATATGAAGAGAGTGTGGGTTGAGAGAGTGATTCTAGCATCCCTCAATAAATTTTGTTTACGAAAGCGGAAGCATAATCGATTTGTTCATGTATATATGCATAGGGATAGAAGATTACCCGAAGAACGGATTATATATATAGGAAAATATTCACCTTAGTGGCACTGATAAATATTTATCAATGTGTCGCATGTGGACCGTTAGATTCAATTGCTTTGACCTAATCTGTATGCACTTGTCAGTGCTTATCCATAATTTATGGCCCACATATAATGCACTGATATATTTTATATCACAGCGCACTGAGGAGAAAAGGACTATATATACATATATATATATTTGTGACTTAAAATTTTGATTTCGATATCTCAACCACCAATGTGTTTTTAATCCAAGAGTTATAAATACATTCAAATCTCAACCATTGGATTAAAAGCACTTGAGTGGTTGAGATGTTGAAGTCAAAATTTTAAGTCATGAATTTAAGTTGATTTAGCTTGACCCATAGGTGGTCCAATAGCCATACCCTTCCTTGACAGAAAGGGGAAGGACATCAATAGTGGGGCCATATTTATCCCACCATTCCAAAAACCAGAAAGGAACAATGAGTGGGAAATTCTTGTCAAAATAAATGAATCAAGAAAAGGAGTTGCCCGGGTTCTGGCCATATAACATAAAAGTCCAAGGGTCAATATAGTCCCAATAGGAAAAATCTGAGATGTGAAAAAGTCTAGAAAACTTGTTTCTAGGGTTAGTATCTTGCAAAGCTTGATTTTTCTGAAAATTAGTTTTTATTTTTCGGTTTTGTCAAAAAATGTTAGAGATGTAGATGGAGTCAGTGTCCACAAGGATAAATTCATAAAATATATGTCCCTTTGATAAGTCTTCAAGGATCCGAAAAAACAAGGGATCAATGACTGCATCCGTAAGTATCTTAGGCTCCTTGAAATAATGGTCAAGCAATAGTGGTGTTTCCAATGTAAAATATCTGTCAAAAAAGGGCTTGGTCGGATATGGATTAGTGGGGTGATTGATTTTGGGAAAAGTAGGTGAGGAAACCTAGGTTTGTTAGGTTGATTTGTCTAGGGCCAGTTTGTCTTGTTTGGCAGAATGAGGACTAATATAGGATGAAGTAATGGTCTTAAATGATAAGGATTCTGCCGTTAAGGGGGAAAACTGTTGGATATTTGTAGTGGGTTTGATGGGTTTAACTGAGATGGGTCTGGAATATGGGATACTGATATTGGTGTACTAGGTTGGGATATTAATGATAGAGCATATTTGTCTTTGTGATTTGGTTTTGGGGGAGTATTATAAGTTAATGATAAGTCTGTTGATAAGTATGTATCAGTAGTGGGCTTAATGCCCAATAGAACAAATGATAGTGGTGGCCTGATTTTCCTGCCACCTCGGCCCCTGCGGCTGCTACTCATAGGTCTTTCCCTGTAAAAATTCTCTAGTTAACAAAATCTGGAAGGCTATTTTCAGTCTCTTTAATATATTCAATGGTAAAGTCAAAAGCAGATAATAATGCTTGCCCATTGGCAAAGATTTGTTTAGAAGCCAGATTTTGAACAAATTTTTAAAAAATTAATTTTGTTGATCTACAATCAACCTTTAAAACAAATGTTTGGTTGATCAAATCATCTTGGAATTTTTGGATAGTCAAAACAATGGCTAAAATTTCCTTTTTGACAGTGGAATATTTTTGCTGGATATCATTCCAGGACCCTGAAACATAGCGGACTAAACATTCTTTTTTGTTAATGACCTGTTTTAGGATCCCTCTATAGCCTAACTCGGTGGCATCCGTTTCAACAATCTTGGGGGCAGTAGTGTAGGAACCCGGATTTATGTTGCGCAGCGGAAACGGGGTTTTAAAAAATTTTATGCAACATGTAAACCGTATACAATATATAGGAATATATTAATGGAATTGGATCATACCCTTGTAGACCAACTCCTTCATTTCTTTAAGCTTTATTCCGTTTTGAACCACCACGTCTTCCTCGCTATGTCCCATGATCCGATAACTGCATGTGGGCGAGTCACGATCTTCAAGGAACTTGAATGGAGGTAGAAGACACACACAAAAACAACCCCTTGCCTTGTATGGTGAAGTTCGGCCACTTTGTGTCAAAAGCAAAAAAAGATTTTTTTTTTCTCTCTTGATAGCCGCACCTCTCCTTGTGTCTCTCTTTTTTCCTGTTGCTTGAATCAAGTTAAAAAGAAATAGATCACTGATTACTTTATCAATTTTTCTATTTTATTTATTATCTAGTTATATTAAATATATCTCTATATATTTTTCAAACTAGACCATTATCTCTTTCCAAATATATCTCTATATATTCAAAAGATAATTAGTATTTAAGTGTTCTAGATAGAGTAGGATTATAACTCCCACATAACCCTGGTTGATTTAAACTTAAATATTATACCTAATTAAGAATAAATAATCTAATTATTTTATGTCTCAGTTGTTATATGAACCTGCAACCTCCAATTAATAATTAATTAATAATTAATAATTAATAATTCATTAATAATTCATAATTATTAATTCATTAATTAAATAATCTAATTATTTAATTAATTTAATTATTAATATATTAATTAAATAATATCATTATTCAATTAATCCCTGAATGAATACGTGTCACTTTCGTAACACAATTAATTTGACAATCCAATTAATTAATCGTGACCCTTGTTACCTAAAACGATCAGGCTAGCAAGGGGACTTAATGGACCAACAGTATTTTGAGCTCCAATAATCCTTAGAAATAATTAATTAAACTATTTAATTCATATTTCATGATTATTAACTCCGGTGTTATTCCACTAAAAACCCGAAGCTGCACTCTCTCAACTGTAGATGTTTTTACACAAACCAATAACTTTCGGTGTTCATCGATATAGCTATTACATAAAGTATAATCCTCCACAAATAGTTCATAATTAGAGTTGGGTCATTATGTCCGTTGTACCCCTTTAATTATATCTTTCCTTTAAGTACTATTGATTCTCTAATGAACAATAAATCCTACATTCCTCACGGAATTAGGAGAGCGCTCATATTGTTCAAGCCCCGTATCAACCCTTAAGGGAGCTACCATCTACTTCTCGCAAGAAGGAGTGGATTCCACTATTGTGTACAAACCTTCCCAGCCACAAGCCAAACTGCGATCCCAACATACAGAGCATGTTGATCGGGAATGCAACTTGGACCTCACCCATAGTATATCAAAGACCACGACTAACTTGAAGGAGTCGATAAGACACTCAGGATTAAGATCACCCACATATAGCTATCATTAGTTGATTTATATGATTCTCATCGTTAACGGATCTTATTGAGAGATTCATATAGATCGTGGCCCAGTCCCATATGATCACATCATACAAGGTTCTTCCATTCTCATATCACCATATGAATGATCCAGGATAAGATCACTGTACATTACAAAATGGACCGCAGCTGTAGATTAACCACAAATAAAGTACCCAGCTTTATTTGCTATCTACGGACTCTTTAGATTGCTCGTTTCAAAATGAATCCATCTGTATATGACAATCATATACTCAGTTTGAAATTACATCCGGCAATCTTGGATGTTAAGTACACATGTTATATATAAATGTATGAGACAATTTGAATGAATAAACTACTTCTTTTATTTATGTTCACTTCACATTTACAAATTACAAACTTTAGGGTAAAAACCCCAACAATCTCCCACTTGCACTAAAGCATGTGAGACATGTCTTGTAAACCTAGACCTTCTAGGTGACCAGTAAACACTTTAACCGGTAAGGTCTTCGTATATGGATCAGTATGATTGTCCTGTGAGGCTGTCTTGGTGACGATCACATCTCCTCTCTACACTATCTCTATAATGAGATGTTACTTTCTCTTTATATGCTTCCCTCTTTTGTGACTTCTTGGTTCTTTGGAATTAGCCACCGCACCACTATTATCACAATAAAGCGTAATAGGCTTATCCAGATCTGGAACAACTTCCAGATCACTTAAGAACTTGTAGAGCCAAACAACTTCTTTAACAGCTTCACAAGCGGCTACATATTCAGCTTCCATGGTGGAGTCAGCAATGCAAGATTGCTTTATACTTCTCCACACAATGGCTCCACCACCTAGGGTGATTACTGATCCAGACGTGGATTTCCTAGAATTCCTGTCTAACTGAAAATCAGAATCTGTGTATCCTAACGGGTTCAAATCCTATCCGGAATACACTAGCATATATTTTCTCGTTCTCCGAAGATACTTGAGAATAGTCTTGACATCAACCCAATAATCAAATCCTAGGTTGGACTGGTACCTGCTGACTACTCCCACTGCATAGTAGCTATCCGGTCTTGTGCATAACATAACATACATGAGACTACCTACTACCGATGCATAGGGTACACGTCTCATATCCACAACTTCTTGAGGTGTCTTAGGACACTGTTCTTTAGACAAGTGAACTCCATACCTGGAAGGTAAATTACCTTTCATGGAGTTCTGCATTGAAAAACGCATAAGAATCTTGTAGATATTCGATGCCTAAAACAGTGCTATGAGTTTGTTCTTACGATCCCTTATAAGTTGGGTTTGTAGAACATAACTTGCCTCTCCCAAATCTTTCATTTGGAATTGGCTAGCCAGCCAACCCTTTACATCAGACAACACTCCCACATCATTCCCAATGAGCAGGATGTCATCTACTTATAGGACCAAGAAAACTACTTTCTTGTCAATGATACGCTTATAGACACAAGGCTCATCGATATTTTGCTCGAAGCCATAGGTTTTGATCACATCGTCAAACCTAATGTTCCAAGACCTAGATGCTTGCTTAAGTCCATTGATGGACCTTTGCAGCTTGTAAAGCTTTTGCTTTTGATCTGGAGACACGAATCTCTCTGGTTGCATCAGATGCACTCGTCAAGATTTCCTATTCAAGAATGCAGTCTTGACGTCCATCTGCCAAATTTCATAATCGAAATAGGCAGCAATGGATAAGAGAATCCTAATAGACTTAAACATGGCTACTGGCGAGAAGGTCTCTTCATAATCGACCCCCTCTTTCTGGGTATAACCCTTGGCCACTAGCATTGCCTTGAAGGTCTCTACCTTCCCGTTTACTCATCTCTTTCTCTTGTAGATCCACTTACACCCTATGAGTTTTACCCCATCTGGTAAGTCTACAAGTTTCCAGACTGAGTTAGAGTACATGAACTCCATCTCGAGATTCATGGCTTTAAGCCATTCCTCTTTATCAGGATCTTCCATTGCATTCTTAAATGTCAATGGATCATCCACACTATCAGCAAAGACAATATCTTGTCCCTCACTTACACCCAAATAGCGTTCAGGCTGTCTCATAATCCTCTCACTACGTCTAGGTAGACATGACGCCGGTTCAGAGTCCAGTTTCGGTTTCGGTTCCTCCGGTTCTGGTTTCGGTTTCGGTTCCTCCGGTTCCGGTCCGGTTCCACCGGTTCCGAACCAGAACCTGCCCTTTTTTATTTTTAATTTTTTTTTATAATCATATTTCATAAAAAAAATTAGTCATGTAAAAATGTAATTGGTAAATGTATTTTATTGGGTCACCCGCAAAATAAAGTTAAATAAATAAATGACAAATTAAAAAATAAAATAAAATAAAACAAAACAAAAAAAAATAAAATTGGCCTTGCACTTAATTTTTACCACAATTAAGTTGCCTACGTATCCTCTTAAGGGGTTTAGAAGAATCAAAGGCCACGTAGTTCTCTTACCTTTTATTGTAGATTTGGACTTTGGAGTCTTGGAGATGGGGATTTGGCAGTGGAGTCGTGGACTAATCGTTGCCATGATCATCCGTTCGACTTTCAGCCGATTGATCATCTTTAAATAAATCGTATGGTTCCTCTTGATCGATTTCTTGTTGTCTATATTGAGCCTTCGTCCAATCTTCAACACAAGCTTGTATCTAAAGTGATTTCGGACTCATAAGGGAACGTTTTGGGTCTAAAATATTCCCACCGGCACTGAACTGTTGTTCTACCGCCACCGTAGAAACTGGTGTTGAAAGGATTTGTTTGGCTATTATAGCCAAGATTGGAAAGTACCTTTCATGCTCTTTCCACCAGTGTAGGATATCAAATTTTTTATCTTCGGTGTCTTCTATGAACCCAAAAGAGGTACTTAGATAAGATTCAAGCTCGGAATATGTGGTGGAGCTTGATGAAGAAGAACCTCGTAATTTTTTGGTTTTTTTTATAAAAGATTATACCCTAAATTAACAAATCCAGAGGATGATGATGATGAACGAGATACATTTTGAGTTTGTGGAACATCTATGTTCAGTGATGGACCGTAAACTTTAATATATTCATCATATAATTCATACAATAATGTCTTAACCCTAGCACAACACATATCAACATCATAATCTATTTTTAAACCTTGTTCATAATAAACAAAAAGATAATCAGGCAAACTTTCTAATCTACAACGTGGATCAAAACACAAGGCAATCAAATAAATATTTGGAAACTCCTTATAATATTCTAACCATTTATCCTTCGTAGCAGTAACAGACTCATGTAATTCTGAGTCGGATTCACAATGAGCAAATGCACCAGCAATATTAAGACTCTCAATAATAAATAAATTAGTTGTAGGATAATAAACACTAGATAAATTGTTAGTAGCAGTATAAAAAACTTTTAACAAACCACAAACATTGCTACAAGCATCCCAATGACTTTGATAAAGATTAATGTGACTAACATGATATTGAATAAAAGTAACTAATAAATCCCTATATTCATAACTTCTAGCAAGCAATTTATAAGTAGAATTCCAACGTGTTGGAACATCACGAGGAAATCTAATGGCACGCTTACTATTTTGTTTACAATATGCTGCCAATAATTTCATTACAGAATGATGTTTCCACAAAAAATAGAGGGCATCTTTAATAGGTTGAATAAACTGTTCAAGAGTTTTTAATCCTTTTTGAACACATAAATTGAAAACATGGCATGCACATCTTTGATGAAAAAATTTACCACCAAGATAAGGTTTGCATAATTCAATTAAAGCAGGAATAGCAGCGGTATTGTTAGAAGCATTATCAAAACCAATTGCAAAAATTTTGTTCTCAATTTTATACTCTGTAAAAATAATTCTAAGATGTCTAAAAATATTAGCAGCAGTGTGTTTATCATCAAAAACTCTAAATGCAAGAATTCTTTTTTGGATAGCCCATGCATTATCCATATAATGGCAAATTACACATATGTATGAATGCATTCGCCAATGATCACTTCATATGTCGGCACATACGGAAACACGGCCATTATATTTTTCTAAATATTTTTCCAACATTATTTTTTTTCATAAATGTTTTCAAGTGCTTCTGTGAGCGTGGTTC
Source organism: Dipteronia sinensis (assembly GCA_033220585.1). Lineage (NCBI taxonomy): Eukaryota > Viridiplantae > Streptophyta > Magnoliopsida > Sapindales > Sapindaceae > Dipteronia > Dipteronia sinensis. The sequence continues at coordinate 13,528,725 of CM065638.1, read as the reverse complement.
TAGGAACACGACATGCAGCAGGATTTAATGCTCGTTGACAATAATTATTAAAACCAACATTTTCACCAAAACTAAATGGTAAGTGTTCTACTACAACCATTCTAGCTAATTCTTCTCTATTTTTTGCATCACTATATTTAAATAATTGTAGGTTAGGGGTAGCGTACCTAGGAATTTGAGATTGTGAACTCGATTTGGCCTGTGCATCTGGATGTGAGTTCGTTATATGCTTTCGATATGTGCCATATCCTCCCGATTTGTGCCATTTAAATACTTTTTTGCAGTAATTGCAAATCACTACTGTGCTTCCATCTTCATGCGTAACTTTCTTCATATGGAACGAAGATATCAGATTTGACCTGCTTCGGTAACTTTTCTTCCATATGTGGATCAAAATCAAAATCTTGATGTGGGTTGGGATTAGGGCCATCACCATCAGGGTCATCAAGCTCATCACCATCATGGCCAAGATCAGGCATATTTTCTTATTGGCTTGTCAAAATGGGGGTGACATTGAAATCGGGTTCAGAAATTCTAAGAGAGGGATGAGAATGAGATTGAGGAAAGTTTAGGCCTAAGTCTTCAGTATAAACTTGTTGTTGTAGATACTCGTGATAGGCACGGTCGTCATGACCGAGATTATCCGTCATACGACCCTTACCTTTCATCGAAATGGAGCGTCTAGGAGCGTCACCACTTCCACTTGCCATTTTAAAAATTGAATTGTAAAATTCCTTGAACAAAAAATGTTAAAAAATTGATTTAAAAAATGATTAAATAGTTGGAAATAAATTTGGAAGAAAATTAGAAACTTAGTAGTTAGTAATTGCAATTTGCAAATAAAATATATTGTAAATAAAATAAATTGGATATAAAATAAATTGCAAATAAAATAAATTGGAATATAGCAAATAAAATAAATTGTAAATAAATGAAATTGGAAACTTAGTAATTGATTAATTGAAAATTAAATAATTGGAAATAAGAAATATTGCAAATAAAATAAAATTAGAAACTTAGTAATTGTAAATAAAATAAATTGGAAACTTACTAACTTAGTAATTGCAAATAATATAAATTGGAAACTTGGAGACTTGGAGTTTGAGACTTGGAGAATTGAAAGTTTAGAGAGAATTGAGAATTAAGAATTAGAGAGAATTGAGGAAATTGGGGTGAGGAAAAATGAATGGAGGGGTAGGGGTATTTATAGAAAAGAAAATGAAAAAGAAAAAAAAAACTGAGCCATTGGAGGCCCAACGGCCTGCTGACGTCAGCAGACCGTTAGGCCTCCAATGGCTCGTTAAAAAAAAAATTTAAAAGAAGAACCGGCCGGTTCGAACCGGAACCGAACTGCCGGTTCTGGTCCGGTTCGAACCGGCCGGTTCTTCATTGAAACGAACCGGAACCGGAACCGACCAGACCGGTTCCCGGTCCGGTTCTGGAACCGAAACCGGTTTTGGAACCGGAACCGGTTTTTTCGGTTTCGGTTCTGGTTTTCTGACGCCGGTTCCGGTTCGGTTCTCCCGTTCGAACAAAACCGGCGTCATGTCTACGTCTAGGTGGCAGTGTATCCTGACTAGGAATCATCTGAATCTAAGATGTTAATGGATCAACAACTCTTGTTGACAGAGTACTGGTCTCACCAGACTCTAACTCATTCAATATAATTTTAGAACAAGAAACATTGCATTTGTCGATACAAATACTTTGTTATCTTCAAGACTATAGAAGTATCCACCTGGTCTCCTTGGAGTATCCTACAAACAAGCAGACCAAAAACTTAGGATCTAGCTTTCCAGTTCTGTTCTTCAGTACGTGTGCTGGACACCCCCATACCCAGAAATGTCACAAACTAACTTTACAACCAATCCATAACTCTAAGGGAGTCTTAGGAATAGATTTGGATGGCACTACGTTCAAAATGTATGTCGCTGTTTGTAACGCATATCCCCAAAAGGAATTTGGTAATGATGAGAAAATAATCATAGATCTCACCATTTCCATTAGGGTTATATTTCTCCTCTCCGCGACACCATTATACTGAGGTGTGCCAGGAGCTGTGAGTTGTGACACTATCCTATACCCGACCATAAAGTCTTCAAATGCTTAGTCAAGATATTCACCTCCATGATTCGATCGTAGAGTCTTGATAGTCTTTCTTAATTGATTCTCAACTTCAGCTCAAAATTCTTTGAACTTTTCAAATGTTTCCGACTTCCGTTGCATTAGGTAAATGTATCCGTATCTTGAGTAGTCATCTATAAATGTGACATATTACTCATAACCACCCATAGCTTTAACGTTCATTGATCCGCAGACGTCTGTATGTATAAGCTCTAGCGGTTCTTTAGCTCTAAGCCCTTTTCCATTAAAAGGTCTATTAGTCATCCTACATTCCAGACAAGATTCACAGACAGGTAAGGTGCCAACCTTTAACTCACTTAAAGGTCCGCTTTTTACTAGTCTGTTTATCTGGTCAAGGTTAATATGACCAAGCCTTAGATGCCAGAGATACATTTCTTTTTCTGGAGAAATCTTATATCGTTTAGTTTTTTGTTTTTCAACCTTGAACATTTCGGTGTTGAGCAGTGTTGTATGTATTAGTGGTCTTAACACATACAAATTGTTTTAATTAATTTCTGAACAAATATTCAGACCATTCTTTGCAATAATAACTGATTTATTATCAAAAGAAACAGAATATAATTGTCTAACAACTTAGAAACAAAATTAAATTCTGTGTAAATCCAGGAATAAAAAGTACATTGTCCAACAATATAAAATTATTATTACAAAAACGCAATCTAATTACGGCAACTGCTCGTGCCGACACGATATCCCCTAACCCCACACGCATAGAGAAGGCTCCCTCCTCAAGCTGTGTCCAAGAATCAATCCACTGCAAAGAAGAACAAACATGGTTAGTGGCCCTTAAATCAACTATCCAGGGTGAAGAATCATTTTCCACTAAACACGACTCAAGAACAAGTAAATTATATTTACCTTTCATTTTCTTATTCTTGGCTACCTTCTCTAGATACTGAGGGCAGTTCCTCTTCTAGTACTCGACCTTGTCACAATGGAAACATTTTCCCTTGCCCTGGTCGTTGAAGGTGCCCTTCTTTTTGCTTTAGGCTTTATTAGGTTTTGGCTTACCTTTCACCTTTCCAGCAGACCTCTTCCTCTTCTTATTATTGGAGGAAGATGGTTCAGCAACATTTGCCTGACCGATCTTACTTTTACTGTCCTTAGTCAAGGACTCAAAAGTAGTGAGCTCATTGAGTAACTGAGTGAGACTGAACTTTAGCTTGTTCATCTCTTAGTTACTCTTGAACTGATCAAAACTCTTCGGAAGAGTCATCAGTATGATGCTCACTTGACTGGGTTCATCAATGGCCCCGCCATTGATCTCAGCAGTGTTGAAATATGACATCATGTTCAGGACATGTTCCTGAACAAATGCACCATCTTTCATCCGAGCAAGCATTGCGGAACGAACATCTTCGTGCCACTTTTGCTCAGAGGGCTGCCCGAACATAGCTTACAATGACTCCATTATTTCGAATGTGGAAGCCATTGGTTCGTGCTTTGTGACAAGCACGTCTGTCATACTAGCTAACAGATATGTTCGGGCTTTTTTATCTGATGAGACGCATTTTTGATATGCCTCACGAACAGTTCGTGCGGCATTGACAGTAGGCACTGGAGGACATTCCTCCGTAAGCACAAACTTCAGGTCCTTAGTAACCAAAATTGCATTGATGTTATGTTTCCATTTGATGTAGTTATCACCCGTTAATTTATCATTTGCAAGTATTTGTAAGAGTGCAGATGACATGGCTGAGATAAAACATAAAATAAGAAATTCATTCAGTCATACATTCATAATAAGTGCAAATGGTTTGGCATAAAATTAAACATGATGCATAAACATATTTAATGAACAAGAAATTCCCTAAAAACTGTTTCTACGCCATGACAATCCAACATACCACAAGCAAGTGCCGCCTTAGGGTCAGTCAAATACTTGCATGTAGGATCGAGACATTCTCAATCAAATGATATACCAGAATAACTCTTATTCCTTTATCATTCAACCATCGTTTATTTCAGTCAGATTTATAATTAACAAATTTAATTAAAACCTTGTGAGTGTAACCCACCATTTCAGATCTCTTAAGCTTAACTTGAGAATTGCCGCCTCAGGGTCGGTCAATCCCAAAATACACTCAAAAACCCTATCCGTTAGGAAGTCAACCTTGGTATTGATTCTCATGGAGACCCTCTTTAGGGAGGACGAAAACAAAGCCGTCTCGGAGGCCCCACTTGAATCTCACGGTGTTGAACTAATGACAGAGACTGTGGGATATAATGTCGTATATCCCTCTCTCACTCACTATTTTAGAATTAAGGTTTTCATTTATTAATGCGCCTAGAAATTGCTAGGATCAAACGGCTAATTTCAATCTAAATGTCTAGGGCATATTTAATAAATTATTAGAATCTTATTCTAATAACAAATAAACTAATCCGATTTTTCACTAATTAAAAATCTAGTTCATTATTCAAATTCTAATCTATGTAAACAATTTACTAAAGCTAGAATTATGCAACATGTGTTACCAAGTTCTAACTATTAAAACTAAACTGTTGTAATAGGTGGATTTTACCACTTATGTAATACACACATGTATTACCCACTTACATCAAACAAATATCTTCATTTTCCACCGCCTCACTCCTTATTTCTTTGCCTATTTATATGTGCATTGTATCATTGAAAAATCTCTCCAGAATATCAATACAAAAGCTTGCTCTCTCTCTCTCATGTATCTCTCTCTTCTCTCATCTCACTTTGTAATTCATTTATTCTTTGATTATTTACAACACGTTATCAGTACGAATGATAGTTATAGATTAGGCAAATAGCAAATATGTTCCAGAGAAAATTATGTGAGTTTCTAATTTGGTTTTGATTGAACCCAGAAATTTTGAAGTTATTGAATAGGTTTTTGGAAGATACTGTTGTGTTCGTCTCGGAAATACGATTCCAGACGCCATCGAGCGCGTCTCAAACGGAGCTCTAACGAACGCTCTAGCCTCAGTCAAACATCGGTCGACTTTGAAATTTTTTCTAGATTTTTCTGCAATTTTTTCCAAGGTTGAAGACCTCACTGTAGCGCTACGTCATCTGCCATGTCAGCTATCACTGTCATCGCCACATTAGCTGTGGTCAGCCGCCACATCAGCCGTGGTCAGTGCCACGTCAGCGACAAACGTGCCACGTGAGTGCCACATCAGCACCAGGCACGCCACATCAGCTTCAGGTGTGCCACATCAGTGACCGTCAGCGCTACGTCAGCCAAAAATGTTTTTTGTCCGTTTCAGTGCAATTTTCACCCGTTTTTGACAGAGTCGGACATGTTTCCAGCTATTTCGACCGTTTTCGACGCAACCATGCCATCCGTTTCAGCTAATTCAGCTTGTAAGTATTGTTTTGACTTATTTAAGTTTTATTAACTCTATTTTCGGGCACGATGGAATGTCCAGAATCTGAAGATCTGGATCCAGGATTATATACATGCTTGATGCTCATGAAGAGCAATGTTCAGAGAAATATACACATCCAATCGGATGTTGTAAGCATCATAAAAAAAATATAAGATCCTAACGTATAATGAAATTGAAATAATATTTTATCCATTTCATACACGTCCAACAGGATGCTCTGAATATTATAAAAATGATTTAAGATCCTATCGTACAAGATGGCTATGCCGTCAACGGAAATATATATTATAGTTCTGGAATTATTTTAATGCAATATATGAGACTGGCTTATGTTGTGTCTCTGGACTGGCTTATGCTGTGTCTAAAGTGATCTTATGACCCTGAAACTGTTATTTTTATGCAATATATGAGACTGGCTTATGCTGTGTCTAAGGTGATCTCATGACCCTGAAATTGTTATTTTTATGCAATATATGAGACTGGCTAATGCCGTGTCTCAGGACTGGCTTATGCAGTGTTTCAGGACTGGCTTATGCAGTGTTTTGGGACTGGCTTATGCTGTGTCTCCAAATAAATTGTTTAAATATTCAACATTTATTTTTATGCAATATATGAGACTGGCTTATGCAGTGTCTCAGGACTGACTTATGCTGTGTCTCCAAATAAATTGTAAAAATATTCATATTATTTATACGCAATATATGAGATCGGTGAGACCGACTAACCAGAACTTGAAGTTCCTGGAATTATGATATTTAAGTTGGTACGGTTTTGAAAACCGATGAGAACATGGAGTTCTGGATCCATTATTATTACATGAATGTTATACTTCATTAATTGGAACATGGGGTTTCAACACATTCAGAATATGAAGTTATCTTAAATATATGAAGTGATACGTTTATATGTCACTTATTTGAAAGAATGATCTAGACATCCTACAAGATGTTGTGAGTATTATAAAAGCGAGTTAAAATTCTAACGTATCATTCATTTGAGAAAAAGATCTACATATCCAGAAGGATGTTGTGAGTATTATAAAAGAGATTTAAAGATCCTAACGTATCATTCAACTGAGAAAAGAGGTCTACACATCCGGTAAGATGTTGTGAGTATCATAAAAGGAATTAAGATCATAATATCACAAAAGGATTTAAGATCCTAATATCACATATAATGAGATTGTAAAGGATATTTTATCCATTTTATATTTGCTCCTTAAGGAGAAATATCAAGAGAGTAAATTTTGATATATTTATATTCATGAGAATCAAAACATACCCAGGAGTGAATGTTTGTGAATGACAAGAGACAAGGTTTATAGAATAAACCTATTGAAAAGATTATTATCATTTCAGATGAGATACAAAATGGCATTATACATAATATCAATAAGATTCCCATAAGGGAAATATATGTCTTGCCAAGAGGGCAACGACTCATATAGTTTTGCAGGAGTCAGATATACTTTATGAATTTGGCTTTGCTGTGACAGGATTTTTATATTGTATTAGGTCCAACAGATCTGATAGAAAGCTCTGGAAGGGTCAAGATATTGTTATCAAACAATACTAAATCATGTATCAGTGATACTTGATATAATTCAAGAAGAACATAAAAGAATATGCTCAGTTCAAAAGCATGTAAATTCAATACCATATCAGATCCAGCGGATTTGATCAAAGGCTCTAGAAGAGCCACAATCTTATTACTAGATGGTATTAAATTGTGTATCGATGATACTTTATATCATTCAACCAGAATATAAAAGAATCTGCTTAGTTTCAAAGATATACGGAGGAATGGATATCATATTGAAACTATGAGTAATGAGAATGTTTAATATATATGCATTACTCCTCATGATTCAGGCCAGAAACCTATTATAGAAAAGCTGCGTGCTTTATCATCTGGATTATATTACACTATTATAAAGAGTGTGGGTATTTATGCAGTTATGAATCAAAAGTTCCCAAATCTAAAAATGTTTGTGTTTTGGCGTGACTGTATCGGTCACCCATGATCCACAATGATGCGTATAATCATTGAAAACTCTCATGGATATCCATTAACGAACCAGAGGATTCTTTATCCAATGGGAACTTATGTACTGCATGTTCACAGGGCAAACTAGCAGTAAAACCATCTTATTCTAAAAGTTGGTTTTGAATTCTCATTATTCTTACAAAGAATTCAATGGGATATATGTGGACATATTCATCCACTAAATGACCAATTTTATTATAATATAATTCTAATTGATGCATCTATGGGATGATCACACGTTTGTTCATCATCAAACATCTCAATACTATAAAGCAACTAGGATTGATGTTCAACATCCAGTTTTCAGATATACTCATAATCAAAATGGATTAGGGGATCACTTATCAAACATCTCCAGGTAATTGCCAGAACTTCATTAATTCGATATAGTTACGAAATCCTATATAGGGACTTACTCATTTTTAAGGATATTTGATTGTGTTGTATATCTCCTTATTTCATCTCTGGCATGATTTAAGATAAGAATTCTTATCATTGTGAGATTAATATTGATTTTGATTAAATCTGCTATCATATCATCTAATCTTGTGATAGTTTATACGCACAATCTGTATATTATTATATTGATTATTTTCAAATGGAAAGTTTCTCCAGAAGAGGAGTAAATGAAAAGTTACTTATATACAAAATAGAGATACCAGTTCGGTTCTCTATATATATGTGTCTCATTTCAAATCTTCGTATCTCTCAAATACGAAAGATAATTGATCATCAGATGATCATTAATCTGTTACCTGATATATTAAAGGTAACAAGATTTTATAAGTTGTCATCTCATAAACCCCGGCCGGGTGATTGTTCTTGAAGAACTATCAGAGAAAAAGACAACAAATAAATCATCTGATACATATCATAAGCTATGAACCTTTTGAAAGGTGTTGTTATTGGGATCCCAAAAGAAAACAAAACTCAAGTTATAAATAAATCCACTTTTTCTAAATCAACTCTATAAGAGTCTGATATATATAAAAGACACAAGTGTATGAAATGACTAAATCCATTGAAATGGAAGAAATCTCAACAGAGATACAAGAATATAGAAATTGAGAGAAATTCTATAAATCATACAGAGTATATGAAATGACTAAATCCATTGAAATGGAAGAAATCTCAACAGAGATACAAGAATACAGAAATTGAGAGAAATTCTATAAATCATACGGAGTCTATGAAATGACTAAATCCATTGAAATGGAAGAAATCTCAACAGAGATACAATAATATAGAAATTGAGAGAAATTCTATAAATGATACGGAGTTTATGAAATGACTAAATCCATTGAAATGGAAGTAATCTCAACAGAGATACAAAAGTATAGAAATTGAGAAAATTTCTATAAGTCATATAAGAGAAATGTGGAATCATAAGGAAACAATCATTGATGATGTATTTTTTATACACAGTAGCGCTACTGAAATTATAAATGATAATTATGATATTCATAATATCAATGATTGTAGACAAAAGGCATGATTGGTCTAGATGAAAGAAACAATTCAAGAAGAATTGACTTTATAAGCCAAATAAAGTGTTTAGATCAATAGTACTCCAGACACCTAGAGATGTCAAACTAGTTGGATACTGATGGATCTTTATACGAAAACGTAATAAGAAAAACGAGATCGTGAGATACGAGGCACGACTCGTAGTACAAGGTTTCTTATAAAAAACTTGGTATTCACAACTGATGAATACGATTACGTTGTTGATAAATTTGGCTGCCTTTAAAATGCTTGATATATGTCTTCTAGACATAGTAATCATTTATCGATATGGTTCACTCAATGCAGATATTTATAAATCCTGAAGGATTCAAAATGCTGGAAGCATGTAAATCGAGATCTCATAATCTGTATTTGATGAACACACAAAAATCCTTATATGGATTAAAAACAATATGAAAGGATGTGGTATAACCGTCTCAGTTAATATCCGATAAAGATAAGGATATAATAATCATATTATATACTCATGATAATCATATTATATACTCATGTGTCTTCATAAAGAAGTGAGAAAGAAAACATTGTCTCAACCTGAAAGTCGAGCATAGATCAAATGTAATGTTTGTCCATCAATCAGAATATGTTAAAGATTCCATATGGATATTACTCCATAAAGCAAGTATTTGCTCGTACTCCCCCCCAATCATTTATGATGTTATTGCATTTCATGTAATAAACATCAGTGTGCTTCAGTTCAGCAATCTAGTAGATTGCTTCAAATGAACTTTTATCAGGGGGCGTCCCATCAGGGGGAGCGTCCCACCAGGGGGAGCAAATCAAATGAAGTATATTAATAATTTGGGATATATGTGCATTGTACTCTTTTTCCTTCCTATCAGGTTTTTGTCCCATTGGGTTTTCCTGATAAGGTTTTAGTGAGGCAATTCTTTAAGCACACCCAAAAATTATTTGATCTATAAAGCTCATCATAAATATTATATTTATCCAGTTGATCATCGTATATATGTTGACTTGATCAAAAGGATCATTGTAAATATTACTTTGATCTTGCTAATCATCGTATATATGTTACTTTGATCCAGAAAATCATCATAAATATTACTTTGATCCAGAAAATCATCATAAATATTACTTTGATCCGACAGATCAATGAATATCTTTGCTTAGGTTTTTATCCCATTGGGTTTTCCCTAGCAAAGTATAAATGTGAGAAATGTTTTGAAGAAAACAATAAATCTGGACATATGTACACTATACTCATTTTTCCCTTTGATCAGGTTTTTTCCCACTGGATTTTCTTGACAAGGTTTTTAACGAGATAGTTTTGCGAACATCCAGCACCACTAGATCCAAAGAGATCATTGTATACATTTTTCTCAGATTTTGTCCCATTGAGTTTTTCCTAAAAAATTAATACACAATTGGTATAAATCCAAGGGGGAGTGTTGTAATAGGTGGTTTTTACCACTTATGTAATACACACAAGTATTACCCACTTACATCAAACAAATATCTTCATTTTCCACCGCCTCACTCCTTATTTCTTTGCCTATTTATATGTGCACTGTATCATTGTAAAATCTCTCAAGAATATCAATACAAAAGCTTGCTCTCTCTCTCTCTCTCTCTCCTGTATCTCTCTGTTCTCTCATCTCACTTTGTAATTCATTTATTCTTTGATTATTTACAACATAAACACATTTTTAGGTCCATTTATTAGGGATTTAATCGAATTAATCCTAATTTTATTAAAGGACCCTATTAATCTAACTAATTAAACTCTTTAATAGTTAGATTAATAATTAATGAGAATTTACCAAGATTTTACACTAAAAACTAATCTCATTATTTAATAGCCAATTATGTGAATATCTAAAATTTTAAAATAAAAAAATAAAAGACATAATTTTAAATGGCTATTTCGCATGCATGATATATCGATATATATATATATATATATATATATATATATATATATACAGTCCTTTTCCTGTCAGTGCGCACTGATAGAATTATATAAGGACATTGAATGTGAGCCACTCATTTATAAAAGAGTTTTGACAAGTGCTTACATACCAAGTCAAAATATGTAAAATGAATGACTCACATTCAATATTCTTATATAATTCTATCAGTGCGCACTAATGTGAAAATTATTGTATATATATATATGTGTATATATATATATATGTATGTGTATGCACACCTAATCTAAATGACATGTATATACATGACAATGCTTTAATCATCTCATAATAAAAACATACATGAGTTGACCGAGTACAATGTGTTATTTAACTTTTAAAAAAAATCTAATTACAAAAGTTATCCAAAACATTCCTTGGTCTTCAAGTAATTCCAATATTCTTCAAGTTTTTTGAGTTCTTCTTATTTTGGGCTTTTAACCAAGTCCAACTTGATTAAATAAATAAATATAATATTTTTTTTATGTTGTGATCCATCTCATGAATCAAACCTAAAGCCCAAGTGTTACTCTAATACTTATTGGAGGCCCAAGACATAAAAAATAAAATAAAATAAAAATAAAATTCGGTCCAGATTTTTTTTTTCGAATTCAGAAACCCTAACGTTGTGAACACTCGGCTTTGCGCTTTCATGCGTATCCATGGTCCGCACGAAGGGGCTGTCCGCAGCCTTGCACGTAAGCATTCAAATATACCAGCCTTTGCGCCAAAAACAGTGCAGCACGTACATTCCTTGCGCAACCTTTGCGCAATTGTGTGCTGCTGCCTATTTGCACAGCTGTTGCATTTCTGTTGTGCATTCGTGCAACACTTGCACACAGCAACAACATGTTGCATGACAATCATGCATCTGCCTTGTGCATACGTGCAACATTTTTGGCTGTTGTGCATTCATGCAACACTTGCACACAATGCTGTTTTGTGTGTCCAATACACACTCAACTTCTTCGTCTTCTTGAATCGATCTCATCAAATAATATTACAAAATATGATTTACATAGAACGATTACAGCCGAAACAAAATTAAAATAAAATTATTACAACTAGGAATTAATATTACATTAAAAAATAATATTACAAACTTTAATAAAAACCCTAAACCCATTGTACCCTACAATTAACAATCAACCATGTTTATAAAAAAATAATAATATAAACATCATACAATCATTAGAAAGTGCCTATACATACCATACATGCAAATCAAAGAATAAAACTATGAAAAAGAAACTTTTATTCTTATATATATATTGTATAATTGGTTTTGATACCAATTGTAGGAACCCGGATTTATGTTACGTAGCGGAAATGGGGTTTAAAAAAATTCTATGCAACATGTGAACCGTATACAATATATAGGAATATATTAATGGAATTGGATCATACCCTTGTAGACCAACTTCTTCTTTGCTTTAAGCTTTATTCCGTTTTGAACCACCATATCTTCCTCGCTATGTCCCGTAATCCGATAACTGCGTGTGAGCTCGATACGATCTTCAAGGAATTTGAATGGAGGTAGAAGAGACACACAAAAACAACCCCTTGCCTTGTATGGTGACGTTTGGCCACTTTGTGTCAAAAGCAAAAAAGAATTTTTTTTTTCTTCTTTTTTCTCTCTTGATAGCCGCACCTCTCCTTTTGTCTCTCTTTTTTCTTGTTGCGTGAATCGAGTTAAAAAAAAATAGATCACTGATTGCTTTATAAGTTTTTCTATTTTATTTATTATCTAGTTATATTAAATATATTTGTATATATTATTATATTTTTCAAACTAGACCATTATCTCTTTCCAAATATATCTCCATATATTTAAAAGATAATTAGTATTTAAGTGTCCTAGGTAGAATATGATTCTAACTCCCACATAACCCTAGTTGACTTAAACTTAAATACTATACCTAACTAAGAATAAAATAATCTAATTATTTTATGTCTCAGTTATGATGTGAACCTGCAACCTCCAATTAATAATTTATTAATTCATTAATTAAATAATCTAATTACTTAAATAATTTAATTATTAATATATTAATTAAATAATCTCATTATTCAATTAATCCCTGAATGAATACGTGTCACTTACTTAACACAATTAATTGGACAATCTAATTAATTAACTGTGACCCTTGTTACTTAAAACGATCGGGCTAGCAAGGGGACCTAATGGACCCACAGTATTTTGAGCTCTAATAATCCTTAGAAATAATTAATTAAACTCTTTAATTAATATTTCATGATTATTAACTCCAGTGTTACTCCACCAAAAACCCGAAGCTGCACTCTCTCAACTGTAGATGTTTTTACACAAATCAATAACTTTCGGTGTCCATCAATATAGCTATTACATATGGTATAATCCTCCACAAGAAGTTCATAATTTGAGCTGGGTCATTATGTCCGTTATACCCCTCTAATTATATCTTTCCTTTAAGTACCATTGATTCAATAATAAAAAATAAATCCTACATTCCTCACGGAATTAGGAGAGCACTCATATTGTTCAAGCCCCGAATCAACCCTTAAGGGAACTACCATCTACTTCTCGCAAGAAGGAGTGGATTCCACTATTGTGTACAAACCTTCCTAGCCACAAGCCAAACCGCGATCCCAACACACAGAGCATATTGATCGGGAATGCAACTCCGACCTCACTCATGGTATATCAAACACCACGATCTAACCTGAAGGAGTCGATAAGACACTCAGGATTAAGATCACCCACATATAGCCATCATTAGTTGATATATATGAATCTCATCGTTAACGGATCTTATTGAGAGATTCATATAGATCGTGGCCCATTCCTATATGATCACATCATACAAGGTTCCTCCATTCTCATATCACCATATGAATGATCCAGGATAAGATCACCGTACATTACGGAATGGACCGCAGCTTTAGATTAACCACAAATAAACTACCCAGCTTTATTTGCTATCTACAGACTCTTTAGATTGCTTGTTTCAAAATGAATCCATCTGTATATGACAATCATATACTCAGTTTGAAATTACATCCGGCAATCTTGGATGTTAAGTACACATGTTATATATAAATGTATGAGACAATTTGAATGAATAAACTACTTCTTTTATTTAAGGTCAATTCACATTTACAAATTACAAACTTTAGGGTAAAAACCCCAACAAGTAGGATGACAAATATACATACATGGTAGTGTTTTGACATATCGTTTGACCTGTTGGACAGCATCGGTATGAGCACTTGTCCAAGGGAGGAGATTTGTCTTTAGTCTTTGGAAAATGGGTTTACAAATGATTCTCAGTTCTTTGCAGAAGTTTGCAATATCGTTGAAATCTTTTGTTGCAATTGTCTGATGTGACTAGCTTTGAGTAAGGGATCCTCATGCTATCAATCATGCTGATTATAAGGGAATAATCATGTTGGTTAAGAACGTTGATTTCTTTGCAGATGTAAGGTTGTGTGTCGGGATTGCTATCTGATGAGGTGTTAGAAACAGTTGCATCAGTGGTATCACTGTCTCCTACTACTAAGATTTCTTTGTCAGAGCTAGATATTTCAATATCAGTGTCAGACTCGTCGGAAAGAACTTAGATGAGTCTATCTTTGATATTATCATCAATATCTAAACTTCTAATTTAGTTTTTTAGTTCAGGACACCTGTTAGCATAATGTCCTTTCTTGCCACACTTGAAACATCTTGTGGTTCTTTGTCTTGAGGATTTTTTAGTGGACTTCGTAAGATTTTGTTTTTTTAGGGGATGAGGTGTTGTCTTTGTTTTTATAAGTCTTATAAGTCTTCCTTCCTTTAAAGCCTTTTCTTTCTTTGTATTCCTGATATCTTTGAAAGGTTTCCTTTTTCTTTGGTTGGGAAGTTTTTCAAAACCAAATTGCTCACGCTAAGAACCAAGTTCTTTCTTAGTGGTTAGTTTTTGTTTCTTGAGTTGACTTTTTAGTCTAATATCATTGCATAGTGGTAAGGCGATAATATTGATGGTGCTTATGATTTCTCCATAAGTCCAAGTGTTAAGGTCTATTTGGGACCAGTCAGAACTGGCCATCTGTTTAACCATCTTATCTCTAACCTTGTAAAAGAAAAGTGTTGGCAGTCTAGATATGAATTTTTCTTCCAATAAGAGTTTGCATTGTCAGTCCTCTGGAGGACTCTGGTTAATAATATGTCTTTGTACCATTTATCGCTACGTTTTTTGCACTTAAGATTTTGGAGTTTTGAAAATTATTTGCCTTGGAATATGTTAGGATTTCAATGAAATGCATCAATATGGTGTAACATAAGACATCTATACCATCTGGTTGGGATGTGGTAGTAGTGGTTGACGTTGAAGGTATAAAAGAGGCTGGGTCAGTGGCTGATCTTGCTGGAGTGGTGGTGATAATTTCTTTTGTAGGATTGATAATAACTGCTCTGCATTCAGACTCATGGTATAAGTCCACCATCCAAACAATTATCCTTTAAACCCCATGGCAAGCGAGGTTACAACATCAACATGAGTCATGTTTTGTTTTTTAATATAAATATATTCAATAGTATGAATTTGTTTGAGGTTTGTCATGATTTGATATTCTGATAAACCATCAATGTTAAATTGATAGTAGGCGTTGCCTCTGTAAGCCCTGTAAGGGACTGTCTCTTTATATTGAAGGTCAGAGGGAGTTGGTTTTGGATAATAGGGCTTTGTGTTTTGGTAATATCTGGTGTACGTGACTGTCAGTTTTATCAGTTGTGGTCAAGCGTTGGACCATATTATCAAAACCTTCGTCACTGGAGAAGGAAGTAATGTTTTCTTCTAGCGTTTGGATTTTCTGGTTAGGGAATGTTTCTAAATCTTTCTTCTAAGGCTTTAAGCAACTCTGTTTCGTCCAGAAAATGGTCGAAACATTTTTCGATACCAGTAGGGTCAGGAAACAGAAGAACGTCTGGTTCATACCCTGACATCTTGGATTTTAAATTTTTATCAATTGTGATACTATCGGGTGTTTCAGAGGGGAAGACACCAAGGATGGCATTTGTGTTTGCCATTTTAAGTTCTATTTTGTCTAGTTGTTCTCCAATTGAATTTAGGAAAACATTTGTGTAATTATTTTGTTTCATAACAATGCCAATTTGGTTTGATGACGCGGGTATAGTTGGTGAAAGTCCTTCATCAAATATAATGAACGGAGTACATTCGGTAGTCTTATTAGTGCTTTCTGGGTCTTCATTATTCATTTCAATTTCAAAGTTCTTAGGAGGAGAATGGAGTTGTTCGTTTCTTCGACGGGTTTTATAAGTCCTGAGATTCGGTTGGTCAATAACAAGGCATTGTTCTTAGATTTGTTTTCAGCTTTTATACCATTCGAAGAATGGTATTTCTTTGTTGAGTTTTTTAATGCTCTACATCCATCTGTCATGGAATTGTTTCATTTTTCTGTTATTGTAATTTGTCTCATATTTTTCTTTTATGTTTTGGTTATAAGGGAAATGATATTCTGCAAGCAGAAAATCATAATCAATAGCATTTTCTTTGTTAAGGACATTAATGGTTCGAATTGCAGGTTCTGGTTCAAGGGTTTCTGTCAAAACCTGAGAAAAGGTAGGAGATGTTTGTCCTTCATTATCATAGGTGTGAATAGGTCGGGCTACCTGCTCTGGTGTTTTGTGTATACTGGTGACGTGAGTGGGGATTTCTACACCAGTCGGGCTTCTGTGCCTGCGGACAAGGTTTATAGGTTCTGAAGTTTCACTGGAGCTTGGTCTATATTGATCAGCTAGGTTAGGGGACAAGCTAGGAATCTAGTTTTGGATGTTAAGCCTAGACAGGCTAGATAGGGAGTGTCTTGCTGTCTGGAAGTCGTAGTTGGAAGGATTAGAGGTGCTGGGCTCAAGGACGGAGCCAAGAATTTCATTCAGGGGGTGCACCATTAAATAATAATAAAAATGATAATTCTTTTAACAATTTAAAGTGTATTAATCGAAAATGAAAAATCACAAGTTTATAAGGGGCATACACCAGGCCAATCAAAAAACTTGTGTAAATAAAAAGTTTCAACTTATAGATTCATATAATTTTTCAAACATATTTACAATTGTCCTCAACCAAACACATGAGTTTTAAACTTTTATTATACTCTACGCTTTGAACTTTTACATATCACATTTCTAAGCTTTCATGGCCCACAACTTTATACTAACAAACATTTCCATTATATAATCTGTCAAATGTCAATATACCAAATACATGAGTTTCAAACTTTAATTAAATTCAATTACACAATAGAAAACGAAATGGAAATAAATGACGAAAGAGAAAAAAAAAAGAATTAGGATCAATGGATTACCATTTACTTATAAAGAGAATATATAAAACACCCAAAATTTATGAATGATCTTTGATTTTGGAATAAAAGCTTCAGAAATATATATATATATATATATTATGCTTGAATTCGGGTTGCAGATGTAGTTGAGAGAGTGTTTGAAAGTTTTTTAGGTTTTTTTTTTTACTTAAATGTGAGAGAAAAAGTAAAGTGGAGAATTTATTGGGCCGAGGAAGAGGGAGGAAGAGTAAAGTGAGAACTGTGAGTTTTGAATGTTTTTATTGTATGGTCCCCTTGTTTGACTTTAAAAGCTGTTAAATTTAATAATTCTTTTTATATTTCCTTTTTTAATTGTTTGAAAGTTGAAACATAGTTTCAGTCTTCTGTCTTCTAGAGTTCCAAAGGAACATTTATTTTTTTCAAACAGCCATCTTATTAAGAACAGAGGCAAAAGCCGGAGAAACACAAACACAAACACAAACGGAGACCACACCACTCAACTACAACAGAAAGCAACCATCAGGAGCAAAAAAAAAAGAAGCAAAAACAGCCAGCCCAAAATCCCAGAGCACAAACAGAGCACACCTAAGCAGAACCAAAAAAACACAACAGTGATGAACATTTTAAACAGATAAAAGACAACTTTACAATTTTTTATTGAATTTGAAATTTTATGGGTGGCAGCTGACCCTGCTCGCCCTTAGCTGCCTCCGTCCCTGGCTGGGCTCCCTATAGGATCTGTCCCTCCTGAAGGATGTCGTTAGGGTTTCTTCTTGCTCATTAATATAGTCATGGAGGTTTCTCATAGGTGGCATATAGCAAGGTTTGTCAACCTTTTCTTTTATCCAATCTTTTGGGAAGTTGATATCTTCCCATCTTGCAGGTGTGGGGACATAACATTGACAAATGGGGAGGCACTGAAACAGATGGTTTGCCCTGCTGGAATAGTGGGAGATATAAAGCTGGGTGTTAGTCCAGATATCAGGACACAATAATGGACTATGTAGACCAGTTTATAGGGGCTTGATCTTTCTATAAATTTATAGTTATGGGTTTGTATGTCAATAACAAAGCATTTTTCTTTGTGTTCATATCTGTTTATAGCAACAGTGAAGTTTGGATAGTATTGAAAGTATATGGGGTCATAAGTCAGAGTGGTCTCATCCATCCCTAGGATGGATTCCTTATAGTCTACTGTCCTTTTGTCACGAATGACGACTAATAAAGAATTATTGAGGCCAATCTTTGATAGTGGTTTGATACCAACTTGCACACTGCCAATAAGCATGTCGTTATAACTGATCTTGTGATAATGATTTAAGTTGTTCTTGTTTAATAGATTTGTGGAAAAGGTGTTGTTTTGGAATTTGACATTGATTTCTGTGGTTTTTTTGTCCGAGTAAGGCTCTGAAATCTAAAATGTTCTTTTTCTTATAAATACTATTTCGTTGAATGTTAGGCAATTGCCAATTGTCTAAGTCTTTGTCATTCCAATTAGTCTCATAGTTTGCTATATATTGTCCTATGACACTACTGTCGTCTTCAGGCTCTATTCCAGGCCTAGAACTACTTGCAGACATGATAGAGAAAAAGTAATCAAAATACTTCCTAGGTTTTAACTCACAGCCTGTCTATGGGGATTACAATATGCCTAACACTCTCATAGCTAGCGACTTTCTTACCATGTGACTACTGACTTTTGCACCTAGAAAAGAATTCTAACTATTTCTTTCTCCAACAAGTCTCAAAGCTCTGATACCAAAACGTAGCACTAACAAATACAGTAGAATCCACAAAATAAAATATAGAAAACTGATTAACATAAATGGAAGTACAATACTTACAACAATAGCAAATTGTCTGACATCAATAGAGATGTATAGAAATAATTCGCACACTTTATTGATAGATTTTTGAAATTTATAGTGAGAGAGAGAGAGATACAAGTAGTAGTTTGGGAGAGGAAAAGAAAAGATAAAACTCGGAACCTCCTTCTCAAAGAATACACAGATCCTTAAATAGGGAGAAGGGTTTACTATAGTAAGAGTTAGTTACAATTGTAAACATAACCGTGGTTGAACAATAATAATTGCATATAAATTATTGGGTTTTACTGTAAGGAACAATAAGTTGTCTGCCATGATAGACAATAAGTCTCAATTGACGATAAGTCCGGGGAACTATTCTTGTCTGCATCTGCCAACAGTAAGATGATTTGATAAGGGCTAGATCATTGTGTTGTTGATGGTGGGCCAGGAGATGCCCAATAAGTCAAAAGACGGTATAATAATGTTGTGTTGATAGGATATGTCTGGTGAACTTGATAAGGCTAAAGCCGCTGGGATTGTGATAGGTCGTGGCAAAAATAGTTTGTGGGGTCATCGTCACTGAAACCATCACTCATATCACATTGGTATTTGGATTATGAATCAATTTGAGATATGCTGGTCAGGTTTTCTTCATTTCATTTGCTATTTGTAATAGTTCTTCTGGTGTATTGGCAGCAGCAATCTTGGCCTGGTTCTGGGATTTGGCCATAAAAAATGGGATCGGTCAGATACTTTGCTGTAGAGGGTAGGGTTTTCTGCAAACCATTTGGCAACTCTGTTTGTGCCATGATCTGCTATATTCATGTCGCTCCACCATTTGATTTTTGTCTGTCGTCCAAAGTAGGGGATGTTGATATTCCCAATCAATTTGTCTTTGATTGCATAATAGAGCATTAAAATCCAGGTTAAATTGAAATGCTTGAAGAAGAGTAATAAGTCTGGGATAAAATCCCAATCAGATGGTTTGGAAAGATAGGTGGTCCAATAGCCATACCCTTCCTTGACAGATGGAAGAATGATATATATATATATATATATATATATAGAAAGAGTACATAGAGCGCTAGTCTTATTTTAATTAAGCTAGCTGTGGGACTGACAGACCCATGGGCATCCTAGCTCCAATTTTAAAAACCAGTCCAAATCATCTCATAATCCACTAATATTTTTTAAATTAACTTTGGGCTGTTTCACTAAAAGCCCAAAGTTGCACTCTATTAACCAATGTTATTACGTAAAGCCCATTTTAATTAAAACAGTTTTAAATTAGAATTGGGCTTGGTCTTAGACCAATAATAACCACAAAATTGATCCTCTATCTTATGCTCATTGTAAGTTCCTCATATTTTGATTGGCTTATTTTGTTGACAAACCACATTGGGGATTAATTTTTGTAAGGGTATATTAGGCTTCATTGGGTGTAATCAAGCTTCAAGGACATCATCTCTCTCAAGAGCACTTCAAAGGTATATCACTTGCTTAATTCTCTTTGAAGAGGTTTTAGTTACACACACTCACATTCTATGCATTTGTATTGACATGCATGAATGGTTGCACACACACACTTCTTGCATTTTGGAGTTGATGGGCTGCACAGTAGGTTAGGCGACATGCAAGGCCACTTGTGCATGTCGCCTGACAAGTCGCCTTAGACTTGAGTTTTTCCCACAATGTGTTAGGCGACATGCAAGGCCACTTGTGCATGTCGCCTCAAATGTCGCCGTAGTCTTGACATTTTTCCTCCAGTGTGTTAGGCTACTTGGGCATGTCACCTTACATGATGCCTCAGGCAACGTGTTTTCTTTCCAGTGTGTTAGGCGACTTACAAGGCGACTTGGTCATGTCGCCTTGCATGTCGCTTCTGTCACCCGAACTGGGCATTTCTTGTATTTCACACCAGCTCGTTTTTGGTCTCTATAAATTCTTCATCTTCTCCACCATTTAACCCTAGAGCTTAGAAATTTACATCCTTAGTGAGAGAAAGTGACTCCAGAGAGAGAGCTTCAAGAACCCATTTTTTATGAGAGAGAAAGCTTCAAGCTTTGTTACTTGACTCTCCAAACCCCCAAAACCCATCATCATCTTGCATATAGAGCATCATTCAAGCATGGGTCTTCATTAATGTCTTTACTTGGTAAGTAAAACTCACATCCTTGCTCATTTATTGTTCTAGCTTATCAAGACATGTCATTTATTGCTTAGGTTAGCAAATCTTCATATTTATTGTATATCAATTAAAGTTATGACATGTTTGGGGTTTGTATTGTGATAGATAATGTTTAGGACATGTTTGCCCTCTAGCTAATTAGGACTCATTGATTGCATTTGTTAATTGCATTTATTGTCCTTGCCATCTTGTGTGACAACATGTGTTGATATGGCTTTGGTTGATGACTAGATTTTAGACTTGCATATCTATATCTAGTTAGGTCTTTATGAGCATTCATATAGGCATTGATATCTAGGATTTGTACTTAGTGTCATCTTAAATCCATAGATAAGCATTTAGTGTTGCCTAGCATTATTTGCATTTTGAATATTCATATATTCACTTAGGTTGTTAATCTCTTCTTGAGAGTTAAGTCTTGTGACTACAAGGTGTAGTGCACAAGCAAGTGAAGTCTTGCAACCTAGGTGTGGTTGGCAAGCAAAGAGATCAAGGATTCACTATAAAGGCCCGTTGGGTAGTAGTGGTGGGTTAGTGACCGAGAATGGTGTGACTAGAGGTCAACCTAGGTTATAAACATCATTACAATAGTGGATTTGAGGATCGTGTGTGGCTAGAAGGATAGCCCGTGGTTTTTCCCTTGTTGAAGGGTTTCCACGTAAAAATCAAGTGTTATTTATTATTCCGTTCTTTACTTGATTTTATATGTTTGTTTATGTTGGATTATATTATTAATATTGACTAATCGAAAAATTGGTAATAATCGATTAACAACCCATTCACCCTCCCTCTAGGTTGTTAGACACACGCTTAGAGTGTATTTTCACTCATAATTAAATTAAGCCCAAAATCATTGTCATGCCTTTTAATTACTTGTTTATCCCTAAGTCACAGAAAGCTCTAAGATCATTTGCAATACTTCTATATTTGTAAATTTTATTTACAAATAAATATTATTACTTAATAAAAAATTTATTAAATAAACCACGGCCACATATTTAAATGATCAAGTCCTGCAGACAGCTTAGGTGAGCACCGAAATATAGATTCTATATTATAAATATATGTTCCTACGATCATAAAATTAAATCTCCAAGTTATCAAGGTTTTGACCATATACAATAGGTCTCACTCCGTGATAACTCAAAAGAAATAATCTATGAATGAATATCAATTATTTGCTCAAGATTGAGATCAACTAAATTTATTAAGCTTACATAAGCTCTAATCAAGTTACAATGGTTATAACAGATCATAACTTATATCAGTCCTGTTTAATGTATATCTAATATACACTAACTTTCTCAATCTTCGGTAACCAAGATAAATCACTCACTATAGAAATAAGAAATTTATAGTTTCATAATTATGAAACATCAATTTCATAAATAACTGTGAACAACTTCTATTTATAAATAATTTGTGACTTATATCTTTTTGTATTAGTATCTCACGATAATACATAAATCACATTATATAACATATACTCAAACATGTAAAATAAACACAACTTTATTAAATCATAAAAAAAATGTTTTAACAATTCATATTTTAAGGGCATAAAAATAACATTATGTCTAACTATAATTACCACCTTCTCCTTGTTATTCCCGATATGGGAGTAGAATATTCCTGAATATCACATGCTCCTTATTCTTAGGCACGGATTTAAATATTTTTATGTTTTTATTAAAATATTCTCGAAAATATATTTTCAAAAATGTATCTCTTGGGAAAAAATATATATTTTTTAAAATATTTCAATATTACATAAATCAAGGATTTTTAGGAGGGAGAGAACTCAAACCCGCAACCTCATGGTATAGGTGTGAGAGGTTTTACTACCGGACCAACCTCATCTCATCCTTTGAAAAAAAGAATTTAAAATCAATAAAAACGTGTTATATTGAATCGTAAATATATATATATATATATAATATATATAGTCTTTCTATTATCATTTCGTCTTGTTGTTATTTTGTCCTAATATAAAATATATCAGGACGAAGAATGTTGACCACAGATTATGGAGAAGTTTTGACAAGTGCATACACTTTGAGTCAAAGTATGTAAATCTAATGGTCCAAATTTTTCATCCTGATATAAAATTTTTTATCAGAACGAACTGACAATAGAAAAATTTTATATATATATATATATATATATATATATATATATATATCCTCAGTACATAGCTCTCCATGACTATCTCATCCGTACACATGCAGACATATTTTTGTGATCCAAAATAGAACAAGTATAGACAGTTCTTACCTTTTGTTTTGGGCAAGACAACAAGTCCAACATG
Source organism: Dipteronia sinensis (assembly GCA_033220585.1). Lineage (NCBI taxonomy): Eukaryota > Viridiplantae > Streptophyta > Magnoliopsida > Sapindales > Sapindaceae > Dipteronia > Dipteronia sinensis. The sequence goes on along the minus strand of CM065638.1, from coordinate 13,505,088 downwards.
AGAGCTAGCTTAGCTATAGTTGTTTTGTAAGCTAGCATTAAATTTGTATTGCCAAATTTGTATTGTCAATTTCCACGTGGTCACTGCCCACATAATTCCAAAGTAGGCGCATAAGTACAAAATCCATCTACATGACCTAAATCCGTATGGGATATTGGTCATGTCCCTCCGGATCGTGTATGTAGTATTTTATCGTACACTTTAGCAACGAAGAAAACTAATTCTCAAGAACTTGATAATACACAAATGCTTGTTGGCAGCAACCAGCAGTTAGGTCTAATGTTGATCAGAGTTAAGCATGTCATGTCAGAGGAAATGCCTACTAAAAGAGAAAACAAAAATGGCTGACAAGTGGTAGGAATGAGCTGGTTGATTTTGATATGAGAGAAGGTATTAATAAGTAGGAGAGACCAGGAAGAGAGAATTGAAAGTAGGAGTTTCAAGTGTGGAATCATGTGAGAGCATTAATAGCTAGTGGGGTTTCTGTGTCTTGTTTTTTAGTGCTCAACTCCCGCTGCTATTTTGGTTGGTGCCAAAAAGCAAAGAATGCATGTGACTCCATGTGCCCACAGTACACATATTACACTTCCCTCTAACATTTTCCCCTTCAATTCAAATCTATCTCTCTCTCATGAATTTCCTTATATTGCAACTAGTAGTTTGCTGGCATCCATATCATATGCAAATATGCAATGCATGCCAAAGTATGTTTTGAGCCTTTAGCTTTGCAACTTCAAATGTTATAAAGTGTCGCACATTGGCACCTATAACATCCACCACCGATATCTCTCTCTCTCTCTCTGCATTGTTATTTCTTGTTGCTTTTTCATATATTCTTTGTTTTCCTTCATATTCATTATTATATATACTAGCAGTAGTAGCATTGTTCGATCGAGTTCTAGATGAAAGGGCAAACTAGCAGAGGGAGACGTATTTACTCTCTCGAACCAAACAAAATAGTAGGAGCCACATTTGTAAGAAAGTATGTGAATCATTTCATGCCAGCTCTGTTGAAGATCATCAATGAAAAGAGAATTTCGGATGATGAAAATGATGGTGATTGCATTTGCGAGGTATACAAGAAAGTGAGATATGAAGCGGACATGGCTTTGGTCATGTCAACCCAAGAATTATTTGCATGGAGTCATGCCTTGAAACTTAATCTTCTTCAAACAAATCTCAATGTGGGTAAGCTTCAAAGTTCCTTATCTCTTCACAATTTAATCTCTTCGAAATGTAGTGGTGACAATTTACCTTCTTCCCACGAAGCAATTTTCTCAATGAAAATTCCACCATACCCCAAGATTTTTACTAACAATTTGAGAAGGCCTAAAAAGGCAATAATGCCGCCAAGAAAGAAGAGAGAAGCAGAAAAAGAAAGCAAAGATGAGATGCTAATCAGTAGCCGGTTGAAGAATTTTAGGTCTCTTTTACCAGGAGGGGGTGAGATGGGTACTGATAAATTGCTTAGTGAAGTTGGAAGTTATATTGTTTGTCTTGAGTTACAAGTCAATGTCCTTAAATGTCTTATTGATATGAATTGATACGATTTTATGCACAACCTAGTTGCCATTACTTGGAAATTTGGAATATATATAATTATTATTGTTTTATGAGTACCTCCCATCCAGAGGATGGGAATAAATTTCACCCCCAAATAGGGAAGGTGCAAAGTGAATTACACCCCCAAATCTAATTAGAGGAACCTTCCCCAATCTTCATTTCCCCAAGACTTTTTTTTAAAAGTTATTTAAATGTTTTAAATTATCTTTAATATTTATTTATGTTAACTTTAATTATTTACTTGTATCAGAGTATCTTTAATGATATAAATAAATTTGAATTCTCAAAAGTTTCAACATCAGCATTTGAGGATTGTTTCCAGAGATTACTAAAATTGATGATTGTGTAGTTTACAACGGTAAATTTTATTTAAATCAAAAATCTACTACTGCCATATTTTTTTTCACTGTTTCTGCTCATTTTTATTTCACAAACCTGTAACATTTATATATACCTCATATATCAAGATATTAAATACTTTCTCTTTTTCTTACTATGCACATCAAAATGATAGATTTCTCTTTGAGTTTCTTTCATCACTAATCTGGCAAGACTGATCAAATAAATTATATATTTTTTGGGTGAATTAAATCTTAGTTCATAAATATTGTGCCCTAAAATCAACCATTGATTGTTATTATAGAATCATAATAAAATTTTCATTCAATTTATCCTTAGCCAAACAGGATAAAAATAAAAATAAAAACTATAAAAGACAATATAAGGTATATGATATGAGTATTGATCCATTCGTAATAAAGAGACGAATTTTACCTGATTGAAATTTTTGGGGTCGAAAAAATGATGAGATACATAGGCTATTAGAGAAAACAAGAGGAAAGAAAGCCATAGATGAGAGAGAAAGAATAAAATTACAACATCAGTTATTTTAGGTTAAGTTTGTATCTGATGATTGAAAGTCAATCTTCAAATTTGATTATTGAACAGACAATTTGATTGTTGATTAAAGATGCACTTATAATATATATTTGTGTTTGTAAGATTATTTTCAATTTCAAGTTCAACGATATCAAATATGTGAAGTGTGGAAATTAGGGTTAAATGAGAGATTGAGAACCAGAGAAATGGGGAAAACAATGGATCTTAATGAATATATATATATATATATATATATATATATATATATATATATTAACTTTCAAGTTAGAGATCCCTTATTTTAATTTCGATAAAGATCTTGATGAAATCATTTCGATTTTTTATGAATTTTGATATGAATTTTTTTGTAGTTCATAAGTTTAATGAAATCTCCCTATGAATAAAATTTAGGAATTTTTCAAGAACTAGAACTATTTATGCCGATTTGTTAAACATAAAAGCATTGGAAGATTGGAGAAATATAGGACAATTCAAGAAAAATAGTTCTAGGTCTTCAAATATTCTCAAATTGTATTCATTGTTATATTTCAATTAACTTATCATCCACGAAAAAATTTAGTTTTAAATTCATAAAATTAATATGATTTCATCAAGGTCCTTACCAAAATAAAAATAAGGGATCCATCACTTGAAAGTTCCAATATAGAGTGCTATATATCTATGTATATATGTATATATACATATATATATATATATATATATATATATAAGTGATTCTCTCATGAGGGATCCCTTATTTTAACATATAGTAAGGATCTCCATGAAATCCATCAATTTGAATGAATTTTGATAATAATTGTTTTTTTCTTTTTTTTGTAGATGATAAGTTCAATATATAATAGCTACTTGTAAACAAAATTTGAAAATTTTCAAGTACCACAACTATTTTTTTTTTCATTTTTCCTATTTTTCGCCCTTTTTATTTTCTGATGCTTCATATTTAACAACATCGGGAAAAAATAGTTGTAGTGCTTAAAAATTCTTCAAATTTTGTATATAAGTAAATTTCATTGAACTTATCATTTACAAAAAAATTCATTCAAATTGAGAGATTTCATGAAAGTTCCTATTTTATGTTAAAATAAGGGATCCTTTAATATATATATACAGTTGAAAATAATACTAAACGTGTGTCAACCTAAAGCGCGGGGGGGGGGGGGGGGTGTTAACCAAGTTAATTACCAACTTTTCTTGATTAGTCAATATTAAAAATATACCCCATATTAGCAATCAATAAACAAACACAAGTTAGGGGGAAAACACTAAAAACACACGATTTGTTTTTCGTGAGAAACCCTCCAACTGGGCAAAACTCACGGGCTATCCATCTAGCCACACACGGTCCTCAAATCCACTATTTGAATGAAAGTTTACAACCTAGGTTGACCTCAAGTCACACCATACTTGGTTACTAACCCTTTCACTCTACCCAACGAGCCTTTAATAGTGATCCTAGACCAACAAGCTTGTTCACTAATCCACTTAGTCACAAAGCTTAACAATCAATGAAGAGATTAAGCAACCTATGTGAATATCAAAAGTATAATAAATGCATAAATGCTTGGTCAAAACATTTAAGCTTATCTAATCATGAATGAACAAGTCAAACAATCCTAGATATCATGTTGCTATATGATATATATATATATATATATATATATAACTTAGCTATATAAATTAAATGCAAGTCTAGATGCAATAGCTATCACAATACAAAAACTCAACAATCAACACAAAAATCTCAATTTGAAGATTAAAAACCTAATCTAGATGCAACCAAGTCATAAAAGATATTTCTTGTTAAGAAGAGCACAAAGAGGAATGAGAGTGGTGTTCTACTTACCACGTCATGTGTGTTGATGAAGATCCATGCAAGAACATAACATAGAAGATGCTAGATGCTCATGAAAATGGGTTTGGAAGAGTAAAGATGAGTTCTTGGAGCTTCTCTCTCAAAGGATTCTTTCTCTCACTAAAAAGGGTTTTTAAGCTCTTAAAAACGAAGTGAGGAGGAAGAAAAAAATATATATAACAGCCCTAGACGAAGTGATGTCATTTTGAAAAGTTAGGCACAAAACAGGGCATTGCGCGGGTCCAGTGCGCTGGTAGGGAACCAGCGCCCTACCTGCGCAAAAACAAACTTGAGAAATTTCACCCTCGGTGCACGGGTACTGCACAAGTAGGGAACCCATGCATAACCCGTGCAGAAGAGAAACCCGAGGATACCCATCCTCAGTGCACGGGTACTGCACGGGTAGGTAACCCGTGCACAACCCGTGCAGAAAAACCAGACCTGAGAAAGCCCAAGGTCAGTGCTTGGGTAAAGGACCTGCGCACAACTCGCACACTTGAGATCTTTAGGGAGGTCACTCATCGCGCTAAGGAAAATCACACCAACGTGCGGGCGCGGACGTTCCCGAACAAACATCAGGAAACGAATTGCATTATACCTAACAAAACCACACTTAAGACTAAGAATGAAGTGTAAGTGTAAGTGTGAAAAGAATGCACACAAGAGCAATAAGGAACAAATGCATAACATCACAAATGCATATAAGTGTGTGTGTGCTACTAGTCTCTTCAAAGAAAGTTAAGCAAGTAATATACATTTGAAGTGCTCTTGAGCATGAGGATGTCATCGAATCTTGATCATGAACAATGAGACCTAATATATCCTTACAAGCAAATCCCAATGTGGTTTGTTAACGAAATGAGCCAATCAAAATATAAGGAACTTACAATCTCCCCATTTGGCTATTTCGTGACAAAACCACCACTCACAAATCATCCTTACAAATAAACAAAAATAAGAGGTCAACAAAAGTTATTCTACATTACAAAGAGATACCTAGATACTAGATCTTCAATTCTTCAAACTCTTGTCGAATAGCCATCCTTCCAAAACAATGAGACTACACTTTCCAAAACAAGTGTATGTGAGGTGATCAAGAGAGATAAAAAATATGCAAGCAATTGCATTGGCGAAACCAATAAACCATGCAATTAGGTACAATGCAAGTGATCCCCCTAAATGAGTTACTCCCCCTTAAAGCATAATTCTCCCCTAATATGCAACACTCATAGCTACCAACACTACTCCCCCTTTTTGTCATGAGATAGGCAAAAAAGTATTCTCCAATTGGGTTACTTTAGTAAAGAGAGTTAGTTGCAATCTAAGTGTATAATCATATATAACAACTTTATGCAACTTAATTAATAGAGAGAGAATCAAGAAGGTTTTATTTGTAAGAAATGTGTGAGAATGTTGCTTTAGATGCAAGACATACAACATCAAAATTCAAGCAATGGTATTTGGCAAAGTGAACATCAAAAGAGTTTCCAAAGAAATTCAAACCAATTTGTACCCTTTTGTCATAAGTAAACAATATATAGCTTTAAAAACTTTGTAACACACATAAGTAACTATGTCAATCCTTAATGGACAATCAAGACATGGATATAAAATCCTTATTGATTGACTGGATATAGAAACCTTATTGGTTGTTGTCTTTCTCAACCATTAAGAAAAGAGACATGGCTAAATTGGATGGAGCATCCTTATTTATTGAATGAACACAAGGTTCTTATTGAGTTTAATCTTGTCAATTGCTCCCACACACATTTGCACACATATAACTCATGCATAATATTTTAGCATGTCAATCAAGTTCGCATGTCATGGAGATAAATTATAGGTCATTCAAATGTACTTCTCAATCAATTCTCCTAGTCAAAAAATGCATGTTTGAACATAAAAGTGACATGGATTACAAACAAAGCAAGGGCACACTTATTAAAAAAAGCCATATATGGACATATAAGCACACCAAAATGCTCAAGCAATTAATGAAGAAGTATAAAGTTGATCAAATCTATGCTTATTTCAACTATGCAAGGTTGCTCTATTTGCTTGAGCTCCCCATATGGGGTCAATTTCCAAAAACACATCAAGGCCAATGACAAATCCCAATAGACCTACTAAGTGCCATGAACCTAGTTGAGTCTAAGGGGTTAGTGAATAAATCCGCTGGTTGATCATCTGTGCCAACATGTTCAAGTACAGTGCATTTGTTTTCAACTAGCTCCCTAATAAAGTGATGTCTAATGTCTATATGCTTAGTTCTAGAGTGCTGAACAAGATTCTTTGAGATATTAATTGCACTTAAGTTATCACAATAAAGGGTTAGAGTACCTTGATCAAAGCCGTAATCCACAAGCATTTGCTTCACCCAAAGGAGTTGTGTGCAAGCACTCCCAGCTGCTATGTACTCGGCCTTGGCTGTAGACAAGGAAATAGAGTTTTTATTGCCTAGGAAGAAGCAACCGCCAGATGTACTCTTCATATCATCACAATTTCATGCCCAATTTGCAACACTAAAGCCAACTAAGCTAGCATTAGTGTCAAAAGAGTACCATATCCCATAGTTGGATGTCCCATTCACATATCGAATGATTCTCTTCATAGAGGAGAGATGAGACTCCTTGGGATCTGCTTGGTACCTAGCACACACACCCACATTAAAAGCTATTTCGGGGCTACTTGCTGTCAAGTAAAGTAAGCTACCAATCATGCCACAATAAAGACTTTGGTCCACACTTTTGCCACTAGCATCCTTACTAAGTTTCAAAGTGGTACTTATGGGTGTGTCACAATGTTTGGCATTCTCAAGGCCAAACTTCTTCACTAGGTTCTTAGCATACTTAGCTTGGGATATGAAAATCCCATCATACAATTGCTTGATTTGCAAACCTAGGAAGTAATTGAGCTCTCCAACAAGTCTCATCTCGAATTCATGAGACAGGACATCAACGAATTGTTGGACTTTAGATATGTTGGTAGAGCCAAACACAATATCATCAACATAGATTTGAGCTATAAATAGCTCATCTTTGTTTCTCTTGATGAACAAGATCTTGTCAACACTACCTCTGGAATAGTCATTGTCAACAAGAAATTGAGTGAGGCGCTCATACCAAGCCCCCGATGCTTGTTTCAACCCTTATAGAGCCTTCTAGAGGCAATACACAAGATTGAGGTGGTGTGGATCTACAAACCCCTTGGGTTGCTCAACAAACACTTCCACATGTAAGAAGCTATTGAGGAAGGCACTCTTAGTATCCATTTGGTGCAATTTGAACTTGTACACACATGATATAGACAAGAGAAGCCTTATGGACTCAAGACGGACAACAGGAGCAAAAGTCTCCTCAAAGTCGACACCCTCAATTTGAGAGTATCCTTGTGCTACAAGTCTAGCCGTGTTGCGCACAATGTTGCCATTCTCATCCGACTTGTTCCTAAACACCAATTTAGTGCCTATGTCATTAGTGTTCTTAGGTGTAGGAACTAGAGTCCAAACCTCATTTCTTTATATTGGTTTAGCTCTTCTTGTATGGCAAGAACCTAGAACTCATCATTCAAGGCTTCATCAACCTTTTTGGGTTCAATTTAAGAGGTGTAACAAGTATAGCTAATTTGATTAGCTATTTGACGCCTAGTCCTAACACCCTCATTCACATCTCTAAGGATATCATGCTTGTTGTGGAGATGGCTAACCCATGGAGCGGGCTCTTTAGAGTCCAAAGATGGATTTCTATTAAGAGGTTGACTGACCTCTTCATGATGATTTGACTTCACATCAATAGAAGTCTTACCATACTTCTCCAAAAGAGAGTCATGAACAACATCAACCTCCTCTTCATGGTTATTAAATCTAGGCCTATAATCATCTATGACAACATTGGATGATTCTACGACACTATGAGTTTTCAAATTGAATACTCTATAGGCCTTACTATTAACGGCATAGCCAATGAAAATTCCCTCATCACTCTTGGCATCAAACTTGTCAAGTTGATCTCGGTCATTAAGTATGTAACATTTGCTTCCAAATAAGTGGAAGTAGCTAACAGTTGGTATTCTACCTTTCCACAATTCATATGAGGTTTGCCTAGTACCGGGCCTTAGAAAGACTTTATTTCCTATGCCGGGCCTTAAAAAGACTCTATTTCCTATGTAGCAAGTCGTATTGACAGCCTCAACTCAAAGGTTCCTAGGCACATTTTTGCTAAACAATATCACACGAGCCATCTCTCCTAGGCACATTGTTGCTAAGCAACATCACACGTGCCATCTCTTGAAGGACCCTATTCTTCCTCTTAACAACCCCATTTTGTTAAGGAGTTCTAGGAGCCGAAAACTCATGGGAAATGCCTAAGCTATTGCAATAGCTATCAAAACAAGAATTCTCAAACTCTTTCCCATGATCACTCATAATTCTTTTGATGCTTTTAATGTGTGAATTCTTTTCATTTTGAATTTTAGTGCAAAGCATTTTAAATTTTTCAAAAGTTTCAGATTTTTCTCTAAGAAAAAAAGTCCATGTGAATATAGAGAAATCATCTACACATACAAAAATTTATCTCTTGCCACCGAGACTCTCGGTTTGTATGGGACCCATAAGATCCATGTGTAGAAGCTCTAATGGCTCCTTGGTGGTGAGATACTTGCCTTTCTGATGCATGCTTTTGGTTTGTTTCTCTTGTTGACAAGGTCCACAAACACCATTAACTTTCTTCCCAAGTTTGGGAAGCCCATGTACAACCTTGAACTTATTTAAGATCCTCAAATCTCGATAGTTCATGTGGCCAAGCCTTTGGTACCACAACTCAATTTGCACACTCTTTGACATATTGCAAGAGATGACACTAGCTTCAAGACAATAACAATTGTCACTAGATCTCTTTCCTTTTAACAAGGTTTGTCCATTAGACTTCAAAATAGAGCAATCATTTTTATTAAACAAGACCAACAACCCATCATCATTAAGATGGGAAATGCTTATAATATTGGCTTGTAAGCCATCAACAAACAAAGCATTTGACGAGGAGGGTAAACCAGGAATGGAAATGATTCCTTTTCATGTGACTTTCTTTTTAGATCTACCACCAAAGGTGACAAATCCACCATCCTCCATGACAAGAGATTCGAAGAAACTCTTGTTTCCCGACATGTGCCTAGAGCACCCACTAACCAAATACCAAGTGTTAGAAGTATTTGCCTTTAAGGCAATTTGGGCCACATAACAAAAGTATTCATCTCTTCTAATCCATCTAGGTGAAACATTTTCTTTCCTTGTAGTGTTAGAAACATTGGCTCTAAATTTCTTAGAATCATGCAAATTGTCTCTAGATTTCCTAGGAACATGCATATTGGCTCTAGCCCTATTTCTTTCAATCATGTTTTTAGTTCTACACATGTTAATATACATGAAGCAATTTGGTCTAATATGACCATCAACACCACAAAAATGACATGTAGGAATGAAGTAAGAGGTCATACCATTCATTTGTGAGTACAAAGGAGTTTTCCCACGTCTTTGGTGTTGGATTGGTTCTCTCCTCCTTTGTTGTTGAGTAGGAGTAGATTGCTTCCTTGGTTGAACTTGCATGGATTGCTTCTTGGCTTGGTGGTATTTAGGTTGAGGAAAGTTTGTTTGATGAGCTCTCATTGGTTGAGCTTGAGTTTGAGCTTGCACCCTTGATGTTGTCTTTCTTTAGACACCTTTTAAGCATTCTTCCACTTCAATCTTCTTCCTAGGATGTTGTGGAGGTGAAGATTCTTTGATGTCCATGCTCTTGAAAAATACGGTCTTACTTGAGGATGAGGTTTCCTTGTCATCTTCATAACCAAGACCTTTCTTATCACTTGGCTTCTTGTCAACTCCCAACGTATGGTCAAGTTTCTTCGTACTTGAAGTCATCTTAGCAATAATTTCTCTTGCTTCTTCAAGCTCATTTTCCATCAATGCCTCATTCCTCTTTGCTATCTTCACTTCTCCATTCAAGTGAGTTACTTTTGTTGATAGCTTGAAATTCTCTCTTTTTAGCCATAGAATCTCTTTCTTCATCTTCATCTTGAGCTTTGAAAATGCTCAATGAACCCTTCAAGGTCCATGCCTTCTACGTTTCCATTTGTAGAATAAGATGAAGAGCTCTCATCACTTGAGTCATCTTCAACTTGTTTATCATCCTCTTGGTCATCTATTGCTTCCTTACTCTTGAGAGAGGATGAGAAGGCAATAAAGTTTGCCACTTGGTCTTCATCATCTGAGGATCCCCCTTCCTTTTCCAAGTCATCATTATCGCTCCAAGTGGCGGCCATTGCCTTTCCTTTCCTTTCTTCTTGTTCTTTAAATTGCCACAATCAGTAGAGATGTGTCCAAACCCTCCACATTCAAAACATTGGATCCCTTTTCTTGTGGGCTTGTCTTGACTCGGCTCAAGCTTCTTGAAGGGAGTCTTCTTCTTCATTTCCTTTCCTTTGGATCCAAACCCCTTCTTTTCAAACTTGATCTGAACTTCTTGAATCTTTTCACCATGAGAGCCATCTCCTCATCCTCGTCATCCTCTTCTTTCTCTACTTTGGAGGTCTTCAATGCTATGCTCTTTTGCTTCTTGGGAGGTGGAGGTGGAGGTGTAGGTGTAGGAGCCCATCTAGACTCATAAGCTAGAAGACTTCCAATGATTTCACTTGGCTTCATGTTTTTGTAGTTACTATTCTCCTCAAGTGCCGTCACCTTTGATTCAAACCTTGTCGGAAGTGACCTCATAATCTTTTGTTTGATCCTCTTATCCTAATATGGGTCACCTAGTTGATGGTTTTGATTGACGATGTCCATCAACTTCACATGAAAGTCGTTGAAGCACTTATGCTCCTCCATCCTAATCATCTCAAATTGCATTTGTAGGACTTGGAGCTTGGAATCCTTCACTACTTCGGTTCCTTCATGAGCCGTTTCTAGAATCTCATATGCCTTATTTGCATTCCTAGTTGTTTCAATCAACTTATATTGGTTGTCGTCCATGGCGCAAAGGATGGCATGCATTGCCTTGTTGTTCCACTTGGAAGCTTCAAATTCTTGTGAGCTCCATTAAGATTTAGGCTTGGAGACTTCACTTCCATCTTCGGCGGTCATTGTTGGAGGAGTGTAGCCTTCTTCAATTTCCATCCATGCAAGGTCATCTATTTGGCAAAGATAAGATTCTATCTTACCTTTCCATGATGCATAGTTCACCCCATTGAGCAAAGGGGGTCTTGTGCTTGAGGCACCCTCTTGTCCACTTCCGTTTCCACTCATAGTGTTTGGGGTTGTGAATGGAATGAATGCAAATGAAATGCAACAAATAGAATGCAAGATGCAAGACAGACAAAGAGCAAGGATCACCTAAGTATATCTAGGAATCCGCTCTGATACCAATTGAAAATAATACTAAGCGGGTGTCTAACAACCTAGAGGGAGAGGGGGGGGGGAATAGGTTTTAACCAAGTTAATTACCAACTTTTCTTGATTATTCAATATTAATTTACCCCATATTAGCAATCAATAAACAAACACAAGTTAAGCGGAAAACATTAAAAACACACGATTTGTTTTACGTGAGAAACCCTCCTACTAGACAAAACTCACGGGCTATCCATCTAACCAAACACGGTCCTCAAATCCACTATTTGAATGAAAGTTTACAACCTAGGTTGACCTCAAGTCACACCATACTTAGTCACTAACCATTTCACTCTACCCTATGGGCTTTTAATAGTGATCCTAGACCAACAAGCTTGTGCACTAATCCACTTAGTCACAAAACTTAACAATCAATGAAGAGATTAAGCAACCTATGTGAATATCAAAAGTATTCTAAATGCATAAATTTTTGGTCAACACATTTAAGCTTATCTAATCATGAATGAACAAGTCAAACAATCCTAGATATCATGTTGCTATATGACATACATATAACTTAGCTATATAAATTAAATGCAAGTCTAGATGCAATAGCTATAACAATACTAAAACCCAACAATAAACACAAAAATCTCAATTTGAAGATTAAAAACCTAATCTAGATGCAACCAAGTCATAAAAGAGATTTCTTGTTAAGAAAGTGTTGGAACCTCGTTCGAACCCCGTTCACAGGTAAGGCAGCGGAAATAGATTTTTAAATTTTATACATATCATAATTAATCTGGAACTAGTGAATTTGAGATCATAATTATTTTTCCGGAACTTATACATACAATATGTAAATACAGGAAATTGTAATCAATATATTTAAAAAAATATTTAGAACCTTACCAATGTTTGGAGACTCCTTCACTTTACGATATGCTCTTAGTCTGTACCACTGATCTTCCTAGTTATTTCCGGAACTGGTAACTGCGTGTGAGTGCGTCACGTACTCAGGAACTTAGGAGGATGTAGAGAAAATAAGAAAAAACTATTTCTTCCAAGAGAAAAATACCTAGAACAACTCTTGTTCTTAAAAATATATTATTATTTTTTTCTTTTGTTTCAATAGTGCACGTACTGCACTAATTGCCTCTTTCTTTCTTTTTTCTTTTAATCGTGCACCACACACTCTCTTTTTTCTCCGGCACTGATTTCTCTTTTTAATATTGTTGATATGTTGACCTTAAAAAAAAAATTAAAATCAATTTTTAATTAAAACCAATCAATTAAACCAATCAATCTAATCTTTTAAAATATCAAATATCTTTAAAGATATTGATTAATATTTAGTTTATTTGATTTGATTTGAATTCAAACTATTTAAATTCAAAAATTAAAAATTTAATTTAATAAAATAAAATAATCATATTATCTTATTTTATTCAAAAACAAATATCAACAAACATCCTCCATTTAGTGATTAATAACATAATTAAATAATCTTATTATTTAATTTATTTAATCAGCATTATTCATTAATCAAATAATCTCATTATTCAATTAATTCTTGAATAAATACGTGTCACTTTCGTAACACAATTAATTGGACAATTCAATTAATTAACTGTGACCCTTTGTTACCTAAATCGATCGGGCTAGCAAGGGGACCTAATTGACCCACAATATTTTGAGCTCCAATAATTCTTGAAATCATTAATTAAACTCTTTAATTAATATTTCTCGATTATTAACTACGGTGTTATTCCACTAAAAAAAACCCGAAGCTGCACTCTCTCAACTACAGACGCTTTTACACAGACCGAGACAACTCGGTGTCCATCGATATAGCTATTACACATGGTGTGATCCTCCACAGTAGTTCATAATTAGAGCTAGGTCATAATGTCCGGTATACCCCTCTAATTACATATATCCTTTAAGTACCGTTGATTCTCTAATGGACAATAAATCCTATTTCCTCACGGAATTAGGAGATCGCTCATATTGTCCAAGCCCCGAATCAATCCTTAAGGGAACTACCATCTACTTCTCACAAGAATGAGTGGATTATATTATTGTGTACAAACCTTCCCAGCCACAAGCCAAACCGCAATCCCAACATACGGAGCATATTGATCAGGAACTACATCTGACCTCACCCATGATATATTAAAGACTAGGATCTAACCTAAATGAGTCGATATGACACTCAGGGTTAAGATCACCCACATATAGCCATCATTAGCTGATATATACGAATCTCATCGGTAAACGGATCTTGGTTAGAGATTCATATAGATCATGACCCAGTCCTATATGATCACATCATACAAGATGCCTATATTCCCTTATCTTCATATGAATGATTCATGATAGAATCACCGTATATTACGGAATAAACCGCAGCTATAGATTAACTACAAATAAAGTACCCAGCTTTATTTGCTATCTATGGACTCTTTAGATTGCACATCTCTTACTGTATCCATCCGTATATGACACTCATATACACAATTCGAGATTATATCTGGCAATCTAGGATGTTAATATGCACAAGTTATAAAATAAACAACACAATAAGAATGAATTAAACTTTTCTTTTTATCTATTTCATAAATCCATTTACAAATTACATCTTTAGGGCATAAACCTCAACAACCTCCCACTTGCATTAAAGCCCGTGAGGCATGTTTCGTAACCCTAGACCATCTAGGTGACCCGAAAACACTTTAGCCGGTAAGGTCTTCGTAAATGGATCAACATGATTGTCTTGTGAGGCTATCTTTGTGACGATCACATCTCCTCTCTACACTATCTCTTTAATGAGATAATACTTTCTCTTTATATGCTTCCCTCTCTTGTGGCTTCTTGGTTCTTTGGAATTAGCCATATCACCACTATTATCACAATAAAGTGTGATGGGCTTATCCAGATCTGAAACAACTTTCAGATCACTCAAGAACTTACAGTGCCAAACCGCCTCTTAGCAGCTTCACAGGCGGCTACATATTCGGCTTCCATAGTGGAGTCAGCAATGAAAGATTGTTTGATACTTCTCCACACAATGGCTCCACTACCCAGGGTGAAAACTGATCCAGACATGGATTTCCTAGAATCCATATCTGACTGGAAATCAGAATATGTGTATCCTAACGGGATCAAATCCTGTCCGGAATACACTAGCATATAGTTTCTCGTTCTCTGAAGATACTTGAGAATTTTCTTAACAGCAACCCAATGATCCAATCCTAGGTTGGACTGGTACCTGCTGACTACTCTCACTGTATAGCAGATGTCCGGTCTCGTGCATAACATAGCATACATGAGACTACCTACTGCTGATGCATAGGTTACACGTCTCATATCATCAACTTCTTAAGGTGTCTTAGGACACTGTTCCTTAGTCAAGTGAACTCCAGGCCTAGAAGGTAAATTACCTTTCTTGGAGTCTTGCATCAAAAATTGCCCAAGAATCTTGTTGATATACGATGCCTGAGACAGTGCTATGAGTTTGTTCTTACGATCCATTATAAGTTGGATCCCTAGCACGTAACTCGCTTCTCTCAGATCTTTCATTTGGAATTGGATAGCCAGCCAGCCTTTTACATCAGATAACACTCCCACATCATTCCCAATGAGTAGGATGTCATCCACGTATAGGACTAAAAAAACTATCTTTTTGTCAATGATGTGCTTGTAGGCACAAGGCTCATTGACGTTCTGCTCAAAGCCATAAGTTTTGATCACATCATCAAACCTGATGTTCCAAGATCTAGATGCTTGCTTAAGTCCATAAATGGACATTTGCAGCTGGCAAACTTTTTGCTCTTGATCTGGGAACACGAATCCCTCTGGTTGCATCATATAGATACTATCATCAAGATTTTCATTCAAAAATGCAGTTTTGTCAGTTCATTTGCAAAATTTCATAATCGAAATAGGCAGCAATGGATAAGAGAATCCGAATAGACTTAAACATGGCTACTGGCAAGAGGGTCTCTTCATAATCGACCCCCTCTTTCTGGGTATAACCCTTAGCCACTAGCCTTGCTTTGAAGGTCTCTACCTTCCCGTCTACTCCTCTCTTTCTCTTGTAAATCCACTTACATCCTATGGTTTCACCCCATCTGGTAAGTCTACAAGATCCCAGACTAAGTTGGAGTGCATAGACTCCATCTCGAGATTCGTGGTTTTAAGCCATTCCTCTTTATCAGGATCTTCAATTGCATTCTTAAATGTCAATAGATCATCCACACTATCAGTAGAGATAACACTTTATCCCTCACCTATACCTAAATAGCGTTTAGGTTGTCTTACAACCCTCCCACTACGTCTAGGTGATAGTGTATCCTGATCAGGAACTATCTGACTCTCAGATGTTTATGGATCAACAACTCTTGTTGATGAAACACTAGTCTCACCAGGCTCCAACTCATTCAATACAATTTTTGAACGAGGTTTATGATCACTAATATAATTGTCCTCAAGAAATATTGCATTTGTCGATACAAATACTTTGTTATCTTCGGGACTATAGAAATGTCCATCTCTGGTCTCCTTGGAATACCCTACAAACAGGTAGACCACAGACTTGGAGTCTAGCTTTTCACTTCTGTTATTCAGCACGTATGCTGGACATCCCTATACGCGAAAATGTCGCAAACTAGCTTTACCACCATTCCACAACTCTAGGGGAGTCTTAGGAACAGATTTGGATGGCACTACATTCAAAATGTATGCCACTGTTTGTAACGTATATCCCTAGAAGGAATTTGGTAATGATGAGAAACTAATCATAGATCTCACCATGTCGATCAGGGTTCTATTTCTTCTCTCCGCTACACCATTTTGCTGAGGTGTACAGGGAGCTGTAAGTTGGGAAACTATCCCATACTCGACCATGAAGTCTTCAAACTCTTGGTCAAGGTACTCATCTCCACGATCCGATCATAGAGACTTGATAGTCCTACCTAATTGATTCTCAACTTCAGCTCGAAATTCTTTGAACTTTTCAAATGTTTCTGACTTTCGTTGCATCAGGTAGACATATCCGTAGCTTACGTAGTCATCTATAAAGGTGACATAATACTCATAGCCACCCCTAGCTCTAATATTCATCAATCCATAGATGTCTGTATGTATGAGTTCTAGTGGTTCTATAGCTCTAAGCCATTTTCTAGTAAAAGGTCTCTTAGTCATCTTACCTTCTAAACATGATTCGCAGACAGGTAAGGTGCCAACCTTTAACTCACTTAAAGGTCCACTTTTTACTAGTCTGTCTATCCGGTCAATGTTGATATGACCAAGCCTTATATGCCAGAGATACGTGTCATTATCTGAAGAAATCTTATGTCGTTTAGTTTTTGGTTTTTCAACCTTAAACATTTCGGTGTTAAGCAATGTAGTATGTATTAACGATCTTAACACATACAAATTGTTTTCATTAATTCTTGAACAAATATTCAGACCATTCAATAATAGGCTTATTATTAAAAGAAACAGAATACGATTGTTCTAACAACTTAGAAACGAAATCAAATTCAGTGTAAATCCAGGAATATAAAAAACATTGTTCAATAATAAAAACTATTATTATTATAAAATTGCAATCATATTTCTCCCACTGCTTTGGCCGACACGACATCCCCCGACCCCACATGCATTGAGAAGGCTCCCTTCCTCTAGCTGTGTCCAAGAATCAGTCCACTGTAAAGAAGAACAAACATGGTTAGTGGCCCCTGAATCAACTATCCAGGGTGAAGAATCAGCTTTCACTAAATAAGATTCAAGAACAAGTAAATCATATTTACCTTTCGTTGAGATGAATAATTTACTTGAATGAATAATTTACTTGCCCATTAGTTGGAATTATTATGGTTTTATGAGTACTACCACTACACCAAAACTTACCTTTAACAACAAGTACATAACAACTTGTAAGAAGGAAAGTTGTTAAATGGGCTACTTTCAAATTTTGGAAGTTGTAAATATGAATTTTAGTCTATCTACTACAACATGCCATCAATGTTGTTAAGAGAACAATGTTGTTAAAATAACATGTCGATTTATGGGTACACCTAAGATGGGTCCAAATCCAACTACCCATGGAGCCAAACCCAAGCCCACACATATGTGTAAGTTATCAGATGATAACTGAAGATAGTTGTTGGGTGAAACTGTATGTGCAGTAACTGCACTCTCCTTTAAATAGGTGTGTCTTATTCAAATGAGAATTCTTTGGCAAATTAATTACAGCAAGTGTATTACGTAAAACAGAGAGTGTGTGCAATAACACAGAGAGAGTATAACAATAAGAGTGAGATATTTATACTGTGATAAGAGATTAAAGTTCTTTTTTGGTGACTTAATACAGACCTGTGAAACATTCTTGAAAAGATCTAAAAAAAGGGTACACTCTTAATTGCTTTTCTTCTCAAATCGTTTGTTAATTTACTATGCAATGTTCAGAATGTTTTCTGGTTTGAAAAGGAATTGAGTTATTTCTTTTTTCAAAGAGGATACAGATTTCTTTGTGTTACGAATATGCATGGATCAATATTTTTTACATGTGATGCCATGTAATCTACAAATTTATGTTATAAATGCCATGAAGTTCACACTTTTTTATGGTTATTAATGAGTTCACATACATATGTTTTATTGTTATTCTAAGGATTTATATGTGTAGACCACAATTTTTTTCTTTCGAATTCATTAAATCACATGGTATATGAGTATGAATCTATATTAATTATTTTATTTGGGTTGTATGCCATGAAACTTAAATTTTTCGCATATGAACATTAATAAATTGAGCCCTAAAACCGAGACTTTGAAAGAGTCATAGATGGTTCAAATGGTCATTAATAGTTGTAAATCTGGTACCATTAGAAGTTAGAGATCCCAAGCTTTCCAACGACACCAAAACACATAATTTGGTTTAGTAACGAATCAGAACGAAGCAATTGAAAAAAGGATCGGAATAAAAAAAATTTTCCAAAAGTTCTTGAGGTTGAAGATGATGAATAGTGCAATGCGCTTTTAAGGCAGGGAGTGAGCTTCACCCTAGACCCAAACTTCAAAACTAAGGGTATAAACGAAATTAAAATCAAATTTGGAGTTAGATGGTGGTGGTGCGGTGATCGGAAAAAGCTGGGAAGACTGCGTGTGGATGGCACGCGCCTCAGTTGCGCGTGGGAGAAATGCGTAGCTGGTCAGGGTAACTCTACTGTTGACACGTGGACTACTAGAATGTGACAAGTGGCAAGGTTGAGTCGTGAATGACATGTGGCATTGATGTGTTGGTTAATAAAACCGTTGACGGTTACCGGCAATCGGAGCTATTTCCAACGACAATCTAGTCACTGGAACAGTTTTTGGTTGCCACATCAACGGCCACTGTCACATCATCCAACCGATCCAGTCTCCGGTCCCCGTTCATAGGCCTTACCAGTTTTCGGTGCAGGTTCACCGGCCGGACCAGTTACCAACGGTTGGCCCAATTTTTTCGGTGTACAAAAGACAGTTTTTACACCACTGGTGGCTGTTTTCCAGCGAAATTTGTTTAACTTTTAATTTCATTGATTTGTTTAGCCTCAATGGGAGCTAAATATAAGCCCTATAGATTTTTAATTAAGTTTTCAATTTACTAACATATTATATTAAAATGTTTAATTGTGTCTGATTTCATTTCTCATCGAAAGCTCGTCTGATTTTGTTTACCCTCAAAAGGAGTACTCACCACAGTCGGTGGAGGAATATTCACTGCAATCGGTTGAAGATTACTCACCATTTTCAGATGACATATCCATAGAGGAAAATACTATGGAAAAGTATTTACCTTGGACCCTTGAGGAAGATGAAAGTCAAAAATCTCTAGAGGTAGAGATGGATGAGTCAGAAATTGAAATGGAATGAATTTTCCAAGTACTAAAGAATGAGTTCATAGAAAAAAATGGAAAGTTATAAAATGGATTATAATGCTATATTTTATGAACAATTGCTAGGGTTTGGGGGTCTCACTGTTCCTGAATGGCTTTGAAGTGATGATGGAATAGGGTTAATATGGTTAGACATAATTCACGCCCTCTTTAAGGTTCTACCAGATGAACTACGACAACACAACCCTATCATAATAACCTTGCTAGAAACAGATGTGCTTACCACATTTAATGAAGCATTAGAAGTCATTTTAGATTATGAAGATTGTCGAGTGTTCAGTAACCTCAAAAATCATGTGGCTTTGAGCATGAGTACTAATTTGAGAACACAAAAACGCTATGATTCTAATGCATGTTGGAATGCAAAAGCTATGTATAGAAGGTTTAGAGTTGATGAAAATTACAGTCAATTCAGGAGTGATAAACCTAGTATCTTTGCACACTTTGGGAGAATCTTATATGAAATCCCAGAGAGTTTTAGAATTACTGATTGAAATTGTTATTCTTAGGATGCATATAGTTTGTAAAACTCTTTATTATTAATGGAATGGGATGTTCGTACACATGATTTGCAAAGTTTTATGTACTTGTGCTTATTTAAAAATGAGTGTTCTAAATTGTAAGAGACAATGTTAGAACTGATTTCTGCAGAAAACACTAACAAATATAAACTAGTGAATGTTATGGACTTGGATGATGATTGGGAGTTTTGACTCTTATTTCGACTCCTATCCTAATATTCTTTTTTTTTATATTTTTATGCGTAAGTTTGCTACATAAATTTGTGCTAAGTGTGAAATTATTAGACAAACATGTTAGAATAACTATTAATCAAACTATGTGTTAAATAAAATTTCAAGAATTGGCTTCTACATCTAAGTAAATTGTTGTTGAGTTGAATAAGGGAGAAAAGCTGAATGGTGACAACTATGAGATGTGGCACCGGAAAGTTCAGCTAATCCTTGAAGAGAAAGAGGCTCTTGAAACTCTTATAAATACCATAGTCGAACCACCGAATAGTAGTGTTGCCCAACATAGGAGAGATATGGAAACATATCAAACCTGGAAGAGGAAGAATATTCTGGCTCGTATAACGATGCTGAGCAGTATGACTGATGCTCTTATGTGTGAACATGAAGGGTTTGACACTATACAAGACATATGGATTACGTTGAAAGACAATTTTGGTGGTACTTCTACTACCAATCTTAGGAGATTTATAATTAAGTTTGACACCTACAAGAAGCGCTAGAATCACGATATGAGGCAGCACCTAAGAGAGATGTCTAACATGGTACGTGAATTAAAGTCTGCAGATCATACCCTAACTAATGGCAGCAAATTCAAGCAGTGATCCGGTCTCTTCCTAACAACTGGAAAAATATGAAGATCAATATGACTCATAATGATAACATCAAGACTTTTGATGATATATCACGTCATGTTGAACTGGAAGATAAGCGCCTAGATGCAGCTAAGGATTCTGGTCAGCTTTACATGGCTGAATCCAGCACGCGCAGAGATACAAGCTTTAAGCGCAAAGAAAAGAAAGGGAACTTCCAAAAAGGAAAAGGGCTAAACAGAACTTCAAGAAAGATAAGACCAGAAATCAGAAAAAAAGGCAAGAGTCCTGGAGTCAAAAAGGACAAAGCCAAATTGAAGTGTTTTAATTGTGGCAAACAGGGTCATTTTGCTTGTGAGTGCACTGAGCCGAAAAAGGTACGACCCAATTTAATAACTGATAACTACGTTTTGGTTTCTAGTTCTATTTTACTCACTCAATCTCGTCCTTTGTGGACTGTGGACTCAGAAGCCACAAACTATGTAGCTAGGGACAAAGCAGTATTCGTAGAGTATTGTCGAATCAGTCAAGGGACTAGATGGATTTACGTGGGGAACAACTCTAGAGTTTAGATGAAGGGTATTGACACTTGCAAATTGATGTTGCATGGTGGACAAGTACTTTATCTCCATGATGTTTTATATGCTCTTGGGATTCGAAGAAATTTAGTTTCAGTTATTATCCTTCTATGCTTAGGTTATGAATTGAACTTTTATGGTGTTTGTATGGATATTGTTCTAAATTCTGTTTTTTTTTACTGGATATTTTTTGAATGGTTTTATTGTATCAAATACTGAATTATACAGTTTTAATTACAGTGACGGTTGTTTTTCTTTAATTGCTTCCACTAATGATGTCAATGTTGATGTGAACACTTGGCATGCTAGACTGGGTTTGGCCAAGATAGAATGAACATGTTAGCTAAAGAAGGCCTCTTAGGTTCATTTAATAAGATAGAATTACCTATTTGTGAGAATTGTCTAGCTGGAAAAACAACTAGAAAACCAATTGGAAAAGGAACAAGGGCTAAAAATCAATTACAACTAATTCACTATGACATCTTAGTGCAATAAGTATAAAAACAAGGCATTGAGCCTCGTATTTTATCATATTTATAGATGACTTTACCCATTTTGGTCACGTCTATTTGATTTCTCATAATTCTGAAGCATTGGATTGTTTCAAATTATACTTAAACTTAGTAGAGAATCAATTTGATAAATGGGTTAAAGCATTACGTACTGACAAGGGCGTGAATACCTTTCAAAACAGTTCAAGGAATTGTGTAATGAAAAGGGTATACAAAGATAGTTAACGATTTCTAGGACCCCACAACAAAATGGTGTGGCAGAAAGGTGGAATAAAACATTGCTTGAAATGGTTAGGTTTATAATGGCGCAAGCAAATCTCCCAGTGCACTACTGAGGAGATGCCTTGTTAACTGCCACACATGTACTTAACTGAGTTCCCACGAAGTCAGTCACTTCTACAACTTACGAGTTATGGATAGGTAGAAAACCAAACTTAACTTATTTGCAACCTTAGGGGTACACAGGTTACGTACATGATCCATCCAACAAGTATGGAAAATTGTGTGCAAGAGGAAAGAAATGTATCTTTGTTAGATACTCTGAGCATTCAAAAGGATATGTACTCATAGGTGAAAACTCGGATGGAAGTGTGACTAAGGTAGAATCACGATATGTGAATTTTTTAGAGAGTGAATTTCCTAATAGAGGTGAAGTTGATAGAGATATTCGATTCTACTAATTGGATGATCTAATCGAGGACTCAAATCGAAATACTCCACTAGAAGTGAATGCAGATCTATTAGGATATTCTGTCTCTGAGGGAGTGATACTCGTCTCTGAGGGAGTGATACTCCATTAGAAGTAAATATAGATCTACCCGAACCTTCTGTCTTTAGTGGGAGTGATGAAGTTGTTGATACAACACTTTTAGATTTACCCACTCGTAAAGGCAACCACGGAACTGTCCCACGTCATCATTTTGAGATTGAAAGGGAAGCATTTATGGTTGCTTCACATGATGCTGATGAGCTTAAAAATGTAAATGAGGCTCTCAACTCACTCAACAAGGAACTATGGATAAAAGCCATGCAAGCGGAGATGGATTCAATAAAAAGTAATCATGTTTGGGACTTGGCTGACTTACTGTCTTGACGAAGAGCCATTGGAAACAAATGGAAATGGATTCTTCGTATTAAACGAAAGGTGGATGGCACATTAAAAGAAATAAGGCGCGTTTAGTCGTAAAAGGTTATACCCAACAAGAGGGTAATGACTATAAAGAAATTTTTTCCCTTGTGGTTATGTTTGCTTCAATATGCCTTATTCTGGCAATCCTCGCACACATGAACCTAGAATTACATCAAATGGATGTAAAAACAACATTTCTCAATAGAGAACTAGGTGAAGAAATTTACATAGAATGGCTGGTAAGTTTTGTTTCAAAAGGCCAGGAGCGCAAAGTTTGCAAGCTCAAAAGGTCAATATATGGTTTGAAACAATCATCTAGACAATGGTACCTACAGTTCCATCAGGGAGTTATGTGTTATGGGTTCCAAATTGCTGAAAATGACCATTGTTTGTACATAAAATGGGATAACGATAAGTATGTGATGTTATCTTTATATATGGACGATATTCTATTGGTTGGAAACTGTAAAGAGTATGTGTTGGCCATTAAGAAATGGTTATCATCAAATTTTGAATTGAAGGACATATGTGAGGCTGCATGTATATTAGGGGTCAAAATTACAAGAGATCGTTTGAAGAAACTTCTTACTCTGTCACAATAGCCTTATATAAAGAAAATTCTTGAACATTTTAACATGGCTGATTGTAAGCCTATGAATACACCCATATCAAAACAACAAACTCTTAGTCTCGACATGTGTCTTTAGACTTCACAAGAAAATGAGAGAATGAAATATGTTCCTTATTCCAATGTTATCGGCGATCTCATGTATGTTATGATGTGTACGAGACATGATATCTACTATGTGGTAGGATTCGTAAGTAGATATCAATCCAATCCTGGAAAAAAAGATTGGATTGCCGTGAAGAGAATTTTCGCATATCTCAAAGGTACTACAGATTACTCCCTTTGTTACCAAGGTAGAGATTTGTGTCTCATTGGATATACAGATGCCGACTAGGGATGTGATCTGGATGAGCAAAAATCTACATCAGGATATGCATTGCTACTCAACAAATATGCTATCTCTTGGAATAGCAAAAAATCATATGTGTATTGCTCTATCAACTATAGAGGCTGAATTTGTTGCTTGTTCGGCAGCAAACAAGAAGCGGTCTAGCTTAAGAGATTTTTAGAAAATCTAAATGTCTCTAAGGACATGAGAAAGTCAGTAACTGTTTACTGTGATAGTCAAGCAGCAATTGCTTACACTAAAGATTCCAAGTATCACAATAAATCCAAACATATAGAGATAAAATATAATTTTGTCAGAGACAACGTATCGAAGAAAGAAGTAATGGTTCAATACATTTCAACCCATGAGATAGTAGCTGATCCTCTCACTAAAACTGTGACTAGAGATGTCTATAAGTCACATGCTAAGTCATTAGGATTGCGTAGATTGTAATGATAGATTGAATTATTGTATTGAACGATGTTATTATAGTTATAAATAAAATTGATTTTCTGTCTGAAATCGCACTAGCATGTTATATTTCACACATGAATTATTTTGAACATGTCGTCAAGTTGAGAAAGGCATTCTTACACGTGTGGTCGCCTCAGTTGTTTAGAAAAATAGCTGAGATGAGACACTAGAGAATAAGTGAGAAATATTCTCAAATGAGCTTTATATATGATAATGTCGCCTTGACCGTGTGAAGATGAGGTTCTTAGCAAATATACATATATTTTAGAACTGTTTATGATAGACCCCGCTATCACTGATACCTGATTAAGCTAGATATGAGCTCTTAATATGGCACTAAAGAGTGGAGAGCTTTAAGAACTCATGTTAGTCACAGGATGTGTGACTGAACTTAGATATGTACAGTGAATATAGGAAAACATAACCATTATTGTTTAGAATGAAAATCACTGTAACACGTGTTTCATACCATGTGTGCTATTTGTGACCGATGTGGAAAATGAGAGAATGAATCCCTGTTTCCTCAATGTGTAAGTTCCACTGAAGTTGTATAAGACCTCAAATGGTGTTATAATGACCATTCACTTTGTTTTGAAGTGACCGAATATTGCTAGCACATTTAACATGTTATTCATATGGCTATGATAATTCAGCCTATGAGACATGTCTAAGGTAGCAGCTATTTTGGAGACCAAGGAGACAAAGATGGAATGGGAAGATTTAATAAGTTTGATCTTATTTATGTATTTACTGGTTAGCCAATTGTATTTGAAAATACAATTGTGAATACATGAAATATGATACAGTCAAGCATAGCTTTTTTGAGGGATTAAGTATGATTTTGGACTTATAAAAATTATAAATTAAATCTAGGACACAACAATGAACAACATTATATCTCTTATAAGTAGAGAATTTACAATTGGGATTTCAAAGCTCCTCATTTTTTACATCGATTGTTCATAGGTCACACGGTATATTTATCTATATGAATACTCTTAAACAATTTTATGATGATGTCATAATTGTATTCTCTCTTATGGAGCTATGTTGGAACCACTTGTGCGAGTGAGATATGTTGGTATTTGATGGGTACACCTAAGATAGGTCCAAACCCAAATACCCATGGAGCCAAACCCAAGCCCACACATATGTGTAAGTTATTAGATGATAACTGAAGACAGTTGTTGGGAGAAACTGTCTGTGCAGTAACTGCACTCTTCTTTAAATAGGTGTGTCCTATTCATATGAGAACTCTCTGTCATATTAATTACTGCAAGTGTATTATGTAAAACAGAGAGAGTGTGTGCAGTAACATAAAGAGAGTATAACAATAAGAGTGAGATATTTATACTATGATCAAAGATTAAAGTTACTTTTTGGTAACTTAATCCAGACCTTTGAAACATTCTTGAAAAGATCTGAAGAAAGGTACACTCTTAATTGCTTTCTTCTTAAATCATTTGTTAATTTACACTTCTTAGTTGGGGTTTTTTTCTTTGAATATCCAATGCCCAATTTCAATCTCTCCCAATTGGATTAAAAGCCCAACTTTAATTGAATTAGTATAATTTTAATTTATAGCCCAATTTTAAAAAAATTTTAATTCTAATTGAATCCTCAAAACTCAATTTCTCTTTAACAGTTACGTTACGGTACCAATGGTTGTCAAAATATTTTAATAGAAAATCGATTTGAATTTCTCTTTTATAACATTTAACCACCATAATTAAGTTTTAATTTCATTTTCTAATTTCTCTTTTCGTGTAATTCTATCTTCCTACCCTAATTTCTCATCCAACAGATAAACAGATTCAAAAATGCAAAATCACATGAATTCTTCTACTCTAAAACTGAGGATTATTGCTACTCTCAAGTAAGTTAAACAAATTCGCGTCGTTCTTCTTTGCTTCGATTTAAATGTTATTATTCTTGGTTAAAAATCTAAGTCATTTGATGGTTTTCTGCTTCTAATGTTCGTGGAGTCGTCTTCTAATGTTTGCAGCGATTGATTAATTAATTATTCTGCTACTCTCAAGGATGCGTCCTCCGCCAATGACGATATGTCATGTTCTTCGTCGCTTGTTGGATTCTTCTTCACGAAGGATCGATGTTAGGTTTTTGAGAATAGTATTGGCATAATTCTATATCAAAACGACATTTGCTTTGTATTGATTAGTTGTCTAGGATTGTGGATGATCAAGTTTCAAGGAAGATTGGACAACATTCAAGCAAAGTGGTGGCTACACGAGGAACAAAGCTAAATTGCTTAGCAAAAGGTATATCAAGACCTCTTTCCTCTTGCAAGGACTAGGCACACACATATATTGAATTCATATGTGTCCTTGCATCGTGGTGCAAAATTTGGTTTAACACAATACACACTACTAATACATGTATGCACATGCATTAGATTTAAAGTTGACAACTTTCGTAAATTGCATGTTCTAGGACTATCTCTAGGAAATTGCATACTCGTGTGTTCTTGTATTTATATGGTTATGTTTGTGTCATATTTAACTTTAATTTGAGCTTGCATTATTCTTCATTGAGTTTCAGACTTTTCGGTTACTCATTCATTATGTTTCAAGTTCAAAATAGGAAGTTACGAAACTTTATGTGTCTTAATCGTACTTGGTTTTCACCATTGAGTTTCAAGTTGAATTCTAAAAATGGATTCAAAATTTTGGTTCGGAGGCCAAAGAACGGTCGAGGAACACAAGAGTGCGCGAAGGGGAGTTAAAGGGCAAATAGGGGAAGCCTTGCACCTCTCCCCGTGGAGGCGCGTGGTCTCCACGGGAAGAGCTGCCTTCTGCCCCCGTGGAGGCCACGTGTTAGGTTCTTGATTCTTGTATTGACATAATTCTATATCAAAATGATATTTGCTTTGTATTGATTAGTTTTCTAGGATTAGTGGATAATCAAACTTCAAGGAAGATTGGACAACATTCAAGCAAAGTGGGGGCTACAAGAGAAACAAAGCTAAATTGCTTAGCAAAAGGTATATTGAGACCTCTTTCCTCTTGTAAGGCCTAGGCACACACATACATACATTGCATTCATATGTGTCACTGCATCGTTGTGAAAAATTTAGTATAACACAATACACACACTTATACATGTATGCACATGCATTAGATTTAAAGTTGACAATTTTCATAAATCGTATGTTCTAGGACTATATCTAGGAAATAGCATACTTGTATGTTATTGTGCTTATTTGTTTGTATTTATATGTTATTGAACTTGATTTTGAGCTTATATAATTCTTCATTGAGTTTCGATTGTTTCGGTTACTCATGTATTAAGTTTCGAGTTCAAATTAGGAAGTTAAGAAACTTTTCGTGATTTGATCGTACATGATTTTCATCCTTATTTTTCAAGTTGAATTCCATATTTTTTTTATGAAATTTGTCTTTAAGTCTCTTGTAAGTTAGAGATTCTCAGCTCGTAATCTGAAAATGGATTCAAAATCAGAGTTTGGAGGACGGAGAACGGTCGAATAACACAACAGTGCACAAGGGGAGTTAAAGGCAAAACTAGGGGTGCCTTGCATCTCTCCCCGTGAAGGCGCGTGGCCTCCACGGGAAGAGCTGCACTCTGCCCCCGTGGAGGCCATGCACCTCCATGGGGAGCAGAGCTGGCCGCCCCATATTGGCTACTCAACTTACTTTTGTTTCCCTCTCCTATATAATTCACTTTCCCCCTCATTCTTGAAAAAGAAGAAATATTTGAAAAACATTGAGCAGAATTTTCTCTCAAACTTTCTCATTTTCCAAACACCATAACTCACTCATGCGAACTCCGTTTTGTGTGATTCAAGTTTGAGAATCTTTTTCTATCAGTCCTATATCATTTCCACAAAGGTTTAGAGTCATTTGATCAAGGTTTCTTGTAGCTACACTCACAAAACGTGACAGCACATTTTTTCTTCAAGGTATTGATTTCTATTTTGTTCTTGATCTTCAATTCTTCAATCACCTTGGATTTTCTTCTTGAATGTATGTATGTTTGATATGTAATAATTTATTAGAGAAATGATCTCTAATTAAGCTAGTTTGAGCTTCAATTGATTAACATGTTGAGTTAGATTTTTCTAAATCTATGTTTGAGATGTTGCATTGTGCTAGCTTCAAATCTAGGACTATCTTGTGTGTTTATTGACATGATTTTGTTGATTGATAGTATTTTCATATTCTAAGTCATTTTAATTGAAGATTTGTTGAAATAGCATATTTGATTGATGATTTAGGGCTTGATTGTATCTATGTGACTATCTTGTGAATCTAAGCTCAAATATTGCACTAGAAATTCATTTTTGAATTTATCATGTTGATTCTTGCATTTTTATGTGATTGAACATATTCTAGGTTTTTGTGTGTGTTAGGTGTTTCACATACACTAGATTTATTGTTCATGTTACAAGTTCTAGATAAATTTGTTTTTGAGCTTTTGTTGACAAAAATCTAGTTCATCATGTTATGTGCCTATTCCACACATTTCATATGTACATGCATCATTGAGTGTGATTGCATTATTTTTTAGGATTGTAAGCTAGAATACATTTGACTTGTGCATATTGATTCACTTCTAGTTTCCATAGGATATATTGATCATATATACTATGTTGAGTGTGTTTGCATCATTTGCATTCACTTAGATCACATGTCTTGTGAAAAAGTTGAAAGTCTCATTCCTTAGAGTGATTCTTTGGATTGAGCATTGGAAGTCACATTTGAAGAGTGAATCTTCAAGTTGTGCATTGGTAGTCACATTTGGAGAGTGAATTTTCAAGTTGTGCATTGGAAGTCACATTTGGAGAGTAATTCTTCAAGTTGTGCATTGGAAGTCACATTCCTTAGAGTAATTCTTTTGATTGTGCATTGGAAGTCTCATTTCTTAGAGTTATTCTTTGATTTGAGCATGGAAGTCACATTTTGGTGAGTGATTCGTCAATTTGTGCAAGGTGGCAGCTCTTTCATTGTGTAAGATTGAAGTGTAGATTTCTAGGTGAAGTGGTCACTTGAGAGATTGTATCTTTTTATCTTACTAGTGAAAGTTGTTTGCAGGTAGTTGTGGTATTAACCCGTGGATGTTTCCTCTTAGGAGGTTTTACCACGTAAAAAATCATGTGTCGATTTTCTCTATCCCTAACTCCTTATATTTGTGTATGTGTTGATATATTTCTAGGTTGATATCTTTGTAATTAATAATCATATTTTATTAACTTTGTTTATATTGAAGCTTTTTCAATGAAAGCCTTTGTTACAACTTGAGTTTGTTTGAACAAGCATATCTTTAATTGAATTAATATTGCTTGTGCTTGTCTTTTGAAGTGTGATACAAGCTACTTTGAGGGAAAAACTTTTGTTTGTTTCAAGGAAGTGAAAAATGTGTAGTAACCTATTCATGCCCCTATAGCTTAGCTTAAGGCAAATTAACCGTGTTTGTAATTGGTATCAGAGCGGGTCATTAGATTGCACTTAGTGAGATCCCGGGATACACTCATGGTGATTTACTAGCTATGAATAGCAACCCTGAGTTTAATATTGTTTGTGGTTATTGTCCACCTCTTGTTGATGAGACTAAAAAGGCATGGGATATTCTTTAATATATCTATGAATGTGATCATTTATTTTCTTCTTGGTATTTGTCTACTAAAACTTTTATTGATAAGCTTAAGGAGAATATTAGTCAAAAAAGCAAAAATGAGGAGAAACACGATTCCTTGCAAGATAATGTTTATGTAGGTAACTACCTATGTGACATGACTTCGCAACACGAAGAAATTAAAGAAGAAGAGGATTTCCAGATCGACAATCAAGCTAGACATGATCACTTGTCTTTGCAACTCAATGAAGAAGATTGCGAATCAAAGATCACCAATTTTAACTCGATGGCAAAAGTTCAAAATCTTGAGGAGCAAAGAGATAAAGCATTGAGAGAGGTTAACAAGAAAGATGATTTGATAAAAACTCAAGTGGATGAGTTTGTTTAGACCTCACATAGATTTATATGTGAAAAGAATGAGATTACGAAGAGATACGTTGAGGTTGAGAGACTTGTCTTTGAGTACAGGGAGATTATTTCTAAGATCAAGGTTAGAGAGCAAGATTACATTGAAAAGACAACATTGCTAAGCAAGCTATCAAAGACTTAGTCAATGGTTCGATCAACACGAAGAATAGCATGAATCTTGCTCAATCTCAAGGAGAATCTAGCATCTTGTAAGGTAAGGAGTAGCTTATAATATAATCTCTTCCCTCAAAGAAGGCTAAGATCAAGAAGTCTCCCAAGAATAATCCTCTCAAAGCTAAAGGTAAAAAGAAAGACAATGTATCTTCACAATCTCTGGCCAGTTCTTCAAATCCATAAGGTACAATGTCATCTTTTATTCCTATTTGTCATTTTTGTAATACCGTTGGTCATATCAAACCAAGGTGTTATAAGTACAATGAATTTTGCAAAATAGGGAATGCATCTAGATATAATTAGATTGAACTTAAATTAAAGCATGCTAGGGCATTAGATGTTGATAAGCATGATGTTTCTAAGATGCATGTTAAATAGAATTGGATGAAGAAATGTGATGGTTATGTGAAACTTGACAAAGCATGTGTTGCTAATAATGTTGAGGAGATTAGTATCAATGATATTCTTATAAATCAAATTGTTGAAAATCTCTACTCTAGGTTCAACATTAAAGTCAAGAATGATGGTGATTTTTGTGTAAGTCCACCCAAGACCAAATGGATCAAGGGTAAGTGCTCTTACCATTAGTGTAAGTTGTACATGTGAGTTAGCTTTAAGATTAGTGTCAAGTTGTTAAGAGATTTAGCTAGCTAGCTTTGTTTCTCTATAACTTAACATGAACTTAGCTATCTCACATAATTGTTATGATAGTCGAAATCTATTGGTTAACTTTTGAGAAGTTCATTTTTTTTTAAATCTATATGGTGTTGATTGTTGTTAAGATTTTTAGAGAAAGTCATTTTATATGTTTGTTTGAGTTGAAAATGCTTAGTTTTATTCTCTTGGGATGACACGCCATTAACTTGTTGTTATGTGGACAAACAAGCCAAGAGAGCTCATAAAAAGGGTGAGACTTAGCATTTGATGAAAAATGCTTGCTAAGGTATTTTTATATCTTAATGCTCGCATACTTTGTTTTTCATCTCTCAACTCATTGTTTGCAGTACATCATGTAACATGTCATGTTTAGAGAACTTAGAATAATATACATATGGTTTTCATTGGCATTTGCTCTCTAAAGATCTTATAGTGATGTTGTTCACTAAAGGTCTATATATGATGTGTGAAATATTTGTTTGTATGATGAGTGGCATGTTTTGAAAAATATGAGCTTCATATTCTGTGAAAGCTACTCTCTAGAGAAGTAATGATCTTGAGTAAATCTCTTATATTGCTTTTAGATCATGTGCTTGTAAGCCATAAAACTTGGTTTTCAAAAATGCACTTTGCTTCTTTTGTATGTTTTGTTGTAGTTAGTTGAATTTTAAAAAAAATATATGTAAGTTGTGGATACACCTTGAAGTCTTATGACTAGTACATTTAAAAAGACCTATGGTTAGTATCCATTTTGCTTCGGCAACTACATAGAATTCAACGAGCACCTTCATGGAAAAGGCTACACACTTTGGTTGTGCAGCCGCACAATGTAGGAAAGGGCTACACCATTGTGATGAGTGAAAGCCGTCATGAAGAGTATATGTTTATGTTAGAAGAATCAAAGAAGTGTTGAAAAGAATCAATAAAAAAAATCTTTGATTTAAAGCCTAAATAAAAAAAGAGACTTAAAGGAGTATAGTTGAAAATCATGAATGCTTGGGTTGAAAAATAGAAATGGGATGACACGCTCATATGTTGAAATCTATTCTCATTAAAGCAAAAAATTCCGGATGATAATCGGTTTTACCTTTTATGGAAAAGCTTAAGATGAATAGATGTGGATATGATTTGCATGTTGATTATCAAATTACTCCTCTACATATGTTTGAAGCAAAACACACACACACACTTTTGTTTATAAGTATTTTGATATTCTAGCAATTTGAGAAGAATTATGAGAGTGATTGAAAATCTTGGTGTATCTCTCATAGTTTGTGAAGCTTATTTTGTTGAATTTATTTAAAATTGCTTGGATGTGTGACTGTGTGGATATCATTGTCAACAATATTCTATCTTGATCCTAGATAGAGCACTTATCAAGGGGGAGCATAGTATGTTACACTTTTGTTCTCTTTTATGATATGTTCACATGATTTGCTTTGTTATTTGTTGACATATGGATTGATTACAATAATTGAATGTTGAGAATGCATGATATCTATCTTGAAATAATTGTATGAATGTGTTGACAATTAATTCTTCCTAGTTTTGAGTTGATAGTAGTTGATATTGCAATGAATTCCTTCCTTCTTGAGGTTGATAGTAGTTGTAGTTACAACCAATTGCTCATAGCTTGAGGTTGATTAAGTTCCTTCTTGCTTGGGGTTGATAGTAGTTGTTGTTATGACCAATTCCTTCATGTTTTGAGGTTGATAGTAATTGTGATTGATACAAATTCCTCTATTTATGGTTGAATCTTGTTGTTAAATGCATTTGGTGAATTTGGTAAAATGTACCAATGTGCTTGAAAAAGGAACATTTATGCATTTATGATTAACTATGTTATCATATGTCATTTTTTATCTATTTTTTGTCAACTAACACTCACTTGTGTATATTTTTTTTTCTCATGTGTTTTTGTTTTGTAGTGATAACAACAAAGACAGGGGAAGGAATAAGGTTTCTAATTCCATTCATCCATCAAAACCCATAGCCAAACCCAAATCTACTCCTACCACCTCTAAGAAATCCAAACCTAACAAGTTGAAAGCTTTAGGAGTTATAGGAACCAAAAAGCTTATCCAAGATAGAGGTATTGATTTGGTTGAGGGTTCTTACATTCACCACTTTATACTTGAGAGGCATTGGGGTACTTGGATAAATTCAATTGGGGTTGTTAAGGTAGCCTTATAATAGAATTTTATTTTGAGTATAAGGAGAGTACAACCTTTGAAAATGCCTTGATGAATGTAAGAGGAGAGACATTTAGGATCTCCTTGGATAGCATCAACAAGTTCCTTGGTATTTCAAGTGAGATTTTATTGGAACTACTTGATGTGGATAACATTGATCATTTAAATCTTATGAGGAGGACTTTATGTGAAGATGAAGAATTTGAATGGGGTAAGAGAGCTTTTATAGGTCAAAGTGAGTTAACCAAGGTTAGTGCCTTTTGGCATCTATTTGTATGTGCCAATCCTGTAGGATCTACAAATGCATCCGAGCTTAATAAGGAAAAGATCAAGATTATGTACGCCTTGGTGAAAAACAAGCCCTTAAACGTTGGTGATCTTTTGATATAGCATATAGAAAGTGCAACTACTTTGTCTAGATTGGACAAGAAGTTGGCTTTTCTGGGGTTCCTAACTCATTTTTGCATGAAGCAAGGTGTTCTGATGCTTGAAGATGATGTGCTTTTACCTCCCTTGGAGAAATTTTATGACAAACGCCTAGTGTTTATGTCATATAAGGAAAAAGGGAAGGCTAGTGACACTTTTAGGCTTTCTGGTGAGCACCATGAGCCATGTGTTGTGACAAGCACAAATCCTTTATCGGAATGGGCCATGCAATTTCAAGAGGGGCTTATGACTAAGATTGGAGAGCTTGATGCTAAAGTGGTAGAGTTAAGTGCTAAGGTGATTGAACAAGATGAGAAGATCAAGCGTTTTGAAGACAAGATTGCCTCTAGCAACTCATCTGCTATAAAGCATTATGTGAGATCATCAGCAAGAAGAACTTTCTTTGATAATGCTTGATCTTGAGGTATTATGCTTTTTTAACCTTTTGGCTTCATTTTATGTCAAAAAGAGGGAGAAAAATATGATACTATATATGCTCTTAATCTTAGGAATTGTCTAGTTTTTGGTATACTGTGTTTTTATTTCATTTTGTATCTTGAATTCTTGGTTTGTAATATTTGGATATTTTTTTTGATGGATAGTATGCATGTATTTAGGGGAAAACATGTGTATCCATTTGAACTTTATTTGATATGTATCTAAATATTATCTTGCCATATATATGTATGTTTCTCTTGTATATGCTTTGTGTTTCAAGATGATTTTAGGTGATTACAAGAGAGGACTATATGGAAGAATTTCAAGACTTGATGAAGATTAGTCTAAGGGAACTAACTCATTGTAATGTGAGGGTGTGATTAGTGACCAATCTTCATGATGTAAGTTTTAGTATTTATATAGGTGTTTTGACATAGAATTTGCCAAAGGGGGAGATTGTTAGGTTCTTGAGTCTTGTGTTGACATAATTCTATATCAAAACGATATTTGCTTTGTATTGATTAGTTGTCTAGGATTTGTGAATAATCAAGCTTTAAGGAAGATTGGACAACATTCAAGCAAAGTGGTGGCTACAAGAGGAACAAAGCTAAATTGCTTAGCAAAAGGTATATCGAGACCTCTTTGCTCTTGCAAGGCCTAGGCACACACATACATTGCATTCATATGTGTCACTGCATCGTTGTGCAAAATTTGGAATAACACAATACACACACTTATACATGTATGCAAATGCATTAGATTTAAAGTTGACAATTTTCATAAATCGCATGTTTTAGGACTATATCTAGGAAATAGCATACTTGTGTGTTCTTGTGTTTATTTGTTTGTGTTTATATGTTATTGAACTTGATTTTGAGCTTATATAATTCCTCATTGAGTTTCAATTGTTTCGGTTACTCATGTATAAAGTTTCGAGTTCAAATTAGGAGGTTAAGAAACTTTCTGTGATTTTATCGTACATGGTTTTCATCCTTGTTTTTCAAGTTGAATTCCATATTTTTTATGAAAGTTGTCTGGATGTCTTTTATACGTGAGGGAGTTCCAGTTTGTAATCTGAAAATGGATTCAAAATCGGAGTTCAGATACCAGAGAACGGTCGAATAACACAACAGTGCGCGAGGGGAGTTAAAGGGCCAAACTAAGGGTGCCTTGCATCTCTCCCTATGGAGGCGCGTGGCCTCCACGGGAAGAGCTGCACTCTACCCCCGTGGAGTCCACATGCCTCCATAGGGAATAGAGCTGGCATCCCCCTATTGGCTCCTCAACTTACTTTTGTTTCCCTCTCCTCTATAATTCACTTTACCTCTCATTCTTGAAAAGGAAGAAAAATTTGAAAAACATTGTGCATAATTTTCTCTCAAACTTTCTCATCTTCCAAACACCATAACTCACTGGTACAAACTTTGTTTTGAGTGATTCAAGTTTGAAAATCTTTGTCTATCAGTCCTCTATCATTTCCACAAAGGTTTGGAGTCATTTGATCAAGGTTTCTGGTAGCTACACTCACAAAAACATGACAACACAGTTTTTCTTCAAGGTATTGATTTCTATTTTGTTCTTGATGTTCAAGTCTTCAATCACCTTGAGTTTTCTCCTTGAATATATGTATGTTTGATGTGTAATCATTGATCAGATATACGATCTCTAATTAAGCTAGTTTGAGCTTCAATTGATTAACATGTTGAGTTAGATTTTTCTAAATCTATGTTTTCACATGTTTGAGATGTTGTATTGTGCTAGCTTCAAATCTAGGACTATCTTGTGTGTTTATTGAAATGATTTTGTTGATTGATAGTCTTTTAATATGCTAGGTCATTTTAATTGAAGATTTGTTGAAATAGCATATTTGATTGATGATTTAGGGCTTGATTGAATATATGTGATTATCTTGTGAATCTAAGCTCTAATATTGTGCTAGAAATTCATTTTTGAATTTATCATGTTGATTCTAGCATTTTTTATGTGATTGAACATATTCTATGTTTTTGTGTGTGTTAGGTGTTTCACATACACTAGATTTATTGTTCATGTTACAAGTTCTAGACAAATTTTTTTGAGCTTTTGTTGACAAAAATCAAGTTCTTCATGTTATTTGCCTAATCCACACATTTCATATGTACATGCATCATTGAGTATGATTGCATTGTTTTTTAGGATTGTAAACTAGAATACATTTGACTTGTGCATATTGATTCATTTCTAGTTTCTATAGGATATATTGATCATATATACTATGTTGAGTGTGTTTGCATCATTTGCAGTTCACTTAGATCACATGTCTTGTGAAAAGGTTGGAAGTCTCATTCCTTATAGTGATTCTTTGGATTAAGCATTGGAAGTCACATTTGAATAGTGAATTTTCAAGTTGTACATTGGAAGTCACATTTGGAGAGTGATTCTTCAAGTTGTGCATTGGAAGTCACATTCCTTAGAGTGATTCTTTGGATTGTGCATTGGAAGTCTCATTTCTTAGAGTGATTCTTTTATTTGAGCATGGAAGTCACATTTTGGTGAGTGATTCATCAATTTGTGCAAGGTGGCAGCTTTTTCATTGTGTAAGGTTGAAGTGTAGATTTCTAGGTGAAGTGGTCAATTGAGAGATTGTATCTTTTTATCTTACTAGTGAAAGTTGTTTGCCGGAGGTTGTGGTATTAACCCGTGGATGTTTCCTCTTATGAGGTTTTACCACGTAAAAAATCATGTGTTGATTTTCTCTATCCCTAACTCCTTATATTTGTGTTTGTGTTGATATATATCTTTGTTGATATCTTTGTAATTAATAATCATATTATATCAGCTTTGTATATGTTGAAGCTTTTTGAATGAAAGTCTTTGTTACAACTTGAGTCTGTATTACATACATATTGTAGCTTATACTGACTTTGTTTGAACAAGCATATCTTTAATTGAATTAATATTTCTTGTGCTTGTCTTTTGAAGTGTGATACAAGCTGCTTGGAGGGACAAACTTTTGTTTGTTTCAAGGAAGTGAAAAAGGTGTGGTAACCTATTCACCCCCCATCCCTCTAGGTTAGCTTAATGCAAATTAACCGTGTTTGTATTTTTCACCACGTGCCTTCATGGGATGCAAAAGGTGGCTGCTCCCTATTGGCTCTTCAAATTAATTTATGTTCCCTCTCTTTAAATATTTTGTTTCCCTTTCATTCCATTCCAAGAAGAAGAAACTTGAAAAATAAGTGCAGAAATTTTCTCTCCAATTTTTCTATCTTCCAAACACCACAACTTTCTCATTCGAAGTCTGAATCAAGTGATTCAAATTGGAGAATCTTCGTCTATCAGTCCTCTATCATTTCCACAAGAGTTTGGAGTCATTTGATTGAGTTTTCTGGTATATGCACTCACAAAAATGAAGCTGCACGTTTTTCACTTAATGTATTGATTTCTCTCTTGATTTTGATCTTTGAGTCTTCAATCACCTTTGGTTATCTTCTTCAATATATGCATGTTTGATGTGTAATCGTTGATTAGAGTAATGAACTCTAATAAAGCTAGATTGAGCTTTGATCGGACTATTTTATACCTATTTTAGGTCCCTATTTTCCTATCGTTTGTTTTCATTTTCGAGCGTATTTTATATATAATGTGTTTGTTGAGCCATCTGTAGGTACATATTCCCTACATTTTGGTTTTGAGCTTAAAGAACAGTTTGGGAGGTAAAATGGTGCAAAAAGAGTAAAATCTGTAAAAGCTCGTGCAGAACGGCCAACTTGCAAGGGTCATATCTTCCTCTTCAAATCAAACCAAGTTGATATCTTTATATATTCGGAAATCTTCAGAAGTTTAGTTTCTTGAACATTTCACAGATTGTGATTCCGAGCTTTCTGCAGGAAGTTATGCCAATTTTCGTAACGGTGCG
The DNA here is from genome assembly GCA_033220585.1 of Dipteronia sinensis. NCBI lineage: Eukaryota > Viridiplantae > Streptophyta > Magnoliopsida > Sapindales > Sapindaceae > Dipteronia > Dipteronia sinensis. The sequence continues at coordinate 13,466,661 of CM065638.1, read as the reverse complement.
CAATGCTAAAATGCTGAAAATGCTGTTAGGTCCAAACGGCTACTTAAAACGGCGGCCAGGCCGCCAAAACAAACCGCTGATTACCTCCAGAAGGTCGTTTTTTGCCCAAAAATTGTAGGGCTATCTTGTCCTTTCAGCCCAGCCTTCAGCCCTAACCTCCCCACACTATTTAAACACCTTCTTCTCTTCTCTCCCAACAGACTTCTTCTTCCCCAAACTTCTTCTTCTTTATCTTCTTCAATTCAAAAGAGAGAGAGAAGCTTTCAAAGCTTCCATGGAGGTTTTCCTCCATGGAAGGCTTACCACTACCATTTCTTCCCATCCTTCCTCACATTTGAGAGTTGATTGTAGAGATTATGAGTGGTCTTTGGACCAATTTTGTTCTAGGCAAAGGATGGAGCTCTTGGAGGGTTCTTCAAGGGTTGTATCTACTTACTCTTCTCTTGTATTTCATGTTTTCTCTTATGTGTAATCCCCCATTTGGGAATATTTGTAATCCTACATTTTGGTTATTTATATATGATGATTTTATATTTATTTGGGTCTTGTTTCATTCTTGTTATTATTATTATGAATTAATCTCTTATTGTGAATTACATGTGTATGGATGATTTGAAGTTAATATGTATTCAAGATTGGGATTAGGAGTAGATTAGTGTAATTTAGGAGTAGATTAATTAAACATCCCATAATTGTGTGTATGTTGATGGATAATTAGAAATGCTATGTTAGGATCAATTTGAGTGTATGAGAATTAGTTGGGGTTATGCTTTTGGAAGGGCCTTTCCGGGTATGATCTTGATTAATAGCTCACAAGAGTGGAAATAACTTGTTTTATGCATGGCTTGCTAGAATAGGTTTTGGTTATTTGTTTTGTGCTAAAATGGGTCCTTGGCTATGTCTCACGCTACGGGCTCTAGGTGAGTTATGGTTGGGGACGAATTTAGTATATCCACTTGTGAGATTTTTATCTAAGTCATTGGACCTAACTTTGCCATTTTACATTACCTAGTTAGTATTGGAGCTCAATCTAGCTTTGGTTTGGAGAATTGGTTCACAAATGTCGGTTGCGGTTTCTTGCTTGAGAGGATCTCGACACACTCTTCAACCTTTAGCTCAAATGAATGGATACCCTAAGTTGGATTTAGGCTTGAACAAACCCTTGAATTGAGTGAATGTGCTTAAGTGTTCAACCATCTAATAGATATGCCTTTGTGTTTGGTGAACTTATTGCCCCTTCTGTGACCACTTTCATGCATCTCTCCAATCCACCATTTTATTATTTCTCACTTAATCACCATTCTCACCCTTCCACATTCTCTTTGTTTGCATTATTTTCCTTTTCATTTTCTACACACACACACACACACACACAACACCACTTCACACACCATTCCCACCTCTCCACATTCTATTTACATGCTTTCCCTAAACTCTAAAACTTGAAACGGTTAACAAACACATCCATGCGGAACGATACCCTTGCTTGCACGTTGCACTAGTTTTATTTCTATATATGTCTTTTGACTCGTGCCTTATAGCAAGGTTGATTTTATAAATTCTTGATGATGTTTTCAACGACACACATAAAATTCCTCTTGTCAAATGGCGCCGCTGCCGGGGATGTGTATTCGTTGATTGTTTCTTGTTTTAGCTTAGGTTCTGTAAATGTTAGATTTAATTGCTTTACGGATACATATGTATGTGGTTAGATTTTTCTTTTTCTTATTTTCATTTTATTTATGGCATATGCATTTGATTGTTTTTGAGTTGTACTTGTGCTAGGAAAGAACAATTTCAGGTTTTTTGGATCACACAACTCATAAGAACAAAGTGTGCGTTTATCGCACCACAACATTTCCAACAAGTGAAACGGTAGCGCCACAACGAACGCGTTGGTCGCCGACACATGAGGTAATTCCTTTGCTTAATTTGAGTGCTTATGGATTAGTTGTCGACTTGGGCGGAAACCGCCCATGCGCTTAATGATAGGAATGTTATGTTTGTTGTGTTTGTGATTTTTTTTTAGATCTAAGAGTGGAATTGTATTGTGCTTAGATCTTAGGTTTTTAGTATTTGTGTTGTTGTGTTCTTATCTCCGAATCTTGCTAAGCATAGTTCATATTTTATGATTTGAGCAATATTGAGGACAATGTTGAGTTTAGGTTTGGGGGTGTGGACACTTTCGAGTTTTATATGTGTTTTGTTGTTTATATGTGTTTTGTTACGTTTAGAAAATTTTCAAATCTCTGCAAACCGGTCATTTTTGAAAATTTTTGTAACAGTTTCAGTTTTGTTGAGTTGTTTTTCTTCGTGTGCCGGTTGAGACATATCATGTATGCTTTTAGCTCCATGCATCACTTTAAATATGCTTGTACAGTGCCAATCTTTTGATGTTGAGGTGGATTAGACCTCTATTCTTGTTTCGCTTAGGAAAATAGTGGAGACTACCCTTGTCAGATTTTGTGCCTTATAAACGTTTTATTTGTGAGGGTTATGTCATTTCTACTCTTAAACACTCTTTGAACTTGTACTTAATTTTTAGAGATCTCATTGTACATCAATTTTCTTTCATTGATTGCCATAGAACGTCATCATGTGGACTGCTTGTTTGAGATTTGCATTCCCTTGCTAGATGGACTTTTAGAAATGATTTTTGACTTGAGTGTGAGCGTAACTACTAAAATAGCCTAAACACTTGCCCATAGATATGTGCTTTCATCAGAAAATTGAGGCCAAACACTAAACCTCCATCACCTACATAACCCAAACACTTTCACATACACTAGTTATTGATCATGTTAAGGTGTATAGCTTTAGAGAAGCTAGCTCTAAAATGTGTAAAGCTTGTACTTAGGTAAATGTATGTAATTGTGCAAAGACAAAAGTTTTCAAAATAAAATAGTGTGAAATATAAACACTAAAGCCTTCAATTCTTGAAATGTAAAGTTACTCTATTATATGGGAGTGGATATGAATTATTAATTTTAGTTTATAAGGCAAATTCAGTTGGTTGTATGATTGCATTTATGGTTTTTCTATGTGTTTGTTTCATATTTCAGGCCAAACCTTGTGATGTATGTGGTGGTGGTATAGGCTCTGCAGAGAAGATTGTATCTTGCTTTTGATGTGAAAGGGCTTGGCAAAATGTGTATGATTATCAATTTTGAATATCTGTCTCTCTTTTTGTTTTTCCATATGCATTGTTTTCTTGTATTGACATTTTTAACAGCACCTTGCATGATCAAGATATCTTTACAAAGGTTTTCAAATTTCAAGTGAAGTTGATTAATTGGAAAAGAGTCATCCTCTTGCTTTTTGTATTTTTTTATTTGTTTTGTTTATCTAGTTCAGACTACATTACTATCAACCTCTGTTGCTTTTCTGCTTCAATCATTCAACATAATTCTATATTTTATTTTGCATTTGTACTTTGGTGTGCAAATTCTTTGATACCTATTTTAAAACTTGTTGATGTACTTTCTTCCCTTACCAGCTATTGCTTGCAACCCGGTCTCTTTACTATCCCTGAAAGTTGGTTCTATGAAGCACTAGTATTGAAATACTAGTGCTCTCTGTAGCTAAAATAGATAATAGTAATTGTGCAAGTTATTGAGTTTTAAGAGAGAAATGAGTGCTTCAAAGTTCATTAAATGTGTTACAGTTGGAGATGGAGATGTTGGCCAGACATGTATGCTCATCTGTTACACGAGCAACATGTTCCCGACTGTAAGTCTTTTAAGACCATATGTCTAAAAAAAACCCATCTTTCTCCATTTATATCATGTTTGGTTTCCATTTATGAACTTTTATACTGTTTCTCTATGTGGGTTTTTGCTAAACATTCTAGTGTAAATTCTTATTTTTTTGTGTATTTCGATTTTCCAGGATTACATACAAACAATATTTGATAATTTCAGTGCCAATGTGGCTATTGATGGGATCATTGTCAATTTGGGCCTTTGGGATACTGCAGCCATCTGGGTGCTTCTTGTAATTAATTACATTTGATTTCAGGTTTCATAGTTAAGGCCTTTGTTACAACTTTTTTTTTGTCTTTTTAAATTGAAGGCAAGAAGATTATAGCAGGCTTCAGGCAACTTAGTTACAAATTGGTGCAGCAACATATATCGAGTGTAATTTCTTTTTCTTTTTCTATGAATATGTACAATTTGTTGCATCCTCTTTTATTTTGTAATTTCAATCACTTATTGTATTTACAATTTGAAAAATAATTTAGAAGTATTTATTTTCCATGTCTTTGGTACTTTGTTCAAAAATGAACATTTTACATTTTAGTTCTAGATTTATTTGGCAATTTGATAAAAAAAATTAATTAAGAACACACATTAGACAACATGCATGTGAGGTTGTCAATAAAAATTTCACAACGATATATGAAAATATCTTAGATGAATGACAACTTTCTTTACTTGTTGTAAAAGGGGAAGAATGTTTTAACAACGTCTGCATAAACAATATGCATGTTGTGGAGCACATTAACAACATGACATTAACAACATGAAATTCATGTCGTTAAATGGTTGTTTTGTTGTAGTATACTATACCATTAAAATATATAGATTTGCACAAACCCACCACGGTACTGTCACTCCCAAATTTGACGGTAAATTTCACCCCTAAATAGGGATTGTAGGAAGTGAATTTCACCCTAAATTTAAATAAAGGAACCTTCCCCATCCCCATTTTCCCAAGACCTTTTTTTTTTGAAAAGTTATTTAAATATTTTAAATTATCTTTAATATTTATTTATGTTTAACTTCAATTATTTACTTGTATTAGAATATATACTTTTGTTTTTATGATTATTTTCAATTTCAATTCAAACGATATCAAACATGAGAAATGTGGATAATGGGGTAAAATGGAAGTAGGGATAGGGTGTTTCCATTCCCCCACGGGCACCTATGGGGTTTTGGGGACAAATTTTGCCCCTAAATGGGTTTCTCATTCTCCCATTTCCCCCAATTACTAGTTAGTACTTAGTATTTCGAATGGTCGGATTTGAAATTCCGAATTCCGATTTTAGGTTTGAAAATTGGAAATGAAAAGAATTGAGAAAAATGAGGTTTGGGGGTGGGGGAAGGGTTGAGGAATGAGGGTGGGGTGGGGGGACCCTCCCTCGCCCCATTGGGCCCCCACGCCCATCCCTAAACCAGAGATTGGGGACTTGAGAAATGGGTAAAATATTGGATGGGGATGGAAATACTTCCCCTAAACAGTTTCATCCATATTTCTTCAAATGGGGATAGGGGAAGGGGTCTGGGCATGGAGATAAACTACCATGCACTCGATGCATGGTGCCTCTCCCACTATTAACTAATTATTATCACATTTGATAATGAATACATACATGTGACAATTAGTGAACTCGTTCGAAAAAAAAAGGTATGACCAGACTATGTATATATAGATATTCTAATATACATAGGTGCACTGGTATACTGTTGCATGTGATCACATATATACAATATTAGTGCTTATGAGTTGCATGTGATCATGAAAAATCAAAACTAAATTTTAATGTGTTCGTATGCAATCAAATGTGAATTGATGCAATCAGTGTCAAAAAATAAATGATCACAATAGGTGCACTAGTGCACTATAGAGGGCCAGTTCATATATGAGTTGGCCTTAGGTGCAACATAAATTTTTTTAACTGCGATCATGTCTTCTTTGGTACAACCACATCAAATAAAATGTGATTGCATGTTCTAACATGTGATCACAATAATTTAATTGTGTGATCACATGCAATTCATGTGCGATAACATTATATATATTTGTGATCACATGCAATCATATGTGATCACATATTGTTGCATCGTGTAATGTTGCACCGAAGAATAGTCCATATATATGTAGTACTTTTCGGAACAGGATCCCGTATATTTTTTTGTGTGAAATTCCAACCACATAAATATTGGTATCTATTGAATTAACACTGATATCTATTGAATTAACACCGGTAGCTGTTAGGGATTCCCAACGAAAAAATGTGTGAGATTTCTCACCTGATAATTTTCGCACAAGTGTACACACACACACACACACACACACACACACACACACACACACACCGATATCTATTGAACTAATACCGGAAACAATTGAGAATTCCCAACAAAAAAATGTATGGGATTCTATACCTGATAATTTTAGCACGCGTGTGTCTCTATATATATATATATATATATATATTTCAAAGGATGTCTTGAACCAGGAAATTTTGGATGAATAATTTACTTCTTTGCTTGACCTTTTTGTTGTTGTTGTTGTTGTTGTTGTTGTTGTTATGATAGAACATAAAATTTATGTAATTACAGTAAAATCCCTATAAAATAAAATTATTGGCCAGGACTGGGAAAAATTATTATTTTAGAAGGATTATTTATTTGTCATAAAATAAATAATTTATTAATTTATCGATAAATGAATATTTATTAATTAAAAAAAGAGTCCGCCCATTGTGATGGTGTCAAAAATGACATAATCACATTAAAATTTTGTCTTGTTTTGGCAAGATTACATGCAACTCACTAGCGATCATATATAATATTAATTGGTGTACAATAGAATACTCTTATTATTATTATTATTATTATTTTACCAAGATATATGTATGAATTTTAAATAATAATAATTTATAATAAACAATGGATGATGTCAAAATATAAAATTTGATGGATGTTGAACACCTTTTAAATTATCCTAGTGACAATGACATAATGATGAAATTGCCCACTGATTAAGAGATTATTTAAGGGGTAATGAATACGTCTACTGATGAAAATCGTGATCTAGATCACAATAGTGTTTTACCAATGGTTTCTCCAAAAGAAGTCTTTCAAGTAGTAGTAATCTTAAATAATTACTGTTTGCTACAAAATGAAAAAAAACAAATTCAAATGTGGTGTATGCATTGCAAAAAATTAAGGATGATGTTTAGTTCAGTTTACGTATAGAGAAAAAGACAAATGACTTTTGTTGAAGTTTTTGAGATGAGCTGAATTGAGAAAAGATAAGTTGTAAGAAAAAAGTTCTTTGATATATATTATGAACTCTTATGTGCTATTAATTTTATGTAATTAACAAATTATTAATTTATATATTCGTTGGCCCTTAAAGGATTTTTAAAAAAAAATATTATCTTATAAATTTAGCAAGGTTATTATTTTAGTATGTGGGTTCGAGTCGGAAGATTTTATTATTTAAACGAAATTATTAATTTATCGAACATTCATTTTCGAGGTTTTACTGTTGTTATAAATAAATATAATTGAATCAATGCACAAGGAAAGGAAGGGTTCGAAAATTTAATAGCACTCTTTAAAGAGTGAGTTTTAAGACTATCATCAAATTAATAACTTAAGTTTTAATAGCACCTAAAGTGTGGATCTGACAAAAATACCCTTAAAACACACTCACAAAAATAAGCATCTCATTTGTTTTCCGAGACTTATTTTTCATGTTTTCCGAGACTTATTTTGGAGTTTCCAATATATTTTTTTTAGATAGTTTCCGAGACTTTTCTGAGATATTTTTATAGTTTCTTAGATTTTTTTTAGGATTTCAGAGACTTTCTGTGCAAAAATTAAATTTTTCAAAAAACTTTTGGTCATCTTCTTCATTGAAACCTCTAATGAAGGTCGAACATAGTTCAACATCTAACGGAAGTCAAATCAACCTTCATTGGAGGCCGATTTCGACCTCCAATGGAGGTAGACCTGACCCTTAATGGAGGTCTTTCATCTCCATTGATAGAGGACCACCATTGGTCTTCCATTAATGGAGGTTTTGAAAAGAAAAAAAAACCCTAAAAATGGCACAAATGTAAGAAAAGAAGGAGATGAGGTTATTTTAGTCCTTTGGTGCCATTTAAACTTAATTTGTTAATCTAGTTATACTATCAAAATTCAACATAAAAAGAGTGTCATTCCCTACCATTTTCACAGGAAAGGAACACCTTAATGGATGCATCAAGAATTGGGCTATGATATTATGTCTCGAACTGTGATGATGTATGGGTATTTTTGGTAATTTTGATCACAAAAGATTTGAACATAAAATTGATCAGTGATTTGTTAGTAATTCGGAAGATTAATAGTGATGAGGCCTAATTGAGTTATAAATCGTGGCTTTAAAAACTCACTTTTGTAATTTCTTCATACACCATGCGTTACATTTTTTTCTTTTTTGAAACAATACATTACTAAAATTTAACGGCATCTCAAAACATACATCACATATAATTCTAAACAAAATTAACTTTATAATTTATTTTTATTTTTTAAATATTACAATAATTCAAGATTTGGAGAGGGGACAGACTCGAACCCACAGTTTCATGGTGTATGTATGAGAGGCAAATCCATAGGTCAATCTCATATTGTCCCTTTACAATTTCATTTTCACCAACAATAAACAAATTATTATGTCATTTTCCTACTAATATTTTTAGGAATTTTAGCAAAAATTCCTTTTTCTAAGGAGGGAATTGCAAATGTACACCCAAATGAAAAACGAATACCAACAATGTCCTGAAATGACATTATTTCCCTTATTTACAAAATCTCCAAATTGTTTTGCATCCCCTAGTCATCCCTAATTAAGATCCTCTACTATATAATTCGTGCTCACCTTTAAACATTTGTTGACATGAGACAACCAAACAAAAGAATGACTATGATTAATTTGCTATATTTTTTTTCTCTCTCTCACCTAACAAAAGTAATGGTTTCAAAATCCTTAACAACTCAATTTTTGTTTGTTTGTACATTCTAATCATTTTCATCTCATAATCCTTATGGAGCCTTTTCTTGATCTTTAGTATTGGTCACTGTTAATTGATTATTAAAAGACAAATAAAATTTAGATAGAAACTTGATGTGGCAACAAATTGTTTTCCACTTCTTTTTTACTATGATTGTTGAGTACATCAGATTTTTTTGCTTTCTAGTTTAGAAGATTTCATTTGAGTGTGTTTGGTTTTTCTTTTTTGCTCAGCTATATCTTCTTGTGTTTTTACAAGGTTCAATTTCTAGATGTTCACCATGGATTCCCTATAATTTTTTGTCTCACCATTCAAGATTGCTGAGCTTGAGAAGCAGAAATCTGATTTTTTTTCGGTTGCATAAAAAAGGGAACTGAACTTAACAGAAAAGAAAAGAATGTGTCTAGCTTAGAGAAATTGATTGGTGTTCTTGACGTTTACCTACATCATAGTAAAATGTTTGTTCATTTACCACAAGCAAGATGTTATGCAAATCTTTGTCTAACCAGTGATCCTGAAAACACAACATCCACCAAAGCCATCAATGGAGGCGGAGTCATATGTTCAATGGAAATATTTGACTCACATCTTGAAGACCAGTTCTCAAAGTTATCATCACTAATGGGAAGTTAGAGAAAGGGTTCTTTTTTTTTAGATTCCATTTTTCATTTTTAGGGATTCTAAAATGATGTCGTTTGTTAGGTGGGAGAGAGTGTAAGATCCTACAAGGTTATGAACTAAACAACTTAGAGGGGGTGAATAGGTTGATGCTCTAATTTTAAAAACCCTTTCGAGACTCTTGTGAAACAATTAGTGAGCATGCAATTAAACCTTCAATATGTCTGTTATCAAAGATAACAACTATCACTTATACACAATACACCACCCTAAGTCTAATTCACATCAACATATACAAGTATATTATAAACAAAATCTACAAGATACAATTGATATGTAAAACTACAAAATAGTCAATGAAACAAATATGTCTACTAATTGATATTGTAATGAAGCTATTCCAACAACAAGTTGTAATCAAGTGTGTTACAAATTCTTTGAAGCACAATATTACAACTTATACAAACAATTACAAATATAAAGGGAGTTAAGGAAGCAAAGCTTGCACATGTATTTTTACGTGGTAAACCTCCGAAGAGGAAATATTCACGGGTTGATTCCACAACCACCGGTAAAACTACCTTTCACTAGTTGGATTAATGTAAACCTCAAGTGATCAATATGACACATGATCCACCCTATTGGATTGTCATGTTCTATCATACCATAGGGCCTTTTACTAGTGAAAGCCTTACCCCTTTCTATCCTAGACATTGCATGTGTCTCAAGAAAGTACTCGTACTCAACTTTCGGATATGCATGATCCTAGTCAAGACTCCATTGCTCAATCCCGGTCTGCATAACCTCATTGAGACTTTCCAACCTAATCCAAGGCTTTCTAAAGTGATCAAATGATGTGTCATGAAACACAAGCAACATAGAATATGTGATCAAATATCCTATGGAAACTAGAAATGTCTTTAAGCAAACAATATGTATTTTTCTAGTTTATGATCTAAACACAATGCAAACACACAAGTGATGCAATGACACATATGAAACCATAGATCACATGCATTCCATGTAAGAGCTAGATTATAATAATGTAAGCACACAAACAAGATTTCTAGTCCTTAAGCATGTAATAAAAACCTAGAAAGTAATCCAACCAAATCACAATATTCTCCTAGATTTAATACATGGAAATAAAGCTTGAATCACAAAATATCAATCAATATTCATTCAAGACTTTAAATCACACAAAACATGCTGGATCTAAGAATATATTTAATTAAAGATCTCTAGCACAATTTAGAGCTTATTTTCATGTCAGTAAATCAATTAATATTCAAATAGCTCTAAATCACATCAAAATATGCTAGATCTAAAAATATGATCAATCAAAAATCCCTAGCACAAATGAGAACTAATATTCATGAGGATAAATCAATTAATACTCAATATAGCCCTAGATTATAAGCTAGTCACAGTACAACTCCAAACATGTAAATTTTGGCTTAATAAAAACCTAGATCTCACACACACACACACACACGCGCACACACACACACACACATATATATATATATATATATTTATATATATATCTAAATAGATAAATCTAGCTTATATTTGAAGTTATATCTCCAATTGACACTTGTTCAAGTCAAATCCAACAAACATTGAAGAAGACCCAATGATTTCATGCATTTAAATCTCAAAATCACAAAAGATAATGAAATACCTTGTTAGTGTGAGTGCAGCCGCGAATTGATAAAGGACATCAATAAAACTTGTACAATCAACCTTCAATTCACTTGGAGAAGATAGAAGACTCAAAAACGAATCTCTCACTTTTTGAATCATTTAATTCAATTGAGAAATTAGTGAGATGGATTTTTGAAGTTAAGAGAGAAAATCACACAAGAAATTCTGCACACAAGTCTTCTTGAATTTTTCAAAATGAGAGAGCGAAGTATTTAAATGAAAATGGGAGGGAAAAACAAAAGGCAAAGAAAGCCAATGGGAGGAGACCAATTCAGCTCCCCATGAAGGCGCATGGCCTCCATGTGGGCCGAGAGCCTCTCTTCCTGTGGTGGCCATGTGCCTCCACAGGAGAGGGGATATTTTGGCAATTTGCCAAAACTTCCTCCTATGCACTCCCTTCGCACTCCTCTAGCGTTCTTCGACCGTTCTTCGGCCTTAGAACTCGAAATTTGAATCGGTTTTCAAATTACAAACTCGGACTTTCTCACGGACACGGAAAATTTGAAAATATCTACAAGGTTATACTAAACAACCTATAGGGGGTGAATAGGTTGACACTCTATTTTTAAAACTCTTTCGAGACTTTTGTCAAAATCTTGGTGAGTATACAAATTAACCATTAGCATGATTGTTATGAGAAAAACAATTAACACATGTATGCTCAATTCACCACCCTTAGTCTACAAAACATATAACAAGAGACAATATATCTTATAAACAAATATGTTAAATGCAAAGCAAATTCCGCAAGATGTACTTTGAATATTACAATGTAAATTCACTACGTGGAACTTTACAACTTGATATAGAATATCACAAGATACAATGTTCAAACACTTACAAAGATACAAGAGACAAATGTTGATTCAAAAAATAATGTGTGCATCTCTTTCTCTACAAAAATCTTTTTTACAAAGATGTGAAGAAATAAAGATCTTAAACAAGATATATTGATCATACATACAAATATAAAGAGATAGAGATAGAGACATTTGACACATTATTTTTTACATTGTAAAACCTCCGGAGAGGAAACATCCACGGGTTGAATACAACCAATGGACACTTTTATTATTAGAAAGTAGATAAGACATTCCTTAAAAGTGACTAACAAATGACACACTCTATATTGGACTCGACATCTACCCAATCCCTATTGGTAGATTGGAAATTCCTCAAAAGTGATCAACAAATGACACACTTTCTATTGAACTCCACTTCTACACAACACCATTAAGAAGTTGGAATTTCCTCAAGAGTGATCAAAAAATGACACACTCTCTATTGGACTCCATCGCATCACAATATCCTGGGTCTACCAATAATATAGTCTACTTTCTATCCAAGGCACTCTTGCCTCTAGAAAGTCTCCATTGCTTGATTATCCTGACCACTTGTCCTAACCAAGACTCCTTACTTGACTATTCGGAGCCTCACACTCCTAGCCAAGACTTCCAGCCTTTGCAAGGCAAATGATCTATGTGTGATGCAAATGATGCAAATACATGCAACATAGAATATATGATCAATACATCCCATGGAAACTAGAAATAATCAATGAGCGCACAAAGTATAATTTTCTAGTTTATAATCCAAAAATGACACCACACAAAATGATGCATGAACATATGAAATGTATTGATTAGGTACACTTCATGAAGATCTAGACATAAGCAACAAAGTTCACAAAACAAGATTGTCTAGATCTTATACATGAACAAAAACCTAGAGCATGCCAAATTTCCAAAAACACACTTTAAGCCTAGATTTTATTCATGTCACTAAAGCTTGAAATAAACATGTTCATGAAGCACATATCCAAGATTTTAGAACTAAAACAAAAATGCTAGAAACACAGGATATGATCATCAAATATCTAGCAATCATTTAGAGCATATATTCACAAAATAATCAATTAAATCCTAATATACTCTAAATATAAAATCAAATGTGCTAATTCTAGATATATTCTACTAATGAGTCCTAGCACATGATAAGGCTATTAATCATGAAAATAAAGTCAATGAAAGCACAACTAACCCTAGATAATAAGTTAGTCATAATACAACTCACAAACATGTGAAAAAGTAGATTTAAGAAAACCTAGATCACAATCAAGTCTCTAATTAGACAAATCTTGCTTATAATTGAAGTTCTATCACTCATCAACATTTTTTCAAGTCACATACATGAAAATAGAAAGAAGACCCAAGGTAATTGAACATTTAAAAGTGCTAATCACAAAATATAATCAACTACCTTGTTAATTCACGTGCAGTCACGAAACTGGTGTAGAACCACCAAAATACTTGAACAAAAGACTTCAAGGTTGCTTGGAGATGATAGAGGACTTCAAGATGAAACATCTCCAACTTGAATCACTCAAATCGGATAAGAAATGAGAGAGATATGGTGATTCAAAGTTGAGAGAAAAATCTGGAAATTTTCTGCACTCAATCTTCTTCAAATTCGACAATGAGAGGGAAAAATGTATTTAAAGGAGAGGGAAAGTGAGGGAATGGGGCAGCCAATGGCCACGTGCCACCTCAGATCCCCGAGGAGGCACATGGCCATCTCAAGGGTAGGATTTCCTCCTCCCCGAGATGGCCATGCCCCTCCTCGGGGATGGGTGGCAAATGGCCTTTGGCCATTTGCTTCCTCCCTAGCGCTCCTTCGCGTTCTTCGACCGTTCTCCGGCCTCCGAACTCCGAATTCGAATCCGTTTTTGGATTACGAACCAGGACTCTCTCATACACATGGATAACTATGAAACTTTGACCCAAAAAATAAGAATTTTACTCAATACACGAAGACGAAGAATATGCATGGTAAGTAACCGGAAAGTTTCGTAACTTTTTACTCGAAACTTGAAAACTAATGAATGAGTAACCGAAACGACCAGAACTCAATAAGGAATAATATAATATCAAATTCAAGTCAAAATTCCATAAAACATAAACAAACAAACACATGAACACACAAGAATGTCATTTCCTAGAAATAGTCCTAGAACATGCAATTTACAAAACTTGTCAAATTAAAGCTAATGCATGAGCATTCAATATCAAGTATGTGAATGTGTTATACAAATTGAGCACAACGATACAGAGACACATATGGATGCAATGAGTGTGTGGTTGCCTTAACGCCTTGCAAGAGGATAGAGGTCTTAAAATACCTTTGTAGACAATAACTATTTCTTCTCTTAAATGCTTCACTTCGCTTGAAGAGTTGTCCAACTTCCTTGAAGCTTGATAAACCGTGAATCCTAGACAACTAAACAATATAAAGGAAATATCGTTTTGATATAGGATAATACCAACACAACTCAAAATCCTAACAAAATTTCGAACCACTCACTTTAAAACTCAGAAATCAATTTCATTTAATGAAATCGAAATCTTGTACATTAACACACGAAAAGTCTCATAACTTTTAACTCGGAACTCGAAAACATTTGAATGAGTAACTGAAACATTCAAAATTAAATGATGAACATTTTAAAACATGTTTGATCTTTGAAAACAAACAAAATAATTTCGGATTTCCTAAAATACCCTTGAAACATGAACTGACTCGAAATGGCTCTAAAGCAAACATAAATCTTATAGTGAGTAACTGAAATATTCGAAACTCAACAAGGAATATTATGAAACATTTTTAGACTCCTAGAACACTCAAACATAAATAAATAAATACAAAGACACACAAGTATGCCATTTCCTAGAACTAAACCTAGAACAAACATTTTCATAAGAGTTGGCAAGTTGAGTCTAATGCATGAGCATACAAGAATATGTGTGTCTATGTGTTATACCAATTAAGCACAATGATGTAGGGACATATATAAATGCAATCTGTGTGTGCACGCCTATGCCTTGCAACAGGATAAAAGGTCTCAAGTATACCTTTGTTTGTCAACGAAGCTTTCACCTTTTGAAGACATGTTTTGTAATACGAGTTGTCCACCTTTCTTGAAGCTTGATTTCACCATCAACCTAGACAACTAAATATTACAAAAACTCTTTATTTGATATGGAATTATACCAACACACAAATCAAACCTAACAGAGAGAGAGATATATAAATAAAGCAAATTAATTATAGTCATTCATTTGTTTGGCTACCACATGTCAACAAATATTGTTTAAAAGGTGAGCATAAACATTTAGATCAGTAAGGGATCTTAATCAAACTACCTCATCTTGAATCCCACCCCTTCTTGAATCCTACCAAACTCGAGGCGTCTAGAGAGTTGTTGTCACCACCCACCATTGTCATCATCACGACTTCGCCATTAACCACGGTCGTTGCAATAGGTTCCTCGTTGAGTCAATTTTTGTAGCACAAAGCTTCGTTGCCGAGTTTCCTAAAAACACCTAGCAGTGCATGCCATCACAATCTCCTTTACTTCATCGTTGTTGTCCATCTTCAGTCGGTAGCCTCGTCGTTCCAACGCATCAATACACCGCCAATTTGGTTGCCATTGTAATTTCTTTAAGTTATTTTGAACCTGACATTTAGGTTTATGGTTTTGAGTTGAAATTAATTAATTTATTTTCAATTTTAGTGTTAGATTAGTTTGATTAGTTTGATTTAGGAAAATAATTGAAGAAGTTTTTAGAAATTTTGAGAGATTTGGATGAATTAGAAGTTCCCAATACGAGGGTTTGGGGATTGGGTGACCCCATATATTAATTTGTTTTTAATTAATGTTGTTTTAATAGTTAACGTTTTTCTAATATAATTACCAAATGTGTTTATTTAGATACACATGGGTCGAAAGAAATTATGTGAATCATTCAAGATTAAGGAATATAAATGCTTTCCATCTTAAGGAATATAAATTTTTTCCATCTCGAGTTATTGGGTATTGTAATTGGGAGAGTATAAGACTTATCAAGTTGCATTTCACAAGCAAACAACACAATTTGTTTAGAGGGACGTGTTTCGGTTTTTGGATGTGAGTGATATATTGTTGTCTGTGCAATTTTGTCACCATATCTTTGCTTAGTTAGTGTCATGTGAGTAATGCTGATGAGAAAGAATCTTATTTGTGGTTCCGTGTTTGCAACGGGGTCATACCATTCAGCGAAGTGGAGCTTTTTTTTATTACTAGACTAACCTTTTGAGATAACTCTGAATCCCCATTGTAGATTGCCACACGAAAAGACAATAGGGTGCTACGGGTCACCCTATGACCTGAAGCATGAAAAAAGTGCTTCATGTCATAGTAACTCAAAGCACATTCTTTTCATGCTTCTGATTATGGTTAATTCTTTTCAATAATATATATTAAAAAAACTATTACACAATACACATGTGATTTTGATTAAACTATAGATTGTGAGGAAAGGATAGAGTAATTTTTAATTTAATACTTACCTTCAAACTACTTTATATAATATTTTCCAATACTTTAATACATCAAAAAAAACAATGTGAGAGAGAAAGTGTTGTAGAGGAAGAAAAAAAAAACATTAATTATTTCATTGCCTGTTTAAATAGTGTTTACTTACCTACTGGTTGGTAAATGTATTATTTAATAGCAAAATATCGAGTCTATCGTAATAAAGTGAGAGTAATTTGGGAAAATTGGGTCATTTTTACAACTTTTTTCATGAAAGGGCATTGTCGCAATTACAGTTTAAAATGGGGTAATTTCTAAAATCTCATTTTCTAATACGATTATATGTTTTTTTACGGTATTTATCTATCCACCTATCTAGACCAGGTATATTTTTGAAGCCTTTTACCATTGGTATGATTCAAACCGCTGACAATACAATTATATGTTGATAATTGATAATTTGGCACAAAATTGTTGTTAAGCAGTGCTATACGACCTAAAATATTATTCAAAAAATCAGCTCAAATAATAAATTAAGTTATTAGTCTTTACCATATCAATCGTAGAGATGATGTGACGAATGATGCAATACTTACCATTGTGGTTAATTTTTGGACATTTGTATTATTTCCTCCTAAACAAATTTCCATGCTCTTTCAAGTTGTTTTGTGATTATTGATTAAACAAAGTGTTGGTTCTCAATTCATTTTGACATAGAATGGGATCTTTATTGATGAATCTAATTGGTCAGTGTTGACGGCGATTTTTGGATTACGTAAATTTAGCACTCGTTCAACAAGTTAATACTAATTAACTATTGAATTATAAAGCAAGAAAATAAACCAAGCATGCAAGACACCAAGTTTTACGTGGAAACCCCAAAGAGGGAAAAAACCACAGTGGCCGGAGACGGCGAGGGAAAACTTCACTATGAATATTTTAGGTTACACACTCGATCTCTTTTCCTTCTCTTTATACGTGATATTGCACTAACTACTACAATAGAGTTTCTGGGTCTATTTATATGTGTACAGAACTCTAATCCTTGGTGTACAAGTAAGTGAAGTTGATGAGATTCAGTAGGACTCTAACCTATCAGAGTTGTCTTTATCTTCTTCCTTGTTCTGCTCCTTTTACGCATCAAATGCATTAGATTTCTTGCTTGATTTGGACTCTGGTATTTTTAAGGAAGTTTGTTTCCTTATCAGAATATAATTCAAGACACCTTTTTTGGGCAAGACTATTTCTCTGCGTATTTGAGTCGTGGATGTTTTGAATTCAATATTGTCCACGTGTAGCTCGGTCGACCATCTATCCAACCCGACCAAACCTCGTTTACTCTGATCAGTTACCTAACCCGATCGACCTAGTTATCCCGATCGGGTCATCTTTACCCGATCCATGTAGCCATCCCGATCGAGTTATCAAAACCCGATCACTTCGATGAATTTGACTAGGTTTTGAGACCATCTTTGGTTACCTTGGTTGGTCTCCTCTGGTTGACTTTCAACAACGTGGCACATATGACTACCAAATTATCTAGAAACCATGCTGATGTGTAAGCCCTCTTGATTTTACCAATAACAATACCCCCTTAAATATATGAACAGAGCATCTTGTCTTGTTTAAAAAGAGACTCACTCGGTGAGGTATATTTAACTTTTCTCTCGGTTTTATCTTTTAGCTCATTAATACTTATTTATGCTTAACAGCTTAGCATTTATTATTAACCACAACATTCGATTTGCTTCCCTAATGTGACGTGATGACGAGATTTGCAGCAATCCATTTGCAATTCCAAGCGACACCTATTGAATGGTTAGTGAGCGCATGGGTAGTGATTTTCAAAATTTGTGCACCAACCTTCACTCTCACGTGTGCTTCTCTATGCGTGGAATGATGTCATCTCCTCATATAAATTTTGAAAACCTTTCATATTCCCTCTTATTGCAACCTTCTTCTTCACTCTCTACTTTCAAAACTGCAACCGTAGTTTCCCTATTGCCTAGATTTCTTCGTGACTATTCACCGCTGCTCAGATAAAGATTCGTCAAGACCTTCATTCTTTACTTCTCAACGTCTTGGAATACCCAGGTATGGATCCTATCACCCGTCATCATTTTGTCAAACTATTGATGCGTGCTATCGAGGTTAGGGATAAGGAGAATGCTGATATGATTGAATCTTTGTTAAGCGGTCGTCCTCAAGTCTCTACTCCTCATACCCAACCCATAACTCTCAACATTGACTACTTCATAGCACGACCTGAATTTAAACCTTCCCATTATAACCTTAATGTTTACTCTGCTAATCCTAATCCATAAATGATGAAATCGACACCCATCGGTGGTTAGGGTAGCAAGGATGCCACCAGAACTTCCCTGAGGATCGAGTTAAAGATCCCCTCTCAGTTGATTAAAATGGAGAACATTCCCAAGCAGTGCCGGGCACACTTACTAAAGTTTTCAGTGGCTCAACCTTCTGCTTTCGATATTGAAATTCATACGGTCACCAGTCAGTAGATCAAGAAGTACATTAACAGGTTCGATATTCCCCACTCTGTTAGACTCTCTTTGGACAAATGGTGAGCCATCTGGAATCCTCTTTCAAGCGATGTGGCTATTTGTGCAGCCATGCTCACGTCTGGAGTGACTTTACCTATCCAACCATTCATTACCAGAATTTTGGTAGAGGTCGGGATTGCTCCTGCCCAATTAGCCCCTAACTCTTACAGGATTCTGATGAGTCTGTGGCATTTGTGAAAGCTGATCGGTGCTAAGAATCCACTGACTCCCCGAGAGATCAACAAATTTAATACTCTCGGGCGATCAGATAACAGGGGCACTTACTACCTCTTGTCCAACTCTTCAAGTCATTGGATTCCTGAAAGCTTTGATGAAAAGGTGCCTCCTCCAACTCAAAAAGAACATAAAGACTTTATCTGGGGGTTCCCCTCGTTAAATAAATATTGGAAGAACAGTTGGTTCTTCGTCTCGGGCACCTGGAGTCAAAATGCGTCTGTTGATGACCTTTATGGACTGCCTAAAAATGCTGTCCCCAAACACTTCTACAATATAGATATCTAGACAAATCCCCTCCTGGTCTAACCAGAGGAGAAGCACTTCTGATGCTTCAGATTGCTAGAACCTCTTGGGTAGACAGAGACCGCTGATTGTTACTGGTGGAAGACGATTTGATCAAATTAGGGCTTTTCCCGGCCATCTCTTCAAGTCGAACGTTGTAATCTTTCATTTCCTTCAAGCCACTTTCGTTTTACGCTTTCTTTATTCTGACATTGCTTGGATATATTTCTAGTGTATGACATCAACATCGTAGCCAGTGATCAAGCGGAAAAGCCTAAAGCCATGGATCGGGTCAGCCACATAGAAGCTGTTGAACAATTTGCCCAGGGTATAGCTCCCCCCGAGCAAGAACTGGTAGAGCATACCTATGCTCATGACCCTAACACTACTTCAGAACCTTCTACTTAGACATAAACAAAGGAAACTTATATGCCCCTGAGGGATTCCAAAAGAAAATTTACTTGGGAAACAGCTGCCAGGAAAGTTGCCAAAACCGTGGAGGGAACCTTTGCTTCCACTAGTTCTCGGTCTGAAAAAATGGTCACGGTCGAGGTTAGACCAGCTGAACATGCTGTAAGGATCAGGATAGATGATCATGATGAGCAGGATAATGACTAAGGGACATTGAGTGACCAGATACTAAGGGAAATGTGTTCAAAGAACAGAACTGACCTTCCTTCACTGGTATATACTTCTCAATCACCTAGTCAAGTCGAAGCCAGTGACCAGGTTCTCCAGTAAACTGATATGGCTGAAATTGATGATCAAGCTCCCCGACTTGCTAATCAAGCTGGAGTTGATGGTCACGTTTCCCGATCGCTTGATGAAACTGAAGATCAGGTCCTTCAACCGACTGATCAAGCTCTAGCTTTCACAGCCCAAACTGCTCAAGTCCTTGAGCAAGCTCCAACTGACAATCCAGACAAGCACCCTAGGAAGCTTAGATGAACTTTACGGTGAAGCGTCAGATTATTTTTACAAACTCTGATTCTGATGATAGTCTGGCTGGAGATGATAATTTATCCCGACTTGGCCAAAATCATACTAAGGGAACACCTAGGAGCCTGAGTCAATCGCATGAGAGGTCGTCATGTGATGAAGTGGCAGCCATTGAAAATAGTGCCAAGTTAGGCCCAACTGATGCCACCAACCTGAGGCAAACTAATACCACATCTCCAAGAGCCATTTCACGGTGGCTATCCCAACTGGACAAGGCATTATCGATCTGGCTACTGAAGTAAACAAGGAGGTTCCCCCTTAAGTAGAAGATCAACCTGAGGGGATCAGGATAAACCAAGATGCATTCGAGGCACCTCTGTGGCAACTATGAAGACTACTGCAGCATCATTCCTAATTGGTTTTATGAGACCTAATCAACCTAACCCTCGATCTTAGAGTTAGAAATAGGTATCATCCACAACTACTCGTTCTGCAAGGGGAAGGGCCACCCACCTACACCAACACCAAAGTGCTCCTCCCAAGCAGGACTCAATCTGAATTTAGGACTCCTTCAAGCTCTCGCGAACCATTAATCGACCACCTTGATATGTTACATTCCATGTCTACTGGCAGTGGATACATTGGAGAAGGCTATTGGAGGGATTCCCGGGTTCCCAACAATTCCGAGTGAATCCTGGGATGTCTTCAATAATGGCGAATATGTGAGTATTCAAGACTCCCTATCTTCTATGGTTCCTGCAGTTCAGATTAACTGCTCATGACTTGTAGGCTATGGAGGAGCTAACACACGCCCTGATCACCCAAGACAGGCAAGCCGTGAAGATCTCTCAATGGAAGAAGAAGCTCGTTGAAAAAAGTGAAGTACTCAAATTTGCCTCGGCCAAGGAATTGAAAATGAAGCAAGCTTTCGAGGAGAGGCTAAGGAAGCGAGAAAGAACTGAAGCTGCGCTGAGGAGGTCATTGGCAAGCGTTGAGACCAAAGCTTCTGTAGCCGGTGACAATGTTAGAGAGCTCTCTTTGAGGAATGGGTAAGTTAGAAGCGAGGATTGCCAAGTCCAAACTTCGGAGAGTTGAGCTCAAGTCATAGGCCATATTAGATGTACAAGAGGCAAAGATCGCTAAGGAGACTCTAGCCACTGCTCAGCACTCAATGCTTGAGTAACAATAAAAGTCTGAGGAAGCCAAGTTACACTACCAAAAGCTGGCTGAAGACTTAAACCAACAGCAAGTCAGCGTAGAGATGTTGTCAAGTCAGGCCAAACTGGCTCAAGAAGTTTAAGTTGTCGATCGATTCAAGAGATCCCCTGCATTTGATGCCATTATGCTGAGGGAATTGGAACGGGTGCTTTGTATTGCCTGTATGTTCTTCTACTGTAAAAAGTGGACTTCTCAAACCATTCAACAGAAGTGGGCCGCTAAGATCAAAGACCACAAGGCAGAATCCTTAGAGGTTATCAAAAATCAAAGAATGAGGTGGCAAGCTTACTGTAAATAAGCCGGGAATGAGCCTCATGCTATGCATCCGGAGTTTCCCTCCGAGTCTTCCATTATGACCTTCCACATCGATAAGAAGGTCGACATCTTAGATGAAGAGGTTGACATTGGGCCCTTGCCTGATAATGATTACTTTTCACCTGGTTGCTGATTCTTATCAGGGACTCCTGGATCTGCTGGAATGCATCTGGGAAAAATTCAATGGGTGTATCTATAGAGGTTATCACAGCTTGACCGGCTCAGGTTAGAGTCGTGGAGGGCAAATCTCCTCCGGTGACATTGGCGTTTACTGGGCCAGAGTTGTTGACACTGCGCGGGTGTTAACATCATGTGGAGATTGACTTCTACCTCTACTATTTTCCATGTTAACCTTTCACAAGTTTCTTGAGGTGATTCTATAACACGATGATATTACAGCTAAGAAACCCACTCCTTCTAGCACCAATTGTTGACGGTGATTTTTGGATTACATAAATTTACCACTTGTTCAACAAGTTAATACGAATTAACTATTGAATTATAAAGTGAGAAAATAAACCAAGCATGCAAAACACCAAGTTTTACGTGGAAAACCCAAAGAGAAAAAAAAACCATGGTGGCCGGAGACCAAAACTTCATTATGAATATTTTAGGTTACACACGCAATCTCTTTTCCTTCTTTTTGTGCGTTATATTGCACTAACTATTACAATGGAGTTTCTAGGTCTATTTATATGTGTATAGAACCATAATCCTTGGTGTATAAGTAAGTAAAGTTGATGAGATTCAGTAGGACTCTGACTTATCAGAGTTGTCTTTATCTTCTTTCCTATTCTGCACCTTTTACGCATCAAATGCATTAGATCTCTTGCTTGATTTTAACTCTGGTATTTTTAAGGAAGTTTGTTTCCTTATCAAAATATTGATTAGAGGGAGATATTTGATGTAATTTAGAAAATGCAGGGACCACACGAGCTAAAAAAATAAATATTTCATAAAAAAAAAAAGAAACTAAATTTATAATCGCCCTATTTAAAATTACACATTGTGGTTGAGGCTAGTGTTTGTTTTGAAATTGCTAGTCTTTGTTTTGAAATACAATTTGTGTACTTAACTGCATCTTGTTGCTTCGTATTTAGGGATGGACATTTCCCCAAAAATCCCTAAATCCCCAAATTCCCAAACCCTAAGTGTAAATACTATTGGATTCTTTTTGTGTTTTGTATTGGAATTTTTTTTTTGGTCCTTGTAAAAATGTCTCTTTCTATGTTTGACAGAGCAAAAATGTCCCCATCTTGATTTTTCTTACAAAACTGTCTTGTATTGAAGTTCACTTTGCATGCAATGTCCCCTGTTGGACTAAATTACGCTTCCCACATAAAGGGGGCGTAATGTCAAGAATACACCTAAAAATTTCTGTTTCCTGCAAGTACCCTTCCCTCCCCTTCTTTCTGCGAGCCCCATTGAATTTCCTCCCCCCTTAGAGACCATATTCTGACCACAGTCATCTCCATCTCCCACTTCTTCTTCTTTCTTCCCCATCTTCAGTTCTCCTCATCCTCAGTTCTCACCATCTTCGAGGCTTCAATATTCCTCTTATTCCGAAAAAATTCCTTCTCAATTCTTTTCAACTGAAAAGATTCCAAAAAGCATTTAGAAACCTTAAAAACATAGAGATAAAGAGAGAGATAGAGGCGACAGGGACAACGGGGGGATGATGGGCTTCTCTCTCTAGTCGTCAAAAGTTCATGTTTAAGCTCGAGTTTGAGTCATGGCAGAGATAGATCGAAGGCAAGGATACCGAAGCTGCTAGCTATGGCTTATAGATCGAAGGCAAGGATACCGATTGAGAAAGGAACGGTTAGCTGCTTCTGAGGGTTCGAATCGTCAAATGAACCCATGGCTACAGGTGAGTGTTCTTTAAATCTGTGCATTGGAACCTTTGAAATAGATTACAACTTTTTTTTGAACTTTTGCATAGTTTGGACTGAGCTTCAAATCCTTTTACAGGGCTTAAAATCAATTTATAGGGCTTTAAAATTATTGTCCATGGCTTTAAAAATCCATGTCATGGGCTTCAAAATCAATTGTTTTACTTACTAATAGGCTACAGGTTTTAAATGGTTAGATTTCAAGGCAATTGTTTCTATCCTTAGAGGTAATTGTCTGCATTATAGGTTCTGGAATTTGTTCTAGAGATTTCAAAATGCCATCTTGTTATTTTTTAATTATTATGTTTCTTCATTTTCATATCCTTTTTACTTTAATAACATTTCCAGGGTTTACGGATAAGATGGATGGCTTCATAGTGCACTGCGATAAACACTGGATTGATAACTAGGTGATGGGTCCAATTTCTTTTGCATGTAATGAAGACAAATATAGTAAATTGTTGGAAACAATATGTCACTGGATCAGGGTTAGCAGCAACAGATTCCAGATAAGGATAAGTTCAGACCTTATAACGGCGAAAGGGTGTTGTACATTATCCATTAGGAGCGACACTAATGTACCCTATTTGCTTTCCTATAATCAATCCTTATGGACTTAAATTATGGTCGAAGTCGTAGAAAGATATGTACCGCCAAAGGCATCTGAAAATGTATTTCAAACTCCGATGAAGTCAAAAAATACAACAACCCACTCATGTATACCGTTGGCTTTCAAACCCTCCAGTAATTCAGATACCCAATTTGTACTCCATATTTCAAGTCAATAAGTGGTAGCAACCAACCGTTGGGGCCAGTGCCTTCCCCCGGATTTACATCGGCCAAGAAAGATCAAGGGACTCCATCATTGACTAACAAGCATGCAGAGGCTGAGGTGGATGATTCTGATAATTCTGAAACGTCTAATACAGAGGATGAGGATGAGTGTAGCAGTGACAAGCAAGCGTCGACAGACCGTAGAGAAGTTGAAACAGATGGAGCATCTAATAGTTCAACCTACGACGACACGGTGGACAATACCGAGGTAGAACTGTACTCAATTCAACCCGTTAGATCAAAAAGATTGTTTGAAGAAAATGGAAACGTAGGTCCAATATACAAAGGACGGATGTTCAGGGACAAGAAAACCTTGAAAGGGGCTCTAGGGATGAATGCATTGACACAGAGGTTTGAGTACAAGGTTCGAAGATCGAATCATACACGATTCGTCACAATATGTAAAAAAAGAGATCGGCAATGGGTTTTTAGGGCATGGAAGTCGAGAAATGGGACATACTGGAATGTTATGTTTTTTGACTCTGAGCACACATGTTGTGATAATGGAAACTACAACGTAGATTTTCACCGTGTAAGTTCCCATGTAATAGGGCAAATGTTTTCAAGAAAGTTTGTTGATCCAGGACGCAACATCTATCCTAAAGATATAATGGCTGACATAAGGGATAAGCATGGCATAAACCTCTCATACAACAAAGCCTAAAGATCTAAGGACCGTGCTTTACATAATGTTTTTGATGATCCGTGGGAGTCATTTAAGATGTTACCTACATACGTTCACATGTTGGAAAAATCTAATACGTGGATGATAACCAAGATTGAAACTGATAGGAAAAACTTGCTCGAATATGGATTCATGGCACTTAGGGCTTGTATAGAGGGATTCAATACCGGTTATTGTCGTCGATGCTACCCACTTAAAGTACAAGACCAGAGGTGTTTTGTTAGTTACGGTGTGTAAGGATGGTAATAAGATGATATACCCTTTGGCATTTGGGTTTGCGAATTCTGAGTGCTCAAAGTCGTGGACATAGTTCCTGAAGCAACTTTACAGAGTGATCTTGCAACCATAACTTTTGTTGATAGTTTCGGATCGGCACACAGGTATCTCTAATGGCATGAAAGTAATATTCCCTGATGCAGCACATGGGGTTTGTGCATACCACTTGGCCAAATATCTGAAACAATATTGTATGAAGCAAGGTGACGTGATTAATCTTTAATATCGCGCTACATATATGTACCTTGTTGAGGAATTCGACCGTTTAATGGCAGAGATGAAATCCATCCATCCTAAGGTTTATGATGAGCTCGTAGAGGTTGGGATACAGAAGTTTTCACGTGTTCATAACCCTAAGAAGAGGTATTATATGATGATCATCAACATTGCAGAGTCAATGGATTCTTGTCTACTTGCAATCTGGAAGTTGCATATCACATCTATTGCCGAATTTATCAGAGATTTGTTACAACGTTGGTTCCACGACCGTTGAAGTAATGCAAGAGAAACACCCACATTCTTGACTCATGATGCAGAACAACACATCAAAGACAGGGTGTTATCATCGCAACGGTGTGGGATTCACCCCATTGACTTCAATAGATTCAAGGTAGAAAACCAATGGAATGAAGCAATTGTCTACTTGGAACAACGTTCATGCTCATGCCATGAATGGGACCTAGATGAGCTGCCATGTATTCATGCCATGGATGTTGCAACGTATGCTTACATAATGTTCATTTACATGTTATAACAGCCATAATCTTCAATTTTCTAATTGTTATCCATTTATTTGTGTCTTTTGTGTCAAGCTTAAAGGAATGCCTATCAACGTATTATGTTCCGACTTTTTCACAACTGGATGGCTGAAACAGGCGTACGTCATGGCTGCAAACTCTGTTCCAAAACCTAAAGCATGGGACATTGCTAATGATGTTCATAATCGTGTTGTATTGCCATGGAAAAAAAAACGATTGACAGGAAGACCAAAGAAAAATGGACACCTTCTGTTGGGGAGAAACGAAAGCAACAAACGTGTGGAAATTGTGGTCAAAAGGGATACAATAAAAAAAAGTTGCATGAAGCCATCATGTAGCACAGGGAAACCAGTAAAAAAAACCACATACGTGTAGCGTGTGCAAGAAAGAAGGACATAACAAACTTAAGTGCCCGAATAGGGATAACACACCCGACCTCAATTTGGCACGCCACCCCAGCTTGTTGTTGCATGCACATACACCTTCATTGTAGGTTGACATGTAGGAGCGCAAGAAAGTTGTTGCTATGTGATGGTGTAGTGTGTCTTGTATGGAATAATGTCTTCTATGGTTGTGGTTATGGAGTTTTATGGAAATTTTATGGTTTTATATTGTTACAACTGTTTTTAAATTGAGAAGTAAGAGCAGCCCAGCATGTGTTGTTGTGAGGGATGGTGGTGTAGTATTTGTTGTTAGTTGCAGAGGATGTTGTTGTTGTGGTGGTCTAGTAGTTGTACAATATTTACAATTGTTTTTAAGTTGTTGTGGTGATAGTCTTGTATGGAATAATTGTGTATTATGGAATGTTTGTTGTAGTCTTTTTATGGAATAATTGTGTGATGGTCTTGTATAGAATAATTGTGTATTATGGAATATATAATGTTCCTTGTAGTATATATTGTTTTTTGGCTTGTATATTGTTAAGGCCTAGAGTCATGCAAGACAGAGCTTGAATTTATTTATTATTTCCATAAGCCCTGGCCTATTTATGTCAAGCCCTGAAAGAACATTGATTTGTTAAGCCTTATATTACTGAGCCCAGGAGTCATGCAAGACAGGGCTTAAGTTTATTTATTATTTCCATAAGCCCTGACTTATGTATGTCAAGCCCTGGAAGAACATTGATTTGTTAAGCCCTGTATATTATTGAGCCCAGGAGTCATGTAAGACTGGGCTTAAATTTATTTATTATCTCCAGGTTACACACTTACACCATATTTTTAGTACGTACTCAATGTTTTTGGTGGTAGTTAAGGGGCAATGTATTTTAATTAACAATATTTATTTAAATATTTATTTGTTAAATGAAATAGCAATAATGGTATAAGTAGATGTAGGGGAGGTAGGGAGTCTTTACATTAATGGTTTATTTTCATTTTGAAAATTGAATGCATGCATTAGGTGGTGAAAAGGCATCCAGATGACCTTTTAATGAAAAAAGATTTTTGCAATTACCATTGTGACTTTTCATTTATAACGCCCCTTCATGCATTATAAATATCGTCTCTGTTACACTTTTTTCTCACTTCACTTCTATTTGTTTATCATTTTTTTGTTCATACAATGGCTGAAAACAACAACAAAAGGAATATTGTTGGCAGGCAAATTGGTGAAACAAACAGGCTGGAATCCATCTTCGAATGTCTGAGGCAACGGATTGCAAATGCAGAGACCACCATCCGTGTAGAGCGTGCAAATCCCAGACGCATGACTATTAACAATGCAGTTGGGAAAGGTTGATAACCTGGAAGCATAAATTATCAATTTACATGTTCAGATAGAGGCAAGAGACAGTGAACTGAATGGACTATACATTCTTGTCGAAAAATTGCAGAAGAAGATCTTGGACTTCAATATTCCACCATCTCCCTAGAGAAATGCTTTATGATTATGTTCACAGAACTTACAGTTTGATGTCTTTGCTATGAATTTTCTGTTATTTATCTAAGTTTGTGTTTTTATGGTGTACACCTTTCAACATTCTAGGTACTATTATGAATGAAAGATAATATTTCCCTGACACAATATCTCAAGCATCATCTGCCAGTTTCGTTTCAATAAAGATCTACCAAAAAGTTATCTTTAATTAATAAAAAGGTAAAGTAGAGGTCTTGAACAAACATAAAATATAGATATACATAAACAAACACAAACAACCTTTCACAGATATTTGCGCACTTTTATTCCGATAACAAAAACAATAAGGTATATAACGTGCATAACTCTTTTCGTTTGTACGTTTCGGTGTAAAGAACCTTATCTTCTCTGGTACCAGAAGTATCAATTGAATGTTTTTCACGCTGAATGGCACGGATTCGGATAGCTTCATATGCTTCATCCACCATATTAAATTCCTAGTAAGGACACACCCGTAAATCCATCAACTTATTCATGACATTCAGGCCAAGAGTTGAACACACCAATTTTCCTGCCTTTGAAAACAGCATACACTGATTTCTTCGCCATTTCATACAACACATTGAATATATGTATAAAAACAAGTAACTAACAAACTAAATCCAGATGTTTTATAATGACAAAACAACAAACTAAATCCAGCAGACAAAAGACATTAAACTTTCCTATTTTGCTGATAACCAAACAAAATTAAGCAAACAAAATGAACTAAATCCAGCGTACACCATTTTTTTCTCACTACACTTCTAAACAAAATGAAATAACAAAAACCAGTTATTATTAATAGGGCATAGAAGTCTTTCGAAAGAAATTAGAGATAGATTCTATACTTGCTTGTAACTATGATTTCTTTCGAAAATCTTCATGCCAATTGAACTCGTTTTCGAACTAAGATCATAAATGAAATTATAAATCAAAAACGAAACAAAATGAAGTAAGCTTATCTGAAAAAATTGAAGATATCATGAAAAAGACCTGTGGGGGTGTGGGCGCTGGTCGTGAGGATTGAAAGAAATAAATCAGATGTGTAGAAGAGAAGATGAAGATGTGTTGAAGATGAAGATTAATTACCTAATAACACCATGGAGTTGTGGGATCCAACTATGGTCCACTTTCATTCATTAGTGGGATCCAAATGTGTTCCACAAACTTCCAAAAATGTAATGCTTTTAAAGCCCATAAACATTACAGTTGAGGCCCTGGAATTGGAATTAAAGCCCAGAATCACTATACAGGGCTTAGAAGGTATCATTTTCCAATTAATTTAATTTTTTCGACAATTTTAAAAACTTTTCTGATTGTATGGCATTTGTTACACAACATGTGGCAACACACTAGAACTTCGATACCACAAAAAATGCAATCTAGTATGAGAAGCCTTAGTCATACAATATATAGTAATCTAAAGTAATAGTGCAAATGTCATAAACTATTATGCCAAATTAGAAGTGTTACTAACCAATTGTAATGGACTTGGTCAAGAGGTATTTTTGTGACCATTCGATGCTCTCAAAAAACTCTACAAAGTTGTCCACCTATGTCCCATCCACTTTGGACCGTCTCGATCAGGAAAAAAAATTAAAGGACCCACATCATCGGATGCACAAAACAAAAGACATTCAAGCCCTAGAATAATTTGTGAAGCCCGAAAATAAAAAGGCCTAGAGGGATCCATCTGGGTTCAATAGCTGGACCCCAGCCCAGATCAAGCCCGAATTAAGCCTAGAAGCCCATAAATATAAGTGAAAGCATTCTTGATTGCTATCTCACACCCGAGTGAAGCTTTCTTGATTTTTTTCTCTTTTTTCTTTCTCTCTCTCTTTTCTTCCTCACGACCAGATCTGCAAGTAAGCATTCTTCCTCACGACCAGGTCTGTTCTACCATAATTTTATGTTTGTGTTGTGTTGTTGAAAGCTTTTTTATGTTTATGTTTATTTTATTTAATTCATTGTCAGAATTAAGTATGGTTGTTAATAACCCTAGGTTGTTTGTCATGTTGAATCAAGAGAGAAAGGCGAACCCTAGAGTGTTCTTTGACCTCAACATCGGCGGCCATCTGACGGGCAGACTTGTGATAGAGCTTTTCACTGACAGTGCCCCCATAACAGTAGAGAATTTTTCGGGATCTCTGCACCAGCAAGAAAGGAATCAATAGGAACGGAAAGTCATTCCACTACAAGGGAACAATATTCCACAGAGTGAATCTCAGGTCCGTGTTCAAGGGAGGAGACTTGACTGAAAGAAACTGACTAGGAGGTGAGTTCATCTACGGTGATAGTTTCACCAACGAAAACTTCGTAAATAAGCACACCAGTCCCGGGATCCTCTCCATGACCAATATCGGCCCAAACACCAACGAATCCTAATTTCTCATCTGTAACACAAAACCGAGTGGCTCGATGGCACCAACGTCGTCTTCGGTCGGGTCGTCAAGGGATTTGACGTCATGAAAGCCGTCGAGAAGGTCGGTTCCATTTCCGGTTTGACAACCAAGCCCTTAACGGTCACCAATAGCGTTCAATTGTCTTGATTTATTGGCTTTGGTGATTATAGAGTTTGATTGTTTTTATTTCATAAGTGTTTATGCCACTTGGAATGGATTATGCTGGCCCCCTTGTATTCGTTTTTGTATTAGATATCGGTTATGCCACTTGGAATAGATTATGCTATTTGTATTTGTTTTTGTAGTACATATTGGTTATACTACTTGTATTTGCTTCCTTGTTTTTATATTTCAGCTACGGGATCCAAACAAAAGATATTCAAGCCCTGGAATAATTTGTGAAGCCCGAGATTAACAATTTCGTGCAAATAAAAACCTTGGGCTTCAAAACAAAACAATTCATGTCATTCGCCCCACCAAAATAAAATACAACCAAGCCCCCAACACTAAAACAACTAGGCTCCAAAACATAAAATCCTGGGCTTCAAAACAAAACAATTCATTTCATTCACCCCCACCAAGATAAAACACAACAAACTATGATGCCATCAACACTAAAACAATTGGGCTCCAAAACATAAAATCATGGGCTTTAAAATAAAACAATTCATTTCATTCGCCCCACAAAAATAAAACACAACCAAGCCCCCAACACTAAAACAACTGGCCTCCAAAAAAAAGTCCTTGGCTCCAAAACAAAACAATTCATTTCATTCGCCCCCACCAAAATAAAACACAACCAACCATGATGTCATCAACATCAAAAAAACTAGGCTCCAAAACATAAAACCTTGGGCTTCAAAACAAAACAATTCATTTCATTTGCCCCACCAAAATAAAACACAACCAAGCCCTCAACACTAAAACAACTAGGCTCCAAAACAAAATATCATGGGCTCCAAAACAAAACAATTCATTTCATTTGCCCCCACCAAAATAAAACAAAACCAACCATGATGCCATAATTCTTTAACCATCAAAATAAAACAACCAAAGCAACACTACCAAAATAAAACAACTGGAAATCCAACTAACCATGGATTACAAGGCTTCAACTGGAAATCCAACTAACCATCAAAATAAAACAAACAAACACAACCAAAGCAACACTACTATAACTACTGTTAAAATTTCAACACAATTCACCGCAATCAATGACCATTATGGGCTTGGATGTCAAGCCGGAGCTGGAACCGATCTTGTCAACGGCCTTCAAGACGTCAAATCCTTCGAACACCTGACCTAAGATGACTTGATTACGATCGAGCCACTCGGTCTTCACCGTACAGATGAAGAACCGGGACTCGTTGCCTTCTTTACCAGTTTTGGCCATTGACAGGATATTGGGACCGATGTGCTTCTTCACCAAGTTCTCGTCTTTAAAATTAAGGCCGTATATTGATTCACCACCGGTTCCATTTCCATGAGTGATGTCTCCTCCATATACCATGTACTCGAGCATCAAGCGGTGGAAGGTTGATCCCTTGTAGTGGAGTGGTTTCCCAACCGTGCTAATCCCCTTCTCTCTGGTACAAAGAGCCCGAAAGTTCTCCGTTGTTATCGGGGTACTGTCTGCGAAAAGCTCAATCACAATTCTACCCGCAGGATGGCCACCGATGCTTAGGTCAAATAAAACTCTAGGGTTCATCATAAGAGTATCTAGGGTAATAGAAAGAGAAATAGAGGAAGGAGAAAAGAAAGGAAAGAGGAATACGAATTACGATTTCCATTAATGCCAAAGACCCAAGACGAGGGCCCTTTTCTTTACTTAGTTGGGTGGGGCATTATTCATATCATGTGTTTTGGGTTTATTATGATTTCCATTAATGCAAAGGTCATTAATGCAAAGGCACAGGCCTAATCTTATTTCGGTTCATGTCATTTTTTTGTGTTAATGTATTATTAAGTTAAGTATATTAAAAAGGCATCAAGCTGAAAATACTACTAAGCGTGTGTCTAATTACCTAAAGGGAGGTGATAGGTTTTAGTTGATTTATTACCAATTTTTGGACTTAATCAATTTTAATAATACTACCTCATATTAGCAATCAAACAATCCAAGATAAAAATGCGGAAAAACAATAAACAACACAAGGATTGATTTACGTGAGAAACCCTCTAACTGGGTAAAACTCATGGGTTATCCTTCTAGCCACACACGGTCCTCAAATCCACTATTTGAATGAAATTTTACAACCTATGTTGACCTCTAGTCACACTACCCTTGGTCACTAACCCTTTCGCTCTACCCAACGGGCCTTTAATAGTGATTCTAGACCAATTGCTTGTGCACTAATCCACTTAGTCACAAGACTTAACAATCCATGAAGAGATTAAGCAACCTATATGAATATATGACAATATTCTATCAAGCAAATAATGCTAGGCTACATTAAGTGCTTATCTAGGATTCAAATATGACACTAAGTAAAAATCCTAGATATCAATATATAAAGGCAAAACAATTAGATTTAGCTATAGGGCAAAATGGTCATATATGCTAGCTATCAATGAACATGCAATCTCAACCAACAAACACAATCACAAACATACTCAAATCATGCTAAACCAAATAAACATGCAATTAACCAACAAATAATTGCTAACCCTAGGTAAAACAAGAACATAAAGATGAAACAAGAAGTTTTAAGTCATATTCAATTACCGACTCAAGAAGAGCATGAAGACCTATGAAGAAAATATGGAAGAATGAAGCTAGATGCACATGGGTATGATTTTGGTTGAGTAAAAATGGTTTCTTGGGAGTCTCTCTCTCTAGAAAAACACATTCTCTCACTAAAACACTACTCTGGACTCCTTAACACGAAATGGAGAGAATATGATATATATATATAGGGGGTCAAAATAAAACTACGTCATTTTGGAAAAGTTTGCAAAAAGACAAAGCAAGACTGACATAGTGTGTGGGTCTACTACGCAGGTAGGCACCCACGCACTGACCAGTACACATGGGTTTTGCTGGTTTGAAACCAACACACACACCAACGAACTAGGGATCAAAAAACTTCAAGCCCAACTGCGCGCGCACTGACCTGCGCACATAAGAACTTCGCTGGTTCGAGACCGACGAACAACCAGCAAATTAACCTATGATCCGGGGATCGAAAACCCACCAAGGTCAAATATGTTGGTGACTGTGCGGGTAGCAACCCGCACACAAGGACCCGTGCACTGACACAACAAGCACACTCACACACAAAAAGAAATAATGTGGTGCACGTGTGAAGTGAAAAGAATGCACTCATGCAATGAGCACAAAGGCAAGAAAACTAAGGCATGCATGAGAAGTGTGTGTGTGTGTGTGCTACTAGTCTCTTCAAAGAGAGTTAAGCAAGTGATATATACCTTTGAAGTGCTCTTGAGCTTGAGGCTGTCATCGAACCTTGATCACGAACGATGAGACCTAACTACCCTTACAAGCAAATCCCCATGTGTTTTGTCAATGAAATGAGTCAACCAAAAAGTGAGGAACTTACAAAAGTCATAATTGGGATATTTGTTACATATGTTAAATTGTTGGGACATTAACGGGCTCCAAAAGTTAAATTCCTAGGCTCAATAACATGAATTCTTGGGCTCCAAAATAGAGTATCATGGGCTCTATAAGATGAATTCCTGGGCTCCGAAAGAACGATTACTGGGCTTTAAAACAAAAAATACCCCATCCATCTCCACAAGTTCTATACATGGGCATCCCTAAAAGCCCCAAAGACAGCTACTAACAAGCAAATCCCATATAACATACTTATCCTGTTAACAGTCCTAGGAGGGAATGCATAGTTCGTCGTTCACGAAAATATCAAGTGACATTGGCTCACGAATGCTGGGAATATCTTTTTATCCAAAGGTATCCATCCATGATGATAAAGGGACTCCATATAGTATCAATTATGCATACTTTAACACAAAGGCACTGTAACACCAGCTGCAACAAGTGAAAATGAAATCATAAATATTTGTATCATAATAAAGAACTGGAAGTTATAATATAAAGAAAATTAACTACCCGTCAGATTGTTGAGGAAACATTGTTGGTTTGATATTTCGACAATGAATGGAGTTGTGTGAAGAGGTATCTTCAGTTGTTCATAGTAGTTTGAATGTTTCAGAATTGAGGGTAACAAATGAAGTAAGCCTCGGATATCTTTCAACCGGTCACTTTTTTTGTTACATGGCCAAAATGAATCATACATATGCATTTTTCCTTCTTTTAAATAGACTTAACAGAGAACCCAGTGATCGCCGGTGTTGCAAGGAATCAACACATGTGTATACAATACATATGGTTATTAAATAAAGATACCAATGGTTAAAACAATATGAATGAAAGCTCAACGTGTCACGAACTTACCGACTCCATAGTCCACCACGGTTGAGTGTAAAGAAGCTCACTACCTAAAACATAATCTAGTGTATCATTGTTAGGGTAGAAAGATAGGGGATCGTATTCAGGGTATTCTTCCCAAACTGGGACAGCCGGTGTAGGATTCTTCTTCTTTTTTCCAACCTTTTTCAATTGTTTTTGCTTCAACCCAGTCTGTTCATTTGTTTTTTGTTCAAGTCTTTTCTTTTCTTATTTCATCGTCCAACAACCGCATTACAGCTTTCCACTTCAGGTCCACATGAGCTTGTTTACAAAATAAAAATACTTTCGTTACCCTATTAAGCCTGACATTAGCTAGCCTGACATAACCGATATAAGTTAAATGCACTTACGAAAAATGCGGTCGGGAACAATCCGATATCATGACGATAGCAGACCTCTCTCTTTGAACTCCTCTTCCACAGAATGTCAATGTAGTTGTCTATATGCTACAAAGATATTTATTTATAAATGTTTAGAAAACTTCTTTTTATGTGTGATTGTTAATAGGAGCTGAACAATTTATCACTTACCATGTTGGATAACCATTTTATAGGTTTGACCAATCTGTTGAAGTCTTCATGCTTTATCTGCTCCGTTTTCCCAGTATAGACACTGTTCAGTTGGTCAAATTAAATTAAATGTTTTGAACAAAAAACACATTTAAATACAATAAACAAGCAAAAGAGAGGAGAATAGGAATGGACCATTACCAAGTTTGATTTTTCTTCTTCAAATAGGACATGAACTCAATATAACCCTCATTTACAACTGTTAGGGTTTTTGCCCTAGAGCTTGTAATTTGTAAATGTGAATTGAACATAAATAAAAGAAGTAGTTCATTCATTCAAATTGTTTCATACTTATATATAACATGTGTATTTAACGTCTAAGATTTCCGGATGTAATTTCGAACTGAGTATATGAATGTTATATACAAATGGATTCAGTTTGAAACGAGCAATCTAAAGAGTCCGCGGATAGCAAATAAAGCTGGGTACTTTATCAGTGGTTAATCTACAGCTGCAGTCCATTCCGTAGTGTACGGTGATCTTATCTTGGATCATTCATATGGTGATATGAGAATGGAGACACCTTGTATGATGTGATCATATAGGACTAGGCCACGATCTATATGAATCTCTCAATAAGATCCGTTACATGATGAGATTCATATATATATCGACAAAATGATGGCTATATATGGGTGATCTTAATCCTAAGTGTCTTATCGACCCTCCAGGTTAGATCGTGATTTTTGATATACCATGGGTGAGATCGGAGTTGCATTCCCGGTCAATATGCTTCGTATGTTGGGATCGCGATTTGGCTTGTGGCTGGGAAGGTTTGTACACAATAGTGGAATCCACTCATTTTTGCGAGAAGCAGACAGTAGTTCCCTTAACGGTTGATTCAGGGCTTGAACAATATGAGCACTCTCCTAATTTTGTGAGGAATGTAGGATTTAATGTTCATTAAAGAATCAATGGTACTTAATGGAAAAGATGTATTTAGAGGGGTATAACGGACATTATGACCTAGCTCTAATTATTAACTACTTGTGGAGGATTATACCATATGTAATAGCTATATTAATGGACACCGAAAGTTATTGGTTTGAGTAAAAACATTTACAGTTGAGAGAATGCAGCTTCAGGTTTTTAGTAGAATAAGACCAAAGTTAATAATCATGAAATATTAATTAAAATGTTTAATTAATTATTTCTAAGGGTTATTGGAGCTCAAAATATTGTGGGTACATTGGGTCCCCTTGCTAGCCCGATTGATTAAGGTAACAAGGGTCATGGTTAATTAATTGGATTGTACAATTAATTGTGTTACGAAAGTGACACGTGTCTATCCGGGAATTAATTGAATAATGAGATTATTTAATTAATGAATATTAATGATTATGTTAATTAAATAATTAGATTATTTAATTGTGTAATTAATCATTAGATGGAGGGTGTTGATTGATATTTAAATTTCATTGAAGATAAGATAATTTGATTATTTTTATTTTCATTTAATTAAATATTTAAATTTGAATTTAAAAGAGTTTGAACTCAAATCAAATCAAAGATATTAATATTAATTAATATTTTTAAAGATATCAGATATCTTTAAAAGATTTGATTAATTAGTTTTATTAAAAATATATATATGATATATGTTTTTGGAAACTAAGACAACACAACATACGTTCAGAATTGAGAGTCAATTTTTGAGCATATAAAACCAAAGAAGAAAAAAAAAACCCTAGAAAGTGTTCTAGGTATTTTTCGGCCAAAGAAAAAAAATTATTTTTCTTCTTTTCTTCATCCTTCTTGTTCCTGAGTACCATGACATGCCCACACGCCGTTACTAATCCCAAGATATAGCTAGGAAGATCTTGTGGTTCAAATCACGAAGCAGATCAAAAAGAAGAAGGAACCTACAAACGTTGGTATGAAATAGTTTCAACTTTTTCTTATTGTTTTCGATTATTACTGTACAATTGGTTTAATTGATGATTGCATTGAAATTTTAAAAACCTCATTCTGCTGCGCAATCCAAAATCTGGAATCTACAACAACTTCACATGAATCTTGAGTTTTCTTTTTCTTCTTAGGCATAGGATCAGTATACAGGTTGTCGAGGAACCTTAACCTCTTACGACCTCTTTTTTTGTAGTTATTCTTGTAACACACATTAGGGTCAGGCGCATCCATAAATATAACACTCGGTCCAAGGTTTGGAAGAACCACGTTCACAGCCGGTGAATGGTACTCATCCAAATTAATAGGCTGCTGAACTGGGATTTTATCGGTGCAGAGCTGAACATTGTTGCCATTCCTATTATCCGACATACATGCCTCGCCAACAACCTTCTCCGAGCATATCTTAACCTTTTCCAATCCATCAGTGTCACCATTAAACTTCTCATACATGACTGGGTAGCCAACAACATTTTCCAAATCAGCCTCATCAACAACCTTCTCCGACCATGTCTCAACCTTTTCCAATCCAGATGTGTCACCATCAACCTTCTCAGACACGACTGGGTAGCCAACAACCTTTTCCAAACCAGCCTCACCAACAACCTTCTCAGAGCATGTCTCAACATTTCCCATACCAGGCATGTCACCATCAAACTTCTCAAACACGACTGGGCAGCCATCAACTTTTTCCAAACTAGCCTCGCCAACAACCTTCTCTGAGCATGACTCAACCTCAAACCTCTCAGAAAACACATTCTCAAACTGAGCATCCAAGGTATTTTCCCCATCATCAAAATTTTACACCAGTGAGAAAATATCGTTACCATTGGTATCCTACAGTGAAAAGAAAATGTATTAAGAACTTGAAATTTCAATAATGTTTATTATAGACTAACTTTTGGAATAAACTAAGCAAGCAATAAATGAAGTTTACCATGTCGTCCATAACTTTGTCTTGGCTTGCTCTTTCCTTGTCAAATGTTGATTTTTCAACTAATGTATCTCCAACCTTGAGTTTTTTTCAAAACTTTACGAATTCTGTTGTACAAAAAGATATTGTTCGTTCCTCACTTTGCTTGATCAGATGTACAATAGCTGAATACATGTCAGAATAGTAGATGGAACCGATGTCTGCAATTTCGACTACAAATCCAAATCAAGTACACGTTCGTAGATTCTCAAAAATAACCTAAGGATTATAACATTTAACTATATTATTAATCAATGCCATAACACTCATTTTCATTACTAGTTATATTTAAACAGTATAAATTTGTACCTTAGGAGTTTCGCAATCTCCTCCATGGAAGAGCCGCTTCCTAGATGATGGTTTATCTGAGTTTCTAGATCTCGATCTCATCAAACTTGCTGCAACCTCCTCCATTGCCTCTCCATGGTCCTCCTCATCAGATTCCATTACTGGCTCCCCCAACTTCATATTTTTCTTGCTTGCTTTTCTGCCTGATGACACATCTTCCACCTTTATTGAATTGTAGTAATCACTTGACTTTTCATGATCGTAAACCTTCCAAGGGAACAAAGGCGTATGCATGTACGAAAAAATAATAATGTTAATCCGTCTGAAAAAAAACAAGTAGATATAACTATATAAATATAGACACATAGAAGTAAAATATGCACCGTTGTACCCTTGTATTGAAATCTCAATTCTTAAATCTTGGGAACCCTGCTCCAATCTGTCTCCCGGTGCGACCTTCCGAACGGGTAATCCGTTCAATAGCCCAAACCTAAAGAATTAAAAAACATGCAATTAAAGAAATAAAAATCCGATAAGGTTGATTTAGACATGAATTAATTTTGAAACTATTACCTGAAATGCTAGTTGAAGTCTATAAATGTTGAATGTGAAATAGTTCGAATCATTCTTCTGCTGATTGTCCTTATCTGCTTGCTGATTGTCATTGTCTGCCTCTTCTTCTCTATCTTCTCCATCTTCTACTTCAGTTTTCTTCTTCTTCTTCTTCTCTTCAGTCTTCTACTCTTCCTTCTTTTCCTTCTTCTTCTTCTTCTTCTTATTCTATTCCTTATTCTTCTTCTTTTTATTCATTTCCTCATTCTCTTCCTTCTTATCTTCATTCTCTTCTTTCTTCTGGTCATTGCCTCGCAACCTATTAAGGTGTTTACATGCTGCATTTTTCAGTCAAAACAATGTGACATCGAATATGTACGAACCCCAAGAAAAACTTTCAAACACATTTTCATCATCTACTAAAGACAACAGCCAACCGGGTATGGCTGTCCGTGCTTCATCAATCCCGAAGAACTGGAACACCATTAATAGGTATCCCATCTTCAATACGTCATCACCCTCTGCAACCTTGACCCCTTTAAAAGTTGCCTCCAACAGTTCAATCGTCGGCCTTTTATCTTCGAAATATCATGTTAAAATAGAATCATCACGGACCTTTTTTCTTTTGTTGGAAGCCTTCGGGCAGTGTGCCCATGTTAAGGCCACTGTACAATCAGAATTCCTATCTCCCAAACCGAGCCTGGTTTTGCCCCAAACAAAACCAAATTTCGTCCTCGTTTTCTGATTTTGGAAGAATGATCAGTAAGCCCCAGAGTCGCGCAGTGGAAGGAAATTTTAAAACTTTTTTTAAAAAATAATTTATTTAAGCGACTCTATGAACCGTGTATGATATATAAGAATAAATAAAATGTAGGATTCGAAATCATACATCAAGGCTAACTCCTTCGTTCTTTAATTCTTGAATTTGCTTTTCGTTATACCATTAGATCTTCCTCGCTATCTCCCAGGTTTCGGCAACTACGTGTGGGCACGTCACGGGCTTCATGAGATTGTATGAAGGTTGAAGAAACAACACAAAACAACTCTTGCTTTGTGTGTAGAGAATTCGGCCACTTGAATAATTAAAAAAACAAAAACAAAAAAACTTTTTTTTATTGTTGT
This sequence comes from Dipteronia sinensis, assembly GCA_033220585.1. Lineage (NCBI taxonomy): Eukaryota > Viridiplantae > Streptophyta > Magnoliopsida > Sapindales > Sapindaceae > Dipteronia > Dipteronia sinensis. The sequence goes on along the minus strand of CM065638.1, from coordinate 13,426,035 downwards.
TTCTTTAATGGCCGCACCACCCATTTATTTCTTCTTTTCTTTCTTTTGTGTTATACATGTATTGTGTGTTAAACAATTGCTTTTTTATTGTTTTTAATAATAATATATCTATCTATCTCTCTCTCTCTCTATATATATATATTAAAAACAAGATACTAATCATATTCCAAATAAAATAATTAGTATTTTAGTGACCAAGTTAGTATAAGATTCTAAATCCCACATAACCCTAGTTCACTAAGACCTAAACACTTGACCTAGTTAGGAGATAAAATAATCTTTTTATCATTTGTCTCAGTCATGGTTCGAACCTGTAACCTTCAATTAATAATTCTCAATTATTAATTTATTAATTAAATAATCTAATTATTTAATTAATTTAATTATTAATATATTAATTAAATAATTTCATCATTTAATTAATTCTCTGAATAAATATGTGTCACTTTCGTAACACAATTAATTGGACAATCCAATTAATTAAGTGTGACCCTTGTTACCTTTAATGTTCTGGGCTAGCAAGGGGACCTAATGGACCCACAGTGTTAAGCTCCAATAATCCTTAAAAAATTTAATTAAACTCTTTAATTAATATTTCATGATTATTAACATCAGAGTTACTCCACTAAAAACCTGAGACTGCACTCTCGTAACTGTAGATGTTTTTACACAAACCAAAAACTCAGTGTCCGTCGATATAGCTATTACATATAGTATGATCCTCCATAAGTAGTTCATAATTAGAGCTATGTCATAAAGTCCGTTATTCCCCTCTAATTATATTTTTTCCATTAAGTACCATTGATTCTCTAATGAACAATAAATCCTAACTTCCTTTATGGAAGAAAGAGAGCGCTCATATTGTTCAAGCCTCGAATCAATGAACTAATATTTACTTGAAGGAGCGGATTTCACTATTGTGTGCAGACCTTCCCAGCCACAAATCAAACTGTGATTCCAACATACGAAGTTATTGACTGGGAATGCAACTCTGATCTCACCTATGATATATCAAAAACCACGATCTAACCTGAAGGAGTCGATCAGACACTCAGGATTGAGATCACCCATATATAGCCATCATTACTCGATATATATGAATCTCATCATGTAACGGATCTTGGTGAGAAATTCATATAGATCGTGGCACAGTTCTATATGATCATATCATATAAGGTGCATCTATTCTCATATTACCATATGAATAGTCTAGGATAAGACTACCGTACATTACGGAATGGACCGCAGCTGTAGATTAACCACAAATAAAGTACCCAACTTTAATTACTATTTACGGACTCTTTAGATTGCTCATCTCAAACTGAATTCCTCTGTATATGACACTCATATACTCAGTTAGATATTATATCCGGCAATCTTGGATGTTAAGAACACCTAATATAAATGTATGAGACAAATTTATAGAATGGACAAACTACTTCTTTTATTAATATTTCATTCACATTTACAAATTATAAGTTTTATGGCATAAACCCCAACATGATATGTCTTTTCAAGAGATTGTAAATGAGCATCCCATGAACCTTAACGGTTTGTACCATATCCAAGTACTGGCCAAAGAGACCTTGCCTAAACCTATCAACCACGCCACAACGTGTCAGGACCGACTTCAAATCTCGAATAAAATATTTTTTGTTTTGAGAATTGACTCTCGCGTGTATCCAGTTTTTATGGTCCGGATACCACCATAGTTTTTTATTACGATCGAAAGGCATCTGGTTTACAACAAAACAAAAATTAATTAATTAACAAATAACAAAAATAAATAAATTTATAACTTTATCCAGCAAAAAAATACAATTAGATAGGAAAACTAAGTATCAATATGTATATAAGATATGTATAGGATAAGAATACCTTTGAAGTCGAATTGGACTTTCAAACCTTAGAACTGGAAAGGGATTTCAAGCCTTGTACAGCAATATCAAGCCATAAAAATTGTTTTCAAGCCTTGTACATTAATATCAACCCCTGGAAAAAGATTTCAAGCACTGTAAAGGGATATCATTAATATCAATGGCCTGGAAAATGATTTCAAGCACTATACATCAATAAAAAAAAAACACTGTAAAAGGACAACATTAATATCAAGCCTTGGAAATGGTTTTCAAGCCATGTAAAGCAATAGAAAGCACTGTAAAGGGATTTCAAGCACTATACAAAAATCTCAAGCTCTATAAATGAATTTCAAGCCCTGAATTGGATTTCAAACCCTGGATTTGGACTTTCAAGCCCTGGATTTGGACATTCAAGCCCTAATACTAAATATCAAGCATTGTACAACAATAAAAAGAACTGTAAAGGGAAAGCATTAATATCAAGCACTGAAGAGATTTCAAGCAGTGTAAAGGGACATCATTAATATAAAGCCCTGGAAATGGATATCAAGACCTGTAAGGCAATAGAAAGCACTGTAAAGGGATTTCAAGCCCTGTACGAAAATATCAAGCCCTAGAAATGAATTTCAAGCCGTAAATTGGATTTCAAGCCCTGGATTTGGACTTTCAACCCCTGGACGAAATAAATTTCAACCAACCCTATACATCTATCTCAATAGGGCAGTCGATCGACTGACAAAAACCAACATAACATGAAAATGCAATAATCCCCGTCCCATAAAACATTGCACGGAACATCCCCCAGACAAACATACATGGAACCTCAGGCAAACATATATGGAACATCCTCCGAAAGGAAAAATCCTCAGATGACTTTAAACATAAACGAAACAAAAAATGCACAAAATCAATGCTGAACAAATTTCATATCAAAAGTAGTCTACTTGCTCAAACAATGCCTACCTCTCCGTTTGAGAGAAACAACAAACACTCATTTTCGTCTCTATCTCGTCGTCGTTTCGTCTCCTCTAGTTCTCAAAAAAAAACACCTTCTTCTTCTTCTCTATCTCGTCTACTCTGAAACGTGACTCTTCTCTTCTCTTTTCTTCTACTTTTCTCGCTCGCTTCTTCTTCAAACGCAACTCTGGTTGATTTTGATTTGCGTTTCTCTGAAGGGGCTTTTGATTTTGAATTTCATTTGGGGGTTAGGGCAATTTGATCATCTTCCTTAATGGTCGTTTCAGGTTTAGGGCAATTTGGTAATGTCCCCTTCAAATGGTTTAATATTTAAAATCTCACTTAAAAGGGTAATATGGGAATTTCATGTCCCATAGGGTACAAAAATGCAAGAAAAACAAGATGGGGATCTGTTTGCTCTTTCAAACATAGAAAGAGACATTTCCTTCCATTCCCACTTTTTCATGTTATAAGTTTTAGTCAAACAAGGTTAGACAGAAAAACACGGAGAAAATTATGATTGGAAAAATGGGGAATGGGGGGACCAATATCCATCCCTATTTTCCCGATGCCCATCTCTAATCATGTGTACTTAATTATACAAGTTTCAATGGTATCATAAAAAATACTGTTCCTTGTAAATGTAATTTGTTTTTAAGGAAATCATATGATATAACAAATCATTAATCAATCAAAAAGTAATAAGAAAATCATTAACTCAATCATAGCATTGTGCCTCATGATTTGAGAAAGCAAAGAGAACTTAGAAATTTAGGTTGAAAATTGTGTAACAAGTAACATTGAATTGCTCCTGTATATATTGAAGCAAGAAGTAACCGAAAACACAATCCTTTCTTCCGGCATTGGAAATACAAAAGAAAGGAAAACGTACACAGACTAGGAGATTTATGACACAGAAATGCTCTCCACATCTACAAACTTTTACTAATTAGACCTTTCTCTTGAAATTTGAAATTAGGGGTATACCATTAGACCAACCCTTTTGCTCTTTTATCACATTATCACACTGTATAATGCTGCTGGATTGTATCAATGTCCAGCCCCTTCAACTTCACCACTGACTCCACATGACCCTTGAGTGTGTGAAGCTCGCGAAGCCTATAACCGAGAAACAAGAAAACGCTCCTGGTTAGTGTACAGGAACAACTTTGTATGGAAATGTTAAGAGTGCATGTGAAGGTTTTTTAAATGGTAATTTACCTTGCAACCTCTGCTCGTCTCTTGGCTTGCTCAGCGATCTCAGACAACTCTCGGTAGCTGCTCTTTTCAGGGAAGATATTATTAGTTTCTGCTGGTTGAAGCCCGTGAAGGGTCCTTTGAGCAAGAGCCCATTGAGCTTCTCTCTCCTCTTTTCCGTAATCTTTCTTGGTGGTGAAGGCAGTCTGTTTCATAGGCAAAGAAGTAACAGTGTTGAGTGTATTCGTCCGACTCATTCTAGCATTGAAAAAGACTGATGTAGAGGATAGATATATACCTTGTTTTCAAGCATGTTGACCCAAGCCTTCCCACTTAAGATGTAACGGATGGCAAACTTCATTAGGTCGAGTGGGATATAGAAGATAATACTGTATACCCATATGACTCCTGCCCATCCCCAACCGATACCTTCAATTCTTGCGAAAACCCAGTTGGCATACACCGCTATCAAAGTGGCCACCTGAAACAACTCAAGTGTTTTAACCATTTGAAAAAACCTGAATGTATGTAAGTATCATGTATGTCTATGATGCTTTGTTGAAAATGGTGTTACAAAACAAGAATGTTATAATGTGCAAAAATTCTTACCAGCTGAGCAATAAAAAAGGCAATGAGTAGGAGAAATCCAGGGCGTTCAATAAAGGACCAGCTGCGTGATCGGGTCACAAAGATCAAAGCCTGGCTCACAATACTCACTTGTAGATACACAGCAGCCATCATTTCATGATCATCGTCTCTTATAGATCTTAGATTAAATTTCTCCTGCATTAATGAGCACAGAAATTACAAACCGAACAAAAATCACAAGGCATTTTTCAATATATCATCAAATGTATGCGCTGGCAAAAGAAAACTTCATCTCTTTTACCGGGAAGAAATCAGTATCATGCACTATCCAGAAAAATATGACTGTCATCAAAGCCAGGTAACCTCCAAGCACGATTCCAGTAGCAAAAATCTCTTTCAGTTTCCAGCTATCAGGCAAGGGAGATGGCTTCACTCGATCTTTTGAGATTGTCATGATTGTGCCTGAGATATACCAGAGTTAATGGTCTCACTACTCCAAATGACCAGGCCTTGTAAGCACAAAAAATAGAAGGAAGAATATGAAAGCTCAAAAAACTCACCATCATTAAGAATGGCGATAATCAAAACCATGAACGGAGAAAAGTCGAACTTCCAAATCAAAGCAATAAACATGAAACCAAACTGCAAAATTAGAGAAAAAGAGAGAATCAGTCAACATGCATTTCTTTTCATATTTAATCATATTGTATAAACCCACCAGTATTTACTTACCACAATACGTATTGTGATTGAGACTGCATAGATCTGCAAAAATAACAGAAAAGAAAAAAGGAAAAAAGTTAAATAAGTCATTTAAAGTGGAAACTTGAGATCAACATTTAGAAGAAAGGAAGAAGACTTGAACAACTGACAGTATAGTTCTTCATCCTCTGGAAAATAGCTCTGCTAGTCAGCACAGCACTGATGATAACACTCAGTCCAGGTTCCGTGAGAACAATGTCTGAAGCGCCTCTTGCAGCATCTGTAGCATCAGCAACAGCAATACCAATATCCGCCTTCTTTAGAGCAGGGGCATCATTGACACCATCCCCTGTCATACCACAAATGTGCTTCCTCTCCTGCAACTTCTTCACAATTTCATATTTGTGCTCTGAAAAGGAACAAAAGAAATTATAAGTGACAATTTGTCCAATTTAAGTAAATATATGAGAGTACTAAAACATTATTATTTTCGTGAGCGGCCAACATTTTAAAAGCACCCACCTGGGAACACCCCAGCAAACCCATCGGCCTTCTCAATCAGCTCTTCAATAGGAAGGGAAGCTAAATTTGCATCCTTGTCTTGACCAAGTAAAGTAGCAGAAGGGTACATGTTAGTTCCCATTCCAAGCCTCCGCCCAGTCTCCTTAGCAATGGCAAGTTGATCACCTGAACATTGTCGTTGTACAAGTAAGCATTCATTTAAGGAAACAACTAACTGCTTTTACAGGGCACGTAAATGAATAAACTGAATTACCAGTAATCATCTTCACATTCACTCCAAGATTGAGAGCCCTGCGAATTGTTTCAGCACTGTCATGCCTTGGAGGATCAAAGAGTGATAGCAAACCAACAAATTGCCATGGACCACCGGCACTTTCTTTATTTTTCTCAGGGACTTCCTGCAAACATAATGGACATGGGACAATAAGAGAATGTTTACCATTTTAAAAAGTAAAACTAATGCGGTAAATCAAAAATAGGATCTATAGATAATAACCTGTCTAGCCACACCCAATGACCGAAGCCCGCGTTCAGCAAACTTATCTATCATACCATGAGCTTTCCTTTTAAGATCCTCCCTGGCGTTGCAAAGATCCAATATCTGTTCAAAGAAATAAAATTGTTAAGAAAAGCACATAACGAGTAACTTTTCCATTTTGTTTTGCAATGTGGGTCAAACAGAATATCAAATAGCAAGGCTACCTGTTCTGGGGCACCTTTGCTTGCTCTGTGCCAGTTGCCATCAGAATCAATGTATGTCAAAGCAGTCCTCTTGTCCACAGGATTGAATGGCAAGAAATGCACCTCTCTAACATTAGCTCGTGCCTGCAAAATGTACATATAGAGTTCATCTTAACACTCATTCAACACTATCTTTTCAAGGGAAAAAAAACTGTGAATGTGAAAAGAATCGAACCTCCTTCGGGTCAGCAAGCGTTCCAATAATGGCAGCATCAATGGCATCTTGATTTTCAGTTCTAGAAGCCCTGGCTGCTAGTAGCATCACATGTTCTTTATCAATACCCTTTGCAAACACCTCAATCAAGTTCTTGTCGACACTCAGCTTGTTAAGGGTCAATGTCCCCGTCTTGTCACTGCATAAGACATCCATACCAGCCATTTCTTCAATGGCAGTCATACGTTTTGTGATGGCACCCTGCTGAGACAGCCTGTGAGAACCGATGGCCATTGTCACAGACAAAACAGTAGGCATAGCAATGGGAATGCCACCAATCAAGAGAACCAAGAGATTGTCAATTCCATCTCTATATCTGCGGCGCTGAATTGGATACATGACTACGATCTCAATTAACATTCCAACTGCGATGGAGCAGATACAGAAGTTCCCGATGGCAGTAAGCACCTTCTGAAAGTGTCCAACTTGATTGGTGCTATCCACAAGATGTGCAGCCTTTCCAAAAAATGTATGAACACCAGTGGCTATAACCACGGCCTCAATTTCTCCCTGTTTGCAAGTTGAACCAGAGAAAACTTCATCCCCTGGATTCTTGGTCACAGGGAGCGATTCTCCTGTGAGGGCAGATTGATCGATTTTTAAAGGATCACCCTCAAGAAGACGGGCATCAGCAGGGACGATGTCTCCCAACTTGATGCTAATGATGTCTCCTGGAACCAGAATTGCTGCATCTTGCTCAGTCCATTTTCCATCCCTAAGCACCTATACATATGCCATCATGGAAAATGAGTGAGAAATTATATCATCACATGCATATTTATTCAATAGTGTTCATGTGCATATCTCTCTCTCTCTCTCTCTCTCTCTCTCTCTCTCTCTCTCTCTCTCTATATATATATATATATATATATATCTTTGCATAATTAAATCATGTATGCGGCTTCAGTTCTCATAAATAGAAGCCTAGACGCCAAATATTAATCCATGATTAGCTAACTATATACAGTATGTGGTAAGTAAGGTCATGGGAAATCTGATTTGTGGTATGATTTAGTCTCTAATATAATTTTGCATGTAACTGAGGATAAAAGTTAGAAAAGATTACCTTAGTTTTAGGAGCCAGACCAGCCATAAGAGCTGCAGCAGCATTACCAGCATTGTTTTCTTCAATGAAACTGATGGTGGAGTTGATCACCAACAAGCAGACAATACCGACAAAGTCTTGCCAATCCGGGGGCTTCCCACCACCGTTAGCCAAAGCAATGGCCATGATTGCAGCAGCTTCCATGACCCATGACAGTGGGTTCCACATAAACCCCAAAAACTTGAGCAATTTGCTTTCCTGTGTTCATTTTTTGGAAATTAAGCACAACCAACATCGGAGAATTCAAAATGGTTTGATATTATAAAGTAAAATAAAAGACCTTTTTCTCTTCGAGCTTGTTGGGTCCGAAGATTTGAAGCCTGTTGGCTCCTTCGTCGGAGCTCAAACCCTCTTTGTTGCATTTCAGCTGCTCAAACACTTCGTCGATTGGGATACGCTCCTGTTCACATCATCATATTTTTGCTTGTTTTAGACATTATTATGCATCCAATATCCACATAAATTTCATTCGAGTCATGTTGATTCATACAAATTCTGATCTTGACCATGATCAATAGTCCAATAGTGAAATATGATTGATGATTGATGACATGTTTTAAAAATTAAAAATATATATATGATTATAGTTTTCCGGTAGCTGTCCTGTAATTGTACCGAAAGTAACAATACAGTATATAATTTGTAATTTGTAAATAGAAATGGAATGAGTCAAGAAGAGTTGACTCGTGAGTCGGAGAGTGAAACTCGGGGACAAGGACAAGAAAGCGTTGACTAACGGCATAGCATTATCAAAAAGTGATTCGTTGCATGTAGGGACAACCGGCACTTACTCAACATGTGATTGGAGCGTGCAAAACACGCAGTCACAGCTCCCAAGACAAAATAAAAACATGTGAACCGGAGCGTGAAGTTGAAGATAAACAAGTTGGTGAATCCGAGAAATATAAATACATGATCAGATTCAGGTAGAGAGAGAGAGAGAGAGTACCGTTGAACGTGAGAAAGTTACTAAAGCAAAAACAGTTAAAACAAAAGGGCATTTTCTAATATCACACAAACGGCAAAAGCCAAAAGTACCACGGAAAAAAAAATAATAAGTACTTTAAATTCCAAATAGATCAAAATCGATTTTAATATTCATTGATAACTCTCTAGCTGTCGTTTCTTATCATCACATGTTTTTACTTTAGATCCATGTAACGGGTCTGTTTGGTTTCCGAGAAAAGGAAATGAAAAAGATAGAAAACGTCATTGAATATGCAAAACACATGGAGGTTATAAAATCAGAAAATTCCATTTTAGATCAACTGGGGATTTCTGGTTGATGACAGATCTCAACTCCATGAGCAAACAAAACAAGCATGCAAAAGTTGAATGAAGAAAAACAGACAAAAACACAACACCCAGAAATTGTTAACAAAAAATGACTGGGTTGAAAGAATACCAAATCGACAGTCTCGTTCTTGATCCCTTCAAGAGTGATAGCCTTGTTGTCTGCCATCGTCAAACCAAACCACAAAAAAACAAAAACACAAACAACAAGTGTTTTATGTCAATAGATAACCACTAGTAATGTTATGAGATTCGATTCAATGAAGAGAGAAAGGGATAGAGAGAGTAAAAGCCATTGAATGAGATTTTTTTTCTCTATCCCAAGAAAAATAAAATAAAAAGCTTAGAAAGTAGAAAACAGTGATGAGTGAGATAGGAGATAGGAGATGAGGAGGGTATTAGCATCTCCTTTTTATATATAAACACATACACACACATGACAGAGAAGACCAGCCCTCGTTATACGACCCGCCGTTTAATCCCCTCTCTCTGTGGGCTCCACCTCTTGCTAATTGTTTATTTAAGGTTTTTTTTTTTTTTTTTTTTTACATAAATAGATTACTTCTCTTTTTCTATCTTCCAATTGGTTATTTGTCGGTTGATGATGCTGACTAAGATCACCTGCCTTGTTGGGTTTTTCTTTTTCAGGATTTTAATTTTTAACCCTCCCGGGTTCCACCGCAATTTTCACGTCTAATGTTTATGTCGTGTTAAAATTTTAATTACTTATATGTTGTTTTGGTGATCACGTATTATGTTAAAATTAGTCAAATTCATTCATAAGAGTAGGGGTGGGTACGGTTCGGTTCGGTTCGGTTTTAGGCAAAATAGAACTGAACCGAAAATATTTCGGTTCATCCAAAATTAAACCGGTTTAAACCGAATAAAAAATAGGAACCGAACTGATTTTAATCGGTTCGATTTGGTTCTGTTCAATTTGGTTTTGGGCCTAATGGGCCAGATAGCATAATGGGTCTTTTTAATTTGTTTTAAAATTAATGAATAGCTTAATGAGCCTAATTTTGGCCATTTGAATAGTCCAAAGCCAAAACAACATTTACATAATATAAAAAACATATTAATACATTCCAAAACATATTAATACATAATAATAAGTTAATAACAAATCCATTCCAAAATATAAAAAATATGTTAATACATTCCAAAATCCGAACTTGTAAATAAAAGTTCAAAATATGTTAATAAGAGTACACTACATTATAATACTTCCCCAAAAATAAATATAACTGAGATGTTGCGTGGTTGTGTAAGAGAAAGAACACTATAAATATTAGGGTTTTTTTTATAGTTTTATAGAGGGTTTAATCAGTTCAAACCGGTTTTTAGAAAAACAAACCGGTTTGAACCAAAAACTTTTCGGTTTTTAATTTTTAAACCGGTTTAAACCGAATTAATTATACGAATCGAACCGAACCGAACACCCTTTTTTTGGTTTGGTTCGGTTCGATTCGGTTCGGTTCCGAACTTAGTACCCACCCCTACATAGGAGAGTAAAATATAATATTGTTTGTAAAAAAATGTGATGAATGATGTCACGATCTTTTAGATATTTTGTTTGAAGAAAAAAATTGCAATGTTTGAGTCAATGGCTTGATTGTCATTAGCTTTTTATGGAAAATGTTTGGTAGCATTTAATTTCTTTACTAAAACATATCTTGCATAAGAATTTAATTTGAGAATTTATTTTTTCACATTGAGAATTAATAAAAGAATTCCATCTATAAGAATACCATGATTCATGCTATATGAACATCAATTTCATAAACTAAATCTGTATCTGATATTGCAGATTATAGTCCTTAATTAGAACAATTTGAAATGCAGATATATATCATGCGAATAAATGAGTTACAAATTCAAATGATTTTCACCAAATTTAGCTAGGAATTTTTTTTTCCAAAAAAAGATATTTATTAATTATTATTATTATTATTGAGACGAAACTATTACGTGCCATTTATAAATAATTTTGAAATGCAGAATAATAATATATTTCCTGAAAACAGAGAATAACAAAGAAATAGTGCAAAATGAAAATAAAGAAGAAAGAAATAATTCATTTGTACTAGGTGTACTGCAACATTCATATCAAGTCTAAAAACCCTAATGGTGGGTTCACCGGTAGACCCGACTTTACTCCACTTGGTATTTTTCACCTCAATCGAGGTTATGTTGCTCCACATCTTTTTTTCGTTGTTAAGAGTATTTATGGTTCGGATATTATCAGTATTTATATCCATTATAAATTTATATATTAGTCATTTGTTTTTTTGTCTAAAGATCGAATAGTTTTGAATTTTTCTAAAGACTGAAGAGGGACTAAAATCTGAACTGAATGCCATTTTTTCTTTCTTATATCTGAATATATGGTCAACATGTTTGTTTTTTTTAAATAAAATTGTCTGAAAATAAATAATTTTACATTTATATACATACTAATTAGAAGAAGTAATTTAACGTGCAATATTCTTTATAAGATTTTGAATGTTCTGCAAATAAAGTTCAAGTTCAATTTATTGTCAAAAAACAAATGTTCAAGTTATTTTTGCATGTTGTCTACGTTTCCAATGTATATAATTGAGGAAACCTTTTTTTTTTTCTGGATCATATTCACTGGAAATCAAATAATAATAAAAAGTTATTGATTTTTTTTAAAATAGGTTCCTAAATTATATGCACCGGTCTTTATGAGAAATGATTAGGGTTTTTTTTTTCTTTCTAAAAGTCGTTTAAAATAAGAAATATATTAAAAGAAAGAAATATACACCATATATAATTAGGATAAATTTGAAAATATATCTTTTTTGGGAGGATAGACTTGAAAGAGAATATTTTAATTGTAATCTAGTGATTTGGAATTAAGTTAAAATTCATGATTTTTTATTTTTTATTTTAAGTTATTTTTATGGTATTTTTAAGTTGTTTTACCACTTAAAAAAAACAAACGAACAACTTAATAATTTCAATTCAGACTCATTAAGTTTTAAATGTAAAAAACAAGTGACCCCTTAATTTTGAAAAAAAAATTAGAGAAAGACATATTCACATCTCCAATGCAATTATCTAAAGTCAAATATGCATCCATTTTATAGCCAATCATAATAAAACAATTATTTTACTCTTCTTCTCTTTTATTTTACAATTAAATAAGCTTTAATATTATTAGTGAAAAGAGTTATAAATCCTAGTCAGCATTTATAGGAGAGTTTCTAGAATTAGAAACGCAATTCTATATTCTCTAACTTTGTTTTGTCACATCATCTCCATATTAAAGTTAGATAATTGCATTGGAGAGGGTTTTTCTAACTTTTTAACTATCTATCATGTGTGATAGTCAATTTTCTCCAAATACATATTTGCATTAGAAATGCTCTAACTTGTTATGGTTTAATTTTTTTTTTAATCTATTTTTATAGTTTTGAGAGCAAATTAAATTACACCAAAATTCTACAAGTTTTCCTTTTCCCCTAAGATAACAGCTTTATCGATAATTGGAGAAAATCTTCATGGGACGGTCCCATTGCCATTTGGTGAGACCGTCCCAATAAGATTGCACCATTTATCTCGAAAACATAAATATATATATTATTAAACTATAATTTGGTGCAATCTTATTGGACGGTCTAACCTAGTGGCAATGAGACCGTTCCATTGAAGATTTTCTCCGATAATTGATATTAACACCATCGGCCATTGGTCAAATTTAACAGATCGAAAGGTATTTTTATCATTTCAATCCATTTTAACATATATAAATGGATCTCCACTGTTCATTTATGGATGGTCTCCACCAATTTAAGGGTTTGCGGCGCATGATCGAATCCATTGGATTCGTCATGATCAAATATCTTATCTGATTCAATCGGATCGAAGAAATTACAATCCGATACGATCCAATCTTAGAGCGAAATCCGATTCGATTCAATACAGTCTGATCCAATTGTAAAATACTTAAAATATGATATGATCTAATCGAATAGATTGGATCCATATGAAGCAATTCTTAATATATTGTGTGTTAAAAAATTCCTAAAATAAAAAAAAAAATCAATAATTAATTCATACGGTATTTCGAATAAAATGAACAAACTAATAGATAACATAAAAGCAATGCATAATTGCTCTAACAAATTATAAACTTTAAACATAAGTCGTAAACACAACATAAATAAAATCATTTAAAAGTTGGAAATAAAAATATAATAATTTATCATGACAAAATACAATAACACCCAAAATTTTCTCAATGTTTATTTGTATAAGACCAAAAAAAAAGCAATATAAATTAAGCCCTATATTTTGATGGAATTTGTAGATTTTAATATGGAAGATCTGATCCGATGGATGTCAAAATTTAAGATCCAACCATGTCCTCAAATTGGATTCCTATCCAAATGGATCCTACACACCCCTATCCACCATCCAAGATAGTGGAGATTTATTTTTAATAAATGAATATAGACAGATGGTAACGAAGGTAAATATCAGCAAACGATAAAGTTATTTATGTGTATAAAAATGCAAACCTGGGGATGTGAGTGAAATTTGCTATAGTTTTTATTACATATATTTTTAACAATTAATATAATTTTCATTTTTTATTATTTTGTATCTTTATTTTAATTTTAAATATATTTCAAATACAAATCGTTTTTTATAATTAATCGTAAATATGTAATTTGTTAAAATATTTTAAATTGTTTGAGGGTACAATCATATTTTATTTCATTCAGTTATACTGTTATAGGTCAATAGTAAAATAGTCTTTTGTGTTTTATATCACGGTTAATCGTTTTGTCAAAAGGAACCAACAATTATCTATTTTTTTCAAATTTAGGAATCTAATGAGCCGAAAATTGAAAAATAGATAAAAAAATGTTGTTTCCATAAAAGTTAGGGACTAGAATGATAATCTCCAAAATAAGAGGGAATCCAAAATAAATAAATAAAAATTGTACCACAATGTTAGTGTGTTTTCGTATAATATTTATGAGGGCAAAATATATCTTCTGATGAAATATTTAGCCAAAATATAAATAAATAAATAAAAAGTACCAAAACAATGCCTATTTAAGATATAAACATTACAAATTCATGCAAAACCTGATAAATAAATACTAGTCTATCAACCAAGTTGGTTTATAAGTATAGCATGGCTTTTATTATTATTATTATTATTTATTTATTTATTTTGAATGGAAGTAGTAAGTATCCTATTCTATAGACTGTAATGTGAAAAACCAAACCGGTGGCACATGGTGGAGATAAATTTGTGGTTTTTGTTATGTTAAAAAATATGAAACAAAGAAGCAGAGTTGATAATGTCATTGTTTATGAGAAAGATTTGACTTTTATTTGATGGGACCCTCAATCATTCATCAAAACTCAAAAGTCATCGCACTTGGCAGCCTACAAATAAAATAATTAATATAAAAATATAAAAGAAATGGAATAATAATAATCGTAGAGCCGTAGAGGCAAGCATAGTTGTGGCTTGATACCTAGACTAGAGAAAGAATGGCAATTCAACGAAGGGCAGGGCCAGCTCAGCTCTTGACCGTTGGATTCCCTTAAAAGCTATACGCCTATACAACCATTTTCGTATTTTAAATACCAAATGCTGCAAGCAAAGCATATTGCATGAACTACTCAGGTGTATCTACGTCTATGCTCTTAACGTACCTACCATTCATCATCCATTACATGTTCGTTATTCAAAGTCAGAGATCAGACTACTCTTATATATGACTTCAATTCTTTCTTTTTTTTAAATAAAAAATTGAACCCTATAACATTATGTTGACTTCTTCTTTTTTCTATCATTTCGAATAAATTAAATTTAAATTAATATTAAAATCAAAAAATAAAAATAAATTAAATTAATGTTTCTTTAAAACTGATATGTGAGGATACATGCCTTTATATGGACATGAGAGGCTGTGATTAACACCATTATATTTTTACAGAAGAAAATATTCCAATTGTTGTAAATATTAAAACAAAATGCAAGCTCATAAATCATTAAAAAAATGGGTGGATGGTGACGCAGAACGGAAGTTCTAGGATCACAAGCGTAACCCTAACAGAACATAAACTGGAATCCACCAGAAAAAAAAAAGAAACTGAAACCAAATTGTAAATTTTATTCAATACTTCGAAACTGATAACAAAAGCCCTTAAATAGGCTTTGAAAACCCTAAAACGGAAAAGACTAAAATATCCTCAGCTAATTAAAATAAAAACGGAAAAACAAATAAAAACATAAAAATCTTCGGATGCCCGATAACCTATCTTAAACAGCTCCGTTGAGGGAGTAAATGTCGTCAACCGGGCCAGCCCAGGTTGTACCGCTATGGAGCTTCGAAAACCCTTTCCGAAAACATATTATAATAGGAAATCTGTCAACCGAGCGAAAAGTTATGCCCGTTTCATTGAAACACCTCTTTTGGACAATTTTCTATCCAACTCTTCTTCAAAGTCCAAAGCCAATTGTCCTACATCAGTCTCTCCCACCTGTGAAGAACTCGACCTCGAGTTATAATCTGGATAGAGCGGAACATCATCACAAAACTCATACAGGTCAGCTACGTTGAAAGTTCGGGATATGTTCATATCAGTAGGCAAGTCGATCACATAGGCATTATTGTTGATCTTTTTGACCACCTTGTACGGACCATACTTCCTTGGCTTCAACTTATTATAGGTACCAACCGGGAACCTCTCCTTACGCAAAAACACCATAACTTGGTCTCCCTCAGCAAACAACTTCTCACGCCTTTTAACATCTGCTGCAGCCTTATACTTTGCATTCTTCTCCTCTAACCGTGCCTTCACTTCAGCCTGAACATCACGAACCTGCTCAGCCATAGCCTCAGCAGCAACACTCATACCAGTGACCTTGGGAAGCTTTGCCAGATCCAACGCGTGCTTAGGAGATTGTCGATACACTAAAGCGAATGGAGACTTACCCGTAGCAGTATGAACAGCATTGTTATATGCAAACTCAGCTTGTGCCAGAGCCACGTCCCACTGTTTTGGCTTATCCCCACAGATACTCCGAATTAAATTCCCCAGTGTTCGGTTTAGATTCTCTGTCTGTCCGTCAGTTTGTGGATGCGCAGTGCTACTGAACTTCAGAGTGGTATCCATCCGTCGCCACAATGTCACCCAAAAATGACTAAGAAACTTCGAGTCCCTATCAGATGTGATTGAATGGGGTACACCATGTAAACGAACTACCTCCCGAAAGAACAACTGAGCCACATGTGATGCATCAGATGTCTTCCGACAAGGAATAAAATGTCCCATTTTTGAGAACCTGTCAACCACAACAAACACGGAATCTACCCCACGCTGAGTTCGTGGAAGACCCAAAACGAAGTCCATTGCTAAATCCTCCCATATGGCATTCGGAACAGGTAGTGGCATGTACAATCCCGTATTTTGAGCATGTCCTTTAGAAGTTTGACAGACGTAACACTTGCGAACATAGTTACCGACATCGCGTTTCAACTGCGGCCAGTAATAACGTTCGGACACCCCACTAATAGTCTTGTCACGTCCCAAGTGACCACCCAAACCACCACCATGCAACTCTCGAATCAGTTTCTCTCTCAGAGAGCTCCGCGGGATACATAACTGATTACCACAGAACAAATAGCCCTCGGTCATATGAAACTCCCCTTCAGTCTGTTTCAGAACACACTTTTCCCATATCTCTCCAAAATCCTCATCATCAGGGTACAATTCTTTCAGAAATTCAAACCCAATAATCTCTTGCTGCATAGTCACCAATAAGCTTGCACGCCGACTCAGCGCGTCAGCCACCTTATTTAACATTCCAGACTTGTGCTTCAAAACAAACGGAAACTTCTGCAAGTAAGTTGCCCACCGAGCATGCATATTACTTAAGCTTCTCTGACTGTTCAAGTACTTCAGAGCTTGATGATCAGTGTAAAGAATAAACTCGCGCTGAATTAGGTAATGCTCCCAATTCTTTAGAGCACGAATAATTGCATAGAATTCCTGATCATAGGTACTCCATTTTCGCCGCGCATCACTCAGCTTTTCACTAAAAAACGCCACCGGTTTCTTCTCTTGTGACAACACTGCTCCAATCCCGACTCCACTAGCGTCACATTCCACTTCAAATAACTTCTCAAAACTGGGTAGAGCAAGAACAGGAGTGGTGCATAGTTTTTCTTTGATGACTGCGAAGGCTGTTTCGGCTGCCTCACTCCACTGAAACTTTCCCTTTTTCAGACACTCTGTAATAGGGGCCACAATACTACTAAAATCCCTCACAAACCGACGGTAAAACGTCGCCAACCCATGAAAACTCCTCACCTCTCCAACTGTCTTCGGTGTAGGCCAATCACGAATGGCTCTAATCTTTTCTTCATCCACCAAAATTCCGTCCGAACTGACCACATATCCAAGGAATAGTAACCGCGCTGTCATCCAACTGCATTTTTTAAAGTTGATAAACAATTTGTTATTTAACAATACCTCTAACACAGCTCGCAGATGCTCCATGTGGTCTTCCTCACTACGGCTGTAAATCAATATATCGTCGAAATAAACGACTACATATTTTCCAATGAAAGGCCGCAACACCTGGTTCATAAGCCGCATGAAAGTGCTCGGCGCATTGGATAGTCCGAAAGGCATCACCAACCACTCATACAGCCCATCCTTAGTTTTGAAAGCTGTCTTCCATTCATCCCCAGGTTTGACCCGAATCTGATGATACCCGCTCCTCAGATCGATTTTAGAGAATAATTTCGACCCCTCCAACATATCTAGCATGTCATCCAATCTCGGAATGGGAAAGCTGTACCTGACAGTTATCTTGTTAATCGCACGACTATCCACGCACATCCTCCAACTGCCATCTTTTTTCGGAACAAGTAATGTGGGAACAGCGCATGGACTCATGCTCTCTCGAATGAATCCCTTCTTCATTAACTCCTCCACTTTTTCCTGTAAAATCTGATTCTCCTTGGGACTCATCCGATAGTGTGGTAAATTCGGTAAGCTTGCTCCCGGAACTAAATCAATCTGGTGCTGAATATCTCTCAACGGTGGAAGGTCATCCGGTAAGTCTTCTGTCACCAAATCACTAAATTCAGTAAGCAGGGTCTGCACCTTCTCGGGCACTAAAATTCTTTGCTCTCCTCGGCTTTCTGTCACCAAAGCCCGCACTACTACAACATGTACCTCTTGTGCCTCCTTAATCTCAGCTTCTAAATCAGTTACAGACGTGATTAAAGTGACCAAAGACTGCTCATTTACCGTGGCTTTAGTTGAACTCCCTACTGGATTCCGTTTCGGAACCATCGCAATTCTCCTGCCACCCCAATTGAAAACACAAACATTGTCACGTCCTCTGTAGGTTATGTCCACATCAAACTGCCAAGGACGTCCCAGTAAAACGTGACCAGCATCCATGTCGACTACATCACATGCCACATCTTCCCGGTAGTATTGCCCAATCGAAATAGGAACTTTGCACAACTCTGTCACATTCGCCTTGGGTCCCTTTTGAATCCACCCAATCGCATAAGGCTTGGGATGTTTCTCTGTACGCAGATTCAGATGTTCTACCAATTTTCTGGACACAAAATTCTCACAACTCCCGCTATCGACAATCACATCACAAACCTTTCCTTGCACACTGCAACAAGTCTTGAAAATACTGTTTCGTTGCGATAAACCCTCCAATTTTGTTGCACACATGACTCGCTGAATCACACAGTTTACCGGCTCCCCTTGTTCCTCCGCTATTTCTGCACCTTCTAAGAACTCGTCCATGTTTCCCTCATCTTCAAAATTCTGTTCTTCTTCTTCTTCAGCATCTACGAAATTCACCGGTTTTCTGGTTGGGCATTCATTCGAACGGTGGCCAGGTTGGCCGCACCTGTAACACTTCATACCGCCTGGTCTACTGTATGGATTTGGCGCTCCTCGTGGGGTTTCTTTTGTACCCATTGCTGCTGCTGCAGTTGATCGTGTCCCGCCAAAATTGTTATTTGGCCCCAAACCCCTTTGATCTGCAGTATTTTTAGCCTGGCCTTGTCCATCACTTGGTGAAAATCTACTCGTGTTCGCGGCAGTGTTGGATGACTCACCCATGTCCTTCTTGTAATGAGAAAAACGATTGGGTGGTTTTTCCATTAACTCCGCTTTCAAGGCCATGTTGTGCGCCTCATCTACTGTCCACACGACTTGCAACCCAATTTTATCTCGAATGGTCGACTTTAAACCCCCCAAATACCTCGAAACCTGCTGTCCTTCTGTCTCATTGAGGTTGTTACGAACTGAAAGTCTGGACCACTCCTCAGTATAATCCGCAACGGTTTTGTTACCTTGAACACAATTCTGATAACTCTGAAAAATAAATTGTTCATAGTCAGGAGGTAAAAACCTGCTCATCATAAGTTGTTTCATTCGCCTCCAGGATCGTATAGGAACTTTGCCTTGTCGCCGTCTATCCATCTGTAATTTCTCCCACCAAACAGCAGCCCCGCTTCTCAACTTGTACGCTACCAATTTGACTTGACGTTCTTCTGTTATCTCAGCAAACTCGAAGAATCTCTCAACCTCTGAAATCCAGTCCAAGAACTCTTCAATCTGCAACTTTCCATGGAACAATGGTATGTCTGCACGGATCCGATAACCAGGTTGATTTTGGTTCAATCGATGATCTCCTTGGTAACCCACGAAATCCTCTTCAGAATCGTTATCGCTCCATTCTTCGAACTGCTCGTGTCTCGCAGCCCTAGGCGGTCGTCTACCTACAGGGCGGCCAAGGGCAACTCCCTCGACTCCTTCTCTGTTGGCAGGGGCAGGGGCAGGGGCGTTGGGATTAGGCTGCTGCGCCATCAGTTGCTGCATCATAGTCTCCAGCCTCGCCATCGATTGTCGTTGTTCGTCAATCGCTGCCCATAAATCGGTATCCCTTCGACCAGCGTCGTCAGGGTTAACTCTTCCGGCTTCGTTGTTGGCCATCGCACAAGGCAAATCCTTTTGCTCTGATACCAATTGACGCAGAACGGAAGTTCTAGGATCACAAGCGTAACCCTAACAGAACATAAACTGGAATCCACCAGAAAAAAAAAAGAAACTGAAACCAAATTGTAAATTTTATTCAATACTTCGAAACTGATAACAAAAGCCCTTAAATAGGCTTTGAAAACCCTAAAACGGAAAAGACTAAAATATCCTCAGCTAATTAAAATAAAAACGGAAAACAAATAAAAACATAAAAATCTTCGGATGCCCGATAACCTATCTTAAACAGCTCCGTTGAGGGAGTAAATGTCGTCAACCGGGCCAGCCCAGGTTGTACCGCTATGGAGCTTCGAAAACCCTTTCCGAAAACATATTATAATAGGAAATCTGTCAACCGAGCGAAAAGTTATGCCCGTTTCATTGAAACACCTCTTTTGGACAATTTTCTATCCAACTCTTCTTCAAAGTCCAAAGCCAATTGTCCTACATCAGATGGCCATTGCTACTATATAGTATATGCTCTATAATTATGAATACTATCTAGTATCTACCTTCTTCTCTCTACTAATTCATTCATTTTTGCATTACTACATAACACCTAACATTGCTCTACTTTCCAATTATACTTTTCACTTTTTTTTTCCTATAGAATAATTCTCACAAGTGACAACTTCATTTTTCTTTTCTTTTAATTTTTTTATCCGTCTATTACATTTCGGAGCAAGTGCACACTGATGGGTATCGTGCATAATATGAATTCTCTCGTAATTTGAACTTTTACTTGACGTGGAAATATATTTGAATTATAAAATCTTTAAATTTGTAGAGAATTATAATTCATTGAAATGAGTTGTAGTCTTTTAAATAAATAAATAAAAGAGGTCAACAATTTTATCATTTTTGATCAAAATTGATAAAATTGTTTTTTTTTTTCTAGTTTCCTATTTCTGTTCCTACAGCTCTTGTTGCTGTGCTTCTTCAGTTGGTTTTTTGCTTCTGCGTTTTGTTTCTCTTTGCTGCTGATGTTAGTCTTTTGTCTAGCTGTTGTGTCTTGGTGGTGGTCTGCTGTTGTTTTTGCTTTTGTTGGGCTGTTTCTGTCTTTGCTGCTGCTCGGGATCCTTGTGTTGTTAATTTCTTCTTCTACTGTTTCGGTTCTTTGGCTTGTTTTGTTTTGCTTGTTCTTGCTATGGGTTCTCTTCCTTGTGGCCTGTGCGTATTGTGTTTTTGCGATCCAATAATATTTGCCGTTAAAAAAAAAAAAATTATCAATTTTCGGCCATTTGTGTACGTATGCATAAACCTAACTTATAAATAATAATTAAAAAGTATAAAATGACCCTTGAAACCCATTGTTGAAGTTGTCTTTTCATAAATGTAAATTACATGAGGTCAAACTTTTAATAAGAATTTCTTATCTTTATCATCTGTGAAATCATACTTTTTAAATTAGAGGAACCGAAGATTTGAATTAAAGACCTAAACATTTGTTGAGATGCTGACCACTCCTATTTGCAATTTAAGGGACTTAAAAGGTAGGATTATATGCCAATATTGGCACAATAAATTCTCCAACAAGAAACATTCTTTGTAAGAATTGACGAATGTTTATTTGATTTTTTCAGTCCGTATCTGGACAGTAAAGTTTCAATATATAAGTTTAGAAAAATAAACATTTTCTTTTAATGTTACCTTGATGAGGTGTGTGTTTTAATGGTTGGTAGTGGTTAAACAGGTGATTTGGCATCTAATAATCCTCCAGTTGTTTGAGTCATTGAGGATGCATTTCAATTTTACCAAAAACAAAATAATTACGGTTACTTACTAGATAAATGTGAAATTTGGGTTTAAAATATTGCCGGTGGAGCTTCAAAACATATTTAAAATAGTATCGACAATATATTTAAATTTGGAAGTATTATAATTGTCTTTCTACTTCCAAAATATATTCTTTCGGTTATAAATATAATCTACAATAAACATCAAACTATTTATATTATTTTCAAAGTATTTTTTGTCTATGTCAAAACACACTTCCAAACACATACTAGAATCTTTTGTAAGATTTACTGAATATTTCAGAATACCCTGTCTTGGTCATGGGCAATTTTTATTTCTCAACAACAGAATCCAAATAAAATATTCAAATTGAGGAATTGGGAATACAAAACTAAAATAAAAAATGGAATATATATCATTTTCGTGGTTTTTATTTTGGATTGTATCGTAATTCTTAAAAATATTTTTTTTATTATCAAGAATCAAAGATGTCCTTAATTTACCTCTACTAGAAAGTAGACACTTTCTTCAATTAAATGTTGCAATTATCCAAAACCCAAATTAGAGCTTCATTACCAACCAACAATTAGGCTTATATATCATTATAATCTGTTCCCTTCAATGTTGATGCTTTCTTGTGGACCGGTGAGCAGGGGCGGACCCATATAGAGACCAGGTTGGGCCTGTGCCCCACCTTAAATTTAAAAAAAAAATCATTATATATATATATATATATATATATATATTAGAAATAACACACTATGACATATGTTTTCACATAGCACTGCTGGTTTATTATTTTCAATTCATTAGTTTTAGTCGCTGGTTCAATTCTCACCATAAGCAAAACAAATACTTTTTAATATCTATTTTTATTTTACACTCGTTTCCAATTTCTTTATAAAATTTCCATTTTCTTCTGCAACAAAATAATCTATTTTCTTTTTCCCCTCGTTGTTAAATTCTTAACTACCCTTAATTTGTGGTTTACTTAATTCAATTTTATTATATAGTAAATTATCTTATCTATTTTTATTTTGAAATTTTCTTATTTCTAATATTTTTAGTTTGACATACCTAACATATCTAATCAATAAGCCCTAAAATCTCAAATTTAAATTTATTATATTAAAATAGTCCATCTATTATTATGATTCATTTTATTTTATCCTTTATATTTTTCTTTATTTTATTATTCTAATTTTTTAGAATCAATAAGTAGAAAAATAAAAAATTCAAAAACATTTCTAGTAATATTTATTAATCAATTATTTTTGTATAAATTTAAAGTGAATTCATTATAAATACAAAACAAATGTTTTTATTATAAAAATATATTTTAATTTTTTTACGAATAAATACTATAATTTTTCATTGTTCATGTTGTTTTCTTGTTATTGTTTATTTTTTTTAATATTTTGTTTCTTGTTTTTAGTTCTTTTAAATGTAAGATTATTTAATTCATTTCGAGTAAGTATTCTATTTTTTTAATTAAAAATTCATTATACTATCATTTTTTATATTAAAAAAACACATTTAATTATGATTTTAAATTTTCATTGTTTAATCTAAATAATTGTTTTTTGTTCAAGTGTCCCACCTCGTTAAAATTTCTGGGTCCGTCACTGCCGGCGAGCACACACTGTGCTCATAACTGCTGCTACCAATATGTTTATTCAAGATCAAGAACCAAAACAATGTGCAATTAGTTTTGAATTAGATAGAATTAATTAAACTCCTCCGCCATCAGCCAAAAATATATCATGTTCATGTTTGTATTCGTTTACCTAATTCTAAAATCGAGAAGTCGTATTTTAATTTTAATCAAATCTCATAAGGGTTTTTGAAATTCTCCATTTTATTAAATATCCACAATTTTATCAACTCTAACAAAATTCTAAGAGAGTCTTCTTTCCAATAAAAAAAAAATGTTTCACCCACCTCCCCAAGATTGTGTGTAGAGTTATTGCCTAGCAAGAATAATAATAAAATTACTTGTTCCTTATTTTTATTAATTTAATTTCAATCATTTTCCTACACTTGCGTGGACTAATACATTTGTTGTTTACAAATTTGAGTTAATTTTTTTTAATTGAATAATGAAGTGTCATCATTTGGATGATATCAATTATAACCCCCAATCACGTTTGTATACATGCACTCCAACATGAAGTCATCAACACAATAATACACATAATTAATGAAAAAATAGCTAAAATTAAATTTAGTATATATAAGCATTTGACTTCATTTTTAGGGCTTAAAAAAATGTGACCATGTTTTCATCAAAGAGTAGTTTGCATTTTGCATGATTTGACACAGTAATAAATTAATAATACATATATAATAGGATCAGTTTTTTAGTTCGTTGGTAGCTTTCTATCAAATTGTAAAAACGTCATTTTTCAATAATTTATAATTTTTTTTTAATTTATCAGAAATTTTTTTTATGTATGGAAAGACCATTAAAAAAAACAATAAATTAACTGACATTATTTACTTGGACAAGTTCAAAACCCCTTATACCTAATCAAAATTTAAAAACAGTAATAAGAGATTTTTATCACACAGTAAAGGATTTCAACTATAACAAGAGTTTTTAGCTAACGGTAAAGGGCTTCAT
Source organism: Dipteronia sinensis (assembly GCA_033220585.1). Lineage (NCBI taxonomy): Eukaryota > Viridiplantae > Streptophyta > Magnoliopsida > Sapindales > Sapindaceae > Dipteronia > Dipteronia sinensis. The sequence goes on along the minus strand of CM065638.1, from coordinate 13,401,424 downwards.
TACTTTGATGTTAACTCGGTGATAATAACACAAACTCATTTTCTTGAAGAGATTTGTAGACAACCGAAAAGAGTTTTAACTAACAAGAAGATTTTTTTTTTTAATTATTGAAAGTGTATGATTGTTTTTTGAATTTGGTTAAAGTTGAGATGATTAATCAGAATTATTCCTTTCAAGGTCCAGTTTGGCATTGCTTCCCCAGCTACTTTTCGGGCTAAAAGTGATTCCGGAACAATGACAGGATGTTGGGTAAAATTGTGGCGAAGTGCTTTTGACAGCTTCTCCCAACTGAGTTTTTGAGAAGCTACAAATATATGCTTTTGGAAATCAGATTCTGCTTTTGGAAACGCACTACAGCATTTTAATGAATTTTTACCCAACTTTCCTATTTTGTCTTCTCTCTCTCAAATTGAAAAATCAATTTAAAAACAGTAGCTTTAGAGTTTACCCAGTAAAACAAAGTAGTTAAAGAGGAAGAGAGACCTGGCTTGACGGTGGTTGTGGCAAGCGATTCGATGTCATTTTGCGTCTCGGCAATGAGCGATTCTTTCTCGACGATGGTGGTGGTGGCGGACGCTTTGGAGGAGATGTTGCACTTCTGTTTCCAGGGGAAAAGGATGGAGCTTGAGGGGTTGGCGATTGATTTTGGGGTCGAGAATGGGCGAAGACGGGTGAAGAAGGAAGAGCGGAGGTGGAGGTTGGTGGCCAGGTCCATGTTTGGCCGTCGAGAAAGTGAGGGAAAACGTGGAAAAATTTTGATGGATTTTTTCTTATTTATTTGTTACGAGTGTTTTTTATTAATTATTCACTAGAAAATGATTATTTAGCAATTTTAGAGCAGCAAGGAGTCAGGGAGAGACTCTTTCACACTCTACTAGTCTCTCAACTCCATGAATTTTGGAAGATATTGATTTTTTTTGTGGTTATTTACTTATTTTTAAAAAGGTGAAAAATAATAATAAAAGACAAAAAATAAATAAATTAAATGAGAGCCCTAAAAATAACAATAATTAATGAGAAATGTGTTTTTTTTTATTTTTAAATATTACAATAATTCATACCACGTAATGAGAAATAATAATAATTAATATTATTATTTTAAATATTAACCTTTATTTTCAGTTATTAAAATCCCTATAAAAAAAATTATGTAGAGGTTCATCAAAGAATTATAGTGGAGGTTCATCAAAGAATTATAGTGGACAAGGACAAGTTTCATTACAATGGTGTCCTTTTAGTAATTTTATACGGTGAAAACAATTTTTACTTCTAGTTTACCAAACACATTGAAATTGTTTTTGGTTCTCACAACACTTTTGAAAATCAGTTTACCAAACACTCAGCTGATTCTTCCCACAGCACATCAATGTCAAACTGGGCCTAAGAGACATTAATGAAATTCATCATAAATAATTAATAAGCAAGTACAATGAACATAGAATTACTGAAGAGAGTTTAGTTAAATGTTCCCAATGTTTTTCAATTATTTATTTTATAAGCTTCAGCATCGAGAAATATTCATTTTTCAAATATTATTCAGTAACCCGGCCTAAAAACATTAATAAATTACATTGTTTATTGCAGTAGCATTTACTTTGCAGCACTATACTCGTAACGATTACATTTCACTTGTTATATACTTTCATGACACGTCTTCATTTTATTGATCTCCTCGATAATTATTATTTATAATATTTAGTGTAGAGAACTTCAAAAACATACAAATTAGAAGAGATAAGGTTGGCCTGAACGTCTGGTGCCTTACACCTACACCATGAGATTGTGGGTTCGAGTTATCCTTTAAAAAAAATCTTAAATTTATATAATAGTATAATACTTTAAAAAAAAAAAAAACCATACAAATTATTAATATCTTTTATACTACGATGATTGAATTTATTTTCGATCGGTGAGATTAGGAAAGGGAATCCTAATTCCCATGTCTGTTTTCCCAATTAAGATAAGGAGTTTTTAAATTTCTTGGAATTCAGATTCCTTAAAAATGACAAAAAAGAATTTCTACCTCTTCAATCTCTAAAATATTGAGTACCATTTTATCCTTTGAAATAAAAATATTTTCAAACATTAAAAATTAAAAATTAATAACAAAAAGTGGAGGCTGCTATCATGAACCTTCTTCATAACAAGAGACGACAGGGTCACTGACGGGTAGCCTAGTCGTCGCCTTCTGAGGAGCTTCCATTGCTGGAGGAGGTTAGGGGATTCTTTATTGAATATAAATTTTAAATATTTAATTATTTATTATTTGAATATTAAAATAATATATTAATTTAAATATATAAATGGATACTTTGGTCAAAACATTGATGATTCCATATTAAAACCAAACAATGAAATTTATCTAGAAAATAGATTCTTTTTCCATAAATATTTCATTCCTTAAACCAAACATGACCTCCATGTCTTGGTAACTAATTGGAGATTCACGAGTGCTTTTATGTTGGATGATCACAGTTTTTTAAAAATAACAAATTATTCCTCTAAACCTTCAAAAATATTTGTTTAATTATTTTTCTTTAGCCGGTGAATGATATTTGTTCAAGGCAAAACAGTTGGCATAATGCTGCCTAAGGAAAAATTTATTAATTCAAAAGGGAAAAATTTTAAAAAAATTTCAAAGAAATAAATCCATCATATATACGGTTTTTCTACTATCAGTTCGTTCTGATATAAAATATATCAGGACGAAAAATGTGGACCACATATTATGGAGAAGTTTTAACAAGTATATATACACTTTGAGTCAAATTATGTAAATCTAATGGTCCACATTCTCTGTCCTGATATATTTTATATCAGGATGAACTGACAATAGAAAAATTGTATATATATATATATATATTAACTTAAATTTAAGATATCACACACATTTGATTTATCTTGGCATATTTAAAATAAATTATATCTTGTGAAGCAACCCTAGAAAAGATATTAAATAATGTATTGTAAAATTTCAGGCTTTCATTACATAATATAGTTCAAAATTCGAAAAATTCAAAAACAAAAAAGTAATTTTAAAACTAATTCATTATTGTTTGTTTCTTGTTGCAAACCATTATCCATCACTTCATAATTTACTTTTAATTGCATATTGTTTTTCATCGCTTTGAAATTAAACAAAAATTTAAATTTTTGTGAAAAATATAAATATTTTTTAGAATTTGTGAAACACAAAAGATAATGAGAAATAACGGCAGTTCTAAAAAATTGGTCCGTCTTTAGAACTTTTTAAATCTTTTTTATAAATTTTAATTAAGGTTAAAGTTATCATTAACAAATAAATAAATAATATAAAGTGTAAAAGATATTTGGTGAATTGTGAATAATTTTTTTGATAAAATTATTGGTGATCCGAATCGGTAGGTGCTAGTGGATTGTGAATAATATTGCTAAAAAATATCACACCTATAGAACGTGAATTTTACAAAACCAGAAAGAATTTTAGGGAAGTCGGAAGCATAATCATCTTCAAATAATTTGTTATAACATATTAATTATGGGTGGCATGCCCCTAATGTCGTAACTCGGCTGGTAGATGAACGAGCTTGAAGTTTGGTCAAATGACTCTTAAGTCAGTGGCTCGAAGCCTACCAATGACAAAAAGCTTCAAAAAAAATATTTTGTCTAGATAGATTGATAGATAGATAATGTCAACAACAAAAAATAAATTATTATGGGTTGTACAATTTAATAAAACATATAACTTGAACTTCAATAACGTCCTGTATTATATGTAAGACCAAATATTATCTGATTTTCTTGTCTCACAGTCACACTTGTAATCTTTTTATTTTATTTTTTTTGTAAAAAAAAAATCAGATGTTTTCGTCTATTTTGTACCAGATTGCATGGCATATTAAAATTAAAAGGATTGTCTCCACATATCTTCTTACAGAATCAAATATTTGGTCCCGGATTAATAGATAGTGTCAAAAAAAAAAACCTTATATACATGTTTTTAAAAAATATGAAAGTATGTTTTAAGTATGTGTTGTCATATATAAAAAATTAAACGTGAGTTTTTAACAAAGGTGCCGTTTGTTTTTTGCACTTAAAATTTAATGAGTTTGAATTGAAACTGTTAAGTTGTTATGTTTTTTTTAATTGGTTAAACAACTTAAAAATAACAAAAAACAACTTCAAGTAAAAAGTAAAAAATCATAACTTTTAACTTAATTCCAAATCACTGGATTGCATTCAATATATTTTCTTCTAAGATTATCCTCTCAAATATAACATCTTTCCAATTTTATCATAATTTTATATTATTCAATTTTATTTTTAAAACTTATTACTTATGTTAAACACTTAAACCACTTTAAAAAAAATACATTAATCACTTCGTCACTTTCAACATCATTGTTGAACCTTCAATTTTTTTTTCTTGTAAAATTAAAACCATTTCTAAATCATTATTTATCATATCTTTTTTTTTAAAAATCAATTATTTATCATATCTAAATCATGAATAATATCGTATCAATATTACATAAAAATGGTTTAGAATTTATTAAATTATTCTTATTTAGTTGTTTGTATCCTATAGAATGAAAATACATAACAAGTAATAGTAACAAAGATATTAATGTCAAATTACTTGTTTTTAAACCATTTTATCTTTAAAAAAACAAACAAGTTGACCATATATTCAAAGGTGATAAAAATAAAAAAACAAACATGTTATTAAGTTTCAAGTTTTACTCTCTTTTAAGTCTTTAGTAAAATTCAGAACTGTTTAGTTTTCAAGAAAAAAAAATGATCCCTAAAGCTCTAAGGCCTCGTTTGGTGTGCGAGATTAGATTGGAATATTGGATATGATTACTGGATTTGACTAGATTAATATTATGATATGTTTGGTTGGATTTGACTAAAATAACATTGTCTCTTGTTTGGTATAACATGAAATTGGATAACAAATAATTGAAAGTAATTGTCTTTTGTGAGAGGTCAATATAAAATTACTTTTTAAATAAATAAATTCAAAGAAAAGATAAATAAAATTATTCTAAATTAAATTTGGTTAAAAAAATTATTTAAATTATTTTTTTGAATAAAATTAATTATTTTTTAATAAATAAATAAATTATTCAAAATTCATTTGAAATAAAATAAAAATTATTTTTAATTGATATTAAAAAAACATTTTTTATAAAATGATAGAATAAAATATTTTAATATTAAAAGAATAATATATATTAAATAAATGTAATATTTTATATATAAATAATTTATTATTAATTTTTTTAAAAAAGCAAAACAGTTGGGATGAAAATTGTCCCAGCCTTTATGGCGGGACTAAATGGTCCCACCAAAGTGTGATTATTTATCTACACGTTATTGGGGAAATCTAATCTCGTGTAAACCATACATGTGGGGTTAGACTGAGATTAATCCAATCACACCTAACAAATAATCACTAAGAGGTCCATATATACCCATTTAGGTAAAGACCAAAAGCTTTGAGTATTTTTTTAAAAAAAATTAATTTTTTTTAACGTTTATGCATCTTCTCTTTTAAGTTCAAGTTTTAACGTACACATTTTATAAATATGTGTTGAGTAGTTTTTGTGAAAGTAGATATTCGAACCGCACATGTTATATCTGATATCAATAGTTCCTGTGGATTCCAGTCAAATTGTTTTTTTTTTGTGAAAAAAAAAAGAGACCCAAATGTATATTTTAGTGAGTCACAAATAGTTGCAAACTTCAAATAAGAAAAAGGGGCTAATTGCATCAACACCCCTAAGGTTTAGCTTAATTATATGCATATGATAATTTTGGATATATTGACACAAACATCCCATACCGTTACCTAATAACGGTCAATGGTCAAATGTGAAATATTACTAAAACATCCTTTATTTTTCATTTTTCGAAATTAAAAAATAAAATAAAAAATATTAACCTTCCTAAGCTGAAAAAAAAATCATCAAACATCACAATCTCTAAAAATAATCACCTGCCATAACATCTTCAAATCATTAAACATCACCCACCATCTTCATCAATAATAATTAAAAATAAATAAATTAATTAATTAAAAAAAAACTTATCTTTAACATTCATACTATATCTTTTTCAACTTCATCAATTCCAGAATTTTTTTTTCATTTCTCCATATCTTTCCATTCACAACAAAATCCAACACCATTAACCAACCTCATCTTCATCAATTTCATTAAAAAAAATTTAAAAATTTTCTTCATCTCTGATGAAGAGATGGAGCCGAGTGCTCCAACTCTAGCCAGTGATGGAGTCAATTGCTCAATCTTTGACATAGATGGACCGATTCGGTTCAATCTCTGTCCTCAACCTTTATCAAAGATAGAACCCCGGAACATCATTCCATCTCTCATATTCATCAAAAAATGGAGCCAATTGCTCCAACTTTGGTCCAATATGGAGTCGATGACTAGATTGCTCTATCTTTGACTTGAGATGGACCGATTCAGCTCCATCTCTGATAAAGATGGAATCCTAGAGCATAACTCCATCTTTTAGAGATTGATCAATCAATGGAGTTGATGTTCCATCTTTGACTAGAGATGGAGCCATCTATTGTATCTCTTATGGAGATGTAGTAGATCTCTATCTCTCATGTAGTGTTCGAGAAAGCGACCGGCTAGGCCGATTAATCGGCTCAATATAGCTAGTCGGCAACAAACTGGGGCGAAATGGGCCAAATGGGCCAAATTGCCAATTAATCGGTCAATAAATCGGTCAAATCATGATTAATTGGTCAATTAATCGGTCAAAAATGAACGAAGAAGATGAAAAGAGATAGAGAAAGAGAGAGAGATGAAGAGTAATAAATTTTTTGATTAATTGCCAATTAATCGGCCTAGGCGCTAGGCAGCGGGCCTTCGCTAGATTAGTGCATAGCGTTTACTAGAACACTGCTCCCATGAGATGGAGATATAGAAATCTCAATCTTTACTTTTTTTAAAGAGCAATTACCAATTAGGTCTTGGATTTTTTTTTTTGAAATTCCAAGTTGTTTGCGACTTTTACAAAAATGACTAAATTAGTTATATGGACTTAGTCCTTATAACTAAGTTTTGTCAGTCAACTTTAACTGCATCGGGGTAAAATTATACTTTACTCCTAAACAATATAATAATGACACATGCACAGTTTTTTTTAACATATGTATATTTTTGTTTATTTTATTTGTTGGTTTTGATTTTTGAATAATTTTAACAACAGTGCTTGTATAATATTAACAAAAAAAAAACAATTATATAAAAATGGTAAAAGACTAAACTGTGAATGAATAGTAACTTTATTTATAAAAAAGGTTATAATTGACATTGTCTTATTAAAATATTGTTAGATTTGTTTAGAAAATTTAAATTAAAAAGGATACAAATGGCATTTCATTAATAATATTTTTGGATTTTTTTTGTAATTATAATGGTGAATTTAATGCATAAAAGACAAAACAACTTTGCTCTAATATAACAAGTAAAATGTATTTACGTATTTTAACTAAAATTGTTAAATTCAACTGTTATATTTAATACCGTTAAACTGTTAGAGTGACCAATTTGGTCATTTCTGAAAAGAGAGGGACTATTTTGGCATTTGAAAAAAATGTGAGGACCAATTTGGTCACTTTCGTAAAAGTCGTAAATAATTTGGAATTTAAAAAAAGTCCAGGACCTAATTGGCAATTGCCCTTATTAAATTAAAATGTTTTTAAATAATAAATTTGTTATAAATCAAAGCATAAAAACATAAAAAGTGATACTAACCGAAAAAGAAAGAATGAAAGCAAACCAATTATATTATTTTATTTCTCTGTATATTTTGAATGCTTACACAATAAGCCTATATATATGCATATGAAGAATTGAATCTACAATAAAATAGGAAATAAGATCAAGAGAAGTAATTGCCCTACATTGAAATAGGAAATGAGATCAAGAGAATTAATTGCGAATTATTCTCTAGGTGGTGAAAGTCAATTATTTCACAACACTCCCCCTTGGACGTACGCCACCTAGATAATAATTTCTGAGATTCTTCTAAAAAATATTGAATGTGCTTAAATACTGCCTCATTAAAAACCTTACTAGGAAAACCCAGTGGGACAAAACCTGATCAAGAGAAAAAGAGTGCAATGCACAAATGTTCAAAATGAAGAATGTTCCCCCCTGAAAGTGTTTCGATCTCAATCTTGTAGTTTGCTATATATCAATTTCTCTAATGTTGCCGTCGGTAAGGTTTTTGTAAATAAATTTGTAAGGTTATTTGTAGATCTTATCTGTTTGACATCAATTTGTCGACTTTCTTGAAGTTCATGAGTGTAGAAGAACTTTGGTATATGTGCTTGGTTCTATCTCCTTTGATGTACCCTCATCTGACTTGTGCAATGCAAGCTGCATCATCTTCATATATTATTGTTGTCGAATCTGTGATTTGGGGCAGTTTACAACTACTCTGGATATGATGAATAACGGACCTCAGTCATACACACTCTCGACTTGCTTCATGAAGTGCAAAGATCTCAGAATGGTTTGAAGAAGTAGCACCAAGAGTTTGTTTGGTGGAGCGCCATGAAATTGTTGTACCATTATATGTGAAAACATATCCAGTCTATGAACGTGACTTATGAGGATCAGAGAGATAACCAGCATCAGCATAACCGACAAATCCTAAACTATTTGATCTTGAATACAAACCCAAGTCTATAGAAGGTATCAGAAAATATGTTTGATCATATTCCAATGTCGTCGAGTTTGTGCAGAACTAAATCTTACCAATAGATTCACATAAAATGCAATATTTAGTCCGTACATTGTGCTAAATATAATAAGGCACCAATTGGATTAAGAAACGGTACTTCTGGACTAAGTATCATTTCATCAATATCCTTAGGTCTAAATAGGTCTTTCTTAGGATCTAAAGACCGAACAACCATATGAGTACTTAAAAGATGAGATTTATCCATATTGAATATTTTCATAATCTTCTCGAAGTAAGCTGATTGATAGACAAATATTCCATTTGATTTATGCTTGATCTCCAGGCTGAGACATAATTTTGTTTTCCCTAAATTTTCATCTCAAATTCTCGTTTCAAAGATTCAATAGTTTTAGAAATTCTTCAGGAGTTCAAATTAAATTAATGTCATCGACATATATTACTTCAATTGCAAATTCAGATTCCGATGTCTTTATAAATACACATGAGGCATATAAGAATTTTAATTTATATGCCCATTTTATGATGTTTTCTCTAAAACAATCATATTGCATTCTTCCGAATTGCTTCAAAACATCTTTGTAACTTTATTGAACATAAGTTACCAGAATTTTAATTATATGCTTCTGGCATTTTGAATCCTTCCGGAATTATTCTGATCATAGAAATATCAATTATACAACAAAAATATTTGCATATGATCAAATACTAGGTTTTTGTAGTAAACCCTTTGTTTCGATATATAAGTTATATCTTGCTATCTTAATTTTCGTATGAATAATCTTTTTAACAAAAACGTTTGACGTCTTCAAACGTCTACACTATATGTCATTGAATATAGATCTGTCTATTGGACCATAGTATTATGTCGACATTCATCCACAATTTGTGGTTTGAGGTCCTCATCATTTTATAATACGCAAAGCAACAATATAGAAAATCCCAATTTTTAGTTTGCAATACACATGCCTCTTCAGGGGCTACTGTAAACTTTCACAAAGGGGAATTGTAATATTTATATACTTTCAGTGTATACACCTTTGCATTTGCAATTGAGATCCCTTTAGTTTATGAGTCTCATAGGGGAGATTAAATTTCATTACTTTGTACCTCTACAAAAAAGTTTTTGTCCCTTCAATGACATTTAACTCGTCGAGAATCATGATGGGGATTACATATAGCTCGAGCATTATTCTTAATTAACTTGATCATGATCTTTCATATTTCCTTAAGGGAATAATAAATTTTAAATAAAAATCGCATTTCACACTTCTAATGTGCCACGATGAATTTATTTGTTGCCATTTGCATAAATTGTTCTTCAGGAACAATCACTCGGGCTAATATATTGGCAATTAATAAATTCATTCGAGTTTGCAATTTGCAAGTGAATAATCCTTTGAACTTCAAACAAGTATCAAGATAAGATAAAGATGATGCATGTCAACTATAATTTCACGTCGTTTGATTTTTCGAATTGTTTCTTTCTCCCCCTAACGACGTGAATTAATTTGTTTGTTGGCCTTATTTTGTTATCCCTCATGGATTTGTTTGCATCATCAAAATGTCATTTTAAACATATTTATATTGTCATAATATTCTTTAGGGATATATTGTACTATCATATTGTTCTTTAGGGACTTTTACTAAAGAATCTGTATATTCTAATGATAGACTCAATTGTAAGAATGGAATTGCATGCTTCTGGCATGAGACAATATAAAATAATACAATATTTATTTATGATGTATATTTTTATAACTAAATAGATTCTTCCGAATCTATTAAAATAACAAAGTGTCACATATATGTTATTGTGTTTTTACGTTGTAACATACAATTAGCTCTCCCGGAGCATTTATATATACTTGGTAAAATATCAACATGATATTTATGTATACTTTAGGTATACCACTATTTCATCACCAATAGTAAACATTTTCTTACTTTGTTTTGGTGTGATTCCACTTCTGGTGGCTAGATTTTCTTATTATGATCATCAATTCATAATAATTTTAATTGATCAAAATTTCCACCATGACAATTAGATGACTTAACATTCACTTCAGGGAATGATACCAATAAATCTAATCAGGCAAGATAAATGATTTTGTTTGGGTACAAAAGAAAAAAATCATAGTTTTCCCACATAATCATTTTCAAGTTTAAAAGGCATAGTAAATTTAAAAACGTCAATGTAAACTATGAGTATATGATAATTAACCAAGATGATATGTATAATGTATAAAACAAAATATATATCGTTGGTTTTGTATATATAAAACAAAGCGTTTTTCGGATGACATACCGTTCATCAAGAATTCGAATTTTACGGCTGAAGAAGAATCATCTACCAGTTGTATCATTAGTCGTACGGTGATCATGAATTTGGAAATAGTCCAAAAATTACAAAGAAATACATAAATAAAAATCCCTGCAATATGTATTTCTTTGTAATTTTTTTCACTATGTTTCTATCACACGTACACAACACACATATTCACTATGTGTTTCTGTAGGTATTAAATATATTGTCATCGACACAACCAAATGCAATGTTCTTCGTATGTTGTTATTCAAATCATGCATGCACATACACTTTTCTTCACAAGTATACACAGTTTGCATCCATATGCTATAAGTGCATCTCATGAGTGTTTTCTAATGAAAAACTGCTCATGATGTTGTGATTTTAAATTAAAATCAGCCCATAATGGGCGCTATATGCCAACACATTAGAACTCAAAACTTCAGGTTTTGATATAATTGAGATTCAAATCTCTATCAATTAGATTTAGAACTTCAGGTTTATATTTAAATTGAAATCCAGAACTTCGGGTTCTGATTAATTAAATTGGAATATAGATCTTTGGGTTCTAATTAATTAATTGGATTATAGAACTTCGGGTTATGATCGATTAAATTGGAATCAAGAACTTCAGGTCTTGATTGATTAAATTGGAATACAACACTTCGGGTTCTGATTTAGTTAATTTTCAAAAAATTGGATCGATAACTAAGCTTGTAGAACTTCGAGTTCTGATTAAAACTGGAATCCATATGTATCTAGAACTTCAAGTTCTGATTGAATTGGAATACATAATTTCAGGCTCTGATGGAATTGGAATCCAAAACTTCAAGTTCTTATTAAATTAGAATATAGAACTTCCGGTCATGATTAAATTGGAATATAGATTTTTTGGTTTTGTTTTCTAATTAAGAACTTCAAGTTCTGTTTTTTTTTCTTCTTTTCGAGTCAAGAACTTTTGGTTATTATTTTTTTTACGAATTAAGATCTTCTGGTTCTGATTTTTTTTTTTCGAATCAAAAGCTTATTGTTATGATTTTCGGATCAAGAATTCCTAGTTTTGATTTTATTTTAGAATCAAGAACTCATGGTTCTGATTTTCCTATTCAAGAACTTCTGGTTCTTTTTTTTGGTTCAAAAACTGCTGATTCTTATTTTCGAATCAAGAACTTCTAGTTCTTATTTTCGAATGCAATCTTCTTGTTGCAAACCTTTATTGTTAATCATAAAAAAATGAACAAAAAGAGATCAAATAATAAAAGAAAAGCATTCGTGATGATAACGTGTTATAAATTAAAGCATAAAAACATAGAAAGTAATACTAACCGAAATGAGAAAGAATAAGAGCAAACCAATTCTATTATTTTATTTCTCTGTATATTTTGAATGCTTACACAATAAGCCTATTATGTATAGGCGTATGGAGAATTGAATCTACAATAAAGTAGGAAATAAGATCAAGAGAGGTAATTGCCCTAAATTGAAATAAGAAATGAGATCATGAGAATTAATTGTGAATTATTCTTTAGATGGTGAAAGTCAATTATTTCACAACAAAATTATTATTCTTTCAGTTTTATTTTTTATTTTGGTAGAAAAGACCATATATCCCTCGGTCGTAAGGAGTTAGCGATAGGTTAATTTTAGCAAAATATCTCAAAGGTCAAGTGATGTTTGTGTTTATATGTCTAATATTGCTATTTTATGCAATTATGTCAAACCTCAGGGTATTTATGTAATTAGCCCAAAAATGATATAGTTGGTATAGCTTATAGGGAGATGTGCCGGTGAGAGGTGGGTCCGCTTACTCTGTCCAGAAACAAAAATTTGTAACCGGTATGAATTCGTTGAAATCAACCTGCAAAAATTTAAATAAATTAATTTAAATAAAATAAACCTCGAGTTACATCCACGATGTCAATCGCCACCACCAACAATAATGGCCGGAGGAGAATAGAAACCCGGTTTGGTTCTCCTCCAGCAGTTAAGAAGGTGTCTCCTTAGTTTTCGTGATTGAAATCGTGAGATTTCACAAATTCAGTCGTGAAAATGGAGGAGACCTTTATTGAAGAAGCAAAATCGGTCTCTCCAGTACCGAAGAGGCCGGTTCTATTATGATGATAAAGGAGAAGTAAGCCTCCTCCATTGACGAAGGGTCGATTTGATATTACTTTTGAAAAGTTAAAATCAGATTATTTAATAATTTTGGTAGGAAAACATGTGTAGTAAAACTTCTAAAAGTGATTATTTAATAATCTGAGTTGATTTTGCAGTAGTTTTGGAAAGTAAGTGAAGAATTACTTCTAGAAAGTGATTATAAAATAATATGCAGTTAGTTTAACGAATCTTTTAAAATATCAAAGATTCTTTGTCAATTTAACATTTTTATTTCGAGTGGTGCTATTGGCACACCTCCTACTGATCTATTCATGCCCCATTTAAAAAAAATTTGATTTAATTAAATAAAATTAAATGTTTTTATTAAATTTTTTGGTTTATTTTCAAAACTACCCATTTTACTTATTTTTCAAACTTAATACATACTATATATGATATCTCTATCTCTGATCTCTGTATCTGTATACATCTCTCTCACCTCCATTGATTGATTTATTTTTTTTCTTCTTATTTCTTTTTTCTTAGTTTTTTTTTTCTTCTTATTTCATGATGGAAAAGAAAAAAAATAAAAAATAACAGGGTACTTAACTTCAACACAACAACAGCTTGATATCATTCTAAAGAAAAAATAAACTTCAAACTTATATTCAGAGAATGAATTGTTTCCAGATGCTTACTATCATTGTCAGACAATTCTTGATTTATGTCATTCTCAGACAATTCTTTAAGATGTTTGATATTGATCTTAGACAATTCTTACATATTCTCGATATCGTTCTCAAACTATTCAATAATATTTTATATGTATGTAATATGCAGATTTTAGGGTTTAAGAGTTTTTTTTTTGAAGAAACGGATTACTGGGTTTTTTTTTTTGGAAAAGGAATGTGAGATTTTAATAGATTTACTTTGTAGAAAATTTATTTCCTAAATTGTATGTCTCTTTAAGTAATTTTGATAAAGGAAAAAAAAATATTACATAATTAAAAAAGTGGGGTATGAATAGATCAGTAGGGTGTGTGCCAATAGCACCACTCTTTTATTTCAACCTTTATCTCATATAAATTTATTGTTATTATTTACTATTATAATTTGAGTTTTTAATAATTATTTTTATATAGAACATTTTTATTTATTGTTTATATTTTTTTATCTATTGTTTTAATAATTAGTAGACTATTTTTTTATATACTCCATAATACATAAAATAGAATTAGATATAGAACTAAAAAAAATGCTACAACTAATATAAGATCTAGTACTTTGTACATACTTGTTAATACCAATACACATGCTGGAAATATGAATTATATATATATATATATATGGAATTTTTACTATCACCATCCCCTTATTTTAATACTATAAACACATTTGATGAAATTGCATGTAATTGAATGTTTTTCGATGAGATTTTTGGTATGCGTCCTAAGAAAACTAAAATACACATTTTGTAAAAAAGGATTTGAGAACTATTTTTTCTTATATTTCCCTATTTTTAAATGTTTTATCTTCAAAAAAATCGGAAAAAATTAGTTCTTATACCCGAAAAATTTTCAATTTTTTCTACAAATGTATTTCAATACTTTTATCATCTATAAAAAAATAACATCAAGATTCAATATTCCATTAAATTTCATTAAATGTGCTTAAAGTATGTATTGTAAAAAATCTTCATTGGAAAATTTCTTTATATATATATATATATAATAAATATATTTATATTTATTTTTTTCACATTTGAATTAAATGTGATATAATTATTTGAATTTTTTTTGTTTAACATAAGAATTAAATAATTATTTGATACCGATTATATATTACAACATTTCAATTTCCATATATTTCCTTTGAAAAAAAAATCATATATTTTTTAGTTATTATATAAATTCGCAACAATTAACATTCTAATTCACTAAATACAATATGAATACTTTTGAGTCTAACAGTAGTGTTTTTTTTTATAGAAAAAAATAAATTGCTTAGTCTGACAATAGTGTTAACAATACCATTAACCAAACATTTATTTGATTAACTTTACAGTAGATTTTATCACAATTAACGGTAGTTATTTTAAAAGCTACAACAATACTATGCACTGACCCGAATTCGTGAGGGAATCACGATTTCAATCACTGGTACAATGATGGAGGGCTGGCGACGCTTCGGTAGAGAATCCAATAGAGCTGGAGACGGAGGCAGAATCAAAGAGGTTGGCGCAAGGGTTCCATCCAAAGATGGCGAGTTTCATACGTGTAGCTTGAGCGAGTCACTGTTGGAGAAGGAGCGAGTTGACTCATACACAGTGAACTCAATCTAATTTGTTTTAATTTAAATTTGATTTTTTTTATTCTTTATATTTTTAGTATAAAAATTTCAACATTACCTCAAATTTTCTAAATTATGATAATAATTTATACTGTTAATCAAGTTTGGTTTTCCGGTCCAATTTGGAATAGGTTATTTGAATCCTAATATGATTTGGAATATTGATTAGTCCCTATAAATAGGTTTGTTATGTTGAATTATTTCAACAAGTTTCAACATCAAGAAACACAACAAAAATATCAATCGATAAAAATTCGTTCAGGATAAAGAGCCTAATTAAAAATATTTAAGGAAAATATTATTTCCCTACATTTGCTATGCAGATTTCCATGTATTTCTTCAAGTCCCTAGAATTCTTCTTTGCTTGACAGCTTAATCCGGCTTCTTTGAAGTCTTCTTTTCAAATGCAATTCTTTATTTTGATGAATGCAAATTTTGCTTCTTGATAGGCTTGCATAAAAATAGAGCAAAATCTCATGGTCTACAGTTTTTTTTTTTTGGGTAAATGGTCTAGATATTTCTCTACTTGGAGCTTGTCCAATTTTTTTTTTTTGGACTTTGATGAAAGCAATTTTCATGAGATGATCCCACTTGAGATGATTATTGATTCACAAACCTCATGAGTTTTTGTTGTATGCGCAAGTGGCAAGACAAGAGAAAAGACTTTAAGACATCTTAATTTTTTATATATTTTTACACTTTTACCGGGTTTTTTTTTTATTTGGGAAGAGGAAGCACTCGGACCCGTAATCATATGTTGCAGGTGTGAGGGAGTTTTACCACCAGACCAAACACATTTTGTTTAACACATCTTAGGGGTTGTTTGTTTTTTTGTCTGAAGACTGAACAGTCCTGCATTTTTCTGAAGACTGAATAGGGACTGAAATCTGAACCTGAATGATATGTTTTTTTTTCTCACATCTGAATGTACTGTCAACATGTTTGTTTTTTAAAAATAAAATTGTCTGAAAATACGTAATTTTACATTTATACATATACTAATTAAAAGAAGTAATTTAACATGCATAATTCTTTATAACATTTTGTATGTTTTTTTTTGCAAACAAAGTTCAATTTAACAAAATAAAAAGATTAATAAAAAAATATAATTTTACATATTTTAAAAACAAAGTTTAAGTTAAATTCATTGTCAAAAAAAAAGTTCAAGTTCAAGTTCAAGTTCAATTTTTATGTTGTCCACGTTTCCGGTGAATATAATTCATGAAACCATTTTTTTTTTTAGTTTCCTGGATCATATGCATCGGAAACGAAATAAAAAAAAGGTTCTTAAATTTTTCATATACAATAATTCTATAACATCTTCAAGCCACGAAATCTACTCAATATGATAGACAAATTTATTGAGCAATATACAAATAGTTAGATAAAAAAAAATAAAGAGTTCTTACCGGGATTTGGCAAGAGAGAAATTCAATTGTTCAATCTTTGAAAAATTTCATTATGAGAAGTAATTAGGGTTTTTTTCTTTTCTAAAACTTGTTTAAATAAGAAATATGTTAAAAGAAATTTTTTTATACCATATCAAATTAAGATAAATTTGGAAATATATCTTTTTTTAAAGGATAGACTTGGAAAATAATATTTTAATTGTAATCCAGTAATTTGGAATTAAGTTAAAAGTCAGGATTTCTTACTTTTTATTTTAAGTTGTTTTTTGATATTTTTAAGTTGTTTGATTACTTAAAAAAACAAACAAAACAACTTAATAAGTTCAATTCAGACCCATTAAGTTTTAAGTGAAAAAAACAAACAACTCCTTAATTTTTACCAAAAGTAGATTGATTAATTCTTTTATTAAGATAAGAAAAAGGGAACTTGATTCCTCCCCGACATATGGAATTAAGTTTATATTCTTGATTCGTTTTTTTGATACACAAGCTCTTTTTATTTTATATATATATATATAATTAGAATTTTTGATTAATAAATGTGTAAACTCATTATTTTTCATTGGGATTAGTAAAATAAGTAGGTCAAAGTAAATTATAGACAGGATAAAAATAAAAACAGTTGATTAAGAAGGGTATATAAAAATAGTATAGTTTGGATAGTGATCACTCTAGAAAAAATAAAACCTGTCTAAAGGTAGTTAAAAAATGCCAAACAAGAAAGTCGAAGAAAGGGATAAATGATTCGGCAAAACTTAAAGGCACCACCTTCTGTACATACAATGATACAAATACACATGCTACTTAATATTTCATGTGAACTTATCAGTTTTCTGAGACGCCCTATATATAGTATTATATTCGGATTCATTGCATCAACTTGATGTGCTACTTTACATATATAAAATTGCATTACACTAATAAGAGTATATACATCAATTTTAGCTGATGCTGGCCATAGTTTGGCTCCGTGCATTGTAAGTAATGATGACATAATAAGTTGGCGAAATAGTTGTCCTCTAAAGCAACTTGCCGATAGTATTTCCAAGATTAACGATAGATAAAATATAGCAAATTATACCAGAGTTTTATCTTTATGTTGTCGTTTGACGACCGCTCTCGATGTGATTTAGTGGTGAATACAGCTCATTCAGTCCGATAATATCACAGTTTTACATGGTTATATTCATAAGTGTTTATATAAATAAGGTGTCGTTTGGAATCAACTTTCAACGAAAAGGAATGAAGGAAATTCTATAGGTGGGATGGGATTGAAGCTGTTCCCTTTTTTAGTAGAAACTTAATTCTTAATACCTAATTTTTAGTAAATATTGTATTTGGGATTAAGTGTTTTTTTTTCTCTTATCAGGATTCATGTCCAATAAACTTACCTAAAATCAAAGATAATCAAGTTCGAATTAAATTTCCTTTCTTGATTTTTATGTGCGATTCATATAATTTGATTTCTAACCATTAATAAATATATATATAAAGTAAATTTTGTCATAACAAATCCGGAGTTAAGTTCTCTTATGTGGTTATTATTCTAATTAATTTATACACTCATCACGTCTCTTTGTCCTCGTCTACAAATAAGACCTATAATATTTTATTTGTTTAATAGAGAATTTCTTCATCTTTGTCAATAAACCTTAAGTTATATCCGAATCACCTAAACTTTTTTATGATGTTAGTTTATATATTTACTCTAAAAACTCTAATTAGATTATTGAGAAGGTGCATAACATAGATTATGTGGTCAATTAAGAATTACTTACGGACACGCAACTGATACTACACAGTAATTAATTGAACAATTCTTATTTGGGGAACAACTTTTTGAGAATCATTTATTTGGAAATGG
Organism: Dipteronia sinensis; assembly: GCA_033220585.1. Lineage (NCBI taxonomy): Eukaryota > Viridiplantae > Streptophyta > Magnoliopsida > Sapindales > Sapindaceae > Dipteronia > Dipteronia sinensis. The sequence continues at coordinate 13,382,670 of CM065638.1, read as the reverse complement.
AATAAAAACCAAATGCTCACCTTATTGGATGACAATTTTGAGATCGTGAGAAAATAAATAGATGAATATAGCACACAATTGAACCAAAAGTTTTGAAATATTAAATTAAATATTAGACTGTTTATATATTTAGTAGTTAGAGACGGGTTTGAAATGATAAGATGGAGTTGGTTTGGTGACGCTATAAAAATTATAGAGACAAGTTTGAAATATTATTTTGAAGTGGTAGGACTCCAAATTATCGAAATATTTCAAAAATAAAAAATAAAAACATAAAAACAGGTTTGAAATAGTATTATAAGCATAGAAACAGGTTTGGAATAGTTTGGGAGGGGGGTGGGGGGCGTAAGCATGAAAACTCATTTTGTCTTAGCTGCATTGGGCAGCTTTAAATCAAACCAAAGTTTGGGAGGCCATTATTTTGTTAAAGGTCAACTCTAATGTGTGCATGATGTGAAATGCCATGTTTAATTAATTAATGTATAAAAAGAGAGACACAGACAAACTGGAAATTAAGTTGATAACAGACTTGTTGGAGATTATGATTAAATCAAATCAAATTTTGTTTTAATTAAGTAATTGAAGACAACGCATGCCTGCCTTATATTAAGGTTCTTCTTAGAATTTATAATTACTAATTGTTTTTTAATATATTGCAAGTCAAATAACAATGAATTGGATGCTACGTACGTCTCTTCAGGGATGCCAAATAATGACAAAATATAACAACGTTTTTGTACTGTTAACTTCGTACTTTTATTATTTACTCAATTTTTAATTTATAGATATTTTCAAATTACGCATTCAAATAGTAGTGGAGCCACGTATATAGAACCTTTTTATTAATAATGATTATATTTTGATTCCTTAAAATTATATCATTTTGCATAGTAATATCCATTTACTCTTGCCTCCACCAACTAATAAGCAATGGCAAATTTCCCTTTTACCTCTTTGTAATATTTGAACATACTTAGTCAAAGAAAACCACCTGATCATAATTGGCAGCCATATCATAAACAACAGATTTCCAAATGTACTAATAAATTCAAATTAGACATTACATAGAAATATTAAAGAGGGCTGGTAAGTTGGTATAATAATATTGATGGTGCATGTAATGCACCGTATTCTTAAATAACCAACCGAATTCATGTTGGATGTATGTCTCTAAACAAGCCATAGACAAGTTAATCGCAACCATAATTAACTTCATTAACACAAATAATATTCTGATTCTCCTCAAAGCCATTATTGATTCATTTCAATTAAAGTTTGACTATACATGTTTTTGTTTTTTTATATGTACATAAGCCATAAGGTAGGTAGGAAGGACCCCGTGGTCCGTGGGTCACGCAGGAAGAAGCGGATAGCTTTGTTTGAAGACTCAAAATATTTAAAAAAAAAAAAAAAAAAAAAACAAGTTAACATGTAAGCATGTGATATTGATTAATACTAAGCACCATTTCTAACGACAGTTTGGCACTCTCACTCTTCTTCTTCTTCTTCTTCACAACCACCACCATGTACCATGTGTTTGTTTTCTTCAATTATTGTCCCACACTTTCTCATTCACAACTCTTAATTTACACGCGCGCGCGCACATATATATATATATATATATATATATATATATCTGATTAATTTCCTCACAGATATTTCGCCTTTTTGGTATTATATATTGATTATATTCATCAATTGTTGGCATGATCAATTGCCAGAACATACTGCATTAGTAAACAGTAACAACCTATAACATGAGCCTTCAACTTTAAGTCAAACTCCTACAAACATATAATTCTATTAAACTCTTATAATTTTTATTGTTTTTTTGATATACCGCATGCAGTAACAACTTGAATTTAAGACATTGAAGGAGCGTTTTTCCACTAAACCATTGGATGGTGATTTTTGGATTATATAAAATTAACCACACGTCTAACAAGTTAATAAGAATTAACAACTGAACTGTAAAGTAAGAAAGAAAATCAATCATGCAAAGCACAAGGTTTTATGTGGAAAATCCAAGAGGGGAAAAAACCATGGTTGCCGAAGACGGCGTGGGAAAGATTTTCACTATGCAAAAACGGATTACACACTCAATCTCTCTTGCGCTCTTTGTATGTTTTTCACATCATCCTTATAATGATATTTGATGGTCTATTTATACATGCATCAAACCCTAATTCTTAATGTACAAGTAAGGAAAATTGACGAGATTTAGTAGGACTCTAACATGTTGGAGTCATCTTTATCTTCTTTCCTGTTTTGCATCTTCTTCGCATTTAATGCATTAGATTCTCCGCTAAAGTCGGATTCCAATATCTTAGGGAAGTTTGTTTCCTTATCGAAGTTTACTTTGTGATTCCCTGATGAGATTCTCTTTCTACGTATTTGGGTCGTGGTTGTTTTGGACTTAACATCTTCCACGTTTCGCAGACCGATCAGTTATCTAACTTGACTGGGTCTCATTAATCCGATCGATTACTCAATCCCGACCAGTATGTCCTTTGTCCGCTCAGTTATCTCACTCGACCAGACTATTTGATCCGATCAGCTGGTTGAACCCGATCGATCTAGTGAACCTGGTCAGGTTATCTTTACCCGATCGCTCGAATAAACCTGATCGGATCTAGTTAAGTCTTAAGATCATCTGTTGGTCATGTTGAGTTGGTCTTTTCTGGCTGACTTTGATAACGTGACATATCTAATCACTGTTTTCTCTAGTAATAATGTTGATCTATCAATCCTTTAAATTTTACCAATAACAATACCCCTTTAAATATTTGAGCCAAGCGTCCCTTTTTCCTTCAAAGGAGATTCACTCGATGAGGTATATTTAATTACGCTTTCGAATTTTGTCTTTAACTCATCAATGCAGGTCTTGCATTAACAGCTAAGCATTTGATTTCAACAACAACAGTTGTTTTGCTCAACTGATTTATCATGACTGATTTGACTTGTAGCTGCTTGCCTTTCTCTTGGATCGACACATGTTCAACTCTTAATGGGCGGGTGGACGGCGTTTTTCATAGATTGTGCACCTACCCCTACTCGTACGTACGTCTTTCCCAAACATGGGATGACGTCAGCGCCATTTATAAATTTCAAAAACTCTTCATTTTCCCTATACTTCAGACTTTTCATGCAAATTTCTTCTTCGAAAAACCAAACCCTAGCTGTTGCATTACTTGCCCTCTTGAAGTTTTTTGCTTTCACCATTTCTAAAACTCAGATCTCTTATCAAGGCCGACGCTCTTTCCTTCACTCCATCTTCAAAACAACATGTTCGTTTTCATGGAACCTCGTACTTGCCATCGTTTTGTTGAGTTGTACTGTCAATCCGTTGAGATTGGTGATAAGGAAACTGTTGATAGGATCAAATATATATTACGAAGTCACTCTCAAGTCTTCTCCCCCCCAAACTCAACCAATTGCTCTTATTGTTGATTATACTTTTTCGCAACTTGAATTTCATTCTTCTTATACTAACCCTATTGTTTCTTCTGTTGAACACTGCCCAGAAATGACGAGATCAACACGCTTTGGTCAGGGTAGCAATCCTGCTGCTAGAATTCTTCCTCCGATCAACTTGAACATCCCCTCTCTGACCATCAAGTTAGAGGATATCCCCAAAGGTCACCGGGCACATCTGTTGAGATTTTCTGTCACTCAACCTTCTGCCTATGACACCGAAGTTAACGTGGTTATAGTCTGGGAGATTGAGGAGTACACCAATTGGTTTGATATTCCCCGTTCAATCAATCTCTTTCTTGATGAGTACCGAGCTATCTAGAATCCACCCCTGGTGCCGTCACCATCTATGTGGCCATGCTCACTTCTGGAGTTACCTTGCCCATCTAGCCTTTCATCGTTAGATTCTTGGCGGACGTCGGAATTGCGCCAGCTCAGATAGCTCCTAACTCTTATAGGATTCTGGTCTACTTGTGGCAGTTGTGGAGAAAGATTGAGGTGAGGGATCCACCGACCCCCGGGGAGATTCATCACTTCTATACCCTTAGTCGATCAGATTCTGTAGGCATTATCCACCTTCAGTCAAACTCTGTGAATCACTAGATTCTCGAGGGATTTGATAAGACACATTCCCCCGTCTCAGAAGGATCATGAGTGCTTCATTTAGTGGCTCCCTTCGTCGAACAAGTTCTGGAAGAATAAATGATTCTTCGTCTTGGTGACTAGGGCCAGGTGGTAGTTACAGATGGTAGTCAGGGGTTTTTCCAGAAACAGTGTCCCATGGAACTTTTTTAACCCTGAACGTCTGGTCCAAATATCTCCATGTACTGACTATAGGAGAAGCTGATCAGGTGGTTCTTGATATGACTAAATCATGGAAGGTCAGGGATCGCCGCTAGCTATTGGTGGAGAAAAATTTGATTAAAGAAAGACTTTTTCTATCTATCTCATCAAGCCGAAGATGCTGTAAGTCCATATTTCCTTTGACTTGTTCCATGTCTATTCGTGTCTTTATAGGTCTAACATTGTTTTGGACAATTCCAAGTGTTTGATAATGATATAGAGGCTGGCGAACAAGCTGAATGTGCTAAGAGCATGGACAGGGTCAGTCAGAAAGAAGCTGCTGAACAAATAGCTTAAGGGACTGCTACCCCCTGAGATTGACCTGGTGGAGCATACTTATGTCCCCAATCTTAATGTTACTTTTGCGCATACTGTCCAAACACAGGTGGAGAAAGTCTATATACCTCTTAGGGACTCAAAAAAAAGTTTACTAAGGAGAATGCTGCTAGAAAAGTCGCCAAGAAATGAGAGGGGACTTATGCTTCCAACGTCTCCCATTTTGATCTTTCGAGGGATGATGTTGTGAAGGGAGCTGTAGAGGTTGAAGATAAGCCGACCGCACCTGATGTAGGAATTACGACATGTCAGGATATGCCAGCGGGTACTCTGTCCGTCCCTGTACTTGGGTCCGATGAGAAGATGATGATCATGGTACAATAAAGGATTTGATAAAGCGGAAGGGACGCTCGAAGAGGAGATCTGACCACCCTTCTAAGGTGCGTATCCATCTATCATTTGATCAAGCTAGAGTTGCAAATCAGACTCTTCTCCTGCAAGTTGGAGCTCCCCAACCAACTGGTCAACCTTCCCCTTCAACCGCTTAGATTGTCCGACCTACTGAATAGGCTCTAAATGAACATCCTGTAAAACACCCTAGTCAGACTTGTATGAACTTTCAGTGAGCCGTCAGATAATTTTTACTGACTTTGATTCCGATGGTAGCCTTACCGATCTTAGTCTTAATGATTCGAACGATGTATCTGATCACCTCTTGGACCATGCAGACAAAATCTTCATGCGCTCAGCCCGGCCAGAGGTAGACGTGAGTGTCCCTGTGGGTGGCACTGTAATGGGTCAGACTGGTGTAGCCAATATAGGGCAACCCGGTGTTATTCCTTCAAGGGTTATTCCTGAAGTGGTTGTCCCGTCCGTACAAGGTACCTTTACTCAGGCCTATGGAGTTGTAGGAACTTAGGGTACGCCTATGGCAACTGCAGCAGTTTCCTTAGGTGTTCTCCTGGTCAGTTTGGTGGGAATTAACTAGCCTAATCCTCAATCTCGGAGCTAGATGAGAGTCTCTTCCTCAACTACTCATTCAGAAAGAAGAGCAATTGACCCACCTTATAGCCAAACGCCATTCCTGAACAAGCCTCTTTCTGAATTCTAAGTTCCTTCAAGCTTTCACGAACCATTACCAGACCCCCTGAATATTTTATGCTCTATATCTACTGGCAAGACGTACATCGGAGAAAGGTATTGGAAAGACTTCAAGAGTGCTCCTTGCTCAGATCGGGTTTGCACTGTTTTCAATAACGACGTATATATAGGTGCTTTAACTTTTTCTTCTCTAAGTACTTTCTATTGGTCTTGGTTAACCATAAATTTTCCTTATTCTTCTTTTTTCTCACAGGCCATAGAGGAGATAACTCAAGCCTTCATTGCTATGGAAAGGCAAAGCGGGGAATTTCTCGATTGGAAGAGCGGCTCGTCGAAAGAGACAAGATGTTGGAATCTGTCTTGATTGAGAAATCACAACTGCAATAGGCTTATGAAATCAGGCTGAAGCAGCGTGAAGTCACTGAGGACACTTTACGGAGGTCGCTGGGGAACTCTGAAACTAGGGCTTCTATGGCCAGTGAGAACGTTCGTGAGCTTACATGAAGAATGGCAATCTTGAAGTGAAGTTGGCATGTGTTGAATTGAGGGGCACTCACTTTAAGAAGAGGGTTATCTTAGCCGAAAAGAAGGTTGTCCAGCTCAAAGAAGAAGCCCTGGATCACTAAAGAGACTTTGGTCGATGCCTAGCACTCAATGCTTGAGTCCCAACTGAAATCTAAAGAAGCTGGACTCCATTATGAAAAGATGGTTGAAGATTTGGTCCTCCAGCAGGTCATTATAGAGTTGCTTTCAAAAGAGGCCAAGGTAGCACTCAAATTCCAAGCCGTCAATCGATAAAAAAGATCTCTTACTTTTGATGTTGTCATGCTGAGAGAAGTTGAGCGAAGGCTCTGTACTGCTCCTATATTTTTTGGCTTCAAGAAGCGGTCCCCCGAAAATGTTCACTGCAGATGGGATATCAGGATTGGTAAATACATGGTTGAGTCTTTAGACGCCATCAAGAACCAGAGAATGAGATGGCGGGCCTATTGCAAGTCGGTCGGGAAGAAGCCACATGCCATTCATATTGAGTTGCTTCTGAATCTTCCCTCATTACTTTTCATGCAAGCAAAAAGGCTGACATCTTGAGCGAAGAAGTAGATATTGGGCCTCTGTCTGACAGGGATTAGTCTTCCTTCATGATTGATGACATTGATGATATCAGCCGGTCAGATTTCAAAGACCTAACCAAAGGTTATGGGGACGATCCCTATAGTGGCCCATCTGCTAGTCCCCTTCTGGTTATGGGCCTGGAGGTCCTTTGGGCTCATCAAATGCTTGATATGTAGTCTCTCAGTTCTCTTCCTTTTTATGGCTGTTTTTCCTTTTGTAACTATCTCTTGTAAACTTTTACGAACATAATTACAAATTCTTTTTGATTATTTTGTTTTGTCTTTACTGTTGTTTTAAGTTGACTAACTTGTATAACCCACTCAATCGAATAACTGATCAACTGATATAAGTTTAAACTACTCATTGGCTTAAACTGACTATACAGTAAATCTAAACATAGGTCTTCTAATCGATTTAGAGCTGAGTATCTCATTGCCTCAGTTTAATGAAGTATTTTTCAAAACAGATTCACCGAGTTTGATCGAGTAGATCATTAAACCGATTGTTGTAATACTGACCATTTCTAGACTGGCCAATTATTTGATTAAACCAATCATCTTAGATCGATCATTTTTGATTGGGCCAGTTTATGTTATGAAACTGGTTATCTTCAATGTGATCAATTATCTTATTAAACTGGTTATCTTTGGTATGATCAGTTATCTTATTAAATTGATTATCTCTATCTTGGTGGCTGGTCGGCCTTTGAGCTCTTCTGCCCAAGTTTCTCTTGATCAGATTTGATATCTTGCCAAGTAGTGTTCTTTTTAAGCTTTTATGGGCCATTTGTTTGGTCTTTTATTTATACATTGCAGTCTTTTATCTGGTAACTAAGTCACTGAGACGTCTCCTAATAGGTTGTTCCTCAAAAATTGTTGAATTGGGTGTTTAAAAGACGTCCCAACTCAACTTAACACATCCTATCAGGTTTCTGATACCTGAAGGCGTGCTAACAGTGCTTTTTATGCACCTGGTTAGTTTTGGTGAGTATGCATTGTCCTCAGACTTCCTTTTCGGCCTCTTCAATAGGCTTGCCGTGCTCCCGTTGGCCTTGACAAACTTGGATTTGTCTTTGTAAACGAATACAACTTTGTTGTTGAACATTTTTCTTGGTCTTCTGAAGAATTCCTCCCTCAGTGGGGAATTTTATTGATAAATCTGCTCTAAAATGTTAACAAATAACAATTAATTAGAAAGGCTAAAAATAAAAAAAGTACCATGATCTATTGCTTAACATTAATAAGGAAAAGATACCCCTAAGGGCAATAGATCTTCAAATAATGAGCGTTGCATGGTTGGACAACTCTACCTCTTCTTGTCGGGTTAGGCTATATGCTCTATGGCTAGCTAAACCGACTACCTGATAGAGTCCTTCCCATTTGTATGCCAGAGAACCGACATCTTTCGCCTTTGTATTTGGAGACACTCTTCTTAGAACTAGGTCCCTGAGTTGGAATCTTCTTATCTGAACGTGTGAGTTGTAATATCTGGTAGCCTTCTGCTGATAGGCAGCGTTTCTCACGTGCGCCAGATCTCTTCTTTCTTCCAGTTCATCCAGGTTTTGTTCCAACATACTCACATTTTGTTCGGACTGGTACAACTGAACTCTTAGGGAGGCATGGACTATCTCGACATGGATGACCGCCTCAGTTTCAAATGCCAAAGAGTAGGGAGTCTCGCCCGTTGTAGTTCTTTCGGTGGTCCGGTATGCCCTAAGCACCTTATGCAGCTTATCTGCTCGGTTTCCCATCATGGTATCGAGCTTAGCTTTCAAGGTGTGCTTGATGATCTTGGTTACGGTTTTAGTCTACCCATTAGTCTGTGGGTGGGCAAGTGTCGTGTAATAATTCTTGATTTGATACATCTCACACATCTCCCTAAAGTTTTCACTATCGAATTGAGTTCCATTATCAGTGATGATTGTGTCCAGAATCCTAAACCAATAGATATTATCTTCTTCACAAAGCTAGTGGTGTTAGTTTCAATTATGTTCACCAGTGTTTCTGCCTCAGCCTATTTTATGAAATAGTCCACTGCCATAATGGCATACTTTGCTCTCATTTTGGTCGCGGTCGTCAATGGACATATCAGATCTAGCCCCCACATCGTAAATGGCCATGGGGAGGTCAGGTTCTTCAACTGCTCGGGTGGTTACTTGATATCATTTGCGATCCTCTAACAGGTTTCACACTTTTCCACCATTTGTTGGGCATCTTGGAACATGGTTGGCCAGTAGAACCTCTGCCTAAGAGTTTTATGAGCCAAACTTTTACCCTCAGTATGGTTCCCACATACTCCACGGTATATGCTTTTCAGGATCTTCTCAGCCTCACTTGGTCCAACATACATTTACAGGGTCTTTGAGAACCCTCTTCTATATGATTCCCCACCAACTACTGTGGATCGGATAGCTCTATACCTAATCCGCTTGGCTTCCATTAAATCCTCAAGAAGAATATTTTTCTCCAAGTGGTCTCTGATCATGGTCATCCATACGGCCTATCCTTTTTTGATTACTCCTACCATTAGCTTTTCTCATGCCTTAATACTAGGCCACAGAAGATAGGCCACTGGGATTGTTTTGGGCCAAATGCTAGTGGTCGCCGATTCCAATTTTGATACGGCATCTGCCTTTTCATTCTCCTCTACCGGGATCTGAGTGACCCTATAACTCTTGAATCTCTCGAACAAGGCTTTGGCTATTTGGAGGTAGGCGATCATATTGTGTTAGGTTTTAGATTTGTGTTGGCTTGATTCCATAACAAAACGCTCTTTGTTTGTATTGCTTAGTTGCTTAGGTGGTTCGTGATTGGATCAAGCTTCAAAGAAGGAAAACAACTTCATATGCAAAGTTCATCTTCAAGAGGATATGTGCTTACTTGGATGCTAAGATATCAAGATTCTTCTTCCTCTTGCAAGGCATAGGCACACATACACACACATATTGTATTCATTTGTTTCCCTGTATCATTGTGCAAAAATTAGTATAACACATTCACACACTTATTGAAGTATGCACATGCATTAGATTTAATTTGACAACTTTTGAAAAATTGCATGTTCTAGGACTACATCTAGGAAACGGCATACTTGTGTGTTCATGTGTTTGTTTGTTTGTGTTTGTGTGATATCGGACTTGAATTTTTACTTATATTATTCATCATTGAGTTCTGGTTATTTCGGTTACTCATTCATTAGTTTTCAAGTTCCGAGTAGGAAGTTACGAAATTTTCCGTATCTTTATCGTATATGGTTTTCACCCTTGTGTATCTAATCAATTTCCATATTTTTTGTGAAATTTTTGTTGACGTCCATATCCGTGAGGGATTTACAGTTTGTAATCCAAAAACGAATTCGAATTCGGAGTTCTGAGGCTGGAGAACGGTCGAAGAATGCGAGTGGTGCGCGAGAGAAGAGGAATGGCAAAGTGCCATTTGCATCCCTTCCCCTTGGAGGAGCATGGGCCCCATGGGAAGGGATGCCCTCTGCCCCTGTGGAGGCCACACGCCTCCATGGGAGGCTGAGGTGGCAGCCCTTCATTGGTTGGGCAAATCTCTATTCTCTCCACATCACTTTCCCACCATATATATTTGAATTTCGTGCAAAACATTTCAACTTTCATGTGTTGTTTTGGTCATATCTCTCTCAAATCAACTTCGATTTTAGATTTTCAAAATCCTAAATTATTGGTCTTAAAGAGAGAAACCAGTTCCAAGTATTTTTAGAGTCAAATCAGGTCCATATATTTCGTAGTGATCTGATCTTCATTCGTGTGTTCATCATTTGTAAGTGAATCATCTCATTTCCATTTTTCTTTTATGATCAACTTGATAGATCTTCTTATTTGATTAAAGAAAAATATTTAGAATGATTTTGATTCTAATTTTAGACTTTTTTGGAGGAGTTTCGAAATTAGCTTTTGTATTTTTGATTGAATATCATTTTTAGCTAATTTTGAAGAACATGAACTTGAATCTAAAAAACTTTGTGTTTTGTTCTTGATTGTTGATTTCTAGGTTTTAGTCATATGTTCTAGAACTAGAATATTTTGATTGTGATTTCTACTATTCATATCTAGTTCTTATTTGATTGAATATGTTGAGGAATTCAAGTGTTGATTTGATCACTTGATTTCAAAGCTAGTTTTTGTGCTTTTTGTTGAAGACTTGTTATTCTAGCTTTGATTGACATGTTTAGGTTTCTAGATATCTTTTGTGATTTATTTTGAATGCATAAGCTAGATCTCTAATCACATGTTCATAAGAATTAGTTACATTTGCTTGTGAGCTTGATTTGTGCAAATCTAATTCTTTATAGAGTTTGTTTGATCTACTTGCTCTATTTGCTTGTGATTGCATCATGTTTTCATGTTTGCACTACACTTAAATCGTTGCCTTGCAAAAGGTTGAAGTGAGTGAAGCTTTGACTTGAGTATGAAGACTTGGTTAGGAAAGTGTTCCGGATAGCCAAGCAAGAAAGTCTTAGTCAGGATCGGGGAGATCTAGATAACTAAGCAAGAAGTCTTAACTAGAGTCAGGAGGACTCAGATAGTTAAGCAAGAAGTCTTGTCTAGGGTCGGAAGGATCCGAATAGGTAAGGAACCTTCCTAAAGGCGTGAGCGTCTTGGATAGGAAGTTTCTTCCTAGAGGTGTGATAGTCACATCTTGGATAGGAAGTAGGCAAAGTAGCTCACTAGGCTCGAGGGTAGAATAAGAGTTGATTGCGTGGAGAGTGAATCATGTGTTGATTACTTTTTGAGTGTGAAAATACAACTCTTAGTGTGTGTCTAACAACCTAGAAGGGGGGGGGGGGGGGGGTGGAATGTGTTGTTAATCGATTATTACCAATTTTTCGATTAGTCAATATTAATAACAATTAACCCAACATAAACAAGCATACAAAATCAAGTAAAGTGCGGAAATATAAAGAACACTTGATTTTGACGTGGAAACCCTTCAACAAGGGAAAAACCACGGGCTATCTTTCTAGCCACAGACGATCTCAGAAATCCACTATATGAATAAAAGATTACACTCTTAAGTGATACTCGGACTCTCACTCTCGATAACCTCAGGCTATGGACACTACCACTCGCCACTCTTGGTTCAATCCCTAGTGATATCCTATGATACACTACTCTTGGTGTGAGCACCTCCTACTCTACCCCACGGGCCTTTTACAGTGGCTCTTGACCAATGCTTTCCAACCACACCTTTGTTGCAAGACTTCAATGCTTGTGCAACTTCACCCCGAAGCCACAAGACTTTGACTTAATGAAGAGTATAAAGTCTAAGTGTATATATGACAATATGCTCAAATGCAATAATGTGCAAGACCAAAACACAAAATGCTTAACTAGATGTTATAATGCAATTTAACAACCTAGTTATCAAACAATGTCTACATGCCCATACATGAAGAGTCAATTGGATGTATAGATAAAATCTAACAACCTAATTGTCAAATAAAGTCCAACCAACACAAGTTGTCACAACATATAATCAAGGGCAATAAATGTGAAATCAAGAAATGCAATCAATGAGGCATAATATCAAGGTCTAGATGCAAAACATAAAGACTTAGCTAGAAGGGCAATGTGGTCCCAAATTCTAGCTATTAATAAAAACCCAATCAAACATTCATGAACATTAACTAGTTGATTAAAACACAATTTCTCAACTTAGTTATCAATAAATCACACATGAATATTTATGACCTAGCTTTTAGGTAAAAACAACCTAATCAATTTAGCTATCACAAAACAAACACACATAAATATTCAAGAACTTGACTAGATGTACAAAGTCAACCTAATCATTAATTAAGCATACATGAACATTTATAGATTAGCTATTTAAGGCATACATGACCTAATAATGCAAGCTATCACAAACAAACCCAATCATGCAATTTTGACTCATAAATATATGCAATAAAGTGAGTCAATGTATTTAATCAAGCAATAAATACCTAATCTAGAGTAAGTAGAACAATAAATGATATTCAATGAAGCTCTAACTTACCTAGTCATGAAACCATGAAGACTCATGCTCAAAAAATGTTGAATGATGCAAGATGAAGATGTGTTTTGGGTTTGGAGAGTTAATGAAGCTTAAAGGAAGCTTTCTCTCTATAGACTCTATCTATCTCTCTCTAGGGTTTCTGCAATTTCAGAGGTCATGAAGAAGAAGAAGAGATAAGGATGTATTTATAGTGGGAAAAAATGAGCTGACACGAAAAGACCAAAAAGCCCAGTTTTTTGGTGCCAGGTGACATGAGAGGCTACATAAAGGCGCCTACCATGTCGCCTAACGTTCTGGAAAAGAAAAACATGTCTGATGCGACATAAGAGGCGACATGCACAATTACAGAATGAGGTTTTGATGTCTGTAGAAAGAGTTATGGTCATTTAAGTGACCAAAGGTCAAAAATGGATAACAGCAGAGATGCTCTGTTTCAGTGGTCTCTTTGGAGACTTCAAAACCAAACCAAACTGTCATAAACTATTACGAATAATATACCGTTAGAAAGGTATAGAAGTCTACTTTCTACTCCAATTAACAAAATAAGATTTAGATAACTATAGAAATATTTATGGTCAAAAGAGTGACCAAAGGTCAGAATTGGTCAATAACTAAATTCCCACAATCATGGTATAAAACCATGTAACCAAATACCAATCCAAGAGAGCATAAATGAAACCTATCTATGGTCATAAATCGTAATAAGACTCAAGCACACTAACGTGCAAGCGCGGACACAACACAAGCACACCATCGTGCGAGTAAGGGTGTTTCCAAACACATAACGGAAAACGTAAAACACAACAATAACACGTAAAGACAAATAAAGAAGTGCTCGTGTGAGTTGAGACATACATGCACACAATCATGGAAACACAAATGCAAAGTTATATAAGAATCCATGCAAGTGTGTGTGTGCAATGTGTAAATGATGCACATATATAAACAATGATGAACACAATGCAAGATGAAGCAAAGCATGCATGAAGTGTGTGTGTGTGCTCCTAAACTCTTCAAGAGACAAATTCAAGTGAGTATACCTTTTGCTCTTGAAGTCATGGAGATGCTTGGAAGCTTGCCGACAAGGACCTAAGCTACCCATTACACAATCATCCCCAATGTGGTATGTCATGAAATAAGTCAATCACAAAATAGAGGTTCTTACAGAGTCTGTGTCTCTTATTCGTCATAGTGAATTACGGTTTACCGGTGGTTATGGTATCAACTCGTGGATGTTTCCTCATTTTTAGGTTTTACCACGTAAAAATCTCTTGTGTTGATTTTTACATTTTTAGTTTCTTTACTTACATTAACTTGTATTGTTTTAACACTTACTTGATTGAATTTGCTTTGACTTATTAAAGCAATTTACTTGTTAAAGGCTCTAAGTGTGCTTAACTTGGTGGTGTGAAAAAGAAGTGCAAGAATTTGAGCATATACCTATTCACGCCCCCCCTCCCTTCTAAGTATATTTTACACTATAAGTGGTTAAGGGAATTTCATATTGTTATCCTTTTCCTGGAATTCATCTAAGACCTGGTTAACCATGACCTATGAATCGCTGAAGATCTTTATCTCGTCAGCACCTAGGGTTGTGCAAATCCTAAGTCCTACCGGAAGTGCTTCATACTCGGCCATGTTGTTGGTAGCCTTAAAGTCTAATCGCAAGGCACATTCCACCTAATCACATTCTGGGGTGGATACCACTATTCCTACCCCACTGCCATGCGTAATTGATAACCCATCAACGTGTAGCTGCTACTGGAAAACTTTCCTTTCCCTTTCTCCAAGAATCTTAGCTACCTCGTCTTTTGGTTCAGAGAATTCGGTGAAGAAATCTGCTACTGCTTTGCCTTTGATCGATACCCTTGGCATGTAGGTGATGTCAAACTCACTAAGCTCGGTTGCCCACTTGGTCAATCTTCCTGACACTTCTGGTTTTGACAGAATCTGCTTGAGTGGGTAATTTGTGTAAATTCCTATCTGGTGCGCTTGAAAGTAGGGCCTAAGTTTTCTTGTCGCTATTATCAGTGCCAAAACCATTTGTTCAGCTCCTAAGTATCTTCTTTCTGCTGGTAGTAAGGCATTGCTAGTGTGATAGACCGGTTTCTGAACCCCCTCATCCAACCTAACCGGTACTGAACTAGTTTCCACTAGTGTGACTGATAGATACAAATACAAGGTCTTACCATTTAGTGGTTTGGATAGGATTGAAGCCTTACCAAGATATACCTTGATCTGTTGAAAGGTCTTCTCGCAATCCTCAATTCACTCTACACCCTTGCTTTTTCTTATGGATCTGAAAAAGATGAGGCACTTATCTGTTAATCAGATGATGAACCAATTGAGCGAAGACATGCATTCGGCCAGCCGTTGAATCTCTTTTAGGGTTTTGGGTGATCTCTTGTCCTTCAGCACCTTTATCTTTTGGTTGTTGACATTGATTCCTCTTTGATGGACTTGGAATCCGAGGAACCTCCCCGAAGTCACTCCGAATACTCACTTCTTTGGGTTGAGCTTCATCTTGTATCTCCTCAACACCTCAAATGTCCCTCACAGATATTATGTGTGCCCCTCGGCTATGACGCTCTTGGTCAGCATGTCGTCCATATACACCTTCATGTTTGTGCCCATCTGTCAATCAAACATCTTATTTACCAGCCTTTGGTAAGTTGCTCCGGCAACCTTCTGACCGAAAGGCGTCACTTTGTAGCACCAGAGCCTTTGATCAGTTGTAAAGGTTGTTTTTCCTTCGAGCATGCCTTGTTCAAGTAAGTGAAATCCATACACATCCTATACTGCCCATTCTTCTTCTTAACCAACACCACATTGGCTACCCAGTTCGGGTATTGGACCTCCCTGATCGATCATACGGTCAACCACTTCTTAACCTCTTACTTGATGGCCTTGTTTCTTTCTAGGTTAAACCTGCGCATCTTATGAATGACTAGTTTACATTCGGGATCGATCTCCATGTAGTGAAAGATCACTTTCGTGTCTATCCCTGGCATGTCATCATGCTTCCATGCAAATACTTCCTTGTATTCCTTCAGCAGGCTGATCAGATCGTTTTGAACATGACCGGATAATTGAGCACCTATCTTGACGGTTTGGTCAGGTTCATTGTCATCGAGTGTAACCTCTATCATTAGTTATTCTTTCTCTTGATCTTCCTCATGTCTCAGAGATGTTTCCCTTGGGTCCAGGTCGAACTCACCCAGGGTCTCCGTTTGGAACTCCTCATCATCTATTTCGAGGCATTTTTCTTCCACCATGTTAACCTGCATTATATCATGATCTGTTTTTGCTCTGTAGACTGCCAAATTGGCCTTCCTGACCCACTCCCTGGAGCTCTTCTTTACTCTTACTCATGCTTTAGTCAGGAACTTGACAGCTATAGCATATGTTGCAGTCACAGCCTTAGACTTGTTCAGAAAAGGTCTTCCCAACAGAGCGTTGTAGGGCTAATTCTCCGTACCGACGACTACGAAGTCGAGGAGCACCGTCTTCTGGTAGGGATATGTCCTGATTTCCACTGGTAACTTGACTATTCCCAAAGATCTTACTTCTGTCCCACTGAACCACCTGAGCGGGATTGCTAGTGGTTGTAAGTGTTTCCTTTATAGTATCAGCTGGTCAAATACTCCGGCAGTTAGGATATATACTGAACTTCCATTATCGATCAATACCATTTTCACCTCTCTATGGCCGATATGGACTAACACCATAATCGCATCGTTAGGCCTGACCTCAAGTCTGTGTACGTCTGCTTCTGAAAAGACAATCGGGTCTCAACCCTTCTTGCTCTTTTTTTGATCAGGCTTCACTAAGTTTACCTTTAAACCCCTTTGGCCATTTATTACATCACAGACTTCTGTCATTCTTTCCCTACCACTTCTTCCTGTGTAGGGCATTCCAAAAATTGTGCTGCTTGCCCCCTCGTCTGCATTCTTCTTGGGGCTATCCCTTCTATTCTGGCTCACCTCCTTGCGATCATCCCTTTGAAGGTCTCTTTGTTGGCCGTTACTGCTTTTGAGGACCACATATTTAACCTGTCCTTCTCTGATCTTCTTGATGTTGTCTCTTAGTTGATAACACTTCGAAGTTTCATGACTATTCTCCCGGTAGAACCGGCAGTACTTGGATATATCCCTCATGGAAAAAGCCGACTGTTTTGAGGGTTTTTTCTACAAGTTCTAATCTTCTATTACGGCAAGAATCTCCTCATGTTTCTTGGCTAAGGGAATGTAGTTGGTGAACTGCCTTTTAAAGTCATTGCTACTTCTCTAGTCATCATCTCTATGACCATCCTTATTCTTGCTCGAACCGTTACCCATTTAGTCCCCTTTCTGGTTACCCTTTGAGTTGGCCTCTTTAGGCTTATGGCTCTCCTCTGATCGACCACCGTGTATGAATTATCCACCATGAGTAGGGATAGGCATTTCCCCCTTAGGGCTCAACCCCCACGCGGCCCCACCCTTATTTGGAGGCAAATTTTGCCCCCAATTGGGGTTTGGGGGTGAGGGTGGGGGTAAATTTTACCCCCAAAACCTAAATGGGGGTGGGGGAACTTACCCCACCCCCATTTCCCCATTTCCCCATTTCCCCATTTAGAAATGGAGGTAGGGTTGGGGTGTGCGTGGGTGTGGGTGTGGGTGTGGGTGTGGGGCCCTATTTCCCCATTTCCCCATATATATTTTTATATTTTTATTTTTAATTTCCTAAAAAAAATAACTTTAGCTTTAAATTTGTTTAGACTTTTATGTTTAATACTGCATTACTGTAGTTATTTATATTAATTTTGGATTAAATTAAATCATTATATATTTGAGATTATTTATTGGATTGGATATCGAAACTGAATGAATCGAACAATTGGAATGATCGAATTTCAAATCTCAAATTCTAAATTCCGGATTTTGGATTGGAAAATATTATGATTGAAAATGGGGGAAATTGGGGAAATGGGGGACTGGGTAGGGGCAGAGGAACCTCCCCCCAAACACCCCCATCCCCATGTCCCTCAAATGGGGTTTGGGGGCTGGGGTGGGGGGAACTTCCCCAGCCCCAATGGGCCCACATGCATATCCCTAACCGTGAGCTATCTACTCTTCTTCAACTATCGTGTATCCTCCCACATCATCCATCAGATGTGCATAAGTGGTTGGCCCTTTCTACCTCAAACTGAGCGATAACTGGTTATGCTGTAAGTTGATACCACGACGTCAACATTAGGGTCTTGAACCTCCGACACTTCTTGAGAGAATCTGTTCAAGTAATCTTTCAATTTCTCGTTCTTTCTTTGCTTTAGAGTAGAAAGAGCAAATATTGATTTTCTCCTCTGGATGTTCCCCATGAATTGCTTGGTCAAGACTTATATCAACTCCTCGTAATTTATGATTGAACCTGTCGGCGAAGCCACCAAGCCATCTGGAGCCTTGATCTCCTAAAGTCTATGGAAACATTATGCATATGAGTGCATCATCATAGTTGTATTGTGCCATTGCACTATGGTATCTCCTGACATGCTCATGGGGGTCAATGTTTTCCTTGAATTGTTCCATGTTTGGCGTTCTGAATTTCTCAGAGAAGTGAGCTCGACGGATTGTATCTGAGAAGAGACTACTATAATTGCCAATCAGCAAGTTATTTTGACCTTGTTTATGCTTCAGTGATTCTATCCTCCGTAACAAGACTTCTCGTTCACCCTCCGGTTCCCCATGTTCGTCAAACTTCTGGCGAATAGTGATCCCATAGGAATCCCTTGATATGCGCTTCGTAATCTGAGCATTACACTGGTTGAACCTGACCGGAGGGCTAGCCATGCAGCGTCTCCTAGGTGGGACATCTACATCAGTTGAGGCCGACCGGGATCTCTTTCGGTTACCTCCATAACGGTATTTCTGGGTGTATCATGCTCGACCATCGTCATATCTTCATGCATCTTCCTGACGACTGGTCTCTCTCTAATCCCCTTCATCACGGTCATCTCTTCCCTTATAGCTCTCATTACCTTGGTGATCATCCTCCCTGCGGTTATGGTCATCTTGGTGATCATCTATTCTCTAAGATCGCCCATTTCTCTAGCGATGATCTGCCCTATCTCTACCGGTTTTACGAAGGGCACCTAAGGTTACATCTACTATCTCTGAATGCACCTTTGGACAGCTGATAGAGGGAAGTCAAGTTCGCAGTCGCCGTTATCTTGATCCCTTGTCTAGCTGCATCTTCAATAACTCTTCGTAGGGATTCTTGAACATGCTGGAATGTTTCCTGAGAAATCCCACCTAAAGTATTCATGGGAGTTACCATGGCTCGGCCGTCTGTGATTAGGGTCCCCGAAAGGTAATCCGCCTCCGGTGACACTAGCGTTTATTGGGCCTAGGGCATTAACTTCATGTGAGGATTGTCTCCCATCACGCCCTGAAACATCTCCGTCTCTACTAGTTGCCATGTTAACTTTTCACAAGTTTTTCAAGGTAATTCTATAACACAGTTCTACGAGACCCCCCTCATTCTAGCACCAATTGTTGATGGTGATTTTTGAATTATCTGAAATTAACCACATGTCCAACAAGTTAATAAGAATTAAAAACAGAACTGTAAAGTAAGAAAAAAAATCAATCATGCAAAGCACAAGGTTTTACGTGGAAAACCCAAGAAGGGAAAAAACCACGGTTGCTGGAGACGGCGAGGGAAAGATTTTCATTATGCAAAAACGGATTACAGACTCAATCTCTCTTACGCTCTTTGTATGTTTTTCACATCATCCTTATAATGGTATTTAAGGTTCTATTTATACATGCATAAAACCTTAATTATTAATGTACAAGTAAGGAAAGTTGACGAGATTTAGTAGGACTCTAACTTGTTGGAGTCGTGTTTATCTTCTTTCCTGTTTTGCATCTTCTGCGCATTTAATTCATTAGATTTTCCTCTAAACTCGGGTTCCAATATCTTAAGGAAGTTTGTTTCCTTATCGGAGTTTACTTCGTGATTCCTTGATGAGATTCTCTCTCTGCGTATTTGGGTTGTGGTTGTTTTGGACTTAACATCTTCCATGTTTCGTTGGCCAACCAATTATCTAAGCCAACCGAGTCTCATTTATCTGATCGATTGCTCAACCCCAACTAGTATGTCCTTTGTCCGCTCAGTTATCTTACCCGACTAGACTCTTTGATCCGATCGGCCGATTGAACCCAATCGTGCCATCTCTACCCGATCGATTTAGTGAACTTGGTTAGGTTATCTTTACCCGATCACTCGGATAAACCTAACCGGGTCTCGTCGAGTCTTGAAATCATCCGTTGGTCAACTTGAGTTAGTCTTTTTTGGCTAACTTTGATGACGTGACATATATAATCACTGTCTTTTATGGTAATAATGCTGACATATCAATCCTTCAAATTTTACCAATAACAGATGGTGATTATTAAACCATTATAATTAGAATGTATGTAATTGCATTGTTCTAGTTCCATTCAGCTAAATTATACCGAGTAGATGGGTATATCATATCAGTTTGCTCAAATTTGGTGTCCAAATTTGAAACCCAGATAATGTATCCTCCCTAAAATCTAATGATTTAAATCATCCAATTCTAATATAGAGAAATCAAGGATGCTAAATCATTTGAGCTTTAAATTTATTTAAATTTGGGTAAAATAGTATTATTGTATAAAAAAATTGTCCCATATATGTATACTTTAATTCTCAAAATTCAATTTAAATACCACGAAATTTGGCGATTATTTTGTTCAAATAGATCCATGTGAGAGAAATAATATTAGAGACTTTTAGTGCAGTGGCCCCGTGATAAAATCTGTGAAAGTTTATTCCTCACTCATAAATGGAAAACCTATTGATTAAATATCCAAAATGGGAAGAAAATCATATTAAGATAGCCTAAACAGTAAGAGTTTGTTTGATTGGGTTTTTGAAAAAAATTTATTGGTAAAAGATCTGTTTGTAGTAGATCTATTAGAAATAAAGTTTTTGGAAAAAAAAATTATAGTTGTTTGGTTAGTAGACTTTTTAAAAAATATATATCTATTTGGAGAAGCACATCTCCATGAGCTTTTACCTAGTAGAGGTTTAAACTTTACTAGTCTCCATTCAATTTAATATAGACAATCTCAAAAGCTCAACCAAACAAATCTAAAAAATTCAAATAGACGTTTGTAGATCTTTTGATGCAGTAGAAAGCTCAACCAAATGAGCAATAATTGTTTAGTTGGGTTTTTGAAAAACTTCTATTGGTAAAAGATCTACTTGTAGTAGATCTATTAGAAATAGAGTTCTTGAAAAAAAAAATTATAGTTGTTTGGTTGGTAGACTTTTTAAAAAAAAAATGTCTATTTGAAGAAGCACCTCCCCATGAGCTTTTGCCTAGTAGAGGTTTAAACTCTATTAGGCTCTACTCAATTTAAAATAGACAATCTCAAAAGCCAAACCAAACAACTTTAAAAAACTCAAATAGACGTTTGTAGACCTTTTGAGGCAGTAGAAAACTCAACCAAACGAGCACTAAATCTCCGTATGTTTACCAAATTTAAGTACTTACCTAATCTTATCCCTAGATTTAGGTACAAGTATACAACTTTTTTGAGTATTAATTTATCATTTATTTATCTAATTATAACTCATTACAGATAAATAATTACCACCTTTGCATCAGTTGGGTAAGTCATATACACACCAACTCATTAAATTAGTTCTTGATTATATCGTATTATGTGATGAGAATGATTTTTTTTTTGTTTAAAGTATCTTACTGTTTAATTAAAAATAGATATTGAAAATGTAATTTGGGATTATATAGATATTTATAATAAATTGTATAAAAAAGCACATAATAGACCTAACATTTTTGTCCTTGATCACAAAATATATAGTTTTGTTGAAAATATTTACTGAAAAATAAAATAAAAAATTACACATGTTCATTATTCATAAATTCATTGAAATTAATGAATATAACAAACAAATTAATCGTGATTATACACTAATAATCTTTTGGAACTAAATTAAAATTCAGATTGGTACGTAGAACATCTTTGGTCTTCAGTTTGATCTTGATAGAGATGGTTGTGGAGTAAATTAAATTTGGAATCAAATTAGCATTCAACAGGATAAAGTGGGCCAATAATTGATGTATAATTCTCTAGGGTTTGACAGTTTCCTTTAGATGGTGTATAGGTGTGTATATATATATATATATATATATATATATGATGCACAAATCATAATTTGTGAATAGTGAATCTAGTGGATGTTGAGGGCATTTATAGTTTTGGTATAAAGTTTATGAAAAGGACAACTAGAAATCAAAGTTAGGAAGAGTAAATGAAAAAGCAGCATGTGAAGATGACTGACAAGCTTCTGGATTTGACACTTGAGACAAATCTACTTTGTTATGTATTAAGCTGGTAATTGTTGTTTCTTTCAGAGTTTTTTTTTTTTTTTTTTGTTTAATTAATTTTCATTGCTTATAAATAATCTCCTTTACAGACAAACTTAAATTTAGATGAATATAAAAGCACTTTGTACGGAAGTGCTTTTCTGTTCATATATAAATTTATATACTTATAGTCACAACAAGAAGACATAATTGAAAACACACAATTGTAGTGGATGGAACTAGCTAGAGCCTAGAAGCACAAGCACTCATCAAGACGTAATAACATATATATTTCAATATCAACTTTTGATACGTAGGCTGTTTTCATAGATTCTGAAGGGACAATCACATAAAGTTGGGGGGTTATTAGGGCTACCCTTACTTTCTACATAAATATACACGCACTCATCAGACCTCTCACTCTCTATTTCAAAGATTGATACTGGATATATGCAAAAGGTATGTAATATGTTGTCTTAACTCTTAATTTGTAGCATAGCAATGTTTCGTGTACGGTGCCATGTTGGACCATCATCTTTGTTTTCCCACTTTATATAACTTTTATGATCAAATTGCACTTGCAGATTCAACTATCCATGATGATGATAATGTGCCTTGTCCCACCAATCAAAATTCGAAGAGCTATTATTCTATTAAAATTAAAAAGCCCCAACAAGATTGACTACGAGGATGAAATTTTGAAACAAGGAATGAATTATTGCCACTAAAGAAACAAGCATGAACTTGGGGAGATTATTAGTGATTTTATAGTCCACCCTTTTGTGTATATTTGGTGGTCTTTGCTTCATTATTGAGATTCTTGAATATGGATTGATGAAAAAAAGACTAAAAGAGACTAGAGGAAGGCTATATTTATAATATATTCTTCTTTGATGATGAATTGCAAAAGCCTTCATGGGTTGTTCAGATACTTTGTTTTTGGTGGGTGCTTTGATTTTGCTTTTATATTTTTAGAGAAAATGGAAGTACACACGAGATCCCACTAAGGCACTAACTAAGATGCATTTCAAGTGGGTGTCGCATTTTCTTGGCTGTCCTTGTCTTTTAAGGTCCTCTTTTGTATCTCCAAGGCCAAGACTAACAAATAATCGATCCCTAGGTAAACTTAAAAGCCAACTTGTCAAGGGATGGATATGAATTGGGTTCCACAAGATATCAATCTTTATTGAATTGTAATTTCTGCATCCTAATTCAATTCACGAGTCAACTACTTGAGCTTTTGAGTCTATATTAAGTAGCTACCTACTACAATTACTAGAATCCTAATATATCTTCGACGCATCACTTCATTTAAACTTACAGTTTCAGAGGTAAGTTAAAAACTCTCCACCGAGGACTAATTTAAAACTATAAAGCTGTTTTTCAATTTCAGTTCAATACTAAGGGGGTTTTGGTATTCACTCAAAATTCAATAATCCACGATCATATCTTATAAGAAAGATGATGTAATTAGATCATTAATAATTTCCAATGGTATGTCCATTGCACTTATATCACTTGCATTGCATTAATGAGATTGTGTGTTTGAGTCAATCCTAGAATTGTAATAGTTAAAAAAAAAATATCCAAGAAAACCACTTTTAACAACAGTTATATTAAATTGGGATTATATAACTGTCCTAGAAGCTAGAAATAGTTATAAAGAAGCAGAAGATCTTGCACGGCACCTGCTGGAGATATTGATAGAATAGAAAAGATTCAAAACTGCAAAAGCTAAGTTTAGTGAGTAGTGGTGATGTGGAGAGAAGACAAGCATTGGGATCAATTAGCAGTAAAAAATATACAAGAAAAGATTTTTATGGAATAAACAAATTAAGCTTGCTGACTCAATGGTGACCATATTTTGGCAACACTTGCATTACCTATATTAGCTTTAAACTAAAATATACATAGTTAACAATGCTTATGAGCTATGACAAACTTCTTTTTCAAAAATAAAACAAAATGCATATATATCAACCTGCCAGATAAGTTCTTTTCAAATCATGTTGATCTATTTTTATTTTAAAATTCTATACGGTTTCTATCTATTTTGATTTGAGTAAATCTTACAAAGCAAATAAAACAGTGGTGTTGCTAAACGCAGTCATTGTGGATTGAAGACAAAAATATGAATCTCAAGCGAATGAGACAAACTTTGATCTCCATTTCCAGAGATTCTAGATTTTCAAAATTGGATACAAATTTATTAAGCTAATCTATCATAAAGTAACAGTAACAGACTTGCCTTGTAAGAGTGGAGATATATCCTTTGGTCATCTTGCAATTCAATACTGAATATGGATTGTAAACACATCATTTACATCATCTTAAGTAGATATTTAGGATATAAACGTCACAGATCATGCTCTGCCTTACTATTTGAAGCTCGTAGGGGTCATTGTAGATCTTTCTTCTTTAATGTTCTGTTTTCTACTTGGTCAAACGTTTTCAAGTTCAAAATCCCACAAATATATATTTACTCAAACCAAAGGCAATCATCCTGTCAAAAAATTAGAATACTTTAGTATCAAATTGTTTCTAATCACCTCAAACTTTATATTAACATGGAGATTTTAATGGTTATTTCCCTATAAAGGGATTCAATCACACTCTGTCATTAAAATTTTACCTCCAGAAATTTTGTACAACACTACTACAAGAACTAACTAAGCCTACATAGACTGTTGCTTCATGTGCAATATAAATATTGTAATCTGAAAACAAAACCTACAAAGATAAAAACTCTGCTTCATTGACTCAATCTTTCTTAACTGTTCCAATAATTTATAGTTAATAAAGATAATTTGCCGATCTTAAAAATATATGAATTTATGTCTGCTGTATTGTAATAAGAGCATGGTATGGCACTGCAAACACTACCCTGTCATTAAGGGTTGTATCATACAACCCTAAAACAAAAACAAAAAATATAAGCACTAAATATAATACCAAAAACTTGACTGCTGGATTTCCTCCTAGATTGCTGACAATGAAAGAAATAAAACATGTGTCCAAATTTTAGCATCTCAAACTTCCGAAGTTTCCGCCGCTGCCAACAAATACATATAATTCAATCACCAATTGTTAAGCTGAGAGCAATATACTTTTCATACAATTAATGAATACTAATACTAATCTCAGTCATATGCATAAAAACTAAAAGCTTTTGTTTCAAAAACTGAATAAAAAAAACTTTTAACACTATACAACAAATAGTAAACAGAAAGGTCCAGTACCTTTTGCAGAAGTTTCATCTTGGGGTTTCATGGCTGGGAAGAGAAGAACCTCCTGTTCCACAAAAAGTAAGTGACAGTGAGTGACTGCAAACAATATGACAGACATGCAATGCATGCGGACAGATTAACAGAGAGAAATAACGAACCTTGATATTCTGTGAGTCGGTAAACAACATACTTAGCCGATCAATACCTAAACCCCAGCCACCGGTTGGAGGCAACCCATACTCAAGTGCAGTACAAAATGTCTCATCCAGAGCCATTGCTTCATCATCGCCTGATTGTCGATCCTGAAATGTAAACAAGACGTCAAATCTACATAAAGTTCTCACAGATTTTCTAAAATCATACAACATTGAGCTTCTAAACATGTCATACCTTCAGTTGCTCAGCAAATCTCTGGCGTTGTACCACAGGATCATTCAGTTCAGTGTACGCATTGCAAAGCTGTTCAGTTGTATAATAAAAAGAAGCGCAAATTAATTAAAGCAATGATTTTAAGAAAAAAGATAAAAAGGGACAAAACCAGGAAGGAATTATCATACTTCATGCTTGTTAATGAACAATTCAAAACGCTCAGTCAGACTAGGTTTTGATCTATGCCACTTTGCCAAAGGACTCATGATTTCAGGATGGTTAATGATGAAAGTCGGATTCACACACGTCTCCTCCAAAAAGTGCCCAACAAGCTGCCATCACATGAAAATTTAGAGTAAGCTACAATAACATAGATAAATGTCAGTGCAGAGGATCTCTCAAGGTGTGTAATACTTGGTGTATACAACTTCAAGCATGTACACGTATGTGCATGCACTCACCAACCCTAACCAGCAAACATGCACATACATTCAAAATTATTCTAATGATAGAACCCAAGTGGATAAAATCACATATATCATCATTAAATAATAGCTTTTATCATCAAATATTATTTTTCCCAATAACGCGGAGAAAATTGCTACATTTGATGTCATAATGAAGCAGTTATCAACCATTCATTTGTAACAAGGTTAACTGTCTCTGAAAATTTTCTGCTACAGCTAAATGAGTAATCAATCAAAGACGGATTCATTTCTTCAAAACGAATCTAGGAATAGATTTGATTATAATAAAACAAGAACAACTCTCAGTTATCTATTTAGTATAAACTCCTTGGCCCTTGCAGAGATAGCACTAGGTACCATATACCCAAACTATATATAATACATATTACACAGTACGATGGCAACAGAAGTTCTCCAATTCATGTCTATAAAGTTGGTAGCAGAGTAAATGTGGAAAGAAATTTACCTTGTCTAATAAACGAGCTGTTGTTAGAGGAGGGGGGCATTTGATATCAAACTTCAAGCACACATCCGCTAGATATTTGTTGGCCTCATCACTGGATAAGTCCTTTGGTATTTGAAGGTTAGCCACTTTATCTAACTCCTCTATCATGTCAATCCTTCTGTAACATAAATCATCACATATAAATTATTCCCAAAAAAAAAAGGGGTTCCACATAAATCATTAAATTTATTATATTCATTGCCCTTAAACAAAGTTTGTGGACCTGAAAGGAGGAGTGAAATCTATCTCAATGGGATCCTTATCAAGCCCGTTGGCATGATATTTGATTTTATAACCACCAGTAATTTCCTTGACCATCCCTGTTTCATATAACTACATCAGTCCAGAAGTCTAGGTTAAAAATGAAAATGTACGACAGTTTCTTGCAACACCAAATATTTTTCCCTTACCACTCAACATTTTCTCGGTGAGGTCCATCAGGTCATTGTAGTCCGCAAAAGCCATATAAAACTCACAGGTGGTAAACTCTGGATTATGAGTCAAATCAATCCCCTCATTTCTAAATTGTTTTCCAATCTCATACACTCTTTCTAACCCACCAACAACCAGTTCCTTGAGATAGAGTTCAGGCGCAATGCGCATGTAAAGCTTCATGTTCAAGTCATTGTGATGGGTCACAAAAGGACGGGCTGCTGCTCCACCAGCAATCATATTCATCATTGGTGTTTCAACCTGAAGGTGATTTCACATTAAAGACAGATAGAAAGTAAAAATAAAGTCAAAACATCAGCAGATGACATGAAAACAAGTGAATCATCAGGACAGTTAGAGACAACTAACCTCCAAGAAATCAAGATCGTCAAGAAATTTCCGAATATATGAAATGATCTTGGACCTGGTCTTGAATATCTGTCGAACCTCCAGATTCAACATCAAGTCCAGATAACGTTGACGATACCGAGTTTCCTAGTAGGAAAAAAGAATGCTTTTTAAGTCAGAGCAAAAACAAGGAAATTGCAAACCAAATTGCTGAAAATATAAATAGTTAGAGAGTTGTCACTATCCTTGAAAAAAAGGAAAAAGGACATCAAAATATACATAGAGAGATTTAGTTGTTGCTGAAATATAGAAAAAATAACATAAGACTCTTCATGTACAGAACAATAACAAACTGTTCATAACATTATGCTTTGAGTATGATCTCCCTTAGCAAAAACCATTCATGATGTTGTAAGCACTATCTTTTTCGCTATTGGTCCACATTTTTCACTACAGCACCAGTGCAACTTTTATGTTACAACCTCAGGTATATCCCATGGAGAATAGGAAATAATATATTTTAGAGATTTATATCATTTCCCTCAGACAGTTTCATTCAACAATGACAAGGCAGTTAAGTTCAAGGCCAACTACATCCAGTTTCAGGTTGCAAGAGTAGAAATGAAAGGTGAGTTCAATTCTCAGTTCCAAGAGCTGAATCATCACCTAATAATCGCAACTGACATTCAGCTAAAATTCATATATTAACAACAGGCATTTAGATAGTAATTCAAACTGATACATGTAGTAGTTCAGTCCATAATTCCTAAACCTATTGTTTGGGGTTTGGATGATAAAAACCCACTGCTTGGTCAGGCTTAGGCTTAAGACAGTGGGAAGGTACACGTAACTTTATCAACAAGCATACTGAATAACAAATACAAAGTGGAATAATAGTAACAAACCCCTCGCAAAATAAAAACATTGAGGTGATAATAGGTGTAAACAATGCTAGGATTAAGCATCAACATAATTATTTATAGAATCAAAGCTAGTAATTATTCATAATACTTTAACACCCAAGTACCACCAATCACATTTACATGTATGCAGATTTTGTTGTTCTTTAATATTCTGTTTACTCACATCTTTCCGTCCGCATCAAATAGTCAAATACATCTAAAATATATAGCAATGTATATAACTTCATAGGCCTAGACAAAACATATGTAATCCCAAAGTTATGGTAATTTCATTTTACACACATGCTAAGTTGGAAAGAAACCATCTAAAATATACATATATAAAAGACTTCATTGATATAGTATGTGTTATCAGTTATACCTGATCTTTTAAAATATAAGTTTCGGGGTTCCTGGTACTTCCGGGGACCCATATATCAGTTTTCTGCAGAAAAAGGAACAATGTTTTAACATCATGAAAAGATCTCAGCCTGAGCCAACACCAAATCAATCACGATGAAGTTTGCTCACCTTGACATTGGCATTATCTGCACCAGGAGCTGCTTTCTGCCTTGGCATCATATGGAGACAATGGGATAAAACTACGAATGTTCTCGGAAAGATACTTAGCTCTCCCCTTTTAGTTTTTCCTGGAAGAAAAAGAAAAAGAAAACAGATTAAACCAAGGTAATCAAAGTTTTCTAGCAGAAAGTTCATCATTCAGATCTAAATAAAAGCTAGTATAAAAGAATTAAAAGTTGAGTGCATAGACATCATTAGCCCAAAATCAAGTCCTTTTATAATCCACATAACATAAATAAAAGAATCTCTAATTAATAGGAAAAATAAATGTAAATGAACAGCTGCTGTAGTATCCCGAACCTGGAAATCCAGATACACCAACAATATCACCACGCTTCACACTAGAATGGAACTTAGAAAATTCAACCTCATCCATGCCTGACTTGCTGCAATAACAAAAATGACCAATCTATTAGTCGTCTTATGACAATAAAATAAAAAATAAAAAAATAATAAAAAAGATTAATAGCACAATCCTGTGTGTAATAAATAAATCCTAAATAAAGATACTCAAATCTCATTTAAAAGAATTTCAAACCATGAAAACGATACTACTCAACAACATGAGCCAAGTCAATTAGAACAAAGACGTTCACAAAGCTGCAGTTATTAAACCCATAGCCATATTTAAACGTTAGGCATTTTTATTCACCTGTCCAACCATTTATTACTTGGATCTTCTGCATGTGCAAAAGAAAAACAAAAACTGCACTGCATTTTGAACCTACACGATAGGGGAAAACATTTTGAAGTAAAAAACTATTAAAAATTCTTTTCTCTAATTTAGTTTCTATTTATTTATTTTTTTGACATAATAGTTTTAATTTTAGACACCCAGGTTATGGAAAAAGGGTTAATTCATCCAATAGAGATATATCAGAGATAAACTACTACCAGTGCTTTAATATTGATGCAAACATGAACAGATTAAAATGTAATTATTGTTTGACCATTTAAGAACTTTGTTTGGAAAAATTGCAATGATATATCCTATGAAAAATAAAATACAAACAGAACTTAGTAGAGTTCATTCCCATTTTCTTTCATTTTCTGCAATCTAGTAAAATCATCTGCATACATCTATATACCTAAGTTAGACATTAGTCAACCATCAGTAATGACAATCTGAAAATTCTACATTTCTACTATTAGGTTCTGACCTGGAAGAAAACAAAAAAGATCAAACAATTAACCATCCAGTAGTCCTCTAAATACATCAGCAATTATTATCCTTATATGCTATATTCAGGTTAATCTTCAGCAAAGTTTACTATCAAAAACAACAACACACACAAACTAGTCTTCACGAACTTTGTTGTCTTACAAATTAGAATGATTAAATTGTTTAATCACCATAGATGAGTGCATGCACATGCACATGCACATGCACATGCACATGCACATGCACATGCACACACACATATATAGAAGACCCGCAAACATCCTAAGTAGTGGCTTCAAGGGGTTTTAAACTTGTCCTCTTGGTTGAAAAACCCACCTCTAAACCTCTAGGCCAACCCCTAGGGTTTACATGGAAGTGCAAATAAATAATTTCTTTGTAATACAGAAGCTCTAAACCAATTATAATGTTGTTAATTTGATAATGAATTATCTAATTGATCATGCAATAAATAATACAAACACAGACAAGATATACTGCGATGCTACATTATCTAGTATATTTTTTTTCAGTTTCTTCAATATATATTTCTTTTTATACTCAGCAAAAGTTTATAACCAAACATATAGTAATTTCATATGTTTGATTTAGTCTCATAATATTGACATATTGTTATGTTCTCATAATTCAATTTGATTTTAATTATAATTAATTTATAGTTACTTTCATATTCCAGATAATTAAATAAGAAAAAAAAAAAAAAGAGATTTCTTTGAAATTTTATTCTCATTCGGAATCTTCCTCTTCAAGAGGGGAATGAGACAATAGACAAGAAAAAAAGAATAAAATGAGTTTCAACAGCAAGCACAATGATAACAATCAAATACCTTGCGTCAGTCATAACTTGGACTTTAGCACCAGCACCATGCAAATCATAGAAGAAGAGCTTTGATGAGGAAGCTCTTTTGCTCATGATTCTTCCTAGCATAACAAAACCATAATAAAGTTAAATATTTCAAAATAGAAATTAAAAAAATGGTCTGATGATAAGTATAATCTCAAAATTAATATTTTTATACCTGCCAAAGATACTGTTTCACTCTCAAGATGCTCCCCATTGTTTAAGCTTTCAAACTTCTCAATATATTCAAGGATAGTCAGTGTGACAAAGAATTTGTGAGGATATGGATTTTTTCCATCAGCTTTCTTTGTAGCAAGATATTTCAGCCTGTTTTCGAAGTATTGCTGCAAGAAAAAAAATAAAAAAAATCAACAACATAAGTTAGCTGTTATGTCCAAAAAGGAGTGCATAAAAGCCACAGAACTAGTAAACATGCAATCATACCGTTGGATCCATATCCTCATCATCAGTTGCAGGTTTCTGACTCTGGGAGCTGGCCTTGACAGCAGCCTGGAAAACATGAAGACATCTTTTACTCACCATAATAGGATCATATCAACTAGATAAAGGTGCTTGAAGTCGCTGGACGACTAATCAATAATGACAATTGTAGGAATCAAGTAATGCATCAACATAAATTTATGATTGCAATTGGCATGAAAATAAAAAACCTGTTCATTCATCCAATATAGTCATTTTCCAACAAAACCACAATTGCCAAAAGTCATCGGATCGATGACACTCTTCATTCATTCAATGTTGTCACTTCCAACAAAACCACAATTATAAAAAGTCATGGCCAGTGGAACACTCTATTTTATATAAACCTTGATAATCAATAAATACAACAATTATTGTTTTATTCAAAAACACTAAATGGTATTTTTCAGAAGCAAATATTAAAATGTCAACTTCGACCGACATTGAAAAATGGACCATAAGCAGCAAAATTAAATCTCCATAAGAATTTTAAGTCAGCATAATTTTTACATAACATATATTCTAACAATTATCAGTTCAAGTCCGCACCTCACTTCCTATATTCAAAGTTGAGCAAGATAAAAAGAGAAAATGAGTAGCGTAGCATGAAGGCAAAGTACCTGTTTGGCCTTCTCCTCCTCTTTGCGCCGCCTTTCCTCTTCTTTCTGTTTATTCTTCATTGCCTTCTTGAGTGCACTGCACACAATTGAACAATAAAAAAAAATCAATCACTAAACAAGTAAAAATTAAGAAGAACTGAGAATCAAACGAAGTGTGAGAGACTTTTTGCTTATGGTTTCTTCGGGAGCGGAAGGATCGACCGACGAGTCCACGGCTAATTTAGAGACGGCTTTGGCTGTTTCTTCAACGGACCCCTCCATGTCGAGAGAGTGTGTGAGCGTGACAGACTGGGTAGAAGACAAATTCCGGCGTGGAGGAGAGGAGGCAGAGAGAACAGATGTGTGGAAATTTAGGGTTTTGTAAAATCTTGAATATATACTATTAGGTCGGCGATTGGGTTGGGTCGTATTTCGGGTTGAAAAACCCAATTCAACCCAACCCAACCCAATCAAACCCGATATTTGTCGGGTTGGGTTGATCGGGTTATCTTTATCTTAAAAGAAAAAAAAAATGGAATATCAGAAAGAAAGTTCAACTCTTTCATAAAAATTCAATTCCAAAACTTTTTATATAATTAATTGTAAGTTATTTAATCCTAATCCCAAGCAGCCTATTTCTATCTTCTTTTCTTTTTATGAGAACAAAAATTATCATTCCAAAAGGCAAGAAACACATTACAACAACATGGTATCATCAGAGGACATTTTACCACTTCTGGGAACAAGCATAACGTTTTTGTTTTTGTGTTTTTTTTTTTTTAAAGAACAGGCATAACATCTTTAACAGTTGAACAATAAACTTGAAAAGCACCTTTCTATTTTTCTCATAATTTTTATAAAAAAAAAAAGCATATAAACAATAGACAGCACACAATATAGGTATATTTATAGTATATTTATATACATCATCATATTTTTACCATGTGTATTTTTATGACTGAAGTTATGTTAATTACATAGCAAAAATATGGTAATATATATTAGTATGTTATAAATATACCTATATTGTGTGTCTATGAAAGAAAAATTAAAAATAAATTCACAAAGAGTGTTTGTTAGTCAGAACAACATCGTTTAGATTAGTACCGTAAAAGAAGAAGAAGCAAATCATAACAACACATTTTATTTAAAAGCAACGGGTCAATGGATCCTGAAAAGACCAACATGGTTAAGCGCAAGTGATGTTCAATACAAATAAATATGAGGTTCATTAGTAGATCATTGTCCATAAAACAAATATAATATAATAATAAATTTTGAAAATTTTAAAAAATAAAAACACCACCGCCTCTCTCCATGTCATTAGGGCCGGTCAGGCACAGAATGAAAATCTAAAATTGATCTTTTTGTTCATACTCATAGACTGATAGTTTTATTTTAAAAAAAATTAAAAAACTTGACCCCTTTTGATGGTAGGCCAATTTTGCATTGAGTTCTAAATCCCATCTTACGATATAAAATTCAGTTTATCATTAACAAAATTTGGACTCCTTTGATGTCGGGGCAGTTGTTTATTGAACTCCAAGAGTCCAAGACCCATCTTGCAATATAATATTCAGTTTTTCATTAAACGAAATTTGGACTCCCTTAATGTTGGGCATGTTTCTCATTAAATTCTAAAAAGCACATCTTGCAATAAAACATTCAATTATTCATGAAAAAAATTTATCCCCCCATGATTTTGAGCCTAGAGCGATCGCAATCAGTGCACTTGCTAAGGGCCGACACTGCCAAGCATCAGAAAAAAGCGTTCACAGACTCTCCATCACAAACCATCCTTAAGCAAATCGGGTCAAATACTTTGCCAAATTAAAGAAGAATTCACCTTTCGAATGCAACAAAGAAAATCAGAAGAATGAAAATATTTATTCTTATGCACACGATACAAAAGAGAAAAGGGATCACAAACTTTATCAACCAACCCAGTTAATCTTCTTAGAATTATCAGAACCGCCCCATCAAAACCTCGCAATCTGGTTGTAGATAGGAAGCCTAAACAAACTCATGGTGTAGGTAAGTATGGATTGTAGAACTGCTGTCGAGAGAATTTATTACTCACCAACTGAGAAAAGAAAATGATTCCAGTCACAAAGCTTCCACAAGATTTTATCTTCTATGGCCGAAAACACACCGTTAATTCCAGCCAACAACACTTAAGTAAATCCAAGTTCTCCTTATGGCTTTGAGCATTAGAAAGATATCTCGAACTGCTTACTAAAAGAAACTTTAAACAATATTTTCTGAAAACGTTTCCAGTATTTTCACAAAAAAGTGCTTTTAAGTAAAAGCGCTTATTGCAAAAACACTCATAAACACAAGCAAATCTACATGATTATTATCAATGTTTATTTGAAGTGATTACCGGTTACCATTTTGCAGAGTGTAATAAGTAGTGACAATGGTGCTGTAGCCTATAAGTTGCGACTTGAGATGGGATAATATTTGTTGCTGTAACATATTATCACTCATGACAGGGTAATTAGAATCTCATACATTTCTAACAAGTCTTGAATCTCATTTCGGACAAATGAGCCGATACAATTTTGCAGGCATCTTTATAAATTAAACATAAGCTAGTTGAACAATTATACTTTTTTCTCTACATGTTCTCCTGGTCTCCATTCTCATCTTACAAGTGGTATGAGCAAATACTCGGCATAAAAGAGCTACACGAGAAAACAAGTGGTCATAATCGACTAAAAGGAAAGAAACCAGGAAAGTGATATAGGTAGAGGCGTAGAGCTAGTATAGGGTCACAATAATATCTAAAAGCATAAAAATAATAAGAAATCTTGATAATACTTGAAAATACTTTAGCATAATTAAATATTGATAGTTGGATTGCATTCAACTCTGTCTGTGCTGTGCAAATCCCCAATCCCATACCAAGTAGCGCAAAGCAAGTTGTTTTTGAACAATTGTAAGTGATTAAGTAGGTGGCTAAAAAATTGAATGACTATAGTGTCAAAACCATGATATGTTTGAACAGGTGTTTCCTGAATAACAAATCAAGACTATCTTCTTAGCATGGTGATCATAACCTTTTCGCAATAGACAATATCAGTGTTAATGAGTTGATCTCAACACGATCGCACATGGTGTGAATCGTACAGAATACAGCAGGAAAATAGAATTTTCGCAAAATTAGCTGGCCTAATATGCTGAATTGACATTACCCCATCCCCAGAGAAAACAGTCAGGCTATATGGAGTGTGTAAATTGCAATCATATCCTTTTAGTGTAGTTCATATCCAATAAGATAAGGGGGATTATTACCTTCCAGATGAACATGTAACAGGAAGTTATTGAATCTTTACTGTTTAGATCCACGGATTTGGCACGGTTCCATAGTATTGAAGCTAAAATGATATGACCCAAAACCTGAAGTGAGGCAGAGAGAGTAAATCATATTCTGAGACATCTAATTCAGATGTGTCGCTATTGCGAGTTAGTATATAACACAGAATTCATATATTTTATGCAATCAATCATGAAATATAAACAGACTTCATATATTTTCTGCAATGAATTGCACATATATTAAAAATCCAAGTTGATTAAGGACTGAGAGTTTATGCCAGGAAGTTGTATCACGCTTTCTGGCTCAGTCAATCAACATTTTAAAATATTTCTTGCTCGTCTCCTCAGAAATCCCATGCTCCATATATTTGATGCATAGACCCATTTTGCTCTATGTTGTAATTATATATTTCATTAATAGAGTTCCCAGAATTTGCTTCGTATGTCAATAACTACCAGACCCAAAAACTCAAGTGTAAGAGCCTAATAATAGTATTTAACAATACAGTAGTATTTTAGCTCTGACAAGTTCTAGGTTTTCTTTTTCAATGAAGAAACTGATATAACCTAGTAATGAAGACTATCACATAATAGAACTTTTA
The DNA here is from genome assembly GCA_033220585.1 of Dipteronia sinensis. Taxonomy (NCBI): domain Eukaryota; kingdom Viridiplantae; phylum Streptophyta; class Magnoliopsida; order Sapindales; family Sapindaceae; genus Dipteronia; species Dipteronia sinensis. The sequence continues at coordinate 13,346,585 of CM065638.1, read as the reverse complement.
GGAAAATCATGTGTACAAAACTATTAAACACTATAATTTGGAAAATATAAAATACAGTACATTGTTTCCCCAAAACTTAACAATTTGCATGAAACTTGGTAACTTTTAGTATTTAAATGCAAAACCAACCCACTTTATAAAGTGATGCAGTACCAGGTTATACCGTAAAAGAGATTCAAATATTCCTAAAATTTTATTTAAACTAAAGTAATTGATAATCAACCTACTCATTGTTAGATATAGCAATTTAAATTGGAGCAAACACTTTCATGCTAATATAACTAAACTATCTTAGAAGGTGAATGAGAAATTGTTTTTTTTTCCACAAAAATGAAAAGAAAATGGAGGAAAACTTCTTGGGATACAAAGCATCAAAACAAACAGCCTTGGATTGTATAGAGGAGAACTAAATCATTTAACGGAATAAAACTTTGTGCAGAAAAAGAAATTAAACACATTACAGTGATGAATTTGCTCCAAAGGTAGGGAGATGTTGCTCCAACGAAAATTGCAACAGCATAAGCCATTTCCAGCAGAAAAATGCAAGTCCAAAATACCTGTCCATGCAAATTAGTCACAAAAGGAAAAAAAAAAGTTCCTAATTGATTATTTCTTGATTTCAAGACTTTGAAGTCAAAAGTTCCTAAAAGTTTTCCTTATGAAACTTGGTTTTTTTAGTTGACGTGTAGTGGTGTATATAAGTGTGTTTCAGATTTGTCCTTTGAATCAAATTAGTGTTTCTTATTAAAAAAGGATTTTGAACAATTATCTCTCTCTATTTTTTTCTATAAAATCGGAAGGGAAAAAGCATCACCACATACGATCATAAGCTCAGATAGAACTATATATATATATACATACACATATATATATATATATTATGCTATACTGAAATTATTATTCCAGATAGTGATCAAGCATACAAATCATACAGGAAATAAAATTCCTTATTAGAGTTGGTTAACACGTCATGTTTCTGTTGCCTGGATTATTATTTTTCATATAGAGATTTTGAGTAAAAATTTTATGCATGAGATTTCGATTTGTTTGGGTTATTATTTTTAGAATAAAAGGTGACAAGTTTTTTAATGATATTTTGAGATAGTAATATATTAATTGTTCCTTCTATTAATCGAAATATTGCATAAATAAGCCGTTTCATGTACCTTAGGAAATATTCCTTGAACAAGGGTTTAGGTAAGTTTTATTCTGGAAAGAAATTTAGGAAAGTTAGAAGTCAGTTATTGAATGATTTGAGTCCTACACATAGCCTAGTGCTTAGCAAGCAATTGAGTGCATGTGTAATTTAATTTCTGCAGCTTAGAGCCTGTTCATGAGGGCTATTTACTTTGTTGCCACGTGACGATTTCAGAGGCAGAGAGGCATACGTTAATTAGTTTTGAAATTATGCATGCTTGTTTAATTGTTTAATTGTTTGATTGATTGGTGGGTTGAGTATTGAGTGATTTCCATGACTGCCACACCAAGGTTTATCATACCCAGTGGCGAAGCCACATGGCAGCTCCAGGGCAAATTTTTTAAAAAATATATAATGAAATTTTATTTAATTTTTACCCCAAAATATTTTGCTATTTACATTTTCTGTTTAAAATCTTTATCATGGTCCCCCAAACCCCCAAAATTTAATGAAAATGGCTTCACCCCTCTACCCTGTTTATGTTTTTATTTTTATTTTTTATAATTAATTTCTAAGATATTAGAGTTGTACCTGAGTTGATAGAAAATATAGTACTTATGTGAACAAATATAGTTTAAGATATATTTCAATTGGTTAATAACCGATGATTGATAGAAAGAACTTTTTATTTTCTTCATTGAGTGCTTGAAACCGAATTAATAATATAATGGTAAAAGAAATTGTATGATTGATTTTCCTCTAAAATATAACAAGAGGTAAGTTCTATAATATCAAAAAAAAACGAGAAGAGGAGCTTCAAGCACTGCAAGAAAATAAGACCAAATAAGAAATTACATATGAACAGGCTCTGCAATTAAATCCTATTTACTTTGTTGTGGCGTGACGATTCCATACAGAATATTTGTATAAACTGTTTTTATATGATTTCTTCATAAATCCTCACATATATGCAAAACTAATATTTGTTTAAGCATTACGTTATCAACCTCTTAACTCAAAGTTATAATATTAATTATCAGATTTATAAAAGTTTGAATAAACGGAAAGTGTTTTATTAAAACAGTTTTCTATACAGATTAATGTTTATATAGTTCAGTTCATTATCTATATTTAATATGATCTGAAAGAAAAATTGTTTCCTACATATTCAAGTTTTTTAGCACTTAATTCCCTGAGCTTATATTGATTGTTTCTTACAAAGGTTTTATAAGGCATCTTTATAATCTTGCAAAGTTTTTCCAAAAAGGTTAGTTCAAGATTTGTTTTTAAATGCAGCCTTTTTAACCCCCTTTATAGGTTGTCACCCACTTAGCATAAACCTAAATCTTTCAGTTACATGTGGGAGACTTGCATTAAGAAGATAGCATGTATTGAAACTAACCCGCTTTTGACCCAAATTCACCGTAAAAGTTTTGATTCCAAATATTTTATCTCCTTCAATATCCGGCACATCCTGTACAAAGTGCAATTTGAGCTCAAAAGTCAAATCAAAATCAATCACCTTATGATAATTGCAAGGTCAAAAAACAAGTAATATTACATTTATACGATTTTATGAGGATCTTCATCGCACCATATTAAGATGAAACACCATTTACCTTAAACAATGCTATAACAACTGAGAAGAAGCTCATGAATGCAGTTGCAAAGATTAGAGGCCTTGAAAAAGAAACTGGTCTTCTGTACACGTGGGTCTGTAAATTGCCAACTACATTAGTATTCAGGAAATCAAGGTGTATCAAACAATGTAAAAGAAGAACTTCAAGCTTGATGATTTTTGCAAATCAACAGGATGCAAGTCAAAAAACATTTTGGGCCAGTCTCCGTTAGAGACTCAACTCATGAGCTTGCAATGAGTAATACATTGAAATCAATCCTATTTTTGTAAAATTTAAGGGTGTGTCTGGTACCATTTTTCATTTGCTGTTTTTCAAAAAATAAAAATGAAAATGAAAACAAAGTTTTTGGTTACAGTTTTGAAATCTGGACACAAATTTGGTAGCATATACCGAGTTGTATTCTAAAAATGAAAACGGGAAAACCGCGTCCGGTAGGTTAACCGAAAAATATCAAAAATTGAAATATCAATTTTTGCATTTTGTTTAATATTATAACAATTATAAAACAAATTGGTTAAATAATTAACCAATATAATTTTTGTATTGTAATTTATAAATTTTTTTTAAAAAAAGGTAGGTCAATAATACATCACAAATAATAATCAATTAATCAAAACAAACTCATAAATTATAAATAAATATTCATTTTATTAAATATAAATAACCGTAAAAAATATTTTAAAATATATATATAAAAAAAGAAGAAAAAGAAAGCAGCCAACGATGGAGAAGGAAAAGAAGAAGACAACCAGATTAGCTGCGGAAGAAGACGAAGAAAAGCAGATCAGGTGAAGAAGAAAAAGAGCAGATAAGAAGGAGGAGAAGAAGAAGAAGAGCAAATCAGCGGGTTGATCTGTGCTTGAATGAAGAAGAAGAAGAAGAAGAAGAAGAAGAAGAAGAAGAAGAAAAAAGAAGAGAGGTTGAATGAAGAAGAAAAAAAAGTGAGATTTTTTTTTTTTTTTGAAAAACAAAATGGAAAATATGTTTAATGTGTTTTCTATGTTTTTCAATTTTAACTGTGGTTTTGTTTTCCATTTTTTGTTTTTTTTTGAAAACAAAATGAAAAACGGTAAACAAATGCGAATTCAAAATTGTTTTTAGAAAACAAAAATAAAAAATACCAAAAATTCATGTACCGGACAACCCCTAATATACTTCCATCAGACATTTTTTCAAGTGTTCACACAGATGGGAGACCCTTGTGTAGTGTCACACTCAAATATTTTTTAAGGTTCCTGACTTCCTGTGTCTGACATCAACAATTACATAAATGTTGTTATAAAGATGTTCTCATACATAATCTGATGAGCCACGCATCTCATTATCATATGTGTGCGTGTGTAATAGCAATATATATATATATATATATATATATGAGTAATACTAGACATCACAACCACTATCACAACTTTTCAATCACAACTCATATGGCAACTGAGGTGCCGTGCCAATTGGTGAGTGGATACATATAACAACTTTCTAATGGGGGATCCCGTAGGAATTTTTCGTACAGTTTCACTAATTTCAACCTGTTGGAATAAGTGTAAAATTTTTTTTCATTGATTCCAAATCCCGCATGAATTTTCATGCGGTTTCACTAACTTCATCTGGTCGGAATCGGTGTAAATTTTTTTTTACTAATTCCAACCGGTTGGAATCAATAAAACCGCATGAAATTTTTTGTGTAGGATTCTGCACTTGATAATTTATATTTATATATATACATATATATATATAGTGAGAGAGAGAGAGAAGACTTATAAAATAAAAAGGTATGTAATGACCTGCATGTGAAGATAAAAAGCAAGTTGAACAATCACTGCTCGAACTGCGAGGATGCACATAGCCGCAACAACTGCAAACCTCTTCCATCTCAATAGTGGCAACTGAAATGAACAAAGTTTAAATACTACTAATGAAACTAACGTCTAATTATTATCATGTTAAAAGCATGACACTAATTTTAGAGATGCTTGAGCTTGACTGACTAAGATTACAAGAAATTTAGAAGAGTGAAGACTATCAAGTCATAAAACCAATCATCAATATATTGAAACATCTTACTAATTTTTGGTGCATCTATTATCTAAAACTTTAACAAGGATCAAAACCTTTTATTTCGGGCAATGTTTTAGGCGGCCGCTTTGAGGTGCGCCTCAATTTGACCCGGCGCCGGCCTTCCACCTCATTGAGGCTATAGCCTCAACCCTTTCAAACCCTAAACCCGCCTTGAGGCAGTGAGGCGGGTGCCTCACCTTCCCCAAAAATATTAATAAAACGAAAACCTTAAACCTCGTAGCCTTTGGAACGGAAAAAATAAAATAAAAACTAAACCTAAGGTGCTCGCTCTAAAAGTGCAACAAAGTTGAAGCAGCTCACAGGTATTTTCTTCTTCTTCTCGCCCTCGAGCATGCTTGTGCATAAGATATTTTATTTTTATCTTCTTATTGTTCTTTTGATATATTCAAATTTATAGAAAACCTTAAACTTCATATAAAATGGGAAAAAATAATTAATCACACATATATATAGTTCTTAGTATTTTTATTTTTATTTTTGATTATTTAACATTATTAATGCCTCAACCCGCCTCACGCTTTTTAAAATATTGATTCCAGGTGTGGGATAGAATCATGTATTAGTAATTAGACAAACATACCGGTAAAAGGAATTAATATTGATGTAACCTTCGACAGTTGAATTAAGCAGACTTTTGCATGAGTTAAACAAGGAATAAGTCCTCGTAAACACAACTACACAAGGTATATCAGAGGAAACTAAGTAGATTATTTGGCCAACATTAGAAGCACAGGTGCGTTCAATTGTAAACATGCTTGGTTTTGGTATTGTTGGGTCTATGTTCTTTCCAATCAGCTATAAAAATCCTTCCCTAAACCAGCTTTTCACATTAGACAAGTTCAAAAACCATGCATGGAGATAGTAAGTTACTATCTCCATGCATACCACCTTCTGTGTGCAAAAGACTGCTACTTTGTTTATGCTCACTTTATTAAATTAAAAACGGTCCAGCAATATTGTCAAGTCCATGTATGTGTTATTACCCGGGTAATCACTAAACTGGCTCTTTTACGATGCAATAGTTGATCCAGTCAAACCATCTGGGCTCCCCACAGACTGAATCTCAGTGCTTATTCCAACCTTAGCATGCATACCATGTAACCATCCCATGCAGCACAGAAAAACACAACCATAAATAGGCGTTGTTCTTAATTTATTAGCCATCTTGACCAATTCAAATTTATTCAACAGGACAGATAATTCAGTTGAACCCTTTATAGTATATTGTGTAAAAGAAAACATTGAGATTGAAGCACAGCTTTCAAATTTTGTAAGATAATTGATAAGTTACAAGAGGGCATTGTATGGTCAACAAGGACATATCGACCCCATAAATCCCAGCTCCCCTTGGTGACTGCAGAGCATTGATATACCAGATAATTATTAGCATTACCAACTCTAGTCTCACTGTTCTTTTTTGACATTTATTGCAACAGATATGAAAGGCACGATGAAGACCATTTAAGTGCAAGATCAAGCATGAAACTGTCTTATATAGCCACGCCATAATACATACTGAAAAATGAATCCAACAATTACTTAAAAGGTGATAAGAACACACATGTGATTATTTTAATACCAACTCACATTGATTGAATATGCAGTTCCAAGTACAAAACTGATGAAAAGAGCCCAAAACAATGGCCATGAACCAACAACCCATCCAAGCCAGAAACTCTGTAAAGAAAAAAAAAAGTGAATATTAGCATCTTCGCAGTTAAGAATCCAACTGCATTCTAGACCCAAAAAAAATTGCTAACTAAATAATTTTAATGGAGAGTAGACTATTTTCATAAATGACGTATTACACTTTGACATGCTATTTAGTAATACTGAACAATCAAATGCTTAGACCTTCTTACCTACTAGGTTTCTCCACATTGAGTAATTCATGCACATGGAAATGAAGAGAAGGGTGAATTTTATTGACAATTCAGAATGATGATAACAATTTACTTGGAAAATGAAAAAAAGGAGGTGAATGTGTTTTCAAGGGTAAAAAGCAGGTTATGATTACAGGGAACATAATCTAAATGAAGTATCGAAGTATCAAAATAAAATATATGCAGCACAATGAGATGCCAATGGGAGTCATAGTATGTCTTTTTTTTTCTTCTTTTTTTTTCTCTCTTTCATTGAAAGATACTAGATGATTCAATGATAATAAAGAAATACAGAAATAAAAAAGTTCATGTTAAAATAACAAATGAATTAATATTATAAGATACTTTCTCCAAAACACAACTGTAATTAGTATTAAAAATGTATTTACTTCTTTAAAAGTAAACATTGGCGGATATTAGGGGGCTATAACAGAGTAAATATTTTTTACATCTGCAATGTGCAAAACCATTTATCAGCAAAAAATACAGCATCATTTTATTACATATAAATCCAAGCTAACAAGTGGAAAAACTCTAAATTTTCATACCATGATGGAAAACAATGTAACAATCATTACACCAGTCTTGAAAGAGTATTCCCCTGATGCCAATGGAAGATACGGCTTGTTAATCTGTAATGCCAAATACAATCACGTCTACAATTAGATGATCCAAATATTTTTATCATTGAAATTGTTTTTGTAATGCAATCTAGTATACAAAGTACAGCAATTAGAAGGTCTCTAAATAAAACAATGCAACATATAGCCGGTTTCCATATACAGAAACATTTCAGAACATACTAAAATTTTACAAGAAAGAATCAAGAGTGGATGGTCACAGATTGCTTGATCAGTTCAATACACGGTCAGAAATTCTATATCCAGATAGATTATTCGAATAACAGATTCTCTCAGAAAATTGCACTAATTATATCATCCACAATGAGCGAAAAGGACTTTAAAATCCACAAGGAGGCAGTTAGAAAGCATTGTTCTTCAAAAACAATATATAATAAAATGCTATCAGAAAGATTCATCCTTAAAAGCTACCTTGTCTATCTCAATGTCAGACAACTGATTTAAACCAACAATATATATATTCATCATGAGGGCAGCAGCAACAGCCTGAAAAAACAAAATACAAACATTTTAATTGTATTCACTAAGTGCAACAATCAGCTCTTTAATTGATCAAGATATTTGGGACATCACCTCCAAAACTCCAGAAAAAAATAGTGGAGAAATATCTGACAACTTTTCAACTGCTAGAAGAGCAACTGATACAATGCTCAATGCCTGTTGAGAGAAAAGGTTAGCTCCTTTTTTCCCCTTCTCCCTATAGAAAGCAAAAATATAGTAAAGGTTGCATACATCAGATTCAAAACTCAATTACACAGCATTTGGTTGAGATCCACAATGGCATTTAACTTTTGCAGGATCTATATCATTAAATGTAAACTTAACTGTGCCTATAACTGTGTGCGGCCTTGAAAACCTGTAAAAGGCATCAAAGGCATTTGTAACGGGATTTGAAGTGCTCTTGCGTTTATGAGCACCAGACTCAGACTCAGACTCAGACTCAAGAGGGTGACCAGCGGATGCATTAGCTAGAAACTTTTTATTATTTTTTTTGTGAAATATAGATCTTTCCCCTACACTTCTGTCATGATGCCACTGTGACCTCACAACAGAACATCTTTCTAAGAAGTACCATGCTTTGCACCTCAAAAACTGCACCCCTACATAAGTACCTGGCATTCCAAGGATTGAAAATAGTATTAGAAGTGGGCATAATGACTTTTAAAAATGTTCTTATATTAATGAAAATAAATATCTGAAACAGATTTTAAGCAAAACCAAGGTGGATGATAAGAACAATTTATGTATGCCAAACTATTAATTGCATATTCTCTATCACATTTTGGAACTACATTTAGTAGAGTGGATAAATTACAAATAATCAACACTAGTTTATCCACTGCAATTTCTTGAAACCATTGCAAATACTTTCCAAACAGATGCATTAAAGATAATTGAAATAATGAAGGGTCATGTGCCTGATTAAAGCATCTATCACATAATCTAATTGCTTTTATAAAAACATCGCTGGGCTAATCAATATGATGAATGTGTCCACAAAATTAGCATGGTTAAACTGGATGTACTAAATGGAATGGTAATATATAAGTGTCAATGACTACTCAACGCAAACACTTGGTTATTAGGAAAGGACTCAACAATAGTTTTTAATCAATCTTAACACTTTGGTCTTGCCACGTTGGTTCAAGCCCAAACTCAAAACACTTAAAAGATTCAAAAAACATATAACAATAATCACATGGGAGGACTCAAACCCACCCTAGTAAACAAGGCTTTGATACCAAGTCAATAACCACTTAACCCAAAAGCTTAAGCTATTACGAAAAGGTCCAAAAATGGTATATAAGCATTCTAACACTAAGAAACTAAAGTCATAAAGATAATTGGATAACTTAGTGTGCAATTAAAAAAATGAATTATATGGTTCTAGTTGAAGGCTCTCTAAGAATATTGACTTTTAACAAGTATACGACATAGCTTACAACATATGATAGAGGTAAAGTATCGATACAAATGATATGCACAATCACCTTATGCCAAGATCCTAGACTCTCAAGGCATAGAGGTCAAGATGGAAATGTAAATATAAAATCCCACCATCTCTTGTTGAAGAGGGTAATTGGACTTTATATGTACACTTGGTTTCCTAAACTAGCATAAGACCTTTTAAGTAACCCAAACATGAAAACATGTGGCTAAGGCACAAAACAGACAATTTAATACTAATTTTAGGTGGTGATTGCTATTGTTGGTATCAGAGCCATCAATATGAACAATTCAAAACTACTTAGACATAAAGGCTAGGATGGATAAATTCAGGATAAACTATCCAAATCCTACATTTCCTAGTTAGAGAGGGTTCCTTAGCATTATAAGTAGACTTGCTTCTCAAACTAATATGCGGCCTTTCGGGTGAAAGTTCCAAGACTAAAACTGTATGAATTAAGGACCAAAGCAAATAATTTCATGCAAATTGGCCTTAAAGACTCAAGTTTTAATAAAAAATTGTCAAAGTTAAAATATTAAAAACGCATATTGCCTGACTTTTAGCGTCATAAATATGACAATGACGATCAAAACTTCAATACCATAAAATTATCTGACCACCATTCAATATTTATTACTATCACAGTATTTTTCTAAACCAATCCCCTTAGGCTATGGTTGGCAGGATCCTGGAATTATCTTCATTTAGTCATATTTTTATATATTTAATTAAATCTAAAAAAATAGTACCTCCAATCTTACTATCTCCATGTAACCAAGATTAGAAACTTACCTGGAAAACGACCTGCCTTTAAATTTGTACTCCTCCAACAATTACTACCTATAAAAATTCTCCATACATCAGATACACACAGATACATACACCATACATCAGATACACACAGATACATACACCATACATCAGATACATACACCATACATCACTACCTATAAAAATTCACCATACATCAGATACATACACCATACATCAGGTATATACACCATACATCACTACCTATAAAAATTCACCATACACCATACATCAGGTATATACACCATACATCACTACCTATAAAAATTCGCCATACATCAGACACGTACACCATACATCAGATACATACACCATTCAACATACATCAGGTACATACACTATACATCAGGTACATACACCATACATCAGATACACAAACCATACATCAGATACATACACCATTCAACATACATCAGGTACATACACTATACATCAGGTACATACACCATACATCAGATACACAAACCATACATCAGATACATACACCATACATCAGACATACATCAGACACCATACATCAGATATACATCAGACACCATACATACACCATACATCAGATGCATACACCATACATCAGACACATACACCATACATCAGATGCATAAACCATACATCAGACACATACACCATACATCAGATACAGACACACACAAAATAACCAATGATTTAACCATTTAAACATAGTATAAAATCAGCATGATTTAACCATTTAAACCAAAATAAACAATGAACAAATACAGATAGAAGACAGCTTGAACTGGGTTTACTCAACAAGGCCATCATGCTTCCAATAAAAGCACAAATAGGTTAAATTAATCTGAGCCTTTATACTTTTATCTATCTTGTTCTACAAAATTATTATTTTCCCAAAAAAAAAAAATATAACCAGTTTTACTTTAGTGAATCAACAAAAAAAAATGTACCCAGATGTAACAAAACAGTAACTAATTAACTGAAGTACCAAATAAATTGCAGATTGGTACTAAAACGAAAAAATAATCATAACCCAGTACAAGAAATGGATCAAAATAGAAGCTAAACAACTGGAGTACAAAACGAAGTGAGGACTCATACACAAGAAAAGAAGCAAGTCAAAATGAATTGGAAAAAAACTCATACCAGAGGAAAGTAAAGGAGTGTTAGGAGAGGAGGATACAAAAAGCAGAGACTCCATTGAATCAAACTGTTTTTTTTTTCCTTTAGCTTTAAATGGCTTTCTTTAGCAAGAACAAGCAAATACTATTAGTAGTGACATTTGTTTATGCCAGCTAATATTGGGATTTGGCATGTAGTGGTGAGAGATGGTGGGCCTTCGGCCCATTTAATAGCCTGTCAGAATTAAGGTTACGTTTATTCAGCTTTTCAAATTCTGTCAGCTCTGGACGTTGAAATTTCAAAAAGGGGCAAATTACACTGACACCCACGAGGGAAAAATCAGTGAGTTTCTGCTTTCCGGTGATGAACAAGCAAAGTGAGTTTTTATTTGTGCAAACTATTGGCATTTGGAATTTTGATATCTCTTTACATGTTGTCCTCACCTTATTATCACCTAAATTAGTGGTCCAGATTAATTATATCTTTTAATTATATAAAATTTAAAAATTAATATAAATAATTCATACCATCGATTTGTTAAATTAAACACGTATCAATAGACCATAAAGACGTAGAAAATATCTCTTAAATTGTAAAGGTGAGAGAATTCCAGATTCTGGCATTTGGCATGCAATGGTGAGGAGATAAACTTGGGTACACCATGCTAGAATTTGATGTTGATGCATCTGATGCATTTATTGAATGAATTGATTTAAAATTAAGAAAAGAAAAAAATTAGGTGTCATTATAAGCTTGACTTTCCGGTTTTACGAATGCTCTCTCAAGTCTTTATCACCTACCTATTCTATCTTGTTTCCCATTCAATTAATCATTTTCTTATGTTGTCTTGTTTAGGTGATTATTTCTATTTATAGAATCAGAGCTCTGTTTTTATTTTATTGTTTGTAAACTTATATTTATTAATGAATTTTCTTCTTAACAATAGTGTTTACATTTGAAAGATTTTCGATCAAAAAATCAAATTTACAAGTTTAACAGGGTATAAAATTAATTTTAAAATTTATTGACAAACAATCAATTAAAACAAAATACAAAACATTCTTAAAAAAAACTAGAAACCATTTGAAGACAAAAAAGATAATAAATAAATGACTAAATAATTAAAACCAGAGAAATAACAAATAGGAGCATACCTTGCCTTGCAGTGGAAGATCTGCATGAGCAAAGGATACAAAATGGAACTTAGAAAAGTGTACTAAAATAAGAGAAATAAAACACAGCTAAAGTGGTCAAGAGAGAGATAGAGACTGAGAGAGTGAAGAAGAAGAAGGAAGAGAAATCACGTGATAGCCCGATCGGCAAGCAACAGTGAGTTGGTAATGGTTTTGTGATGAAGAAAAAAAATAGAGAGAGAAAGGTCTCCAACCTAGAAATTAGAGAAGCGTAGATCAAAGATCTAAAATTAATTTTTGTTAAGAGTAACGGTAGACGTTCCAAATTTCTTTTCCAAATGATGTGGCATGTGAAGTGTTAGCATCTTATAAATCATGATATTATACGGTAATTGATGTGATGTTGACACTTCACGTGCCATATCATTTAGGACAGAATTTGGAAAAGAAATTTGGGACATCTAGTATTACTCTTTTTTTAAAGTTCGTAACACGTGTCACCTTATGAACGATCCGATGTACCAACATCAAATTCTAGCTTAGTGCATCTGATGCACCCAAGTTTTTCACAATGGTGAGAGATGGTGGGCCTTTGGCCCATTTAATAGCGTGTGAGGACTCGGGTTACGTTGGTTCAACCTTTCAAATTCTGTCAGGCAACTTTTTTAAAAAAATATAATATAAATTTATATAATTCTTATCTTTTTGGTGATTTATCACCTTTATAAATAGTCTTTCCAAATTCATCATTTTAATTCTTACTTTTTCCAAAACTCATCACTTTAGTCCGTTTGACCAAATATGTGAAAATCAACTATTTTAAAACTTGTAGATGTACACTTTTACATTATTACTATTTAATTTAGCTAAAATGATTGTATTAGTTTTAAATTAAAACGAAAAATAATAAAATTTTCAATAATAGAATCTTAAATAAATATATTATAAAAAATATTATATAAATAATAATAATAATAAAATCAATTAATTTTTTCTTTTTTGTATTTTTGTCATAATGGATATTTATTTAGCTAAAATGATTATCTTAGCTTTAAATGATTTTGAAAAACAATAAAATTCTCAATAATAAAATCTTAAATAAATAGATTATAAAAAAATTATAAAAAAATCATTTAAAGTTAAGATAATCATTTTAGCTAAAGAAATATCCATTATGACAAAAATACAAAAAAAATAATGGATTTTATTATTATTAGTTATTTCATATTTTTTGTAATATATTTATTTCATATTTTATTATTGAAAATTTAATTATTTTTCATTTTAATTTAAAGTTAATATAATCATTTTAGCTAAATTCAATAGTAATAAGGGCAAAAGTATACTTTTACAAGTTTTAAAATAGTTGACTTTCACATATTTGGTCAAATGGACTAAAGTGATGAGTTTTTGAAAAAGTAAGGACTAAAGTGATAAATTTGAAAAGACATTTATAAAGGTGACAAATCACCAAAAAGATAGGACTTATATGAAATTTTGTCATTAATAAGGTCAGACGTTTAATACTCCAATAATTAATAACCTTTGACATTTAATAAAATTTCACGAAGCCGACCGCGTTCTATAGATATAATTTAATATTTCTGCAATCTAACAATTAATACAAAATATCAAAAAAAAAATTAGCAGAATCACGTTCCTTAGAGAACCATCTATCTAGAGTAGTATGTTTCTTTTCGGTTGTCCTGATCTCGAACTGTATACCTCGAAGTACCTTATATTGCTGATGGTTCTTTGTGTTGGGACTTTTGAATGTTGAAATTGCTCCATTGCCCATTTGGCAAGGGAGGACTGTGTGACGGAAGGATTCCTTGCTTTGTGCAATAAATTTCAAGTCTTTGAGCATTGTCGAGTGAAGAAGAAAGTTTTATTTTGGGAAGAAATGATTGGGTATAGTTGGGGTAGATGAAGTTTAGAAAAAAAAAACTTTCACTATTCCAAGTTTTATATATTTAACTTGATGTTGGTCTGTTTATCTCATATTCCTTGCATTTAATTTTTAATTAGAGATATGTATCATCCTTGCATTTATGTTTTTATTGGAGATGTATACCAAACTCATCGGTAACTTACAGACAATAAATATATAAGACTAAATTAGCATGATGGAGACTTTTTAACTACGTAGAATTAGTTGAATTAGCAAATTTACATGAAATAATTTTTTTTAAATAGATGTTCTACAAATTAATAACCTCCGTTAATTAATAAATTATTGTATAACGGATCATTAAGGGCAAATTACACTAACTACCCTGACTATATGTATAATTGTATTAAGACCAGAAAATTTTCATAATAACACAAACTTACCCTCTGATCTGTTGACTAACGGTGGTCAACAGTTGACCGATGTTAATCAGAAACGGAAAATAGTACTTTTATTCAGTGTTGTTAATAAATAAAAAAAGAAAATAGATTGTCTAACCAGATCTCATCATGTGACCCTTAAGAAACTAAAATTAAACAATTAAACAAAAAATTAATATTAATTATATATATATATATATATATTATCTACATCTTCATCAGTTGGTTTCCAAAACAAAAACAAATCTTCGTCTGCTTCAAAAAAGAAAAAAATCTTCATCTCCCAAATATCCAACTTCATTCTCCAAACAAAAACCTTCATCACCCAAATAAAAAAAAATAAAAAAAAATCTCATCATCATCCCCCCTAAACATCCAAAGAAAAATAAATTATCACACCTAATTTATCTTCATTCTTCATCTTCATCTCTTGTTTCAAATAATAATAAAAAATCTTCAACTTAATCACCCAAAACATCTAACTTAATCCATCACCCAAACATCCAACTTAAAACAATTACAATAAGAAAAGGAAAATAAAGCAAGGCAAGAGAGATAGAAGAGGAATCATATTATGATGTTCTTGGGGACACAAAATCAAATAACCCGAATGGGTCTACGGCAAAACGCAAGATTGAAAGATAGAAACCGCGTCTCCTACTTTCTGAAAGCACAAATGGCTAATCTAATAGCTGATTACTACACCCAACAAAAAAAAATTCCAAAATTCCAAGCTTTCCTCACCTGAGTATGAACTATGAAACTTTTCCTTCTCGCTTTTGAACTTGGACTTTCACTTTGTTACTTAATTTTTTTAACAAAATTAAAAATAAAATCTGCTCTGCGTGGTAAAAGGGATGGTGTTTTGGACTTGTAACAAAGGGAATCCATTACAAAGATCCTATCAAACCATCCCCACTAAGCTTGTTTATCATAATAAGCAGGAAATCTGATGAAAGGTTTGAGATAAATAAATTATAAACTCTTGTGATAAAAAAAAATGAAAAAGACTTAAAGCTTGGATTTTTTCGAAGAAAAACTAAAGCTTGGATTTTGACTTGAGTTTGAGAGAGGGTGAGATTTGAAAACCAGATCTGGAAATCTGATATATATTTTTTGTTTTTTTTATGAATATACTTATTATTTTATTAGTTTTTAATTAATTACATGAATTGTTATTTTTTAAGGGCGAAACTGATATTACCCTTTATCCATGATTGACTAACCATTAACCATCGTTAGCCAACGGATCAAGGGGTAGTCATTGCTAGTATGAAAGTTTTACCGGTTTTAGTGCAATTATACATATAATCAGGGTAACTTGATGCAATTTGCCCTCATATGACTGTAATAGGGTTAATTGCACCGAATTACTTCGAATTTATCCCCCAAAGCAAAATATTGTTAAGTTTAAGAATTTTGACACAAACATATTCTACCATTAAAATCAAACAGTTAACTTTAACAGTTGATCAAATCAATGAAAACATAATGTACCATTGCCACTGAATGCAACATCATTCAAAATACATTTATTTATCATTTATATTTATTTATTAAAACAATTAAAAAAATATAAAAAAATAACAAAAACTTCATCTTCAACATTACAACTTATCTTCATCGTCATCAGCAATCCACCCATTTCTTCCTAAATTGATCTCCATCACAATTCACAACAAACCAACACAAAATATAAATTAATTATAAGAACAAAAACATAAATCCAATAAAATAATGGAAAAAAAACATCAACTTAAACAAAAATGAACAGACCTACTTCATTTGATGGGACAGATCTGCTCCATCTCTAGTGGAGTTTGTGCTCCGATGAAGCACGAGCTCCATTAAAATGGAGCCGCTCCATCAGATGGAAAGATATTTGATAGAATGATCAGAGGCGTAGCCAGAGAATTTTCTCGTATTGGACTAAATATTTTCTTTTATTCGATCAAAAGTTTATTTTACTAATATATATATATATATATAAATGAATTTTGATGTGCTTTGTTTTTATAATTTCAATGAAGTTTTATTGTTAAGAAAATTTAAAATTTTTTCAACCAGTGTAACTATATTTTTATGATTTTTGTTTATGAAAACTAGAGGGTGTGCAGGATCCAATCAAATCCAATAGTATCCACTGGATCGGATCAAATCCATTGGATTGGATTGGATTCAGGGGATGATCGGATCGGATCGGATCCTAAATTCTAAAATCCATTGGATCGGATCGGATTTTGGATTCAAATTTGAAAATCCGTCAAATCTGCTGATCCGCCTAAAATATTAGGTCTTATTTTTATATTGGGCAATTTACTTATTTATATAAGAACAAAACAATTTACAAAGCAATTTATAGAAGAGTATAAAAGACCAAAGCATGCCACAACAAGCTCAAAATAAGAACACCAAATACATTAAAGCCCAAAACAAAGCAACACCCATACTACTAAAAAATAAAAATATAGATTCAAGACAACAAAGACCACAATGTTACTAGTTTAGCTGTTTAGGTTTCTACTTTTCTTTAGACAATAAAAACATGGGTGTGGTGTTATTTCACATGTTTTTTAGAAGAAAATTCAGCAACTTGTGTTGATGTTGTTTGGATGATTTTATTTAATGTTGAACATTTGGATGATTTTAGTTGGAGCTGTTGTTTAAGGATTATAAACTTTTTGAACTATATATATAAGTTTATAAGTTATGTTATGTATTTTTTTAATGTTAATTTTATTGAATTAATTAGTAATATTTGAATTATTTATTTAATTTTATTTATTTCGAATAATAATTTTTTATATATTAAGAACAACTTTATATTAATTCGATCCATCAGATCGGATCTAATAGTAATTGGATCGGATCGGATCGGATCTTGGATCATGGTAAATCCATTGGATCCGATCCGCCGTACACCCCTAGTGAAAACTATTAGTATTTGACATGTAGTGGTGAGAGATGGTGGGCCTTTGGCCCATTTAATAGCTTATCAAGACTCAGGTACAATTGTTCAGCTTTTAGAATTCTGTTGGCTCTCAACGTTCAAATTTCAAAAGGGGAAATTACATTAAACCCTAAAGTCTTACCATTATACATTTTGATGGGGATTCAAAACCAACTTTAGAATGTGATGGTTTTATTATTAGTCTTCATTTGTGAATATGCAGTGCATATGAGAAAGTGTGTAGCTTCTCAATAATGAGTTTCTAGCTCAAATCATGTACAAATATTCAACACTCTTATTATACATAGTCTCAATGTGATATTAATAAAGTTATATACATGTGATCTAAGCAGATTTCTTTATATTCTGTTTGAATGATATAAAGTATCATTGATACACAATTTAATACCATATGGTAATAAGATTCTGGCTCTTCTAGAGCCTTTAATCAGATCCGCTAGATCAGATCTGGTATTAACGATATATGTCTTTGAACTAATCATATTTCTTTCTGCTTGAATAATATTAAGTATCATTGATAAATAATTTCGTATTGTTTGATAACAATATCGTGACTCTTCCGGTAAACATGGCGCTTAGTTCGGTTCGAATCGGCGAACCGAATCGGAACCACCTAGCAAAAACCAAAACTGGAACCGATACCAGTACTGGGGCGATTCGGTTCTAATTTTGGAGGAACCGCCAGGTTTGAACCAGACGGTTTCAACGTTATATATATATATATATATATATATATATATAATAATTTTGTTTAAAAAAAATGATTGAACCGATGGAATACCCCCCCCCCCCCCCCCCCCCCCCCCATTTCCTTAATTCCTTATAATTCTCATTTCTTTCTCAATTTTCAATTCTCCAACGGTTCACTTATTTATTTATTTTATATTTTTTTTCTCTAATTCTTATTTCTTTCTTTCTCAATTTTCAATTCTCCAACAGTTCACTTTTTTATTTTTTTTATTTTTCATTTATAACGGCATGTTGACATCAGCAGACCGTTAGGCCCTCCAACGGTACACTTTTTTTTTTCTTTTAGGGCCAAACGGTTCACTTTACTCCAACAGTTCACTTTTTTTTTCTTTTCAGGGCCCAACAGTTCACTTTTTTCTTTTTTTTTTCTTTTTCATTTCTATAAATAATCACCCCCCCCCCCCCCCATTTCCTCAATTCCTTATAATTCTCTTTAATTCTCATTTCTTTCTCAATTTTCAATTCTCCAACGGTTCACTTATTTATTTATTATTATTTTTCTCTAATTCTAATTTCTTTCTCAATTTTCAATTCTCTAACGGTTCACTTTTTAAATTTTTTTTCTTTTTCATTTCTAACGGCATGCTAACGTCAGCAGACCATTAAGCCCTCCAACAGTTCACTTTTTCTTTCTTTTCGGGGCCCAACGGTTTACTTTTTTTCTTTTTTCTTTTTTTTTTATCCACATATGGAAGAAAAGTTAAAGTAGCAGGTCAAATATGATCTCTTCGTACTCCATATGAAGAAAGTTACGCAAGAAGATGGAAGCATTATAGTGATTTGCAATTACTGCAAAAAAGTATTTAAGTGGCACAAATCTAGAGAATATGGCACATATCGAAAGCATATAACGAACGCACATCCAGACGCAAATGCCAGATCGAGTTCACAAACTTAAATTTCCAGGTACGCTACCATAACCAACAATTATTTAAATATAGTGATGTAAAAAATAGAAAAGAATTAGCAAGAATTGTTGCAGTAGAACATTTATAATTTAGTTTTGGTGAAAATGTTGGTTTTATTAATTATTGTCAATGAGCATTAAATCCTACTGCATATCGTGTTCCTAGAGCCACGATCACAGAAACACTTGAAAACATTTATGACAAAGAAAAAAAAAAGTTGGAAAAATGTTTCTGTATGTACCGACATATGGAGTGACCATTGGGGAATGCATTCATACTTGGGTGTCACCTGCCATTATATAGATATTGCATGGACTATCCAAAAAATAATTCTTACATTTAGAGTTTTTGATGATAAACACACTACTGCTAATATTTTTAGATAGCTTAAAATTATTTTTGCAAAGTATAAAATTAAAAACAAAATTTCTGCAATTGGTTTTGATAATGCTTATAACAATACCGATGTTATTGCTGGTTGAATTGAATTATGCAAACCTTATCTTGGTGGTAAATTTTTTCATCAAAGATGTGCATGCCATGTTTTAAATTTATGTGTTCAAAAATGATTAAAAACTCTTGAACAGTTTATTCAACCTATTAAAGATGCTCTCTATTATTCGTGAAAACATCCTTCTGCAATGAAAGCATGGGCAATATATTGAAAACAAAATGGTAGGCGTGTCATTAGATTTCCTCGTGATGTTCCAACACGTTAGAATTTTACTTATAAATTGTTTGCTAGAAGTTATGAATATAGTAGTTACTTTTATTCAATATCATATTAGTCACATTTATCTTTATCAAAGTCATTGAAATGTTTGTAACAATGTTTATCAAAGTCATTGAAATGTTTACTTTTATTCAATATCATATTAGTCACATTTATCTTTATCAAAGTCATTGAAATATAGAAGTTATGAATATAGTAGTTACTTTTATTCAATATCATATTAGTCACATTTATCTTTATCAAAGTCATTGAAATGTTTGTAACAATGTTTGTGGTTTGTTAAAAGTCTTTAATAATGCTACTAACAATTTATCTTGTGTTTATTATCCTACAACTAATTTATTTATTATTGGGAGTCTTAATATTGTTGGTACCTTTACTCATTGTGAATCTGACTCACAATTACTGGAGTCTGTTACTGCTATGAAGGAAAAATGGTTACAATATTATAAGGAGTTTCCAAATATTTATTTGCTTGCCATATATTTTGATCCACGTTATAGATTAGAAAATTTGTCTAATTATCTATCTGTTTATTATGAACAAGGTTTAAAAATAGATTATGATATTGATATGTGTTGTGCTAGGGTTAAGACATTATTGTATGAGTTATATGATGAATATCTTAGAATTTATGGTCCATCACTGAACATAGATGTTCCACAAACTCAAAATGTATCTCATTCCTCGCCATCCTCTGGATTTATGAGTTTAGAGTATGAAAATACACAAAGTGTGTCTAATACAACCTAGAGGGGGGGTGAATAGGTTTTAGTTGATTTATTACCAACTTTTCGACTTAATCAATTTTAATGATCCTACTCCATAGTAACAATCAATCAATCCAATATAAATATGCGGAAAACAATAAAAATACAAGGATTGATTTACGTGAGAAACCCTCCAACTGGGCAAAACTCACGGGCTATCCTCCTAGCCACAAACGGTCCTCGAATCCACTATTTGATCGAAAGTTTACAACCTAGGTTGACCTCAAGTCACACCTACTTGGTCACTAACCCTTTCACTCTACCCAACGGGCCTTTAATAGTGATTCTTGACCACAAGCTTGTGCACTAACTCACTTAGTCACAAAGCTTAACAATCAATGAAGAGGTTAAACAACCTAAGTGAATATGTAAAAGATATTCAAGTATGCAATTAATGCTAGGCAACAATAAATGCTTATCTAAGGATTTAAAGATGACAATAAGTGTAAATCCTAGATATCAATATCTAAATGCAAATGCATGAAGATTTAGCTAGAAGGGTAAACTCGTCCTAAATGCTAGCTATTAATGAACAAGTCTCTCAACCAACATATAACAACTCAATCATGTTATAAATGCCAATAAACATAAAGATATGCAATAAAATCACATAAAAGAGCTAACCCTAGGCAAACAAGAACATAAATAAATACAAAGAGATTTAGGGCATGTTCAAGTTACCTAGTCAATGAAAGCAAGAAGAATCCATGATGAGATAATGCTTGAAGAGGTTAGATGCACATGGATTTGTGTTTGGTTGAGTAAAGATGAGTTCTTGGGAGTTTCTCTCTCTAAGGGAAGCTTGGCCTATTAAAAATGGCTTCTTAAACTCATAGACACGAGCAAGGAAGAAGATAGATCATATATATGGGAGCCCTAGTTGAAACAGCGTCGTTTTGAACTTAGGGCACAAAATCCCGTCAATACCGCTAGATGGACCACGTCGCAGGCAAGTGTCCAGACCGCGGTACACACAGCAGTGCACCGTCTGGACAACAACGCGGTGCAGGGCGCTGTGAATGCAGGTGCATAGGCCGCGGTATGGGCAACAGAGGCTTACTGGACAACGCCGCGACTTGGGTCGCTTTGCGTGCAAGTGTACAGGAAGCAGTACAGGGAGCATGACCCTGCTGAGGTATACCGCTCTGTATGCCGCGGTTCAAGCATGTCTTGCCAAGCGGTCTAGGCCGCGCTAAGAGAAGAAATTGTCTTTTCTGGGCAAACTCAACACACTAAGTGATGTGCAAAATGTGCAAGTGTGGAGAGTGAAAAGAGGCATACAATACATCATTCAATGATATGAAGATAAGAACAATAATGCATGCAAGTGAGTGTGTGCAACTAGATCTCTTCAAAGAAAGTTAAACTAGTGAGATACCTTTGAAGTGCTCTTTGAGAGAGATGATGTCCTTGAAGCTTGATCACACTCAAGAGGCCTAAATTACCCTTACAAAGAATAATTCCCCAATGTGGTTTGTCAACGAAATAAGCCAATCAAAATATGAGGAACTTACAGAGTATAATATGTTATCCCAAAAAACCAAAAAATTACGAGGTTCTTCTTCATCAAGCTTCACCACGTATTCCGAGCTTGAATCTTATCTAGGTACCTATTTTGAGTTTATAGAAGTCACTGAAGTTAAAAAATTTGATATCATACACTGATGGAATGAGCATGAAAGGTATTTTCCAATCTTGGCTATGATAGCCAAACAAATTCTTCCAACACCAGTTTCTACTGGCGGCGGTGGAACAACAATTCAACACCAGTGAGAATATTCTGGACACAAGACGTTCGCTTATGAGTCCGAAATTAGTTCAGATACAAGCTTGTGTTGAGGATTGGATGAAGGCACAAAATAGACAACAAGAAATCAATCAAGAGGAACGCTACAATTTCTTCAAAGATGACCAACCGGCTGAAAGTCGAACAGATGATCATGGTAACGATTAGTCCACGCCATCACCAAACCTGCAATAAAAGGTAAGAGAACTACGTGGCCTTTGATTCCTCTAAACCTTAAGAGGATAGGCAACTTAATTGTGGTAAAAATTAAGTGCAAGACTAATTTTACAATTTTTATTTTTATTTTAATTTAATTTTTTAATTTATCATTTATTTAGTTTTATTTTATTTTCGGGTGACCCGATAAAATGCATTTACAGATTACAATTTTACATGGCTAATATTTTTTTATGAAATAAGATTACATATAAGAAAAAAAAGGGGAATCGGAATCACCGGAACCGGAATCAACGGTTCCGAACCGAACCTGAACCGGAACCAGCGTCAAGTCTATCTTCTATAGCTTTCTATCAGATCCGTTGGATCTGATACAGTTTTAACATTTTCTCTGAGCAAAGTCAAATTCATAAAATATTTCTGACTCCGCAGAACTGTATGAGTCGCTGCACTCTCGGTAAAACATATATATTTCCTTTCTAGGAATTTTATGGACATCGTGTGTAATGCCATTTTATATCTCATCTGAACTGATAATAATCTCTCCCCTTTTTGTCCTTTTTTTAATAGGTTTATTCTGTAAACCTTTTTCTCTTGTCATTTACAAACATCCACTCATTGGGTATGTTTTGATATCTCATGAATATAAATATATCCAAAATTACACTCTTGATATTGCTTATTCAGGAGCCAGTATAAAATGGATAAAATATCATTTACAATCTCATTATACGTGATATTGGGATCTTAAATCCTTTTATGATACTCACAACATCCTGCTGGATGTGTAGATTATTTTTCTCAAATGAATGATACGCTAGGATCTTAAATCCCTTTTATGATACTCACAACATCTTGTTGGATGTATTATCCACTTCTCACAAATGAATGATACGTTAGGATCTTATATCCTTTTTATGATACTCACAACATCCTGTTGGATGTATAGATTATTTTTTTTCAAATGAATGATACGCTAGGATCTTAAATCTCTTTTATGATACTCACATGATACTCACACATCCTGCTAGATGTGTAGATCGTTTTTCTCAAATGAATGATATGTAAACATATCACCTCATATATATATATATATATATATATGAGATAAAACAAAATCATGGATTATATATATTTTTTGAACTTCTTGTTCGACCATAAACTGCAAGTTCATATATGAAATTCAAAAAACTTCATATTCTGAATGGATTTGAAACCTCAAGTTCCAAATAATAAAGTATGACATTCATGTATATAACGCTGGATCCAGAACTTCAGGTTCTCTTCGGTTTTCAGAATCGTGCCAACTTAAATATCATAAATCTAGAAACTTTAAGTTCTGTTGACTTGGTCTAGCCGATCTCATATATTGAGTATAATTAAATAATACGAATATTTAAATAGCATAATAATTAAATCCAGAATTATAATAGGTTCTGTCGACACAGCCGTAGCCGGTCTTATATATTGCGTATAATAAATAAATACGAATATTTAATGAGCATAAAAATTAAATCCATAAATATAATATGTTCTGTCAACACAGCTGTAGCCAGTCTCTGTTGACACAACCGTAACCAGTTTTATGTATTGTGACTAATAAATAAATATGAATATTTAAAAAGCATAATAATTAAATCCTGAACTATAATAGGTTCTGTCGACACAGCCGTAGTCAGTCTCTGTCGACACAGCCACAACCAGTCATATATATTTCGTATAATTAAATGCGAATATTTAAACAATTCTGTAAGCTAAGCTCGTCTGATATGTGCATAAAAAATAAATGCGAATATTTAAACAATTCTAAGAGGCCAAGCTCGCCTGATATGTGCATAAAAATGCGAATATTTAAACAATTTCAGAAGGCTAAGCTCACTCGATGTGTGTATAAAAATAATTGCAAATATTTAAACAATTCCTAAAGGCTAAGCTCACCTGATATTGGTATAAAATAACTACGAATATTTAAACAATTTCAGAAGGCTAAGTTCACCCGATATGTGCATAAAAATAAATGCGAATATTTAAACAGTATAAATAAATCCAGAACTATATATATGATTCGTTGACGGCATAAACCATCTTGTATACGGAACTATAAATGTATCCATAATATTGAGATGTAAGTAAATCACTCATCAGAGGATCTTTTTTATTTACATGCAATTTTGCTGATAACTTATTGTAAAACAAATAAAGAATAAATGAAATAGATGAAGAACAAATGAGACATAGTGAGACAAGAGATTTGCTTTATATCGATATACAAATGATACAAAAGTAACAAAACACATATATATATATATATATATATATATATATACACGTAGGCAAAGAAGAGGTGATCGATAATGATGATGGTCAAACACAAGTGGAAGGTATCGGTGATGATGATCAAATACAAGTGGGGTATGAGTGGGTTATGTTGTTGAGTTATTGTCACACCGTGTTAAACTTAAGTGGGTAGACGTCCTCCTTTGAGGAATTAATGCATACATCTGAGAAAACTGCAGTTGAGATTGAACTACATTCACAATCCTCAAATGCGTTTTTGACGTTGAACTCAACTTTCTTTCGAATTCGTTCATTCATTAAGTAGCCTTTTGAAATCATTATCCCCTCCAATTCCATTGCAACTTCTCTCATTGTTGGTCTATTCCTCCCATTTAATTCTAAACATCTTTTCGCAAGGTAAGCAACCTCCTTTACTTCTTCCTTCCGATCCTCCTTCACCACTCGAGCATCGAGAATATCATCAACTACTTCATCCTTCTCCTCCAATGATGAAATGAAATAAGCTGCTAAGCGTATCTTTTCTTGCGATAATCCAATTGAACAAATGGGCTTCTTTCCCGTTAAAAGTTCAACCAGGACCACTCCAATCTCTGTCAACTGGCTAGATCGAAAGTATTCAGGATCAAAGTATACGAATGTCCCTTTCACTTGCGTAGTTAAGTGAGTTTTATCAAGCGCGACTGACTTAGAGGTTCCGCAATCAGACAGTTTTGCTCTGAATTTTTCACCCAATAGTATGTTGTCGGACTTGATATCTCTATGCACAATGGGCACACAAGCTTCAGAGTGCAAGTATGAAATTGCACTTGCAATCTCTGTGGCTATACGCAATCGCATTTCCTATGTTAACGGAAACTCCTCATTCGGATCATGAATAACATGCGAGAGAGTTCCTTTTGGAATGTACTCATAAACTAGTAGAGTAACTTCAGTCTCTAAGCAACAACCGAACATTTTGACAACATTTCTGTGATCAATTTGCGAGAGAATGACAACTTCATTGATAAATTGCTCTACCTGCCCTTTATCTATAGCCTCCTGGGATTTTTTGACCTCAACAATTATTCCGTCTGATAGCATTCCTTTATAGACCGTACCTTGTCCTCCTCGACCAAGAATTCTATTCTCATTATAATGGTCAGTAGCAATCTCTAATTCCGTTGAAGTAAAAACTTTGATTTTCTCCACACAACCTTCATTTGAAGACATTTTTTGCTTCAATAATAAGCCACCATTGCGTTTAAAGCACTTTTGTTTGAGTTTGGTAGCTTTCCTTGTTTCAAGTAGTTTTTAAAACCAAAAAACTCCAAGAATTAAGAGCAGAAATCCAACGCCTGAGCCAATGCCTGCACCCAATATATTATACAGTCAAATTTCAGGTATTAATTCCTTTCTAACACAATTTTTTTTTTACTTATTAATTATATAAGTAGAAGAAACTACTTTCCAATCCAAGGGTTATAAATGGGTTTACTCAAATTTTACTCAACCCAAACCCACTCATTAGCTTATTGGGTTTGTTTGAAAATGAAAACCCAAACAACCAATTCATTAACCCATTATCTATTATTATCATTATTATTTTTAAGAAATAAGAGATGCTATGACAATATCAAAACAATTTCAAATATGAATACTCAAATATAACCAAATATGTAATGCAAGGATAATGATCATCTCCTAACCTCACCGTATTGAAGTGAATAAGTGGTTAAGATGTAATTGTTTTTCACTCTCACTTTATCTATAACTAATCACATATTTGAAAAGACAAGGGAAAATGTGAGATGATGAGAAGATCTAAGTCTATAATGTAATTATAATTCTTTAAAATTATATTAAAATTGAAAATAAATGTATATCAAAACTATCCTACAGAGATTTTTAATTGTAAAAATATTCAAATTAAAATATTTGTTAAACTAATGGGTCTACATTTCAACCTAACGAAATGGTGAAAATGGAATTGAAACTTGAATTAAATTCCTACTAAAGGTTTATTTTTTGAAACAGTAAAAACAGTGAATTTGAGGGTCGAAACTTGGGTGACTTTGAGATCGTTGTAACTTTAAAAATAATCACTTAAATATGAATAATCCTATATATTTGAAAGGGGTTTTAGCAGAACTGCCCTATTTTAGGGACTTAATTGCAAATCTACCCTAAAATCCAAATAATTTGCAAAAATGCCCTGAAATGACCTTCCTACCCTTTCAACAATTGAAATCAATTTCGCTATCTTTGCCCTAAAATCCCAATTCGCTTGGTCACCCATTTTTCATCTGCACAATCTTCCGTCGCCGACATCCTTTCCGGCCCAACCGCAACTTCTTCATCGCGACATTGGCGTCGTAGTCGATATCTAGCCACCTTCGAGTCTTCAAATCTTCTTGGTCCGAACAGCACGCCGACATCGTCAACTTTGGAGCACAGTAGACATAGGGTAATTGCCAAAAGTTAGCGGATCCAGTCCAGTATCTCCGGCTCGACTCCGTTTTAGGTACGCACGCCTCTATCTATACCTCTCTGTATACGTATACCAATTCATATATGTACCTCTTTTCAGGTATGCTTCGATTCAATGAAGATTTCTTATTTTTTGTAATATATGTTCATTAATCTAAATGAGAATCTCCATTATTAGGCCTGGTTAATCTTTTAAAATAGCTGGCTTTAGATTTATTTGTGGAAAGGTCTGAACAAGTTTGAAAGGAGTTTTGGGAGGTATTAACTATATAGGTGGGTTGAGCAGATGAAAAATTAGGTTTGGTCATTGACTGGGTAAAATTCGGTTTCGAAGTGGTGAGGTTTGGTCATTGACTGAGTGAAATTTTGATGGATGAGAATAGATGGAAGGGTTTTACTCAGAGTAATGCTAAAATTAGTAAAGAGGTTGGTGAAGAGTTTAGCATTTTTGATGGCTCTGTTACAGGGAAGAATTTGGAATTGGAAGATGGAAAATTGATTGTGCAGAAGTGGAGGTTTGGGAGCTGGCCTGATGGCATTGATTCAACGGTTAATTTAGTTTGTTGGTTTTCTTGATTTTAATTTATCCTGGATTGTTGGAAATTAGTTTGAATTGGTTCTTGACTCAGTTTTGTTGTTTATATTTTGCAAGTGAGACTGACTTTTGATGAGCTTGAACCCGGGGTTACCATTGTCAAGTTGATTCATACTGATATTCCTGAGGAAGACAGGTTAGTTTTACTTAATGGGGTTGTTTTGTTTTGCTGCAGCTTTATCTTGATTGAATCATTGAATTGTGTAGTCTTATGGTTCTTAATTAATTATGTGATGATTGATCTTATTGGGATCTTTTTATTTTAATCGCAAATATGGGAATGCAATTGTGCTGGAAAACACGGAGAGAGGATGGCGGGATCTTATTCTTCACAAGATTCGGGCAGTTTTCGGTTTTGGAATATGATTTTTTGTTTTTCCAAAGCATGTTATAGTGTCCTTCTGAAGTGTAGAATTTTATCAAATTTAACTTTATTTTGAGTTGTGAACTACAAGTTGATTGTCAAAACTCAAAATTATGGGAACAATGAGAGTCTTGTATGGTCTCATTTGGTTTGCTGTTACCCATTACACTGGAACAATCACATCAAAGACTTGGACCATAAAAGAATTAGTAAAATGTCATATCTGCACTTAAGTAGTCATTTTTTAATATAAAATAGGTCAATAGCTATTGGACTTGCATGGGATCTTATTTAGATACTTCTGGTTTCTATTTTACCACTAAAATCTACAAGAACTTATTCTGCAGATCTAGTTGAAGACAGCGGGTCACCCCGACCCGATGGAGTTTTTCCTCGGGACAGGGCGACCCGACATCGGGTCACCCTGATCCGATGGTTTTTTCCTTAGGTTAGAAAACCATGAAAACACCATCGGGTCAGGGCGACCCGATGGTTTTATATGGTGTCCTAACCTAAGGAAAATACCATCGGGTCAGGGTGACCCGATGTCGGGTCGCCTTGTCCCGAGGGAAAAATCCATCGGGTCACGGTGACCAGATGTCGGGTCACCGTGACCCGATGGGTTTTTTCCTCGGAATAGGGTGACCCGACATCGGGTCACCCTGACCCGATGGTTTTGTCCATAGGTTAGGACACCATAAAAAACCATCGGGTCAGAGTGACCCGATGGATTTTTTCCTCGGGATAGGGCGACCCGACATCGGGTCACCCTGACCCGATGGTATTTTCCTTAGGTTTATACCCCATTTGAATTTTTTTCAAAAAAGAAAAAAGAAAAGAAGAAGCAAAGATATATGAATACCATTATCAAAATAAGGATTAGGATGTTGGAAAAATAATTTTACAATGTAATACTTACCCTTTAAACAACTTCATATAATTTCCCTAATATTTTTAAAACTCTCTTGTTTTAAGTTTGTACTATGAAACTCTCTTGTTTAGTTGTTACTTGTGCTCTCTTTAGTTGTTCGGAATTTGCATGAAAATTAATGAAAATAATCAGCCGTTTATGACCGGCTACTTAAATTTCTATCTCTCTCAAGTTTTAAGTAGTTCATTTTCTTTTCATATAGCATGATGGAAGTCTGGTAATCTAATATTTGTTCTTTGATAGTCACCATATCAGCATTTTCGCCATTCAACTGGGTTAATTGAGTTGTTGTAAAGTTCTATCATATCCTATAAATGTCAGGACAATTTACATTGCCTAAAAATACTATTAAAGTCTAGTTTCAATAGTGAACTATGATTCTCAAGGTGTATGTATAATTTGTTTAATCAAAGAGTCATGTAGTTGTCATTGATTTGTGGAATGTAATTAATTAGGTACACATATGGGTCGAAAAAAACTAAATGAATCACTCAAAATTAAGGAAGATGATCGATTTCCATCTCGAGTTAATGGATACTGCAATTGGGAGAGTATTAGACTTATTAAATCGATTCTGTCACCGAAACAACTCGATTTGTTTAGAGCGACATGTTTTGGTCATTTTTTGGATGTGAGTGATATGGTGTTGTCTGGACAGTTTTGTCACCATATCTTGCTTCGGGAGTGTCATGTCAGAGATGTCGATGACATGCCATCGACTTTGTGGTTCTATGTTGGAAACGAGGTGATAAGGTTTAGTGCGGTGGAGTTTTGTTTGGTTACTGGGCTTACCTTTGGAGATTCCTCTGAATCACCATCCAACATCTCCAAACATATGGATAAAAGGCTGCACCAATCCTACTTTAAGGATGGTAAAGTTCATGTAAAAGTGTTTGCTAATTGGTTTAGGAATCTTGGTCCTAATAATAATGTTAGTGACGATGATATGGTGAAGTTGGCTTTAATACTTTTTTTTGGAGATGACTTTGGTTGGCAAAGACGATCGGAATGTCATTCAATATTGGGCGTTACAGTTAGTGGATGACTTAGATGCGTTTAATAATTTTCCATGGGGAACATTCATATACGGTAGGACATTTGACTCCCTTTCTACTTGTCTTGTTGGTCGTGATGACAAGTACAAGGAGCGTCTTGAGTCTCCAGCAAAGCGGAAAGCAGAGAAGTACAACGTTTATGGGTTTGTCACAGCTTTCCAGGTGATGTGTGATATTTGGTGATTTTATTTCAATTGTGTAAAGAAATCATGCATGTGGGCGTGGATTAACTTACTCATTTATTTCATTTTCAGGTTTGGGCAATCGAAGCAATACCCAAATGGGCTATGCTTGGCCATGCGTCAAGGGTAAACAATTTTAAATTGGAAATGCACAGGGACACCCAGTTATGTAGAGTTATTCGATAACATTTTTAAGTACAAAAATGTAATTATGCCATAGTGTTGTTTACGTGAAAATAACTATTTTGTGTTTTATTACATTCATGGTAATTGTATCTATTTTATATCATAATTAATGTGAAATATATCACTAATTCTAACCTTAATTTATAAGTGTTGCAGACTAGAATTCAAGGTAGGTGGTCACTGCTATGCAAAGTAAAACACAATTCAAGCATGAAACCTACAAATGGGATAGTGAAATGACAGATTATGTAATCGGCAAGAAACCGGTTGAAGCGTGGGAACATTGGCGGAAAGTCAATCTTGTAAGTAATTTTAATTGTTAGCTGAATATATGTTTATGATATTACAATATAGTAGTTTAGATAATGATCTTTGTTTAGATTTTGTTTCCGGCGAACGTGAACGGAAATCATTGGGTTGCAATTGCTGTCGACTTGAAAGAGCGGGTCATTAAAGTCTATGATTCATTACCGGAAATCAACAATGTATTAGAGATTACAAAGTGGACATCTTGCCTTAGAAAAATGTTGCCTTCTTTGTTGGTGCATACAATGCCGGATATTTTTACTGATGCTTTGCCATTTGCTGTAGAAAGACCCGAGAAAGACATTCCAAATCAAGGGAATGGGTATACCACAAACCATAAACTTGTCATCTTTTATTACATTAAAGAGTTTGATTGTCACTTACATTGGATATATTTGTTTGTTTTGGAGGAAATAGGTCGGACTGTGGGATATTTGCTCTCAAATTCTTGGAGTACTTGTGGGCCGGGAAACCATTCGACCTTGAAGCAAAAGATGGAGGAGCCCTTAGAGTTAAAATTGCAACTGAAATTTTTAAAAATTGTAAACAAGTGTCATGTAATAATATAGTTGAAGGTAACTTAGTTGAAAATGGTTGTAATTAACAGATCGTACTAATTTAATCAATGAGAATTCTATTTGTATTCGTTGTGGTAGTAATTATATGTGAAATGAAATGTCGGGAGTTAAGAAGTGTTGTGCATATTGGGAGTGTCTTGTTACAGGTACAGAAAATGGTATGGATTTGTTAAAAATATAAACTAAACTCTGCTAAATTTTTTAGGGAAATCTCAAGTCAATATTCAAGGGAAAACAAATACAATATTGATGAAATCCTTTTTAGGGAAATTTGATGAAATACAATAAGCATGATGAAATAAGCATGAAACAAAGACACATTAACTAGTAACACATGGTCCATTAACTTGCCTCACAGACACCACTCGTACTTGTTAATGATCTAGACAATCTCGAGTATGTACATGTATGGCTATTGTGACCATTACGATGACAAGTTGTACATCTTGTTTGACTTACTTCCTCACCAAATGACGGAGTACGGTTCTTTTTAGGCCTTCCTGGAAGGCGTCGCCTGACAGGGGGGAGAACAACTACTGATGCAATATCTTCTGGAACCAACCATTCTCGGGGGTGTCCAACGGGATGAATTTCCCCACTGTATGCTGCAGCAAGAAATGCACTAGAGTAATAAGGTGAACAATAATCTGTATATGAAAATCGTCGGACCCTAATGCAAGCCAATGCATGTTCACATGGAATTCCGTCAATGTCAAATTCTCTACAAGTACATGTTTTTGATGTCAAATCAACTGTTCCATACAAATCTCCATCCTTAACAAGGAATGAGTAATATGTGATCGGATAGACCCTTAGATAACGTGTCTTTTCATCCTTGACACCTAGAATTACATCTGCCTTCGTGGTCAATGTCGACTTAAGTTTCCCTGCAGATGTCCGACGATCATGGAACCAATGCTGGAGGACCCCTTTGATGTAGTCAATAACTCCGGTAATAGGCAATTCCCGACAATTTTTAATTGCATTATTCATGGACTCTGCAATATTGGATGACATCATGTTATACCTTTTCCTTGGACTGTATGTCCGTGCCCACCGTTCAAATCCGGCATCCCTGACATACATAGCTGCTTCAGAATTAATATTTGCTAATTGCTCCATACATCGTGTGAATTGATGTACCCAATAAACTTTAACTGCCTTTCTGAAGATGTCTTTTAATACCTTATTCTTCCCATACCGTCCAAGCATGTTCCGTTCTAGATGTACCGCACATGCGCCATGGAATGAATTTGGGAACACCTTGACCACACTGTTGATGATACTGTTTTTCCTGTCAGAAATAATAACTAAATCATCAACTTCGCCAACGGCGCGATGCAACCTAGTTAGAAACCATTCCCAAGCTTCATTTGTCTCCGAATCTCCAACACCAAAAGCTAGGGGAAATATTTGGTCATTACCATCCATACACACAGCCACAAATAAGACCCCTGCATGAGGGCCTTTCAAAAATGTTGCGTCAATAGCAATTACAGGTCTAATTGAAGACAGAAAACCGTCTATACAGGCTTTAAGGCAAAAAAACATGTACATGAACCTGTTAGCGGAATCTGTGTGGAGGTCTGTAATAGTTCCAGGATTAGTTTGCTCCAACATGTACAAGTATGATGGCAGAATACGGTATGACTCAACCGGTGTTCTTTGAACCTCATCTAAGGCAATATGTTTGGCTCGATATCCTTTGTGGTAGTTACATGAGATGCCAAACTCTGTCTGTATGTCTTGTATAATTTCCTTTGGCTTGTATAAACGATGATCAAGAAATTTCTCCTTTATGTGTTCCCCTATAACCCGTGCACTTGCTTGCCTATGAAGTGGAAATCGTGCTTCATTGGAGCATGTGTGCGCATGGTCAAATCTTCTGATCTGAAAATAATCTGAATTAGCAACCTTAACTGCACGTAATCGCCAATTGCATTCCTCAACAATGCATCTAACTTGATAACGTGTTGTGTCCGACTTCATCACCCTAATCTGGAACCGGTTGGCAAGGGTGCACTTACCTAATTGTGATTGCAATTCCTGCTTACTTTGAAACAACTCACCCACTGCAATACACTTATCAACATATCTAGGTGCAACTTCGCTTGAATTAATAGAATACAATGTACATGGAGGTGGAACAAGCCTCTGAACATGAGCAAATTGGTCATTAGACCGGTTAGGAACTCGATCAGGAATAGGGTCGAACTGTGGTTCTGATACATCATGTGTAGAAACATTGTGATTTTCTGTGGTATCATGGAAACCAAAATGACGATGAGGGGAATTACCATTGTTGCCAGTTTCTGTAAAACCTTCTCGAATATCATCCAAATGGGCATTTGTGTTAGGTACATCTGTAGTGTGGTGAAAATCATATTGAGTTGCATGGTGTGGGTGGTGAGGTGACTCTGGAAGAAAATTATGCTTCAATTCTGAACGATCAGCCTCGATTTCCTCAACACTTATGCAAACTAGAGGGTCAACATTCTCTCGGCGCAGCAACAATGCAACATCATCATCATCAATAATCTCAATAGGCAAGCTAGGACGGATGGTTTGTGCAACTGTCGTAAGAGTAGCCCGATAATGATTTCTATCAATCCCGCTGACACGGTAAACCTTATCTAATAGTTGATCATAATTTGCATCCCTTGGAAAATCAAATGCCCTTCCTCTTCGACCGTCATACCAATATACACCGTGATCACTTTTCCATTCTCCACCCCAATTCAAAACCAATTGCACATTTGTCATCTTCAATCCTGAAAAGTTTAAATATAGATTATCAATTCAAAATAAAAAATTAAACTTTACATCAAACATAAGGAGTGTAAATTAAAAAAATATATATAAATATATATTTTTTAATATAATTTGTTCTTCGGGTCAGGGGTGACCCGATCGGGTCATGTGTGACCCGAAGAACAATTTCAGGCCTTCGGGTTGCCCCCTTACCTGAAGGCCTGAATTTGTTCTTCGGGTCAAGGGTGACCCGATCGGGTCAGCGGTGACCCGAAGAACAAATTCAGGCCTTCGGGTTGCTCTCTACCCGAAGGCTTTAATTTGTTCTTCGGGTCACGAGTGACCCGATCGGGTCATGGGTAACCCGAAGAACAAATTCAAGCCTTCGGGTAAGGGGGCAACCAGAAGGCCTGAATTTGTTCTTCGGGTCACGCGTGACCCGATCGGGTCATGTGTGACCCGAAGAACAAATTCAGGCCTTCGGGTAAGGGGGCAACCCGAAGGTCTGAATTTGTTCTTCGGGTCACGCGTGACCCGAAGAACGTTTACAAATTAACCCAACAACAAAAAAAATTTACCCATATTATTTATAACAATATATGGATTGTAATAAAAGATAATAGTTATTTTTTTTCTTCAAAAACTCACCTTCTCACCACTTCATATAACTTCCTTCAATACTTTTATGCATCCAAAAGAAAAAAAAAACATTAGAAGAGTTCCATCTCAATTTACTAATTTCAAACAATGTATAATTTACTCTTTTCCTTTCATTTTTGTATCATTGGTTGGTAAAAATAATAATGGTAATAAATGTGGTGGTTATTTTTTAAGTGGGGGTATTCTTGGAAGTTTGGGGTATTGTTGTAAGGTTTTCACTACATGGGGTATATTTGCAATTTAGGCCCTCAAATAGGGCAATTTTGCTAAAATTCCTATTTGAAATGTCCATAATACTTTAACTATTTTTTTTTATTAAAAAACAATAATGTCCTCATTTTTTGTATCGCTATTTTTAAAAATTGAAAAATGAAAAACTAAAAAGAAAATTCAAAATAAAAATATGATAATTTTTAAATAAATAAATTCAATTAATATTTTATTTAAAATAAAATGTAAATTAAGGGGGTAACCCATTCTTAATTAAATGCCTATTTGAGCATCAGTTAGCCACCGATGTCTGTTTAATAAAGTATGAAAAAGACTTGACGGCATAATATAGTATTGGTCATACTACCTTGTAAGATTATATTAAATTAGTTTTACTTATCTAATCCTATTGTCATTAAGTTCAAAAATCAAAGTCTTCCAACTAATCTAGATCTAATTTTGTAATGTAATTTAATTAATTATAATTGTTAATCACATGGATGGAACATGCTGGTGGACAAACATTTACATTTTTAGTATTCCTTGACTTTTTTTTTATAAAAAAAAGTAAATTATTCATAAATTAGTTTACCAAAACATCGGCCCTTTTCTTTTAAGTTGATCATTTCGTAAGTAAAGTTAAAATCCAATTATTTCTTAAGCTATAAAAATCTCAAAAATAGTCTAAAATTTTGATTGAAAAGCACGAACAACTTATCAAAGCAATGAATTTTATTTTCGCATTGAAATGAAATCAATATTTGATTGAAAAGCACGAACAAATTATGAAAGCAATGAATTTTTATTTTCACATTGAAACGAATTCAATATTGAGGGTGGGAGCTACAAATTTAAAGATTTATAAATAATGATGAACTATACAAAATAACAATAGTAGAAATAATATTTGGAAAGGCTTCAAAAAAATTTCTAATACTCTTTACTCCCTTACTTTTAAGACCAGCACCAACTTAATAGGTTAAATTTTAATAAAACATTGTTGTTCTAACAAAAATACCCTTAAAACATACTTATAAAAATAAGTTTTGCGCTTTGGTTTTTTTGAAACATAAAGGCATGTTTGATTTTCTCACTTAACACTTAATGAATTCCATTAAGTTGTTTAGTTTGATTTTTAAAGTGATAAAATCATTTAAATAATTCCTAAAACCACTTATTTATAAAAGTGAAAATTTTCCACTTTTCACTTAACCAAAAACCACTGAAATTTATACCAATTTCTTACTTCCAAAACTATCCTCACGGATCTAATTTATTTCCAGTTTTATTTTTTCTCACAACCCTAGCCACATATTAATATTTTTATCTCTTCTCACTATCAAAAATTTTTAGCAACCATATAACTTAGTTGCTTCAAGACTCAGACAACTATATTGTAATCCTTTTTTTTTTAATTTCCAGCCATATTAGTTTCACATCTTTTTTTTTTTAATTTGAAGAGAGTTTCACGTCTCTTTTACTTGCTCCTTAACTTGCTCCTTAAACTATATTATTGGTTGTGTCTAATCTAATGTTTTGTTATTGTTGGGTTTTGTGAAGCCAGAAATCAGCCTAATGAACGGATTCCAGCATGCAGTACGGCGCATACCGCGACTTAGACAGGGAGCCCAAGCCGCGACATACACATCGTTGAACTATAGAAGGTTGATGCTATACAGACCGCGGTGCGGACATATTGCACATATCGCGGCATAAGAGGTGGTGTTTTTCAGT
This sequence comes from Dipteronia sinensis, assembly GCA_033220585.1. Lineage (NCBI taxonomy): Eukaryota > Viridiplantae > Streptophyta > Magnoliopsida > Sapindales > Sapindaceae > Dipteronia > Dipteronia sinensis. The sequence goes on along the minus strand of CM065638.1, from coordinate 13,309,476 downwards.
AAGTGATATGCGGTGTTGACCGCAGCATAGACAAGTACCTACATCGGGGTATTCTAAGCGGTGGAAGACAGCAGAAGAACCGCGGTCCAGGTCGTGGGTTGCAGCAGCGACCCAGACCGCGGTAGGTATAAAATCTGTGTAATTTTAGGAAAACTTGTGTGAAAAGAAAAGTATTCCTTTAGGGTTTTGGCTTACCCTAGTGTTCTCATATAAATACTAATATTTCCCATTGTATTTAGTAGTGCGTAATGTGTGAGAAAAATTGCTAGAGAGAGAGAACAATTGTAGAGAGACTGAAAGAGAGACAGAGAGATTGTAATCAACTCTGAAAATAGTGGATTGAGTGCGGTGCGCTCCGTGGACGTAGGCAAATTGCTGAACCACGTAAAATCTTTGGTGTCGTCTTTTCTTCTTATTGCTTTCATATTATTTGTTTGTGATTAGATTTGTGTGTGTGCGATTTATTTTCAACAACAATTGGTATCAAAGCCCTTGGTTGGGACATTTTTTTTTCTCACACAAATATAGGTTTTCTTGAGGTCAATGATTTCATCGTCGAGATGGAATCAGAAAAGGATACGCACAAGATTAAGAAATTCAGTGAGACGAATTTTAGCTTCTGGAAGATACATATGGAGGATTATCTGTACCAGAAGGATCTGCACTGGCCGATAAAAGAGAGACCGAAGGATATGACTGACGGAGATTGGTCAAAGAAGCGGAAACCGAAGAATATGGATGATGATGATTTTGAACTCCTGGACCAGAAAGCATTTGGAGCAATTCGTCTCAATTTGACGAAGCAGGTCGCTTTCAACGTAAAGGATCAACAGACTGCCAAAGATCTAATGGATACTCTATCAGACCTATATGAACAGCCTTCTGCGGTAAGGAAAGTCCATCTTGTCAAGAAGCTATCAACTTTGAAGATGGCGGAAGGTCAGAACTTTAAAGAGTTTCTGAATCAATTCAACGAAGTGAAGGATGGGTTATGTTCCTTGTCTATGGATTTCGATGAGGAGTTTATGGCAGTATTTATGCTCACCCAATTGCCAGAAAGTTGGACGATGACAAGTCAGTCAATTTCCAACTCGTTCGGGAAAGAAAAGTTGAACTTCCAACATGTTGTGAACATGATCATGACTGAAGAAATCAGGTTGTGTGAAGAGGGATTATGGGCATCTACATCTTCAGCACTGAATGTGGAAGGTAGAGAAGGTATAAACAGAAATCAGAACACGAATCAACGAGGAAGATCAAAGTCAAGAGGAAAGTCTAAATCCAGGTATCAAGTTAACTATTCGGGAAATCAGCAACGAAGCAAAAAGGATGTAGAGTGCTGGAATTGTGGTAAGAAGGGCCACTTCTCGTATGAGTGTAGATCTGAGAAGCAGGATAAGGGCAAGAGCAGCGTAAATTGTGTATCTGAGGAGTCAGATGACTGCCTCATCTGCTCGTTGGAAAGCAAGACGGAGTCCTGGGTTTTGGATTCAGGAGCGTCATTCCATGCCACACCTCACAGGGAATTGTTTGAGAATTACGTCTCCGGAAATTTAGGTAAGGTGTATCTTGGTGACGATCAAGCATGCAATATTACCGGGAAGGGAGATGTAAAGATTCAGCTGAAAAGGTTAGTTTGGAAACTCGATAATGTGAGGCACATATCAGATTTGAGGAAGAACTTGATCTCCATTGGGCAATTGGCGTCAGATGGCTACATGACAACTTTCATAGGTGACAAGTGGAAGATTTCGAAGGGTATTATAACAATCGCCCGAGAAAATAAGAATGAGTCACTTTATACAACCACAGATGGTTGTGGTTCAATCGCTATGGCGGAAGGCAAAACTGATTCGAACTTCTGGCACTAGAGGTTTGGGCACATGAGTAGTCAATGGCTGAAGTATCTGCATTCGAAAGGAAAATTGCCAGATTTGAAGAATGTTGAGGTTGATTTCTGTGAGAGCTGCATATTAGGAAAATAGAAGCGGGTGAGCTTTAAGAAGATCGGAAGAGTACCGGCAAAGGAGAAGCTGGAACTAGTGCACATCGATGTTTGAGGTCCAGCTTCAGTCTCGTCAACCGGGGGTAAACATTATTTCGTCACTTTCATCAATGATCATTCCAGAAAGGTATGAGTTTACTTTCTAAAATACAAGTCTGAAGTGTTTGATGTTTTCAAGAGATGGAAAGCTAGGGTTGAGAATGAGACAGGGTTAAAGATCAAAAAGCTGCATTCAGACAATGGTGAAGAATATAAAGACAATGAGTTCAAGAAGTTTTGCTACCAGAGCGGGATAAAGCTCAGTAGGACGGTTCTTGGAACCCCACAGCAGAATGGTATAGCAGAACGGATGAACATGACATTGACTGAGAGAGCCAGAAGCATGAGGTTACATTCAGGTTTGCCAAAACAGTTCTGGGAAGAAGTAGTCAATACAGCAACGTATTTGATCAATAGAGGACCATCAAAGCCCTTGAACCTCGCTATACCAGAGGAGATCTGGACTGAGAAAGAGGTAAAACTTTCTCATCTTAAAGTGTTTGGGTGTGTTTCCTATGTACATGTAGGTGATCATGCGAGAAGTAAGTTAGACGCCAAGTCAGTGAACTGCACTTTGGTAGGCTATGGAGAAGATGAATTTGGTTATAAGTTGTGGGATGACCAAAACCGCAAGATGATCAGAAGTAGAGATGTCGTCTTCAACGAAAAGGGTCATGTACAAAGACAGGAACACACATGTGTCTGAGCCGGAAGAGCCAGAGTATTTAAGGTTGGATGATATACCAGATAGCGGGATTATGGAACATATTAAACAGAATGATAAAGAGTAAGGTGTGCTGCCCCAGGTTCAAGAACCTATCCCACATAGAGATGTTCTAGTGACACAGACTCAGATTACATTAAGAAGATAAACTCGACCTCTTATACTAAATAGAAAGTACTTGTAATACATGCTAATGACAGATGCAGGAGAACCTGAGTGCTATAATGAGGCATGTCAGGGAGAAGATGCGAGCAAGTGGGAGCTTGCAATGAATGATGAGATAAAGTCGTTGGTATCTAACCAAACTTGGGAGTTAGCCAAGCTGCCTAAAGGAAAGAAAGCCCTACAGAATAAGTGGGTGTTTCGGATCAAAGAGGAACATGATGGTTCCAAGCGATACAAGGCACGACTAGTAGTCAAAGGTTCCCAACAAATTGAAGGTATTGACTACTCTAAGATTTTCTCTCCTGTTGTTAAACTAACTACGATCCGGTTAGTGTTGAGTATTGTCGTAGCAAAAGGGTTATATCTGGAGCAGTTAGATGTGAAGACTGCATTTCTTCATGGTGATTTGGAGGAAGAGATATACATGAAACAACCAGAGGGGTTTGCGGAAGATGGCAAGGAAGAGTTGGTATGTAGATTGACGAAGAGCTTGTATGGTCTAAAACAAGCTCCCCGACAGTGGTACAAGAAGTTTGATGGGTTTATGTAAGGAAATGGCTACTTGAGATGCAATGCTGACCACTGCTGCTACTTCAAAAGGGTTAAGTCAAGTTTTATTATTTTGCTACTTTATGTTGATGACATGTTAGTAGCTGGTGCAGATTTAGAGAAAATTAACAATTTGAAGAAGCAACTCTCGAGTGAGTTCGAGATGAAGGATTTAGGTGCAGTAAAGCAGATTCTTGGAATGAGGATTAGTAGAGATGAACATGAAGGTACATTGAAGCTTTCACAAGCAGAGTACGTTCAGAAGGTGTTATAGAGATTCAGCATGTGTGATGCGAAATCGGTGAGAACACCTTTGGCTAGTCATTTCAGGTTGTCCAAGGACCAAAGTTCGAAGACAGAAGAAGAGAAGAACTTCATGGCTAGAGTGCCTTACGCTTCAGCCATTGGAAGTCTAATGTATGCCATGATCTGCATAAGACCTGATATTTCCCAAGCAGTGGGAGTAGTGAGCAAATATATGTCTAATCCAGGTAAGCAATACTGGGAAGCAGTAAAATGGATCCTAAGATACCTGCGAGGTACAACGGAGAGATGCCCAACCTTCAGAAGAGATGAACTCAAGTTAGAAGGTTATGTGGATTCGGATTTTGCTGGAGAGGTGGATCATAGAAGAAGTACCATCGGATATATATTCACAATGGCTAGTACCGCGATTAGTTGGGTGTCCCAGTTGCAGAAGATAGTAACAATTTCTACAACTGAAGCAGAGTATGTGGCTGTGACAGAAGCTAGCAAGGAGCTTATATGGTTACAAGGGTTGTTAGCAGAGTTGGGATTCGATCAGGTGATGAACGTGTTGCACAGTGATAGTCAGAGTGCAATACACTTGGCTAAGAATTCGGCATTTCATTCTAGGACCAAGCATATAGACCCGCGCTACCACTTCATTCGATCGTTAATCGAAGAAGGAGTGTTGAAGTTAGTGAAGATTGCAGGAACTAAGAATCCAGCTGATATATTAACCAAACCAGTCACTATTAAGAAACTAGAGCTGTATGCAGCTTCAGTGGGTCTTCAAGAGTGAAGACGTGGGGGATGAGCGCACCGTTATTTATCCACTAAGTCATCAAGGAAGGATGGAGAATGCCTATTTGAGTTTCAGTCTTTAAGTGAGAGATTGTTGGGTTTTATGAAGCCAGAAATCAGCCTGAGGAACGGACTCCAGCATGCAGCGCGACGCATACCGTGGCGTAGACAAGAAACCCAAGCCGCGACACACACAGCGTTGAACTACAGAAGGTTGATGATGTGCAGACCGCGGTGCTGACATAGTGCACATACCGCAGCATATGAGGCGGTGTTTTCCAGTAGGTGATATGCGGTGTTGACCGCGGCATAGACAAGTACCTATATCGCGGTATTCTGAGCGGTGAAAGACAGTAGAAGAACCGCGGTCCAGGTCACGGGCTGCAGCCGCGACCCAGACTGCGGTAAGTACGAAAGCTGTGTAATTTTAGGAAAACTTGTACGAAAAGAAAAGTATTCCTTTAGGTTTTTGGCTTACCCTAGTGTTCTCATATAAATACTAATATTTCCCATTGTATTTAGTAGTGCGTAATGTGTGAGAAAAATTGCTAGAGAGAGAGAGAACAATTGTAGAGAGACTGAAAGAGAGACAGAGAGATTGTAATCAACTCTGGAAATAGTGGATTGAGTGCGGTGCGCTCCGTGGACGTAGGCAAATTACTGAACCACGTAAAATCTTTGGTGTCGTCTTTTCTTCTTATTGTTTTCATATTATTTGTTTGTGATTAGATTTGTGTGTGTGCGATTTATTCTCAACAACAGTTATTTCTTAAAATAAACCTCAATTATGTTATTCTATTTTTATACTTTAAGACAAAATATTTTTTTGGATGAAATTTTCTATGCATGATTCCAAAATGTGTGTCCTCCAACTCTTAACATCGGCACATGGAAAACATTTTTTTTAATTATAAATTTTTTGAATGTATTTGACTTTTAAAGAAATATTTATATAATTTTGAAATATTATCAATAACTAAATAATTTTATTTTTTAATTATTAAATTACTTGTATAAGTTGTTTTTAATATATTAAAATATTGTAAATATGTAACACATAATAGTTGAAAGGGCATACATGTAAAAGTATTTATTTGCAGATATTTGTAACTTAAAAAAAAACAGACAACTTATCATTATTTATTATATTCAGTTTTCAGTGAAAAAAATCAAACATGTCATTCAATTTTCAATTTTCAGTTTTCAATCACTTTTCAGTATTCACTGAAATTCAGCATTGTTCAGTCTTCAGACAAAAAATCAAATACAACTTTATTTTGGTTTTTTTGAGGTTTATTTTAGTGTTTTTGAGACTTATTTTGATGTTTTGAGACTTATTATGTGTTTCCGAGACTTATAATTTTCTAGACTTATCAGGTAAAAATGAAAATTTTAAATTTTTTTTGTTCATCTTCTTCATCGACCTCCAATGGAGGTCGAATAGACTTTCAGTGGTCCTCCATTGAGGTTTTTGAAAGAAAAAAAAAACCCTTAAAAATGATATAAAAAACGTAATAAAATAAGGGAATAAGAGTATTTTTATCTATTGGTGTCATTTAAACATAATATATTAAACTAGTGTTACTCTTAAAACTCAAAAAAAGAAAAGAAAAAAAGAATGATATTTCTCTATCTTTCCACCGTTTGAAAATATGAGATAACCATGCACGTAGAATTCATTGAATACTCAACATCCTTTTTTAGCTTGAAAAACATAAAAAAATAAAAAAAAATTAAATTTGTGTTGAGTCCTAACAATAATTAATGTAATCTAATAAGTAAACGTGAGATTGGCATGTGAGATTAGCTCTATCACAGATATGAAAGGAGATGTGTATCATCATTCAATTGGCGGGAGTGAATGAGAAAAGAAAAAGAAGTCATTGTTAATGAGGTTAACCCAATGATATACACAAACTTGTGGATTCGAGTCTCTCCCTATCTGAAAATCCCGAATTATTGTAATAATTCAAAAAAAAAAAAAAAACCAACAAATTTATAAAATTCAGAAGGGACATGTGAGCCGGTTGGACAATGTCCCTTTAAACTCGTTTTCCTAATTTAATGTGACTGTGTCATCCATCCCAAGTCAAACTAAAGTGAAAATGAAACTCTGATTATTTTTTATCCATATATTTATTTATTGAGATTTGAGGTATATATTTATATTGATCTTATAATTTTATATCAATAAAAATTTAATTATTGCTTGTAAAGTGTTTTTTTTTATAATTATTATTGAAATTAGCTAGAGATAGTGCTACTCATTCTCTTACAATTAAGCTTATCACTATTATTTAGAATATTAATGAATTAAGATTAAAAGTTTACCTATAAGAGCTGGTATGAGCCATGATCTGTTTTTAACACAACCAATTCCATCTCGACGACCGTCACCATGGTATCCTGTAGGACAACTGCAACTGTAATTCCCTGCCACGTTGGTGCATTTTTTTACGCACAAATTCAGGCTTTGATTCCCACATTCATCAATATCTACAACAAAACAATCATAAGTTAATTAATTATATATATATATTAATTCAATTTAAAAGCAAATTAATTAAGACTACACAATTATTATTATCTATAAATATATGTATAGAAGTCTGAAGCATAAGGGTTACCTGTGCATCCTTGTGGAAGATAAGGGTTACCCTGGATGGCACATGAACATGAAACAAAGGTTTGATTGGAGCAAAAGGTGTGGGAACCACAAATTTTGCAAGTTTCATTTGATGAGAACTTCCAATCAACCACTCCCGGAATGTCACTTGGAGGCATATTATTATTAGGGAATGATGTCTTGTGAAACCAATCGCTGTCCACCAGAAAGGCGTACTTGCAGCTTCCGTACGTGTAACGTCCTGAACTACTGGTTCCTCTAACGTCCAAAGTAAAGTTCTTCAGGCCGTAAGGGATCAACGCCTGGCAACAGTCGATCCCGTAACAACCGTCGCCATATTGTGTTGTCATGAACTCATTGTCGCAAATCGACATACACCCTCCAATCACTTCATTATTGACCCTGTTGTTGGAATTGTACTTTAATTATAACCATCACACCTAAAAGTTTATACCCATAAGAAATAAATCAATATTGATTGTAGCCTGGACACCACAACCCAATACGGTAAATCGGTTGCGTTTTTCCAAGTAGAATAGGTAGGGATTGTCTCCCAAGTTTATGCTTGAAGTATTCATTAACGAGCCAGACGAGCACCACGAAGCACTCACGCTGTAGATGCGCACGGTGGCCTCTACCAACAGGGACGGGCCCTCGTGGAGCCTAGCAGGGGTCATGGCCCCCCTAAGATTTTGAAAAAAAAAATTTAAGTTATTTGCACGCCACCTGTTTGATGAAAGTTTAGCATCATTAAGAGCTGCAATACTCTCATCTCAGCTGAGTGGCACTGCAATGTGGTTCATGTTTTAGTTTGGCTGATGTGTAGCTCATATTAGGCATGATTTGGAGCTTGGCCTCCTCTTTTTTGAAGAATCTCCTCCACAGATCATAGACATCTATGAAGCTGATCTTAAAGGCTTAGTGTGTTCCAGACAATGTCTTGTTTCTTCTCCCTCTTAATTCTCTATGTCTGGGCTTGTTTGCTCTCCTTCACACCCAAAAAAAAAAGTTCAAATAGAGAATCTGACTATTTCTGTGCATCGAACCTCAGTTGGATGTCCAGTGCCTTAATCACCATGCAGCCATTGATTCCAGTATTGGCTTTAATCCAAACCCTCTTTTGGAGCTTTCTGCAGCAATTCTAGAGGAATTTTCAATGATTTACAGAACTAGAGTTTGATTTTTCCTTAAGCTTTGTAGCTTCCCAGCTGTTTTTGGGTCTCTGTATTCTCTGTTATATGCTCAAGCGAGCTGTAAAGAAAAATATATGGATGGGTGATGGTTAAGCAACATTTCCCCTTTCTTTTGTATGGTGCAAGCTTGCGATGTCATACGTGATACACTGTGGCCACCCAACATCAAACTTCTGGTTCCGTCCCTGTTTGCCAAATCTATGCCCAGGACTTGGCGGCGGCGTTGCGATAGCTCAAGAAAGGTATCGGAGGATTGAAGGAAGTGTTACATGTTATTGAGAACCATTCATTCATGTAACAACCAGATCCCATTCCAAAAAGGTAAGGGATGGTAGGGTTGCCACATTTGTCTGAACAATTGGGCAGTGCCACTACTGCTGGACTAGATGAATTCAAATCAGAAACCGAAACCGAAACTGAAATGATGCCTAACAATACAAAGGAAATTATGTGTTGAAGAATATGTGTCAGAGCCATATATGTGTGTTCTTGTGGTGATTTGAAGAAGAAAGTCTTGTATATCTGTTCCTTTATAGAATTGTTCACCTGCACAATTTGTATTTTCAAAAGGTACGATTTCATAGCAACTTTGCTTGGTAGGTTGAATTCAAAGGATAAGTAACAAGGCCGGCCGCGTTAGTGAGGAACTGAGAACTTTCTCATCTTTGCATATGATTAAACAACGTTTCACTCGCTCTCATATGTTAAAAGTCAAAGGTTAACATTTTCGTAGGAATACCGCATGAAAATTTTTCTCACCTTTGCATTGCATGATTGACTAAATTAAATAGAGGAAATTCCCTGCTTTGTCTCTTAAATTAGTAACAAATTCAAAACTAGCCAGTAGTCACTCCCAATTTTTTCTTTTAAGACCTTTTAACAATTCAATTTTTTCATTTTACATTTCTTTTCTGAACGATAGCCCACTCTCAAAATTTAAATTTTAAAAAAAAAATTCTAAAAACACTTCATTTTGTTACAAGATTATTCTTTTTATCTTTTTTGAATTAAATTATTAAAAAAAGAATTTATTTCTCCTAAATCATTAAATTAATTAGTACATATTAAATACTCTCTCCTAAATTTTTAATTACCATATTAAACTTTCTCTCCTTCAATATATATCTCTAATTTTCTATCTCAATTCTTTCTCAAACAAGACTAACAGTTAAAAAAAACTTACTAATAAACTTGATTTTTAGGAACCGTATGTATGTATATATTAAAAAAAAAACTAAAAAAACAAGTACAATTTTTTTTGTTACTCTTGTAGGTATGTGATTGCCTAGAGAACTTTAATTCTTTTATTAGTCTTAGAAATTCTGATTTTAATCAAATCTAGTTGTAACAAATTAAGTTTCATATGTCTTTTTTTTTTGAAATTTGACTTTTTAATATATATATATATATATATATATATATATATATATATATAGGGGTGAATTCATAAAGAGCCAAAAAATTTATTGGTTTATTGTTTTTGTCCATTAATTTATTTTTTATTATATTTATCATTTTTGTCCATTTTTGGACAAAATTACCCCTAAATTTAAAATTACACAATAAAAAAGGAGGGTTTATTTGGCTAGGGTTCAATTGAATTCTATCGGGCAACAAACACATAAAGGGAGAGAAAAGGAGAGAGATTGTCGTTGCTGGTCTCATTGTTGGCGCTGTCGCCTTTGCTCGTCGACGCCGTCGCTCTCGGTCGTCGACGCCGTCGCTCTCGGTCATCGACGCTGTCTTCAGATTCTTGCTTTCCTTTGAGCTCTAACTTGCAGGTAAATTAAAAGTGATTTATAGTTTTATTCTTCAATTTCTTATGGTGACATCTTCATATGGGTTCTTTGATGGCTATTTTGTTTTTGGTTTTGGCCCTGCTGCTTGGCTATTTTTGTTGCTTTCTGTTTTGCTGTTATTCTGTGTTTGAGCGATTTTGGCTAGCTTTTTTCTTTATTGTTATGGTTTGCTTTGGGTTGGTGTGTTGGTGGTCTTTCGCCCCTGCTGTTCTGACTTGTGCTTGTTGTCCTCTTCTTGGGTTTTTGTTGAAATTTTGATTTTCATGTTGAATTAAACAAATCTTTTGTTATTATCAAGTTGTTGTATTAATTTTGGCTAATAATCGTTTATTCTATATCACCATTTAATTATGTTCTTGCAGATTGGTCAAATTGATGAAGTTTCGTAAGGATTGAATGTGAAGAAATTTAATTTCATGTAAATTGATGTCTTTTTTTTCTTCATTTTAAATCTCTTTCTGAGGGATTCTATATAGATGATAGGTGATGAGGTAGTGTTAGATTAGATTTGTTTGCATATACATTGAGTTGTTTCACACCGGTCATTCAAGATGTCTGCTTTAATGGATTCAAAACTCTATTTTGTATACAAAAATGAAATCAATTTTTTTTTCTTATGTTTTCTTGATTTGATTGCTTTTGAGTATGAAATGAAATTATCCTGAAATACCCAAAACGATTTAACTGTAGTTGCACTCATTTTTTGAGCTGTGCCTTTTGGCCTCTGTTTTCCCTTGTTTTTCAATAAAACTTATGCAGTTCAAAATAAGTACAATAATAGAATGCAAGGACATGTACAGAAAATATGTGTTAAAAAGCTGTCACCATTTATCAATTAGAATTTTGTTTGATGGGTGATGATGAATAAAATATAAGTATATTAAAATTCCTCAAATGTTGCTTTAAAGAAGTCTTAAACATATTAGACAAACCTAAATATTTGCCTAAAATGAAGTGAATGCTGATGTCGGTTATCTTTTATTCTTTTTAATGAAATTATGTTTGCAATTACATATTTTGAGGCTTGTAGAGAACATGAGATGTTTTATCTGCCCACATTGTAGAAACCATTCATTCATTTTTGTGGAGGAAGGAACTCGAAAAGTACCTGCTGAAATGGGTTTAAAAGTTGTTTGTGAGGTATGTTGAAATATTTTTTTGATCCTTCATCTTTTCTTTGCCCTTCGCTCTTGAGCACATCAATAGGGTTACACATGTTGGATGTCTTATTTATTGTTTTGTTTTTGTGGAACCACAAGATATGACGATAAATCATCAATGGATGATTTATAATTACCCTTTTTTTCAAGCTTGTATTTATTATCCATAGGACTAGAAATATCAACCACTTTGATTGTATATTCCCCACCCGCCTCTATGATCATTTTGGTTGATTTCACCTGATATGTCTTATATATTTATTTTGTGTTACTACATGATGAAAAAGATTAGAGAATACAAGAATTGACAATAGAACTCAACAATGACAGACATCGAAGTAAATGTCAATGTGCATCATACCAGGAACAACTGTGAATGGTATTGAATTTTGTTGAGGAACATACCGATCACTTGTTAGATAGAGTCCATGATATAGTCAAGAACATAAGAGAACTTGAAGATGAGCAACAACTCGAGGATTCAGATGGTGGATATGTTTAGTTGTTTTTGCTAGGAGTTAATAGGTTTAGAAAATTGAACATTTCTCTTTATCGCTTTGTTTGATTCCCCTCTCATGTCAAATTGTTTGATTGTATCCCATTGTTATGGGAACAACATTACATGTGCAATGGAAATAAAACATGGTTATTTTAGTTCATTATTCCATTCTTAGAGAAGTCATTTTGATGTCCTACATAAATTTAAAAAGTAGAAATAATCAAAAGCTATGGCAAAAAATGCCCTGGCATGTAACTGTGAAAATGAATACTAACTGACATGTAACTTCAAATTGTACTTGCATGTAACTTCAAATAAAACTAGCATGTAACTTCTAGCATGTAACAATACTGAAATTTGTTTTTGATACAAGTGTCTTTCAACTGTGAAAATGAATTCTAACCGGCATGTAACTTCAAATTGCACTGGCATGTAACTTATGATATGTAACAATACTGGAATTTGTTTTTGGAATTAGTGTTTCAACTGTGAAAATCAATACTAACTTGCATGTAACTTCAAATTGAACTAGCATGTAACCTCTGGCATGTAACAATACTGGAATTTATTTTTGGAACTGGTGTTTCAACTGTGAAAATCAATACTAACTGGCATGTAACTTCAAATTGCACTGGCATGTAACTTCAGATTGCACTGGCATGTAACTTTAGATTGAACTGGCATGTAACTTCAGATTGAACTAGCATGTAAGTTATGGCATGTAACAATACTGGAATTTGTTTTCTGTACAAGTGTCTTTCAACTGTGAAAATGAATACTAACTGACATGTAACTTTAAATTGCACTGGTATGTAACTTCAGATTGAACTAGCATGTAAGAATACTGGAATTCTGTTTTTGGTACAAGTGTACGTCTCGCAGTGATATGGGCAATACGAACTGGCATGTAACTTCAAATTGCACTGGTATGTAACTTCAAATTGAACTGGCATGTAACTTTTGGCATGTAACAATATTGGAATTGAATTTCATCAGTGTTCTAAATTCAATACTGGAATTTGGTCTTCAAAATAAATTTATTCAATACTAGAATCTAACTTAATAATGTCTACATTACAAAATATAGTATTCCACCCATACCTATAAAAATTAATACATCATTGCTAATACCTAAGTTGTTGCAGGATTTCGGATCTACTTCATGACAGGGAGAGAGAGAGAGACACATAAAGAAAGAAGGAGATCTAGGTTGAAGAGAAGAGAGAGCAGAAATGTTGCTGGGTTTCAGTTGAAAAGAGACGAAATAGAGAGAGCCGAAGTGGAGAGACACGAAATGGAGAGACACGAAATGGAGAGACACAATCTATATGTTGGAGGGAGATGAAATGGGTTCTTCGAATGTTGGAGGGAGAAGAAATCAGTTTCTGGATTGAACTTCAAGAGTGATTATGTGTGTGTGTGTGTGTGTGTGTGTGTGTGTGTGAGAGAGAGAGAGAGAGAGAGAGAGAGAGAATATCTGATTTTGAAATATTGGGAAGACAAATGGAGGGTTTTTGGACTCAAAGAGAGACGGGAATTTTGGGTGGAAATTTTTTGGTGGAGTAAAGACAAAACGGAGGGCATACTTGTCTGTTCATGCCTAAAGATGACAAGTATAATCAAAAATAAATTTTTGGCTAAAAACAATAATCCAATAAAGTTTTTGATCATTTCTTGCAATTTCCTCATATATATATATATATATATATACAGTCTTTCTATTGTCAGTTAGTCCTGATATAAAATATATCATGACGAAGAATGTTGACCACATATTATTGAGAAGTTTTGACAAGTGCATACACTTTGAGTCAAATTATGTAATTCTAATGGTCCACATTCTTCGTCCCGATAGATTTTATATCAGGACGAACTAACAATAGAAAAATTGTATATATATATATTACTGTTAGAAAAAAACCAAAATATTCATAAGTTTTTTTTTCTTTAACCATTAATCAGATATTGATCGAGAAAGTATGGAAATAAGATTTTTTTTTATTGAAAAATGGAGTGAGAGATTAATTAGAAGAGATTGTTTAATATGATAATAACAGATTTAAGGGAGAGAGTTTAATTGTAATATTTAATTTAATGAGTTAGGAGAGAGATGTTTTCTTTTAATAATTTAATTAGTTTGGAGTGTCTTTAAATTTTTTTTGTCTTGTTTAGTAATTTTTATTCAGGTTAAATTTGTCATTAATAAAAAAAATTAAATTGGAGTGTAAATAGATAATTTGTGGATTGTAAAGAGAAGCTTTTTTTTTCTTTTCTTGTTAATTTTTGTTATTGAATTGATGAAAATGCCCATAAATAATATGTATGTTGATTGTTGAACGAGTTACTCATCGCGTCGACTTTAATCATATACCATCTAAAAGCTTTTCTCTATCCTATCAACCGACTCTCTCTCTCTAAAACTTTCTTTCATCCCTCTACTAGATTTCTCTCTAGTCTCTCTTTTTTTCTCTCTCTAGCTACAATTTTCACTTGATAACTTTCTTTCCTCCCTCAGCTGGTCTCTCTCTATTCTTTTTTTCTTTTTTCTTTTTTCTTTTTTCTCTATTTCTACAACTAGACATGGCATCGGTTCGGTTCGAACCGGCAAACCGAACTGGAACTGTCGGAGGAAAATCGGAACTGGACCGGAATCGGTACCGGGGCGGTTCCGGTTCTCTTTTTGGAGGAACCGCCCGGTTCGAACCGGACCGGAACCGGCAGTTCAGTTTCGGTTAGAACCGGGCGGTTCCAACATTATTATTTTTTTAAATTTTTTTTAATTTTTTTTAATTTTTAAAAATCAATTGAGCCAATAAAATGCATTTTTTTATTTTATTTTACGGGTGACCCAATAAAATACATTTACAAATTACAATTTTATATGGCTAATGTTTTTATGAAATAAGATTAAATTAAATTTAAAAAAAGGAACCGGAACCGTCGAACAAAAACCGGAATCGAAACCGGCATCATGTCTATCTATAACTCGGTATCTTCTCATTGACACAGTGCCAACAATATATTATGGGCGCAAATCCGATATTAATTACCCCTTCAAAATTCCTTCGAAAGTGTTTTACATCACACTCAAAACAAAACATGTTTACACGCTGAGAATAAAATATATTTACATGGTGATAACAAAATATATTTACATCATGTTGAGATCAAAACATGTTTACAAACCGGGAACAAAAAATGTTTACGCATGCTTAGAACAAAAAATGTTTAGACGATGAGAACAAATGTTTACACAATGAGAACGAAATGTTTATACAATGAGAGCAGATGTTTACATGTTGAGATATGAAAGCCATCATATAATGTTGTAGGAAACAGGAAATCAACTAAATCAAATAAATCAATCGATGAAACAAGCGGATTCAACATGTTATATCACAAAATCATGAATTTAAGCCAAAAATAATTAAAAGTCGTAGCTAAGTTAATTTTTGATTTCTGTCTCTACCATTTTGGTTTTTCTCTCTATATTTTTGGTATTTCTCACTTTCGTAAATGTAAATTTACAAGTTAAGTAAAAATGGTGTATGACTGTAAGTTACTAAAGCTTGTGGTTATTTTTGTCCAAAAATTAATTTTTTAATAATTCTTTTAGAAGTGACTACTTTTGAATTTGTCACTAATTTGAGGACTATTTTCAAATCACATATGCCAAATTAATTATGTAACTTCTGTCTTATTCACGCGGAGAATAGAGTACTTCGAAAAGCTACAATTTATAGTTTTTCGGATAGATATTGGTGTAGCTTGTGAAATAAGTGGTTATGTATTTTAGTAAAAATTTGTTAAGTAAACTAACAAAAAATCAATTTATTCCGTATTTTGCTTCTTCAATAATAAGCATTTGAAAAAAAAAAGGTGGGTTGGATCCTATATTACATAGACACGGATACAACGATACGACATAGTATGATACGGGAACATGATAAATCTCTAAAAACTAGAATACGATAATTAAAATAATATATTTTTATATTTATAAAAATAATATATTTTTATATTTATAAAAATAATATATAAAAGATAATTCAATAAAACACAAACAATTAATTAAAGTAATACATTCTACTGTTAATACATAAAAAAATATATACAGTCAAGTAACATTTAATTATCTAAACAATCAAATATCAAAAACCCAATAAAGTTAGAAAAGTGAAAGAAAAGTTGAAAACAAATAGCGGTTGAAGTCTTGAAGATTGAAGAATGAAAACTTGAAGGTTTGAAGAGTTGAAACTCGTCGGCGTCGGCATTGGCGTTCCTTCTTCCCTATCGAGGACTCAACGTTCTTTCTTCTCAGTCGACCGACTCTTATCTCTTCTTTTTCCTCTTCTCTTCTTCTTCTTCCTCTTTTCTTCTCTTCTTTTCTCTCTGTTTTTCAGACTTTCTAGCGGCAACAAATTGTAAGAAACTAAGAAAGTATGAAACCCTAACATAATGTTTGAATAATTAGATTTTTTTAAAATTCAAATTTTGACCCCGGTTTTTTTTTTTAAATTTTTTTGTAAAACTGCCCTGCTGTGTCCTTCGCGTGTCCCAGTTGTGTCCTCTGCGTGTCACAGCCGTGTCCTCCACGTGTCGCTGCCGTGTTCTTACCTTGTTCCCTCTGTTCACTTTTGAAAAAATCAACATACACGTTTTTTGTCGTTGCAAATAAACCCGTAATCCAATTGGAAAGACAACGGTTCAAAGAATCAAAAGTCGGTGCAAATAAAAAATTAACAAAAGTAAATAATAAATAAATATTTTTTATGTTGGTTTAGTCTGATGGATACATAATATATATATATATATATATATATATAATTTATGACAAACTCTATTTTATATATAAACTCTTTATATATATCAAGTGAGATATCCCTAACTTTAATTTAGATAAAAACTTTGATGAAATCACATCGATTTTTATAAATTTTGATTTGATTTTTTTTTTTTTTTTTGTGGATGATAAGTTTAATGAAATATACCTATAAATAAAATTTGAGAAATTTTCAATTAATTGAACTAATTTTTTTTTTTTGAATTTTTCTATATTTTCCCCATTTTTCGATGCCTTCATATTTAACAAAATCGGGATAAATAGTTATAGTGATTGGAAATTTCTCAAATTTTATTTATAGATAGACTTCATTAAAATTATCATCCAAAAAAATCAAAATTCATAAAAATCGATGTGATTTCATTACGGTCCTTACCGAAATTAAAGTTAGAGATACCTCACTTGATAATTCATAGATAGACTTTATGGTTATTAGCACTAGTCCCCTGAACTTTACACGAGTTTGCATTTTACCCTTTGTATATTTTTTAGATATTAAACCCCTTGAACTCTCATTTATTGCTAAATAGTTTGATTTATTGCCCCTTGAACATCTGTTTGAGAGATATCTACGGTCATTTTTGGTCAATAAATGAAAGTTCATATAGGTAAAACATAAAAAAAAAGTTCAAACGGTAAATTGCAAGCTCGTATAAATAGGGGTGGGCACTAAGTTCAGAACCGAACCGAACCGAACCGAACCGAACCAAAAAAAGGGTGTTCGGTTCGGTTCATAAAATGAATTCGGTTTAAACCGGTTTAAAAAGTTGAAAACCGAAAAGTTTTCGGTTCAAACCGGTTTGGTTTCCCAAAAACCGGTTTAAACCGATTAAACCGTCTATATAAATAAAAAAAACCTTAACCTACTTCTTTTCTTTCATTAAATATGATTATTTATTAGTTATGTTTGATTTGGGTTTTTTTTGGGCTTGGACTATTAAAATTTATGAAACTTTGGCCCAAAATTAGAATCCAACAACCCATCAAATTCAAAAACATATTAAAAAGACTCATTAAACCCATCAAGCCCATAAGGCCCATTAGGCCCAAAACCAAAATGAACTGAACCGAACCGAACCGATTAAAATCAGTTCGGTTCAGTTCGGTTACCATTTCTTATTCGGTTTAAACCGGTTCAATTTTTGGTAAACCGAAATATTTTCGGTTCAGTTCGGTTTTGTCCAAAACCGAACCGAACCGTACCCACCCCTACGTATAAAGTTCCAATAACCCTATATTTTATATAAACTCATAACATCAGAATATTTTATTCGAAAATTTATAAAAGAAAGAAAATGTTTTGTATTCTACCCCAGTATCCGTATCATCAATCTTCAATAAACACCAATCATCCAAGATAGATTGACGCACGCACTCTATCACAGTCGCCAAAAATCCAAAACTTTTTCTAAAAAAATCTCAAACATGATTTCATCTTCTCTTGCACATCTCTTGCTTTCTCTCTTGTCTCCCAAAATCTAGAACTCAATCTCTCTTTCAAATGGAGGGTACTATTTTTCCAAATAGGCCAGTGAATCCAGTGCCAATAAAGAGACCAACACGAACCAACCCACCTCTCAAATTCAGCTCAGCAACACTGCCACCCTCTCCACAGTCACCGTCTCCTCCGTCGGTTCCTTTGGACTCGCTACTTCAACAGCTTCTCCATCTCTCGTCTCCAGCAAACAAGCCCACCACCTCCCATTTGCCGGCTCTTCCAATTTCTTCTGATTCTGGCCAAAAACAGCTTAAGAAAACCAGTTCCAGAAAACTCACTTCGGGTTTATCATATGATGGTTCGCTTGAATTCCTTTCAAGCAAGGGTAGGTTCATATTTAATTCAATTGTGGAATCCCCTTTACATGGTTTGAATGATTTCTTTGATTCTTGTAAGTTTGAGTTGCTTGAGGTTGATTTGGTTAGTATCTTGAAAGCATTAGATGTTAAAGGCAAATGGGAAAGAGCCCTTTTATTGTTTGAATGGGTTGTTTCGAATGCAAGGTTAGAAAATGAGAAACTAGACACTGAGGTTATTAAATTTATGGTTAGGATTCTAGGGAGAGAGTCACAGCATTCAATTGCTGCGAAGCTATTAGATGAAATTCCAATTGAGGAATATTCACTGGATGTAAGAGCATATACGAGTATTCTTCATACGTATTCTCGAACCGGGAAGTATGAAAAAGCGATCACTCTGTTTGAGAAATTAAATGAGACTGGGCTGTCTCCTACATTGGTTACTTATAATGTCATGCTAGATGTTTACGGAAAGATGGGTCGATCATGGTTTAAGATTTTAGACCTTTTGGATGAGATGAAAAGCAGGGGACTTGAATTTGATGAGTTCACTTGTAGTACTGTCATATCTGCGTGCGGGAGAGAGGGCTTGTTGAATGAAGCAAAAGATTTTTTTGATGGATTGAAGTTGCGGGGATATGTCCCAGGGACTGTTACTTATAATTCATTACTACAAGTTTTCGGGAAGGCAGGTATTTACTCTGAGGCCTTGAGTATTTTGAAAGAAATGGAGGAAAATAATTGCCCTCCAGATTCTGTGACATATAATGAGCTCGTTGCTGCTTATGTGAGGGCCGGATTCTATGAGGAAGGGGCTGCTGTGATAGATACAATGGCATGTAAAGGAGTAATGCCAAATGCTGTTACCTATACTACTGTAATAAACGCCTACGGAAGAGCAGGGAGGGTAGAGAAAGCTTTGAGTCTGTTCAACCACATGAAGGAGTTGGGCTGTGTTCCTAATGTGTGTACATATAATACTATTCTTGGGATGTTGGGGAAGAAATCTAGAGTGGAGGAGATGGTGAAGATACTCTGTGATATGAAATCAAGTGGATGTACTCCTAACCGTATCACATGGAATACAATGCTTTCCATGTGTGGTAATAAGGGTATGCAGAAATATGTGAATCTGATCTTTCGAGAAATGAAGAGTTGTGGTTTTGAGCCTGATAGAGACACATTTAATACCCTGATTAGTGCTTATGGTCGCTGTGGCTCAGGAATTGATGCTACAAAAATGTTTGAAGAGATGATGAAGGCAGGATTCACTCCATGTATTTCAACTTACAATGCACTTCTGAATTCTCTGGCTCGGAAAGGGGATTGGAAATCAGCAGAATCCGTCATTCTAGACATGAAAAATAAGGGCTTTAAGCCCAATGAAACCTCATACTCATCGATGCTCCATTGTTATGCAAAGGGAGGGAATATAAAGGGAATAGAGAACCTGGAGAAAGAAATTTACGATGGTCATATCTTTCCTAGTTGGATGCTTTTGAGAACCCTTGTTCTCGCAAACTTCAAGTGTAGATCACTAGACGGTACTGAGAGGGCATTTCTGGAGTTACAAAAGAATGGATACAAACCTGATTTGGTTATTTTCAATTTGATGCTTTCAATTTTTGCTAAAAACAACATGTATGACAAAGCCAATGAGATGCTGCAGTTGATCCGTGAAAGTGGGATGCAGCCTAATCTTTTAACCTACAATAACTTGATTGACATGTATGCCAGAGGCAGAGAGTGCTGGAAAGCGGAAGAAATCATCAAAGGACTTATAAAGTCCGGTGGAAAGCCAGACCTTGTTTCTTATAATACTGTTATCAAAGGTTTTTGTAGGCAAGGGCTCATGCAAGAGGCCATAAGGATGCTTTATGAAATGACAACAGCGGGTATTCGGCCTTGTATCTTTACCTACAATACTTTTATAACAGGCTATGCCGGGCAGGGTATGTTTAAGGAAGTAGATGAAGTGCTTAGCCATATGTTTCAGAATGACTGTAAACCCAATGAGATGACCTACAAGATTGTTGTGGATGGTTATTGTAAAGCAAGAAAATATAAGGAAGCCATGGATTTTGTGTCAAATATTATGGAGATGGATAATTCCTTTGATGATGAATCAGTTCGAAGACTCTCTTTACGCGTTCGGGAGAATTTGGAATCATGAGTTTTGTTAAAAATCTCTATGGGGTTCTTATTGTCCACTGCTTGGAGATTCTCAGGGGCGGATCAACTGTGATACACTTGTAAAACCAGCTCACTGCTTGTCAGTGTTGAACAGATGTTTAACTTTAATGTTGCTGTAATTGAGAGCTTAGGAGACGGAAAGTATGAAGGTCTTTTTGCTGTGACATTTCTTATCTGAAGCACAATCTGGTATCGTGAAAAGATTATAGGAAGTCTGTTGGCTTTGTCCATCGGTTTTTAAGTCTGCAATAGTGCTTGAACATAGTGAGCTCAATGAGCCATGAAGTTGATGATATTGCTCAGATATTGAACGTCTGTACCAGAAGGATTATTCAATGAGAATACTTGCATTGATAGAGGCAAGCCTGTTGTTACCTGGAAGTCCGCCAGGGAAGTTCTGCGGTGCGCAAATGGGCAAGTGAATAAACCTCAGGATGACTAACCTTCAGGGTCTTGCTGGGTCAACTTTGGCTATGTTGCCTGTGTGTGTATATTTTGTTATTGATACTGTTTTTGTTCATCTATTATTTTGTTAAAACTATTTGATACCACATAACTGAGTTGGGCATAATCAACAACGTAAAGAACTTCATTGTGTACTCTCTTTCTCTTTTGTGTTTCAAAGAAAAGCTGATCTCTATGGTATTTCATGCAAAATTTATGTTTAACTAGGTTAACAAAGTGGTTGGATCATTCCTGTTTACTATATATAATCTTTATATGAATTCTTTCTCCGAAAGGGTTGTCTACTTGATTAAAAGTTTGAACATATGATACCGCAACATTTGATAATTTTACCCTTATTTGGTTGGTAGTCAGTGAATACGATTTGATCTGCCACTAGTTCTTGAACGGCAGCAAAATCTCCCGCATGAATTATGAGTCCGTCCTTACAGACAAGTAAAAATTTATCAACCAAACCTCTAAAAAACTGTTCCTTGAAAGGTTCTCCATCTTCTTCAAGTTTATTAATGTATCTTTCTTTAGAGCTTGTTTAGTTGGGCTTTTAAAAAACCTCTAACGGTAAAAGATCTATTTATAGTAGATCTATTAGAAATAGAGTTTTTGAAAAAAAAGATTTAGTTGTTTGGTAGGTAGACTTTTTTTAAAAAAAATGTTTATTTGAAGAAGCACTTCTCCATAAGCTTTTGCATAGTAGAGTTTTAAACTCTACTAGCCTCTACTCAATTTAAAATAAACAATCTCAAAAGCCAAACCAAACAACTCTAAAAAAACTCAAAAACGTTTGTAGACCTTTTGAGGCAGTAGAAAGCTCAACTAAACGAGCACTTATTGATTTCTACAACATACCTCTGATAATTCGTGAAACTATGCAGCTTTGTTTCTCAGAGTTAATCTTGGAATAGCAAGTAACCAAAGACTGCTTGAAGAATTTTCAGTCGTCACCATCATCCCGCATATAATGATTGATGTCTCCCAATTGTAGGGTAGATATCCGAAATGTGCATATAATTGGTAGACCCTTTACACATTTGATGTCAGATTTCGATAGTAACCAACATAGTTCAAGTCTTCAACCTTCATATTCCAGTGGTTAAAATCAATTTTTGGCTATGTTTGGTAGGAGGGAGAGAGAGTATGAGGGATGGATGAATTAAGAGGGAGAGAGTAGGAGAGATGAAGAGGATACCATCTATCCTTCATATTGTTTGGTATTGAAAAGAGACTTGAATGGATTGATTGGTATATAATTTATAAAATTACTATATTGTCCTTTGAAAAATTGGAGGGTAATAAAAAATTGGAGAGCATTATAGTCATTTCCCTACAATCATCTCTCCCTCCTTTCTCGGATTCCTTTTGGTGGGACCGGAAGGATCATCTCTCCCTCCTCTTCTCTTCTCCTCTCTCTTGTCCCTCCAACCAAACAAGAGATTGAAAGCTCTCTTGCCAACCCTCTCCCTCCCTCCATCTCTCTCTCTCTCCTACCAAACAAAGCTTTTTAGAGCCATCCACATTCCACACACATGTAAGTATATGGGCCGAGCCACACATTGCCTAGTCTGGGCCGAATCCAAAAGCCCAAATCCAAAAAAAGAGAAAAAAAAAGAAGAAAAATATAAAAGAAGAAACCAAAAAAACAGAAGGCAGTTTCAAGATTTTTTTTTCCATCCAAACAAAAAGACGGTGTTTTGAAAGAAAGTCAGTGAAGCTAGTCCTTAGCTAATTCTCCGAAAATTGCTCACCACACGTTTTTGTCTCTCTTTGTTCAACTTCATTTCTAAGACAGACCCAGACCACGTCCACGTAATTTTCCTATTCTCACCTTCAATCTTCTGATTTGATTGACCTCGGGTAGGGTTTTTTTTTTCTTCCTCAAATGGGTTGAAGTCGGTCACTTTTGCTTCTTCTTTTTCTTTGCTTCATTTTCAAGCTTTGAATGGAGTGGGATAGTAATTCGGATCTTAGTGACGACGACGAGGAGTTCACGCTCGGCGATGGCAGCGTCGGCCCCCTTCCCTTCCCCGTTGAGAATTTGCTCCAAACGGCGCCGTGTGGTTTCGTTGTCACGGATGCGCTTGAACCTGACCATCCCATTATTTATGTCAATACTGTCTTCGAGATGGTCACTGGATATCGCGCAGAGGAAGTACTCGGTCGTAATTGGTCAGTTTCTAACATTATTTCTTGGTTATTCGATGTTTATATTCTCTGTTCTTGTAAGTTCAAGCTTGTGATTATGGTATGCTTTGAAATTTGTTGTGGTGTTTCTTGTTTAGTGTATGACATTGGAGATGTTAAAGGCTTGTAGTTTCTGCTAAGCATAGTAGAGCTTGAATTTTGATAATATAGGTTACATGATGGGTATTTTTTTTAAAGGTTATTCGCCTTTATTTTAGTCTCCAGCTTGTTCTAATTTTCATCCTAGAATGCCCAGCTCTCCATTCTTCTCAGTATATGGGGGAAAATGGATGTTATTGTTTGATTGAGTTTATTAAAAGAGCAGTATCCGAATTTAGGGATTTTAGATTTTTTTTTACTAGTAGTTGCATAAACTTAGTGAAGCTTTATCTATATCAATTATCACGGTCCAGTGAGCTTAGAGCTTGGTAATGGCTTTCTTAGAGGAGCGCTATAGCTATAGTGGGTTTCTCTGGACAAAGGTGTTAGGATGGGCCAATATTGGTGATGTGTGTTGATAAGGTACATGCTTGGATGTGCTTACTCACATAGAAAATTGAATGTACTCTGACCACAACTGAGTTTGAGGTCATAAGTTAGATGATTATGTTTCTTTAACTTTGAAGTTTGAACATTAGGAGGCATACAAATATTAGGTATTGCATTCAAACTGGTAATTAGTTTTAGACATTACAGGAGGGAGGGCTTTTGATGAGATTAATGTTGTAACACATGAAATCTTTCTAATAATCATTTGGCCCCAAACATTTTTAAATTATTCAGCCTTAATATGCATTATAATGTAGATTTTTGGCATCTGATTTTTTTAGGATGCTTAAATACCCTTTTATTGAGATTGGGAGTAAGGAGGAAAAAAGGGGGACATATGTATGGAGTGAACTTGTTGTTACATGTGGGCAATAAATGAAGTTTTGTAATGTCAAAGAAAAAAAGATACTAATATATAGAGAGGTAGAAGTAGAGAGAATTGGACTGCAGGGGAGGAAGAGAGGGAGAGAGAAATATGCTTTCTTTGGGTAACATGTGGTGTGGAGCATGTTGATGCTTCCTTATTCGAGTCATAGTTGTCTGAATAGTTTACATCTATCTAATTGGTGTAGAATGAGGACTCTATTGATGAATGGTTGGTTGCTATGAAGGTACTAGATTTGTTGGCTAGTTTACTTTTGCATGAGTACATATTATTTAATGTAGATACTTCCCGGTAAAACATATATAATAAATAACTTTCTTAACCAAATTATTCTGGTCTCCAGTCTCCTATACAATATCCTTTTTGAAATTTCTATGATGACAATCCATATTTAGGCACATCTTGTCATATATGCCTTTTCTTTTTCTGATAGGAAACAAAAATTTATTGCAGAAAGAGGAATGTAATAAAAGATCCCTATACAAAGAACATAGGTTGTAGCAACATAGCCCTATACAAGAGTGAACAAGAAGCCCACCTAGGCTGCCAAAAACCACCTAGGGTAACAAATAGGGCCTACAAGACAAAAACAAGGCCTACAAAACAAAGGGAGCTCAAAGCGGAACAAACTAACCGACATCACCTTCCCAATTAAAGTAAATTAGGAAAAAAAGTAGAGTCCTAAATTCGGTAAACAAGCTTTTCTACTTAGGGCATCTACTGCTTTCTTGAGTTGTTCAGCCTTATGCTTGAACACAAAAGTGAACTTCTGTAGAAATAGTATCCACCTAGCATGTGGTACGTTGAGAGCCTTCTTTGAATTCAACAAATTTTAGGGCCTGATGGTTGTTGTGCAATACAAATTCCCTTTGGATGAGGAGCTCTCACAACAGCATCAGGTTCTTGGTCATAGAGTCATAGGTAGTCCATTTATGCCTTGCGTCACTCAACTTCTCGTTTAAGTATTCAATAGGTCTGCCATCTTGATTTAAAACAACACCTATTTCCACCATGCATTAGTCTAATAAAGACAAAGCTATTGTGAGAGAAAACATATGAGTTGTGCTAATAAAAACAAAGCTAATTTTTTGTTCCTGTCCCCATGCAAGCTTTTTTTTTTTCAAACAGTTGGTAATTGGAGCTAATATACTGTTGAAACCTCTGATAAACCTTCTATAGAAGGTAACTAGACTATGGAAACTTTTGACTTCAATGATGGATGATAGGAGTAGGCCAACTTCTATTACCTTCAACTTTCTTTTCATCAGCTCTGATGCCCTGTTCGCTGTTCACAAAACCTAAGAAAAGCAATTGATTAGTCAGGAATTCACACTTCTTGATGTTCAAATACAATTTATTTTCTTTTGTACGACGGCTGAAAGGACTGTTTTAATATGTTCTAAATGTTCTTCAACACTTGCGGAAGATAAGTATATCATCTAAGTAAACCACTGCAAATGTTCCAATAAATTGTTTAAGCATGTGCCATCCACTGTAATCTTATTGACAGCGCTGTTATCCATGCGCATCCTCCATGTGCCATACTTTTTTGAGACTAAAAGTGTTGGAACAACTCTAGGTCTTAATCTTACTCGAATTAATTATTTCCGGAGCAAGTCTTCAACAATCTGAGTCTATTTGGTAATTCTGTAATGGGGTACATTTTGTAAGCTAGCTCCTGGTACTAACTACTAAGTCTATTTGGTGTTGAAGCTCACTCAAGAATAAATGTGATTGGTTTGTCGAACCAAAACATGAGTGAAATCTATTGATTCCAAAATAAATTACAATTTGAGAACAATGCAAAAAATGCCAAAATGAACAAAACCAGCAAGACAATTGAATAGAAACGGTTTAGCCAAAATGCTGAGTTTCTAGGGTGCTAAAATACAAACAATAGAAACTAACTTCACACGTCAGCAACAAACTTGACACGTCACCAAACTAGCTATTAAATCATTCAGCCAGCTACAAATGCCTGCTTCTTGAAAACTATGCTCCTGCATCAATCTGTCTTACATAGTTGTATGCTAAAGTTCACTTGTCTGAATGTGTCAAGAAAGCATGCTAGTGAGACAAGTCTTTCCATTTTTGTACCGCTGCAGCTATAGGCTTAACTTACATGTAGTACCTTATTACGGATATAGGTTATCACCAAAAATTGGCAGTATGGGGATCAAGTCAATTAGTTTAGTAGAAATGAGTTTACGTGTGAATGAAGCAACATTCATTGGTTATTTAAAAACATTAAATGTTTAACCTTTTCAAAAGTCAAAACAGATAAGATATATATTTACGAGTAGATGGATGCTCACATGCAATAACATGTATCTTCGCACCAAGGGAGTTTCAAAGATTCTTCCTTAATTCTTGTCTTTTTGATTTGCTAGTATAGCTGAGTATACAAATATAAATCTTAAAACAAATATGATTTTGTATGGTGATAATTTAGGATTTCTGTCGCAAAGAAGTTAATTATATATTTTTTAGTTTAATTTCATCTGTATTTATCTGCATTCTTGAAGGTGCATGGTTTAATTGAATGCCTGAATTTTATGATCTTACAAAATTTGGTATGTGATGCAATGTTTTTTGTCTTTGGTTTACTTTTGGCATGCATTTTTTTTGACGATGTGTATATATATATATATATATAGAGAGAGAGAGAGAGAGAGAGAGAGAGAGAGAGAGAGAGAGAGAGAGAGAGAGAGAGAGAGAAATGGTTTTAAACAAAACAAAACAAGAAACTGTCATTAAGCAAGAATAACACTTACAAAGAACGGGCCCCAGCTTACACAAACTGTCAGGATTACATTGACTGATCAGAAATTGTAAAGTCTTAGGTACTAGTGACATATTAAGTTTATGCTATATTTAAATGCCAATTAGCTTCTTGCTCAATGGAATTAGGTATCTGTGTTTGTGCCATTACCCTCTGTTATGTTTCTACTAGTCATTTTTATGTATAAATGATCAATTATACTGAACATATTTTTTGACATGCTTAAGATATTGAAGAACTTGTAAATAATGAAGGTGTACTGAATTTTGTATGACAGTTTATTGATAAAATATAAGTTGTTTTAGGAATTATGGTCAATAGAAAATGATTAGATATCCTTCAAAAAAAAAATGATTAGATATTTAGATGTAAATAATGATGGTGTACTGAATTTTGTATGACAGTTTATTGATAAAATATAAGTTGTTTTAGGAATTATGGTCAATAGAAAATGATTAGATATCCTTCAAAAAAAATGATTAGATATTTAGATGCATATTGAACCAATTTAACAAAAACATATTAATAAAAGATAAGTTGTTTTAGGAGTTATGATCAATAGAGTATGATTAGATGTATATTGAACCAATTAGTGTTAAAGATTGTTATTAAAGTTACAGTATGATGTTCATGCATTGTTTTGTAATTATTAGGGGTGTCTGGTGATATAACAAAGTCGTTGTGTGTAGGATTACTGATTTTGGTGTTTCATTTGCTTCGCAATGAGATGGATTATTGATTAAAAAGCAGTACTTTGTAGTGCACGAATGTAATTGAACCCTTTGTTTTAGTGGTACTATCGGTCACTAAACGAGTATTGTTTATTTGGACTCGAGGGTTGCAACTTCAATAGGAGATTTGGAATCTATTCTTCTTGTCAAAAATAGTAAAATGAAATGATAGCTAACAAAGTTTATGACGTAGATGAGCAAGTGTTTTTCGTGCCTAACTTATAGACATATATTAGTTTCCATATTGTTGGGTATTCTACTATCATGATCTAAGTGACTTGATCAATTACCCCACAACTTCTTTTCTTTTTCACCTAGATAAAGAAATTAAGTAATATTTTGAAGATTGCATCCTTGGCTCCTTTTCATTTCTGTGTGTAGACTGTAGTGTGTACATATTTGTATGTTGATCAGAATCAAGATCAACAAAACCTCTTGTTGACATCAAATTTTTATTCTGATACTCCATTGTGGCATGTGTGAGCTCTTGATGATCTCATGGTTGAAAAAGGTCCTAAAGAGCTGTCTAAAATAGGAGAATCTTGTCACGAGGGTGTAGGATCAACCTATAAAAGAAAATCCAATCAGACCATCATCATCGTTGTCAGTGACTCAGTGAGCGAGCTTTAACACTCAAGTTAGTGGAGGTAAGAGTATGGTGGCAAACCTCTAATAACAATGTAGGTTTGCGACTACACTCTAACCCACAATGAGTTGAGCATTTAAGTTGTTCGCTGTGGCAACCTCATTGAAGGTGGTGGTCATATTTTCTTGTAGATCGATCTCACACCCTAGAGGCAGCTTTCTCCTAGTATTTATAACTCTCGATGACCCTGTTTCAGCCATGAGATCATCAATAGCTCATACACATGCTACAATGGAGTTTCTGACCCTTCACTCAGCATTGAGCAATACTATTCGGCAGTTATTCTATGTTGGACACAATTTAGTACTTATAATGAATTGCAGTGTAGAAAAACAATTTTATGGTGGATGAAAGTGACTGTAAAATTATTTTATGGTGGATGAAATTGACTTCTATTATCACAACCAGTGTGAATATGCTAGACTGATCAAAATCTATGGCAAATATGCTATATGATCTGAAGATTGAACTTTTTTTTTTCTTAATATAGGTACTATGAGCATAGCATTGCATCTTTAGTTTCATCGCCTTTTCATGTATTTATCAAACTTCGAGCTGTCATATATTAATTTACCGTTATCTTTTCCATGTGCAGCTTCTGTACAGTTGTTTGATTGAAATAATAAATAAAAAATCTAGTTAATGTGAATCAATTAATTTGATAAATAAAGTCACCTAATGCTTGAAAGATGAGTACATGGAGAACTGTTTTATGTGTTATAACTTATATGGAGGCATACTGTCAACGTGAAATCAATCATATGAATTTAATATTTTTAGTATTATTTAATCATGTGTCTGATAAAAAAATAAATCTGTTTTTGGGAGTTATGAATGAAATCCTTTTTTTCTGCAGCAACTCTTCTGGATTATATAGTGACCTTTTCTTGGCTCACAAGACTAGTTTGGAACTGATTACTTTATTTCCTACAGCATAAAAGAGATATTTTGTGACTAACAGCATATTCATATCATACGGAACCGATCGTATCTGAGAGCTAAAAACGATAAATTTTTTACATTGATTATCTCCTCCGATAATCGGTGGTTCCGCACTTGATAATTTTCCTGTATATATATATATTGAAGTTTTCAAGTTGATATTAGAAGGTGATATTTAATTCGCGGAAGGTTTCAAGTTGATATTAGAAAGTTGAGTTACTATTGAGGTTAGTGCCAAATTGTGCACTACCACAGTCCACAGTTTTCTTTTTGTATAGTGTAAAAATTAAAGAGAACCCCGCAAATCAGTAAGTTACATGTGTTCTAGCTGTTAGGATCTTGAGGAAAACTTTTAACCTGTAGTCTCAGTTTTTCTACTTTTTTTGCTTTTGTGAATTTTTCTATTCATAATTTCAGTGTATAACTCGAGGCAATTAATCTTAGAAATAACACGGCATTCTGTTTAAGTGGGGAAGTGTTATTAAAAGCTTTCCTAGGAGAGTTTGGACTTAGAGAGTGCCTTCTAGGTCTGAAGCAAAGTAATTCATTGAAGCACAGTTTGAAAAAAAGAAAAGGAAAAAGGGAAAGAAAATACAAAATCAAAAGGTCTAAGAGATCATTTCTTTTGTCTCTAACAAATGTTGATTGATATTTAACTACAGCTCAGCGTAACTGAAGTAAGTCATTGATTAAGTTTTACGTACAAAACTGTTGTAGTCTGCTATATTCCAGGATTAGGAATATATTGTCTTGAGTAGGAACATCTTGTTTGTGCAATGCTATTTCAACTTTGTTGAGGATGCCTAAAGCATGTTAGACAAGAGGTTGGAGAGTGTGCTCAAATCATTTGAGCTTATAGGCTACGGCAATTGGCAGTTCTATTCTTTTTGTTGGATTTTAGTCTTCTTGTCTTCTTAGTATAATTACTATTTTTATTTATAAAAAAAGCGTGTTTCACGTATTTCAAGTGTGTGATTTATTCATTCATTTAAATTCGGAGGGAATTGTGGATAGTTTTGTACATGTCAGCGATAACTTTTTTGTAATGAGACAGCCTTGGTATCTACTTTTCTTCAATAAGATTCCTATTTGTTTCTTATAACGAAGGATGGAACTGCCTTTTGTTTATTGGGTAGGCTACAAGCAGAATGGTCTGTTTACTATAGTGGTTTTTATCATCTGCAGCAGGATCATTTTTGGTAGCCAAGGTGGACTGGCTGTTCACTTTTTTAGGCTTGTCGATAGAAGCTCCTGTTTTCTATCTAGCTGAAAGAAAATAGAAATTTGAACCAAGTGTGCGCTTTACTTTCCACCCTACAGATTACACTGTGTACTAGATCTCTGAGCTCAAGTGCACCATAGCACTCTAATAACAGTGTGCAGAAATATTATAAGTATATGAGGCTTATTTCAGTGCATAATTGCTATTAAAAAATGTAGCTAACTTCTTGCAGTTTGGTATTGGATAGGAAGTAAAATAGAGGTGCCCTGGCTACCTAGTTTTTGCCTTATAGAAATTTTGATCAGATTAGTTTGTTCTCATTTTAATTAATGGTGCTTCTCTTTTTTATTTGTTTCTAGCTTCAGTTCCTCTCGTACTTATTATTTTCTGTATTATTTTTGCTCATGAACATGTCGAAGAAAAGAAAGTTTCAATTTATTTGTCTTTGCCGTAACAATGAGATAGTAGTTTTGGGAATGATCTGTTAGGACCTTTATTTCATGCTTTTTAGTTGAACTTGTGCCATTCTTCAAATTATAATAGTTCGTATGGTTTGATATACGGTCATGGTTCATGCTATATGATGTATCACTTATGGTTTGACAGTTTTCTAATTGTATTGATC
This sequence comes from Dipteronia sinensis, assembly GCA_033220585.1. Taxonomy (NCBI): domain Eukaryota; kingdom Viridiplantae; phylum Streptophyta; class Magnoliopsida; order Sapindales; family Sapindaceae; genus Dipteronia; species Dipteronia sinensis. The sequence continues at coordinate 13,278,312 of CM065638.1, read as the reverse complement.
TCTAAAAAATCAATTTAAACCTGAGTAATGTTGTTTCCTCTTCTTGATCTCTTTCTTTTGTATTGCATACTGTTCGATCTTGAAGATGCTTTGTTTATCTTATGATTACATACTGATTTTATGAGTTGTCTTTGTTCTGTTGTGGCATTACAGCCGGTTCTTGCAATGTAGAGGACCTTTTGCAAAGAGAAGACATCCATTAGTGGATTCCACAGTAGTTTCAGAAATTAGGAGATGTCTAGAGGAGGGTATTGAATTCCAAGGCGATTTGTTGAACTTTCGGAAAGATGGATCTCCTCTGATGAACAGATTGCGTCTGACTCCCATATATGGAGATGACGAGACAATAACTCATGTTATTGGGATACAGTTCTTCACAGAATCAAATATCGATCTGGGTCCAGTGCCTGGATATTCACTAAAGGAGTCTGCAAAATCATCTGATTGGTTTCGTTCTGGTTTATCCACTCACCGTCCAGTTGCAGTGGGAGACCGGAATGTTTGTCGTGGGGTTTGTGGGATATTGCAATTGAGTGATGAGGTGCTGTCTCTTAAGATACTTTCACGATTGACACCAAGAGATATTGCATCAGTTGGTTCTGTCTGTAGGCAACTATATGAGCTGACAAAGAATGAGGACCTCTGGAGAATGGTCTGCCAGAATGCCTGGGGTAGTGAAACAACTCGTGTTTTAGAGACCGTGCCTGGTGCGAAGAGACTAGGCTGGGGTCGGCTGGCAAGGGAATTGACTACTCTTGAAGCTGCAGCATGGAGGAAGCTAACTGTTGGAGGAGCTGTTGAACCCTCACGGTGTAACTTTAGTGCCTGTGCAGTTGGGAATCGGGTAGTTCTTTTTGGTGGGGAAGGGGTCAATATGCAACCCATGAATGATACTTTTGTGTTGGACCTGAGTTCTAGTAACCCGGAGTGGCAACATGTCCAAGTGAGCTCTCCTCCTCCTGGTCGTTGGGGTCATACACTTTCTTGTGTAAATGGGTCTAACTTGGTGGTATTTGGTGGTTGTGGAAGGCAGGGCTTACTAAATGATGTTTTTGTTTTAGATTTGGATGCCAAGCCTCCAACTTGGCGTGAAATCTCTGGATTAGCTCCTCCACTTCCAAGATCATGGCACAGCTCCTGCACTCTTGATGGCACTAAGTTGATAGTTTCTGGTGGTTGTGCAGATTCTGGAGTACTTCTAAGTGATACTTTTCTGCTTGATCTTTCGATGGAGAAACCTGTTTGGAGAGAGATACCTGTAGCATGGACCCCACCTTCTCGGTTGGGCCATACACTGTCAGTTTATGGCGGTAGGAAAATATTGATGTTCGGAGGCTTGGCCAAGAGTGGTCCCCTACGGTTTCGATCTAGTGATGTGTTCACAATGGATCTAAGCGAGGAGGAACCCTGTTGGAGATGTGTAACTGGAAGTGGAATGCCTGGTGCTGGAAACCCAGGGGGCATAGCACCTCCTCCGAGACTTGATCATGTTGCTGTGAGCCTCCCAGGTGGGAGAATTCTGATATTTGGTGGGTCTGTGGCTGGTCTTCACTCTGCATCCCAGCTTTATCTCCTGGACCCAACTGATGAAAAACCTACATGGAGGATACTGAATGTACCCGGGCGGCCTCCCAGATTTGCATGGGGACACAGTACGTGTGTTGTAGGGGGGACAAGGGCTATAGTCCTTGGTGGCCAAACTGGAGAGGAGTGGATGCTAAGTGAGATCCATGAGTTATCATTGGCGAGTTCAGCCATCTGATTGAGAAAATAGCAAATAGCAAACTGATGTGAAGGGTCAGAAACAGCTCTGTAGAAAATATGCTAATGGAAAGAGTTCACCCAGTAGAGAATGTTGTGGCCAGTTGCTGAAAACACTGTTGACAAAATATCAGTCCAATGAGGACATTTGTAATGGATTTTCTCATGTACGAGATTGTTCTGGCTCGGGATGAACATTTCAACGAGTGACTTGAAACCATGTTTGTATTTTTTGTAAGGTTTGTGTAAAACTGCCCACCCATCATCACTGCTCTCTCTTTCACAGCTCACAATGTATTTGTTAGATTAGCTTGTATTTGTTAGAAAGGTAGGTATTATATATGTAGGTTTTACATGTTATGTTACTCTGTTGCATTCATTCAGCATCTGTAATTTAAAGAAAAGGAAAAAAAAAGAAGAAGGCTGCTGCATGTTTATAGTATTTTTGTTAAAATTTTCTAAATGTTATAATGTTGTAGTGGTGATTCTGGTGAATGATTGTGCCCTACTTAATTTCTAATTTTCTTTCAAATTTGGATGATATTTCTGTTTTAGATGAATAAGAGGCCAGTGGCTTTTTTATTTTGATTTTATCTTCTATTCCTTAGATTTAGATATGATTGGTTCATTAGAATAAACTATAATGGAGTGGGTATTTTTGCTTTATAATTTTATTTGGTTAACATAATCTCTTGTATGATTAGTTCTTATATACAAAAAATAAAATAAAGTGCAATTAATATTATATATATATATATATATATATATATATATATACTAAAACGCCTAGCAAAATTGATCTGTTCATAGGAACAGTTCAATTTAATAGATTTTGGTTTATTTATAAAAATACTATTGAATATTATTATATATTATCATTAAATTGGTCAATGGAAAATGGACTGAGTTATTAAAAAACAGTCTATCAAAACGGTGAAAATCAAATCCAAAATCCACTTTTCAGATCATGAAAGTGATTAGCATCAATCAATACCTAAAATCAAATCCAAAATAAAAATGGTGTTTTCTTGCAAATTGAATCAATGGAGAAAATATGAGCAAAATCAAAATACAAATTAGATTCGAGTGCTGTTGACAAACAAAACCTATTAAGATTTTATGAAAAATAACTCAAAAACAAGCTTTAATGGAAGAGTGAGAAAGTTTGAAGTGAGAGAAAATGGTGGAGAGGAAGAGAGAAGAAGGCGTGAAAAAAAATATTTTTGATTTTTGCACATTTGTAAAATAATACAACAATAAGTAAAATTATATTAAACAGGTATAAGACAGAAATAAAAAAGGAATTATGTTGATGATTTTGTTTGAATTTCGTTATAATATAGGTTTTATTATTGGTTTTATAGGTAGGAAAAACAAAATAATAATAAAAAAAATCAACTGTCTAGACGCTAGGCGCTGGTCTACTGCCCGACTAGCACCTATCGTTTACTAGAACATTATATATTATTATTATTATTATTATTATTATACTAAAAATGACTCTTAAAATTGAATTGTTCATATGAACAGTGAAATTGAATAGATTTCTACTTATCTATAAAAATGCCATTGAACAGTGAAATTGAATAGATTTATAATTATCTATAAAAATGCCATTCAACAATGAAATTAAATAGATTTCTGTTTAGCTATTGAACTGTTCATATAAACGTGAAATTGAATGAATTTCTATTTATTTATAAAAATGCCATTGAACAGTAAAATTAAATAAATTCTTATTTGCACATATTAATATTCAATCATTTTAATTTTTTCGGTATCATAATTTAGATAAATAAAATTTATTAAAATTGAATAATACTCCTGCAGCAAAGCACGAACCATTTTATTAATATATACTAAAACACAAAACACAATTTCACTGTTTATATAAACAGTGAAATTGTGTTGATTTTCATTTGTTTATAAAAATGCCATTGAATTGATTTTGGTTTATTTACAAAATGCCATTGAATATATAATATAATATTAGATTTCGGTTTATTTATAAAAATGCAATTGAATATATTATATTATATTATATTATATTAATATTAAAAATAATATTATATATTATATATACTAAAACAACTCTTAAAATTGAACTGTTCACATGAATAATGAAATTAAATGGATTTCTACTTATTTATCTATAAAAATACCATTGAACAGTAAAATTAAATATATTTCTATTTATCTATAAAAATACCATTAAATAGTAAATTGAATAGGAGTAATGCTAGGTTTCCCAAATTTTTTTTTAAAATTTTTCCCAAATGGTGTTGGCACGTGAGGTGTCAACATCTTATAAATCATGAGATTATGTGGTAAGTGACGTGATGTTGATACCTCACCATGTGGGAAAAAATTTAGAAAACCTAGCATTACTCAATTGTTTAGCTATTGTATTGTTCATATGAACAATGAAATTGAATGAATTTCTGTTTATCCATAAAAATACCATTAACAGTAAAATTAAATAGATTTATATTTTCACATATTAATATTCAATCATTTTAAATTTTTCTATGTCATAATTTAAATAAATAAAATTTATTAAAATTGAATAATACTCCCGCAGCAAAGCGCATGTGATTTTACTAGTTATATCTAAATTTTCATTAAGATGCTTATTGAGCTTATATACGGATTGATACAATAATTGATTTGATAGTAAGTGTTATTTATTGTATAATTGATTTCATTCTTAAAAGTTTTTCAGCATACAGTACAAAGTTTCACATTGCAAGAATCGATTTTGAAGCCAAATAGATGTTGGGTTATTATCTAAAACAACCCTGTATTTTGTAATAATGACCAGACATTACCATACGGTTTCGTTTTGTCAAAAAAAATACCCTTTAGTTTCAATTAACAAACAAAATGCCAAAATGTCCATTACAATTAAATGTCTGTTCAAAATTTTGAATTTTCGATCAGGTTAGCAAGGGTAAAATAGTAAATGAGCAATTAAAGAAATTAAAAATTAATTAAAAAACTAACATTCAAAAAAAAAAATTAAAAAAGAAAAAATTAGATTCTCTTTCCTACCATTCTCTCTCTCTCTTCTCAGTCATTATAATAGTAATAATTTCTTACATAATGATATTTTTTTCTTGCCATTTCGATGACTTTTTTTTCCCTGTTTTGGGGTTTTTATGTAAAAGTTTGTATAATATGATTTGATTTTATTAATCTTATTTTTATGTGTTTAATTTTATTTTATTTTATGATATTTATTAGGCACGTTGTTCCCCGTCATCTTTTCCCAATAGATAGCAACCACCATTTCATGAGTCATGACCAGCTTACTTTTCTATTTTCAGTTTCAAGCTAGTTGTATCTTATATATTTATATTTATATCACCGAAGTTGACCACAATTGAAAAAAGAAACAAAAGCATTCCTGTAAAATTACAATGAAAATTGCCACCTTGAATGAAACAACAATATATCTACCGTTTGCAAGAAAATAACCCAGAACAAGAAAGTCTCAAGAAAATACATTTTGGTTGATTGACATTTTTTTAATTGATTTTCTTCGGGATATATTATTTGTTTTATCAAAAGTAAACAAACATTTGAGCTCAGGATGCTTTCAAGGTGAATATAAAAAGCATCTATCTAACCTATCAACTTCCCATATGGACTTGTTCAAAGGTCTTATATTATGAAAAATAATATACAAACTTAGTGGGAAACCACCAATTGCAATTACTAGTTGAAACAAAGACAAAAATATATGGATTCAAGGAATGTAAGATTTAGACAATATTTTAAGCTTTAATACAAGCTGTTATGTATACTATACAAACATGTATCATGTATGTGTCATCAATTATTGGAAAGATCAGTATATAAAGGGTAGCCAACCATGTTTACAATGCAACTCACAAAACAATCAAATAGCAGCTCCAAATGGGAATCTTGGGACAGCCGAGGCAATGGCCTCTTATGGTTTCTGTTGCGATATTTTTGCTCGTAGCCACCGTTGTGGCTGACTACAAGCCTTATACATATGCATCACCACCACCAGCTCACTACAAGTCACCACCTCCACTAGAGCACTCTCCGCATTATAAGTCTACGCCATCACCAGAGCACTCTTCACCTCCACCTTATTACTACAATTCTCCACCACCACCGGTGCACTCACCGCCACCGCCTTATTACTACAAGTCTCTACCACCACCAGAACACTCTACACTACCACCTTATTACTACAAGTCTCCGTCACCACCAAAGCACTCTCCACCTCCATCTTATTACTACAAGTCTCCACCACCACCAAAACATTCTCCTCCACCACCTTATTACTATAAGTCACCTCCTCCTCCAGTAAAATCTCCACCTCCACCATATTATTACAAATCCCCACCTCCTCCATCTCCATCACCACCTCTTCCTTACATTTACAAGTCTCCACCTCCACCATCTCCATCACCACCACCACCACCATACATATATAAATCTCCACCACCTCCATCACCACCTCCACCCCCTCGCTATGTTTACAAGTCTCCACCTCCACCATCTCCATCACCACCACCCCCATACATATATAAATCTCCACCTCCTCCATCACCATCTCCACCCCCTCCATATGTTTACAAGTCACCACCTCCACCATCTCCATCGCCGCCACCTCCTTATGTATATAAATCTCCACCTCCTCCATCATCATCTCCACCCCCTCCATATGTTTACAAGTCCCCACCTCCAACAGCTCTATCGCCACCACCACCATATGTATATAAATCTCCACCTCCACCATCACCATCTCCACCCCCTCAATATGTTTACAAGTCCCCACCTCCACCATCTCCATCGCCACCACCACCATATGTATATAAATCTCCACCTCCTCCATCACCATCTCCACCCCCTCCATATGTTCACAAGTCCCCACCTCCATACGTATATAAATCTCCACCTCCTCCATCATCTTCTCCACCTCCACCATCTCAGTCCCCACCTCCACCTCCTCCATCACCATCTCCACCCCCTCCCTACATTTACAAGTCTCCACCTCCACCATCTCCATCCCCACCTCCACCATACGTATATAAATCTCCACCTCCTCCATCACCATCTCCACCCCCTCCCTACGTTTACAAGTCCCCACCTCCACCACCACCACCACCACCACCACCATACGTATATAAATCTCCACCACTTCCATCACCATCTCCACCCCCTCCCTACGTTTACAAGTCTCCACCTCCACCATCTCCATCACCACCACCACCACCGTACGTATATAAATCTCCACCTCCTCCATCACCATCCCCACCCCTTCCTTATGTTTACAAGTCTCCACCTCCACCATCTCGATCGCCGCCACCTCCTTACATATATAAATCTCCACCTCCTCCATCACCATCTCCACCCCCTCCCTACGTTTACAAGTCTCCACCTCCACCATCTCCATCGCCACCACCTCCTTACGTATATAAATCTCCACCACCTCCATCACCATCTCCACCCCCTCCATATGTTTACAAGTCTCCACCTCCACCATCTCCATCACCTCCCCCTCCTTATGTCTATAAGTCGCCTCCACCTCCATCTCCATCACCTCCACCTCCTTACATATATAAGTCCCCGCCGCCTCCATACCGTTATTAATCACCTCATCTATCCAAGTCTCCACCACCTCATGCATACTACGTTTACAACTCACCCTCTTCTCCCAAAGGCTATTAAGCCTACGGTCACTTCTTGAATTGATTTATGAAGAATAACTATATAAGTTCAACTAAAAGCTTTTAATTTTATGATTTGTTTTTTGTTTTTCCTTCGCATAAGGTTTAAAATGTTAAATTCATTTGAATTATTGAACATTCGTTGTACTATTTGTGTTGCAATCAATGAAAAACTTCTTCTTTTTTCATATGCGCTATTCGTTAATATTTGATCCTTAATTGTGTTTTCATCAGGTTCTCTATTTGGAGTGATAAACGAACTTCAATTGCAAATAATTTGTATTTTTTTTTTGGCTTCCGGTAGTAATAAATTAAGAGCAATGCTAGGTTTTCTAAATTTTTTCACAAATTTCTTCCAAAATGATGTTGGCATGTGAGGTGTCAACATTTTGTAAATTATGAGATTATATGGAAAATGATGTGATGTTGACACCTCATGTACCAACACCATTTGTAAAGGAATTTGAATTTTTTTTGAAAAGTCTAGCATTACTTCATAAATTAATAATATCATACATGGTTTGACTTTTCATGAAATTAAATTTATTCAAGTCAATTAAAGTATTAATAATTGCAACAACTACTCAGAACTGTTTTATTGAATCTAAAAAATGTATAGATTCCATATAGAAATTTTGTCTGAATTTTGTATTTAGTTTTTTGGACTTTTACTTTTATACAGAGTTAAAAAGTATCGTATATATTTGCTGAATTGGATTGTTAAAATGTGAATAAACATGGACATTACCACAACCTAGTCCTCCATATTGAAAGATAAAATGTCCACATTTTAACATTCCAATTCCAAACTCCAAAATATAACAACTTTGAAATGATGTGTATTCTGTCAAATAAAAAAAATGATTTGCATTATGAAAGAAAAACCCTCCTCTAATAAGGAAATGATCTAATTAACCGAATGTATATTTAAACTTAATTCCATGCATTTTGTAATTTTTTCGCATTTAACTAAAAGGATCCCTAACGATTTTTTTTTTCTGCTACAAATTTAATTTGTAATTACCTACAAGGTTTATTGCCTTTAACATACGTTCCTAAACGGTTGTTTGATTGTGTTTTACTCGTAAAAAAGACAAACAATAACCTTTAAAAACAAATAGTTTTTTTAAAAAGGAATAATAAATAAAATAAAAATGTTTTTTTTAAATCTTACAATAATTCGAGTTTTTTGGGATGGGAGAGGAACTCCCCACAACCTCGTGGTGTGGGTGTAAGGGGCTTAACGACTAAATCAACCTCGTCTTGTCGACTAAAATAAAAATGTTAAAAAAACCTAAAATAAAAAAGGTATTAAAAATATATTATAAAGACATTTAAAGTCACAAAAGAAAAACATTACTTTTGAATTTTAAGTTGACTAACGTAGGTTTGACCTCAAAGACCCATTTAACACTTCTTATAAAGTTCACAATATATTAGGAATAAAAATACTTGGAATTAAGATTAAAAAAAAAGGACAAGGACTCTTAAGTAATTGCCCAAAAATAATTAATAATTTATTCAGCTCATCCAGCACGAGTAACTAGACATGACCGTGGTTCGATTCAAACTGTTGAACCAAACTATAACCGTGGTAAAAAATCAGAACCGGAACCGAAACCGAAACCGAGGATTCCGGTACCAGAACTGGACCGGAACCGTGAGCCTTAAGGTTCCGGTTCTAGTTCTTTTTAAAAAAAAAACCGGACTCCAATTCCTCTAAGGTGTTCCATTTCCAGGAATTTCAGGACTGGTAATGGTCTTATGTCGGAGCCAGTACCTGTCCAGCCGGACAATATTGGTTATGAGTTCCTGCAACGACAATCCTATCTTCAATCCCTAGACTATCAAGCCAATCCAAATCCCCTTTTAATAATTTCTGAACCCGAAGCTTGCCAGCCTAGCAGCCCTAGCCCCAATATCATAAGCCAATCAGAAAACATGTATGATAACTCTCCAGATCCTGATTTTGAAGTACTACCTATTGAAGAGATCTTAGAGAACGCTAAGAAGCAGCTCAAATCTGATCTCTTCATATACCACATGAAGAAAATACGAAAGAGGATGGAACGATGGTAGCGGTCTGCAATTACTGCCATAAAGAATTTAAGTGGAGTACATCTAGAGGATACAGTACTGTTGATGGTGATTTTTCGTCGTCACTATCAACGAACTTGTATCAAGCGAAAATAAGAACAAATAAGTGTAATACCGCAAGAAAACAATAAATCAAGAGATACAAATACGTGGTAAAAACTCCTTTTAACTGGAGAAAAATCCACGGGTTGTTGCTTGAGCAACAAAGTCAAATCCACTATGAAAAATTCAATTACAAAGTATTTCTCTCTGACCTCTCCTGCTAATTCACACCTCTCCCCATTATGTTTATTACCGGGGTATTTATACATGTTATTCCTAGGGTTTATGGTTGTGCTAGGGTTTGGGGTTGTGATACCCGTATTTTGTGTGTTTTCCTAGTTCTAATTGAAGTCTGTCTCTTTATGGAGTTTATCCTGTTTCCTGTTTTGGCTGAGTCTGAATCTGCGTCGGATTCCTCGCCCTTTATCTGCGGGAAATCTGTTTGCCTTTCAATTGAACTCTGATAGTCGTATCATTGCTTATTGTGGAGTTGCTTGCTTCTGATTCTATCCATATGTTTATGAAGTATTTGTCTTCATTATCTGATCCCGAGTATGCCCGAGTATGCCGGAGTCGGTTTCTTCGTCTGTGGTCGGGTTGCTTTACTCTTTGCCGAGTAAATTCCCTTGGGGAATTTCTTCCCTTTAACGCTTGACTTTTCTCGACTTTGCTTACGTGGCCCCTTACTGTAATGACGTGTCCTTAATGATGATTTTTACATATAACAATACCCCCTTAAATATTTGAACCGAATGTATCCTGCTTACTCGGGACAAATATTTAACTCTTTCATGACTTGTTCTCGTTTATCGTCTTCTTCATCAATGTCGGATTTCAAATTCCTCGTTCGCTTCGAAACGTTAATGGCATGTCTTAATTACGCCTGCACGCGTTTGATTCTTTTCTTATTCGAAGATCTTTTGATGGTGACTGACTGTCTCTTCGACGGCTCGGTGCCTCTCTTTACTGCCACCTGTCTTCTTTTGTTTAGCCGTGGTACGTGGCATTTATGAGACGCGACCCTTCTGTTCGTGCCCGTACAGCTTACGTCATGATTCTTATCCCAATCTTTCCCGCTTCTCCTCACCTACCCTTTCTAGGGTTTCGTGTCTTGGGACCGGTTGCATGCTTATATATAGAAGTATTGCTTCAAAGGGGAAAACCCCTATTCAAGTTTTTACCATTACTTCCCAGATTTCAGCCATCGTTTTCCAGATTTCTGCCATTGTTTCCATGCCTGTAATCTCGTCTTGCGAAGATTTACTTCTTTCGGTTTCCAAACCTTTTCTCGACCTTCTCGAAGATCCTGCCGTACCTCACGTCTCTTCAATCCTTTAAGGTTAGTTCTCATGGATCTCTCTGCTAGACATCGTCTTTTTACTGTTGCTATAATTGCCATTGAGCAAGGTGATACTTGTACTGTTGCGGCTGTCCACAGGTTGCTTGGTGATCCAATTCCCGATCAGCCCCGATTTATAGACGCTGACGTCTCCGGACTCAACTTATTTGGACTGCGTCGTGAAGTTCCACCAGCTTCTTCCAGTTCGTCACAGCCTGAATCCTATCAGCCTGAAACCGATTCCAGTTCTGCTTCTGTTTCTTGTGATAATTCTCGGCCGTGGAAAAGAATGAGGAAGAAATAAAGCAATCGCGACATCAACAAAGGTTCCTTTGTTCGGGAAATTGGAGTCGGGCCCCAGAGGGTGGTCGATAAAGACATTGAGGACGAGCATAAGGAGGCTCGTATCGTTTTCTCTCCCGAGAGAGTTTGCGCTTACGACGTTGAGCCAAATGTGGTCGGCCCCGAAGAAGTCATTAAATACATGAACCGTTTTGATCTGGACAACGACACTATCTCATTAAACCCTGCTAACGGTCGGGCTGCGTGGAACCCCCCGCCTGATCAAGTGGCGATTTACGGGGCGATGCTTTCTTGCGGGGTGACGCTTCTGCTGCAACCCTTCATTACGTGGTTTTTGGCCGAAGCTCGGCTCGCCCCTGCTCAACTAACTCCGAATAGCTATCGGATCTTGATGTGCATGTGGCACATGTGGCATAGGATGAGACGACCACCCCCGACTCCTGAGGAAATTAATCACTTCTATTCTTTGAGGCCTCTGGGAAAGACCGAGATTTACTTCCTGCTTTCAACTCAGCCCGAGAGTTGGGTCCCCAAGGACGTGATCGTGAAGAACAGGGTGATGCTGACCGCTGATGAGAAGATGAAAGGGTTTGTTTGGGGCTTCCCCACCTCAAACAAGTTCTGGAAGAATAGTTGGTTCTTCGTGGGTGGAGACTGGGGACGGTCAATTTCTTTTGACATTGAGGGTTCCGAGATGACTCGCCGGGTGCCTCGGTACTTCTGCGCACCCCAGTGGAACCACATGACTTCGTCTTTTACGGATGAAGAACTCAAAACCATGACTCGGGCGGCCTTCCGTCCCGTGGAAAAGAGGGGCAGACCTTACCTCTTCGATGAGAAGAAGATGATAACAGCTCGCCTCTTCCCTCAACTTTCTGCACCCCGGCATCGCTGTAAGTTCTTTATTTCTTCCTTGCTATTTACCTGCTTTATCTATCTGGCTTTCAGCTTTTTAATTTTTTTTTTTTTAGTGTACGACATAGATGTAGTGTGCGATGCCCAAGCCCGCCGAATGAAAGGCATTATGGAGGCGAGCCGGAGGGAAGTTAAACGTCAACAGGATGCGGGGATAGCCCCTCCTCAAGGTGACTCTGATGGAAATTCTTCCGAAGACATTCTCGCGGAGATGACATGCCGGATTACATGCCTGAGGAAACTCAGGATCAAGAGTTGGCCGCCCACGCAACTGATGAAGGCAATCAAGCAGGTCCTTCGACAAAGGGGAATGAGAAGGTTGGGGAGTCTTCCGAACCAGCTGCCTTCTCCTGCGGAACTAGATCTCCTCGGCCTGCTGTAGTAGAGCCGAGTACCACTTCCCCGGATGCAGAAATTGCCAGGGAGCATCCGGACGTGACAGTTCCAGAGATTCTGATTTCTACCGAACTGAACACTGCGCCGTCTGGAAGTGGTACTGAAATGGGGCGTTCCGATCCAGATTTTGAGGACCCCACAGCAGACCTGAATACCCGTGGGAGGCAACCCAGAAAAAGAAAAGCCTCGTTCTCACCTGGCCGTCCGGCCCCCAAGATTCCTCGAGTAGTTGCTTTCGTCTAGTCATCCTCGGATGAGGAGGGGGTAGCGGAGGCTGCTGAGAATGAGAGAACAATAGAGAACTCTCCTCCACGGGATCAGATGAGGGACGAACCTGGCATCCCCCTTAGTTCCCCTCAGGCAGTACCTACTGCTAGGTTCCCCGAAGCTAATCTTGGCAGTCCTGATCCTTCAGCCCAGTCTAGCGTACCTACCCCCGAGGCCATGTTGAAGGCTATGGCTTCGGGCCAAGCATATATAGGGGAGGATCGTTGGAGTGATCTCAGGGTCGGTTCGTTATCTGATCGGCTCTGCCATTTCTTCAACAGCGTTTCTTATGTGAGTAACTCTTAAGACTTTCATATTTATCTCTTTTATTGCTACTTCATTTTTGTCACTTGTTATCGGCTCGTTGCAGATGGTAGCCGAGATGACTGAAGTCTGCCAGACTAGTGATGGTCAGACGGTGAAAATAAGGAGGCTTGAAGCCCAGTTGAAGGAGAGTGAAGATCGCCGTGCTCGGGCCGAACTGGCTTGTCAGGAAGGGGCCAGGTCTGGTCAGGTGCTTCTGGACCAGTGCTTAGCGCGTCAACTAGAGGCTGAGCAGAAAGCATCTTTCGCTTCTGAAGAGGCCCAAACCTTAAAAGACCAGTTGTTATCTACTCAGGAGGCTCTACTCCAGGCCGAGCAGACAGCTGAAGATGCAAAGTCCTCCTACGAGCGCCGGATTCAGGACTTGGAACGTCAAGCCTTGACAGTCAAGTCCCTATCGAAGGAAGCTAGGCTGGAGTTGGGGATTCAGGGGGTCGATCGCTTCAAAAGATCTCCAGCCTATGATGCTTTACTTCTCCGGGAATTTCAGAGGGGAATGGTCTCGGCCGGAGAATTTTTCAAGAAGAAGAACAGAGCAACTGATCGGGCCAGGGCAAACTGGAATCTCTCTGTCAGAAAGCATATGGATGCTTCTCTGGAATCCCTTCGGCTCCAGATGAAGACGTGGCGAGCATATTGCAGAAGTAAGGGAAAAGAGCCACATCCCATGCACCTGGAAGTTCCCACTGCTGATTCCTTCTCAACTTTCCACGCTTGTGAGAAAGTGGGGATCGACGGTGAGGCTTCTGACGTTGGGCCCGTTCCCGGGGTAGATTATAGCACTTGGATAGATGACGACGCCCCAGGAAGATTTGATTGTCTGGCCTTCTGATGACAGCCTCCTGAATGAGTACGTGATGGAACCGGACCCGAGCATTGGTGGAAGTAGTTCTCAACCGCCGGCATCTTCTTGATTAATTTTCTTTTTCTTTTTTGTAACGAACGTTGTATATTCTTTCGCTCATATATAAGAAATCTATTCACTACTTTGCCTGTCCAGTTCCCTGCATGATAAACGTATAAACAAAAGAAAAACAAATGAAGCATAATTTGTTCGGTCACCTATACTCGGCTCATAGATCTTAAGAATTTTTGGAACTCTTAATTTCAACCAAGTGCTTGGCGACTACCAAAGTTAACTGAGTATCTTATTCAACTGACAACTCGTTTATTAAGCCGAGTATCTCATTAAACTGGCCGTTGATTTATTGGACCAAGTATCTTATTTAACTGGTAATTTTTCTTTTAAAGCCGAGTATCTTATTTAACTGACAACTTTTTTAAGCCGAGTATCTTATTTAACTGGCAATTAATTTCTCCGATCTTGTGAAGATCGTTTTACCCTAACGTTTTGTCGAGGCTCACCACAACCATACGTTAAGGTCCTTACACAAGTCACCTAGGACGTCTCCCGGTTTTGTCTGTGCAAGGTTTCGTCGAATCGTTGGTGGTTATGTTGACCAGCCAACACGACTGCGCATCTCACCAGTCTTCCTGGTGGCGCTCCGAGCAGTTTTCCAGTTATCCTGGTGCCTCAGTTTTGCCTTTTGGTTAAGAAGTGCGTTTGCACTGCTTAAACCAGGCGGGCGCGCTATTCCAGCTTCTCAGCCCTTCAAGAACTACTTGTCCGCTTTCCCGCGGCCTCGTAGCGCATGATTATTTTTGAACGAGATTTGCTCGGACCGGTTTGTTTTAGGTGACTAAATTTAGTCTGCTTGTTCTCGGACGAAGTGGCCACTGTTGTTTTTGCTTTATTTGAACATTCTTTATCGTGGATTTCATCGTCTTCAATGAATAACCTCTTTATTAGCAAACGGACTTTATTAGATAACAATAAGAGTTAGAAACCTCTTAACTTGACTATAAGTTAAAGCAAAGCTAAAATAACGTTAAACATGAATGAGTTTGTCAGGGGTAGAAAATCTTGAGATACTGAGCGTTGCATGGTCGGGGTACTAAGCTGCATTCTAGGTGAGCTATCAGGTAGGCTCCATGCCCTGCAACTCCCTTGATGATATACGGGCCTTCCCATTTGTCGGCGAGAGATCCTGCCGACTTGTCCTTAGTGTTCGGGGATACCCTTCTTAGCACTAAATCTCCGAGCTGGAATCTACGCACACGAACATGGGAATTATAGTACCTTGCAGCCCTCTGCTGATACGCTGCGTTTCTCACTTGAGCTGCGTCCCTGATTTCTTCAAGCTCGTCTAAGTTCCGCTGCAACATGTTAACGTTGTGCTCGGGGCTGTATAGTTGCACCCTGGGTGACGTAAAGGTTGTTTCCGTCGGGATTACGGCCTCTGTTCCGAATGCTAGTGCAAAAAGGGTCTCCCCTGTGGATGACCTGATAGTCGTTCGGTATGCCCATAACACCTCTGGTAGTTTGTCTGCCCAACTGCCTTTCTTTGATTCCAGCTTTGCTTTCAGTGTGTGCTTGATCACCTTGTTCACAGCTTCAGTTTGGCCATTGGTTTGAGGATGTGCAGGTGACACATAGTAGTTTGCAATCTTGTACTCCTCGCACATTTCCCTGAACTTGCTATTGTCGAACTGAGTTCCGTTATCCGTTATAATGATGCTCGGGATTCCGAACCTATATATGATGTTCTTCCTGATAAAGCTAGTGGTGTTCGCCTCCGTGATGTGCACCAATGCCTCTGCTTCTGCCCACTTGGTAAAGTAGTCTACTGCCACAATTGCGTACTTTGCTCCTCCCCTTGTTCCTGTGGGCATTGGACCAATCAGGTCGAGGCCCCACATGGCAAAAGGCCAAGGGGAAGTTAAGCTTCTGAGTAACTCCGGGGGTTGCCGAATGTTGTTTGCTATTCTTTGACATGTCTTGCAACTTTCCGTGAATCGTTGCGCTTCGGTAAATAAAGTCGGCCAATAAAAACCTTGCCGAAGTACCTTGTGTGCTAGGCTCTTACCCCCAGTGTGGTTTCCACACACCCCACTGTGAACATCTTTCAGAATCTTGTAGGTTTCTTCTCCGGCAACACATCTTTGTAACACCTTTGAGAACCCTCTTCTGTATAGTTCTCCCCTTAGAATCGTGTACCGAGTTGACCTGTACCTGACGCGTTTTGCCTCCACAGCGTCCTCCGATAATATGTTTCTCTCCAAATACTCTCTAAGCTGGGTCGTCCAATCACTTGGACCTAACCGAATTTCTGACACCATGACCTCTTCAGATTCTGCCATACTTGGTTTGGTCAGGTGCGCCACTGGTATTACTTTCGACCTAATACTCATGGTGGCTGAGGCTAATTTAGACAAAGCATCTGCTTTTTCGTTCTCCTCCCGAGGGATTTGAAGGATCCTGTACGCCTTAAACTTTTTAAGCAAGCTCTTTGCAATGTCTAAGTAAGCTATCATATGCTCCTCCCTCGCCTGGTATTCATCCAGCACCTGGTTAACCACAACTTGGGAATCGCTGTATACCACCAACTCATCTGCCCCCAATGCTATGCAAACTCTCAAACCAGCCAACAAAGCTTCATACTCTGCTTGGTTATTAGTTGCTTTGAAGTCGAATCTCATGGCGCATTCCACAGCATCCCCTTCTGGTGTTGTTATGACTATTCCGGCCCCACTGCCATGAGTGTTCGACGATCCATCCACATGCAACTTCCATTGGAACTTACTCACTTGTTCGCCTTCTATCATCCTTTGCACTTCCATATATGGCTCGGTGAACTCTGCTATGAAATCGGACACCGCTTGTCCCTTAACTGCAGCTTTTGGGGTATATTTGATGTCAAATTCACTTAACTCAACCGCCCATTTAGTCAATCTTCCCGACAGTTCTGGCTTTTGCAGGATGAGTTTTAGCGGGCAGTCGGTGTACACCTCTATTGCATGCGCTTGGAAGTACGGCCTTAGTTTTCTGGCTGCCGCGACCAGGGCGAGTGCAACCTTTTCGGCCGGTGAGTATCTAGTTTCTGCTGGCAGCAACGCCTTGTTGGTGTAATATACCGGTTTTTGCACTCCTTCCTCTATTCGAATCAACACCGAACTTGTCGCTACCTCTGTGACTGAGAGGTACAAGTACAACGTCTCCCCGACCACCGGCTTTGAGAGGATGGGTGCTCGCCCTAAATACTCTTTCAATTTTTGAAAAGCAGCTTCGCTTTCTTCACTCCATTCAAGGCCTTTTCCTTTCTTTATTGCTCTGAAGAATGGGGCGCATTTGTCTGTCGACTTCGCTATGAATCGGTTAAGTGACGCAAGGTATCCCGTTAGCCTCTGTACATCCCTTAGCGTCCTTGGCGAAGCCATATCTTTCAATGCTTTGATCTTCTCGGGGTTCACCTCAATCCCTCTTTGATGTACCTGAAAACCAAGAAATCTCCCTGATGGCACTCCGAACACACATTTGCTCGGGTTAAGCTTCATTTTATATCTCCTCAGCACTTCGAAGGTCTCCCTTAAGTCTTCTGAATGCCTCTCCGCTGTGACACTCTTGGTCAACATATCATCCACATAAACTTCCATGTTCCTCCCAATTTGCCGGGCAAAAATCCTGTTTACCAGTCTCTGGTAGGTTGCCCTAGCGTTTTTCAAGCCGAAAGGCATCACCTTATAGCAGTACAAACCCTGATCTGTGGTGAAGGCTGTCTTTTTTTCATCCGCTTTATTCATTCTGATCTGATTGTATCCTGAATAAGCATCCATGAAGCTCAACAATTCGTGCCCAGCTGTTGCATCCACCAGTTGGTCTATTCTCGGCAATGGGAAGCTATCTTTCGGGCAGGCCTTATTCAAATCGGTGAAGTCTACACACATTCTCCACTGATTATTTATCTTCTTAACCAGCACCACATTGGCCACCCATTCTGGGTATTTGACTTCCCTTATCGATCCTGCAGAAAGCAACTTGCCTACTTCATCCTTAATGGCCACACTCCTCTCTGGATTGAACAGCCGTCTCTTTTGCACTACCGGGCGGAACTCTGGATTGATGGAGAGGCAATGTGATATCACTTTTGGATCTATCCCGGGCATATCTTCGTGGCTCCAAGCAAAAACATCCTTGTAATCCCTTAGTAGTGAGACAAGTTGGGCTTTTATACATTCACTCAAATTTGCCCCGACTTTCACCGTCCTGCCTAGATCTTCTGGGTCCAATGCCACCTCTTCGGTCGGCTCATCTTTCTTAGCTTCGGGCTCCTCTCTGGGATCCAACTTAAAATCCTTCGGTACTTCTGATTCTTCAGTCTCATCGGTTATCAGCTTGGTTGTCACATCGTATACCTGGTTTACTTCCCTGTCCTTGTATACTGACAAATTTGCCCTTCGAGCCATTTCTTGTGATCCTTTGACCATTCCAACTCCAAACTCCGTTGGGAACTTCATCATTAAGGCATAAGTCGCCGTCACCGCCTTAGCTTTATTCAAGAACGGTTGGCCCAATAGGGCGTTGTACGGCCAATTTTCTGTGTCGACAACTACAAAGTCGAGTAACACTGTCTTTTGGCAAGGAGCCTTCCCAACCTTCACCGGTAATTTTACTGTGCCGAGCGACCTTACCTCCACCCCGCCAATTCCTCTAAGAGGTGTAGGAAAAGGCTGCAGGTCTTTCCTGTCCAGCCTCAGCTGGTCATAAACTTCTGCACTCAAAATATCCGCTGAGCTTCCATTGTCGATCAAAATCCGATGGACCTCCCTATGGCCAATATGTGCACTGATTACCAGTGCATCGTTCGGTCTTACATCTACTCCATGTGAGTCAGCCTCTGTGAATATGATGGGATCCCAGCCTCCCTTGATCCTTTTTAGGTCGGGTTCAATGGAATTGACACCTAGATCTCTTCTAGCCTCCACGGCTTCCCGAATTTCCTGGGTCCTCTCCCTATTACTTTTGCCCGTTGATGGTCCACCAAAAATCGTGTTGATCGCTCCTTCATCCTCAGCTTTCTTGGGGCTAAGTTTTCTTGCCCGACCATCCTGTCAGTTATCTCTCTGTCCGTCTACCTTGTCGGTTTTCCTCAGGACGATATCTTTCAAGTGTCCTTCCCTGATGAGGGTCTCTATGTGATCCCTAAGTTGAAAACACTTGGAAGTTTCGTGTCCATTCTCCTTATGGAACCTGCAATACTTGGTGGTGTCCCTCCGGGCATAGGATGATTGCCTAGGAGGTTCTTTAGACATGTTCTTCTCCTCCAGGATTACCAGAATTTCCTCTTGATCCTTCCTCAGTGGGGTATAGTTTGTATATCTGCCTTGGAACTTCTGCCGCAGCTGATCTGTCTTCGGATCATATGCCCGATGACCATCCCGACTATCCCGTGTCTTATTCTTTTGTTTATCACCTTTCGCATCGGGCGCCTTCGCTTGGTCCTTGGCTTTAGACCCTTCCGGGCGTCCGCCATGCACGAAGTATCCTCCCGTGGTGATTTCTTCTTCCTCTGCTAAGGCATAGCCCCCAGCCATATCCATCATGTCAGCGTAACTGGTCAGACGGGCTCTTCTCAGGTCAAATGACAGCTGACCATTCTGGAGGTTATTGATGAACGCTGCAATTATAGCCTCGTCGTTTGCACTTCCAATCTCAGACACTTCTTGACCGAATCTTCCCAAATACTTCTTAAGTGACTCATCCTTTCCTTGCTTAAGTTGAGACAAGTGGGCCACCGACTTCTTTCTGTGCACATTCCTGAGGAACTGCCTTGAGAAAGCCTTACTCAGCTCGCTGAAGTTACTTATGCTGGCCGTTGGTAACCTGCCGAACCACCTAGATCCCAGATCCCCAAGAGTTTGAGGGAAATTTAAGCATAGTAGGGCATCATTGTAAACATACTGGGCCATGACACTCTTGTATCTTCTGACATGTTCCTTAGGGTCCGTGTCCTTTTTGAATTGCTCTACATGTGGCATTCTAAACCTCTCCGGGAATGGCGTCCTCAGGATCCTATTGGTGAAAGGACTCCCAGATTCATCATCTGACAACTCGTTACGCCCGTATCGCCTGACTAACGCATCCATTTGTCGGCGGTTATTCTCCACTTCCCGGGTCAAACTCTGTATGAGTATATCTCTGTCTCCCTCCGGCTCCTCCACAACATTGAAATTCTGACTTATAGTCAGTTTTTGGCCTCTTTCTTTCGGATTCGATTCTCTTTGATCCCGATTTAAGCCGTGCAGCCGAACTGTGCCCCTTTGGTGCTTGTGATGATAATTCTGCTCACTCTCTCCCGAGGATGACGATCGATCTCTCCGATGAGTACGCCTCCGTGGACGGTCTCTATCCCTTGCCGTCTGGTCATGACCATACCTTCTGTCCGAGTCATTCTCCTCTCTACGTTCTCCGCTTCCCCTGGTTGGCCTTTCAGAAAATATTACCGGCCTGTCAATCAGATCACGGCTTGCCTTTATGGGTGCATCAGGCGTTGGTATCACCACTGTGGAGTGCAACCTCGTTGCTTGCTGATTTGGAGCAGAAAGATTGTGAGGTGACATCAAGCCTTCCGTGGTGGAGAGATCAACCCCTTGCCTTGCAGCGTCTGATATAAGTTGCTGCAAGGAAGCGCGGAATCGTTGCGCAATCTCTTCGTTAGTTGGAGGAAAACGCTGAATGCCAGCCAAGGCAGTTGACTGATCTGCCGTTGCCAAGGTTACCTCTGCAGTGTTAAGGGTGGCATCATCCTCCAATTCATTGATTGGCAATCCTTGACTATACCTGGAATCACTACCATCTCCTTCGCCAGCCATTGTCACAAGTTTTGTTTGATACCCCCCTCCTTCTAGCGCCAATTGTTGATGGTGATTTTTCGTCGTCACTATCAACGAACTTGTATCAAGCGAAAATAAGAACAGATAAGTGTAATACCGCAAGAAAACAATAAATCAAGAGATACGAATACGTGGTAAAAACTCCTTTTAACTGGAGAAAAATCCACGGGTTGTTGCTTGAGCAACAAAGTCAAATCCACTATGAAAAATTCAATTAAAAAGTATTTCTCTCTGACCTCTCCTACTAATTCACACCTCTCCCCATTATGTTTCTTACCGGGGTATTTATACATGTTATTCCTAGGGTTTATGGTTGTGCTAGGGTTTGGTGTTGTGATACCCGTATTTTGTGTGTTTTCCTAGTTCTAATTGAAGTCTGTCTCTTTATGGAGTTTATCCTGTTTCCTGTTTTGGCTGAGTCTGAATCTGCGTCGGATTCCTCGCTTTTTATCTGCGGGAAATCTGTTTGCCTTTCAATTGAACTCTGATAGTCGTATCGTTGCTTATTGTGGAGTTGCTTGCTTCTGATTCTATCCATATGTTTGTGAAGTATTTGTCTTCATTATCTGATCCCGAGTATGCCCGAGTATGCCCGAGCCGGTTTCTTCGTCTGTGGTCGGGTTGCTTTACTCTTTGCCGAGTAAATTCCCTTGGGGAATTTCTGCCCTTTAACGCTTGACTTTTCTCGACTTTGCTTACGTGGCCCCTTACTGTAATGACGTGTCCTTAATGATGATTGTTACATATAACAAGTACATATTGGAAGCATACTACGACCCAGCATCCAGCCGAACATGCCAGGTCGAGTAAACAAACTCAAATTTCCAGGTTCGCTACCTCTAACACTCAATTATTTAAATATAGTGATCAAACTAATAGAGAAGAATTAATTAGAATGATAGTTGTAGAACATTTACTTTTTGGTTTTGGTGAAAATGTTGGTTTTATTAATTATTGTCATAGAGCATTAAATTCTGCTACATGTTGTGTTCTAGAACCGTTCTTACACGTACACTTTATAATATTTATAAAAGAGAAAAAAATATTTTGAATTTTTTTTTTCAGAATTATAAAGGTCGTGTTTCCGTATGTGCCTACATATGGACTGACCATTGGCGAACACATTCATACTTTAGTGTCACTTGTCATTTTATGGACAAAGCATGGACAATGCAAAAAAGAATTCTTGCATTTAGAGTTTTTGATGATGTACATGCTGCTGATAATATAAAAAAAAAATATGAAAATTATTTTTAAAATTGAAAGCAAAATTTTTTCAATTGGTTTTGATAATGCCACCAACAATACGGTAGCTATTCCTGCTTTAATTGAATTATGAAAACTTTATTTGAATAATAAATTTTTTCATCAAAGATGTGCTTGCCATGTTTTAAATTTATGTGTTTAAAAGGGTTCGGAAATTCTTCAAACTTTTATTAAACCCATTAAAGATGCCATATTTTATTTGTGGAAACATCCTTCTAAGATGAAATCATGGGTAAGATTTTGTAAACAGCCAGGTATGCGTCCAATTCGATTTTCTCGTGATGTTTCAACACGTTAGAATTTTACTTATAAATTGCTTTCTGAAAGTTATGACTATAGGGATTTATTAGTTTCTTTTATGCAATACAATGTTAGTCAAATCAATCTTTATCCACACCATTGGGATGTTTGTACAGAAACTTGTAATTTGTTAAAAGTTTTTAATAGTGCTACTGACAATTTTTCTAGTATTTATTATTCTACTTCTCAATTATTTATTATTGAGAGTTGTAATATTGTTGGTGCATTTTCCCGAGTGTTCAACCGATATACAATTACAACCATGCATTGAAGCTATGAAAAAAAAATGGTTAGACTATTACAAGGAGTTTCCAACTATTTATTTACTGGCATTGTGTTTTGATCCACGTTGTAAATTAGAAAATTTGTTTGATTATTTAACTCTTTATTATGGTTGTTTAGAAATAGATGTAGATATTCATAGTTATTGTTCTACAATTAAGACATTATTTTATGAGTTATGTGATGAATATTGTAGAGTTTATGGTTCATCATTGAATATTAGTGTTCCACAAACTCAAAATGTATCAAATACTCGATCCTCCAGATTTTTGGGGTTAGGGTCTCAATTGTTATCCCAAAAGACAAAAAATTACTGAGCTTTTTCTTCTTCATCAAGCTAGGCCTCATATTCCGAGATTGAACTTATCAGAATGCCAATTTTGAGTTCATTGGAGACGGCGATGTGGAAAATTTTGATATCCTACATTGGTGGAGGGATTATGAAAAGAACTTCCCAATCTTGGCTATTATAGCCAAACAAATTTTTGCAACACCAATTACTACAGTGGCTGTGGAACAAGAATTTAGCGCCGGTGGAAATATTTTGGACGCAAGACGTTCGCTTTTGAGTCCAAAATCAATTCAAGTCCAAGATTGTGTTGATGATTGGACCAAGGAACAAAACAGACAACAAGAACTCGAACAAGAAGCACTCT
This sequence comes from Dipteronia sinensis, assembly GCA_033220585.1. Classification (NCBI taxonomy): domain Eukaryota; kingdom Viridiplantae; phylum Streptophyta; class Magnoliopsida; order Sapindales; family Sapindaceae; genus Dipteronia; species Dipteronia sinensis. Next base: position 13,254,928 of record CM065638.1, on the reverse strand, counting down.
ACGATTTCTTCGACGATGACCAAACCAATGGAACGGAAGGCAGCGATTAGTTACAGTCCTAAGTCTCAACTCACTTCACCGAACCGACAATATAAGGTAAAAGAACTACGTGGCCTTTGATTCCTCTAAACCCCAAGAAGATACGTAGGCAACTTAATTGTGGTACAAATTAAGTGCAGGCCGATTTAAATATTTTAGACTTTAGTTCTATTTCAATTTAGTTTTTTAGTTTTTCTATATATTTATTTTGTTTTAATTTCGGTTTATCTAATAAAATTCATTTACAAATTACAATTTCACGTCATTACATATTTACATGTCTAATAATTATTTTTAGTTAGTAGATTAAAAATAATAAAAATAATAATAAAAGAATCGAACTGCCTGGAACTAGGGAACTGGACCGGAATCGGGTGAACCGGAACCGAAACCGGAACCGGAACCGGAACCGAACCGGAACCGGAACCGAAACCGGAACCGAAACCGGAACCCCCTCCAGGCTGTTCCAGATCCAGATCCAGATCCAGGGGGACCTAGAACCGGAACCGTACCGCGATCATTTATACGAGTAACTGTGACAACATTATCGTGAAAATCTAACATATACATGCAATACATAAAAAAGAAAAGAGCAAAAATTCAAAAATAAAATGTTTCCCCAATGTCATAATTTTCACATTAGCAATTGAACCAAAATTTAGGTGCAAAATAGACCGGATATTGTTATACAGTTATAATCAACCAAAATAAAAGGAAAAAAAGAAATATAACCACATAAAACTTTAAATTTCTCCTAAAACAAATTTGGTATTGGACTCGTAAGTCCTAACTACGACCGGCTGCTTCTTTAACCTTCCTTTTCTCCATAACTAGGTATGGTGTCACGTACAAGGCACGTGCTTGATTTATATTCTTATTTTTATATATTTTTGTTACCCTAAAAATCAGGTGGGGACTTTTGAGGAACCAGTTGATCGTGGCGTATGGGTGCACCGCGGTTTGTCCAGACCTGTTATTGGTGTAGTTTGAAAAGATGGCACATCAGCATAAACGTCATGTCATGCAGGAACAATAAGTGACGTGTCGACAAAATGTCGATCAAACTGAACCAACCTAAAGTGATTAAAAAATAACCCCACAATACTGATCAAAGTTACTTAGATGTTCGGGTTGAAAAACCTGACCAAGGTAACTAGTTTGATTGGATTAGTAAGAAAACGATCGGAGGAAATCTGAATGATCGGGTCTAGCTACTTGATCGGGTGAAGATCCCTGGTCGGGAGAGAAGGAGATCTGGTCAGGTTTGGAAGACAGTCGGCTAAGCGACACGCAGACAATGTCTAGATACATGCGGATGCTTGGCATGTTGATAACATTATTACGACTCAAACACGAAAAGAAGAATCCTCTTCAAATAAGGCCTCAAGAATATAGATGGCAGTATTCCCCGTGGGGCCGGGGCCCCGCAGGGCTCCACCCCGATTGGGGCGGGTATGGGGGATAATATTCGGGGACGGGGACGGGGATGGGGACAAAGTCTTGTCCCCGAAAGTGAAGCGGGGCAGGGACGGGGGAAGCACTCCCCGCCACGACTCCGCCCCGATATATATATATTAATATTATATACATATATATATATTTATAATATAATATATAATATTTAGATTTTTAAAATTATTTAATATTAATTGTTTAAACATAAATTGTTTTTTATTTAACTAAAAAAAATTATTCATTTCCCGACTATGTTTACGTATGTTTAGATTCTAAATTTTAGAAGTTTGTTGTTTTATGAAATCTTTAACGGGGAATGGGGCGGGTATGGGGAATGCACCTCCAACGAGGAATCCCCGACCCCCGCCCCGCTTCTCTTAATGCGGGGATGGGGACGGGGATGGGGACGGTTTTGAGGGGCGGGGATAGGGATGGAAAAGCATTCCCCGACCCCGACCCGCCCCGTTGCCATCTCTACTCAAGAAGTATATTTTGATAAGGAAATCGATTTCCTCAAAGTTATTAGAATCCGAAAAAAGACCTGATATAGTTAAAACACAACGATACAAAACAGGAAAGAAGATCGACACAACTCCTATATGTCAGAATTATTTATGTTTCATTAAAACGCTGCCACTAATTTTGTCACTTGTACTCTAAGAATTATGGTTCTATGCATGTATAAATAGACCCTAAAAATGCCTACCAAGATTTAACGAATTATTATACATTCGAGAGAGCAAGTGAGGTTGAACATGTAATCATATTATACATAGTGAATTCTTTTCCTTGCCGTCACCAGTAACCGTGGATGTTTCCCCGCCTTGGGGTTTTACCACGTAAAATCTTGCTTGCACGACTTTTTTGATTGTTTTCGGTTCATTATATAGCTGCAAACTCTACATACTTTGTGTGACGCATGATTGACTTTACGTAATCCAAAAATCACCGTCAACAATTGGCGCTAGAAGAAGGGGGTGTAGTCGTAACAACCTTCGAATAACTTGTGAAGTAGCGACATGACAGATAATAGGGATGAAAGTCAGTCCCCACATGGTGTCAGTACCCCACGTCGTGTTAACGACACTGATATAGCCAACATCGGTGGTGCTGGAGGAGACTTGTCCTCTATGAATCCACCACCTGTCGGGCAAGATATTATAACCTCTACCGATGATGTCGCCGGTATCTCGTCGGACTCTTTCCGGCAAGTTCAAGAGTCCCTGCGGAGAGTCATTGAGGACGCTGCTAGACAGGGAATTAACATAACTGCCACTGCAAACTTGACCTCACCATTCCAGTTATCCATACTTGTGGTGGCACGGGACCCCAGGAAACAATCTGAGATAGTAGTCCCAACTTCAGACGCTCCGCGGAAAACTGGTAAAGATAAGACGAATCGCCATGAAAAGAGGGAGCGATCCTAAAAGAGAGACGATCGTCCAGATTACTAGGATCACAGGAGGAATGAGGACCAAGTTAGCCAGAGAAGAAGATAGCTCAGTCCGTATGACTACATTGCAAGGGATCATGAACGGGAAGCGAGTTATGACCTAGGCGATAGGTATGGTGGGCATATGAGGAGATCTCGATCTCCCTCAACTGATAGAGAGGAGCCCCCCAAGAAGGCGCAGAGAAACAACTCTTATGCCAAAATATAATGTTCGTGACACCCAAATTACAGGGCGAGCTTCGAAAGACCCTTATGGTCTCATCATCCGTCAAAAGTTTGATGAACTGGGCGAGCCAGAAAGAGAACGGGAAGTTCTACTAAGAAGGATATAAGTGCTGGAACGGAGACAAGGATGAGGGAACTGTTGATCGGCAACTCCGGAAGTCCATTCACTACCTCCATAAGATATGCCGTTTCTTGAAAAAAATTAAAATGCCGTATGTGAAACAGTTCAAGGCCAACACTGACCCCCAAGAGCATGCTAGAAGATATCAGAGCGCGATGGTGCAGTACGATTACAATGACACACTCTTATGCAGGATGTTCCCTCAAACATTAGGAGATCATGGGTCCAGATGGTTTGGAGGCCTTGCAAGCGGATCGGTCAGGAACTTCGAGGAATTGATACATGCCTTTACTAGACAGTTAATGGGAAATATGCAGCGCAGGAAGTCGATGTCCGTCGTCTCGACCCTGAAGCAAAGAAATGACGAGAAGTTAAAGGACAACCTTGCCCGATTCTCATAAGAAGTCTTGGAAGTGCACGAACCTAATGACGATGCAGTTATGGCTGCATTTATCAACAGTTTGCAACACAACCAGCTATCACTTAGTCTAAGGCAGAAGTGGCCAATCACCTATGATAATTTGGTGGATGATGTGGGAGGATATGCGATGGCCGAAGAAGAACAGATAGCCCATGTAGGGGTGTATATACATGGTGGTCGACCAAGTGAGAGTTAGAAGCCTAAAGACAATGGCTCGAAAGGAAACCCCAAAGGAGACCAAAAGAATAATTCTGGGAAAAGTAAATAAGGCCGCAAGGAAGATGATCAAAAGGGTAACAAGACCTATAAGAGGCAGTACAAGAATTATACTCCGCTGGCTCAGAGGCAAGAAGAAATTCTGAACATAATCGAAGATAAGAACTTATATAAGAAGCCTCTAAAGCAATTTAGTTTTGCTTGAAGAGACACCTCGAAGTACTGTCGTTTCCACCGAGAGAACGGTCATGAAACCTCTAAATGCTACCATCTAGGAGATTATATTGAAAGGCTAATCAGAGAAGGGCACTTAAAGGATATGGTTCTCGAAGGAAGTGATGATCGACAGAACGACCCCATAAAAACCGATCAAAATAGAAAGGGTAGTCCAAGGGGAAGTTCAAATGCCGGAGCTGTCAACACCATTTTTGATGGGCCATGTACATGAAGAAGTAACAGAGAGAGAATGTTAGAAGTTCGTGAAGCGATAAACGGCTAGAGAAACTTGGAGGTAAATTCGGTGGGTCTCGATTAAAAGAAGCACAAGCAAGATTGGGATCTGATCATTTTCTCCGAAGCTGATGCTTATGGATCAGAGGTTAAGCCAAACGATGCAATCATTGTGTCAGTTCGTATCGGACATCGGGAAGTAAGAAGAGTGTTGATCGATAACGGGAGCTCAACGGATATCCTGAGCACCAGGGTGTTTGATTAGCTGGGGCTTCATAGGAAGGATCTGCAACCACTGGCAATCCGGTTCAAAGGATTTGGGGGAGTGGAAGTGAGATCTCTGGGGACGGTCAAATTGCCAGTCGAGGTAGGGAATTTTCCATGTCAAAAAATGGTACTTTTAGATTTTGTGGTAGTCGACACAGAGAATTGGCCAAATAATGCCTTACTAGGCAGACCATTTTTGAACAAAACGAAGGCAGTTACGGCAACTTATGCCCTGATGATCAAATTCTCGACCGAAGTTGGAGTCAGAGTATTGAAGGGCTCCCAGTAATAGGCCAGGAAAGCCAATTTAGCAGTTTATAGAGAGAAAGCTGAGCTAGATGTTATGTAGATAGATCTCGCTGAGCGGAAAAAATCTTTAGAGGATGATGAAGATGAAGAAAAGGCGGAAAGGCCAACCCGGTTCGACTTGGACCCAAGGGAGTTATCTCTAGAAGATGGGAAAGACCAAGAAGGGGAATCCATTATTGAAATCTTGGTAGACGGTAAAAATCCTGACCAAACGGTAAAATTGGGGGCACGGATAACCGAACAGGTGGAAGATCAGCTGATCAACATGCTTAAAGAATACAATGATGTGTTCGCTTCGAAGCATGAAGATATGCCGGGAATCGACACCAAAGTAATTTCCCACACTCTGACTGTTGACCCCAAGCACAAGCCAATAATACAATAGAGGCGTAGATTCAACCCGTAAAGGAGCCAAACTATTAAAGAAGAAGTCCATAAGTTGCTGGCAGCAGGATCAATCAGGGAAGTCCAGTATCCCGACTGGGTTGCCAATGTAGTGCTCGTGAAGAAGAAAAACGGACAGTGGAGAATATGTCTAGACTTCACGGATTTGAATAAAGCATGCTCGAAAGATAGTTTCCCTCTTCCCCGAATAGATCAGTTGGTTGAGGCGACTGCGGGGCATGAGTTGCTGAGCTTCATGGACGCATACTCATGCTATAACCAAATCAGGATGAAGAAAAAACTGCTTTTGTAACAGATCAAAGACTTTACTGTTACAAAGTAATGCCTTTTGGTCTCAAGAATGCCGGGGCAACTTATCAAAGATTGTAAAAACAAGATGTTAGCCCGACAGATCGGCAGAAACGTGAAAGTCTATATAGATGACATGTTAACAAAAAGCTTCACAACTACTAGGCATGCAACCGACCTGGAGGAAACATTCGATGTGCTAAGAAGGTATGGGATGAAGCTCAACCCAAACAAGTGTGTTTTTGGGGTACCATCAGGAAAGTTCCTCGGATTCCAAGTGTACTAAAGGGGGATTGAAGCGAATCCCGAGAAAATAAAAGCCTTGGAAAAAATGAGGTTCCCGGTTACCCCGAAAGACGTTCAAAGGTTGACGGGCTACCTGGGCTCATTAAACCTATTCATTAGCAAGTCAACCGACAAGTGCCTGCCATTCTTCATAGCAATAAGGAAAGGTAAGAAAGTAGAATGGAATGAGGAATGTGAGCAAGCATTCCAGAAGATCAAGGAATATTTGGGCAAGGCTCCTATCTTATCAAAGCCTCAGGAGGGAGAAACGCTATACTTATACCTGTTAGTCATATCTGTGGCTACATGGTCGGTATTAATCAGATTGGACGAATGAGTACAGAAACCAGTGTATTATACTAGTAAGGCTTTGTTGCCAGCAGAAACAAGGTACTTGGCAGCTGAACATATGGCACTAGCATTATTCACAGCTGCAAGAAAATTAAGACCCTACTCTCAGGCTCACAAGATTAAGGTATATACATATTGTCCATTAAAGCAAAGCCTATCTAAGCCAGAAGTGTCAGGAAGATTGACGAAGTGGGCGGTTGAGCTGAGTGAGTTCGATATCACTTACATGCCAAGGGCTGTAATAAAAGGTCAGGCGGTGGCGGATCTGATTGCCGAGTTCACTGAGCCGAATAGTGAGGTGATCAGGATATTAGAAGAAAGTGAAAGGAAGGTTTTCTGTTGGAAGCTGTAAGTTGATGGGTCTTTAAATACGCATGGCAGCAGGGAAGGCATATTGGTGTCAACCCCCGAAGGCGATCAGGTGGACTATGCCTTGCGATTTGACTTTAAGGCTACCAACAACATGGCCGAATATGAGGCACTGTTGGCTGGACTCAGGGTATGCACAACACTGAGAGCGGACGAAGTGGAGATATTCAGTGACTCTTAGGTGGTGGTTAACCAGGTCCTAGATGAGTACCAGACAAAAGATTCTAATATGGTGGCTTACTTAAAGATAGCTAAGTTACTCATCGGGAGGTTCAAGGATTATAGAATCACTCAGATCCCTAGAGAAAAGAATGAGAAAGCCGTACGCATTATCAAGGTTGGCATCAGCAACCACTTGTATCTGGTCGAAGATGATTCAGTAGCTCATCTCAGAAAGCCCAGCATTAAAGAAGAAGAGAAGCTGACAGTGGAAACAGTTGAAGAAGAGAAGTCACTTGGATTACCCCGATCAGGCAATACTTAGAAGAAGAAACAATCCTGAAAGATGCAGTTGAAGCAAAACACATTAGATACAGGGCAGCCCGGTATTCAATAATAGGAGGAGAGCTCTATAGAAGGGGGTTTTCTAAGGTCCTACAGAGATGTGTCAATCAAAATGAGGGAAATAAGGTTCTGATTAGTATACATAGTGGAATGTGTGGGAATCATTCTGGAGGAACAAGTTTGGCTCATAAAACCCTCAGACAGGGCTTCTACTGGCCAACACTATTTCAAGATGCCAAATCAGTGGCTGAGAAATGCGGTACTTGTCAAAGAATGGTAAATGATATCAAGCAGCCACCTAAAAACTTGAAGAATCCGACCTCACCCTAGCCGTTTGCGATGTGGGGACTAGATCTGATTGGCCCAATGCCAATATCAACTAAAAGAGGTTCAAAACATGCTATTGTGGCAGTCGACTATTTCATAAAATGGGCAGAAGCGGAAGCATTGGTACACATAACCGAAGCAAATACTACAAGCTTCATAAAGAATAACATCATTTATCGGTTCAGGATCCCAGACACAATTATCACTGACAATGAGACTCAATTCGATAGTGATAACTTCAGGGAAATGTGCCAAAAGTACCACATAAAATATTATTATGCTACGCCGGCTCACCCTCAGGCCAATGGTTAAACTGAGGCTGTCAACAAGATCATCAAGAACACATTAAGGCCAAGCTCGACGGTAAGAAAGGAAATTAGACGGACAAGTTGCATGAAGTGCTTTGGGCATACCGAACAACTCAAAGAACATCGACTGGAGAGACACCTTATTCCCTGACATTCGGGACTGAAGCTGTCATTTCGGTTGAGATAACCCACTCTTCCCCTAGGGTTCAATTATATTAGCCCGATAACAATATAAGGACCCTAGAACAGAGCCTAGATGAATTGGAAGAAAAAAAGGGACATAGAAAGGGTTAGAAATGCAGCCTACCAATAAAGGGTTGGGAGATACTACAACTCGCATGTCTGAGAAAGAAAATTCCAAATTGGAGATCTGGTTCTCAAAAGGGTATCCCCAAACACGAGGGCAAAGGCGGCTGGGTCACTAGCAGACAAGTGGGAAGGACCTTATCAGGTGGTCGGACTAGTTGGGCACGGGGCATATCGCCTTGTTCGACCAGAAGGAGGAGAGTTACCCACGCCCTGCAATGCTCAGTACTTGAAGATATTCTACCCTTAAAGGGTTTTTTCTTTTTCTGTTGTTTATCAGAATTTTTAGATATTCTTTAAGTTTAGAATAGTTACAGATTTTTCCCTTATTCCCTAATCATTTGTTGCTTTTTATAGTTTTGATTGAAAATATTAATAAAAACCCTTCGAGGGAAGCATAGTTCAAGAAAAAGTGTTTTAATGTCACTTTCCTTTACAAAAGAAAGTTTCGTTGAACCCCAAATAGGTTCTCGAGGGGCCTAGTGATGGGGCCAAAAGCATAAGTCGCAAAGACAATGCACTTTCACCGAAACTAACTAGGTGCATTAAAAGCACCGTTAGAGAGCCTTCAGGTGATTTGATATCTGATGGGATGCGCAGAAAGTTGGATGAGGTAATCAAACTCTCATACTTGAACTGCATGTTAACCAGATACTTGGCTAAGATAAGTTAAGTTAATGAGATAAGAAAGCCCTTATTGTAACGAATCTTGAGCAACAGACTACAGGGAGACGTCCTAGTGACTTAGTTTCCAGATAAAAGACAAAAGTCTCTAAACTAGATACCATACATATTGTCCATCATATGAACGCTACTTGAACGAGCATACAACGCAATTGCAAGCCAAACCAGGCCCGATCGGTTAATTAGATAATCGATCAGAATAAGTAAAGACTAGTCAGTAACTAAACCTACCTGGCCAAATTCAGCAAATAAAAAAGACGATTAGCTGGGTCAATAATAAGCCGTTGAAAAGAATGTAAGGACCTCGATTTTATGATTGGCTTATTTCATGACAAACCACCACATTGGGGATGATTGTGTAATGGGTAGCTTAGGTCCGTGTTGACAAGCTTCCAAGCATCTCCATGACTTCAAGAGCAAAAGGTATACTCACTTGACTTTGTCTCTTGAAGAGTTTAGGTGCACACACACACTTCATGCATGTTTTGTTGATCTTGCATTTGTGTTCTTTTTTGTTTATATAAGTGTGCATCCTTTTCAATAACACTCACTAGCTTGCATTAGATTTCTCTATCTTGCATTGTATCTCATTTGAGAACATGTTTGACATGTTAATTGTGCTTCATTGTGTGCATCTCACTCACTTCACACTTGCACAACATTCATGTAAGATAGACTTTTTTCTTGAGTGTTAAAAAGGGATTTTTCCCTTTAGCGCGGCCTAGACCGCTCGGCAGGCTTTGCTTACACCGCGGCGCACGGAGCGGTATTCTCCAGTGCGTCATGCACACCATGGACCGCGACCTGTGCACTTGCACGCACAGCGGTCCCAACCTCGGTGTTGTCCAGACGGTGCACTGCTGTATGTACCGCGGTCTAGACACTTACCTGTGCCGCATTCTAGTAAGCGGTTTTGACGGGATTCTGTTTCCCAAGTTCAAAACGACGTAGTTTTAACTAGGGCTTCATATATATTCTTCCTCTTCTCTTCTTGGCCGACCAAGAGCTCACAAAATTATTTTTAGAGAGAGGTTAGAGCTCCTAGAGAGAGAAAACTTCAAGAAAGCATCTTTGACTCTCCAAACCCAAAACCCATCTCCATCTTGCATCATTCAACATCATATAAGCATGGGTCTTCATTGTTTCATGACTAGGTAAGCAAGAACTTCTTTGAATATCATTTATTGTTCTTCTTACTCTAGATTAGGTATTTATTGCATGATCAAATACCTAGACTCTACTTTATTGCATATTTATGAGTCTTGATAACATGATTGGGTTTGTATTTTGATAGCTTAATTGATTAGGTCATTTTTGCCTAAAAGCTAGGTCATAAACATTTATTTGTGATTCATTGATAACTAGGTTGAAATATTGATTCTTAATCAACTAGTTAAGCTTATTGAATGTTTATGCATATTTTGTGTAACAATTAGTTTGTTGGAAATTCTCTACAAATCTAATTGAGTTTGTTTGTTGATAGACTTTTGTCTAAGACTTGCATTTAGTGAATGATTAAATGTCTTGTCTAAATCACATGAATATATGCTAAGTTTATGTTGAATACATTGTGAGCATATTTGTTGATTCATTGTGATTGTTTGTGATAGCTAGGATTGGTTGTATTGATAACATCTAGCTAAGTCTTTATGCCTTGCATTTAGACATTTGACAACTTGGATTTGTTTCTACAAACTTCTAGTTGAGCAATTTGTGTTGTCTAGCATAATTTACATTGAGCATCATTTACATGATCACATAGACACGTAATTCTCTTCATTGAGTCAAATTCTTGTGGCTTCGGGGTGAAGTTGCACAAGCATTGAAGTCTTGCAACCAAGTTGTGGTTGGCAAGCATCGGTCAAGAATTCATTGTAAAAGGCCTGCTGGTAGAGTAGGAGGTGCTCACGCCAAGAGTAGTGTATCAGTGGATATCATTAGGGATTTAACCAAGAATGGCGAGTGGTAGTGTCCATAGCCTGAGGTTATCTAGAGTGAGAGTCCGAGTATCACTTGAGGGTGTAACTTTTTATTCATATAGTGGATTTCAGTGATCGTCTGTGGCTAAAAGGATAACCCGTGGTTTTTCCCTTGTCGAAGGGTTTCCACGACAAAATCAAGTGTTCTTTATGTTTCCGCACTTTTACTTGATTTTGTATGTTTGTTTTAATTGGGTTATATGTTTAATATTGACTAATCGTAAAAGTTGGTAATAATCGATTAACAACCCATTCACCCCCCCTCTAGGTTGTAGACACACGCTTAGAGTGTATTTTCAAAGACAACTGAACGAGTTAAAGATGATTGATGATTAGTTCAGCCAAGTTCGATTAGCTAAGTAAGATAGCTGATTAGGTTAGTAATCAATCAAATTCGATAAGTTGAAAACATAATCAATCAGATCAGTCACAATCAGTTAATAAGATAACTGATCACATCAAAAGTGACAATCAACAAAGATGGTTGATAAAAATAAAGACGACCACACGAGTAAATTAAAGAGCTGTATCATTAAAGAATGAGTTGATCATTTATACTGTGTTACAGGTAAAATTACAAGATATGCGATATATATATATGTACATAAAAAAACAAAGGAATGTATAATAACAAAGGAGAGATCAGGTCCCAGGAGTGCTTGAAAGGCCACCGAGTCCGGAGTTGCCAGGGGGTTTATCTTCTTCTCCATACCTTTGGTCAGATCACCAACATTTGGCCAGCAGATGTCATCTTCACGATATTCAACTATGAAAGGAGAGTAGTCGGTCTCAAGCCGAGGTCCGATATCAATGCCCTGGGATATTGAACCACCTTCCTCGACCGCATGAAAGGTCACTAGAGAAGACTTGGAAGGGAGCTCTAGATGCATTTTATGGGGTTCCTTCCCAATAGACTTGCAGTAAGCCCCCCATCTCATCCTCTGATTCTTTATTGCATTAAGGGACTCGACCTTATGCTTTTCAATTGTTCTGTCCCATTTACGGCGAGCCTCTCCAGTAGACCTCTCTTTACCCCTAAAGAACATTCGAGTAGCAAGCCCACGTTCTAGTTCCCTCAGCATAACTGCCTCGAATGCAGGAGACCTTTTGTAGCGGTCAACACTCCGAATCTCTAGTGCTAGTCCGGCCTCTTGAGAGAGCACCTCCACGATGACCTTCTGCTGCCTCAGATCTTCAGCCAACCTTTCATAACGAAGCTTGGCTTCCTCATATCCCTACTAAGCCTCAAGCATATATTGTTAGGAGGCAGCTAGGTTTTCCTTGGCATCTCGAGCTTCTGCCTCATGACCAACAGCAGTTTGTTCAGCCAGAGATAGCTTCTGCTTAAGTTCCGTGCACCGCTACTTAGCCTTAGCCAGGTTTACTTCAAGCTGGTTACTCTTTGCGGCCAGCTCCATCAAGCTGGTTGTAGCATTGTTAGCTCGGGTCTTAGAAGTGGATACGACCTTCCTCAGAACAGCTTCAGTCACGTCACACTGCCTCAGCTTTTCTTCAAATGACGTTCTCAACTTTGAGTCGCTTGCTGAGGCAGAACTGACCGCCTTCTTTCTCCTTTCAAGCTCTTTCTTTAGCTGAGAAATTTCAGTGGCCTGTTTCTTTTAGCCATCATGGCCTTAGTCATCTCCTCTACGGCCTAAAAAGAGAAAGGAAACAGGTTATGACTACATAAACCATAAATGAAAGGAATTGGAAAGAGAGTGAAAAGTACATACATAAACACTGTTATTATAGATAACATGAACTCGTTCCGCATCACTAGCATTCCGAAATTCAGCCCAGTAGCCTTCACCGACATAGCCCCTTCCAGCAGACATGGACTTCAGCTTGTCAAGGGGGTCGAGCAATATCTCTTCCGAGCCAGGAGTACCCAATACGGTAGGAAGTACTGTCATCCCTGGACTAGGAGGCGGTTGATCAGTTGAGACTGAACGTAAAATAGGAACAGTTTCAGAAGTAGCCACCAGTGTGGCTACAGTTTGTTCATAAGTCTGCTCCTAACTAGTGGCTCTTGACGGGCCCGCCTTAGTACCGCTTACGATGGGAGCCAGGATAACATTAGGCAAGTGCCCAGAAGGGCGGTTCAGCCTTAAAGAAACTTTGTCTACATGCTCCGCCTCATGGTTAGATAAGTTATCTTCTGGAGTAGGCGAATTAGTTGATACTTTTTTAGGACTGGTTTGCCCTTTGTCAGAGTTCGAGTAAGTAAAGACTATCTGAAGTTTAATGGAGAATTGTATAGGGACCTTGCCAGCGTGATGAACCGGAAGGCCAGAAGGAATCTGGCTAACAGGATGGCTAGTTTGAAGATGAGCTGGTTCAGTCAGAATTGGAGGTTGAACTTGTTGAGGGGCAGCTTGTCTGGTAGCCCCCCAATAGCCTGATCATCTGCCCCGGTCCGGTCAGATGGCAGAGGAACAGATGGAGCCGAAGCATGATCATTACTTTTCTTCGATCTGTGCTCCCTACGGATTAGATTAGTTAATGTATCCTGATCTTCATTGTCCTCTTCAATAACGACCGTTTTGACTCTAGTCTAATGAGCTCCCGGGTCCGTTGCTAACTCGGTTTTCCTTTTTCCATGAGCAGCATCAAGAACGGAAGAGCCAGCAGCAGTTTTGGTCACTTTACTGACCGAAGATCTCCGTAAGTTTGGTCAGGTGGCGACCAACAGTCTGTTTAGTAAGTTTCCTCTTTGAACCTCTAAGAGACCTTCTTTAAAGCTTGACTTGATCAGAGGATTTATTCACTCTTTCCCGATCAGGAGCGCTTGAAGATGTATTGGGATCAGGTTCATAAGTACGCTCGACCATGCCTTGTTGGGGAGGAGCAATCCCCTGAGCCAACTGGGCAGCGGCTTCTGCTCGACTAACTTTGTCGAGATTCTTAATTATTTTAGCTTGTTCCTCCGTTAGTGTTGCATGAGTCTTGTTCCAAAGCTCATGACTATAGAAGTGCCTGGGAATATTGCTCCTACCTAACTCCTGCTGAGGATCAGCGGCCACAGTATCACCCCATTCACCCTGAACGAAGAACCAGCTGTACTTTCAGTATTTGTTGGAAGTAGGGAAACCCCAGATAACGCCTTTGTGATCTTTGCTGGATAGGGGTGTGGGTCGCTGGCTATACCCCTCAGGAATCCAATGGCTGATCGAGCTGGATTGAAGATAGAAGATACCTCCATTGTCTGACCGGCCTAGAGTGTAGAAGTTCCAAATTTCTTATGGGGTCGGGGGCACTTGGCACCAATTTGCTTCCACAGATGCCACAAACTCATCGGTACTCGATAAGAGTTAGGAGAGAGTTGAGCAGGGGCGATTCCAGCCTTAGCTAGGAACCGAGTAATGAAAGGTTGATGAGGTAGAGTGACCCCGGATGTGAGCATTGTCCCATAGATAGCCACGACACTTCGAGGAGGATTCTAGATTGCACGTTGGCCGTTCAAGAAAAGTACAGTCGATCGAGGAAGATCGAACCTTTCGCTGTACTTCACCAACTCTTGTTCATCCACCACATTCACTTTTGAGTCGAAGGCGCTGGGGTACTTGGTATAGAACTTCAGTAAAAAGGCTCGGTACCTTCTCGGAACTTCCTCAATTTTCAGTAGTTGGGAGGGGATCTTCAAATTAATTCCAGAAGAATCCCTAGAGCTTGGCTTGCTTCCCCGACCAGATCTTGTTGTTTTTGACATATCTTGGTATGTATGTGGAGAAGAAACAGTTGTGTTCACAAAGTTTGATTCAAAAGAAGAAGGGGGAAATTCAGGGAGAGCCACTGAATAATCAATATTAAGTGCTACGGGCTGAACTGGACGAGAAAAATCTTGGAAAAATCCCTCTAAAATAGATTCAATCCTAGCAATATTCTCTTTATCGCCTATTCCAATGTAATGAATTAACAATTCAATGTAACGATAACGGGTAGCAGGATCCATACCTGATGATTAAAGTGAGCAAGGTGAGAACTCTGACGATGGCGAAGATATGGCTGGAACGAAGAACTTTGAGAAGATCTTTGGAGCAGAAAAGAAACTTAGAAGATGAGGAGTTGCGTAATTTGAAAGAAACGATTGCGTAAGAGGGAAATAAATGATTTTGAAAGTACTTATATGCGAAGATGACATCATATGAGAGTGGTCGTTGGTACGTGAATCCCGAAGATCTCGCATCGTATGAAATTTAAACCGCTGCCGTCAGTTACGTCATTCGCGTCGAATCATCTAGGAAAATCAACCAATTGTAGCTGAAATTAAAAGCCAACTGTCCAACATTAGTAAGCATTTATGAGCTACATGACAAACGACTCCTGAGTTAAACATATCTCACCGAGCGAGTTGTTGTTATTGAGCAAAATGCTCAGTTTGAATGTTTAAGGGGGTATTGTTATTGGTGTAATTTGAAAAGATGGCATGCCAGCATAAACCCCATGTCATGTAGGAACAATAAGTGATGTGTCGACAAAATATCGATCAAACTGAACCAACCTAAAGTGATCAGAAAATAACCCCACAATACTGATCAAAGTTACTTAGATGGTCAGGTTGAAAAACCCGACTAAGGTAACTAGATTGATCGGATTAGTAAGAAAAAGGTTGGGGGAAACCTAAATGATTGGGTCTAGCTACTTGATCGGGTGAAGATCCCTAAAAATGCCTAGTAAGGGTTGGCAAATTATTAGACATTCAAGAGAGAAAGTATAGTTGAGTGTGTAATCATATTATACATAGTGAATTCTTTTCCTTGCCATCACGGGCAACCGTGGATGTTTCCCTGCCTTGGGGTTTTACCACGTAAAATCTTACTTTTATGACTTCTTTGATTGTTTTCGGTTCATTATATAGCTGCGAACTCTACATACTTTGTGTGACGCATGATTGACTTTACGTAATCCAAAAATCACCGTCAACAAGACCTGGTAAGGTACTGGACCGGTTCAGGCTGCGCTAGTACTAGGGTTCACTAAGTCCAGTTACCAGGGACCGACACCGAAGGTGGCGGGACAGGTCTTGAAGGTGTTTGTGGAGCAAGGATTCAATAGGGCATGATCAAACGTGGGATGCCATTTTATTAATAATGTGAATGGGGTACGTTATACATTGTCTTTATGCATATACATTTTTTATTGTCTTTATGCGTATACATTTTTGAGACGTGACTAGCTAAAGATAGATGGGATGATGCTGTGGGTCAGATGGACGATGTAGAGCTCACTATGAGGGAATATTAGCCAAGTAGGATGGAAGATATGGAGCTTGGAGTGGGGAGTTATAGCCAAGTAGGATGGAAGATATGTAGCTTGAGTGGGGGAGTCGTAGCCAAGTAGGATGGATGATATAGAGTTTGGAGTAAGGGAGGGACTATATAGAGCTTTCTCTAGGATGGTAGTAGCCAAGTAGGAGTGACTATATGAAGCTTCCTCTAGGAGGGTTTAGTATTCACTTAGTTGATGAACCCTTTTACTCTTCTTGAGTTGGGGTATTTATATGGTGGCCTCATGTTGGTCGGTGGAGAACCCCCCCTTTTAGGCAAGAAGAGCTGGGTTTAATCCTCACCATCCCTTTTGGGCCGAGAGCCATGTGGCACCCCGAGGAAGGTCACGATGGTGCCACCTAGGGCCTTTTGCTGATTTTGCACTAGTGCGGGTTGGTGAGGATTCTGATCCCTAGGGCTAGAGACTGCCAGCGGATCCTCATCAATGATTTGAACTGGGCTAGTGGGGGACAAACGCCTCGAATGGTCATGATTGATTCACATGTGCTCTATAATGTTCCTGACACTTCAAATGGGTTAACGTGGTGCTTTGATGGCGATTCACACCGTTCTAGTTGGCAGGAAATGCTCGTCGCTGGCGAGGGATGTCTCTATCACCATTCCATCTAGGAGGTGACAACGTCAGCGCCTGTCCCGCTGCACGATGTCAGGCGCTCTTCTCCACAGTTTCCTTTTGCTAGAAAAAAATAGAACTTCCTTCCTCATGCTTGGCATAGTTGACATTGAGTAGAGCTTAGGTGTGATGACATCTGGCAGTTGGTGTGGCGCGGTTGTTGGGGAATCTTGCCCTTCATCCTTTATCCTTCCTTCTTTGTGTATGATGTCCTGGCCTTAATTGCTTATCCCCCTTTATGCAGGTTGCCTTGCTATCCTCTCCAAGCATGTGACTTTATTTTAAGGCTAACGTCTTCCTTAAGAGTGGATAGATGCTTGACAAGGGGTCTAGGTTGTTTTGGAAGGTTCTTATTACATTTCTGCGCTTGGTTGTGGCCTCAGGCGTAACAAGGTACCGGTAGGACGGGTTTAGATTGCTCGATCTTGTTTGCTGTCGATGGTCTTTCACATGGCAGACCGGGTTGAGGTGCTGACCCGGTACCCCCGAGAGGTCGAGTACCAACCATGATTGGATCCTTATTGGGTCCTGGTGGTGCAATGGTGCTTAATGGGCAGGTCGAGTTCCTCCTGGGATTGAGTCTTTGGACGTACCGGGTCCCCTCAGGGACCGGGTCATTGGTCGTACTGGATCCCCCTAGGACCAGGTCTTTGGTCGTATCAGATCCTCCCTAGGACCGAGTCTTCTGGCGTACCGGGTTCCCCGGATACCTGGGACTCTCCAGCGATGAAATTGCTTCCTTGAGGAGGTTGCCAACTTTTTTAGTTAACAATTTTATTATTTTTAATTTCAAATTATAACATTGGAAGATTTTTTTGTCTTTTTATATATAATCAAGAGATTTTTTAACTACAATGTGCTTTTGTTTAGAACAAAGAACTTTCATTCAAAAGAGACAGAATCGAAAGTTAAAAGAAAAAATATTACAGAACTGATAACATCTTCATCTATAAAGAAGACTCATAGAAAATACAAGCTCTAAAGCTAGCAGCCCATTTAGCAATCTCATCATGAGCAACCCTGTTACATTCTCGCATAATGAAAGAAATAGATCTAACATCAGCAACACTAAGCAAAACTTTAATATCTTGAATCACATTACAAATCTCACTCCTAGAAAATAAGGACCCCTGATATAATTTGACAGCACTCAGAGAATATAATTCAACAAAGAGAGAAAACAAAAGCTTATCAGCAGCAAACTTCAAACCATTATAGATATCAGTATAGCTGTTGCTTCATCAATCTCAACATCATCCCCTCCATTCAAGCACACACATGCAGCAAAGATAGGAACACCCTTGTCATTTCTAACCATAGCACCCTCCCCTACTCTGCCTCTACATCAACATTTAGCTTGAAAGCATCCTCTTGCAAAGGCATCTAGACAGAAGGCAAAACACGAGCTTTCCTTAGAGGATCCTGACAAAGCCGTTCTATAAATGGAAATGTGTTTGCCAAAAGAATTTATAAAATCCCCACAATGGGCTTAAAATGCATGTAAAACTAGTATCGTGGCAAGTCGGGTATCGTCCATAGGAATCGATCGCTAGCAATGACTAAATTAAACTCTAGTACTAAATTGCGATACAAGTAAATGAAGTGGTTTTTGTTGTGAAAATTAGACTAACATGCAAACTACAATTAAACTAAGGAATATAAGCTAAATGTAACTAAGTTAGAAGTTAAATGTGAATGAATGATGATAGGACTAAAGACTTGATGAATTCAATCCGCAAACAGTGGGCAAGCAAGAACTCACATGAATGTACATCAATCTCTTGTAACCAATCTAGAGGGTATAATATTGGTAGTATATCCTTTATGAGTGTTCAATCTAGAAGGTATAGTATTGACCACCGACAACTGATTATTCATGAATTCACATCTATCAAATTAAGAGACTAACCTTTTTATAATGTCACCAACCTAGAGGGTATAGTATTGGCGCTTAATCTCTCACAAGTCATCAACCTAGAGTGTATAGAATTGATTACCCATTTGAGATTAGATAGAGATTGAGATTATTAAGTCCGGATCTCAATTGAGAAGGGTACTCTTGTTTGATCCTTTTATTCAATTGAGCTTTAGAAAACCAAGAAGAGTGTATACCTAGTAATCTACTCAAATAATTTCTCAATAAATTAGCAAAGAGAGTAAGGTTCAATCAAATGCCAATTCATTTTTGAAATCAATATAAACAATGAATGAAACAAAATTGATAGATTAGATGAATGAATAAAGTTTATTACAAAGCCCAAAGTTCACAAATGAATGACACCAATCCATTAGTGGGTATTTAGCTACTCATGATCATTACAAAGCAAAAACTAAGCGAAAAGGGAAAGGATAAACCCATGCAGAGATTCTCCTTCCTTGAAGCTTCAAATTCCACCTCTTAGTGCTCATGTTGAGTAGAAAATCCAAGGTTTTGTGTATGGCCTTTTTGGATGTAAAGGCAGAGAATAATTCCTAGATCTAGAGAGGGAAAATGATGTAAGAAATGTTTGTGGGTTTGTAGGAATAATCATTAGAGAATATACTTATATTTGTTAACGCCAAAATTTGGTCATTTATCCAATGGAGAATTCTCAAGGCATCTATCTAAGAGAACCTCCCTTTGGGCCTCCCCCACAAGAGCTCCACTACGAGATCCCCTTCGGATCTCCCCTATGGGATCCCCTTTACCAGATCCTCCCCTGTTGGCGGCCAATCTACACCAGTGCATCTCCTCTGTAGAAAATCCCTATTGGAGTACCGGGGTACATGCTCCCAATTAGAAGTCTAGACTAAGGCATGATATAAGGGCTATTTTCCATGAGAAAAGGTGGGTCAAAGTGATAAGGACCCATTATATTTGCATAGGAGACAACATTAGAGCTTTTCACCAATATGTGGGACAAGGGGGCTCACTGATACCGACATTTCAACAATTTTTCAATAACCTTCCAGCATCATTAATTGCTCCATAGCGGCCCCATGTGATGGTCATTTGGTCAAAAGACCACTTAGGCACCTCCCTCAAATGAGAAGACACCAAAATGACACCAAAGCGCCTTGTCATCGCCACGTCATTACCACATATGCCCTACTTCCACATTGAGTGTCCTACACCATTCAATGAGTGTGTTTACAAGTGGGAACCATGGGCCCACATGTGCCAAACACATACCATCCACAACACTACCTAAAACTCAATATATGAATGAGATACTTGGTCTTAGCTAAGGTCTTTTGGCACCACCACCAAGAACCATTATTCTAGACCATTTTGGTGTGTTCTCCAGCATCTCAACCTCCATGAGAGACCATACACTTGGTGTGAGGTACCTCTCCTTCCTTGAAAAAATGGCTATGCTACTTGGCTACTTATCTACTTAGAGCCCCTTGGTTTATGCTACTCGGCTACTATTGTAAGCTCTCCAGAGCACTTATGTTGTACTACTTGGCTATTTTTGTAAGCTTCCTGGAGCATGTATCATTCGTATATATATATATATGTATGTATATAAACAGTCTTTCTAGTGTCAGTTCGTCCTGATAAAATATACCAGGACGAAGAATGTGGACCACAAATTATGGAGAAGTTTTGACAAGTGCATACACTTTGAGTCAAAATGTAAATCTAATGGTCCACATTCTTCGTCCTGATATATTTTATAACAGGACGATCTGATAATAGAAAAATTGTATATATATATATGAAATGTGAATCTTAGCCTAGACACTTGTGGACATATTATGTGAAGAGCTAGTAGTTAAATTGTTATATGTGATCGATAACTTTAGATTCCCATAAATTTCTTCCATTTCACCCCAAAATACCCATGGCCCCATTACAACCAAAGGAAAGCCCTAATTGATCTTTTAGAAAGTCTAGTTTGGAATGCGAGTAAAATCATGTTCTTTCCACGTTCGTGACACATTAATTCATTCATGACATATATTCCACATATTGTGCGTTATTTTGAAATATTCATATGTGTTACACTTGTTCTTATACATAAATTCCTACTCGCATATGTTTGATTGAGAGTGAACTTAGGATTTTGAGAGAAAATTTGACTAAAATCCGGTGAGGATTAGAGTCAATGCAAATTGAGTCCTTGCTTTTGAGTGCTTTGTTTTTTAAACTTAATATTTAGGGTGTGGGATTCGCTTTGTTGCGTGTTTTCAAGGTTGTCATTTTTGCTAGCCTCTAACCAGTGGTTTCGACATGTTTCAGTCCTAATTGACACATCTCTTTTAGCATCATTTTTAGATTGGCTCTCGGAAGATTTTTCGCGTGTGTTGTGTATATTTTATTAATTACATAATAAAATTGTGATTGTTTTAGTTTATATTGTTTATAGTTTGCTCGAAGACGAGCACAAGTTAGGTTTTGGGGTTTGATCGCGCTATAAATGTTCACATTTTGCGCTCCATTTACTTGGTTTTTGTAATCGTTTTTTGAGCATATTAGATGTTTTAATGTCGTAAATAGGTGTTTTAATGTAGTAAATTAGTGTTTTCAGGTATTCTCAGTGCTTTAGGTGTTGGGGTTTATGCCCTAAAGATGTAATTTGTAAATGGATTTATGAAATAAATAAAAAGAAAAATTCAATTCATTCTTGTAGTGTTGTTTATTTTATAACATGTGCATATATTAACATCCTAGATTGCCAGATGTAATCTCGAACTGTGTATATGAGTGTCATATACGGATGGATACAATAAGAGACGTGCAATCTAAAGAGTCCATAGATAGTAAATAAAGCTGGGTACTTTATTTGTGGTTACTATAGCTGCGGTCCATTCCGTAATGTACGGTGATTCTATCCTGAATCATTCATATGAGATATGGGAATGGAGGCACCTTGTATGATGTGATCATATAGGATTGGGCCATGATCTATATGAATCTCTCACCAAGATCCGTTTACTGATAAGATTCATATATATCAACTAATGATGGCTATATGTGGGTGATCTTAATCCTGAGTGTCTTACCGACTCCTTCAAATTAGATCGTGGTCTTTGATATACCATGGGTGAGGTCAGATATAGTTCCTGATCAATATACTCCGTATGTTGGGATTGCGGTTTGGCTTGTGGCTGGGAAGGTATGTACACAATAGTGGAATCCATTCCTTCTTGTGAGAAGTAGATGGTAGTTCCCTTAAGGGTTGATTCGGGGCTTGAACAATATGAGCGCTCTCCTAATTCCGTGAGGAAATAAGATTTATTGTCCATTAGAGAATCAGCGGTACTTAAAGGATATATGTAATTAGAGGGGTATAACGGACATTATAACCCAGCTCTAATTATGAACTACTGTGGAGGATCACACCATGTGTAATAGCTATATCGATGGACACCGAGTTGTATCGGTCTGTGTAAAAGCGTCTACAGTTGAGAGAGTGCAGCTTCGGGTTTTCAGTAGGATAACACCGGAGTTAATAATCAAGGAATATTAACTAAAAAGTTTAATTAATGATTCTAATGATTATTGGAGCTCAAAATACTGTGGGTCCATTAGGTCCCCTTGCTAGCCTGATCGATTTAGGTAACAAGGGTCACAGTTAATTAATTGGATTGTCCAATTAATTGTGTTACGAAAATGACATGTATTTATTCGGGAATTAATTGAATAATGAGATTATTTGATTAATGAATAATGGTGATGAATTAAATTAAATAATAAGATTATTTAATCATGTTATTAATCACTAAATGGAGGATGTTTGTTGATATTTGTTTTTGAATAAAATAAGATAATATGATTATTTTATTTTATTAAATTATATTTTGATTTTTGAATTTAAATAGTTTGAATTCAAATCATATTAAATAAAATAAATATTAATCAATATCTTTAAAGATATTTGATATCTTAAAAGATTAGATTAATTGGTTTTTGATTAAATTGATTTTGAATTTAAAAAGAAAAAAAAAAAGCATGCATCAATAGAGAGTAATTGGTGGCATGCGTGAGAATACAACAAAAAGAGATAAAAAAGAGAGTGCACAATTTGATACAAATATATATATATATATATATATATATATAAGATATTTTTTTTAACAACTAGAATTGTTCTAATTTTGGTTTTCTCTTTGGAAGAAATAGTTTCTTCTTCTTTTCTCAACATCCTCCTAAGTTCCTGAGTACGTGACGCGCCCACACGCAGTTACCAGTTCCGAGAATAGCTAGGAAGATCAGTGGTACAGACCAGGAGCATATCGTAAAGTGAAGGAGCCTCCAAACATTGGTAAGGTTCTAAATTTTCTTTTAATATATTGATTACAATTTCCTGTGTTTACATATTGTATGTATTAGTTCCGGAAAAATAATTACGGTCTCAAGTTCACTGGTTCCAGATCGTTTATGATATGTATTAAAAATTTTAAAACATATTTCCGCTGCGTTACCAGTGAACGGGGTTCCAACATTAGGGGCATTTTGGTCCAAAGTGGCAATAAGGAAGCAAATTATAGTGTTCAAACACTCCCCGTGAGTTCAGGCACTCTATCTTGCGATAATAAACCCACGGAAAGAAGCTGTGGGACAGCTCCATCAGACCAGCGAGTTCCACTCCCTTGCCTCGCGAGATATATCCAGCGGATCAAAGCCGCGGAGAAACTCAAGAAGATCCTACGAGTTTAGTCCTTCTGTCTCGCGGGAATATAGCCGTGAAAGGAAGTCTTGTGGGAATAAAGCCACTGAAAGCGGTCGAAAATAACTTAAGCATGTCTAAACTAACCTAGAGGGGGTGAATTGGTTTTAATAAAGTTAATTACCACTTTTCATGATTAGTCAATATTTAAAACTTTACCCTATATTAGCAAGCAAGCATATAACACTAAGCAAGAGGAAAACAATAAAAACACAAGGATTGATTTACGTGAGAAACCCTCCAACTGGGAAAACTCACGGGCTATCAGTCTAGCCATACACGGTCCTCAAATCCAATATTGAATGAAAGTTTACAATCTAGATTGACCTCACATCAAACCATTCTTGGTCACTAGCCCTTCCACTCTACCCAATGAGCCTTTAATAGTGATTCTTAACCAAAATGCTTGTGCACTAATCCACTTAGTCACAAGGCTTAACAATCCATGAAGAGATATAACAACCTATGTGAATATGTAAAAAATATTCTCACATGCAGTTAATGCTAGGCTACACTAAATGCTTATCTAAGATTAAATGATGGCAATTAAAACAATCATAGATATCAATATCTAAATGCAAAACAAGAAGATTTAGCTAGAGGGAAAAATGGTCCTAAATGCTAGCTATCAATGAACAATCAAACTCAACCAACAAATAAGCTTACAAACATATTCCAAACATGCTTAATCAAGAAAACATGCAATTACTCTACAAAATAATTGCTAACCTTAGGCAAAGATAAACAAATGATGGAGCAATGAGTTCTAGGACATGTTCAAATTACCAAAATATGAAAGCATGAAGACCCATGAGAAGATGATACATAAAAGGTGCTAGATGCACATGTGTTTTGTGTTTGGTTGAGTAAAGGCGAGTTCTTGGGAGTTTCTCTCACTTAAAAATCACTTACTCTCTCAAAGAACCAATTATGAACTCACAAAGACGAAATGTAGAAAATATATGCCCTAAATGAAGCTACATCATTTTGAAAAACCAAAACAGGGCATTTCCGTGATACATTCCACTGTACACTTAGACGAGTGTACCGCAGACGCAAAATGATACAACACTGTGATCAAATTGTGGTTCACATTCCATGATTCGCTTCAACGAGTGTACCGTGTACACAAAAAAACACAACACTGTGATCAAGTAGTGGTACACATTCTACGGTTCGCTTAAACGAGCGTACTGCGGAGTCAACACAAAGCCAAATTTCCACGGTTCAAAGAAACATCGGGCGCGGTTCGCTTAGATAGAGCATACCGCGGAAATCCAAAAACTTTGAATTTCCAAGGGAAAGTTTGACCATCTTCTATGGACCAAACCCCTATAGCCTAAGACCAATTCAAGAGAAGAATGAGACCTTCTCAAGAGGTCTAACAAATGCAAGTATAAACATTCATAAAGTGCAAGTCTGTGATATGAAATGCAAGAATACATATAAGCAAATAACACAAATGCAATATGAATAAAGCAAGCATGAAAGGTGAGTGTGTGCAACTAAGTGTCTTCAAAGAGTTAAGCACAAGTGATATACCTTTGAGGATTTCATTGAATCTTGATCACGAACAAGGGGGCCTAATCTACCCTTACAAGCAAATCCCCAATGTGGTATGTCAACGAAATGAGCCAATTAAAATATGAGGAACTTACAATCTCTCCCTTTGGCTATTTCGTGACAAAACCACCACTCACAATACATCCTCACAAAATAAACATAGACTAGCGGTCAACAAAAAATAATTCTACATTACAAAGAGATTCCTAAAATCTAGATCTTCAAGTCTCTCGTAGAATTAACATGCCTACAAAACAAGATAACTACACTTTCCAAAACAAATGTATGTGAGGTGATCAAGAGAGATAAAATGAGACAAGCATTTGCAATAAAGAAAGCAAGCAACATGCAATGAAGTGCTATGCAAATGCTCCATCTAAATGGGTTACTTCCTCTCAACGCATAATTCTTCCATAATATGAAACTCCCCTAAACTACCAAAACAAACATACTACTCCCCATTTTTGTCATGAGATAGGCAAATGAGTATCCCCAACCGGGCACTTTAGCAAAGAGAGTTATTGGCACACATGACATTTGCATAATCATATACAAGAACTTTATGTAACTTAATTAATTAAGAGAGAATCAATAAGATTTATTTTAAGAAAAAATGTGTGCAATTGTTGCTTTGAAGGCAAGACATATAACGTCAAAGTTCAAGCATGGTATTAGGCAAAGCAAACATCAAAAGAGTTTCCTAAATAATTCAAACCAATTTATACCATTTTGTCATAAGCAAACAAGATATGGTTATTCAAAAAAAATTTAACACACACAGGCAACTATATCAAATCTTAAGGGTCAAATAAGATATGGATATAAAATTTTTATTGATTGAATGGATATGTAATCCTTATTGGTTGTTATCTTGGTCAAACCATTAAGAAGAGAGACAAGACTCATTTTGGATGAAACATCCTTATTGATTGAATGGATACAAGATCCTTATTGAGTGTAGTCTTGTCAATTGCATTCACACATATTTGCATTCAAGTTTAAGCAATTCAAAGATACCATGCATATCAATTTAAGCATATCATTAATCAAGTTCACATGAAGTTCACATGACATGGAGATAAATTATAGGTCATTCAAGTGTATTACTCAATCAATTTTTCAAGTCAAAAAATGCATTATTGAACATTAAGGTGACATGGATTACAAATAAAGCAATGGTGCACACTTATTGAATAAAAACAACATTTAGGCAAATATGTGCAACCAAGATTCTCAAGCAATTAACGAAGGAGCATAAAGTTGATCAAATTTTGCTAAATTCAACATGCAAAGTCGCTCTCTTTGCTTGAGCTCCTCACATGGGGTCAACTACCAAATCTCATCAAGGCATATGACAAATCCCAATAGACATACTAAGTACCATGAACCTAGTTGAGTCTAAGGGCCTTGTGAATAGATCCGCTAGTTGATCATTTGTGCCAACATGTTCAAGTGCAATGCATTTGTTTTCAACTAGCTTCATAATAAAGTTATGCATAATGTCTATGTGATTAGTTATAGAGTGCTGAACATGATTCTTTGAAATATTAATCGTACTCATGTTATCACAATAAAGGGTTAGAGTACCTTGATCAAAGCCATAATCCACAAACATTTGTTTCATATGTAGGAGTTGTGTGCAAGCACTCCTGTCGACTATGTATTTCGCTTCAGCTGTGGATAAGGAAATGGAGTTTTGGTTCTCTTAAAACCATGGCACCAAGTTGTTTCCTAGGAAGAAGTAACTGCCAGATGTACTTTTTCTATCATCACAATTCCCTGCCCAGTCTGCATCACTAAAGCCAACCAACGTAGTATTAGTATCAAAATAGTACCCTATCCCATAGTTTGATGTCTCATTCACATATCGAATGACTCTCTTTATAGAAGAGAGATGGGATTCCTTGGGATTCATTGGGATCAGCTTGGTACCTAGCACACACACCTACACTAAAGGCTATATCGGGCCTACTTACGGTCAAGTAAAGCAAGCTACCTATCATGCCACAATAAAGACTTTGGTCCACACTTTTGCCACTAGCATCCTTGCTTAGTTTCAATGTGGTACTCATGAGTGTGTCACAATATTTGGCATTCTCAAGGCCAAATTACTTCACTAGGTTCTTTGCATACTTAGCTTGGGAAATAAAAATCCCATCATGCAATTGCTTAATTTGCAAACCTAGGAAGTAATTGAGCTCACCAACCAAACTTATCTCAAATTCATGAAACATAACATCAATAGATTTTTTGATTTTATATTTGTTGGTGGAGCCAAACACAATATCATCAACCTATATTTGAGCTATGAATAGCTCATCATTGTTTCTCTTGATGAATAAAGTCTTGTCAACACTACCTCTAGAGTAGTCATTGTCAACAAGGAATTGAGTGAGACGCTCATACCAAGCCCTCGATGCTTGTTTCAACCCATATAGAACTTTATTGAGGCGATAGACATGATTGGGGTGGTGTGGATCCATAAACCTCTTGGGTTGCTCAACAAACACTTCCTCTTATGAGAAGCCATTCAGAAAGGAACTATTAACATCCATTTGGTGCAATTTGAACTTGTGCACACAGATATGGACAAGAGAACCTTATGGACTCAAAATCAATACCCTAAATTTGAGAGTATCCTTATGCTACAATTATAGCCTTGTTGCGTTCAATGTTGTCATCTTCATTCGACTTGTTCCTATACACTCATTTGGTGCCTATGACATTAGTATTCTTTGGTCTTAGAACTAGAGTCCAAACCTTATTTCTTTCAAATTGGTTTAGCTTTTCTTGCATAGCAAGAACCCAAAATTCATCTTTTAAGGTTTCATTAACCTTTTTGGGCTCAATTTGAGCGGTGTAACAAATAAAGCTAATTTGATTAGCTATTTGAAGTCTAGTTCTAACACCCTCATTCACATCTCCAATAGTATCATTCTTGTTGTGGAGATGTCTAATCCATGGAGCGAGTTTTTTAGAGTTCAAAGATAAATCTTCATCAAGAGGTTGAATGACCTCTTCATCATAACATGACTTCATATCAATTGAAGTTTCATCATTCTTTTCCAAAGGAGAGTCATGAACCACATCAACCTCCTCATTATGGTCACTAGTTCTAGGCCTACAATCATCTTTGACAACAGTAGATGATTCAGTGACACTATGAGTTTTCAAATTGAATACTCTATAGGCCTTAGTCTCTGGGTGGGCACCCAAACTGTCAAACCGATCAACCCGCCCAAACCAAACAAATTTAAGCAGGTTGGTTTGGTTTTGTTAAAGAAAAAAACCGATTGGGTTATTTTTTTGTAACCCGATTGGTTTGGGTTGGTTTGTGGGTTGTGTTTTATCAACCCGTATAACCCAACCCAAATCATTAAATACTAATATATATCTATATATATATATAATTATCATAAAAAATTAAAGTTAACTTAATTTTATATTATATTTATTTCCAAGGTTACTGCTTTCTCAGTTGTTTTAACCCCATCTATTTATTCTTAAAGCTATTTCATCTCATCTGAAGTTATTGGCACTAAACAAATTTCTTGATGATAAGTAACTATTTTTTTATTGTTTCATACAAAAACATATTAAGCAATACAGTTTAGTTTTTTTATTTATATTTTATAAGTTTTATGCGTTCTACACTTGAGTTTTTTTTAACAATTATTGTTATGCACTTGGGTTAAATTTAGTATTATTATTTATCTTATTGATAATGAGTGTAACTACTTATATTGATATTATTATATTTCTTAAAATAAAAAAAATAATGTAATTATTTTCTCAAACCGCCAAACCGATTTTTATTGGTTTGGTTTGGTTTGGTTTTACCTTATAATATGTTTGGTTTGGGTTGTAAAAAAATAACTCAATTAAATAATGGTTTAGTTTGGGTATCATCAAACCATACTCATGCCCACCCATAGGCCTTACTATTTAGAGCATAGCCAATGAAAATTCCCTCATCACTCTTGGCATCAAACTTGCCAAGTTGATCTCAGTCATTAAGAGTGTAGCATGTGCTTCCAAATGAGTGAAAGTAGCTAATATTTAGCTCCTACCCTTCCACAACTCATAGGAGGCTTTCCTAGTACCGAGCCTTAGGAAGACTCTATTTCCTATGTAGCAAGCCATATTGATAACCTTGGCCCTAAGGTTCCTAGGGATATTGTTGCTAAGCAACATCACATGGGTCATCTCTTGAATGACCCTATTCTTCCTCTCAACAACCCTATTTTGTTGAGGAGTTCTAGGGGTCGAAAACTCAGGGGAAATGCCGAAGCTATTGCAATAGCTTTCAAAACAAGAATTCTTAAATTCTCTCCCATGATCACTCCTAATTATTATAATATTTTTAATGTGTAAGTTCTTTTCATTTAGAATTTTAGTGCAAAGCATTTTAAATTTTTCTAAAGTTTCAAATTTTTCTCTAAGAAAATAAGTCCAAGTGAACCTAGAGAAATCATCAACACAAACAAAAATATATCTCTTACCACCAAGACTCTCGGTTTTCATTGGACCAATAAGGTCCATGTGAAGAAGCTCTAATGACTCCTTGGTGGTGTGATACTTGCCCTTTGTAAGTTTCTCATATTTTGATTGGCTTATTTCGTTGACAAACCATATTGGGGATTAATTTTGTAAGGGTAATTTAGGCCTCATTTGGTGTGATCAAGCTTCAAGGGCGTCATCCTTCTCAAGAGCACTTCAAAGGTATCTCACTTGTTTAACTCTCTTTGAAGAGATCTAGTTGTACGCACTCACTTGCATGCATTATGTTCTTATTTTCATGTAATTTAATGATGCATTGTATGCCACTTATCACACTCCACACTTGCACTTTTTGCACATCTCTTAGTGTGTTGAGTTTGCCCCGAAAAGAGAATTTCTTCTCTTAGCGCGACCTAGACCGCTTGGCAAGATATGCCTGCACCGCGGCATACAGAGCGGTATACCTCAGTAGGGTCATGCTTCGTGCACCGCTTCATGTGCACTTGCACGCATGGCGGTCCAAGTCGCGATGTTGTCCAGTAGGCCACTGTTGCCCATACCGCGGCATGTGCACCTGCATACACAGCGCCCTACACCGCGTTGCTGTCCAGACGGTGCACTGCTGTGTGTACCGCGGTCTGGACACTTGCCTGCGACTCGGTCCATCAAGCGGTATTGACGGGATTTTATGCCCTAAGTTCAAAACGACGCAGTTTTGACTAGGGCTCCCATATATATATTCTCTCTTCTTACTTGCTCATTTTTTGTGAGTTCAAGAAGCCATTTTTGAGAGGCCAAGCTTCCTTTAAAGAGAGAAACTCCCAAGAACTAATCTTTACTCAACCCAAACACAAATCCATGTGCATCTAACATCTTACAAGCATCATCTCATCATGGATTCTTCTTGCTTTCATTGACTAGGTAACTTGAACATGTCCTAAATCTCTTTGTATTTATTTATGTTCTTGTTTGCCTAGGGTTAGCTCTTTTATATGATTTTATTGCATATCTTTATGTTTATTGGCATTTATAACATGTTTGATTTGTTGTTTGTTGGTTGAGAGCTTTGTTCATTGATAGCTAGCATTTAGGATGATTTTACCCTTCTAACTAAATTTTCGTGCATTTGCATTTAGATATTAATATCTAGGATTTGCATTTATTGACATCTTTAAATCCCTATATAAGCACTTGGTGTAGCCTAACATTAATTGCATGATAGAATATTGTCACATATTCACATAGGTTGTTTTATCTCTTCATTGATTGTTAAGCTTTGTGGCTAAGTGGATTAGTGCACAAGCTTGTGGTCTAGAATCACTATTAAAGGCCCGTTGGGTAGAGTGAAAGGGTTAGTGACCAATTAGGTGTGACTTGAGGTCAACCTAGGTTGTAAACTTTCATTCAAATAGTGGATTTGAGGACCGTATGTGGCTAGAAGGATAGCCCGTGAGTTTTGCCCAGTGGAGGGTTTCTCACTTTAATCAATCTTTGTGTTTTTATTATTTTCCGCATGTTTATGTTGGATTGGTTGATTGCAAATATGGGGTAGGATTATTAAAATTGATTAAGTCAAAAAGTTGGCAAGAAATTGACTAAAACCTATTCACCCCCCCCCCCCCCCCCTCTAGGTTGTATTAGACACACTTTGTGTAATTTCACCCTTCTTATGCATGCTTTTGGTTTGCTTCTCTTGTTGACAAGGTCCACAAACACCATCAACTTTCTTCCCAAGCTTGGGAAGGCCACGAACAACCTTGAAGTTATCTAAGATCCTTAAATCTTGATAGTTCATATGGCCAAGTCTTTGATGCAACAACTCAACTTCCTCACACATGGACATATTGCAAGAGATAGCACTAGCTTCAAGACATAGCAATTGTCACTAGATCTCTTTCCTTTTAGCAAGGTTTGTCCATTTGGCTTCAAAATAGAGCAATCATTCTTGTTAAACAAAACAGAGAGTCAATCATCATTAAGATGAGAAATGCTTATAAGATTGGCTTGCAAGCCATCAACAAGTAAAGCATTGGACAATGAGGGAAAAATCGGGAGTGGAAATGGTTCATTTCCCTATAATTTTCATTCTAGATCCATCACCAAAGGTGACAAATCCACCATCCTCCATGACAAGAGATTAAAAGACTCTTGTTCCCCGTCATGTGCCTAGAGCACCCGCCATCCAAATACCAAGTGTTAGAAGCATTTGTCTTCAAGTAGCCATATAGTAAAAATATTCATCTCTTCTAATCTGTCTAGGTGATACATTCTCTTTCCTAGTGGTGTTAGACACATTGGCTCTAGATTTCCTAGGATCATGCAAAATGACTCTAGACTTCCTAGGAACATGCATTCTGGCTCTAGCTCTTTTTCTTTTAATCGTGCTCTCAATTATACAAATCTTAATGTATTTGAAGCAATTAGGTCTAATATGACCATCAAGTCTTCAATTGCCTTGGGTTTTCTTCTCATATATATGTATGTTTGTTGTGTAAACATTTGTTAGAGAAATGATCTCTAATAGAGCTAGTTTGAGCTTCAATTGATTAACATGTTGAGTTAGGTTTTTACAAATCTATGTTTTCACATGTTTGAGATGTTGCATTGTGCTAGCTTCAAATCTAGGACTATCTTGTGTTTTTATTGACTTGATTTTGTTGATTGATAGTCTTTTCATATGCTAGATCATCTTAATTGAAGATTTATTGAAATAGAATATTTGATTGATGATTTAGAACTTGATTGGATTTAATTGATTATCTTGAGAATCTAAGTTCTATTATTTTGCTAGAGATTCAATTTTGATTTTATCATTTTTATGTGATTGAACATAATCTAGGTTTTGGTGTGTGTTAGGTGTTTCACATGCTCTAGGTTGTTTGTTCATGTTACAAGAATCTAGATACTATTAACTTGTGCAAGTGGAAGTCTTGACTAGATTCTGAGTGATTCGGATAGTTGAGCATGTAAGACTTGGCTAGGATCGGGGTGATCCGGATAGCTAAACAACGGAAGTCACATGTTTGGAGAGGGGTTCTTCAACTTGTGCATGAAAGTCTTGACTAGGATCGGGGTGATCCAGATAGTTGAGCAAATGGGCATCACTTTCATTATGTAGGGTGGAAGGGTAGATTTCTAGGTGAAGTGGTCACTTGAGAGATTGTATATTTTCATCTTACTAGTGGATTTGTTTGCCGGTGGTTGTGGTATCAACCCGTGGATGTTTCCTCTTAGGAGGTTTTACCACGTAAAAATCATGTGTTGATTTATCTATCCCTATCTCCTTTAATTGTATATGTGTTGATATATATCTTAGTTGATATCTTTGTAATTGATATTCATTGTATATCATTTTTGTATATGATGGAGTTTAATTTGCTTGAACAAGCATATCTTTATTTGAATTGATATTGTTTGTGATTGTATTTGGAGTGTGATACAAGCTACTTAGAGGGACAAACTTGTGTTTGTTTCAAGGGAGCGAAAAAGGTGTTGTAACCTATTCACCCCCTCTAGGTTAGCTTAAGGCAAATTAACCGTGCTTGTATTTTTCATTTGGTATCAGAGCGGACACTAGATTGCAATTAGTGAGATCCCGGGATACACTCATGGTGATTTACTAGCTATGGATAGCAACCTTGAGTTTTATATTGTTTGTGTTGTTTTTCCACCTCTTGTTGATGAAACTAAAGAGTCATGGGATATTCTTCAAGCTATCCATGAATGTGGGTGTTTATTTTCTTTTTGCTATTTGTCTACTAACAATTTTGTTGATAAGCTTAAAGAGAATATTAGTGACAAAAGCGAAGATGAGAAGGAACTAGATTCCTTTAAAGATAATGTTTATGTAGGTAACTACCTATGTGACACGACTTCACATCAAGAAAAAAATTAAAGAAGAAGATGATGATTTCCTTATGAACAATCAAGTTAGACATGATCACTTGTCTTTGCAACTCAATGAAAAGGAGTGCAAATCAAAAATCACCAACTTCAACTTGATGGCAAGAGTTCAAACTCTTGAGAAGGAAAGAGATGAAGCTTTGAAAGAAGTTGAAGTGAAGAATGAAGTGATCAAATGTCAAGAAAAGAAGATGGTTGAAGACACTCATGTGTTAGAAAATTTAATAAATAATTTTTGCTAATTACTTGTTTTTCATGAAGGAAACAATCAAAGGCACGGAAGAGGAATTGGAAATCATGAAGGCCAAAGAGCTTGGTATGCTTCATGGAGATTCAAGTGACTTAGGCTTTGTAGATGAGCAAGCGGAGTCTCGTACAACTAAAACCAAGTCACTAAGGAACAAGAAGTTTTCAAAAGCCAATCCTTCCAAGGTCAAGAGAAAAATAAAGAAGAGAAACGAGTCTTCGATTTTGGTACACTTTAACCCAAATAACATCTCCAAACTTATCTCGATTTGCCATTTTTGCAATGTTGTAGGGCATATTAAAACTAGATGCCATGAGTATATTAGACAATGCAAACTAGGGAATGAGATGCATGCTGTGAGATGAGAAAATCTTCTTTGAATGTTTCTAAACTTGTTAATTGCTTTGATGCTTTGTATAATATGCATATTGTCAATTATCATGCAAAGAAACATACTAGGAAATCTTGGATTAAAATGTATGATGTGAAAAATGTTCCTAGTCATTCTTGTAAACATGTTTCTAAGGATAACACTTTGAGTGTTGTATATGATAATGATAGTCATGTGAAGAAGAATGTTAAGAAGATTTGGGTGAAAAAGAGTGTTTCACATGATCATATGCATAGTCTTAATGTTGCCATGAGAAATGATCATGATGAGTTTTGTGTAAGTTCACCCAAGACCAAATGAGTCAAGGGTGAGTGCTCTTACCATTAGTGTAAGTTGCACATGTGAGTTAGCTTTAAGACTAGTGTCAAGTTGTTGAGAGATTTAGCTTGCTAAGCTTTGTTTCTCTATAACTTGACATGAACTTAGCTATCTCACATAATTTGTTATGATAGTCGAAATCTATTGGTTAACTTTATGAGAAGTTTATTTTTGAAATCTATATGATGTTGTTTGTTGTTAAGACTTTTAGAGAAAGTCATTTTTGTATGTTTGTATGAGTTGAAATGCTTAGTTTTTTTCTCTTGGGATGACACACCAATAACTTGTTGTCATGAGGACAAACAACCCAAGAGAGCTCATAAAAAGGGCAAGGCTTAGCATTTGATGGAAAATTGCTTGCTAAAGGTATCTCTATATCCTAATGCCTGCATACTTTGATTTTCATCTCTCGACTCATTGTTTATACTACATCATGTAGCATGTCATTCTAGAGAACTTAGTATAATATACATATGGCTCTCATTGACATTTGCTCTCTAAAGATCTTATAGTGATGTTGTTCACAAAGGTCTTATATATGATGTGTGAATTGTTTGTTTGAATGATGAGTGGCATATGCTTTGAAAAATATAAGCTTCATATTCTTTGCAAGCTACTCTCTTGAGAAGTAATGATCTTAAGTAAATATCTTTATATTGCTTTTAGATCATGTGCTTGTAAGCCATAAAACTCAGTTTTTAAAAATGCACTTTGCTTCTCTTGTATGTTTTGTTGTAGTAAGTTGAATTTGAAAATATGTAAGTTGTGGATACACCTTGAAGTCTTATGATTAGTACATTTAAGATGACCTATGTTTAGTATCCATTTTGCTTCAAGCAACTATATAGAATTCAACGAGCACCTTCATGGAAAGGGCTACACACTTTGGTTGTGCAGCCGCCCAATGTAGGAAAGGGCTACACCATTGTGAAGAGTGAAAGCCATCATGAAGAGTATATGTTTATGTTAGAAAAATCAAAGAAGTGTTGAAAAGAATCAATAAAAAAAATCTTTGATTCAAAGCCTAAATAAATAAAAGAAAAGGCTTAAAGGAGTATAGTTGAAAATCATAAATGCTCGGGTTGTCAAATAGAAATGGGATGACGAGCCACATGCACACACACACTTAAATGTTGAAATCTATTTGTTTAAAAGAAAAAATTCCGGATGATAATCGGTTTGACCTTTTATGGAAAAGCTTAAGATGAATAGATGTGGATATGGTTTGCATGTTGATTATCAAATTACTCCTCTACGTATGTTTGAAGCAAAACACACACACACTTTTGTTTATAAGTGTTTTGATATTCTAGCAATTTGAGAAGAATTATGAGAGATTGAATATCTTGGTGTATCTCTCATAGTTTGTGAAGCTTGTTATTATTGAATTTATTTTAAAAATTGCTTGAATGTGTGAGTGTGTGGATATCATTGTGAACTATATTCTATCTTGATCTTAGATAGAGCATTTATCAAGGGGGACCATTGTATGTTAAACTTTTGTTCTCTTCTATGATATGTTCACATGATTTGCTTTGTTATATGTTGACATATTGATTGTTTAGAATAATTGAATGATAAGAATGCATGATATCTATCTTGAAATAATTGTATGAATGTGTTGGCAATTTATTCTTCCTAATTTGGGGTTGATAGTAGTTAATATTGCAATGAATTCCTTCATTCTTGAGGTTGATAGTAGTTGTAGTTATAACCAATTCCTCCTAGCTTGAGGTTGATTAAGTTCATTCTTGCTTTGAGTTGATAGTAGTTGTTATTATGACCAATTCCTTCATGATTTGAGGTTGATAGTAATTGTGGTTGACCCCAATTCCTCCATTTGTGGATGAACATTGTTGTTAAATGCATTTGTTGAACTTGGTAAAATGTACTAATGTGCTTAAAAATAACATTTATGCATTTATTATTCATTGTTTAATCATATGTCTTTGTTATATGTGTGTTTTTGTTATCTAACACTCACTTGTGTTTCTTTTCCACTCATGCGTTTTTGTTTTGTAGTGTTGACAACAAAGCCACGGGAAGAAACAAGGTTTCTAACTCTATCCATCCATCAAAACCCATAGCTAAACCCAAATCTACTCCAACAACCTCTAGGAAATCCAAACCTAACAAGTTGAAAGCTTTAGGTGTTATGGGAACCAAAAAGCTTTTCTAAGATAGAGGTGTAGACTTGGTTGAGGGTTCTTATATTCATCATTCTAAATGTGATAGGCATTGGAATTCATGGATTAATTCTATTGGGGTTACTAATGAGAGTCTTATTAGAGAATTATACTTTGAGTATAAAGATAGCTCAACCTTTGAAAATGCCTTGGTGAGTGTGAGAGGAAAAACTTTTAGAGTCTCCTCGGATAGTATCAATAAGTTCCTTGGATTGCCAAATGAGATTGTTTCAGAATTTCTTGATATAGATAATATTGATCATCTAAATCTTATGTGGAGAACTTTATGTGAGGATGATGGATTTGAGTGGGGGAAGAGAGCTTATATTAGTCAAGGTAAGTTGACCAAGGTTAATGCCTTTTGGCGTCTTTTTGTATCTGCCAATCTTGTGGGTTCTACTAATGCATCCGAGTTGAATAAAGAAAAAATCAAGATTGTGTACGCCTTGGTGACAAACAAGCCTTTGAACCTTGGTGATCTCTTGATTGAGCACATAGAAAGTGCGGCTTCTTCACCTAGATTGGATAAGAAGTTAAGGTAAAGAAGCCGCACTTTCTGGGGTTTCTTACTTGTTTTTGCATGAAGCAAGGAGTTTCTACACTTGAAGATGATGTGCTTCTACCTCCCTTGGAGAAATTTGGTGACAAGCTCCTAGTGTTAATGTCATACAAAGATAAAGGGAAAGTAAATGATACCATGAGACTTTTTGGTAAGCATTATGAGCCATGTGTTGAGACAAGCACAAATCCTTTACCGGAATGGGCAATGCAATTTCAAGAGGGGCTTATGTCTAAGACTGGAGAGCTTGATGCTAGAGTGGTAGAGCTAGGAGTAAAGGTGATTCAATAAGATGAGAAGATCAAGTATTTAGAAGACAAGCTTGCCTCTAGCATTTCATCTACTATACAGTATTATGTGAGATCATCAACAAGAAGAACTTTCTTTGATGATGCTTGATCTTGAGGTATTGTGTTTTCTTAACCTTTTAGCTTCATATTATGTCAAAAAGGGGGAGAAAAACAATGATACTAAAACCTCTATGCTATGCTCTTACTCTTAGGAATTGTTTAAGTTTAGGTAGTTTTTGGTATATTTTGTTTTTGGTTTCATTTGGTATCTTGAATTCTTGGTTTGTAATATTTGGATATTGATAATATTTTGTTGATGGATAGTATGCATGTATTTAGGGGGAGACATGTGTATCCATTTGAACTTCAAGTGTTATGTATCTAAATATTATCTTGCCATATATATATATATATATATGTATGTTTCTCTTGTATATGCCTTGTGTTTCAAGATGATGTTAGGTGGTGACAAGAGAGGACTACATTGAAGAATTCAAGACTTGATGAAGATTAGTCTAAGGGAACTATCTCATTGTAATGTGAGGGTGTGACTAGTGACCAATCTTCATGTTGTATGTTTTAGTATTTGTATAGGTGTTTTGACATAGAATTTGCCAAAGGGGGAGATTGTTAGTTCTTGAGTTTTGTGTTGGTATAATTCTATATCAAAACGACATTTGCTTTGTATTGATTAGTTGTCTAGGATTTGAGGATGATCAAGCTTCAAGGAAGATTGGACAATATTCAAGCAAAGTGGTGGCTACAAGAGGAATAAAGCTAAGTTGTTTAGCAAAAGGTAATTGAGACCTCTTTCCTCTTGCAAGTCCTAGGCACACACATACATTGCATCCATTTGTATCCCTGCATCGTTGTGCAAAAATGATATAACACATTCACACACATAATGGTGTATGCACATTCAGTTAGACTTAATTTGACAATTTTCACAATTTGCATGTTCTAGGACTAGTTCTAAGAAATAGCATACTTGTGTGTTATTGTGTTTATTGGTTTGTGTTTATATGTTAATGAACTTGATTTTGAGCTTATATAATTCCTCATTGAGTTCCAATTAATTTGGTTACTCATTCATTGAGTTTCAAGTTTAAATTAAGTGGTTAAGAAACTTTCCATGATTTTATCATATATGGTTTTCGTCCTTGATTTCCAAGTTGAATTCAATATTTTTTATAAAATGTTTCTTGACAACTTTTGTAGATGAGGGAGTCTCGGTTTGTTATCTAAAAATGGATTCGAAATCGCAGTTTGGAGGCCAAAGATACGGTCAAAATAAAAAGGGTATGCAAGAAGGGTTGAGGGGTGCCAAGCACCTCCTCCCCGTGGAGGCACGTGGCCTCCACGGGAATGGAGGGCTGCTGGTCCCGTGAGACCCACACGCCTCCACAGAGATCCAGCTAGCAACCCCCCATTGGATGGTAAAATTCCTTCCTTATTTCCCTTTTTAAATTCCCTTGTTCCCTTTCATTTCAAAAAAGAAGAAAATTTGAAAAACACAAGTGTAGAATTTTCTCTCCAAGTTTTCTCATCTTCCAAACACAATAACTTTCTTCTTTGGAGTCCGTTTTGAGTGATTCAAATTTGAGAATCTTTGTCTACCAGTCCTTTATCATTTCCATAAAAGTTTGGAGTCAATAGATTGAGTTTTTTGGTAGGACTAATCACAAAAATGAAGCTGCACATTTTTCTTGCAAGGTATTGATTTCTATCTTGTTCTTGATCTTCAAGTCTTCAATTTCCTTGGGTTTTATTCTCATATATATGTATTTTTGATGTGTAACATTGATTAGAGAAATGATCTCTAATACAGCTAGTTTGAGCTTCAATTGATTAACATGTTGAGTTAGGTTTTTACAAATCTATGTTTTCACATGTTTGAGATGTTGTATTGTGCTAGCTTCAAATCTAGGACTATCTTATGTGTTTATTGACTTGATTTTTTTGATTGATAGTCTTTTCATATGCTAGATCATCTTAATTGAAGATTTATTGAAATAGCATATTTGATTGATGATTTAGAACTTGATTGGATTTAATTGATTATCTTGAGAATCTAAGTTCTATTATTTTGCTAGAGATTCAATTTTGATTTTATCATTTTTATGTGATTGAACATAATCTAGGTTTTGGTGTGTGTTAGGTGTTTCACATGCTCTAGGTTGTTTGTTCATGGTACAAGAATCTAGATACTATTAACTTGGGCAAGTGGAAGTCTTGACTAGAGTCAGAGTGACTTAGGTAGTTGAGCATGTAAGACTTGGCTAGGATCGGGGTGATCCGGATAGCTAAACAGCGGAAGTCACATGTTTGGAGAGGGGTTCTTCAACTTGTGCATGAAGTCTTGACTAGGATCGGGGTGATCCGGATAGTTAAGCAAATGGGCATCACTTTCATTATGTAGGGTGGAAGGGTAGATTTCTAGGTGAAGTGGTCACTTGAGAGATTGTATATTTTCATCTTACTAGTGGATTTGTTTGCCGGTGGTTGTGGTATCAACCCGTGGATGTTTCCTCTTAGGAGGTTTTACCATGTAAAAATCATGTGTTGATTTTATCTATCCCTATCTCCTTTATTTGTATATGTGTTGATATATATCTTAGTTGATATCTTTGTAATTGATATTCATTGTATATCATTTTTGTATA
This sequence comes from Dipteronia sinensis, assembly GCA_033220585.1. Classification (NCBI taxonomy): domain Eukaryota; kingdom Viridiplantae; phylum Streptophyta; class Magnoliopsida; order Sapindales; family Sapindaceae; genus Dipteronia; species Dipteronia sinensis. The sequence goes on along the minus strand of CM065638.1, from coordinate 13,214,989 downwards.
TGATGGAGTTGAATTTGTTTGAACAAGCATATCTTTATTTGAATTGATATTTCTTATGATTGTATTTGGAGTGTGATACAAGCTACTTAGAGGGACAAACTTATGTTTGTTTAAAGGGAGTGAAAATGTGTTGTAACCTATTCACCCCCTCTAGGTTAGCTTCAGTCAAATTAACCGTGCTTGTATTTTTCAAGTAAGAATTCATACCATGCCTTTATGAATACAAAATTGTTGTGGACGTTGGATTGGTTCTCTTCTTCTTTGTTGTTGAACATGATTGACTTGCTTCCTTGGTTGAGCTTGCGTAGTTTGCTTCTTGGCTTGGTTGTATTTGGGTTGAGGAAAGCTTGGTTGATGAGTTCTTATTTATTGAGCTTGAGCTTGATTCCTTGGTGCCATCTTAACTTAGGCGTTTTTAGAGCATTCTCCTAGTTCAATCTTCTTCCTAGGATGTTGTGGGGGTGAAGGCTCTTTGATGTCCATGCTCTTGACAAACACAATCTTGCTTGAAGATGATGTCTCCTTATCATCTTCAAATCCAAGACCTTTCTTGTCACTTGACCTTTTGCCAACTCCCAACATGTGGTCAAGTTTCTTCATGCTTGAAGTTATCTTAGCAATAACTTCTCTTACTTATTTAAGCTCTTTTCCATCAATCCTTCATTTCTTTTAGCTATCTTCACTTCTCCATTCAAGTGAATCACATCGGTTGATAGCTTGAGATTCTCTTCTTTTAGTCTTCGAATCTCTTTCTTCATTTTCAACTTTGAGCTTTGAAGTGCTCAATGAACCCTTCAAGGTCCATACCTTGCACATCTCTATTTATGGAATGAGATAATGAGTCACTATCACTTGAGTCATCTTCATTCTGTTTCTCTTCCTCTTCATCATTAACCACTTCCTTGTTCTTGAGAGAGGATGTGAAGGCAATAAAGTTTGCCACGTGGTTTTCATCATCCGAGGATCCTCCTCCTCTTCCAAGCCATCATTATCGCTCAAAGTGACGGCCATTGCCTTTCCTTTCTTTTTGTTCTTCAAGTTGCCACAATACGTGGAGATGTGTCCAAATCCTCCATATTCAAAACATTTGATACCTTTTCTTGTGTTCATTTCTTGACTTGGTTTAATCTTCTTGAAGGGAGTCTTCTTCTTCACTTCCTTTCATTTGGATCCAAAACCTTTCTTTTCAAACTTTATGAACTTCTTGAATCTCTTCACCATAAGGGTCATCTCCTCATCCAAGTCATCCTTCTCCATCTTCACTTTAGAGGTCTTCAAGGCTATGCTCTCTTGCTGTTTAGGTGGTGAAGGTGTAGGACCCTTTCTTGACTCATAAGCTAGAAACCTTCCAATCAATTCACTTGGCTTCATTGTCTTGAAGTCATTATTTTCTTCAAGTGTCATCACCTTAGACTCCAATATCTCGGGAAGTGACCTCATGATCTTTTGCTGATCCTCATATCAGCGTACGGGTCACCTAATGGATGGCTTTGATTAATGATGTCCATCAACTTCACTTGAAAGTAGTTGAAGCACTTGTGATCCTCCATTCTAATTTGCTCAAATTGAGGTTGGAGGACTTGAAGCGTGGAGTTCTTAACCACCTCGGTTTCCTCATAGGCCATCTCTAGAATCTCCCATGCCTCTTTTGCAATCCTAGTTGTTTGGATCAACTTGTATTGGTTGTCATTCATTGCATAAAGAATGGCATGCATTGCCTTGTTGTTCCACTTACATACTTCGAACTCTTGAGTTGTCCATTCCAACTTTGGCTTAGGAACCTTGCTCTCATCTTCAAGAGCCTTTTCAGGAGGAGTGTAGCCATCTTCTATTGCCATCAAAGCTCAGTCATCTATTTGACAAATGTAGAACTCCATATTGCCATTCTATAAGGCATAGTTCACCCCGTTGAGCAACATAGGTCTTGTGCTTGAGGCTCCCTCGTGTCCACCTCCATTACCACACATAGTGTTTGGGTATAGATGAGATGAATGCACATGTATACGACAATAAAAATGCAAACAATGCAAGACACACACAACACGAGCAAGGATCACCTAAGTAAGTCTAGGAACCCGCTCTGATACCAATTTAAAATAACTTAAACGTGTCTAAACTAACCTAGAGGGGGGGTGAAAAGGTTTTAATCAAGTTAATTACCAACCTTTCATGGTAGTCAATATTAAAAACTTTACCCCTTATTAGCAAGCAAGCATATAACACTAAGCACGCGGAAAACATTAAAAACACAATGATTGTTTTACGTGAGAAACCATCCAACTGGGCAAAACTCAGGGGCTATCCTTTTAGCCACACACGGTCCTCAAATCAACTATTGAATGAAAGTTTACAACCTAGATTGACCTCATATTAAACCATTCTTGGTCACTAACCCTTCCACTCTATCCCAACGGGCCTTTAATAGTGATTCTTGACCAAAATGCTTATGCACTAATCCACTTAGTCACAAGGCTTAACAATCCAGGAAGAGATATAACAACCTATATGAATATGTAAAAAATATTCTAACATGCAATTAATGCTAGGCTACAATAAATGTTTATCTAGGATTAAATGATGGCAATTAAAACAATCATAGATATCAATATCTAAATGCAAAGCAAAAAGATTTAGCTAGAGGGTAAAATGGTCCTAAATGCTAGCTATCAATGAACTATCAAACTCAACCAACAAATAAGCTCACAAACATATTCCAAACATGATTAATCAAGAAAACATGCAATTATTCAACAAATTAATTGCTAACCTTAGGCAAAGATGAACAAATAATGGAGCAATGAGTACTAGGACATGTTCAACATACCAAAATATGAAAGCATGGGACCCATGAGAAGATGATACATAAAAGATGCTAGATGCACATAAGTTGTGTGTTTGGTTGAGTAAAGGTGAGTTCTTAGAAGTTTCTCTCACTTAAAAATCACTTACTCTCTCAAAGAACCAATTATGAACTCACAAAGACGAAATGTAGAAAATATATGCCCTAAATGAAGCCACATCGTTTTGAAGAAGAAAAACCAAAACATGGCATTTTCGCTATACGTTCCTTGGTACACTTAGACAAGCGTACCACGGTCGTAAAATGATATAACACTATGATCAGATCGTGGTTCACATTCCACGGTTTGCTTCTACGAGAAAACTGCGTACACAAAAAACACAACACTGTGATTAAGTCGAGGTACACATTTCGTAGTTCACTTCAACGAGAGTACCACGAAGACAACACAGAGCCAATTTTCAACGGTTTATAGAAACAACGGGCGCAATTCGCTTATACGGAGCGTACCGAGGAAATCCAAACACTTTGAATATCCAAGGGCAAGTTTGACCATCGTCCATGGACCAAACCCCTATAACCCAAGACCAATTCAAGAGAAGAATGAAACCTTTTCAAGAGGTCTAACAAATGTAAGAATAAACATTCATGAAGTGCAAGTGTGTGATGTGAAGTGCAAGAATACATAGAAGCAAAGAACACAAATGCAAGATGATTAAAGCAAGCATGAAGGGTTAGTGTATGCAACTAAGTCTCTTCAATGAGTTAAGCACGAGTGATATACCTTTGAGGTGCTCTTGAGCTTGAGGATTTCATTGAATCTTGATCACGAACAAGGTGGCCTAATCTACCCTTACAAGCATATCCTCAATGTGGTATGTCAATGAAGTGAGCCAATCAAAATATGAGGAACTTACAAGGGTTGCACCTAAACAGCGGGAGATCTGGTGACTATTCACCACTGGAACAAACTCGCACACCAAACTCGTAGAGCATATCAGCTAGGATCAGACACTGTGCTCCGCAAGAATGAAGCTGCACAAAGCAAGACAATTATATGCCGTGACTTTCATCCGTGGGAAAGAATCAGCGAGCATGAAGTCAGGCGACACCTATCGTTTTGCAAGTGGACTCGAAGTTCTCGCAACCAAGCAAAACCTTCCCCTTTTGATCCACTAGCCTGAGCAAGCCATTAAATAAACCTAGTAGGTATGCTTGCCGTTTGAATGGCCACCCAAATGCACATCACTTCTAATTAATGAGCCTTTCCTATTAAATACCTTCACCCACAACAAGACTAGACACACTACTTTTACTTTGAGTTATTTTTAGATCTAGAATTAATTAGGAGAGAGTTCTTCAATTTTCTCACTAGTTTCTTATCACTTTCTTAGTAACCAAACACTATATTTAGTCCATTAGATTAGCTCACTTGAAGTTGCTCCAGACGAACTTCATGCTTGGATTGCATAGGGGAACATTCTTGATCAAAAAGACTATTATTTGGTGATGTCTTTCTCTTTTATACTTTCTTGTATATTGTCTTCTATGTATAGCTAAATCCTTTCTTGTAAGGGATATATGTGATTCTTATAGTAAACCATTTTGTTATAATCAATACATGTTATTCACTATCTAAGCTTGCATGTGTGTATTTATGTCTATTTATGAATGGTGGTTGATACAACCACTTATCCTTTAATAAATGCACACAATGGAAATGGTAGGTTTGATTGCTGTAAGTGATCATTTATGCTTATTGAACTTACTATCCATGTTGTAAGAGATTCCCTATCTTAACTCATTACAAATGAATGAGTGATGAATCTCAACAACACACATTATGAACCCTCTCTTAAATCACTTCTCTAGACTTTGATATTGATTAAGGTGTAGGATTAGTGCTTGTAATTGCTTTAATAGATGCATGCTTAGGATTATTGTGAATGAGCTTTATGAATGATTGATTTTACATTATGGTTGATACTTGAATGCATATATTCCCTAACAATTCATTAATTTAGTTTTAATCAAGATTTGTGTAGTGATCATTTTAATCTTTGAACATTTTAGTATAAGTTTTAGTGAAAATCCATTAGTAAAACCTTAGTAAATTTGCTATTTTAGTAACATTGATTTATAAGCTTTGTTTATGATTTGGTTGATTACTGTTTTCCTAGTGGGAATGATACCCGTACTTGTGCCCAGATATACTAGTTGAACGACTTGTGCACTTGCGATGGGTGAAAGACTCACACGCCCCTTAGTTATGTCGTTGTAGTGTAATTTAAAGTAATGATGTTTTAGTCGAATCGGCTTGGGTGTGTCAATCTCACACAAGCGATAGATGACAATGCTTATGGTAGAGTTATGAGAGAGCAGACTGCCAACTTTGTTTTCAATAAGTGTGAGATGTTGTGGCAGAATTCCCAATGAGAAGCATGAAGGGGAGCAAGGGCGGTGCACATAGTGTGGAGTTGGCAATGTAAATTTCTTTCTTGTCTAGTTAGATGAAGGCTATGATAATGGGCATGGGAGGGCACCAATGGCAGCAAGTAAATGTGTGTCAAACATATGGTACAAACGGCCACAGATATGAAATGTTCCCCTTAGAGGGAAGTTTATTCAAAGGTAGAAGCCCACGGCATACACCAATTCAACCAGGAGAGACAAAGAAACAACGCATACCAAGTGCCGAGGAATCGCCAAAACCAATCATGGGGTGGATATAATCAAGGGAATTACCACCAAGGGTCACCTCAGACTTTAGGTAATCAAGGTGCTAACTATGTCGAAAACTCTAACAAGTGGAACAATAACAACCCCTCGTAATCTTACCAGCATTGGGTTGATCAAAGGATGATGAGCTTGGAAGCATCAATCAAGAAGTTGTCCACTCAATTTGGACAAGTGATTGAGAACACTGGGCAGCGGGATAGGGGGAAAGCCCCAATGCATGAGCATGCCCATACTATCACTAGTTTGAGGAGCAGGCTTTCAACCAAGGGTCAAGATCCCGGGAGTTTTATGCTTGACATAACTAGTGAGGACTTCCACGAAGGAAAAAGCGATGCTTAACTTAAGAGCTAGCATTAATATGATACTCTTCTTCGTTTATAAGTGGCTCGGGTTGAGTGGTCTCAAGCCAACCTTTATGTCTCTACGCTTGACGGACCAATGGTCAAGGAATCCTCGAGGAGTGATAAAGGATGTTATCCTCAAAGTTGACCGATTGCTCATCCCTACCGACTTTGTAGTGTTAGATATAGAGGATAGGGATGAGGGTGGAAATTCCCAACCCGTGTTGCTAGGAAGTCCATTCATGGCACGGAAGGAAGCTCACTTTGAATATCTTGGACGATGTGGTTGAATTCAAAATGTTTAGCTCGACACACCTATCCAAGGAACTCCTCAATGTTGAGGAGTCATAAACTAGCCAAGCCTTACCTAGCAAAACCGATGAAATGGAGGAGTTTTTGAAGAGCTTTGAGGCAGTTATCAAAAGCTCATATAATAGTGAGGCAAATGAGAAGGAAGCATTGTTGGAGCTCAACACTAGGTTGGTGTTGAAGGTTGAGAATCTTGTGAAGGAAAATGAAGAATAGGCTAGCAAGATGGAATATTTTTGCAAGCTTGTTAGGGACCAAGAAAAAGCATTTGCAATATCTATCTGAAAATTGCAAATAGAAATTGAAGGAAAAGACAAGAAGTTGAGGGCCATCATTGAAGAATTAAGCAAGAGGGAAGCACCACAAGAGCTCCCCACCAATGACTTCAAGGGCAAATCCAAGATTGATACACAAAAAGGTAGTTTCCACACCTATTCTCATACTTGCTATTATTGTAGAAATCAAAGGCACAAGAGGCCCCAATGTACTAAATACCATGAGTTTTGCAAGACAAGGAAAGTGTTGCCTAGGAAACCTTTAGAGAGACAAAAACAAGTATGGGTCCGTAAGGACACTCACAAAAACTCTCTCTCAAGTGAGATGAAGTCCACACTAAGTGAAAAGGTGTGGGTCCTAAAGGCACGCACAACCCTTAGTTTGCAACTCCCTTCTCTTTCATTTTGCTTGTTAATAGGAAACACGAGCACGTCTCACTGCATTTAAACATATGAGCTTTTTAATTTGTTTGGTGAGCGTGCAGGTGGTTGGTTCGTGTATCAAGGGCAGCGATTGAGGTGTTCATTCTTTTGTTTTGATACCTATTTGTAATTATTAAGATATTAACAATTTTTGATTAGGTTTGGGGGTCATTTGAATCAATAACTTGATCACAATTAATTAGTAATGTGTTTACTTGTTGTGTAACCCCATTCGTTAGCTAGGGTTGGAATTGTTTGGAAGTGTCTATGTAAAGGTTTCTCAGCTTTGGAATCAAGGAGAAGGGTTTTCAAGATAAACTGTGCGACTTCAATTTACGGGTTGATTCACAAGCGCGAGGCCGCGCGTTTCTCTGGAACCTTATGCGAGATACGTCTGAGGGAATACGAGGATGCATCAAGAGCCCGTGAAACTTTCTAGGAATCATCCGTGAGATGATACCGAGTTTAATCCCGTGCACTTAGGCTACAAGAACTCGTAAGAATTGCTGGACGATTACGCAACTTCATTTCTACGGGAAAGAACCCGTGTAACATGGGATCAAGAACCCGTGGACCTTTCTAGGATCACATCGCGACTTCATTTTGTGAGAACATTTCCATGGCAAACCTATGCCAGTTAGTAGGAATGCAGCATTTTGGCCCACTGCGACTTCATTCCGCAGGTATACTCCAACACTACGAACCTATGGGGAACCCTAGATTGGCGGTTATAAGGTGAAAAAACAATTCTTTGAACTTGGTTTTTAGATTTGTAAATTCTTTCTCTATTCAAAGACTATATCTTTCTAGATCTTCACACAAGGTACTCTTAAAACTCATCTCTTTTCCTTATCATTCTAGTATTATCTCTTTATACCATTCTCTTTCATTCTTAATCATTAAGAGTGGGGTCATAATGCCAAATTTTGTGAAAATGAGTTGGTTAGTTGGTTTGGAATGTTGTAGAGATGGATGAGAGAGTTGATTTAATTGAGAAAGCATGAATTTTATGTGTTAATGCATTAAGCATGACTTTTAGTTCAAGGATTGAGAATTATTGGTATGTTGGCATGACTCTTTCTTGAGTAGGCTTGATGATCTTAATTTTGAGGTATGCCATGACCAATGACTTGAGAATACTTTGTGCATGATGTTACTTCCAAAACTCCAAGTAAATGTTGTATGTTATAATTAGACTTAATGGTCAGTAATTAGTAGCTAGCATTTAGTAGTTCTAGTAACCTTTTGCTAACATTTGTTCCCAAGTGTTCATTCTACCATTTGTTTGTAGGAACCTGAAAAATACCATCAAAGATTTGTTGGTGATGGAATTCTCGGAGAGAAACACACTTGACTTCATGGCTTGCGAGAAACATACAGTAGAGGAAGGTTAAAAGATGGATTGGATAGAGATGATTGTTTGGGCAAGCGACACAGTGGAAGATAGGGAAACAGGGGAATTCATTCTATGGGATGAAAATCCACCCACAAGTTCCCCTCCTAATTTGGAGCTCAAACCACTACCTTCGACGTTGAAGTATGCTTTCCTTAGAAGGAATGAGACACTTCTGGTCATCATCGCATCAGTCTTACAACCCGATGAAGAGAGAGACTTGATCAACGTCTTGACTCTTAACTAGGAAGCAACTGATTGGTCACTGGATGACTTGAGGGGGATCAACCCCACCACTTGTATGAACAAGATTTTTCTTGTGAATGGTTCTAAGCTGACTACAAAGGGTTAGAAAAGACTTGATCCAATTATGAAGGAGGTAGTCAATAAGGAAGTCCTCAAGCTTATAGAAAATGGGATAATCTTCCCCATTTCGGATAGCAAGTGGGTGAGTCTGATCCATGTGGCACCGAATAAGTCAGGGGTGATAGTGGTAAAGAATGACGACAACGAGTTGGTGCCTCAAAGAGTACAGATGGGTTGGCGAGTATGCATAGACTACCGAAAACTCAACAACGCCGCCATTGATATGGAAGGATCACTTTCCGCTGCCATTCATTGATCAAAATGTTGGAATGCTTGGCCAGACATAGCCATTACTGTTACTTAGATGGGTACTCTGGAAGCTAAATTTCGATCAAGACCAAGTAGGGGAGGAGCGGAAATTTCAGCTGAATGAGCTTGAGGAGCTTAGAGACGAGGCGTATGAGAATGCCAAGACTTATAGAGAAAGGGCCAAGAGAGTGCATGACAAGAACATTATCCGAAAGGATTTACATCTGGGAATGTTGTTTCTCTTATTCAACTCTAGGTTGAGGTTATTTTCGGGCAAACTCAAGTCGAGATGGTATGGTCCTTATCGAGTGATCCAAGTGTAACCACATAGAGCTGTTGAGTTATTGAATGAAAAGAACAGGAAGACATTCAAAGTGAACGGTCAGAGGGTGAAACCATACTTAGGGAATGGATGAAGCAAGGATGATGGAACAGATCGTGCTGACAGAGCCATAGTGCTCTCACGCGTCTTGCCGAGACGTTAACTCTAGCGCTTGGTGGGAGGCACCCCACCTAGGTACATTTTCATTAATAGTTTTATTGTAATTAATTTTTGTTTAGACTAAGTATGGTTTAGATTTGTGATTGGATTAGTGCCTAGGATGATATTGAATGAATTGCCATGTTCCTTATGAGAGGATAATTTTGTAATAATGGACTAGGCCATTTGTATATATTTAGATGTGATGTTGTTGGCCTAATTTCCAAACTTTAAACTATTTTCCATGAGTTTTATTGTTAAACATTGAGGACAATGTAAGGTTTAGGTTTGGGGGTGTTGACAACGTTTGCAGTGTTTGTTGTTGTTTGTATGTTTGTGTGAGTGTTGTAATTAGAAAATTTTCAAATATCTGACAAAACGGTAAAATTTCAAAAATTTTGATTTTTGTTAAGTTGTTTGCTTGTGTGTGCCGATAGAAACATATCATACTTTGCTTTGAGATCTAATGTTCGACTAGTATGCATACCATATAAAGTTATTGCATCACTATCAATTTGCTTGTACAGTTCCAATCTTTAGATGTTTAGGTAAATGAACTCTATGCTTGTTTAGCCTAGGAGAATTGTGGAGACTACCCATGTGAGATATTGAGCCTCATAAACGTTTTATTTTAGAGGGTAATTTCCATTTCTATTCATAAACACTTTTGAACTAGGTTTGTATTAAGATCTCATCACAAAGCATTTAGCATTGATTGCCATTGAACATTCATAAATGTGGATAACATGTTGAGTTTGTATTCCCACAGCAGATGGACTTTTAGAAATGATAGTAGGACTTTGTTAGTACTTCACAACCAAATTGCCTAAACACGTATGTTTCCCTTTATGCATGCCTCATTACAAATACAGCCAAACACTTACCTAATAACATAAACCTACCCATATCGCACCCAAATCCATAGACCTAGACACTTAACCTTACCATAATTACTAATCTTGTCAACTTCTACAAATTAGAATAATTCAACTGTTAATATCTAAAACTGTAACACTATGTACTAAGGCGTATTTTGTAACTTGTGCTAAAAGAAAGGCTTTTAAAAGTTATGTGTTAAAAATAAAAGCACTTAAAGCCTTTAATCTTCAAATCAAGGGTTCCTCAAATTTAGAGTAACCAAATAGCACAAATCGAAATTCAAAGTTGTAGCCTAGACGCTTGTTTAAAAATGAGTAAACTAATGTGAGCTTAGCATTGGAAAATGTAATGTACCAACATCTTGGCACGATTAGTATCTCCATATTCATCCCACATACCATCCACCACGATTCACCCTTGGCCATTACAAATTAGGGAAGAATCTAATTGATCTTTTAGGAAGTCTACTTCGGGAATACAAGTTTACCACGTTCATGGCATTCAATTCCTTCATGTGATCATTCACTTAAAATGTGCATTATTTCAAATGCTCACATGCGTTAAAATTTGATTTCTGTTTACATAACTTCCAGAACGCATGTGTTTGATAAAGAGTGAGCCTAAGACTCCGAGTGAAGATTGAGTGAAATCCTTGAGATATAAAAGTTGAGGCGAATTCATGCATAGGCATTTGAGTATAGTTTACCATGGACCGAAAGCATCATGAGTATTGGCATACTTTCACTATGTGTTGTTTTGATTCATGTGGCATTTTGTTAGTCTAGATTAAGAAATTTTTAGTTTGCATGAAGTTTCAGTTTGTACATATTAAGTTGCATCTCAACATTTGAATTGCAAAGTTGCATTTGTGGTACCGTATTGGTAAACCCTTAGGAGAATATAACTCCTTCTACTAAGGACACCTAGAGGTTCAAAAGGCTTGTGGCACATGCTAAGTGTCATCGTGTTTCCTACGAAAGTGGACTAGCCTAGTCTTGTTTATTTTTGTTTGTTGTTTTAGTGTGTTTGTTGTTTGTTTTTTCTTCTTTCATTTTGTTTGAGGACGAGCAAAAGTTATGTTTGGGGGTTTGATCATGCTTTAAATGGTCACATTTTGCACTCCTTTTTCCTATTGTTTGTTCTAGTTTGTGAGCATTTTTGTGTATAGAACTTGTGTTTTATTTGAGTGCAGGCGTTAGTCCCATATAGAAAGGTGTTTGTGCTAAAAGTGGAGAAAAGAAACCAAAAGAGGGCATAACTGTGAAGAGAAGGGCTACCGCGGGTATAAAGCCGCAAGGAAGTAGTCGTAAGTTGGCGACTTTCCACTACGGGCAAAAAGCCGCGGAGATATAGCCATAAGTCATGCGACTTTCCACCGCGGGCATACAGTCGCGGTAAAGAAGCCACATAGAGAAGCAGAGCAATGCAAGTAAGTCGCGCGACTTCACTGCACGACAAAGAAGCTGTACCAAGTTCCTAGGAACCCATCGTAGGATGTCACCACAAGAATAAACCCACGAAAGGAACCCGAGCCGATCATGTCGGGGACAAAATCATGATTTCCCTTTTCTCTTTCTAACCTAAACTATAAATACACCTCGTCCTCTTGCAATTTCGAACATATTGAGTTGTGCAGCCACACCCTTCAACCTTAGAATACACCTTTGTAGGGAAAAATTGCTTAAAACCGCAGCGGAAGGCGAAAAGTAGATTTTCGTATAGTTTAAAATTTTTCTAAAGATTTGAACCTTAACCCTTTAATTAATTAAACTCAAATATATGGTTAGAGTTAAATACCTCTTGTCGCGTGATCCGATTGACTTACGTCGATGGTAATCCGCAAGATCTTCAATCCTAGAACGTACGTGAATCACCTAGGAGCGTGGTCTCCCTTTTTCTTTGAATTGCTTACCTTAGAATGGATGTATGGAATTTCTGATCTTGATCTTCAATAGTAAAACACCAAGAGCCTAAAAAAATAGTTCCGGTCACTTTTGAATTCACAATCAATATGATTGAAACTCGCGTAACCCTAAATCGAAAGTGTGCACAAAACCTTTTGATGTTAAAGGCTTGTAAGTGCACTGTCGAATGAGAACTTATTTTCTTTTTCTCTCTTGGCCGAAAATCTATGTGTATAGAGTAGGATTTTTTATTTTCAAAACAAACAAAAATCTCTCTCTATTTTGCTTCTTAGTGGCCGAAAATTCATAACCTTATATTTATAGGTTGGCCGAATTTTCTCCTTCACCAAGTAGGGTTGGCCGAATTCATTGAATAAAAAATCTAGGGTTGGTCAATTTCCTTACTTGAAAAGGAATTATCCTTTTCCCTAATTCCTATCAATTTAAGAATCCTAACCCTTGTAGAACTAGTGGTGGCCGAATTCTTTGTATAATAAGGAGTGTATGTGGACTTAATCCTTACCACATTAGGACTCCTATCACTTAAAAGAATTCCAACCCTAATCCAACACACAGTATTTAATTTACTGATCAGGAAAAGATTTTGATTTAAACTATTAATTAATTAAATAATTAATTAATTCCCATTTAATCAAAACAATAAAATAAAATAATATCTTGGGCTATTTTATTTAGCCTTGCCGCCCACACCATGTATATATGGGCCCAATATTATTTTTCTTATTTTATTTAATCCATTAGACTTTAAATAAAAGCCCACATGTGAACCTGACTTATTCTTACTAAAAGAAACAAGCCTACATGTCTCCTTTTAATATATTAATATAATAGTGCAGCCCATTAAATAAATAATAGACATATTATATTCTTAATATAATAAATGCAATTCTAAATGAACCCATAAATTGGTCCGGTAGAATATATCAAGTGATCCATGCAAGTACGTGTGGATTGTGAATCTTGGCGGGCTATCTAAATTTAAGCATCAATAGACATAACCTAATCACAATCAACAAATGATTCACTTAGGTCCGATCTATTAATTTTAACTCATTCCACTAAAGAGCTAAAATTGAACTCTTAAAATAAAGATAGAATAAGGAGATGTTTCTCATTCATACCCTAGACAATCTTATAGGAGATGGTGTATCCTCGTGAATAATATCAGTAATCGCCAAGAGCTCATAGACCGCATATAGCTCTCCAAGTTACCATATTTCCTCATATGACCACATTTTGAACTTGGATATTTTGACTTGTCCAAAAGCCATGTCTTCAATAATCATTATTGAAAACTCAACGTTGAGATTTAGTATCCAATACCTCAAAACATCCATATGATGATATTATACTCTCATTTAATAAATGGAGCCACGATGTCCATATCTATAAATGAAGTCCTCTATCGATTAACAAATGAATACCACCAAACTATCGAGGATAGACTATGCTATATAATCGTACTCATTGATAGCTCAAATGATAACACTTGCAACCGTAAGTTCATCATTTATCTCAGGATTTAGATAGACTCTCCGATTGTCCTGATAATGAAAAGACTTATATCTAGTGACGGTTCTAGATAAAGTATTTCATTGTGATCCAGTTCAATGCACCCAGTGCACTAGATTCTTTTACTCGAAAACCTTTCGATGATTTTAGACTCATCATAACTCATTTGATCCCACTCAAATGCTAGTAAAAGAATTCCACAACTTTATCAAGATAGAGGTGCCCAACCTTTAACTTAAGTTGTGAACATTATTCAAGACTAACTAAAGAATTGTGTCTACCTCATACATATCCGGATGTACAAACAATTCTTCATATCTCATAGTCTTTTGACCTGATGATTATTTACCTTGACAATTATAATTATAAATGCTATAAGATTTTGCAGAATCAGAAATCACTTTATTTATATGAAAAGATTGTCAATTACAATATTACACTCTTGCTATTGAGCATAATCCTAACAATCTCCCACTTGCGCTATAGCAAATGTGTCATATCGCTCATTCCCATGTTCTCTAGGTGCCCATCAAAACTCTTCTGAGGTAGCGCCTTTGTGAAGGGATCTGCTAGATTTTTTGCCGACGCGATTTTGGTAATCGTCACGTCTCCCTTATGAACAATCTCCCTCAAAAGATGATACTTTCTTTCAATGTGTTTTCCTCTCTTATGACTTCTTGGTTCTTTCGAATTAGCCACTGCTCCACTGTTGTCATAGTAGATAGTGATCTGGTTATTCGCACTAGGAACTACTTCTAAGTCAATCAAGAATTGGCGAAGCCAAACAGCCTCCTTGGCAGCTTCGCATGCAGCTACATACTCTGTTTCCTTGGTGGAGTTAGCAATACAAGATTGCTTGATACTCCTCCAAATGACTGCTCCTCCTCCAAGAGTAAACACAGATCCTGATGTGGATTATCTAGAGTTAGAAACCGATTGGAAATCAGAATCTGTATACCCAACGGGGATTAAATCCCCTCCAGAGTATACAAGCATATTATCTTTCGTTCTCCTAAGATACTTGAAAATAGGGGTGGGCACGGTTCGGTTCGGTTCGGTTTTGGGTAAAACCGAATTGAACCGAAAATATTTCGGTTCATCCAAAATTAAACCGGTTTAAACCGAATAAGAAATGGGAACCGAACTGAACTGAACTAATAATCGGTTCGGTTCGGTTCAGTTCAATTTGGTTTTGGGCCTAATGGGCAGGATAGCATAATGAGTCTTTTTAATTTGTTTTAAAATTAATGAATAGCTTAATGGGCCTAATTTTGGCCATTTGAATAACCCAAAGCCAAAACAACATATTACATAATATAAAAAACATATTAATACATTCCAAAACATACTAATACATAATAATAAGTTAATAACAAATCCGTTCCAAAATATAAAAATATACTAATACATTCCAAAATCCGAACTCGTAAATAAAAGTTCAAAATATGTTAATAATAGTACACTACATAATAATATCTCCCCACAAATAAATAGAATTGAGATGTTGTGCGGTTGGTTAAGAGAAAGAACACTATAAATGTTAGGGTTTTTTTTAGGGGGTTTAATCGGTTCAAACCGGTTTTCTTTTCTGAAAACCGGTTTGAACCGAAAACTTTTTCGGTTTTCAATTTTTAAACTGGTTTAAACCGAATTAATTATACGAACCGAACCGAACACCTTTTTTTCGGTTTGGTTCGGTTCGATTCGGTTCGGTTCTGAACTTAGTGCCCACCCCTACTTGAAAATATGCTTGACTGCCGTCCAGTGATCAGGACCAGGTTTCGATTGAAACCTGCTAACTATGCCAACAGCAAAACAAATATCTGGTCTAGAACAGAGCATTGCATACATGAGACTTCCAACTGCCGAGGCATATGGAATTCTACTCATGAATTGCTCTTCATGCTCATTCTTAGGAACTTATTCCTTAGAAAGTTTGATTCCATGCCTAAAAGGTAACATACCTTTCTTGGAATCTTGCATGGAAAACCTAGATAAGATTTTGTCTATGTATGAAGCTTGGGATAGTGCAATCATTTTATTCTTTCTATCCCTTATTACTTGGATACCTAGAATAAAACTTGCTTCTCCTAAGTCCTTCATATCAAATTGTTTTGCTAACCATTCTTTTAATACTCCAACATCATTTCTAATGAGTAATATATCATCTACGTAAAGAATAAGGAAAACCAACTTGTCACCTTTGATCCTTTTGTATACACAAGGTTCTTCAAGGTTATGTAAAAATCCAAAACCTTTTACAGCTTGGTCGAACCTTATGTTCCAGGATCTGGATGCTTGCTTTAATCCATAAATTGATTTCTGCAACTTGCATACCTTTTCCATTTGGCCCTTTTCAATGAATCCTTCTGGTTGCATCTTATAGATGCTTTCGTCAAGACTTCCATTAAGGAAAGTTGTCTTGACGTCCATTTGCCAAATCTCTAAATCTAAAGATGCTGCAATGGATAAGAGTATCCTAATGGATTTAAGCATGGCCACAGGAGAGAAGGTTTCCTCGTAATCGATACCTTTTTTCTGTGTGTAACCTTTAGCTACCAATCTAGCTTTAAAAGTTTCCACCTTTCCATCCATACCTCTTTTCCTCTTGTATACCCACTTGCACCTAATGGGCTTTATCCCTTTAGGCAAGTCTACAAGGGACCAGACTTTGTCATCGAACATGGATTCAATCTCAGATTGCATTGCCTTTTGCCAATGGTGACAATCAACATCCTCCATTGCTTCCTTGTACGTGTAGGGATCATCGTCGTCAGGGAGATTCTCAACAGATTCTCCTAGACCGATGTATCTTTTAGGTTGGGTTCTAACCCTCCCACTACGACGAGGAATGGTAGGTTGTTGATTTTGTGTTGGAGTGGAAATTACAATTGGGTTAGGTTGTGAAACCTCTTGTGAAATTGTATCTCCTGACATATCATTCAGGACAATTCTACTTTTGGGAACAAAATCATTCATATAGTCCTTTTCTAGAAATGAAGCATTTGTTGAAACAAACACTTTTAGATCTGAAGGACTATAGAAATAATATCCTTTAGTTCCTTTTGGATACCCCACAAATATGGATGTTACCGAATGGGACTCCATCTTTTCTGTCTTTCCTTTTAACACATGTGCAAGACAACCAAATATCCTTATGTGTTGTAAACTAGGCTTTCGCCCAGTCCACAACTCATATGGTGTTCCAGGAACCGACTTCGATGGTACCACGTTTAGAATATATATTGCAGTTTGTAGAGCATATCCCCAAAAAGAAATAGGAAGTGTTGAATAACTCAATATAGACCTAACCATGTTCAAAAGAGTTCTATTTCTCCTTTCTGCTACCCCATTTTGTTGAGGTGTACCTGGTGCAGAAAACTGAGAAACTATCCCATTATCAATAAGATATTGCTGAAACTCACCAGATAGATATTCTCCACCACGATCAGATCTCAAGATTTTTATGCGTTTCTCAAGCTGATTTTCTACTTCAGCTTTGAATGCTTTGAACATGTCAAAAGCATCCGACTTATGTCTCATGAGATACACATAACCAAATCTTGAGTAATCATCTGTGAAGGTGATGAAGTACTCATATCCACCTTTAGCTTAAATGCTCATAGGACCACATACATCAGTGTGTATTAGTCCTAAACATTCAGTGGCTCTTGCACCTTTGGTATTGAATGGCCTTTTAGTCATTTTACCTTCCAAACAAGATTCACAAGTTGGTAGATCATCAACCTTTAACTCACTTAAAGGTCTGTCACATACCAATCTTTTAATCCTATTAAGGTTAATGTGACCTAGGCGTAAATGCCAAAGGTAGGTTTCATCTTTTGATAATTTTACTCTTTTATGATTAGGTTCCGTTATTTCTGTGTCTAACGAGTGAGAGATATTTCTATGCAAAAAGAATAGACCATTTTCCAATGTACCTTTGCAAACAATTTTGTCATTCTTACTAATAATAAAAGCTTTATTAAAAGTAACCGAATATCCAAATTTATTTAAACAAGAAACTTAAATTAAATTCCTCTTGAATTGAGGTACATAATAAACGTCTATTAAATCTAAATGCCTACTAGAATCTATAATAACTCTAATATCTCCCACTGCACTTGCAGACACTAACGATCCGTTGCCCAAGCGCAAATTGATTTTGTTCTTATTCAGCCTTCTCCTTTCTTGGAACCCCTGTAAGGAATAACAAACATGATTAGTGGCTCCAGAGTCTATGATCCAAGAACCTGTAGAATCTGCCAGAAAACATGTTTCAAGATAATTAATATTACCTTCTTCCTTCTTGTTCTGGGACTTTGGGCAATTTCTTTTCCAATGTCCCTTTTCACCACAAAGGAAGCATTTCCCTTTGATCTTGGTTACATTCTTGGTCTCCTTCTTGGTAGGCCCAAGTTGCTTTTTCTTCTGTTGTTTCTTGACCTTCTGACGGGTCTTAACAGTAGCAACTTTACCAACCATATGAATCTCTTGACCTTTGCTTTTCATAAGGATCTTTTCAACGCTTTAAAGATCTTGCATCAGGCCCTGCAAAGTGTATTCGTTTTTGTTCAAGGTGTAGTCCAACTTGAACTGATCAAAGGAATCTGATAGTGAGTTGACAATCATGTCAATTTTGGTCTCACCATCTATCTCAGTGCCATTTAATTCTGCAATATTTAGATGTGCTATGACTTTCATCATGTAATCTTTCACAGCCTGTCCAGGTTTCATCCTAAGATTCATAAAAACAGTCACTGCCTCTCTCTTAGTCGTCCTAGACCTCATAGCAAACATCTCTTCCAGAGACATCATAATATCAGCAGCAGACCCCATTCCTTCATGCTGCTGTTGCAACACGTCGGAGATAGTTGCCATAATGTAACATTTGGCCATATCATCTGAGGTCTTCCACTGCTCATACTTATCTCGTTGCAAAATACTTGATTCATTATTAGGAGCAGGTGGTTTAGGAGTAGTTAGAACAAACTTATGTTTTTCACTTTGCAGCAACAACCCAATTTTCCTTTTCCATGTGACATAATTATCTCCAGTTAAAGTGTTATCTTTCAGGATGTTCATAAGTGATGGGGTCATGATTTCTGAATAAAACAAAAAGCATATATAAGTAAATAATCATGATAAAGCACTTTCGAATATTTATCTTAAATTAATTAAATAACTCAATCGTAAAAAATTCAACGGTGATCCAACACCTATAAATGTTACGCCTCCTTCGGGAGTTCACACCATTTACTAGTTGGACTAGGTCCCACCTAATTGTTAATATAACAACCAGCGTTTTCAATTTTAGCCTTGCAATTTTATTAACAAGAACTCTCGGGAGGATATTAATAAAATTACATTGAGTATGTTACCAAGATATCGACCCTCAATTTTCTCTCACGAAAATCCCTCCTCTGGGAGTAGATCTCGTTTGAGTCAATTGTCTAGTCTATCCTTGTAAGGAAGTATTTTGCTAAATTCCATTTATGGACGCCCCTCGGGGGGATTACCAATAAATAATAAAGCTCAACTAACCTTGGAGGCCATAGGTGTTCTAACACACCTTCTCCCACTCAATTATTTAAGGCGTGTGATTAAATTCCAAAGAATGATTTTACCAAGTTATCTAGATGCCAATTAGATACCTAAATCATTCAATGCATGTTCATACCAAAAGAGATATATGAGTGGCACTTCTATTCTATATGACATGTTATCATACAATAACAAATATTGTAATATTTATACATAAAAATAAATAGCCACAATTTTGGTCCGTCCTAGAAAAGCATGTATATTACAATTGTACGGAATACAAAAAACTCCTTTCTTGGCGAACAAGACTTCAAGCGACCATCTCGCGCACGTAACTCGCGCGCCCGAAGATCACCAAGCAGCCCATGCGCACGCCTAGCCCATGCAAGGGCATGAGCTGCCGCATGGCCAGCCCATGCATAGGTCGCGCGCGCTGCTGCACCGCAACAAGCGCAGCTGCACGCTTGGTTGCGTGCGCGCTTGTTGTCTCGTTGCGCGCGGGTGCCAAGCTCGGTTCCGGATGCTCCAATTTCTTCAAATCTTCGAGTCTTCGAATCTTGAATATATTACAACTTATTTTATACAATAAAATACTGCAGAAATATTTTTTTTTTTTATTTAAACTACTGCAGTTTTTGTTTTTTTACAAATAAAAAACTGCACTTATTTTTTAGTACAATAAAAAACTGCACTAAATTTTAATACAATAAAAAACTGCAGTATTTTTACAATAAAATTAATAAGAACTTAGCAACTACCAAGAATGAATTATGGTGATAATAGACCACCTTTCTTGTTACAATTCCGAAACAAAAAATACATTGAAATTCTAGGACCAAA
Organism: Dipteronia sinensis; assembly: GCA_033220585.1. Classification (NCBI taxonomy): domain Eukaryota; kingdom Viridiplantae; phylum Streptophyta; class Magnoliopsida; order Sapindales; family Sapindaceae; genus Dipteronia; species Dipteronia sinensis. The sequence continues at coordinate 13,194,913 of CM065638.1, read as the reverse complement.
ATCGAGCAATAACAATTCACTTTATAACAACATATATAAATCCATACATTCCACATGTAATTATATATGCGAATACCTAGAGTGCCATCTCTTTCTAAAACATGCATAATCACAATAAAAAGAAATAGATTCACGTATATATACGTTAATTAATTAAAGGGTACAACCAAGGCTCTGATGCCAATTGTAGGGAAAAATTGCTTAAAACCGCAGCAGAAGGCGAAAAGTAGATTTTCGTATAGTTTAAAATTTTTCTAAAGATTTGAACCTTAACCCTTTAATTAATTAAACTCAAATATACGGTTAGAGTTAAATACCTCTTGTCGCGTGATCCGATTGACTTACGTCGATGGTAATCCACAAGATCTTCAATCCTAGCACGTACGTGAATCACCTAGGAGCGTGGTCTCCCTTTTTCTTTGAATTGCTTACCTTAGAATGGATGTATGGAATTTCTGATCTTGATCTTCAATAGTAAAACACCAAGAGCCTAAAAAAAATAGTTCCGGTCACTTTTGAATTCACAATCAATATGATTGAAACTCGCGTAACCCTAAATCGAAAGTGTGCACAAAACCTTTTGATGTTAAAGGCTTGTAAGTGCACTGTCGAATGAGAACTTATTTTCTTTTTCTCTCTTGGCCAAAAATCTATGTGTACAGAGTAGGATTTTTTATTTTCAAAACAAACAAAAATCTCTCTCTATTTTGCTTCTTAGTGGCCGAAAATTCATAACCTTATATTTATAGGTTGGCTGAATTTTCTCCTTCACCAAGTAGGGTTGGCCGAATTCATTGAATAGAAAATCTAGGGTTGGTCAATTTCCTTACTTGAAAAGGAATTATCCTTTTCCCTAATTCCTATCAATTTAAGAATCCTAACCCTTGTAGAACTAGTGGTGGCCGAATTCTTTGTATAATAAGGAGTGTATGTGGACTTAATCCTTACCACATTAGGACTCCTATCACTTAAAAGAATTCCAACCCTAATCCAACACACAGTATTTAATTTACTGATCAGGAAAAGATTTTGATTTAAACTATTAATTAATTAAATAATTAATTAATTCCCATTTAATCAAAACAATAAAATAAAATAATATCTTGGGCTATTTTATTTAGCCTTGCCACCCACACCATGTATATATGGGCCCAATATTATTTTTCTTATTTTATTTAATCCATTAGACTTTAAATAAAAGCCCATATGTGAACCAGACTTATTCTTACTAAAAGAAACAAGCATACATGTCTCCTTTTAATATATTAATATAATAGTGCAGCCCATTAAATAAATAATAGACATATTATATTCTTAATATATTAAATGCAATTCTAGATGAACCTATAAACTGGTCCGGTAGAATATATCAAGTGATCCATGCAAGTACGTGTGGATTGTGGATCTTGGCGGGCTATCTAAATTTAAGCATCAATAGACATAACCTAATCACAATCAACAAATGATTCACTTAGGTCCGATCTATTAATTTTAACTCATTCCACTAAAGAGCTAAAATTGAACTCTTAAAATAAAGATAGAATAAGGAGATGTTTCTCATTCATACCCTAGACAATCTTATAGGAGATGGTGTATCCTCGTGAATAATATCAGTAATCGCCAAGAGCTCATAGACCGCCTATAGCTCTCCAAGTTACCATATTTCCTCATATGACCACATTTTGAACTTGGATATTTTGACTTGTCCAGAAGCCATATCTTCAATAATCATTATTGAAAACTCAACGTTGAGATTTAGTATCCAATACCTCAAAACTTCCATATGATGATATTATACTCTCATTTAATAAATGGAGCCACGATGTCCATATCTATAAATGAAGTCCTCTATCGATTAACAAATGAATACCACCAAACTATCGAGGATAGACTATGCTATATAATCGTACTCATTGATAGCTCAAATGATAACACTTGCAACCGTAAGTCCATCATTTATCTCAGGATTTAGATAGACTCTCAGATTGTCCTGATAATGAAAAGACTTATATCTAATGACGGTTCTAGATAAAGTATTTCATTGTGATCCAGTTCAATGCACCCAGTGCACTAGATTCTTTTACTCGAAAACCTTTCGATGATTTTAGACTCATCATAACTCATTTGATCTCACTCAAATGCTAGTAAAAGAATTCTACAACTTTATCAAGATAGATGTGCCCAACCTTTAACTTAAGTTGTGAACGTTATTCAAGACTAACTAAAGAATTGTGTCTACCTCATACATATCCGGATGTACAAACAATTCTTCATATCTCATAGTCTTTTAACCTTATGATTATTTACCTTGACAATTATAATTATAAATGCTATAAGATTTTGCAGAATCAGAAATCACTTTATTTATATGAAAAGATTGTCAATTACAATATTACACTCTTGCTATTGAGCATAATCTTAACAACCTTCACTCTCTTTAGTTAAAAGTTCCATCTTTAGTATAGAATCAACAATAGATTACTTACTTAGTAGTTAATCACCATCTTGGAAGCTACTCTTGATCTTCATTGGAGATAGAGCATTGAAGGAAGGCTTGTTCATCGATTGGAACCCAATAAGACCTTTATGGGTTTACTCTTTCCTTTCTCTTTTCTTATTTTTCATTAGATATCATGTGTAACTAACCCACTTATGTTGGGGGATCTACAATAGTAAACATATAATCTACCTTGTAACCACTCTTATTTGTAAATAAATCACTTTGAGCCTTATTGTGCTTTGATATCCAAATCCTAATATGTGTTTCTCATTGACCATTGATACGATTTTGTTAGTAGTTTGTGTTTGAGTAGGTGAAATGCTTATATTATGACCATTAATATGTGTATTGTCATCAGATAGCTCCATTAAGAGAGTGGGAAATAATTGTAATATCTTTGTAAAACTCCACACTTTTTGTTTTAATTGTTCTAAGTTGAATGACTCATCTACTTAAGTCCTTTCTAAGAGCTTAGAGGACATTTAGTAGTGAGTTGTTAAGTTTATTGAATATGACTAATAGAACCTGCCTTAGTGATTTTGAGCTAAATATTGATTGAGTGATTACTTGGTAGTGTCTCATCGTTACTTCATATTTACCCCTAGTATCTAGATCTCATAGTTTTAATATCATTTCCTTACCTTAGTTGAATCTTAGTCTAGAAACATATTTAATTGTTAGCTTTTTAGCACTTCACTAATCTAGATAGTCTTTATTAACGCATCTCTTCTCATGGGAACGATAACTCGTACTTTTACACCATATACGAGTTAAACCACTCGTGCACTTGCGATGGGTGAAACACTCGCACACCCCCTTAGACAGCCATTGTAGTTTAGCATTGTAGCGTAACCATCCTTAGAGTAGTCTTGTTTAAGTAGAACCGGTAAGGGTGTGCCGGTCATCTCCCACGGGAGGAGCCATTAAATTTATTGACTTTGTAATATGGTAATTAGAGGTCAATGAAGGAATTGCTTCAGGAGACACAACCGAATCTCTAAGAGAATGGCAGCGCGAGAAATGGCACCTTGTGTCATATAACCTACTGCATTTTTACCCTTTTTCCAAGAAATGTCAGAAGTATGAGCTTCAACTAAATTAGGGTTATCCCTATTCTCCCCAGAAGGATTTTCACACTTTTTCTCAACCTCCCCATCAGAGCCACTGGACAAACTATCTCTTGGAACATGAGATTCAACTCTCTTACTCCCCGGAGTTTCGAAATACAAAGTTTTTGATACTCGTTTGGGTTCATCACTAATAGAAGAAGATGACAGACTTCTAGGTTCATATTCACTCGCAACTCCTAAGGGATCCCTTTCTGACATTTTTTACCCAAGAAGAAATTTTTCTTTTAGACAACCAAAAGAAAGAAGAAAACAAGGTGGAAAGATGATCAAAAATTACCCGAAAAAGAAGAGAAGTCCAAACAAAGGAAGCGAGACCGAAACCTACCACCAAAAACCACTTGAAAAATGGATAATAAAAATAGAGTCACGATCGAAAGATAAAACTTAGGCTTTAAAGAGGAAGAAGATGAAGCGGTGAAAAAGAGAGAAAACCTAAAATGAAATGGAGGTTGAGTTAACTTCTCTTTGATAAAAATAATAAAAGGAAAACCCTTAGGTCTCTTGAAGAAAGGAAAGACTCCAAGAAGAGAAGTCAACCGCAAGATCAATCCAACGCATCAAATTGACTCGAGGAAAACAGCCTAAGGAAGCAAATAAAAGCTGCCATGACGAGATAGGGAGCCAGTCACACGGTGACCTGTACTCGAACAGCAAGTGTCAGGATGACATCATAATCGTGATGTCAGTATAAAAAAAGGTAAGCATAAAAGAGGAACATGTGCACCATAAACTCGTGCACTGTTTAATCTCCTAGACTGATGCGAATCTATGAATTCTTTAGCATTTCATCAGTTCAATGCTAAAGGACTAGTGGACTTGTTAATGGCAAGAAATATTCTTTCTTTTTTAAGAAGATTAGGCAAGAAATATTCTTGAATCCAAGTAGGCTATCTACCAAGAAGACTCCAGGAAACGTGGTCTACAGGAGACCAAATCATAATCGAAGGAAAGATCGTCCAAAAAATGAGACATGTTCGCCACATCATTTAAAGAAAAAATATAGAAGGTAAATGTGACATCAGCATTGAGGGAATAAGTACATAAACCGGTTTTTTCCAATTTCAAGATAGAGTCCCCATCACAACAAACAAGATGGTGAGAGCAAAAAGATTAAGTCAGAATCAGTGGGGACCACTCCAAATCCTTTACAACAATCCCAATGGAAGGAATAAAGAAGAGAAATTCTCATTCAGCCTGATCTGGAAGGGTCTTCATAGACTAACACCAAAGAACCAATAATAACGCCCGACGTCAGCGCCAACCAAGAAGAAAATGCCGCGTCGCCCAAAGAGAAGCAGAAGAGTGGCACGAAATCCAAAATTGGTTCCCTCTCTCCAGACAAAAGAAATTTCAAATATTCTAGGGTCTAAAAAATTTACCTGTCAACCCATTTGGACCAAATTGTATTATAAAAGGACCATGAGTCCCAATAAAATTCTTCAAGCTTTCCATTTTACAAATAATATAGTAATGTTCATTTTTCTAAAGGATTAGTGATCTTCATCTTCGACGATTTGAAAGGAAGTCATCGACCTTTGTCAGAATCTTTTCTTCCACTTCTCTTTCTTAGCCTTATTTCCACCATCAAACAAACCTTACACAAGCTCTGTTTTCTTCCCGGAAGAAGCGAGCTCCATTCAAAACCATCCAAATCGAAACAAGATTTGAATCCAAGAGTTCCCACTGAGAGTTACTCTTCAAATCTTGTTAACCCTAATTACAGTGTTAACCACTAAAATAAAATTGATTTTTAGCAAAATTAACAAGACAACGCACATGCTGCGTGTGTTGTTAAAAGTGGTCAATCGCAACACGCGGACTATACACGTTGCTAAATGTCATTTATCGCAACGTGTAAAAAATGTGTGTTGTGAAAACCATCTACGGAAGAAAAAGTAGTCCCTATAGCAACGTGCAACACACATTTTTTGCACATTGTGATAAATGACATTTAGCAACGTGTATACACGATATGAATTTTCTGATGATTTTTCTAGTGTTGCAGGTGAAAAAGTAGAAAAGGAGGAGACGGAAGAAAAAGTAAAGGATGTGGATGATGTCCCTTTTGAGGCACCGCTCCTATACAAGAAACTCAAGCCTTATGTCCCTCCCATTATTTTTCCGAGCCACCTACACAAAAGCAAGTGGAATAAGTGGTTTTCTGAACTTATTTCACCACACTTTATAATGATCATTTACTTGCCTTTGCTTATTGTGTGTAGGAACATACCGACGCGTGAAAATATTTTCCATGACTTGATTGCGCTTAAGAGTAAATTTGAGACATTGGAATTTGGTTGAGTCTTCCTTGCACCCGTCTTGCAAAGACGTTAAATAAAGCGCTTGGTGGGAGACAACCCATTTAGGTAATTTCTTTTTAATTTTTAGTTTTAAGTTTTTAGTTTTCTTTAGTTTTTGTGTTTTTCGAGTTCTTGCCTTCCATGTTTTTTCTTTATTCTTTGTCCATGATTTTAATGTCATATAAACATTGAGGAAAATGTTTAGATTAGGTTTGGGGGTGTGAATTAGGGTTTATTTTATTTTTCGAGACATTTGTCAAATCTGTGAAAAAGTGACCTGTTTTGAAAATTGTTGAGGCAAACATTTTGTTAAAACTGTATTCATTGGTGAGGAAATAAATTTTTCTGTTTATGTTGTCTTCTTTATTTTTTCGATACAAATCCAACGGAATAAAGAATGTAAATTTTTGGGTGGTGTTTTAAAAGTTATGTTCGTTTCTTCGACCAAAGGTCATGGGCGATGCCCTGTTTTTGTAATTCTGCACGTACACTGTTTTCGACATCTGTTTTCTCATATTTTCAATTCGAATTTTGAGATGTTTTACAAACAAAAAGTGTGAATTGGCATGTCTATTTTCTTGTGTTAAAATTTGGTTAACTTTAGTTAAGTAGTTTGAGAGATATGAATTAAAGAACAGACATAAGTCAATTTCAAAAGTCACCATTTTTTGAAATTTTTGTCCTCCATGTTGAGATGATTCTTTTGTGTGTTTTTAGAGCCATAATATATGCTTTAGTCACTAAGTTTAGACTAACTTCTTGCCACTTAGAGTATTGCATTGCATTTTTCAAAATTTATGACATGTTCTTGATGCGATGGTGGATAGGATGTTTAGTTGGATTGCCATGATTAATAGTGGAGACTACCCTTGTGAGTTCACTAAGCCAAAAAGTATACATAAATAACATTATATGAGGGTTCTTTTGTTTCTACTCTTAAACACTTATTAGGTTCTTAGCATTAGAAATTGAATCTCAATAGGTTATGCAATGGATATTAAAGAACATTCATCATAAAAGATATCACATGTGGACTTTGCTCTTGTTTTAGTTGAACCATTAGAAGATATAGGCAATGTGTGCTTGAACTCACTTAAAAGGCCTTAAATATTTACTACTTTTATGTGTGTGCTCCATAGCCATTTTTGACTCCAAACACTATACGCCTTTTTCTTTCATCACCCACATTAACTTAACCCCAATAAACCGAATTTTAGCCATACCTTATAGCTTAAGATCATGTCGAGGTGATGAAGATGATTTAAGAGAGTTCGAAATGGGTGACTCTTGAAATGCATGTACCAAGGCAAAGCAAGAAGATCAAACTCAAAGAAAGTGTTGGAAGAATTATGTAATTGATGTATAAAATCACATCTCAGTAAAAACAAAGAAAAATGAATGAAAAAAAGAAAAAAAGAAGATAAATGAATGAGATGATGAATCAAATGAAAGTGAAAAGTGATAGAACTTTACAATGAAGTGATGAAAAATCAAAGTCAACTCAAGAAGGAGGATGATTGAAAATTGTTCAAGAAGCCTGGATGTAAATGAATGAAGAATTCAAAGAAATTTGGTCTAGTATGAAGATTGCCGAAGAATTTCTTGATATGATTCTAGGTTTGTTTGCTATCCTTTTCCCGTTCTTTCTTAACCTTCACCCAATGAACCCCATTACAACAAAAGAAAGACCTAATTGATCTTTTGGGAATGCTAGCTCGAGAGTAAAGGTAAACATGTGCTCTATCTTATTCTTAATGTCTGATTCCATTCATGAGATCCTTTTGCATAAAAATCAAGTGTTCTTTCTATTATATATTCATATGCAATTATATTTGGAAATTTCTTGTGCATAACTTCATTCGCATATGCTTGATGAGTGTATTTGCCTAGGTTCTGTGTGATATTAATGAGCGACATCCTGTGAGAATTAGAGTCTAGTCGAATTATATCTATGCGTTTAACGAATGTGTTTTTGAAACTAGAGTGTCTTGAGTATGGGCTTTTTATTAAAACTAAGCATGCATTCGAATTTGTGACATAATTTTAGTCTTTATTCAGTGGCTTTAGCATGCACTGGTTTTGAATGAAACATGTGAGTTTGCTTCTTGATTATTTGGATATTCGCAGAAATATGTTTGTGGGTAGCATAGCTGTAAACCCTCAGGAGACAAAACTCCTCCTACTAGGGACATCTAGAGGTTTAAAGGCATGTAGCATACGCTCAATGCTATCGTGTTCCCTACGAAAGTGGCTTAGTTTAAATTTTTGTTTTCGGGTTTTATTTTTAGATTTTAGTTTGTTTTTAGTTTTTGTTTTTATTCTAGTTTTCCTCTATGACTAGCAAAATATAGGTTTGGAGGTATTTGATCGGTCTATTTCTATACATATTTTAGGTCCTCATTTCCTATTATTTATGCTTTGTTCTCGAGTGAAATTAGATATTTTATGTGTTTGTTGAGCATGTGTAGGTCACATTCCTTAGATGAAGTGTTTGATTGTACTTTCAAGGAAAATAGCTTAAATGAGAAGAAAAATGGCAAAACTGTCAAAAACAGCTGTGTAAGTCGCTCTCCATGCATGACCTCAACCGCGGCACGTCAAATGGTACATTCCAGTTGGATTTCTATTCTTTTATGATGTCCATACCGCTTCCCAGGCATCAACCTCAACTACGGTCTATGCCGCGCAACACTTCGGGAAAGGATGAATTTCGGCTAGTGCAGAACAGTAATATAGCGGGGACAATATCTCTCAGCTTCAATTGAATTATGTGTCCTACCACCTATGGATGGAAAGCTCCAGAAGTCTAGTTTTCGGGACACTATTTGGATCGCAATTTCGATATTCATAGAAGAAGTTATGTCATTTTAGTACCCGATGGTCAGATCAGTCATAATTCCGTGAATAGTGATGGGATTTATTTTGCAAGTTGTCGGAACGGAAAATATTACCTTCTTGGAGATGTGTGTGAGTCTTGGAAAGCAAGTTGACACCTAATCATTATCTTCCTTCAATAAGTAATCAATTTTAATTGTTTAGGAAAGAAATAAAATCCCAAAAATGTAGAGTTCTAAAAGGGAATTGATTTCCTTATTGGTTGAGGACTTGGTTTAGCATCTATAGCCTATTTAAACCCCTTTGAACCCTAATTTTGAAAGATTAAAGCCAAGGGAGGTCCCAAGCCACCAAGGGGGCCGTTCCCCACCACTTCATCACCATACATCACCTCACAACTTTCATTCATCTTTACACATCGAATATTCGAAGATGAAGAAGAATTCATCATTGAAGACGAAGAAGAATTCATCATTGAAGACTTAAAGAACTCATTGAAGGCCAAGATGGGTTTTATCTTTTCTTTCTCCTCTCTTCTTATTTTTGCCATGCGTAACTCAATCCATGCTAGGGAATCAATGTGAACCTCTATGAATGCTCTTTGTTAAAATTGACTATAATTTAATTAATTCAGGTTTTGATTCATTCAATTCATTCTAAATCTTAATTCTTTATTTGTGTTAATGCATGATTATACGCTGGCATGAATTTAGGGTTATGATAATTTAACAATTGAGTTTAGAGTGTTGATTTACACACAGTCTTAATTAATATTCAATTGAATGAGTAAAACTGATATTAGCATTGATTTATGTAAGTAGGTTTTGGTTCATTAGTTCTTGCACTTAATGGGTTCTTGGTTGTAGTTTGCACCATTGATTTATGGGTAAATTATGATTGACAACACTTGATTCATCCCAGGATCATACGGTAATAATCATATTTAAGATAAGAATGAATCCTTAACTTGATTAATATCTCTTTCACAAGTCGATTCGAAACATTGAGTAGACATAGTAGGGGATCATTGATGACCTAGTGTTTTCTCTCCATTGATCACAACCAATTCTTTTTAACTGCTTTCTTTAATTTAATTTAATTTAGTTTTAGTTTAATCAATCAAATCAATTTTTTGTTAATTTTAATTTAACTTTAATTAAAATTAGTTTTCAATCAATAAATCAATTTTTCTCATGGGAACGATCATTACTTGCTCATGTACTAATCTTCACGATTCGTGCACTTGCGAGTGAGTATTTTATAACACGATTTTACACATCAATATCCCGCAACAAATATATAATATACACGTTGGCGTATGAGAAATTGTTGACTTGTGCGTTGCGAACACGCTAATATCTAGCAACACACACATTATGGACGTTGTTATTGTAAATATTAAAAATGCACAACCATCATTAGTAAAGTGATGCAGTTTCCCTTCTCTTTTCTATAAATGACTTAACTTCTACTTTTACCTTTTAACTGTAAAATGTGGAGACCTGTCTCATATAATAGGAGTTGCATTATGAGTTGTGTTTGTATCGATTGATATCATTAGGATAGAACCCTAACCCGATTGTTTTTTATTTCGAATAAAAGCTATTATACATGTCATGTATAGTTACATGGGTAGTTATGATAGAATGTTATTTTATTTTTAAATGTTTGATTTTCATGGATCATTGTAGAAATCAAATAACAAACAATTTAACTTGTAACTATATGGAACCTTTATAGTAACTAAGCCCTTTAATTAAATGATGGGATAAAATTTTGATAATGTTTAATTGTTAATCATAAAAATAATTAAAATGATTATCTTTTTTTTTGAAAGGAAACTTCGTTAAAACAGACAGACAAAACAGAACAAATCAGCTAGGACAATCGTCCTGGACATACCTCTCCACACATGGAGGGTATGATTCCATCCAAAATTGGTCCTCCACAATAGATAGGGCGATTCTAAAAGGAGTATGAGCGATGACATTCGCTCTCCTACAAGCAAAGCCAACTCTACATCTTTCCATTTCCAGCAACCTGTCTTTGATATCCTCAATGATCAAACCAATTTTCTCGAAAACATGAGGGATTTATCAAATAATAAAAGTATTAATTTTTTCACTAAATTATTGAATTAGTTTTTTATAACATATATATGTTATATCAGTCATTTTCTCCTCAGTGTGCACTGATATAACTTATATCAGTGTGTACTGATATAACTTATATCAGTGCGTTGCATGTACACCACTGATTATGGAGAAGTTTTGACAAGTGCATGCACTTTGAGTCAAAGTATATAAATCTAATGGTCCACATCCAACGCACTGATAAAGTTATATCAGTATGAACTGACTTGAAAATTTATGTATGTTATATATATTTATATATATATTATATATATATATATATATATATTTATAAGTGTGTTATATTTAATAAAGTTAAACTTGCAGCAGAATGGTAAAGTCTCTCATGGTGGGGATGGTGTTTATCATAGGTTCAAACCATAGTTTTGACAATGTGTGTGTGATTAAAATACGAAGGGTCTGTGGCTGGATAGTTGTTGGGCCTAGTAGAGGGCAGCCCAATGGGGTATAAATTTTAGTATGTTGTAATTATTCTACGACTACTTACGTTGCACGTTACGAAAAACTTTGGAACTTTTGGCAAAAGGCGTATCAACAACATATGCCCACTCATTGCAAAAGGTTTTCGCAACACATTTTGCATGTTACGGAAGGCCAAATTTATTGTAGTGAACATCGGTGATTCTGGTGAATGATTGTGCTCTACTTAATTTCTAATTTTCTTCCAAATTTGGATGATATTTCTGTTTTAGATGAATAAGAGGTCAGTAGCTTTTTTATTTTGGTTTTATCTTCTATTCCTTAAATTTAGATATGATTGGTTCATTAGAATGAACTATAATGGAGTGGGTATTTTGCTTTATAATTATTTGGTTAACATGATCTCTTGTATGATTAGTTCTTCTATAAAAATAAAATAAAATAAAATGCAATTATATCTAAATTTTCATTAAGCTGTTTATTGAGCTTATATACGGATTGATACAATAATTGATTTGATAGTAAGTGTTGTTTACTATATAATTGATTTCATTCTTAAAGTTTTTCAGCATACAGTACAAAGTTTCACATTTCAAGAATCGCTTTTGAAGCCAAATAGATGAAATAGATGTTGGGTTATTATCTAAAACAACCCTGTGGTTTGCAATAATGACCAGACATTACCATATGGTTTCGTTTTGTCAAAAAATACCCTTTAGTTTCAATTAACAAACAAAATGCCAAAATGTCCATTACAATTAAATGTCTGTTAAAAATTTTGAATTTTCCATTAGGTTAGCAAGGGTAAAATAGTAAATGAGATATTAAAGAAATAAAAAATTAACTAAAAAACTAACTTTCGAAAAACAATTTTTCTATTGTCAGTTCGTCCTGATATAAAATATATCAGGACGAAGAATGTGGACCATTAAATTTACATACTTTGACTAAAAGTGTATACATTTGTCAAAACTTCTCCATGATCTGTGGTCCACAGTCTTGGTCATGATATATTTTATATCAAGACGAACTGACAATAGAAAGACTGTTCAAAAAAAAATAAGTAAAAATTAGATTCTCTCTCCTATCGTTCTCTCTCTCTCTCTCTCTCTCTCTCTCTCTCTCTCTCTCTCTCTCTCTCTTCTCTGTCGTTATAGTTGTAATAATTTCTTACATAATGATATTTTTCTCTTGTCATCTCGATCACAGTGTTTTTTCTCTGTCTTGGGTTTTTCATATAAAAGTTTGTATCGTGTGATTTGATTTGATTCATCTTGTTTTTATGTGTTTAGATATTTTTTAGGAAGAATACCTCTTTTTAGTCAAAAAATAAGGATGTTTATTGTTTTTACCCAACATTAGTGTTTTTATCGTTTTTACCTAATAATTGGCTGTGAAGACCTAAATGCCCATAATTATTTTCTTTACCTCTTCTCTCTCCTTTAGTCAAATCATTTTTTTTCTTCATTCTCTCTCTTCCTTCTTTCTCTCTTTCTCACGCCTCTCTCCTTTTTTTTCTTCATTCTCTCTCTTCAATCTCTTATTTTTCACGCCTCTCCTTTTTTTTCTTCATTCTCTCTCTTCCTTATTTCTCTCTTCAATCTCCTCTTTCTCTCACGCCTCTTTCCTCTTTAATCTAAGAAATTTTTTTGTTCATCTTCTCTCTCAATTGGTTTGCAGATATTGTTGTTGATTTTTTTTTTTTTGGAATTTTTTTAGTTAGTTGTTGATTTTAAGGGTGGTAGCGGTTGTCTTTAAGTTTGGATATTGTTTGTTTAAAAAAATTCAGATTTCGTTTTGTTTAAAAAATTTCAGATTTTAAAAAATTCAGATTTTGTTTGTTTAAAATTTTTGTTAAATTTTTTTTCTAGATTCCATTTTGTTTAAAGAAAAAATTATTTCCAGATTTTGTTTTTTAAATGATATTTCAGAACTGGAAAAATTTGTTTGTTAAAATTTGGGAAATTTTTTTTCAAGATTTTGTTAAATGTTTGTTAAATGATTTTTCATAATGTTTGTTAAATTATTTTTCTAGACTTTGTTTGCTTAAAATGTTTATTTTAAAAATTTTCCAGATTTTGTTCCATTGAAACAAAAATTCATTCCAAAAAAAATAACATTTACTAGAGATCCATTGTTTCAAATATTTTTTAATTTTTTTTTTGTATGAGGAAATCTGGAAAATTTCCAAATCTATTCAAATCTGGAAATTTTTCCAGATTTTTTTAAACACATCAGACCACCAATTAAACACATCACGGCAACCCAATTAAACACATCAGGGCAGACCAATTAAACACACAAAGGCAGACTAATTAAACACACCAGGCGTAAATCAATTAAGCACATCACGACAACCCAATTAAACACACCAGGGTAGACCAATTAAACACACCAGGGCAACGCAATTAAACACTCCATGGCAACGCAATTAAACACACCATAGAAAATCAATTAAACACACCAGGGTAATACAAATTAAACACATCAAGTCTAACACAATTAAATACATCCGGGAAGAAGAAGAATAATACTAGAGGTCTGGGAAGAAGAAGAAAAAGAAAAAAATATATATAAAAGTTGTTTTTTTCTGGGAAAAAAAGAAAAAGAAAATAGAGAATTTTTTTTATAAAGAAGGGCAATTTTGTCCAAATAGTGGATATTTTGATAGAAACAATAAAAATATTAATTTTAAGTAAAAACAATTAACCTACTAATTTTATGGATAGTTTTAAAGTTCTCCCTATTTTTTATTTTATGATATTTATTAGGCACGATCTTCCGTATCATCTTTTCCCCAATAGATAGCATTATAGCAACCACCATTTCATGAGTCATGACCAGCTTACTTATCTATTTTCAGTTTCAAGCTAGTTGTATCTTATATACCTATATTTATATCACCGAAGTTGACCACAATTGAAAAAAGAAACAAAAGCTTTCTGTAAAATTACAATGAAAATTGCCATCTTGAATGAAACAACAATATATCTACCGTTTGCAAGAAAATAACTCAGAACATGAAAGTCTCACGAAAATACATTTTGGTTGATTGACATTTTTTTTTTTATTGATTCTCTTCGGGATATATTATTTGTTTTATCAAAGTAAACAAACATTTGAGTTCAGGATGCTTTCAAGGTGAATATAAAAAGCATCTATCTAACCTATCAACTTCCCATACGGACTTGTTCAAAGGTCTTATATTATGAAAAATATATATATACAAACTTAGTGGGAAACCACCAATTGCAATTACTAGTTGAAACAAAGACAAAAATATGGATTCAAGGAATGTGAGATTTAGACAATATTTTAAGCATTAATACAAGCTGTTATGTATACTATACAAACATGTGTGTGTCATCAATTATTGGAAAGATCAGTATATAAAGGGTCGCCAACCATGTTTACAATACAACATTACAACTCACAAAACAATCAAATAGCAGTTCCAAATGGGAATCTTGGGACAGCCGAAGCAATGGCCTCTTATGGTTTCGGTTGCGATACTTTTGCTCGTAGCCACAGCTGTGGCTGACTACAAGCCTTATACATATGCATCATCACCACCAGCTCACTACAAGTCACCACCTCCACTAGAGCACTCTCCGCATTATAAGTCTCCGCCACCACCAGAGCACTTTCCATCTCCACCTTATTACTACAATTCTCCACCACCACCGGTGCACTCACCGCCACCACCTTATTACTATAAGTCTCCACCACCACCAGAGCACTCTACACCACCACCTTATTACTACAAGTCTCCACCACCACCAAAACATTCTCCTCCACCACCTTATTACTATAAGTCACCTCCTCATCCAGTAAAATCTCCACCTCCACCATATTATTACAAATCCCCACCTCCTCCATCTCCATCACCACCTCTTCCTTACATTTACAAGTCTCCACCTCCACCATCTCCATCACCACCACCGCCATACATATATAAATCTCCACCACCTCCATCACCATATCCACCCCCTCGCTACGTTTACAAGTCTCCACCTCCACCATCTCCATCACTACCACCACCATACTTATATAAATCTCCACCTCCTCCATCACCATCTCCACCCCCTCCATATGTTTACAAGTCACCACCTCCACCATCTCCATCACCACCACCACCATACGTATATAAATCTCCACCTCCTCCATCACCATCTCCACCCCCTCCATATGTTTACAAGTCACCACCTCCTCCATCTCCATCGCCGCCACCTCCTTATGTATATAAATCTCCACCTCCTCCATCATCATCTCCACCCCCTCCATATGTTTACAAGTCCCCACCTCCAACATCTCTATCGCCACCACCACCATATGTATATAAATCTCCACCTCCACCATCACCATCTCCACCCCCTCAATATGTTTACAAGTCCCCACCTCCACCATCTCCATCGCCACCACCACCATATGTATATAAATCTCCACCTCCTCCATCACCATCTCCACCCCCTCCATATCTTCACAAGTCCCCACCTCCATACGTATATAAATCTCCACCTCCTCCATCACCTTCTCCACCCCCTCCCTACGTTTACAAGTCTCCACCTCCACCATCTCCATCACCACCACCACCACCACCACCGTACGTATATAAATCTCCACCTCCTCCATCACCATCCCCACCCCTTCCTTATGCTTACAAGTCTCCACCTCCACCATCTCGATCGCCGCCACCTCCTTACATATATAAATCTCCACCTCCTCCATCACCATCTCCACCCCCTCCTTACGTTTACAAGTCTCCACCTCCACCATCTCCATCGCCACCACCTCCTTACGTTTATAAATCTCCACCACCTCCATCACCATCTCCACCCCCTCCATATGTTTACAAGTCTCCACCTCCACCATCTCCATCACCCCCACCATCTTACATATATAAATCTCCACCACCTCCATCACCATCTCCAATTCCTCCATATGTTTACAAGTCTCCACCTCCATCATCTCCATCACCTCCCCGTCCTTATGTCTATAAGTCGCCTCCACCTCCATCTCCATCACCTCCACCTCCTTACATATATAACTCCCCGCCGCCTCCATATCGTTATTAATCACCTCATCTATCCAAGTCTCTACCACCTCATGCATACTACGTTTACAACTCACCCTGTTCGCCCAAAGGCTTTTAAGCCTACGGTCACTTCTTGAATTGATTTATGAAGAATAACTATATAAGTTCAACTAAATGCTTTTAATTTTATGATTTGTTTTTTGTTTTTCCTTCGCATAAGGTTTAAAATGTTAAATTCATTTGAATTATTGAACATTCGTTGTACTATTTGTTGCAATCAATGAAAAACTTCATCTTTTTTCATAAGCGCTATACGTTAATATTTGATCCTTGATTGTGTTTTCATCAGGTTCTCTATTTGGAGTGATAAACGAACTTCAATTGTCAATAAGTTTTTTTTCTTTTGGCTTGCGGTAGTAATAAATTAATAATATCATACGTAATTTGACTTTTCATGAAATTAAATTTATTTAAGTCAATTAAAGTATTAATAATTGCGATAACTACTCAGAAACTGTTTTATTGAATCTAACTAAATATACAGATTCCATATAGAAATTTTGTCTGAATTTTGTATTTAGTTTTTCGACTTTTACTTTTATACAGAGTTAAAAAGTCTCGTATATATTTGCTAATTTGGATTGTTAAAATGTAAATAAACTTGGACATTACAACAACCTAGTCCTCCGTATTGAAAGTTAAAACGTAACATTCCAATTCCAAACTCCAAAATATAACAACTTTGAAATGATGTGTATTATGTCAAATAAAAAACAAATGATTTGCATTATGAAAGAAAAACCGTCCTCAAATAAGGAAATGATATAATTAACCGAATGTATATTTAAACTTAATTCCATGCATTTTGTAATTTTTTCGCATTTAACTAAAATGATCCCTAATGATTTTTTTTTTCTGCTACCGATTTAATTTGTAATTACCTACAAGGTCTATTGCCTTTAACATACGTTCCTAAACGGTTAGTTTGATTGTGTTTTACTCTTAAAAAAGATAAACAATAACATTTAAAAACCAATAGTTTTAAAAAAATAAATAATAAATAAAATAAAAATATTTTTTTTGAAATATTACAATAATTCGGGTTTTTAGGGGATAGAGGAGAAATTCGAACCCACAACCTCGTGGTTTCGGTGTGAGAGGTTTAACCACTCATCTTGTCAACTAAAAATATATTATAAAGACATTTCAAGTCACAAAAGAAAAACATACCCTTTGAATTTTAAGTTGACTAACGTAAGTTTGACCCCAAAGACTAATTTAACACTTCTTATAAAGTTCACAATATATTAGGAATAAAAATACTTGGAATTAAGATTAAAAAAAATGACAAGGACTCGTATAGTAATTGCCCATAAATAATTAATAATTTATTCGGCTCATCAAACATAGGGATGGCAAAATTCCCCGTAGGGACGGGGCCCCATGGGGACCCGCACTTTTAGGGTGGGGATGAGTTTCAATTTGGTGGGAATGGGGCGGAGATGGGGATATACAGTATAACCCGCAATGGGTATGGGGCGGGATGAGTTTTATACTCCCCACCCCACCCCACCCCGTTTAAAATAATACTCAGTTAAACTAAGTAGTTTCAAAAAAAATAAATTAATTAAAAAAGGAAACATATAAATACATTAACCCTAACTTTACATCTCTTTATCGTTATTTAACATAAAGTGACAAAACAAAATATTATTAAAAAAAAACCCTAGCCGCTAACTGTAACTCTAAGTCTCTAATTCTTAAACAACTCGAAGTTCACTGTTCAAGTTTCAACCTCACAAGATGTTTTTGACTTTATGTTTATGTTTATGTTTGACTTCATACTTTATATTTATGTTTGAAAATGATTGATTTTATGAGATGTTTTTTTAATAGTTTCTTGAAATTATTTATTACTTTATATTTTATATCTTATTCAATGGTTATATATTTCTTATTTTAATTTAAAAAAATTATAAATGAGGTTAATGGGTGGGGATGGGGAAAGCACTCCCCGTTGTACCCCGCCCCGCCCCAACCCTCTCCATCTATAGTGGGGTTTTATGAGGGGATGTGTTTTCTAAAAAATAAATGGGGTGGGGTGCGGGGAAGGCCACCCAGCCCCGAACCCACCCCATTGCCATCATTCAAACATGAGTAACTATGAAAACATTATGGCGAAAATCTAACATATACATGCAATACATAAAAAAGAAAATAGCAAAAATTCAAAAATAAAATGTTTCCCCAATGTCGTATTTTTCATATTAGCAATTGAACCACAATTTATGTGCAAAATAAAACGGATATTGTTGTACAGTTATACTCATCCAAAATAAAAGGAAAAAAGAAATATCACCATTCACCATATAAAACTTTAAATTTCTCCTAAAACAAATTTGGTATTAGACTCCTAAGTCCTAACTACGACCGGCTGCTTCTTCAACCTTCCTTTTCTCTATAACTAGGTTTGGTGTCACGTGCAAGGCACGTGCATGATCTATATTCTTATTTTTATATATATTTTTAATTTTAATTTTAAATTATAACATTGGAAGTTTTTTTTTTTTCTTTTTATATATAATCAAGAGATTTTTTAACTACAAGGTGCTTTTTTTGTGAACAAAGAACTTCCATAAACAGAAAAAAAAAATACATAACTGATAACATCTTCATGCATAAAGAAGACTCCTAGAAAACACAAGCTCTAAAGCTACCATCCCACCTAGCAATCTCATCATGAGCAACCCTGTTACATTCTAGTATATGTATAGGTGTTTTGACATAGAATTTGTTAAAGGGGGAGATTGTTAGGTTTTTGAATCTTGTGTTGGTATAATTATATATCAAAACGACATTTCCTTTGTATTGATTAGTTGTCTAGGATTCATGGTTTATCAAGCTTCAAGGAAGGTGGACAACATTTCAAGCAAAGTGATGTCTTCAAGAGAAACATGTGCTATTGCACATCAAGGGTATATTAAGACTTCATTCCTCTTGCAAGGCTTAAGCGCACACACACATTGCATACATATGTGTCCCTACATCATTGTGCTTAATTGGTATAACACATTCACACACTTGATATTGTATACTCATGCATTAGACTTAAATTGACAAATATTGTAAAATGCATGTTCTATGATTATATCTAGGAAACGGCATACTTGTGTATTCATGTGTTTGTTTTTTGTGTTTGTGTGTTATCGGACTTGAATTTGTTCTCATATTTTTTTCTCTTTGAGTTCCGGTCGTTTCAGTTACTCATCTATTAGTTTTCGAGTTTTGAAATGGAAGTTACAAAACTTTCCGTACATGGTTTTCGTCTTTGCTTATCGAGTCGATTTCCACATCTTTTGTGAAAGTTTTGTTACCGTTCATGTGCGTGAGGGAGTCCAGGTTTGTAATCCAAAAACGGATTTAAAATAGAATTTTGGAGGCCTAAATACGGTAGAAGAACGCGAGAGGTGCAGGAGGGAAGGGGGATGGCAAAGTGCCATTTGCACCCCTTCCCCGTGGAAGCACGTGGCCTCCACAGGAAGGGATGCTCCCTGCCTCTGTGGAGGCCACGTGCTTCCAAGGGAAGCAAAGGTGGCAGCTCCTCATTGGTCATCCTCTTTTTGCCTTTGTTTCCCTCTCCTTTAAATACTATTCTCCCTCTCATTTTTCATTTGAAGAAAACTAAGTGCAGAATTTTTCTCTCAAATTTTCTCAACTTCCAAACGCCATATATCACTCATTAGAAGTCTGATTTGAGTTATTCAAGTTGGAGAATCTTTGTATTGGAGTTGACTTTGAAGTCATTTGTTCAAGTTTTATGGTGGCTCTACACCAAAATCTGAAACTGCACATTTTTATAAGGTGTTAACAGGGTTTTTTGGCAGGGGTCCAAAGAAGAACTTTCCACCAAGTAACCACTTGGTAGGGACCATTCCCAGCTCCCAGGTACCCAGCAGGATCGATACCGAGACCTTAGAAGAATCAAGACCTGGTAGGGCCAGAACCTCGACTGTCTATCTACCTAGATGAGGCACCAGAAATACGAACCAGGAAGAGCATGTACATCTACCCCTGACACCTGGTGAAGTTGGTACCGCGATACCATGCACCCAGTACCTCGTATATACCCGGTGCCTCCTACCTGGCATCCTAGGTATCGCGATATGTATCTAGTAACCCAGGGTACCTCAACATCTACCTAGTGCCCGAATACCTCGATATCTGCCTGGTACCCAGTACCTTGACATTAACTGCGGAATCCACCATAAACAGGTGTCCTACTCGCTGAGCAGGAAGAATGTCGCCACGAAGCCACTAGCATGCTAGAACAAGCGCCACGCTAGCGAAGAGGGACTGGTACACCAGAGTACCTCACCTGAAGGGAAGAAGCATGCCACATCATCTGATCTCATTAATGGCCATTCACAACTCCATTAATGAGGGAATCAATCAACTCCATTAATGGCCATTCACAACGCCATTAATGAAGGAACAGTCAACTCCATTAATGGCCATTTACAACGCCATTAATGAAGGAAGCAGTCAACTCCATTAATGGCCATTCACAACGCCATTAATGAGGGAATCAATCAACTCTATTAATGGAGATAATCATCCCCATTAATGAGAACATCAGCCAACTCTTTAATGGCCATTCCCAACGCCATTAATGAGAGAATATTCAACTCCATTAATGTCAGGTCAACGTTCCTTTGATTGCGAATTAATTAGTGGAGTGGGCAACAAGAATCAGAACATATAAATATGACCAAGTTCTCTCCAAGAAGGGGGTTCGAACGATAAACACAGTTCACCAGCTCTAGTTCCAACATTTTTTTCTTTTGCCCGACATTCTCTCCAACATTCTTCAACAGCTCTCCAACATCTCCATGTCTCCAAGATGTCTTCAATTCAGATTTGGTCCATTTCTCCACCAGAAATACAGTTTGACATTTTCTACCATTGTATCGACTACTGTACATGTCAATTTTCTCCATGAATGTATCGGTACCTAGTGGTACCCCTCTAATGGTGACTTACCAGGTCCCGGATTGTATTTTTGTAAGCTCTCTAGAGCACCTCTTTTGATGTATAAATATAAAGAAGGGTCTTTCTCCTTCCTATGGATACTGCTTGGGGGTTTTTCAGCATATGATCATTCATGATGATTTTTCCCCCTAGGTTAGTCCACCTCTACCAGAAGAATTTTCATTCTCTTATCTATCTCATTTATTAAGCATGTATGTGAACTAGGCACCGACCCCTACTGATCCTAGCTCTCATGTACCTTTCCTTGCACGATATCTAGGTTGGGGAATTATGGAGGGCACCTTAGAGAGGTGATCAGGTAGCAAGATCAGATACCAAAACTGGGTACCATCCTACTGCACCAGATGGAAGAGATGATTGTTCTCCTACCACGGCATCTATCTCGGTTTCACGTTACCAGTACCACGGTACGAAGTACCTACCCCCCTCTACGACCTCCGGGGTAGCGGGTTGAGGGTGTTAATTGAGATTCCTCACTTAGAGCAAATTTTCTGTTAACATAAGGTATTGATTTATTCTTTATGATTTGATCTTTAAAGGTTTCAATTACCTTGGGTTTTCTTCCTCTATATATGTATGTAGCTCGAACAAAACATATTGAGAGACAGAGCTTCAATTTTAAGCTAGATGAGCTTGATTAGAAACATGTATGTTGAGTTAGATTTTCTTAAAACCTATGTTTTCACATGCTTGTGAGTTGTATTGGGCTAGCTTATTATCTAGGGCTATTTGTGTGTTGATTGGTCCTATTTTGATGATTGATAGCATTTATATGTGCTAGAACTATTTAGTTGAACATTTGTAGGAATAGAACATTTAATTGTTTATATAGAGCCTATTAGGATTTAATTGATTATTTTGTGAATATGTGCTCTAAATAATTGCTACAGATTTACATTGAACATATTAATTGAATCTAGCATTTTTGTGTTTGTTCTAAAGTCTTGGATTTGTACTTCATGAATATGTTGTGTTTTTCAAGCTTTAGTTACATGAACAAAATCTAGGTTTTGTGTATTAGGTGTTTCACATGCTCTAGGTTTTTATTCATGTATAAAGAACTTGGCAACATTGATTTGTGTACTTTAATGTCTATGACTAGTTCTTCACGAAGTGTACCTAATCCATATATTTCATATGTACATGCAACGTTTGTGTGATGACATTGTTATTAGGATTGTAAACTAGAAAATCATACTTTGTGGGATCATTGTTCATTTCTAGTTTCCTTCGGATATTTTGAAAACATATTCTATGTTGTGTGTTTGCATCATTTGTATTACACTTAGATTATTTGCCTTGCAAAAGGTAGAAATCTCATTTAGAATGTGAAGCTTCAATTGGAGCAAGGAAGTCTCATTTGGAGTGTGAAGCTTTATTTTGAGCAAGGAAGTCTCTTGTTAAGGTGTGAAGCTTTAACTTGAGCAAGGAAGTCTCATTTGGAGTATGAAGCTTCAATTTGAGCAAGGAAGTCTTATCTAGGATTGTGAAGATCCAGATAGTTGAGCAACCAGACATGTGAAGTGTCTTGGATAGGGAGTTGCTCTCTAGAGACATTTGAAGTGTCTTGGATAGGGAGTAGACGAAGTTTCTCACTAGAACCGTGGGTAGGATAAAAGTGATATCCAATAGAAAGTGTTTCATGTGGATTTGTCACTTATGAGGGTGTACTTTTTCCAACTAGTGAAAGATGTTTTTGCTGGTGGTTGTTGTATCAACCCGTGAATGTTTCCTCTTATGAGGTTTTACCATGTAAATATCTTGTGTCAAGGGTTTGAAAAAGGAGTAAAAACATATTCACCCCATCCCTCTCGGTTAGCTTGATTGACCTAAAAGGAAAAAGCATCACAAGTGATCATATGCTGAAAAACCCTTAGGCAGTATCCAGAGGAGAGAGTGACCATTCTTTATTTAAATATATGAATAAGACATGCTCCAGAGAGCTTACACAAGTAGCAAAATGTACAACATAAGTGCTCCGGAGAGCTTACAATAGTATCCAAGTAGCATAAACCAATGAAGGGGGTTCTTAGGAAATAAGTAACTAAGTAGCATATCCATTTTTTCAAGGTGGGAGAGGTACCTCCTACTAGGTGTATGGTCACTTATAGAGGTTGAGTTGCTGGGGAACACACCAAAATGGTCTAGAACAAAGGTCTTTAATAAAGGTGCCAAAAAGTCTTTAAGTAAAACCAAGGATCTCACTTATATAATGAGTTTAGGTGGTGATGTGGAGGGCATGTGTTTGGCACATGTGGGCTCATGGTTCCCACATGAAAACACACTCCTCAAATCGTGTAGGATGTGCCATGTGGAAGTAGGGCACACGTGGCGATGACGTGGCAATGACGAGGCGATTAGATGTCATTTTGGTGACTTTCCATTGGAGGGAGGTACCTAGGTGGCTCTTAGACCAAATGACCATCACATGGGGCTATTAGAGAGCAACTAATGATATTGGGAAGTGGCTGAAAACCTACAGGTCATGGGCCCCCCATGTCCCTCCAAAATTGGTGAAAATTCCCAAGTGGTCTTCTTTGTTGTCCCATACCCAATCTGATGGGTCCTGGTCATTTTGATCCACTTTTTCTCAAGGATAATAGCTCATTCATCCTCTAATAATTTGAGTTGGCTCATCCCCCCACCGTTGATCTGTTAGTTGATCAAAAGGTTTTGATTTGGAGCCGTCAGATCGCATTGATGTGTACCATTGGTTCCACCAATGCCTTGGCTAACTTTTCCACCCTATGGGATGAGCTATAACTCTAATTTCTTCATATGGGAGGAGCTGCTCTCTTGGAGGGATCTGGTACCCCGATACCCTGGTACCCTATAGGTTTGATGTATAGGGGATTTTATGTAGGGGAGCTGCACTGGTGTAAACTTGCCGCCAAAGATCCAGGTAAAGAAGATCCCATATGGGAGATCTAGAGGGGATCTCGAAGAAGAGCTCATATGGGAGATTATATGGGAGATCGGAGGGGATATAATAGGGGACCTCATATGGGAGAGGTCCAAATGGAGGTTCTCCTAGATAGATGCCTTGAGAATTCTCCCTCGGATAAATGACCAAATTTTGGCGTTAACCCCCTTGTCATTTCTAGCCATAGCACCTACCCCTACTTTGCCTCAGCATCCACATTTAGCTTGAAAGCATTATCTTGCAAAAGCAACTAGACAGAAGGCAAAACACGAGCTTTCCTCAAGGGATCCTTCTTGCTACAAGCTTTGTGAAATTTACGCATTAAATCAGTAGACCTTTCCCATAAATCATACGGAACGGGGGCTTTTCCACCATGAACTCTGATATTTTTCACCATCCATTAGAGCCAAGATGTTCCAACAAACTGAAGTACAAGCTTCTTTCTACAAGTACAAGATTTATTTTTTGGCCGCATTATTAAAGAGTTAAAAGTTTTGGTGGTTGGATTCAAGTATAAACATAACTACTTTGAACCTATATGTTATGTTGTCAATTTCCTTGATTTCTTCCCTAGATATTGAAATATTAGAATAATATACTTACATGTGTGTGTGTGTGTGTGTGTGTTAACACCTTAAATTTTGTGTTAACCAGATTTGAAGAATCTCTCTGGGAGAGTTCTTGAGATTTTCTGGGTTAATTTCAGCAGAACTTTGTTTCTCAAAGAGAGAAAACGAAGCTATGATGAAATCTGGAAAAATGGGGCAAAATTTTGTATGGTTTTTAAGGTGAAAAAAGACCGTCGGAATCGATCCGGTTGAGAGCTGGCTATCGTTTTCTGAAGTTCAAATAAGCTCTTCAAAGATCATGAAAATGACCAAATAAAATGCTCTGTAAAATAAAGGAGAAAAGATTGAAGAAAATTTTATTGAGCCTCAAGGTCCATTTATAGTATAACTTAGACCAAGTGGGTGGACATGTGTCCCTCTCCCATTGAGTGACATTATTTCAGCCTCTAAAATATTCAAAATTCATTTTGTTTGATAAGAGGGAACAATTTGCCTTTTAGCGCCACTTTTTGGTCTGATGATGAAATGGATTGCAAGGATTGGATGTTGGATGTTAGCCCATATGATCATGGTTGAGCTGACTTCTAGAAGGTTTTCTCTTCCAAAGAATCTAGGATGGCTGGTTTGTTGAAGTGGGGCCCCCTACTAAATTTCGAATATCCCGCCTATGTTGGCAAGTGGGAAGGAATCTTACCTTTTGTACTGGCCACTTGCAATGCTAATGTGGCATGTTTCTAGATCTTTCTTGGGATCTTGTCTTTACACTCAGCTGGTGGATCTCTTGGTAAACATTTTCTTCTGGTGAGAAGTGTCCTAGTGAGGAGAGTCCTGGTAAAGAGCCTACTTGGTCTATTGATAATTTATATCATTAACAAGTCATAGAGTCTTTTAGCATTGAGCTAGTGAAATGTTAGAAGACTAGAAAGAAATCACATCGATTGTATGTGATTGTAAGGACTCGTCTCATCTTTCTTTTAGTCGAAAATATCATTGATGTCCTTCTTAGTGAGATGTTGGAGACAAGAGTTAAATCACATCGATGGCAAGCATGAATGACTTTGGTGCCTCTTGGTAATTTTCGATCCATGTGTGGTGATATTGGTAGGAGCATATGATTCTAAAGTCTTTTTAATGGAAGCCCCCGTTTTTTAGTAATGGTGCTTTATTCGAACTAGTTTAGCCTTCAAAAGGCTTCTTGAGTCCAATAAAGTTTTTGGAGAATCAAACTAAGCCATCTTGGAGATTTCATGAGGTTATTATCTCAATTTGTCAACATAATAGCTCTATTGGAAATTTATCTCCTTAAGGAGAGTGATTTTATTCATGGAGAATATAGTATCTTGAAATAATGTTTGGAGATAGTGAAACTTCTCGACTTTTTTAGCTTGGAGTCCCAATAACCATCGCATGGTTTATTAGTTTTCTTAATGATTGTCTCCCGGAGGAGAATGATTCTATTCATGGAGAATGTTGTATCCCCAAAACTATTTGGAGACAGTGCTACCTCTTGGCTTTATTTCTCACAGAGGAGTTGGTGAGACATGTTCGGCTTGGAGGGTCTCTCTCTATACACATGGGGTTTGGTTCTTCCTTGGAAGCGAGGAAGCTTGACCTCTCCTCGAGGTATTCGAGGTTGGCAGCTGAAAACAAGAAATTGGTTCAAGACAACGAAGACTTTGCTATTGCGAATGAGGAGCCAGTGAACTATCTTCAAGAGGGTTTTTCTCTAAAGAAGACTTTGTTTTTTCTATAATTGTTTATTATGTTCTTTAGACCTTTATGTTATGCTTTGAACTTTTGAAGACTCTTTATTGCAAAGCGCGGGACTTAGCTTATGTTAACTGCCAAACTCAGTAACCATTCCAAGGAAGCATTTTTCTTGCAGCCAAAGATGGAGCCACAACGAGTTCTAGTTCCAAACAGGGACCCGGTCCTTCTAGAACCCGATCCCAATGGAGCCATGACATGCTCCGACCCCCCAATGGGATCCGATCCTTTGGGACCGCGATCCAAATAAAGTTCGGCTCCAATGCCACCAGAGATCCATGTGGGCCCGATGGAGCCGCTACAGGATTCGATCCTTCCAAACTTCGATTTAGATAAAGTCTGGCCCAGAAGCTACCAAAGATCCCAGGAGGACTCGATCCGCGAAGGTACCCAGTGGCCAAGGGTAGCACGTTTCAAAGAACATACCTGGTCCAGTAAGGATGCGATCTTTATGCTTAGGATTTTCCTCCAACGAGAAGGGTTGTGCATTCTGGATCTCCCCGACCAGCGTCAACCAGTACCCAAAACCTTAGTCAGACCCGTAAGTCCCTAGAGAACTTTCTAGAAGAGTTCAAACTCACTCATCAAACACTGGGTCTCAACTAAGACTGATGTTAGCCTTAAAGTAAGGCCATGTGAATGAAGAGGCAACTGGAACAACATACAGAGGGTGGTTGAGCAATTAATGTTGGATAACATACATGAAAAGGAAAGGCAGGAAATCGATAGAGGAAATCCATTCTCGGTCGCGTCCCACCTATTACCAGATCTCTTCCCTTTTAAGCCCTACCCAATGTCAACTACATCATTCACCTAGAGGAAAGTTCTATTTTCTCAACAAAAGAGATGCAGAAGGTCTCTAAGCTAGGGAAGGAAAGCTTGGATAAGGGTGTCTGACAGACGCAGCGCGACAGACGCTGGCGTTGTTCCCTGATGGACGGAACAATGAAAGTGACAGGCCTAGCTAGCTATGAGCAGTTTTAGCCAACCGGAGCGATAAGAACCGCCACCAAAGTTCCATGATAATGCCACTAAAGCGCCTAAAGCACCATAGGTCATATCACGACCGTTGAGGGCATGTGCCACCCACAGACCTGGTCTGATTGGATCAGTGAGGATTCGTTGGCGGCCCTTCCACCGAAAAACCAAAATCCACACCTACCCACCAAAGTGCCTAATCACCAAATGTGGCCTAGATGGATTAATCTAGACCTTCCAAAGTAGATCACTCGAACACTCAATTCAAAGGGAATGTGAGGATCAGGCCAGTCCTTTCCCATTGAAAAGGATGCCCCTCACCTACCACCACTAAATGACCCTATAAATATCCCATCACGAGAGGAAAAAATAGGACGATCTCCAGCACCTGAGAAAGAGCTCTACTTGGCCACTACCCTTATACAAACACCTCCATATTGGTTATTCTACTTGGCTACTACCTTGCTACTAACCCCACCCCACCCCACCCCACCCCACCCCACACCACACACACACACACACACACACATACACATACACACAATATTGACCACCCAACTGGGGGGCAACACTCTCATTCACTCCCAACATGCGACCGCGACACTTCCTGAGTTACCTAGAAAGTTGTAAGCCTAGGGCCAATATATGATGTACCTTTACATGCACGATTAATAAAGACATTTTTACACATGATCATATTTCCTCTTGTTTTTACCATATCTTGTCATCATTAGGACCGGTCCTGGTTCTCAATGTCGGTCCCAGTTAATCGGACTAGAGGAGTCCTGGTACCCCCCATCGTTGAAGGAACCAAGTAACCTCTAGCCCGATCCAAACCTACTGTAGAGAACCCGTACTCCGTGGTTAACTCGTGTCTCGAAGGTTACACCCGATTTTCAGGATAACAACATATTTAAGGAATGTTTTCCCTAAAGGTTTTTATTATATATTTTTTTTGTTTTACTATTGTTAACGGAAAAATCCACCCAGGAGGGGAAATTTCGGTTAACACCCTCACCCACTACCGGTGGACAGTAGCGGGGTAGGTACCTTTGGTATCTTCGGTACCGAGGTCCCTTTCTATAATTGAAGACAAGAAATAAAATGATCGAAGAGATAAAAAGGACTGGGAGATATAGAAGAATACTGTTTTATTAAGTAATACTATAACAAAGTTACAACGCATACATTATTCTCTCTTTTCTCACTCTTTTTGGTGGTGGAGAAAGCGTTTATGTCGATAAGTGGCTAATTTCCTCCCAGTGATTGTCTATTAACTCTCGCTGGTTTTAGAGAAAAACCAAGAAGTTCCTCTGGTTGTAGAGATGCTTTTTTTCTATTCTCAAAAACTCTCTCTTTTTTCTGGATTCCCTCACTTTGTCCTTTAAGGCTGCATATATAGGCTCCCGATATCCCTTAGAATCCGGTCCCTTTAATAGGGATTATTCGGAATCCTTTTTTTAAGTATTTGACAGGAGTTGAGTGAGGCTAAAGGCGCGGGATTTAATCCCTTTAATCACTGTCGAATTCAATTTCTAATTTGGTTGACCGTTTGGTCTCATTAATGGCGTTTTATTTTGGCGATGGAGTCAACTTTCCTTCTTCGTGGAGCTTGGAGGGAAATTATGTACTTTGGCGGAATGAAGCACTGGTACGTCAGTTCGATCCCACTAGTATGGAGCTTGTTCTGCTTCTTGCTGGAGTGGTGCTTGTGTCTTAACGATCATCTTCATATTGCTTAGCAGGTAAGGTACCTGCCTTGGAGGGGCTACAAATAGATATCGAGGTACTAGGTACCAGGTGGAAGTTGAGACAGTACCAAGGCGGGTATCGAGGTACTGGGTACCTTGATTGATGTCGAGGTACTTGCGGGGTGCTGGGCGTGCAAGTTATCATTGTATTGGTCTTAAGTTGGTATTAGGAGCTTCAGTATGGCGAGGTACATGCCTTCGTTAGCTCGCGGTGCTGATGTCCTATCTGGGTAGATAGGTAATCAAGGTCCTGACCTTACCCAGTATTGTCTCTAGGTTGTGGCACCGATCTCACTGGTTATCTGGAATATCAGGATGGTCTTCCTAGGTAGATTCTTGTTGGAAAATTCTCCTTTAGTCCATTGCCAAAAAACCCTGTTAACAACTATAAAGCGTAGTTGTTTTGTTTTTGTATGTGATGAGTATTCTCTTGGTGAATATTAAGATTTATCCTTCTTGGAGGTTTGTTTCCTTAATTCAGGGGGTTTGGTCCTTCCTTTAGGTGATCAGCCTTAAGGGGGCATATCTCTTTTAAGTTGTTTTTTCATGATTGTGTAACTTAGGCTAACATTTTTTTTAGTAGCGCAGTTTGCTCATATTTTCTTGGTGAATATCCCTCCCCGAGGGCTTTGGCGAGACTGTCCACCCTTAAAGGCCTCTCTTTATACACATGGGGTTTGGTCCTTGGGTGATCAACCTCAAGGGAAATTTTGTGAGATACAGAAAGTTATCTCTCATTATCCAAAGGTAGCATCAGTGTTGTGTGTTTTCTCCGGGAGGATTTTGGTGAGACTTATCCACATTAGAGGGTCTCTCTCTATACAAAGGGGGTTTGGTCCTTCCTTGGGTGATTAACCTCAACGGAATTTTGCGAGATACAGAAAGTTATGTCTCATGACTCGGAGGTAACATAAGTGTTGCGTGTTTTCTCCCGGAGAAGTTTGGGGAGACTTGTCTGTTCTAGAAGGTCTTTCTCCATACATATGGGGTTTGGTCCTTCCTTTGGTGATAAGCCTTAAGGGAATTTTACTAGATACATAAAGTTATCTCTCATGACCTGTAGGTAGCAAAAGTGTCGTGTGTTTTCTCCCGGAGGATTTTGGCTAGTCTTGTTTGCCCTGGAGAGTCTCTCTCCATATATAGAAATGTTTCTTCTAATGGTCGTTGCGTTAGCCTTTTTCTTGATGAGTTACCCTCCCAGAACATTTCACCTTACTGAATTCTCGTCTGAGAGTGTTCGACCAGATACTTTCAGCTTCAAGATCATTTATTCCGAGATTATTTTCGGCTGGTGATGTATTCAACAGCGTTTTCTTTAAGGTGATCTTTCCTATAAGTTTTTCTCCTTTATTTATCCTCTATGAGCGTTCTTCCAATGGTCACTTCAAGAATATTTCTCCTACTGGTTTATCATATAGGAGGCTTCTATCCTTCATAGTTACTTCACTCATTGTAACTCTTGGTAATCTTCGCTTTACGAGAATCGCTCTTAGTGGTCGCTCAATAAGCGTCTCTCTTGGTGTTTTAACCTCCAGGAACATTTCCATGTTGTGGTTATTTCTGGCGAATCTTTTAGTGTCAATCATTACCCGAGTTACAATGGAATTTGTCAATTTTAGGGTAATTACAATCGTGTCATCGTGAGGGTAGACTACCACGGTGTTGTCATCTTTTGTAAAGGTGATATGTGTGATGGGAGGTCTTAGGGCCCCATTGACATCGACAATATATACCTCTACCATCAAGGATCTTCCTGGAGGAAGTTGATCATAATTCTTCCAGGATTTGTTCAATCCTCTTGCTAAGGTTAGTCCTCTGCTAATGGTGTGAATCACCTGGATGATTTGCACTTTCTCCTTTCCTTTTTCTTCTGGTGCTTTAAAGGATCCTGACTGGTTGATTCTCTCCTGCAGGTCGGTTCTCACCTTTTGACAAGAATTTGGTAATGAGGCTCGTTCACACTAAGTTATTTATTTGATTGCGCAGATTATAACACTCATATGTGTTGTGACCGTAATCTTCATGAAAATCACCTTATCTATAGCGACTTCTTTTCTCCTAAGGGGTATTCTCTAGGCTAGGAGTTTGTAACAGACATTTCCCTCAGATGGCTAAGAAAATCTTGTCTCTATTGGTGTTAAGAGGTATAGATTCCAGGAAGGTCAGGCAGTCGACAAAACTTCCACTAACTTCATTGTTCTGCTGCTTCATATATTTGAAATTGCTCAAATCTACTCTTCAAAGAAGAAATAGTATTATCTACGTTAGCAAAAAATATGTAACTCTAAATGATTCTTCCAATAATTCTATTGGCTCATTACTAGCAATCTCATCAAAAAAAACCTCTTTTTGGAACGAACACGCGTCTCTCGCAATTTAGATTTAATATCCATTTCAATAGCAATTTTTTCAGCTTTAATCATAGCTTCATCAATCCTCTTTCTCTGTATTCTTTAAAATAAAAACTAATGAAAACTTTTAAGAGAGATATAGCATCATCGATATTCATGTCCTTTTTCTGAAGCACTTTACTAACTCTATTAACCTTATTCATTATTTCGTAACAAATAACCATGTCAACAAGAAAATCAAACTTAAGATATTTTGGTAAAGATTGAGCACCATTCACTATGGTAGCATTATCATTGTTTTCTAGGAGATGAATCAATGCTCTTTTATTTGCGGAGCTTGAAATCTTATTGCTTTAACACTAGAAACACGACTCTCACAACGTGTATCCGACCATGATTTACGTGTGAGACCTTTTCCATCATGATATTTAACATGATTCTTAAAAATCTCCCATCGTTTGGTTGAACTTGAAACAATTTATAAATTCGTTGCACAATCCCAAAAAAAGATTTAGCTTGAAAACAACTCATAGCCATGTCACAAATTGCATGGTTAAGAGAATGACTACCACATGGGATAAAAAATGCTCTATTATACTCTCTTATAACTCTACTTTGTACTCTTTTATTTTTCTCTTTCATGTTAGAACCGTTGGCATAGCCTTGCCCTCACAGATTATCAAAATCAAGCTTATAAGATCCTAGAAAACTTTTAAGTGTATTGCAAATTGATTCTCATGTTGTCTCAACCACTTTCACAAATGTAGTAAAGAACTCCTCCACTTTTATCAGACTTGTAGAAACATTGACACATATTAATATAAGAATCATTTGTTCCTCGTGACTAGCGTCTGGCGTACAATCAAAGATAATATAAAAATATTTAGCACTTTTCACAATCTCAAGAATAAATTTTTTCACTTCACTATCTAACAATTGTATCATTTCATTTTGAATATTATGGACAAGATAATGATAACAAAATTCTTTCTTCCGAATACGCCTAAGGTGCTCTGGCATTATCGGATCAAACTCAGCAATCATTTTGATAATCCTTAAAAAAATTTCCATTATTACAGTCATCAATCTTCTCTTTGCCTCCACGAAACCCCAAATTACCAATAGCAAATGTTTTGACAACACTCATAATTCTCTTCAAAACATCTTTCCAATATTCTTTTTCTTTACTAATAGCTCTATCATGAGAAACATCAATTGTTACATTTTTTTTTTCAATTGTAATTATGCCGTCTTCCAAGCTTTCATGCTAAGCATATGACTATTGCTCTTTTCATGCTCCATTAGTCTACCATAAATATTGCGCCAATCATTGTACCCTTGATTTGTATTAGTTAAAGGACTTGACAACCCTTTCTTGAACAATACACAACAAAAACAAAAGATTTTATTTTTTATTCGAGAATACACTAGCCAAGGCCTATCGTGTTTCTCACCATTTGCTAAAGAGCGAGTGTAATAATTATCGTTAAAACTTCAACTTTTATCAACAAGATATACGAAATCGGTAACTCTTACAGGACCCATTTCTACTATCAAATCTCTTTCTTTTGAGATATATTGACTTTCCAATTTCCAGGATCACACAACTCATATGCCTTATCATTCAAGTCATTTACGTTCTCATTCAAATCTTCTATACTGTCATTCAAATCATCTATATTTTTCGTTCAACCCATCTACATGCTCGTTCTCATTCAAATCATTCAAATCTTCTATATAATCATTCAAATAATCTATAGTTTCGTTCAACTCATCACATGCTCGTTCTCATTCAAATCATTCAAATTTCTATATTTTCATTCAACTCATTACATGCTCGTTCTTATTCAAATCATGTGCATTATCATTTTCATCCAAACTAGTATTCACATTCACATTCACATCCTCATTCTCATTTTCTATTTCATTCTCATTCTCATTCTTAGATTGATTAGGTTTTCTTTTTACTTACCTATCCATAGAACCCACAAAAGATTGTATCACCATATCTCTTCTTTCTTTTCTAACTTCTAGAATCATATTTTCGTGGACCCATCATAACGGTTCAAGAATCAAGATTTTACCTATAAAATATATTATAATATTTGTTAGATAAAACATGAATAGTTAAATAGGTTTTTAATTTGTCATTCAAATCATAAAACCTTTTTTTTTTCAAAATCTAAAGAACCTTTCTTTCAAAAAAAAGTGAATAAATCTAAAGAGTCTTGTAAGTAGAATTTCGATAGTATCATTCACCCCATGTATAAATTTTCCACCAAAATTATATTCTTTCTAACAAAAAAAGCCACAAATACAACCATCAATTAACAAAACAAAACAAAAACGTTTGCCAAAACAATTACATACCTTAACCTAAACTAGCTGAAAATACTATAAAGCGTGTGTCTACTAACCTAGAGGGGGTGAATAGGTTTTAGTTGATATATTACCAACTTTTCGACTTAGTTAATTTTAATAAGGCTACCCCATGTTAGCAATCAATCAATCCAAAAATAAAATGCGGAAAAACAATAAAAACACAAGGATTGATTTACGTGAGAAACCCTCAAACTGGGCAAAACTCACGGGCTATCCTTTTAGCCACACACAGTCATCAAATCCACTATTTGAATGAAAGTTTACAACCTAGGTTGACCTTAAGTCACACCATACTTGGTCACTAACCCTTTCCTCTACCCAACGAGCCTTTAATAGTGATCCTAGACCAACAAGCTTGTGCACTAATCCACTTAGTCACAAAGCTTAACAATCAATGAAGAGATTTTGCAACCTATGTGAATATATATGAATATTCCAATATGCAATTAATACTAGGCTACACTAAATGCTTATCTAGGAATTTAAAGATGACAATAAGTGCAAATCCTAGATATCAATATCTAAATGCCAAGCACGTAGATTTAGCTTGAAGGGTAAAGTGGTCATAAATGCTAGCTATCAATTATCAATGTTCTCAACCAACAAACAACAACTCAATCTGTAATAAATGCCATTAAACATAAAGATATGTATTAAATTCACATAATAGAGCTAAATCTAGGCATACATGAACATAAAAGATGCAATGGAGATTTAAAACATGTTCAAGTTACCTAGTCAACAAAAGCAAGATGAATCCATGGTGAGATGATACTTGGAATAAGCTAAATGCACTAGATTGGAGTTTGGTTGAGTAAATGTGGGTTCTTGGAGCTCTCTCTCTCTCTTGGAGTTACTTTCTCTCACTTAGGGAATAAATTTCAGAGCTTTAGGTCTGATTTGGGGAAGAAGATGACATATATAAGAGAAAAAATGAGTTTTCGTGAAAAGACGAAAATGTCCCTGTTTTGGTGCAAGGCGACATCTAAGGCGACATGCACAAGTCGCCTTTTGTTCTGGAAAAAAAAAAAGAGTTGCCTGAGGCGACATGTAAGGCGACATGCACAAGTCGCCTTACACACTAGAGAAAAATAAAGTTGCCCGAGGCTACATGTAAGGCGACATACACAAGTCGTCTAGGAAGTCGCCTTACACACTAGGAAGAAAACAATATGTCTGGGGCGACATGTAAGGCGACATGCACAAGTCGCCTTACACACTGGAGAAAAATATCAAGACTAAGGCGACTTCTGAAGCGACATGCACAAGTGGCCTAGCATGTCGCCTAGCATACTGAACAGCACAACAACTTAAATGCATGTGTGCGTGTGTGTGTGTGTGTGTGTGTGTGTGTGTGTGTGTGTGTGTGTGTGTGTGCAACAATAAATGCATGTCAATACAAATGCATAAGATGTGAGTGTGTGCAATTAAAAACCTCTTCAAGGAGAATTAAGCATGTGATATACCTTTGAAGTACTTTAAGAATAATGATGCCCTTGAAGCTTGATCACAACCAATGAGGCTTAATATACCCTTACAAGCAAATTCCCATGTGGTTTGACAACGAAATAAGCCAATCAAAATGTGAGGAACTTACACTAGCTATTCCAATTATTGAAACACTATCACACCGTCTTGGTTTTCATATTCCAACCCAAAGCCAGAGTGAACCAAACAACATAATGGCATACTCTACATAGGCCAAAAAATTGAAATTTTCAATTATTTTATTTTTCTTTAACGTCACATCTCCACCTTAACACAATAACATGCATATATGACATATTATATTGTCTAATTCAACAATAACAAGATCAAGTCGAAATAACGCAAACGATAGTTAATAATTTAACTTAGTTTTTGCATATCGATTCTGTCGATTGTCGTTTTCATGTAATTTTAACTTGTATTATCTATTTGACTCTTTCTATTCCTCTATTTTTTTCTGCAAACAAACATACTCTTAACAAAAATAAATAAATAGATCATAAAATTTCACACAATCAACTATCGTAACATAGATAAGCAGAACAATTACGTCGATAATCAAGATTAACAAAGAGATTCAAAGCAATTAATTGAAAACAAAAACCATACCTTAAATATTGACAAAAACAGTTAGAAAAGAGTTTCGAGAAAAAGAGAGGTTTTTTATTCGTTTAGGTGTTGTTGTTTTTTATTTTATTTTTACTGTTTGTTTTTATTGTATCAAATAGG
The DNA here is from genome assembly GCA_033220585.1 of Dipteronia sinensis. NCBI lineage: Eukaryota > Viridiplantae > Streptophyta > Magnoliopsida > Sapindales > Sapindaceae > Dipteronia > Dipteronia sinensis. Next base: position 13,158,553 of record CM065638.1, on the reverse strand, counting down.
GTAGTTTCACACTTTGACAATTCAATAGCCCCTGACTTTTAATTGAATGGGTAGTTCGTTTTTGTTGAATTAAATTGGTGAATTAGGCCCTGATTTTGAAAAAGAAAATAAATTTAAAAAAACAAAGAAATGAGAATGATTGGTCCTTTTTTGAACTTAGAAAGATTGGGCGCTGATTTTACAGAACCAAGAAAAAAAAGACTAATTTTTTTTAATTAAAAAAATTGAAGAAGTAGATTATGCCAGTTGGGGGCCCAGCAAAATGTTGGGTTTTCTACCCCCATGGGCCGGCCCAGCATTCAGTTTAGCAATGTCCCAAGTTTGAGTCGCCGCCACCACATATGGTATTTAAAAAAATAATAATTAAAACAGTGTAAGTAACCATTTTAGATAGTGGCTATTAAAACATGAGTAACTTTCTAGTGAGGGATCCTTTATTTTAATTTCAGTAAGGACCTTGATGAAATCGCATCGATTTTTATGAATTTTGATCTAAATTTTTTTTCTGGATGATAAGTTTAATGAAATCTACCTATGCATAAAATTTGAGAATTTTTCAAGCATTTGAATTATTTATCCCGATTTTGTTAAATATGAAGACATCGGAAAAATGAGAGAAATAGAGGAAAATTAAAAATAAAATAAAAAAGATAGTTCTAATACTTGAAAAATTCTCAAATTTTATCCAGATTTCAATGAACTTATCATCTACAAAAGAGAAATTAAGATCAAATTTCATAAAAATCGATGTGATCTTATCAAGATCCTTACTGAAATTAAAGTAAGAGATCTCTCACTAGAAAATTACTCAATAAAACAGAGTGTGAATAGATATTTGGTGGATTGTGCATAACATCACTTACCAAAATTCAATACTAAAATTATGAAATAAGTTGATTTTACCTTACCAAAATCAATATCAAAGTGGTCCTAAATATAAATCATAACTTCTAAGCCGGTATCTATATAATCTCCTAAAATTGAGTCTCACCTTGGCACGTGTCGTGTTGTGAGGAACTTTGTCATTAAATTTCTATTAATTAAAATCTATATAATAATATAATGAGATAATTACCCTGGTGTCCATCAACTTGAGTCACCACTATCAAAATGACCATTAGATGGAGAATTGGTTTCAAAATGGTCATTTTTGACGAACACTGTTACACTAATGGTCATTCCATCCAATTTCATCCAATGAATAGTATTTTTGTACATAAATGGATGAAATTAATTTATTTTAGATGTTTTGAGGAAATCAATTTTTTCTTTGTTTTTTAAAACGAATAATTTTGGCATTCATATATTATCATTTCTCCTATTCAAGAATATGTCGATCTTTTGGCATTCTTATCATTTCTCCTATTCATATATTATTATGACATATATTTAATATTATTAATAAATATTAAAACTTTCCATTTTCTTATATTTTATGAAATCCTTTTGACATTCCTCCTCTTAGAATATATATATATATATATATAGTCATTTTCTCCTCAGTGCGCACTTATATCAGTGTGTTGTATGTGGACCACTGATTATGGAGAAGTTTTGACAAATGCATACACTTTGAGTCAAAATATGTAAATCTAATGGTCCACATCCGACACACTCATGAAGTTATATCAATGCATACTGACTTGAAAATTTATATATATATACATATATATATATACATATATTTATATATATATATACATATATTTATATACAGTCTTTTTACTGTCAGTTCGTCCTGATATATTGATATAATTTATATCAGAACGAACTGACAATAGAAAAATTGTATATATATATATATATATAATCTATTCATTTATTCAACATGTTATGTTTTGTTCCTGTAACTTCACCCTTCATCGAAAGAAACATTCTTTCTTGGTTTTGTTTTTTTAGTTATTTTTTAGTATGTGTATATCTATATAATTGTTGTTTAAATTTTTGAATTCTGTTAAATTGTTTTAATGAATACAAATAATAGTATTTTGTTTACTGTCCGTACTCTATTGCATCTCCTATACCGTATTTTATAAAATTGTCTACTAACTATCCTACAACTATAGAACTATAGGTATCATATTCTACGGACTCTCCTACAACTATAGATAGGTACTGTATTTTATTTTGCTCCTGATAATCCCTTAGTTATACTTTTAAATTAATTTCTTTTTACATTCAGAAATGTTTCGAGACACTAAAGTAGGCATTGTTCTTATATTGCTTGAGTTCATGATTCTTTACCGATACCACTAATTGGTTAATAGAATAATGTGTATTCAGCTTACTACATTGAAATTGAAAGTGAAAGGAAGGGACAAAATTAAGGGGCCGTTGGTATGGGGTAATCTTTACATGAGAATGAGAATCTAATAGCATTCCCATGTTTGGTAGTACGTTTGGGTTTTTCGATTCCCGGGAAAGTGATTACCATGGGAATCACATTACCCTCCAAGGGGATAATGTGAAACCCACCCCAACAAGTGAGTATCATATTACCCTCCATTTGATTCTTATCGTGGGACCCATCTTAAATTTTTTTTTAAATAATTAATATAAATTAAATGGAAAATATATATTATATATATTATATATATATATATCAATATATAAATAATATATAGAGTGGTGCTATTGGCACACCCCCTACTGATCTATTCATGCCCCACTTTTTAAAATTTTGATTTAATTAAATAAAATTAAATGTTTTTATTAAAATTTTTGGTTTATTTCCAAAACTACCCATTTTACTTATTTTTCAAACTTAATACATACCATATATGATCTATCTATCTCTTATGTATACATCTCTCTCACATTCATTGATTGATTTATTTTTTTCTTCTTATTTCTTTTTTTTTAGGTTTTTTTTCTTCTTATTTCATGATGGAAACGAAAAAATAAGATTTTCAACATGTTTGATATCATTCTTAAACAATTCTTCCATATTCTTGATATCACTCTCAAACTCTTTCATAATATTTTAGATGTATGTAAGAAGCATATTTTAGGGTTTAAGAATTAAATTTTTTTTTTTGAAGAAGAAACAGATTACGGGTTTAAGAATTAATTTTTTTTTTGAAGAAGAAACAGATTATTGGGTTTTTTTTTTTTTTGGAAAAGGAATATGAAATTTTAATAGATTTACTTTGTAGAAGATTTATTTCCTAAATTGTATGTCTCTTTAAGTAATTTTAATAAAGGAAAAAAAAGAATATTCTATAATTTAAAAAGTGGGGCATGAGTAGATCAGTAGGGGGTGTGCCAATAGCACCACTCATATTGAAAATATATTTGAGTGGTGCTATTGGCACACCCCCTACTGATCTATTCATACCCCACTTTTTAAAATATTGATTTAATTAAATAAAATTAAATGTTTTTATTAAATTTTTTTGTTTATTTCCAAAACTACCCATTTTACTTATTTTTCAAACTTAATACATACCATATATGATCTATCTATCTCTTATCTCTGTATCTGTATATATCTCTCTCACCTCCATTGATTGATTTATTTATTTTCTTTTTATTTCTTTATTTTAAGTTTTTTTTCTTCTTATTTCGGAAACGAAAAAATAAAAAATAACAGGATACTTCAACACAACGACAACTTGATATCATTCTAAAGAAAAAATAAACTTCAAACTTATTTCCAAATAATGAAATGTTTCCAGATGCTTACTAACATTGTCAGACAATCATTACTTTATGTCATTCTCAGATAATTCTTCAAGATGTTTGATATCGTTCTTAGACAATTCTTCAATTTTCTTGATATCGTTCTCAAACTCTTTCATAATATTTTAGATGTATGTAAGAAGCAGATTTTAGGGTTTAAGAGTTAAATTTTTTTTTTTTGAAGAAATGGATTACTGGTTTTTTTTTTTTTTTGGAAAAGGAATATGAGATTTTAATAGATATATTTTGTAGAAGATTTCTTTCCTAAATTATATGTCTTTTTAAGTAATTTTGATAAAGGAAAAAAAAGAATATTATATAATTAAAAAATGGGGCATGAATAGATCAATAGAGGGTGTGCCAATAGCACCACTCTAATATATATAGTATATAAATTAAATAATATATAATAACAGTAATAATAATAATAACAATAATAATAATAATAATATATAGTAATGTATATATATTATATATAATAATATATATTATATTATAATAATATATAATAATATGTTATATAATATGTATAATATATATTAATATATATTAATATATATAATATATAAAATAATAATATATTATATATAATATATCAATAATAGATATATTATATATAATAATCATAATAGATATATATATAAGATAATAATATATAATATATATATAATATATAAAGTAATAATATATTAATATATTATATAATAATATATAATATTTAATTTTTATAATAATATAATATATATATATATGTATTATCTAAATTATTTAAATATATATAATATATATAATATAAGATTTTGATTTATAACCAAACACAATTATCTAATATTCCCAAGAATTTGATATAATATTCCCAGGAATCTAATATAATATTCCTATATACAACCAAACACATATATACATGTTTCTCAGGAATTATATTATCCTGCTTAACTTTCTCAGAAATCAGATTATTTTAATTATCTTATACCAAATGGCTTCTAAAGACCCATTAAAAATATTAGTTGCAAACTGTGATATTAACACGGGTTATCGTGAGTAAGTTTTATCATTAAATTTTTATTAATTATTAATTATAATCCCATAAAGCCATTAACTTTAGGCAATTTGAACCAATTCTAAAGAGTGAATTAGAATGATAATTACATTGGTTATTGTGTTGATGTGATTATAACCGTTAAGAATATCTTATGTCTCATTTAATTCTCTACATTATTCATGCTAACCATACGGGTGCTAAATTCATTCTCTTAACCAATTCTCTTAACACACTCTATGCTCATATGTTGACATATGGACAACAATAAATATTTACATTAAAAATCTAACATTTATAAATAGTATACTTTTTTATTTTATTTACCATATAAACAAACAACTAATTTTTTATATTGCTCTTCTTCATTTAATATCAATTATTTAAAAAAAACATATCTCATATCTATGGTTTGTGTTATTACTCTAGGACTCTACATCTTTTTTTTTTCTACTGTTCCATCAAGCAAGTCTGAGTTAACTCTAACTTTTAACATTTACAAACAAAAATTGCTTTCTCACCATTGTTACAAGGCACAGCTCTATCCATGTAATTTTTTTTATTAAATAATTTTATTGTATTAGATTAAATTTTTATATTTAACTTATATCAGAATAAAGAAGTTATGTTTAAAAATTTAATACAATACAATAAAATTATTTATAAAAAATATATTAAGTAAAAAATGTATTGGTGTTTACTGCACATACAAGTTATGAAAAAGAAATTAATTAAAAATATTAAATATAAAAATTTAACCAAATACAATAAAATTATTTAATATTGAAATCAATTAAAAAAAATTATGTAGATACAGTTGTAACAATGGTGAGAAGACAACTTATGTTTGAAAATGGTGAGAACTGCACAAACACGTGTTGAAAAAGAAATTCAAATAAAATAAGTGAAATCAAAAAAAAAATTAATCAAATACAATAAAATTATTTAATAAAAAACAATAAAAAATTACCTGGATAGAGTTGTGCCTGTAACAATGGTGAGAAAACAATTTTTGTTTGTAAATGTTGAGAGTTAAAGTTAACGCAAGCCTGATGGAACTGTAGAATTGTAGAGTCGTAGAATAACAACACAAACTATATACCTTATATTTTTTTTACTTTTTTTAAGTTGATATTAAATAAAGAATGGCAGTCTGGGAAATTAGTTGTTGGTTTGTATTGTAAATAAAATGAAATGGTAGGCTATTTATAAATGTTAGATTTTTAATGTAAAATATTTATTAATATCGACATGGCAACACAAGAACAGAGAGTGTGTTGAGATAGTGGGTTGAGAGAGTGAATTTATCACTCCTCCTTTCTCTAATATCATTTCATGCAATAAATGATAAATTATTTTATAAATTTAAATTCTCAAGAATAGCAATTAAACAGCCCTTCATTTTTCACCCCCATTTTTTTTCTATAAATTTAACTTATCAAGAATAGCATTTAAACAACCCTTCATTTTCTACTCCATTTTCTATAAATTTAAATTGTCCATTTAAGGATTTTCTGTCAATCTTTTGCAACTGAGTTTCACAAGTAAGAGTAAAAAATATATATTTGTTTCAGGGTTTGAATTGACATTGTTAATGTGTTGGTATATACTGTGAGAATTTTTTTAAGGAATGCGAAAATATTTCCGGGCTGTTTTTGTTTTTTTAAGGAAGAAAAAAGTTTGTCTGCCATCGATGCAAGATAGTAGGCAAGTGAAAAGCAATGTTCTCTGAAACTTACGAAAACTTAGGAACCACCCGCTATAAAAATGATAGGACAGTTGGAAAAAACTCATATTTCACTAAAACCTAGGGACAAAATTGATAATTGCCCTGGTTTCTTTTTGTTGGAGATAAGAATTTAACAAAATGGAGCATTTGGTAGGCGTCTTCAATATTTATTGTCTTTTTGACTTCGAAAAAATAAACACGGATGGTGCATTCTGATTTTTTAATTTCTCATAATAATATCATAGGTATTAAATATAGATACCTTTTTAAAAGCAATTTTAGGTGGAAATTAGTGTGCTCCACGATGTTCGGGTATCATAAAATTTAAATATATTAGGTTATACCTTTGTTTAATTTGTAAGTCTTTAATTTATTAAACCAATTTTAATATGATTAATTTTTCTACGTGCAAATTAATGAATAAGCCATGTTTGTTTATAGATATATGATATATGTCTAGAGACTTTCCCGCATATGATCTTTTGTAATGTTTTTTTTCTCTTAGGTTAGTCTAATTTTAGAAAAATAAAATGTTATTGAAAATTAAAAATGAACAAATTCAACATGAAATTTATTTTGGGTGAAGCTTCAAAGCATAAAATTGAGTATGGCAAGAAATGTTGTAGGGTACTTTTTATATAGAAGCATAAAAGGTAAATTATAAGCATACAATATCTGTAACAATATTATATAAAAAAATAGCTTGATCATTATATTCTTACGTAGAAAGGACCTGAATAAATGGATATATCCAATACCGTCACAAATACATAACTCAGTAGCTAAACACAATCTCACCGGGGACTCCTAAATTTTTCAAACAAAATTTTAACAAAGGCAATAAGAATTAAATAATATACACCACCAAAAGCCATTCAATCCATTTGATTGAGCCACAGCTACACCACCCCTTTCATGATTATCATGAATTTTCAACCTTCATATTGCTTTGCAATGCACAAAAAAGAATAAATCATCAAATTCACTTAATTCAAAATCTTAAAATCGGTTGCATTGGTACTCCAAATTTCAAAAAGAAAATCTCACAATACCCAAATCCAAAGGTTGGAAGGATTAATACACTATTGGAAACAATTTTCAACTTCAATTGAGACCATTAACCAAAATTAGTATCTTTATCAACATACATTTCATCATCAACCATAGCTCTCAAAATTGCCAAACACCCACATCATTAATCATAAAAAAAATGGTCTCCAATACTCCCAAATTAAAAATCCATGATAAATTTTAACATTTACAAACCAAAACTCATTCAAACCATGTTTATACAGCTATTAAAAAACTAAACATACCCACATAAATAAAAATGCGAACTTGTAACAAAAGATTCAAATTGTACAACTAGAACATACATTGCAAACGTTGATCACAAACAAAAATCATCATCAACCCATGATCATCACAAAACAATAAAATCATATCTCATCAAACAAACAATTCTCAAAAAGAAAAAAAAAACACCATGGGTCACCCTCCCTCTCCATTTCGCGATGACCTCGCGAGAGAGGGTCGTCGCAAACTAGGGAGGGTTGACCCTCCTCTTTTTGTGGCGCATCACAAACTAGATGGGGAAGGTTCTCCCTCTTCGATTCGTGGTGTCTCATGAAATGGAAGGGGGCCCTCCCATGGAGATTTAAACTTTGGATCTCTAGAGATTCGATGTTTGGATAGATGGAGATCGAGATTGGATCTCCACAGTTCAAATTTTTTTTTCTTCTATTTTATTGAATTTCTTTTCTATTTTTTTTTTTAAGTTTTAAATTCCACCGTCCGTCTCAGAGATAGGCAGTGGATATCCATTTTATTTTATTTATTTTAAAAAAATTAGATTTTATAAGACGAATATCATATATATGTTTTTAAAAAAAAAATTCAGATTTAAGGGCAAATTAGATTTTTTTACAAAAAAAACAAATATCAGATTTTAAATCTTAAAATTGATTTTTTTTTAGTTTCTCTATGCTTTTTATTTTCCTTATAATAAAAATGCAAGTTTTCATTAATATTTAACCATTTTAATTTTTAATTTTTCAAAATTTTAAAATTTGCTGCCACATGTCAATATTTTTTTTTGGGTTAGAAGGGTACAATCATTATTGGTTGAATTTTTTGAGGGCAAATCAGTACTTCTAAGGTGTTAAATGGAATATAAAGGTAAAAGTATCATTTTGTCTTTTCAATGAGGTTTGACCGTTAAAAATCTGGTCAAAGCGACCAAATTGATATTTCTACAAAAAAATATTTCTATAGTGTTAACCAGAAGATAAGGGTAAAAGTGTCGTTTTGTCTTTTCTATAAGGTTTGAGTGTTTGACCTGTTAAAAATCGGGACGGAGCAACCAAATTGATGTTAATGGTAATGTAGGGACTACTGGCATTAAAAATGAAAAGAGAGTTAAACAATTCATATTGGGCTAAAATCTAGGGGATAAATTGATAATCACAAAAAAATAACAAAAAAAAAATATACAAAACAAAACAGTAGAAGAAGAAGAAGCACATAAAATTAAAAAGTACAAGTAACAACAACGACAAAGAATCAAAGATCTAATATAAACCCACTTGTGTTGTGTGCTCTGTTCACTTCACATTTCACACTCTCTGCCTGCTTATATATATCTATTTATCTCAACTCACAACACTAATTCACTAAAACACCTCAAATATTCTCTCTCTTTTTCAGACTCTCTCAGTCTCTTAAACTTTTTGTGCAATGCCCATCAACAAGGACCCCACCACGCCTCCACCAACGATCGGCAAAATCGGGCCTTACACGGTGTTCGTGACCCCACCATCCACCCCCAAACCTGCGGAGCCGCCGGTCATTGAATCTCCTCAGAAGGTGGTGGCTCCTCCGGTCCAGCCTCCGCCGCAGCAGTTCGAAAAGCCCGTTTCTGTTCAGTCTTTGCCAGATGGGTCTGTTTCTGGCTTCTTCAAGAATGCCGTCAACAAGGTCCAAAACGGTATGTCGTTTCTCTCTCTGTCTGTTTAGATAGTAATGTTAATGCATGTGTTGTTTGGCTTTGGATCTTTGTCTTTTCTTGTCTCTTTGGGTTTCTATGTAAAAGAATTAAAGTGGTGGTTAAGCTGTGCGTCTATGTTAAGTTCATTTATGAGTCTTTGTTTGGTTACTGAGAAAATGATGGAAAATTATACAAATGAAATGAAAAAGAGCCATCTGGTGATGGATCTTCTCTTCTCTGGATTTGTACAAGATTAGAATGGATGGGAAAATTACAATTTGTTTATTTTGTAGATAAGAAACAATCTAAGAATTAAAAATCGAATTTTTGTATTTAAGCAGAGTGATTGTATTGCAGTCAATGAAGGGTTTGGAGTAACATTTCTTTTGTTTTTCTAATTTTTATAAGCCATTAGATGGAGCTCAGTTATGCATTTGATTACAAGGAAAAAAAAAGGGAAACGATTAATAAACTTTATCTTTTCCTCTTGTTCCAATGTTATTTTTTATTCATTAAGCATTATCGGGAGATATTGCAGCTCATTCGAGTTTGGATGATCACTTGGCACGTTGGTTTGGCTTAAATCAGTCAAAATATCAATGGGCGTTGGACGATTATTATGAGAACAAGGGATTGGTAAGCTTGATTTTAATGAATTCGTCATAAATTTTTATTTTTTCAAGTTGAGTTGTGAATTTCATTGGAGTATATATCTTTTTTTTTCTATGTTTTTTTACATATATTTTAGCTTCTATAACTGTTGTAGTTACTTGTTAGGTTTGGTAGGTTGGAATATGTGGCAATGGTATTTTTTTTAAGCTACATGTGAAGTAGCTTCAAAGTAATAGCTTTAGTATTTTATTTGTTCTTGCGTCATCATTGATATGGAAGATTCATTTCTTTGTTATCATGTCTGAAAATTTTGCATAGATTTCAATAAATTAAGATTCTTTCTCTGGAAGTGATCCCCTATTCGCTCTCTGGGATAAGCCTTTTTTGTAAACACTTCCTGTCTTCCAGGTCTTAAAAGGTCAGATATTTGAACATTGAAAACTCAATTTATATATTATCAACTAACTTTTCACTGTGTAATCTGAAAAATATAATTGTGCTTTTCACATTCTGTTATGTTATCTCCCATATAACCAATGAATTGTTGTCGGTTTAGCTTGTTAAGTTCATTTGGATTTGGCAACTCAATTAAACAGACTTCATTTATAGGAAAAAATCAGTCTGTTGCCGTGGAACATGGCAGAGATAACAGAGAAGACACAGATGGGAAGAAAACAGGATAGTGATTAGAACTTAGAAGTTAGAACCATCTGATATGAAACTTGCTGTCTTATACTCTTATTTACCTATACTGAACTATAAAGAAACACTAGAATTGCCTTAAGATGCAGTCGACCAAAAGTAAAACAATGCTCAAAGAAGCATTCTACACAAATATTAGTTTATTCAATCGTATTCGTATAATGTGATGGTCAATTTTTGCATAGTGTAGGATAACCTGTTATTGCTATCAATATTTTTGAGGTGTATTGTGCGTGTTTGCCTACTTTTCTTTTGTGAGGATGCGCCCTGAAGTTTTTTTTTTTCAAATGGACCATTTTGTTGTACTTTTGCTCAAGTTGAAAATTAAGGATTTGCAATTATATGGAACCTATTTCTTGCTATGGCATTTGTTTTGCTAAAGAGAGTTTTCTTTTTAGATGGACAACTAATATCAAATTCCACCGTTCTGTACCTTTTAGACTAAGTTCTACCTATTCAGAACCTTTATTCATGTCAATATTACATAGTGCATCTGCATGTCTAAAGTCTTGAATATATGTGATTGCGTTATGCTGGTCTTATTAACATGATGATATTCTCTCTCAACTGGACAAGCAACAATATGTTCCTAGCAGTGAACTATGCCCATTTCAAACTTTCAGGGAAAAGTAGGCTTTTGTAATTACTGATCTATTACATCACCCTTAGTCTTTCGGAAGGGGGCCTCCAACTTATTTTCTTCTGGAAGCATTAGCTGGCCATATGCCTACAGGCTCTAGTCCCAATACTGGCAAGAATTATGAAGGAAGAATCATTTGACACGGTCAATACAAATGAAAATTATGTGGTAGTTACTCAAAACTGGTTGGTCTCTGGATGGTAAGTGGTAACATATCAGAACTGGGTCTGGGTGAAGTGCACATTGCATCTGTTCTAAGTTTGACTGGTGACTGAGTCTGTTTGATAGGCCTGGCCGGAAGTGCCAAAGTAGGTAACAGATAAAAGGAAAAAGATGACTTGTCTATGCAATATGAACTGCCTTTTGTATTGAGGGTTTGCGTCTGTCCGATTACAAAAGAATCTCCTATGGCAAGTCAGGGAGTTTGTGGCAAGTTTTTTCCACATTATGATTGATTATGTGAATGTTTCTGATTGTGTTTTCCTTAGCTGACTTTTAACTGTGTATTTGTGCTTAGAAGTGGAACTCTCCTATTTGACATTTTAAGTTTGTCTTATGGCAGGAAAAGGAAGTTGTAAAAGCAAAAGAAATGTCTAGCAAAGTACAGAGTGTTTAACGTGCTTGTTGGGCTGGTAATTTGATGTTTCTATATATTGATATACATACCAGAAATGTCCGCCAAATGTTTGAATGACTTTGAAATTGTCTGTATGCAGAATTTACATCAATTGAAGACGAGAGCCGAGTCTCCTTTGTATACTATATTTATAATATCTATTATATGGGATAGCAGTAATTGATCTGGATACTTGAAGGAACCTTTGTCTAGACATCAGGGGATGTTGACTGTTTGCAATTTTATACCTACTACAGCTATTAACCAAGTTTGGTTGTGTACTAGTCTATGAACCATGTAATCTCATTTTCATGCCATGGTTTTGTTGTACTCCATTGAGCTGCAATCTAATCTAGTGTATTCTCAGGTTGTTGGAATGTACTGTTGATGTAATTTGTAATTCTCTCTTCTTCTTTTTTGTGGGAATTCTGTAAAAGCAATAGTTTGCATCACTGGAATTTTTTGTTCTTTCTTTTTGGCCTTCTGATTTTACTATTTGACATTGCTGTCGTGCTAATGCTATGTGTGATGTTAACTGGGCTGATATAATCATAAATTAATACAAAGTTTTATCTCTTGTTCTCCTTTAAATAATATAAAGAAAGGGGTCTACAGGGTTACAAATTACAATATATAATTAGAGTAATAAAAAAGGTTTAATTGATTAACACGAGTCTTTGTAAAATATAGTTTGCTACATCTATTTTCTATTTCGTTGATTTCAATGGCCATGGACCATAAATCTAGTTGTTCAATTAAAATAAGACAAGGAAAGCAAGGAGCCCTGGTGGGTTGTCCTAAGAATGAACCAGCCAATCAGCTACATCATACTTTCCAAAGTTATATGTCAATTCCTTACAAGATGAGAGGCTCTGTCTCTCCTTGTAAATTGTCTGTTCTCCTATTCCTTACAAGTTGTTCCATCTGTGTTTCCTGCTAAATTTCAAGTATGGGTGCAGAAAATGCTTCATCAACTATGCCAACTGCAAAAACAGTTATTATCATTGTGGTTGTAGGTAAGATTTTCCTTCTGTTTGCTCTTACATTTTATGAAATTTTTTTTTTTAGATAAAAATTTGGATATCTAACTATTTTCGTGAACTCTGCAGTCATCCTCGTCATAAAGATTGTTATTCTAATGATAATATGCCAAAAAAAAGCTCGTATAGGTACCAGCAGTGTTACTCCAGACACAAGATTTCTAACACTAACAGTGGATAAATTCTTAACTGATATGGAAAGAGAGAAGCCTATTAGGTTTACTTGTCAGCAGCTTCGGACTGCGACCGAGAATTTCACCAACTTGCTGGGCTCAGGAAGTTTTGGAGATGTATACAAAGGAACCTTCAGTAATGGAACCATTGTAGCTGTGAAGGTTTTGAAAGGGATTTCGGATAAGAGAATTGAGGAACAATTCATGGCAGAAGTTAGTACAATTGGGAGAATCCACCATATTAATCTGGTTAGACTCTATGGTTTCTGTTTCGAAAAAAACCTGAGAGCTCTAGTTTATGAGTTCATGGCAAATGGTTCGCTTGACAAGCACTTGTTTTGCGAAAACAACGTCTTAGGATTCGAAAAGCTTCATGAGATTGCACTTGGCACAGCTAGAGGTATAGCTTATTTACACGAAGAATGCCAACAGAGAATCATCCATTACGATATAAAACCTGAAAACATTCTCTTGGATGAAAATTTCTTTCCGAAAGTGGCGGATTTCGGCTTGGCCAAGCAATGCAACAGAGAAAACACTCATATATCCATGACAGGAAGAAGAGGAACAGCAGGGTACACTGCACCTGAACTTTGGGTGCCATTTCATGTAACACACAAGTGTGATGTTCATAGCTTTGGAATGCTATTATTGGAAATCGTAAGCCGGAGAAGGAACATGAAAAAAGAAGATAATGTTCCTGAAAGCCAAGAATGGTTTCCAAAGTGGGTTTGGCAAAGGTTTGAAAATGGAGATTTGGATGAGTTGATGAATGCCATCGAAATCGAAGCCGAAAGCGATAGAGAAAAGGCAGAGAGGATGATCAAGGTAGCTTTTTGGTGTGTTCAGTACAAGTCAGAATCAAGGCCTGTGATGAGTGTTGTTGTGAAAATGTTGGAAGGAGCTGTAGAGATTCCTACACCATTGAAGCAGATTCATCACATATTGATGGAATCTCCTAGTCCTCAACTTCCAATATTTGCATATAATAATATTAAGTGGAGTGGAAGCAGTTTAGATAGTTTGGGTTCTTCTCCAATTCCTGCTAGTGCTACATCTTCCTTGATATGTGCAACCCCTGTAATGAAAAAATATGGAATTGAAATGGACCCCAACTAATTACAGCTTCAATAATAACCTCCCTATCCATCTCTATCTTCTTCCTCCATGTCCATTCCCTGGGATTTGTTGTTATGTGTATGTTCACTTTTTGCATCGCATAATAAACTCTATAAAAACTGTCTTTGGGCATTTTATAAACCTAAATCTAGTTAGTTACTTTTGCGGTTTTCAAGAATCAAGATAAAACGTAATGTTTATAAATAAAAAATTTATATATATAAAACTTTTCTATTGTCAGTTCGTCTTGATATAAAATATATCAGGACGAAAAATATGGACCATTAAATTTATATACTTTGACTCAAAGCGTATGTACTTGTCAAAACTTCTCCATAATCTGTGGTTCACATCTTTCGTCCTGACATATTTTATATCAGGACGAACTGACAGTAGAAAGATTATATATATATGTATATATATATATATATGTATATATATATATAAACAATTTATATATACACACGAAAATTTTCACACAAGTGAGCACCGATGGAATTATATAAGGACATTAAATATGAGCCACTCGTTTTACATACTTTTACTTGATATGTATACACTTGTCAAAACTCTTTTATAAATGAGTGGCTCACATTCAAATATATATATATATATATATATATATATATATATATATATATAAGAAGTAATTACCAGAACCTAACTGAGGTTTGCAAATTTACACTCAAAGACAACTTTATCGATAAGGACAGTTACCTCTCATGTCGTTAGTTTTGACCGTTAATTTTGACCGTTGACTTTTAAAAACAGCTTAAACGACAAAACTACCCCTGCTAATTTTTAAAATTTAAAAAAAAAACTTACTAAAGAAAAATTGAAAAAAAACAGGAGGTGGATACCCAGATCTCCACCAGGGGGAGATCCAACTAGATCCAGCCGGCGACGGGGAGGCTCGACCCGTCAAATTATTGTTCTTGTGGCTCAATAATCGATATTGTGGAGGTGGTTAGGCATGGAGATGACATCGACTTCTCTATTTTTATTGCTTCGGCGTCGTTTCTGATTGATAACTTGTACGAGTGTCCACGGTGACTAGGCAAGTAAGCAAGCTCAGAGCAAAATCTTTTATATTCTTAGATTTAGAGTAGAGAGATAGAGTTTGCTCTTAAATTTCAATGGTGGGTTGTTCTGAATTTGGGATGAATTCGGTGGTTGTTAATGGTTATTTGTTAGAACTGTTAAATTGACTGGTTATCTGTTTATCTTATTTCTTGTTTATTTATATAAATGTTTATAATGACCTGTTATTGCTTTCTCTCTGGTTTATAATAAATAATTGTTTCTATTTATCTTGAAAAAGAATGATCAAGTGGATGTGTTTGCACTAAAAAAAATGGATGTGCTTGTGAATTTGAATTAGGATTTAGGACATGATCTCCTTTTTTGATTTTTTTTTTAATTTAATAAACCTCAATTGTTTTTTGAATTTTAATTTTTTAATTTTTTTTAAGAGAATGAATCTTCACCATTCATCTATGTGATTGATGGTTGAGACTCTTCTTCTTCTTCTTCTTCTTCTTTTCTAATTTTTGTTAAAAAATAAATAAATGTTATGTTGAGGGTGATTTTTGGAATTACGTAAAGTTGATCACGAGTCCAACAAGCTATCACAAATTAATAATTGAATAATAAAAAGAATATAAGGTTGACCATGCAAGACACACAATTTTACGTGGTAAAACCTTAAGTTGGGGAAACGTCAACGGTTGCCGGTGAAGGCGAGAAGAAAAATCCATTATGAATGTAGTAATTACACACTCAAGTTCTCTCTCGCATATTGTTGCTTTCTCTCTTACTCTTTTTGCACAATATTGCACTAACCGTTACAATGTTGTCTTTGGTCTATTTATATGTGCATAGAACCCTACTTCTTGGTATACAAGTAAGGAAAGATGGTAAGGTTCTAATAGAATTCTAACTTATCAGAGTCGTCTTTATCTTCTTTCATGTTTCACTTCTTCTACGCATTAATTGAATTAGATCTCTTGCCTAGTTGGGACTCTGATATCTTTTAAGGAAATTTGTTTCCTTGTCTGAATGTACTTCATTACTCCTTATTTGTATCAAAGTCTTCCTCTACGTATTTGAGTCGTGGACATATTAAATTAAATATTTTCCATGTATCAATTATCTGACCAGGTGTCTAACCCGACCAGATCTTATTTACCCCAACCGGGTGCTTGATCCCGACCGAATGTCTTTACCTGATCGACCTAATTGCCCGATCGATCTATTCGTCCCGATCAGATTATCTTCACCCGATCGATATGGTTACCCCTGATCGATTTATGTTTACCCGATCATTCGGGTAGACCCGACCAGGTCTTGAGATCATCTTTGGTCAACTAAGGTTGATCTGCTTCAATTTGACTTTTGGTGACATGGCATCTTTGACTATCGCGTATTCTGGTAATCATGTTGACTTGTCATCCTTTCAGATTTTACCAACAACAATACCCTCTTAAACATTTGAACCGAGCATCTCGTTCAACAAGAAGAACTAGCTCGGTGAAGTATATTTAACTTGGTTCTCATTTTGTCTTATAGTTCATTAATGCTCATTTATACTTAACAGTTAAGCATTTGTTCCTAGCCACAATTACTCGATTTGCCTAAATGACATGACATGACGACGAGATCAACAGTGGCTCATTTGTTCCTCAAACGACACTTATCAAGTTGCTAGTTGTGCGTGATTAGGAATTCGTATACCAACCCTCACTCTCAAGTGTTTTGTTTTTCCAAATGTGGGATGATGTCACCTCACATTATATATTTTCGAAAACTTTTCATTTTCCCTCTTTCTAAAAATTCTTACGTAACCTTTCACTCTCCAAAGCTTCACCATAACTTTTCTCTTCTTGGTTGCTTGAATTTCCTTCCAAAGTCTTCCGCTATTACCCATATCTTCGGTTTCATCAACTTTGACTCTCATGTCGTTTTTCGTCTGCTTGCAATATCCAAGTATGGACTCTATTACTCGTCATTGTTTCGTTGAGATGTTTATGCGTGCTGTTGAGATGGGTGATAAAGAAAATGCTGATAGGATCGAGTTTATATTGAGAGGACGTTCTCAAGCTTTTACTCCTCCAACTCAACCCCTAGCTCTCAGCGTTGATTATTCAATTGCACTTCCTGGATTTCAACCTTCCCGTTCTATCCCAAACATTTCTTCTGTTGGTACATGCCCAGAGATGTCGAGGACAACATGCACTGTATGAAGTGGTAAGGCTACTGCTAAGGACTCTCCATTGAGCGAATTGAAGATTCCTTCTCAACTGCTAAAGTTAAAGGATGTCCCTAAAAGGCACCGAGAGCACCTATTGAGGTTTTCTATTGACCATGTAGACATGACGCCGGTTCCGGTTCCGGTTCCAGTTCGGTTCGGTTCGGTTCCGATTCGGTTCCGATGGTTCGGAACCGGTTTTTATTTTTTAATTTTTTTAAAAAACAAAATCAACACAATCATGAATCACCTCCCTACTCCCTACACCTGACCCAACCCCAAATTTACAATCCCTGATTACCTTCATCAATTTTCATCACAATATCACACACACACACACACCGGTACACCACAAATCAAACCAGTCAAAACTCAAACACACACACACCACCACCACCACAAACCCAATCAAAACTCAAACACACACAATACACTTATACACCCCCAATCGGCCAATCTCATCTCTGATCTCTCTCTTTCGATCCAAGCAAAAAGTAGAAGAATGAAGAAAGAAGAAGAAACTGGGGAAAACAAAGAAGAAAAAAGAAGAAACCGAGGAAAACGAAGAAGAAAGAAGACGATGATCGACGTCGATCGGCCGATGATGATGGCCGTCCCCGTCGTCGAATCGCGGCGGTGGTCTGGTAGAGTGGTGCATGACTGCGTGAGTGGATTTAGGGTTGATTTGTGTGTGAGAGAGAGAGAGAGAGAGAAAGAAATAAAGAGAAAGAGAGGGATGAAGGAAGGTGATTTGGTGATGATCTGATTTCTCAGAAGTCAGATCTGGTTTTATAAAAAAAAATTTAAAAAGGCTGGAACCGGCCTGTTCGAACCGGACCAGAACCGGCTCTGGTACGGTTCGAACCGGCCGGTTCCAGCCCTTAAGGAACCAAAATCGGAACTGATCCGGATCTGTTCCGTTTCGGTTCTTAGAACCGAAACCGTTTTTTTCGGTTCGGTTTTGGTTTTTTGACACCGGTTTCGGTTTGGTTTACCGGTTCTAACCGAACCGGCGTCATGCCTATGACCATGTGCCTTCGATTCTGAAGTGAATGTAGTGACCAATCAAGAAATTGCGAAGGTTATCGACATATTCGGTATTCCTTGTTCAGTGGAGTTTTTCCAGAGCGATCACCGCGCCATATGGAACCTACCCATGGACGCCGTTGCTATTTATAGGACCATGCTTACTTCAAAGGTGACCCTACCTATCCAACCCTTCATTGCCAGATTCCTAGTAGAGGCTGGGATTGCTCATACTCAACTAGCTATCAATTCCTATAGGACAATGATCAGTTTATGGCATCTGTGGCAACTAATCGGTGCTAAGAACCCCCCGGCCCCCAAGAAATTTGTAATTTTTACACTCTTGGCTGATCGGATATTGGGGCATCTTCCACCTCCAATCCAATTCCTCTAGTCATTGGATTGCCAGCGGATATGATGAAAGACCTTTTCCTGCATCAAGTAAAAAGCACAAGGGCTTCATCTAGGGCTTCCTTACATCAAACAAGTATTGGAAGAACATATGGTTCTTCGTCAGGGGTGATTGAGGCGAAACAATAGTCCCTAACCCCCGCCAAAACTTGACAAGTAATAGTGTCCCGAGGCATTTCTGTAGCCTAGAAATCTGGAATAAATCTCCTGGCACGGTAACTGAAAGGCAAGCCAGCCAGATGATTAAAACTGCTCAAAAATCTTTGGAAGCTAGGGATCGTCGTGCATTGTTATTGGAAAAGGACCTGATCAAATTGAAACGTTTCCCCGGTATTTCCAATCAGCGTAGGCGCTGTAAGTTTGCGTTTTCTTCAATTTAACCTGCATCAATCACATATACCTTTTTGTCACTACTTGGATTTATTTTTTAGTGTATGATCATGACATTGTCACTAGCGAGCAAGCTAAGAAGGCTAAAATCATGGATAAAGCTAGCCGAATGGAAGTTGTTGCCCAATTGGCTCAAGGAATTGCTCCCCCCAAGCATAACTTGATAGAACACACATATGAGCCTGACCCTAATACTTCTTCAGGCTCTGTCGAACAAACGCAGGGAAGTAAACATTACGTCCCCCCGAGTGATTCGAACAGGAAGTTTACCAAATAGGTCGGCTGCTAGGAAAGTAGCCAAGACAGCGGAGGGAACCTCTGACTCCAATGCTCCCCATCCTAGTAAGACGGTCACATTTGAAGTAGAACCAGTCCTATATTTTGTGGGGGTTAGAATATACAACACATCTGAATGGGATGATGATCAGGGGACAATAAGAGACTTGATCTCTAGAGAATTATGCTTTAAGAGTAAGAGAGGCCGTCCATCTGCTGTGCATCCTCCTTTTTCATCTGAACAGATTCAAACTGGAGGTTGGGATTCCCAGCCAACTAAACAGGTCGAGATTGCTGACCAGTCTCCCTAACCAACTAACCAAGCTATACCACCTGCTGGGCAAGTCCCGGCTGATCGCCCAGATAATTGTCCTATTCATGCCCCAATGAAACTCTCAGTGAAACGTTAGATAGTTTTTTCAGATTATGTCACTGATGAAAGCCTTGCTGGAGAAGATAATTTGTCTCGTCGCAGGCCATATCACACTAAGGAAGTGCATAAAAGCCCAAACCAGTCTCCCAATTCATCACAAAATGCTGAGGTGACCGACACCGTGGATAGCGCCAAAGTAGGCCGAGCTGATGCCTTTGATCTTAGGCGAGCTAATGTTGTACACCCTGAAGTTGTCCCTATAGTGACCGATCCGACTGGCCAAGACTGTATTGGCAAGGTTGCTAAACCAAGTAAAGAAAATCTCCATCTGACAAAACCCCAAGTTGAGAAGGTTGGAGAAAGTTCAAATGCTCATGCGAGGAGGTCCCCAGTTATATCTACGGCTGATATGGCTATCACAGCTGATGCATTCCTGATAGGATTCGTGAGACCTGAACAGCCTGACCCCAATCTCAAAGTTTGAGGGAGGTACCCTTTTCATCTACTCGTTCTGCAAGATGGAGAACCAGTATAGGTCAGTACCAAGCCGTCTTAAGCAGAACTCAATTAGAGTCTGGAACCTCTTATGATTCTTGTGAACCATCGATCGATCCCATTAACATGCTACGCTCCATGTTAGCTGGTAAAGGATTTATTTAAGAAGGGTATTGAGGGGATTCTTAGGTCACCAATAATTCTGAACAAATCTGAGCCGTTTTCATCAATAGTGTATACATGAGTACTCAAAATCTTTATCTTTCATAGTTTCAGCTGATCCAGACTAACTGTTACTTTTCTCTTATTGTATATTCTGTAGGATGTGGAAAAACTAACTCAAGCATTGATCATCCAAGACAGGCAAGCTGTAGAGATCTCTCGGCTGAAAAAGAAGGTCTCCGAGAAAAGTGAAGTGCTCAGATCTGCTTTAGCTGGTGAATCGAAAATGAAGTAAGCATACGAGGAGAAGTTGAAGTAGCGTGACATAACCGATGCTACTATGAGGATATCACTGGCTAATGCAGAGACTAGGGCTTCTGTGGCCACCGAAAATGGCAACGACCTTACCACGAAAAATGGCTAATTGGAAGCACGTGTAGCCAAAGTTGAGCGCAGATGCGCTGAGCTGGAGTAGAGAGTTACTCTAGCTGATCAGGCAATCGCCGATCATGAAGCGGAGGCTCGCACAGCCAAAGAGACTTTGGCCACTGCTCAACAGTCGATGCTTGAGACCTAGCATAAGTCTGAGGAAGATAAACTGCACTACGAAAAGTTGGCTAAAGACTTGAATCAGCAGCAAATCATTGTGGAGATGCTTTCAAAGGAGGCTAAACTGGCCCGAGAGATTCAAGTTGTTGACCGATTCAAGAAATCTTCTGCCTTTGATGCCATTATATTGAGGGAGTTTGAACGGGGACTTGTCATTGCTTGCACATTTTTCTTTAACAAGAAGTGGACCACTCAGACCATCTAGTGGAAGTGGGATGCCAAGATTAATGACTACAAGGCTGAATCCCTAGAGGCTATAAGTAATAAGAGAATGATATAGCTAGCTTACTGCAAGTCGACCGGTAAGGAGCCTCACGCCATGCATCTGGAGTTACCCTCTGAAACTTCCCATGTGACTTTCCATACTGATGAAAAGATTGATATAATGGGTAGTGAGATTGATGTTAGGCCCTTACTTGACAAGGATTATTCTCCCTTTATGGCCAGCAATCCTGATGGCATTAGTTAGCCTGAATTTCCTATAAACTGGCTGATGAAGGCATGTATCAATTCTTCGAAGTTTCTGATCTACGCTAGTATGGCCGCCAAACCATCTAGACCCCTGATCGCCTAATGTCTGCAGGAACATCCTGCATATAAACGCATCATCATAATTATACTGGGTCATCACGCTCTAGTATCTCCTAACATGTTCTTGGGGGTCGGTGTTGGCCTTAAACTACTCCACGGGTGGCATTCTGAATTTTTTCCAGAACAGAGCTTGTGGGATTAAGTCGGAAAATGGACTGCCAGCGTTGCCAATCAATAAATTCCCACGACCCTATCTTTGCTCTAACACTTCTATCCTCCTTAATATGACCTCTCGATCACCTTCTAGTTCTCCGTGTTCGTCAAACTTCTGACGGATGGTGAGCCCATAAGGGTCCCTTGGTATTCGTCATGAGACCTGGGCATCGCAAAGGTTATACTTAACCGCTGGGCTAGTTTCTCAATGCCTCTGTGAGGGGCCTCTTCATTGTCGAGGCTGATCGAGATCTTCTTTTATAACCATCATACCAATTTTCCCGAACGTATTCCGATCTGCCTCTATCGTATCTTTCTGTGTCTTCTTGAAGGCTAGGCTCCTAGTACCCTCTCACATTTTAGCTATTTCACCATTTGTGCCCCATGTGGCCCCTGGTCATCTCGACGATAATCTCTTTTTTTGAGAATGTTCCCTTCTTCCATGATGATCTGCCATATCTCTACTAGTTTTATGGGGCACTCATGGGGTCACACCCTCTATCTCAGAACGCACATTTGGATCTTGGGCCACCACATGTGTAGATAACTGATACGACGAGGTCAGAGTGGCAGTTGCGATTATATTAATCCTCTATCTAGCGGCGTCTTCAATGACTCTTCGTAAGGACTCCTGGACTTGCCGGAATGCATTTAGGGAAATACCTGTGGGAAGGTTCATGAAGGTTGTCACGGCCTGACCAGTTGAGGTTGGAGTCGCGGAGAGTAATTCTCCCCTAGAGATGCTGGCGTTTATTGGACCAGAGTTGTTGACACCGTGTGGGGAGCAAACATCATACGAGGACCGACTTCCGTCTCTACTATTTGTCATGTTACTGTTTCACAAGTTCTTTTGAGGTTGATCTAGTAATCTAGCAAAAGTTAACATCTGCTCATCCTTCTAGCACCAATTGTTAACAGTGATTTTTGAGATTACGTAAAGTTGATCACGCGCCCAACTAGCTATCACAAATTGATAATTGAATTATGAAAAGAAAAGAAAGTTGATCACGCAAGACACACAATTTTACATGGTAAAACCCCAAGTTTAGGAAACGTCCACGGTTGCTGGTGACGGCGAGAAGGAAAATCCACTATGAATGTAGTAATTACACACTCAAGTTCTCTCTCTCGCGTATTGTTGCTTTCTCTCTTACTCTTTTTGCGCAATATTGCACTAAATGTTACAATAGTGTCTTGGGTCTATTTATATGTGCATAGAACTCTAATTCTTGGTATACAAGTAAGGAAAAATGGTAAGGTTTTAATAGAATTCTAACTTATTGGAGTCGTCTTTATCTTCATTCCTGTTTCACTTATTCTACGCTTTAATTGAAGTAGATCTCTTGCATAGTTGAGACTCTGACATCTTTTAAGGAAATTTATTTCCCTATCTGAATGTAATTCATTACTCCTTATTTGAATAAGAGTCTTTCTCTATGTATTTGAGTCGTGGACATATTAAATTAAATATTGTATGCGTGTCAATTATCTGATCAGCAATCTAAACCGACCAGATCTTATTTACCCCGATCGGGTGCTTGATCCCAGCCGAAAGCCTTTACCCGATCGACCTAATTGCCTGATCGATCTTTTTGTCCCGATCAGATTATCTTCACCTGATCGATCTGGTTACCTCGATCGAGTTATCTTTACCTGATCAATCAGGTATACCCGACCAGGTCTTGAGATCATCTTTGGTCAACTAAGGTCGGTCCATTTCAATTTGATTTTTGTTAACGTGACATCTTTGACTATCACGTATTCTGGTAATCATTTTGACTTGTCATCCTTTCAGATTTTACCAACAACATGTTAAAAGACGATATTACCCTTTAAAATATCAAAGTTAATGGTCAAACTTGGTCAAACTCTAAAGGTTGGGGAAGTGAGTGTCAATTGTTGATAAAGTTGTTTTTGAGTGTCAATTAGCAAACCTCAGGTAGGTTCTCAGTAATTACTTATATAAAAAGTAAAGATAAAATATAGAACAAATTGCATCAAACCTTCCTCAAGTTTTCCCTTTTACATCTATAACAACTTTATCTTAATTGACGCTCATCTCCCCTGAAATTAGGGTTTGACTAGAGTTGACCGTTAAAGTTAATACTGTTGGAACCCCGTTCACTGGTAACGTAGCGGAAATATGTTTTAAAATTTTTAATACAGATCATAAATGATCTGGAATCAGTGAACTTGAGACCGTAATTATTTTTCCAGAACAAATAATACATAGAATATGTGAACTCAGGAAATTGTAATCAATATAAAAATATATAGAACCTTATCAACATTTGGAGGTTCCTTCATTTTACGATATGCTCCCGGTCTGTACCACTGATCTTCCTAGCTATATCCCGGAACTGGTAACCGCATGTGGACGGGTCACGTACTCAAAAACTTAGGAGGATGTAGAGAGAATATGAAGAAACTATTTCTTCCAAAGAGAAAAAATAACTAGAACAATTCTAGTTCTTAAAAAAAATATTAATAATATATATATATATATATATTCAATAGTGCAACAATTGCACAACACATTTTTCTCTCTTTTACTCACGCACAACACTTGTTTTTTTTTATATATAATTGTTTTTGTTTTCAATAGTGCAACACTTGCACTACTTTCTCTTTTTGAAAAAAAAACAAACGCACACCAATTTTGTACTCATAACCTTCTCTTGTTTTTTTTTCTTTTTAAATTTAAAATCAGTTTAATCAAAAAAACAAATCAATCTAATCTTTTAAGATATCAAATATCTTTAAAAATATTGATTAATATTTATTTTATTTAATATGATTTGAATTCAAACTATTTAAATTCAAAATTCAAAATTTAATAAAATAAAATAATCATATTATCTTATTTTATTCAAAAAAATAAATATCAACAAACATCATCCATTTAGTGATTAATAACAAGATTAAATAATCTTATTATTTAATTTAATTAATCACCATTATTCATTAATCAAATAATCTCATTATTCAATTAATTCCCGAATAAATACATGTCACTTTCGTAACACAATTAATTGGACAATCCAATTAATTAACCGTGACCCTTGTTACCTAAATCGATCGGGCTAGCAAGGGGACCTAATAGACCTACAGTATTTTGAGCTCCAATAATCATTGGAATCATTAATTAAACTCTTTAATTAATATTTCTTGATTATTAACTTCGGTGCTATTCCACTAAAAACCCGAAGCTGCACTCTCTCAACTGTAGACTCTTTTACACAGACCGATACAACTCGGTGTCCATCGATATAGCTATTACACATGGTGTGATCCTCTACAGTAGTTCATAATTAGAGCTGTGTCATAATGTCCGTTATACCCCTCTAATTACATATATCCTTTAAGTACCGTTGATTCTCTAATGGACAATAAATCCTATTTCCTCACGGAATTAAGAGAGCACTCATATTGTTCAAGTCCCGAATTAACCCTTAAGGGAACTACCATCTACTTCTCACAAGAAGGAGTGGATTCCACTATTGTGTACATACCTTCCCAGCCACAAGCCAAACCGCAATCCCAACATACGGAGTATATTGATCAGAAACTGCATCTAACCTCACCCATGGTATATCAAAGACCACGATCTAACCTGAAGGAGTCGATAAGACACTCAGGTTTAAGATCACCCACATATAGTCATCATTAGTTCATATATATGAATCTCATCAGTAAACGGATCTTGGTGAGAGATTCATATAGATCATGGCCCAGTTCTATATGATCACATCATACAAGGTGCCTTCATTCCCATATCTCGTATGAATGATTCAGGATAGAATCACCGTACATTACGGAATGGACCGCAACTATAGATTAACCACAAATAAAGTACCTAGCTTTATTCATTATCTATGGACTCTTTAGATTGCACGTCTCTTACTGTATCCATCCGTATATGACACTTATATACACAGTTCGAGATTAAATCCGGTAATCTAGGATGTTAATATATGCACAAGTTATAAAATAAACAACACAACAAGAATGAATTGAACTTTTCTTTTTATTTATTTCATAAATCCATTTACAAATTACATCTTTAGGGCATAAACCCCAACAATCTCCCACTTGCACTAAAGCATGTGAGGCATGTCTCGTAACCCTAGACCATCTAGGTGACCCGAAAACACTTTAGCCGGTAAGGTCTTCTTAAATGGATCAGCATGATTGTCTTGTGAGGCTATCTTGGTGATGATCACATCTCCTCTCTGTACTATCTCTCTAATGAAATGATACTTTCTCTCTATATGCTTCCCTCTCTTATGGCTTCTTGGTTCTTTGGAATTAGCCACAGTACCACTATTATCACAATAAAGTGTGATGGGCTTATCCAGATCTGGAATAACTTCCATATCACTCAAGAATTTACGGAGCCAAACAGCCTCTTTAGCAGCTTCACAAGCAGCTACATATTCGGCTTCCATGGTGGAGTCAGCAATGCAAGATTGCTTTATACTTCTCCACACAATGGCTCCACCACCTAGGGTGAAAACTGATCCAAACGTGGATTTTCTAGAATCCCTGTCTGACTGAAAATCAGAATCTGTGTATCCTAACGGGATCAAATCCTGTCCGGAACACACTAGCATATAGTTTCTCGTTCTCCAAATATACTTGAGAATAGTCTTGACAGCAACCCAATGATCCAATCTTGGATTGGACTGGTACCTGCTGACTACTCCCACTGCATAACAGATGTCCGGTCTCGTGCATAACATAGCATACATGAGACTACTTACTGCTGATGCATATTGTACACGACTCA
Organism: Dipteronia sinensis; assembly: GCA_033220585.1. NCBI lineage: Eukaryota > Viridiplantae > Streptophyta > Magnoliopsida > Sapindales > Sapindaceae > Dipteronia > Dipteronia sinensis. Next base: position 13,131,694 of record CM065638.1, on the reverse strand, counting down.
TATCCTCAACTTCTTGAGGTGTCTTAGGGCACTGTTTCTTAGACAAGTGAACTTCATGCCTAGAAGGTAAATTACCTTTCTTGGAGTTCTGCATCGAAAAACGCACAAGAATCTTGTCGATATATGATATCTGAGACAGTGCTATGAGTTTGTTCTTACGATCCCTTATAAGTTGGAATCCCTAGAACATAACTCGCCTCTTCCCAAATCTTTCATTTGGAATTGGCTAGCCAGCCAGCCGTTTACATCAGATAACACTCCCACATCATTTCCAATGAGTAGGATGTCGTCCACGTATAGGACTAAGAAAACTACCTTTTTGTCAATGACGCGCTTGTAGACACAAGGCTCATCGACATTCTGCTCAAAGCCATAGGTTTTGATCACATCATCAAACATGATATTCCAAGATCTAGATGCTTGCTTAAGCCCATATATGGACCTTTGCAACTTGCAAACCTTTTGCTCTTGATCTGGAGACACGAATCCATCTTGTTGCATCATATAGATGCTCTCATCAAGATTGTCATTCAAGAATGCAGTCTTGACGACCATTTGCCAAATTTCATAATCGAAATTGGCAGCAATGGATAAGAGAATCCTAATAGACTTAAACATGGCTACTGGCGAGAAGGTCTCTTCATAATCAACCCCCTCTTTCTAGGTATAACCCTTAACCACTAGCCTTGCTTTGAAGGTCTCTACCTTCCCGTCTATTCATCTCTTTCTCTTGTAGATCCACTTTTATCCTATGGGTTTTACCCCATCCGGTAAGTCTACAAGATCCCAGACTGAGTTAGAGTACATGGACTCCATCTCGAGATTCATGGCTTTAAGCCATTCCTCTTTATCAGGATCTTCCATTGCATTCTTAAATGTCAATGGATCATCCACACTATCAGCAGAGACAACACTTTGTCCCTCACCTATACCTAAATAGCATTCAGGTTGTCTTACAACCCTCCTACTACGTATAGGTGATAGTGTATCCTGATCAGGAACCATCTGACTCTCATATGTTTGTGGATCAACAACTCTTGTTGATGAAGCACTAGTCTCACCAGGCTCCAACTCATTCAATACAATCTTAGAACGAGGTTTATGGTCACTAATATAATTGTCCTCAAGAAACGTTGCATTTGTCGATACAAATACTTTATTATCTTCAGGGACTATAGAAGTGTCCACCTCTGGTCTCCTTGGAGTATCCTACAAACAGGTAGACCACAGACTTGGAGTCTAGCTTTCCACTTCTGTTTTTCGGCACGTGTGCTGGACACCCCCATACGCGGAAATGTCGCAAACTAGCTTTACTACCATTCCACAACTCTAGGGGAGTCCTTAGGAACAGATTTGGATGACACTACATTCAAAATGTATGCCGCTGTTTGTAACACATATCCCTAGAAGGAATTTGGTAATGATGAGAAACTAATCATAGATCTCACCATTTCCATCAGGGTTCTATTTCTCCTCTCCGCTACACCATTTTGCTGAGGTGTACCAGGAGTTGTGAGTTGGGAAAATATCACATGCTCGACCATGAAGTCTTCAAACTCTTGGTCAAGATACTTACCTCCACGATCTGATCGTAGTGACTTGATAGTCCTACCTAATTGATTCTTAACTTCAGCTCGAAATTCTTTGAACTTTTCAAATGTTTCCGACTTTTGTTGCATCAGGTAGACATATCTGTATCTTGAGTAGTCATCTATAAAGGTGAAATAATACTCATAGCATCCCCTAGCTCTAACATTCATCGGTCTGCAGACGTCTGTATGTATGAGTTCTAGTGGCTCTATAGCTCTAAGCCCTTTTCCAGTAAAAGATCTCTTAGTCATCTTACCTTCTAAACAGGATTCGCAGACAGGTAAGGTGTCAACCTTTAACTCACTTAAAGGTCCACTTTTTACTAGTCTGTCTATCCGGTCAAGGTTGATATGACCAAGCTTTAGATGCCAGAGATACGTGTCATTATCTGGAGAAATCTTATGTCGTTTAGTTTTAGGTTTTTCAACCTTAAACATTTCGGTTTTAAGCAGTGTAGCATATATTAACGGTCTTATCACATACAAATTGTTTTCATTAATTCCTGAACAAATATTCAGACCATTCTTTCCAATAATAAAAAACTTATTATTAAAAGAAACATAATATAATTGTTCTAACAACTTAGAAAAGGAAATCAAATTCCGTGTAAATCCAGGAATATAAAAAACATTGTTCAATAATAAAAAAAACTATTACTATTACAAAATTGCAATCTTATTGCTCCCACTGCTTTGGCCGACACGACATCCCCCGACCCCATACACAAGGAGAAGGCTCCCTCCTCTAGCTGTGTCCAAGAATCAGTCCACTGCAAAGAAGAATAAACATGGTTAGTGGCCCCCGAATCAACAATCCAAGGTGAAGAATCATCTTCCACTAAACAAGATTCAAGAACAAGTAAATCATATTTACCTTTCTTCTTCTTCTTGGCTACCTCCTCCAGGTACTGAGGACAGTTCCTCTTCCAGTGCCCGACCTTGTTACAATGGAAACATTTTCCTTTGTCTTGGTCGGTGGAGGTGCCCTTCTTTTTGCTTTGGGCCTTCTTGGGTTTGGGCTTACCCTTCGCCTTTCCAGCAGACCTCTTCCTCTTCTTATTATTGGAGGAAGATGGTTCGGCAACATTTGCCTCACCGGTCTTACTTTTGATGTCCTTAGTCAAGGACTCAAAAGTAGCGAGTTCATTGAGCAACTGTGTGAGACTAAACCTTAACTTGTTCATCCCGTAGTTGCTCTTAAACTAATCGAAACTCTTTGGAAGAGTCGTCAGTATGATGCTCACTTGACTGGGTTCGTCAATGGCCCCGCCATTGACTTCTGCCGTGTTAAAGTAGGATATCATGCTCAGGACATGTTCCCGAACTGATGTACCTTCCTTCATGCGAGCGAGCATAGCGGAACGAACAGCTTCATGTCGCTTTTGCTCGGAGGGCTGCCCGAACATAGCTTGCAATGACTCCATAATTTTGAATGTTGTAGTCATTGCTTCGTGCTTTGTGACAAGCACGTCTGTCATAGAAGCTAACAGATATGTTCGGGCCTTCTCATCAGATGAGACCCATTGCTGGTATGCCTCACGAACAGTTCGTGTGGCATTGGCAGTAGGCACCAGAGGACATTCCTCCGTAAGCACAAACTTGAGGTCTTTGGTGACCAATATTGCATTAATATTAAGTTTCCACTTAGTGTAGTTATCACCAGTTAATTTGTCGTTTGCGAGAATTTGAAGTAATGCAGAAGACATAATTACTGAAATAAATAAAACATTCATTCAGTCATTTATTAAAACAAATGGGAGTGCTTTGGCATAAATTTAAACATGATGCGTGAACATGTTTAACGAACTAGAAATACCCAAAAAACAGTTATTATACCACGACAATCCTACATACCACAAAGAAGTGCCGTCTTAGGGTCGGTCAAGTCTTTGCATGTTGGACCGAGACATTCTCAATCAAATGATATTCTAGAATAACTCTTATTCCATATCATTCGACCATCGTTTATTCAGTCAGGTTTTTAATTAACAAAACTTAATCAAAACCTTCGTGAGTGTAACCCACCATTTCAGATCTCACGAGCTTAACTCGAGAATTGCCGCCTTAGGGTCGGTCAATCCCGAAATACCCTCAGAAATCCTATCCGTTAGAAAGTCAACCTTGGTATTGATCTTTGTGGAAACCCTCCTTAGGGAGGACGAAAGCAAAGCCGTCACGAGGCCCCACTCGGATCTCACGGTGTTGACCTAATGATGGAGACTATGGGATATATATGTCATTTATCCATCTCCCACTCACTATTTAAAAATTAGGCTTTTCTATTATCCGTTAATGCACCTAGACTCTACTGGATCAAACGGCTAACTTTAATCAAGTTATCTAGCCCATTAACAAATTCATTATTAGAAATAAATTCTAATTAACTAATAAATTATTAATGATTTTTAACGATTAAAAATCTAATCTATTAGTGAATAATCTAAGCTTTTGTAAACTATTTACTAAGCTCGGATTATTATGATAGTGTTTATCAAGTTTTAACTATTAAAACTCTAACACTTTATTCGGTTCATTTATTATTAGGTCATTAATCATATTAATACTAATTACAATAAATGACCCTATTAATCTAACTTATTAAACACTTTAATAACCAGATTAATATTAATGAGAATTAACAAGTTTTCTAACAATTAAAAAACTAATCTCATTTTCATAGCCAATAATGTATTTACTGATTTTAATCATATTAAAAAAAATACATAAAAATTATGCTATGATGCATGTATGACATATCAAATATATTTGTGTAGGCAAATCTAATCTAAATGACATAAGTATGCATGACAATGCTTTTACCATCACATAATATAAAGCATACATGAATTGACCAAGTACTGTGGATTATTTAACCTAAAAAAATTGGAATCTAAAATTACAGAAATATCCCTAAGGCATTCCTTGGTCTTCTTGTAATTTTCGAGTCTTCCAGTCTCTTCAGGTCACTCCGATTCATCTCATGAATCCGAAATAAGAAATCCGCACGGAACGCACTAGGCAACACTTGCCAACAGAACCGTGCAAAAATATGTGAACAGTGCCCAACAATGTCCGCATGAACAGTACCCCCCGCATGAACAGTAATGGTGAACAGTGTCGTGACCAGTACCGCGTGAACAGTACCTGTCACGCGTATTTTCGATTTCGCCCTTCCGACTTCTCGATTTTTCCAGGTCTTCAATATAGGTTACATTTTTTTTAAATACAATAACAGAAATTTTTTTTTTTAAAATTATACAACCCAAGAACCCTAAATCCACAGTACTATATAATTAACGATCAATCATGTTTTTGTAAATTAACAAATTTAATATACATACAAAAACAACATACAGTCAATTTAAATAGTGCATACACTATCATACATACAGGAGCATCGAAAACAATTTCTTGTTCCGAAAAAAAAATTGGCTCTGATACCAATTGTTGGAACCCCGTTCACTGGTAACGCAGCGGAAATATGTTTTAAAATTTTTAATACAGATCATAAATGATCTGGAACCAGTGAACTGGAAACCGTAATTATTTTTCAGGAACTAATAATACATAGAATATATAAACTCAGGAAATTGTAATCAATATAAAAATATATAGAACTTTATCAACATTTGGAGGCTCCTTCATTTTACGATATGCTCCCGGTCTGTACCACTGATCTTCCTAGCTATATCCCGGAACTGGTAACCGCATGTGGACGGGTCACGTACTCAAGAACTTAGGTGGATGTAGAGAGAATATGAAGAAACTATTTCTTCCAAAGAGAAAAAATAACTAGAACAATTCTAGTTCTTAAAAAAAATATTAATAATATATATATATATATATATATATATTTTCAATAGTGCAACAATTGCACAACACAATTTTCTCTCTTTTACTCATGCACAGCACTTGTTTTTTTTATATATAATTGTTTTTGTTTTCAATAGTGCAACAATTGCACTACTTTCTCTTTTTGAAAAAAAAAACAAACGCACACCAATTTTGTGCTGATAACCTTCTCTTGTTTTTTTTTTCTTTTTAAATTCAAAATCAATTTAATCAAAAAACAAATCAATCTAATCTTTTAAGATATCAAATATCTTTAAAAGTATTGATTAATATTTATTTTATTTAATATGATTTGAATTCAAACTATTTAAATTCAAAATTCAAAATTTAATAAAATAAAATAATCATATTATCTTATTTTATTCAAAAAACAAATATCAACAAACATCCTCCATTTAGTGATTAATAACATGATTAAATAATCTTATTATTTAATTTAATTAATCACCATTATTCATTAATCAAATAATCTCATTATTCAATTAATTCCCGAATAAATACATGTCACATTCGTAACACAATTAATTGGACAATCCAATTAATTAACCGTGACCCTTGTTACCTAAATCGATCGGGCTAGCAAGGGGACCTAATAGACCTACAGTATTTTGAGCTCCAATAATCATTGGAATCATTAATTAAACTCTTTAATTAATATTCCTTGATTATTAACTCTAGTGTTATTCCACTAAAAACCCGAAGCTGCACTCTCTCAACTGTAGACTGCTTTTACACAGACCGATACAACTCGGTGTCCATCGATATAGCTATTACACATGGTGTGCTCCTCCACAGTAGTTCATAATTAGAGCTGGGTCATAATGTCCGTTATACCCCTCTAATTACATATATCCTTTAAGTACCATTGATTCTCTAATAGACAATAAATCCTATTTCTTCACGGAATTAGGAGAGCACTCATATTGTTCAAGCCTCGAATCAACCCTTAAGGGAACTACCATCTACTTCTCACAAGAAGGAGTGGATTCCACTATTGTGTACATACCTTCCCAGCCACAAGCCAAACCGCAATCCCAACATACGGAGTATATTGATCAGAAACTGCATATGACCTTACACATGGTATATCAAAGACCACGATCTAACCTGAATGAGTCGATAAGACACTCAGGTTTAAGATCACCCACATATAGCCATCATTAGTTGATATATATGAATCTCATCAGTAAACGGATCTTGGTGAGAGATTCATATAGATCATGACCCAGTCCTATATGATCACATCATACAAGGTGCCTCCATTCCCATATCTCATATGAATGATTTAGGATAGAATCACCGTACATTACGGAATGGACCGCAGCTATAGATTAACCACAAATAAAGTATCCAGTTTTATTTGTTATCTATGGACTCTTTAGATTGCACGTCTCTTACTGTATCCATCCGTATATGACACTCATATACACAGTTCGAGATTACATCCGGCAATCTAGGATGTTAATATATGCACAAGTTATAAAATAAACAACATAACAAGAATGAATTGAACTTTTCTTTTTATTTATTTCATAAATCCATTTACAAATTAAATCTTTAGGGCATAAACCCTAACAAACACCTTTAAAGGCAACATCGTCATTTTACTCTCAATTTATTAGAATCATAAATTTTAAATAAACTAAAAAAACAAAAACAAAGCAAGATCTCTCCACCATCCATCTTTTAAATAATGGATCTCAACCGACAACCATCCACCAACAATCATTTAGTGGGTGTATTCAATTAGGATTTCAAAAGACTTTTTTTAGTGGATGACTTTGCAAATTTCATGGACTTTTATAGACTTTACAGAATTATGAAAGACTTTCATTTCAAAAGACTTTCATTTCAAAAGACTTTCATAGTCTTTCATTTAAAAACTTGCATAGACATTTATAGAATTTCATTAACTTTTAAATATAATATATACTTTGTTTTAGCAAAATTATATATATTTCTCATATCAATAAAAATATTTTTTCAGAAGAATAAAAAAAAATCACCGTCAACTAAACTTGACAAAAGTATTCATACATATATATGTGATTTAAAATTTTTTATTTGTACTTTTATTATATTTTGCATCATAAAGACATTATGGACCTAATTTTTTTTAATAATTAGTCAAGATTTTATTTGTTTTTTATAAATAGTCAAAGTATTATAAATTTTCTTTTAGAATAAATGTAGCAAACCGACAATAATATTAACGTTTACATATCTCTACGAAAGTATGACAATTGGCTACCTAAAATTAATTCAAGTTACTAAGATAAAACATAAAAACCGCGTCTGGTTGTTGAACAAGACACATGCCTAAAAGCGGATAGTTTGATATTGATCATAACTTTGATTATGACATATTGACATGGTTGAGTAGTGGTTTTTGTCTTTTATTATTTTTAATTAACATAAATGAAGTTCGTTTGAATTATTTCGATGTTGTTTAGTTGCTTTAAAATATACGTAAAAAAATTGAAATCTCTCGTCTTTAATTGCATAGCTGATGGAAAATTGTTTTATATTATTTTTTTAGTTAATTTTTTTTGTTATAGATCGTTAATGTTTGTATTTTTTTTTTGTATAATGTTTATTCATTTCAAAAGTTATTAATTTTATTTTATTTGTGAAATTTGTTAAGAATTAATGTGCTTTTATTTGAAAATAGAACATATGTTTGGTGGTTGATATTTTTTAAAGAGTTTTATGTTTTTCTTCTAAAGTAAAATTCCTTCTATTTAAAAAAAAAAGTCATTCAAAGTCTTTAGTAGGAATGTAAGATAAATTATGAGATTTGTTATAACTAAAAGTGATGTTTTGAAGTCATTAAAAGTCATTGATGTTTTGAATACCTTATAACTTTTGACTCTTTTAAAGTCTATAAAAGTCTGTATTGAATACTTCATGACTTTTATAGAATCATTAAAAGTATACATTGAATACACTCAAACTTTTTAATTCCATAAAAATCATTAAAAATCTTTTTCACTTTTATTTAAAGGGTTCAGCTACTTTACATTATCTGTATAGTTGCTAGATCAATTTTTAGTTCTTAGATTTCAATCTAAGGGTAATTAGATTCAAATCTAATGGTGTATAAAAATTAAGGAGTTGAAAATTAAAACAAAAATAAACAACTCTCCCACGTAACTGTTGATTAACAATACAATTTCTGAAATGTAGATAAACAGCACTTGTTTAGAAGAACATTAATTTGTTAGGCTAATTGCACAAATACCCATGAATTTAGGCTTAATTGCAGTTAGACGGAACTTTTACTCGAAATTACTTAAACTACCCCTACCGTGAGTTGACTTGCGTCTAATTTAACGGTTGACCATCTTTTGATTCCAAAAGACTAAAACACCCCCAACTATTTATTTATTTTTATTATTTTAATACTTTTTTATAAAATAAAAAAACTATAATATATATATATATATATATATATAAATAAAACATATAGAAAACATATAGAAAACACGATATTGAAAAAAAAACCTAGAGAATAGATCTTTAAAAAAAAAAAAAAACCTTGATTCGCGTTGGAGATGCTATTAGAGAATAGAACTTTTGAAGGAGATCTTATCCGCTAGAAGAGAAGAGATTGGCCATCAGTTAAGGGGTATGGTTCGCCGTACATCAGATTTGATTCTCGTCACTCCCGTTTTCCAGCAATTACCAAAATCTTTCCTAGACACGACTTTGCTCAAACTTCAAATCCATCAACAACGTCTAGGCATGGGTCTAGCTAGTTCATCAGATATATCAACCCATGTCTATGTGTGGGTCCTGTTATTAAACTTTATGAGGTTGTTTTCTTGGGTTTTGGATACTGGGTTTTAATTGAAGCTTTACTTATTATTTTTTCATGGGTCTGATGAAAAATGAACAAAGGATCATTGGAGTGTCAAATTTTTATGAATAAGTTTGTGAGATATATTTGATGAAACTTATATCGACTATAGGTTTTATGTATTTTATCCATTACTAATCCTATGAATAATAATGAATATACATGCTTTAAAGGAAGCATTTGATTTGGGAAAGTATAGTGAAATGGGTCTGTGGAAAAACAACAGAAGAAGAAAGAGAAGAAAAAAAGTTGAATAAAAATTTGATGTTCTCTGTTTTCGTAGGATCCATAATCATCAAAACCAAAATCAAATTCGCAGTTTACATCAAAGCCCAATTTTCATTGTAATAACCAATCCACAAACAACAATCATATTTTCTTTTCAATCAACAATTGGATTACATTTCAGTCACGTTTTCGACCAACACCGGGATTCCGAAATTGAAGTCAACATCTAAGTTTTTTGGATGAAGACAATGAAGAGAAGAGATCGATGAAAATGTGGATAATGAAGATAATGATGGAGAGATATGTATTTTGCTTTTGGGTAATGACTAATGAATGGATAAATAAGGTTTTTTTTTTTGTTTGTTTGTTTTTAACAGAGATAAATAAGTTAAAAAAAATCAATGCATAAATAAAATTTTTGTTTGCAAAAAGTTTAAAAATAAAAATAAAAAAAATCAATGGATAAAAGTTAAAACTATATTTTATTTTTTTATGGGTAAATCGTATTTTAGTCCCTGTATTTTACTTTAATCTGCGTTTAGTCCACGGTTTTTTGGTATTGTAATTTTTAGTTCATCCTTTCTCTGACAGTATGTAATTAAGTCCCTACCGTCGAATTCTGTTAGGGTTCCATCAAGTCAACGATGGTCAACGAGGGTAAAAAAGTAAAATAACACCAGATATTCTAGAATCTTATATAATTAAAGGGTATAATAGTAATTTACATATTAATTTAAAAAAACAAATAAATATTATTAAATTAAATAATTATTAATATTATCAAAAAATTAAATAATAATTAAATTTTAAAATAATTTAACAAAAGTTATTCATCTTTATCATCTCTTCATCATCTATTAATCTCATCCTCGTCTATTCATCTTCAACCTCCAACATCTCATCTACCGCCATCTCTCCTTCTCTCTCCCCAAAACCTAATATCTTCTCTTCACTCTCCCCAATCTATTCTTCTCAAAACCAAACTCAGATCAATCCCACCGTCAACCGTCCACTACCACCATCTTCATCAGTTTTTTTCTCTATCTAAATCCAGACGAGAAGATCGAACACTCTCGCGAATCACTCACACATGCACACATGCACAGACGCACAGACGCACACACGCACACACGCACACACACACACACACACACACACACACACACACACACACACACACACACACACACACACTCTCTCTCTCTCTCTCTCTCTCTCATCAACAAACCGAATCAAACCTTTTTAACCGCTACAAATCAATCGAATCGAACACCAAATCAGCGCTATTGGTGTTTGTGGTCGTGTGGGTGTGTGGGTGTTGGTGAACGAAGAACTGGTAGTGGTTGTGGGTGTGTGGTTGTGGGTGTTGGTGTTGGTGGGTCGTTGATTTCGATTAGGGTTTTGGATTGAGGGTGGTGGCCATATTAGTTTGGGTTGCTGTGTGGTGGTGGGTGTTTCTGGTTTGGTGGCTGGTGGCTGGATTAGTCTGGGTTGTTGTGTGGTAGTGGTGGCTGGATTTTGGGGGTGGTGGGAGGGGTTTATGGGTTTATTTTGGCTGGGGAGGTTTCTGGGTTTATTTTTAAAAGCAAATTATTTTTTATCTGGGTTTGATCTGATAAAATTTCGATTAGCATGTATCCAGATTTTTCCCTTTTCTTTTGCTTGATTTTTTAATCTTCAGTGCTTGACTATTGTGATGTATACTTGCACAAACCCAGATTTGCAGATCTCCAGATATGCATTTGAAGATACAAAGATTTGAAATCAATCATACCCAGATTCGCAAATCTATGGATCATCAAATGTAAATCTGGGTTTGATTGATTTCAAATCTTGGGATCTTCAAATGCATATTAGAGTTTGATTGATGTCAACTTTTAAAATTTTTTTTAAATTTTTTTATCAGGATCTCCAGCGGATGGAGATCCACCTTAAAAAAAAAATTTGTTTTGTTTTTTTTTTTAAATTATTATGTGGAGATCCGTGAATAGAAAAAAAAATTAAACTGATTTTGATTTTGATTTTACCCTTTTAGTTAGGGTAAAATTGTAATTTTTCATTATATAAATTATATCGATAAAAGACAAAAATAAGGGTATTATAGTCTTTTCAATGTGATCAGAACACATCAAGGGCATTAAGGTCATTTCACACGTCTGACATGACAGAAACAGTACTTTTGACGAAATCTGTCACAGAATGACTAAAAGTTACAATACAAAAAATCGTGGACTAAACGCAGATTAAGACAAATACATGGACTAAAATACAATTTACCCTTTATTTATTGTCAATTTTCTTTCCTGTTTTCATTTCGTTGGATTTTTTTTTTGTATTAATCTGACGGTCAGATTTGCTTGCACATTTTATTTTAGGGATATTATTATTTTCCACCCTCACTTATGAGGTATTGGTCATTTTGCCCTCTCTAGTTTGAGTAATGGTCAAAATCCACACTTTAATTTCAGTTAATAGTCAAAATCCACCATGCCGTTACTATTTCGTTAAAATTTGAATTTTTCTGTTAATTTAATAAGGGTATAATGGTAAATGAAGTGGTAAAATTAATAAAGATTATTAAATTAAATAAAAAAACAATTAAAATACAAAATTATCAACTTTCTCTCCTCACATTCAACCTCACCATCATCTCCACCCAATCATCGTTCCCACCACTCACCACTCACTCAACGTCTCTCCCTCTTTCTCTCTTATTCTCTCTCTCACTATCCATCTCTCTCTCTCTCTCTCTCTCTTTGATTTATTCTTCCTTTGGAAATCAATCATCCATGATTTGGGTTTTGTTATAGGTTGGTGGTGGGCTGGATTTGAGTGTTGGTGGGTTGTGAGTTTGGGTTTTGTTTGAATCCATATATTTTTCTGTTCAAAATCTTTGTAGATTTTTTTTTGCGCTTTGTGGAGATCAAATGGACCCATTTTGACATCTTGTTTTGTTTTTTAAAAAATCAAATCTTGTTCTGTTGAGTTTTTGTTTTTCCAGATCTTGTTGATTTTGCAATTCTTTTAATTTCCTTTTTTTTGCATTTTTGTGGAGATCAAATGGATATATTATGTTTTTTTAATTATTATTTTAAAAAAACATGAATCTTCACCGAAGATCCTTCTCTTAAAAAAATAATTCTGGTTTTTAGTTAAATTTTGAATTTTTAGTGTTTTTATTTAATAAAAGGTGTGGGTTCTGGTTCTGGGTTTCTGGTTCTGGTGTTGGTGATGATGAGTCTGGTTCTGGGTGTGATGGTGATGATGAAGTTTAGGTTATGGGTTCTGCTGGTGTGTTGATGATGATTCTGGGTTTAGTGGGGGTGTTAAATGCTGATTTTTTTTTCTGGGTTTCGAGCATGAAGAATTGAAGATATTGAATTTATTTTTTGTTTTTTAAGTGAAAAACTGAAGAAAAAAAATAGATAGAAGGGTATAATAGTATTTTTACTAAAAAGTTAACAGAAGTTAACGGAAGTTAACAGAAGGTGTAAAATAGCCATTACTGAAACTAGATGGTGCAAAATGACCAATACCTCATAAGTTAGGGTGGAAAATAATAATATCCCTTTATTTTACTGATTTAATATCTAAAATGACATGTTTACCCTTCAGTCGTTACTATTTAGCGGTGGGTGACTAACAGTAGAGGAGGTTTGTTCAGTTTCAAGCAAAAGTTCCATATAGATGCAATTAGACATAAAATTAGGGGTGTTTGTACAATTATCCCTAATTTTTTTAAAATTTAAAACAAATTTTTATTTTGTTATTAGGTTTACACAGCTAAACGTCGCCGTTCGTTCCCTCATCTCTAAAAACTCTTAAAACCCTGCTGCTGCCTGCTGCTAGAAGTGCGAGGTTTTGCACAGAAACCGGCAAACATGATTAGAGGAGGAAGAAGCTATGTGTCGTCTCCTCCTGCCTTCTCCAATGACGCAAAACGACTCCTCGTTTGTACGGCCAATACTGTCTCCATCTTCAGCACCTCCACCGCCTTACAGGTATTTCATTTTGTCTCTCTTTTTTTAATACGGTTCTTGATATATTGTTTACTTCTTTGTTTGTTGGGTTTAGACATCGTCACTGGAGGGTCACACGGCTCCCGTCACAACGGTCATAGTTGTACCGGCGTCCAGATCCTGCAAATAACATTCTGTGCTATTGTTGGACTGCCTCACTTGATGGGACCATAAGATATTGGGACTTTTCGGTGCCAGAGTTGTTGAAGACAATTAATATCAAAATTCCCATTTACTCTATGGTAAATATAATGCCTCTAATATTCTTGATATTTCAATTTGTTGTTCTAGGTTTAAAGATGTAAATATCAATTTTATTCCCATATGTTGTAATAATGTAGTACACAGTGTGGGAAGTTCTGTTTGTTGGCCTGTTTCTTTCACTAGTTTGCATCTTTTGTTGGCCAATTCTGATTTGTATCCAGATTCTTCTGGTTGTTGAATTGAAAGCATTTCCTTTTCAATATATATATATATATATATATATATATATATATAATCCCTCTAATTCTGATATATATTTCATAAAATATTTTGTTATTTGAAATGGTTGCTTAGTGTTGTTATTTGTTAACTCGGTTTTCAGGTGATTCCGTCTTTGTTAGGCCTACCAGCTGACAGCAATGAAAAACAACCTAACCTTTTTGCATATGTGTCTCTTAAAGATACTAGAGAAACAGTTAGTAAAAAACACAAGTCGAAATCCGAAATTCCAAATGGACAAATCTGCAAGTGTAACTTGACTGAGTCCCGTTTAGTTGGTGGAGTGACTTTGGCAGAGGTTCGATAATATTCTTTAAGTGCTTAGTCTTATTTGTTGAATTTTATTATCATTGTGTGCATGATTTGTGAATTTATTCATTCATCCACTAAGCTGAATTTGTTGCATACCTTTTATGGCAGACGAAACTACCAGAACCTATAACCATTAGTTCATCAGGGAAATATTTTGGCATCACAAAACACCAAAGGCTTTCTATATGGAAGGTCCCGGATACAGAAACCGAGCGTGTGGTGTTTAGGAAGATAACATTACGTCATACAAAGAGGATGACAGTTCTTGCATTCCATCCAATTCAAAGAATTGTAGCAGCAGGTGATTCGACGGGAAGAATTCTAATTTGGAGAGGATTCGGTGATAAAACATTTGCTAGCGGTGAAGGACTAGTGAGTGGAAAAATTATGTTGAATGATGAAGAAAAGCCGGGAGTGAGGGATAATGATGATGCTGGTTCTTGCACCACATGGCATTGGCATTCTTCTGAAGTAAATGTACTCTTTTTCTCTTCTGATGGAGCATATCTTTATTCAGGTAAAGAAACATCACTTCCTATTGAAATTTGAAATAGTAACAAAATAAAGCTTTTTTTAGCAAAGTGCCTTGCCCTGTATAAAGCATAAATACGCTATGTTGGCATGGTGTTTAAAGGGTGAACTGATAATCTTTTTTTTTTCTTTGAGATTTATTTTTAAATGGAAGGGTTGGTCATTGCATTTTTGTTAATTTGTGTGTATTATGCTAAGATTGATGTAGTTAACCAAATAAATATATCCTTTCATAACTGTTTATGGACCCTACATTAGATGCATGTCCTGCTTTACTGAATGTTCGCTTATGGCAAACTTTGCTGCAGGCAAAGGTTCTCCAGTTTTCTGTTTAACTAATAGTTTAAGGTCCTTTTAGTGATTCTAAAGTAGAAGCAGATGACGGTTGATTTCATGCATGCTAATCCATGACCATTGCTCTTATGGTTTGTTCCAGTCTTCCAGATGATTGTTCATTTTGTTTCATTTCAAGTAGTTTTCCTGTTTATGACACTCATTTTTGTTCGCATTAGGTGGAAAGGAAGGAGTTCTTGTGGTTTGGCAGCTTGACACTGGGAAGAAGAAGTTCTTACCTCGAATCGGATCTCCACTTCTATATTATACAGTTTCACCAGATCCTTCACTTTCCTCTGTAAGATAATATTTGCTATGTACACAAGCTGAAGCTAGTGTTATGTTCTTTAATTTGCTCTGCCGAAAAGAACTTATTATTTTGACCAAGGGTCTTCAGATTTCTTGTGCAGATAATCAAATTCATCTACTGAAAATGCCTTCACTTGAAATTTTGAAGTCCATTTCTGGGATTAAGGTTTGTTCTTATCACCATGTCTGCTGCTCTTATTTTGAAAACTTCATTTCTTAAATCTGACTTATATTTGGTGTAATCTTGTGCGACAAGACGTGTGGTTGACCAAGAAGGCAATTCATGAGCAGGAAATTCTTATGTATTGTCAAATTTTATATCGAACTGTCTCCTACTAAATAAAATTCGCATTGCTGGCTATTTCCAGGCTTCTTAGGGGTATGCTTGATGGATTCCTATTTAGTTTCAATGTCTTGAACAGTTCAAAACTTTGTTGCATTGGTTCAAGTCTTGGAAAAATGGGCACACCAGGTGTATATGTTGCGCAGGGCACAAAAATGTGTTGAAAGGACACTTTTGACTATTCTTTTGTTTGTGACTGTATTTAGCCTCTGCCTTCTCTCTAGTCTCTACATAATCCCTAGAAAGGAATTTATTTTCATACTTTCTGGTTTGGAATTTATTTTTGGGCTATATAAATAGTAATAACAGATTGTGTATGCTCCATTTCACATGTTTTTATGATGCCAGTTTTCAATACTTCTTTTAGTATGCTATATTTATGCTTTCCACAGTGCTGTTATACATCACATCTATTATATGTGTCAGTGTTTCTATACATATATATATATATATTTTAAATATGTGTTTCTACATTGTTTTGCTGTTTTATGTTGGAAATTTTAATCCTTATTATCTTCTAAACATTGCTGTGCTACATTTTTCAGTTTTCTTGTTCATTGCCGGAGGGGTATGAAGGTTTTGGTAGTGGGGTTGCCTTCGATCACAGCTCTGCGTTGGTTGCTCTACGCACAGATAATTACTGTGTCCAATTTTACAGCCTCTTTGATGACCGTGGGATTTCTGAGGTGAGAATGATCAGTTAACTTGATGTTTATTTCTTTTAATGACATGACAACTTGTATTTTTCGCTAGTCTTTTTGTATATTCAATTTCTCATTTTGGTGCTTTCCATGCACCATACCATGTGTTATTATTTAGGGAAATGTTGATATCACTTGGTGGGGGTGTTATTGTTTCTTTTGGTGTTTGTTATGGAATATCCCATATGCTAACAGTTGAAAAAGTGTTGATTTTGCTTTGGGTGAAAAGGGAATGCCGTTTTATCAGAGAAAGCTAGATCTCCTTTACTGCTGGTCCTATACATAAATCATTATCTTAATTGAGCAAAGTTAAACCATTGCATATTTTAGATCATCTTTATTGAGCATTGGCTACCTTTCTCATCTAGTTTCTTAAAAATGTTTGTATTGCCTTATTCTTGTTTATTTTCTGCCTAGTAGATGTAGGTGGAGCATATGAAATGGTGTCATATTTGATACCCAGCAAGGAATTAAATACCCATATATAAGAAATCTCTGCGTACAAATTTTGATGATCTGGAGGTTGAAATTTTCTAAATATGCCATTTCAGGTTCAAGTTTGTGAGAGAAACCATCAACCAGGAGATGATGTCACGGTAAATAAAATTGCCATTTAACCATGTTCTTTATCAAACACGCAAACTACCACTACATCTTAACTATTTGATTATTGATATTATTAACTATGATGGATATCCTTGAATATAATGATTGCAGGTAGTTGTGACTGTAGTGGCTCTTTCCCAAGATGGCTCTATGATGAGTACTGTTGAAGTGAAGCTTGCTGAAGAGGGCATTGGAGGTCTTGTTTGTCTTAAGTTTTGGGCATCAGAGTCTCAAAATAAAAAGTTCACTTTGTCCACCATAATCTATGAACCCCATAGGTCTGGATGTGGCTAATAACGTGTTTTTGAACATTTCATGACTTATAAAAGGACACCGACTTTCAAACACTATAAAGTTGGATCAATTTTTTCTGGTGGAAGCGATTGTCTATATATACTTGTTTTGCTTTAACTTTATGAGTGGAATATGTTGTTATGGGTCTTTGAGCTGATTATTGTCATAACAAATGGTGTTGTATAGGGATGCTTGTATTTCTGCTGTAGCTTTCCATCCTACTCGACGTGTGGCTGTCAGCTCATCTTATGGTGGGGACTTCAAGGTGATTTTGAATGATTTGAATATTAGTTATTAGTTGTTTGTGTCATCAGAACTGTTTTCTCAGGAATTAACAACTTTATATTTTCCGAAACTCAGGTTTGGGTTTGCAATGATGAATTGGAACAAAAAGATGTAATGCTTCAAAGTTCTGGTTGGACATGCCATGTTGTTGGTTCATACAAGTATTATTCTGATTTATTTTCTCCTCTGGAGGCTGTACTGTTTTACCTCCTTTAATTGAAAGTCCATCAGTTTAGACAGGATATAGAACTTATGACTATTTGAGACTTTATGAATGACTTGAAAATAAATTTTTGAGCAGAATAACTTTAGGTTCCGTTTGGTATTGCTTTTGAAATGTTAAAATCAGATTATTTAATAATTTTGATATGAAAGAGAGATTTGATAAAACTTCCAAAAGTGGTTATTCTATCCAAACCTTAATTTGAGTTGATTTGGCTTCAAGGCTGTGAGATTCAATAAATCTTTTAAATTACCTAATTATATTTGTTAATTCTATCCAAACCTTAATTTCATATGAATCTAATGTTATTATTTTTTATTATAATTTTATTTTCTTAATAATTATTTTTAAATGACCATTTTTATTTATTGTTTATAATATATTTTGTCAACTATTATAATAGTTACTACTTAGCAAGCAATTTTTGTATCTACTCCAAAATGTATAAAATAGAAGTAGATCTGGAATTATAAAGAACACTGCGAGTAGAAGATCTAGTGCTTTGTACCTACTAGCTAATACTTGTACATATGTTGGTAATGTGAATTATCAAAAAATAAATTTAGATAATTAATATTTGTTATTTTAAAAAAAAAATTAAAGGTCATGGTTTCTTGTTATTCTAATTATATTTGTACTTCACCTTGCAGAAAAAAGGCAATCACAGCAGCTGCATTTTCTGCTGATGGTTCTATTCTCGCTATTGCGGCAGAAACTGTGATAACATTATGGGATCCAGACAAGAATGTTCTTCTTGCAGTTATTGGAGAGACTCTAACGGTGATTCTCTGAATTACTTACCCATCTTTCTATTTCTGTGTCTGTGCTTTGGAAACATATATTAAGTGAACACCTGTAAGGAAGCATGGTTATTTTTGATAATGAAGATGCATTTGTATGTTTTCTTCTTACTTGTCTCTTGTCCTTAGATTCACGAGCACCTTGGTTGTACATAATGGCACCTACTCTTTTCAAAACAAGGAAAGGAAGGGGCTGTCTAGGATTAGGCTCTTCTCTTAATTGCCCCTTTTATTTCGTAATTTTGTTGTTGCTGCTCTTTTCACTATTGTTATGCTTGTATTTGGTTGCTTGGTGGTAATAGATTAGTGGTTTGGTTCTGGCTTCTGTACTAGGTTCTTCCACTAAACTGTGCAGTGGAGAATGAAACTTTATTCTCGCCTTACAGGAAACTATTAAGTTGTAATACCGAATAAAGATAAAGAAATAAATCAATAATGATTTACCAATGTAAGCACAATGGAGAAGAAAATAACCAATTTCTGATGTTTTCTCATTGTGTTGGAATTTTAGTTTATGCACCTTTAGGTAACGCACATGGCTTTATACCATGGCAACTGCATTTATAAATGAATTGCTCTCTCTCTCTCTCTCTCTCTCCCTCCATTTGTATGCTGATTTTTTAATGACTTGAGTTTTTTAATTTAATTTCGTACAGCCAATTGTGATGCTGTCATTTGTCGGAAAGTCGGAGTATCTTGTGGCTGCATCTTGGGGTTCAAAACCACAACTATCTGTTTGGACTATGTCAAAGCTGTCTGTATCTTGGTCATATATGCTTCATGTAGAAGGTAAAAAACTTCTCTTCTTTGAGCTGCAAACATTAATTTCAAAATTTTGTTTTGGTGTTCAAATTTTTTGTTTCTCTTGTCATTACTACCATTGCACAGTTGATTTAGGTAAATGATTGTGACTTGTGGTCTCCCACCTGTATTCAAGGAGGCTACTAGGAATACCCCAAATAGTTACCATTTGAGATTGACTGGTTTGAAAAACACTTAGGGGTTGTTTGTTTTTTTCCCTATAAGACTTATTGCCTCTTAATCTTAAATTAAGATAAATCAGTTTGTTTGTTTTTCCAACTTATATCTTCTTTTAAGATAAGTCTTTTTAAAAAAGTAAAAAAAAATTGATTTTTATCTTATTAAAACAGTGCTATAATAGAGTTTTTTTAGTAAATTTCCACAAATGTCCTATAACAATTCATATATTTACAATTTTATCCGCACATAATAAAACCCTAAAAATCAATTTTCTAAAAATTCCCAATTTTGAAGAAACCCTAACACCATCTAATCAATTTTACATTTGTAATAAGTTATTCAAAATTAAAAAACAAACATATCACAGTATCATAATTTGTAAGACTTATTCATATGTCTAAGAAATTAAGGTCTTATAAGACTTTAGATAACAAAACAAACACCCCCGTACCATTTGGTGCATTACCAAAATGACTGAAAGTTCGGCTTCTAGATGCCTAATAAGAAACTGGATTGGGGTGAAGCATAAAAAAGGGGGGAAGAAGGGGGATGAAAGTTCAACTCTCCCCATCCCCTTCATCACTTTTCATTCTGCTTCATTACTTCATCCCATTTCTCTCAATATCTACTCTCCCCTCTTTCTTATCTTCTCATTTATATGCAACCAATGTGTATCTGAATCAGGTTCTCCAGGATCATTTCATTATATTTAACCAATGTCTTGTTTGCATTAGTAACTCATTTTTCGTTCTTGTGGCTGTGTTAAGCCTCTGGAAACTTTCCCTTTTCTTTCCAATCTTGTGGTTGCATGCTGACCGTGTTTTAATTAGTGATGCAATAGTTATCCTATTGTCAATGTATATAGGTATTCTTGGTTCATGTGATATCAAACGTGCACTTTCAGTTTAATCTTCAGCTATTCTTGAGGAGAAAAATTATCTCGGTATCTAAACTATTATCCACCATTTATAGTTCACCTCGACTGCAATTCATTACTGCTAATAATATTTCATTTATTGTGCCAATTATATTGAAATTGCAAATGGTGCATCATGTGAAAATTTCTGGGAAGCTCTGCATCGATGGAACATGAATTGGAGTACTATAACTCACTAACATCACGTTGTGCTCAGTACACTAGTACAGAATCTATAGCACTTTCATTTTCAAATTTCTGTGTTATTGTTAGGTATTTGATTCAGTATTTAAACATTGTGCAGCTGTAGCCTGTGCGGCAGATTTGTCATCATTTGCTGCTCTTGCCCTTCTTCCTGAATCTTCTAAATGTCAGGAATCAATTGGAACAACATTTCAGGGAAGGGATGGAGTAATCTTGCTATTCAATCCAACAGATCCTGTTCCTGTGGCTACCTGGTCTGCAAGGAAGGTATGATGCTTCCATCCCTAGAGATTGTGTAAGTCAAATGAACCTTGTATAAATTAGTTTACATTTCCTTGTAAGAATAAACATAAGGGAGGAGGTATTGCCCAAGGTCACCAGATTAATATCTTAACAAAAAAAAAAAAAACTATTTATGAAAATTTTAGGTAGAATCGTTTTATTTTATTCATTATTCAGCGATTTCATTTTTGAAGGAATAAACCTAATATATTAATTTAAACTATTTTTGAAGGCTGCTTCAACTAAATTATAGATTCTCTATTGTAGTTTATGGTACTAAGACTTCTCATTACTCAAATGATTTATTCTCAAGAAATTTCTGCCAGTGAAGGTGACGATGTCATGTATACAATACACAGGTGAAATCTTTTACTGTGGCAACAAATTTATTACTAAAATGAATGGAGCAATCCAGCCTATAAACCTTTTTATCATTGTGTAGTGAAGTGTACGTTGGCATCAGTTTATCCCTTTTCCTCTGATTCATTCTGCTTATTATTTTCTATATTGTAAAATGAATATAAACAGAGGAGAAAAAGGAGGCTTGAGATCTCCTTTATAATCATTTAAACTAGCAGAAATAGATATACTATATTAGTAGTGAATGTGATTTACTCTTCTGCAATAGAAACAATGTTAATTTAACGGCGCACCTCTGTTTCTCCCCCATATTTGGGTAAAGAATCAAATAAACAAGATGCATGAATGACGAACATGACAACTGCAATGGATACTTGCTGTCAAAAGTTTGTTTACTGGTTGCATGTATTTAGGTGCAATAATATAGTAATTTCATTTCTATTTTCCTTGACTACAGGGGGTGAGCACAAATGATATTATGTTTTTAAACCCACCATACCTACTTTCTGTCGATCATAGCAGCACAATGTTTTATGCTAATACCCTTTTCATTAATTGCAGGCCAAGGGAGGTGCGCTTTCTTTTCTCCAAGTAAGCCGTTCGTCTGTAGAAGAAAATATTTCAGGTTGGAAACCACCTCAAACATTGCTGGCATATATGAATAGTGATCATGAGTATGTCCTCTTTGATCCAAATGGCGAAGAAATACATGAGCTTAATGTGATCCCACGGAAGGATCTTGTGGACCCCGAAGAAAGAAGTATGTAGTACTTGATATTTATATTACATCATTCAAGTATCCAGTTTGTGATTTAGTTAACTGCATCCTCATGATAGTTTTGGTCATACTATGATGCATAGTTAGATTTAGAGTGAAATTCTATAATTACATTAGTTTAGGAGAAAAAAAGGGTTAAATAATTTTTCTGAAACATCAAATAGTAACCTTCGTGTTTCACAAGTCATATTATTTGGTAACTGTAAAATGAATTTTGTATTTCTTTATGTTAAGGCATACATACATTCATATAGGCCGAGCAATTTATGTTTAAACTAATGTGTATTTTAGTTTGTATCTTAAATTGCTGCATAAAAAAATTCCTTGTACGGTGATTTGGTTCTCATCTTATTTTGTTTATTGTTTCTGTTTTCATTTAAACAGGGCAATTTGGGTATGCATCTATTTATGGGGAGCTACCCGAGTTTGAGCTGAAGAGAGACCAGATGTCATGGGTTCCATCTGTTCCATCTGAAAAACCTTGGGAGACCATATTCAGTGGGTCATCCCATAATCTCCCACCACTTACTAAATTGTGCTCTGCATTTTTGGAGTCATTGTTGGAAAAGAGAACTGCTGTTGTGGAGTGAGAGGTTAACTGCAAGTGTTATTCTTGCCAAATTGGCATGACACATACCAGGAGACTTGGTCATTTCAAACATTCTTTACGATATGCAGCATGGTTGATGATCGAAGAGTGTTATCAGACAGGTTTAAAAGGCAATACAAGATGCTTCAAAACTGAGGTCAGTAATTTCGAGTCTACAGCTGTATTTTAAATGTCAGTGAGCCTGCATGTTGGCTTCAAAATTTTGGCAGGAATATTGTTTTGTATGTCAAATGTCCTTGATGGAATGGTATTTGGCAGTAGTGTTAATTAACATGTTTAGGACATGTCGTATGGAAGAAACGGAATTGTGCTTTGAATTATTTTGTAATTATATCCACAGTAGGATCATTCAATAGTATTTTTTTGGAATGCAGCTTGATGAAAAACTCTTATCAACTTTAAAAAGTTTCTGGAAAGTTAATTTTAACAGGAATATGGAATTATGGATTCATCTTTATATTTGAACCTACACTTTACATGTGTCCTCTATAATGAAAACCTAAAGTGCAGTTGTGAGGTTGCTCTTCACCTAAAATTTTCTGGGTAAATTTTGTTGAAGATAATTTATATCTATATTCCATGAAGGTTGTAAAGGGCAACCAATTAAAACAAAAGGATAAAGTGAAACATACAGATATGCCTGTTATTTGAGAAAGCTGCATGCATGTCTTTACTCTATTTTCTAAAATGTTTCACGACGATATCACAAACCAAGTAGTAATGATGAAAAAAAGAAGGGCAAATTGCACTGAATCTCTTGGCAAATTGCACTGAATCTCTTGATGTTTGGGTAAGTTACATTTAGATGGAAATTTTTTTTTATTATACACTTCACACCCCCAAAAACTTAAATTTGACTTTATAAATATCTAAAATGCTCCTAGTTATATTATTTTATACTTTATTTTTTTAATCTTTTAACCAAAAAATTTATCAACTTTAATAAAAATAAAAAATTTAAATAAAAAATATGATTCATTAAATAAATATATAGTTTTAAAAAATAAATAGTTTAAAAAATTAAATAAATAAATCATTTAAAAAATTAAATAAAAACAGTTTTAAAAAATCTAATAAATAAATAGTCTTAAAAAAATAAATAAATAAATAGTTTCAATAAATAAATAAATAAAAAAAAAATTAAAAGCATTATTTTTTTAAGGATATCCATTAATAGGGACAAGAAAAACTCTAAATAGTCAAACTTACTTATTTTTATTTTTTTTAACTATTTATTTTTTTAGAATATTTTTTATTTTATTTTTTAAAACTATTTATTTATTTGTTTATTTTTAAAATTATTTATTTATTAAATTTTTTGTAATTATTTATTTATTAATTTTTTTAAAACTATTTATTTATTTATATTTTTCAAAACTATTTATTTATTTAATTTTTTTAAACTATTTATTTATTTAATGAATCATATCTTTTATTTAAATTTTTTATTTTATTAAAGGTTTTAAAATTTTTGGTTAAAAGCAAAAAAAAAAGTATAAAATAATATAACTAGGGGTATTTAGGTATTTTTAAAGTCAAATTTAAGTCATGGGGGTATTAGTGTATAATAAAGAAACTTTTTCATCTAAGTGCAACTTGCTCAAACCTCAAGAGGTTCAGTGCAATTTGTCCAAAAAAAAAAAAATCCATCAGACAAAAAGCAACAGCTTTTGAGAACTTTCCTATGAACATTACATAATTGAAACAAATCACAAACTAAACTGTAGTAGCTAGGGTGATTAGAGTCAACTTACCTTGTAAGTCGCAACTATTACATATTCTTTCACCACACCATTAACCTGATTGCAACATCCAAGCACATTAAGTAGCAATCATCTAGTTTTTTTTTTGTTTTTCAATTTTAAATACTTTTATTATATTATTGTAGTATGAGCAAATAGGCCTTTTTAGTCAAAAAATTAGATGGTTTATTGGTTTTACCCGAAATTAGTATTTTTATTTGTTTTTACCCATATTTTGACTGTGAAGACTAATATACCCTTCATTTATTCATTTTTGAAATTTGTTTTATTTTTTGACTAAAAAGTTTCCCTTATCTCTTCTTGTTTCACGATAAACCACTTCATTGTTGTCTGAAAACTTTCCCTTCTCTCTTCTTTTTCTCCACATCTTTTTCCCTCTCATGCTTTCTCTCTCTGTCTGAAACAACGCTGCCTCCATCTGTCTGAAACAACGCTACCTCTTCCGGCAGCCGCTGATCTTGATGCTTTCCCTCTCACGATTTCCATCTTTCTTCCATCTCCTCCATTATTGAAACAACTCTGCCTCTTCCGGCAGCCGCTGATCTTGATGCTTTCCCTCTCACGATTTCCATCTTTCTTCCATCTCCTCCATTGTTGAAACAACTCTGCCTCTTCCGGCAGCCGCTGATCTTCAGCTTCCCGCTGAACCAAACGACAGTAGCTCTCTGTCTCTTACTGTTGATTTGCTGTTCAGGTATCTGTCAGTTTCTCTTCAACCTACAAGTTTCTTCTTTCTATTTATTCATTAATTTTTGTGTATTTTTAATTTGGTACTGTGATTGAGCTCACAAATCACGTTTGTGTTCCTCATTGTTCAATATTTGATTCAAAAGCTTTTATAAATTGTTTATTGACAAGCTAATGTTTGAGTAATCATTATGTATTTATGTACAATCGATGCCACAACACCGCTATCTTTGTCGGCTCTACGTATAACAGTACCGCCAGATCTGAAATTCGAAAACCCAGTATTTTCAATTTATTTGCCTTGATGTATTTAATTTGGTTAGCCTGGTGTGTTTAATTGGGTTTGCCCTAGGTGTGTTTAATTTTGTTTGGCCCTGGTGTGTTTAAATTGGTTTACCCTTAGTGTGTTTAAATTTGTTTACCCGTGGTGTTTTAAATTTGTTCACCCCTGGTAGGTTTAATTTGGTTTGCTTTTGTGTGTTTAATTTGGTTTGCTCTGGTGTGTTTAATTGGGTTGCACCTGGTGTGTTTAATTGGGTTATAGATGGTGTGTTTAATTTGGTTTGCCCTGGTGTGTTTAATTGATTTACCCTGGTGTGTTTAATTATGTTTACCCTTATGTGTTTAATTGGGTTGGCATTGTGTGTTTAATTCGTTGCACCTTGTATAATGTGTGACTGGTTTAATAAATTGAAATTTAAATGTGAGATTATGATTGGTTGAAATGCTGGAATGGACCTAACGAAATTGATAATCTTTTATGGTGGAAAATGGGTGGGGAACTTTTATGAGGGTGGTGAAACAGAGCATTGTCAAGGTTCATAGGAATTTGACGTATGCTGAGTTGTGTAGGGTGGTACAAGGCGTTGCGAATGTTGACTTAACAAGGTTTACCATTGAGTTAAGAACTTTGGTTGATACCGGTGTTAGGCTTAGGCCTGCTCGACCGAAGATTAAAGATGATAACGATGATGAAATGTTGATGTGCGATGAAGGACATGTTCCAGAGGTGTATGTTAGTGTTGTTGAGAAAGTTAGTGCAGAACCTGGTAATATGGGTGTTCCTACCGTTCAGCCTGTTTATCAAAGCTTTTTACAGCAATTGGCGGCACAATTTCAATCTGGCGGTGGAAGCAACAACGTTTTGGCTTCTATACCAACAACAGATCATGCTTTTGAGATCCCGAGTGTGAACCCTGTAATTTCTGATGACCCAACCATTAACGAAGTGTTGGCAGAACCTTACAACGAGGATGAGAGATCGATCCCAGAGTACAATCCACATAGTGAGTATGGATTAGATGATTTCGATGAAGATTGCATTGGTCACAGTGGAAGTCGTGATGGTATGAATGATGAGCCCGCACATTACCATGGAATGGGTTCGGATCCAACAGATGGTGGTCGTAGAGGGTCTGTTCCACCGGTTTTTGCTGGTCCAAGTCGAGATACATTTGAAGATGATGCCATCAATGTTGGTGATAGGTCCGGAACTGCAATCTCCCAACCTTGGATTATTCCTGGAGCTTCAAACAACTCTTTCGAACTAGTTAGAACAGAGGAATCTAGTTCATGTAACCGCTTATCCAAAGGTGGGATGTTCGAAAGCAAAAAAGGTTTGAAGAGAGCGTTGCTTAGTTATGCGCTAAAGGAGAATTTTGAAATCCGTGTTACAAGGTCATGCACGGCTAGATATGAAGTTGGCTGCAAGGATCCCGAGTGCAAATTTAAATTCCGTGGGGTTAAGATGGAAGGTGGAAATTATTGGATAGTTCGGATATTTGAGGAAGATCATAGTTGTACAATTGATGATTTGCACAACCGTTACCGTTAAGCCAGCGCATGGCTTATTGGTGAAATACTTTCACCGAAACTTGCAGTTAGTGGTCGATCTCTGAAACCAAAAGAAATCATGACTGACATGCAAGTGGAACATGGACTTGGTTTGCTATATTCAAAGGCACTGAGGGCAAAAGAACTTGCTGAACAAAACGTTTTTGGTCCTCCTGATCTTTCATATCAGTTGTTGCCTGCATACTGCCACCAATTGAAGTGTGTGAATCCTGGTACTGTAACAGCAATTAAGACAGACGGTGCAAAAAAATTTGAATATTTGTTTATTGCTCTCAGTGCTTCACTTGCTGGGTTTCAGACCTCCATCCAACCTGCAATTTGCATTGATGCAACTTATTTGAAGGGTAAGTTTGGCGGTGTCATGTTTATTGCAGCGTGCCAAGATGCAAACAATCAGGTGTTCCCTCTAGCTTATGGATGGGGTGATGTTGAATGCGAGGATTCATGGACTTGGTTTTTAAAGGAGTTGAAAAAGGCAATAGGCTGTCCTGCGAATTGTATCATCATTTCTGATCGCAGTCCGGCAATCAAAGTAGCAATGGGTAAAGAGTACCCTGAAATAACACATGGCCTTTGTGGTTTTCATATGAACATGAACCTTAAGAACAGATTCAAAAGCCAAGTTGTATGCAATTTGTTCCGTGAAGCTTCAAGGGCACATCGAGAATCAAAGTTTTTGGAGAAGATGCAGGAGTTGAGCCACGTAAACAGGTGAGCTTTTGAATATCTAATGAGAGTTGGGCCTCATAGATGGTCTCGTGCGTACTGTCCGGTTCGGCGTTATCAGGGGATGACTTTGAACATCGTGGAGTGCATGAACAATTGTTTACGGTACGCTCGTCAATTGCCAATAACAACGTTGGTTGAGTACATTAGAGATATGATGCAAAAATGGTTTCATGAACGTCGTGATGCTGCATCTAAAAATACCACACAACTGTCTCGGTGGGCTACCGAGAAATTACCAAAAAGAATGACAATTCATATAAGTACACGGTGCGCCCAATAGATCATGTAAATTTCAATGTGAATGATGGTGAGAAAGATGGGTTAGTAAACCTAGCTGAGAAGACTTGTAGTTGTAGGGAATTTTAGAATGACTTGCTGCCTTGTTGTCATGCATTAGCTGTTATAAGGTATAAATTCTCATAATATTTCTAAACATTTGCAATCATACTGATTAAACATAATGATATTTGATTGACTGTCTTTGTAGGTTTTGTAAGAAAAAATTAGGAGACTTTTGTTCTGATTTCTACAAAACAAGCACCTGGTTGGAAAGCTATTCCAGTGTCATCTTTCTCGTTGGACACCCAAGCGAATGGAATACTCCTGAGGAAGTACGTTACGAAGTTGTTCTTCCACCCGAGTGGCGACCTCAAGCCGGTAGGCCGAGAAAGAATAGGGTTCCATCTGCAGGCGAGCATGGTCGTAGGACTAGGTATTGTACTATATGCAAGAAATCTGGCCACAACAGACAAAATTGTTCAAACCCCTCAGCTGGACATTTAGGCAATGTCCCGGACCCAGAGATAGATCCACCACCGCCCCGACGTCGTAAATGCAAGTCATGTGGACAAGAAGGATACAACATCAGGACATACATAAGGACATGTCCAACACGGCCATATGATAACCCTACGGATCCAGACAATGATGTTGAATGAGGTATGCTCCCATATTAATTCCATATCTGAAAAGTGTGGATATAAAGCTATAAATAATCAGTTTTTTTTTATGTATTGTTGAACAACTGTTCGAATTTTTTTTAGTAAATTTATACGATTTTTGTTCATATTATGATATGAGAAATTCACTAATTTTATGTTTAATATCCATTGGAATAAATTAGTTCTCTGTTTACAGCAATGTTTAAGCATGCAAATAAATCAAAGGCATTGCATGGACCCCAAAAGTTACAGAAGAAGTAGTTGGCTAAAGTAAGGGTGAAAGCAGAGAAGGTTGCTGACATGATTAAATTGTGTACTTGTAATTTGCATATTTTGTAATGAATCAAAAAAGGGTAAAAGTAGAGAAGGTTGCTGTCTTGTACTAACAAGGCCTATTTGCTCTCTTATCAATACACCAGTGTTATTCGATTAAACACACCAGCTTTATGCGATTAAACACACCAGCTTTAATCGATTATACACACCTGCTTTATATGATTAAACACACCTGCTTTATACGATTAAACACACCAGTGTTATTCGATGAAACACACCTACTTTATACGATTAAACACACCTGCTTTATACGATTAAACACACCAGTGTTATTCGATTAAACACACCAGTGTTATTCGATTAAACACACCTGCTTTATTCGATTAAACACACATGCTTTATACGATTAAACACACCAGTGTTGTTCGATTAAACACACCTGCTTTATACGATTAAACACACCTGCTTTATACGATTAAACACACTAGTGTGCAACGATTAAACACACCAGTGTGCAACGATTAAACACACCTGCTTTATACGACTAAACACACCAGTGTGCAACAATTAAACACACCGAACCTGTATCCTTTAAACACACCAAAATCTGTACTCATCAACAAAAAATTAGAGACAATCCTTTATCCTATCCCACTTGCCCACTGAAATTGATATTCATAAACATATAACATATCATAATCCAAAACCAACCTACAACAATAAATTTCAACATTTTGCCATCATATAAAGCAGCCACTAATTTTAATTTCAAAATCTGTTATATAAATGAACAAAACATCCAAAACAAAACAGCCACTGTGTAGACACCACTACAAGGCAGTTGTTCCAGGCTGCAGCAGGCGTCCATGGTATGAGTACCAACCTCTGTGCAACATATAAAAAGAAAGAACATTATTTCTTATAAAAAGAAAGAACATATAACCGAAAAAGCTAGAGTTAAATTCTAACCTGACTACAAATCTATGCAAGACTTGTATGTCACATTATTATTAAATATCTCGAATGCAATTTCTTTTCTGAAGTCAGACATTTCCTTTTGTCCCCAGTTCCAGTCAGCCTTCTTCACAATTGCCATCTCAGCATACTTGTAAATAAATACTCCACAACTGCATTTGTCGACTTGTTGCAGAATCTTTTCATAATACTTGACAGCAGTCTCCTTAACGACATTAATTGACTGAAACGCTCAACTTGAATATTCTTTTTCTTTGCTTCAATCGGATCAAATATGGAAATGTGCCAGTCAAGTAGATCGACCTTGCATAAAATCCAATGGCCGTCGGGTTCCCCAACACAACACGGAAAACACAACTACATATAAAAACAGCCACCATGGTTGTATACACAGTCAGTACATATAATAATGTCTATATACTTGACAACAGAACCGTAACCAACATAATAACATGCCTAACCAATATAAAAAATAAAACTTATATATAACTCACTTGTGTATACAACCACCATGGATGTCCCCATCCAGGTCTGTTACCACAACCGTAATCAATCCAATCCGGCGGACATTCGTAACCAAGTGCATCGAAAGAAGATTCGGCTTTGTTGTCCGCCTCAATTATCCTTTTCCATTCCACATTCAGTTTTGTCTGCCACAAACAGGAGATATTGGTCAATGACAATTGCAATCATACATTCAAAAACTAGAGAAAAATAAATTATCGAACTTACAAAAAATTCAGAAGACATAAGAATTATGCTATGTCTGTGGTTCTCCGGGTCCGATTCAAGTCTTTTCGCCAATAAGCTCATGTATGCATCAATGTGCTATATATGAAAACACAATCAACATAACGAACACAAAGATAAAAAACAATGAGTAAAATGTATACTTACATCAGTAGACAACCATTTCTTCGGATCCTCCAATTCCGAAAAAAAAGACTTATCAGCAGACTCCTCCGTTCACACGTTCCTCCTGCAGTCAACGTAAACAAAAAAATCGTTGTAATTTGGTTCATGAAAAAATGAAGCATCTAAAATACTATATTTACAACAACTTACCTGGCTGGTTTTAGTTTCCTTTTGAATGCTTCATATTTGCCCTTGTCTTGTTCTCGTTTCGTCGCAGATGCCTGTGTCGGGTCAATAAATGGAGATATGCAGTAAGCGGATCGGAGCCTAACTCGGATTGATCGATCCTCCTCCGCAGCATAGTTGTAATCGCCCCTAAGATCTCCACTTACAATCACTGAACCACAAGCCACCTTCTCCGCTGCAGGAGTCACCACCTTCTCCGCTGAAACCGTGGCATCCACATCCTTCGTGACATGCAAGCTCAGATCTCTAACATCGGTCAAAGGTGCCTACAACATGCAAGAATTGTATTCACAAATATTCACACCAATAACACATATAACATATATACATAAAACACAAGTGGAATACCTCCTCGTTGCTTTGACCACATGTCGACCCTATCTCATGCATGAGGCCTTTAAGCACACCCGGAAGCTGCGTGACCTCTCGTTTTACAACATTTTCCAACATATCTGGAAGTTCCTTCATTACCTTCAACAATTCAGCTATCCTATCACCTCTCTAAGGTTTACATTTAGAGTATGCACGTGTTTTAGTTTCGTTATGAATAATAAAAAAAAGATTAACATACAATTAAAAAAACATCATTCTACTGTACTTACAATAGATTGAGGTCCCTTTCGGGAATCAATAGGTGGGGGAGGTTGCCTAAAGGATGACTGAGGTGGATGCAGTGGGTGAGGGGTAGGAGTATACCCTGGTGTAAAGTCTTCAAGAGGGGTAGGTGTGTACCCTGGTGTAAAGTCTTCAGTAGGGGTAGGTGTATATCCTGGTGTAAAGTCTTCTTCTTCATTAAGCCTAGTGATTGTGACTGTTTTCCTCTGCTTCTTCTTCACTGATGTCTTTTTCTTCTTCTTTCGTGCCTTCCGCTTCAATGATATTTTTTTCGTTGGTGCTCCATCATCACCATCACCACCATCATCCCCCTCGTCCCCCTCGCCCAACACTTCAGTCTTTTCCTTCATTTACATTTCCACCAGAGGTATAAATTGCGGACCCTCCGACATATCGCAATCAACTCCGACCCAGTAATCAGTTTGAGCCTCATCATCTGTTGCCTCCAATACCTCCAAGACATGAGCCTGGAATAATGTAATAATATTTAATGGTCTAAAATGTTGTAAACAATTTAATAATTATATGTGTGTATTCAAATAACTCACCTTCCCACTACGAATATTATCTTCGAGATCTGAAATCGTTTGCACAAAATTTCGAGGCCTCTTATGCATCGTCCAACGCCTCATCCTAGGCATTGTATCTTGTAATCTCATGCCAAACCCATTGATCAGAGATTCCACAGCCTCCATCACCCATACCTAAAAATAATAGGTTATGACAATAAAAGTTAATAACTTGTAATCTAAAAGGCAATATTAAATAAAAAAAATTAAGTAATCAGAACTAACCTCAACAGCCCACGGGAAACCGTATAACCGGTACCTAACCTTGCCATACTCTTTTTTGGTGTTTCTAGACCGAAATCCGTGCCTCAAGTAGTGCATCGTCATCTTGAATACATAATGGCCCCATGCAATCGAATTGAAAGCTTCCAAATTATCAACTAAATTAAAAAGCCAATTGGTGATTTTTTTATCATATGGTTGACCAAACAAAACATTGTTTCCTATCAACAAAAGTGCCATCTTCAACGAATCATCGGCCTCCAGGAAGTTACGCTTTAAAAACCGATCATACACGGTGGCTAATTTCAAATCTTCACCTTCTTCTCCAGGCCAATATCTTTTCTGGATGCCTTCTGGATTTGCCACATATGTATTGTTTATTATGTCTGAAAGTTCACCAAACCGTAGACCGGTGACCAAACAAAATTCCCTCTGTCCAAATCTTGCCTTCTTACCACCTACTGAAATAAACAGCTTATTCTCTGTTGTACCGACTATCTTCATTTCCCTCAACAGTAAAGCGTGCACAATCTGAGCTGAGAACAACCAGTTTTTTGGGAAGTCATGGAATTGCTTGAAACAACTTGACATGAATTCCTGGTGCTTTCCTTCCTTCGGTAAAATATCCTTTATTGTAGCTATGTTCTTCAACCTACATCCGACGTTGATCAGTGCTTCTTGATTCCATTTTTTTCTTTCAACCTTCAAATACTGGTCATTGTCGTTTTCCATCTGCATAATTCAAATAAGTTGGGTTCAATTAAGTAAACACACCAGGCATACTCAATTAAACACACCAGACATACCCAATTAAACACACTAGGCAGAAACAATTAAACACAGGAGGCAGAAACAATTAAACACACCAGGCACAAACAATTAAACACACACAACACTATGTTACATTAATTAAACACACCAGTTCACATCAATTAAACACACTGTTTCACAATAATTAAACGCACTGGTTCACATCGTTTAAACACACCAGTTCACAACAACTTCTGGAATGTACAACTTTTTCATGAATTAAACACACCATGCCGACCCAATTAAACACACAACACTATGTTACGTCAATTAAACACACCATTCATGCCCAATTAAACACACCATATAGTTACATTTTCAAAAGCAACTATATTCACAAAGAAAGAAACAGAGAAACATCAGACTTCTGTTCCCCGTATCAAAATCATAGAGACAAAAACAACACCCAACCACGACAAAACCGAAACAACACAAACAGGAAAATGCATGACACAGAACACAGAGAAAACATACGAACAAACGGAAAAGGCACCACACCAGTCAGTTACACCCACGACACAGAGAAAACAGAGAAGGAGACAATCACTCCAGACTCCAAACAATCTTCCACCGACACTTGACCCAATCTTCCCAATAACAATGCATATTGAATTAACAAAATAAAGACAAATCCACAGTTATCACAAAGAAAATAAAATAGAAACCAAATGTACTCAAATCAAAATCAAAATCAAATTAATTGAACTATTGATACGTACGGGTCGGGTTTATAAATCAAAATCAACTCAAATCCAAATCCAAATCAAATTCAAAATCAATTTCGAAATCAAATTCCAAACCAAAATCAACTCCATCTCAAATGCACAAATGCAACCAAAATTACAAATAAAAGGAAACCCTAAAATCAAATGCAAAGAGGAAGCCCAAACCTTTTCCTTTCTTCCACGCCGCCGTCGAACACGCCGGTGATTCGAATCAAACCAGGGGTCGGGTCGGGTCTTGCTCCTCAGCGTATCTCGCCGGCTCCGTCGTCTCTATATCGTGGTCAGGTCGGGTCTTGACCGTCTCATCGTCTTCACCGTCGTTGTCCTTGAGTCTTCTTCGTCTTCTTCGTCGTCTGATGTTGCTCGTCGTCGTCGGGTCTTGGTCGTCTTCTTCGTCGACCCTTGTTGCTCGTCGTCGAATCTTACAGTCTGGAACTCTGCTCTCTCTTCGTTTTTTGTTTCAAACAGTGAAGGTTTTGGTTTTTACTTTTACTTTGCCTTTTAACTTCCTTTTGTTTCAAACATTGAAGATTTCGTTTTTCGTTTTTTGTCTTTTTTTTTCATTTTGGCTGAAGGGCAATTTTGTCCCAATTGTGGAAATTTTGGTAAAAACAATAAAAATACTAATCTTGGGTAAAAACAATAAACCCACTAATTTTATGGTTAGTTTTAAAGTTCACCCTTGTAATATTGTAACTATTTTAACTGTTTTTTTTCTCCATTTAGACATGTTTACATTTCTCTGAGCCTGAAGTGATGTATTTTTTATAATTTGAGGATTAAACATATTAACATGACAAAAACATTTGAAAATGTGATATTTCAATAAAAAGTAAGGACTTGTATGGAATTTTCTCT
Organism: Dipteronia sinensis; assembly: GCA_033220585.1. Classification (NCBI taxonomy): domain Eukaryota; kingdom Viridiplantae; phylum Streptophyta; class Magnoliopsida; order Sapindales; family Sapindaceae; genus Dipteronia; species Dipteronia sinensis. Next base: position 13,096,671 of record CM065638.1, on the reverse strand, counting down.
TTTTTTAACTTTTGAAAATAAATTTTTGTTTGATACTCAATATTTGTAATAACTTGGTTTGGCAACCAGACTATCTTTCAAATGAAGATTGAATAATTGTTATCTCACAAAGAACAAATACATTAGAGTTTGAAATTAATGGTGTTCTTTTTATAAACAAAATTTCACATTGAAAATTTTGAAGTTATTAGTATCAAATTTGTGAAGGTTCATAATTTATTGTATAATATATCAATGCATGAAATCTTACGGCTAATTCGTTATTGTTTTACAAATACGTTTTTCACATTTCGAAATGAAAACAACGAAAATTGCGTTCATCAATCATGTTTTTGAAAGAAAATGAGAAGAAAAAAAACATAAAACACATTTTTCAATAAAATCAGAAAACATCAGTTTGAAGTTTTCACTATTTTACACATTTGTTGTTTATTTTTACCAATTGAGTAAGAACATGTGGGGAAGTAGTTGAATGAATATGCCATATTTATTGAAAAACAAAAGGGAAAAAAAATTAGAAATAACCTCTGAAAACATCAAAAATTTATTTTTAACCAGATATGAAAGTTTAACGGTTAATAACCATTTTTTTTTTGAATTTATACATATACCCTCATTTAAATACCATTTCCTTTCCCTCCCACCCTTTTCCATTCAAACAAAGAAAAAAAAAACTAGAGAGAGAGACAAAGAAACCATCACTGAAGAAAGAAACCGTCGTCGTGAGTGGAGATGCTGTCGAAGAAACAAACCATCGTAGTTGAGAAGCCGTCGAAGAAAGGCTTTGACGGAGAAGTTGAGTGCAGGGTTTTAGTGAGAGAAAATAATGATTTTCACCCCATTTGATGTTTTTTTATGTGATTTTATGTTAGTAACATGTTTAGGGCTCATTGAATGATGAAATGTATGCAATCTTTTATGTTGTTGATTTACATTTGGGATGATTTGATCGTATGTTGTCACAGATGAAAAATGTGAAACGTACTAGGTTTAAAAATGTGAAACAGTGGGAAAAATCTGTGTAAAACGTGAAACCATTTATTTATATTAAATATTTATTTAATTTTTTAATTTTTAATATATTATTTAATTGAATTTTTCAGAGCATTTAATTGAATTTCTACTAATGCCCAAATTGATGATACATATTTCCAAATGATAAAGTAATAACAAAATAAATGATAAAGTAACAACTAGAGCACTTTTAGACTTTTCAGACAAACAAGACAATCAAAGATTAAACTAAGGGGTCGTTTGTTTGTTTTTTTGTTGTCTGAAGACTAAACAGTCTTGAATTTTTTTGAAGATTGGATAAGGATTGAAATCTGAACCTAAATGGCATATTTTTTTTTCTCATATCTGAATGTACTGTCAACATGTTTGTTTTTTAAAAATAAAATTGTATAAAAATAATTAATTTTACATTTATGCCCAAGCTAATTAAAAGAAGTAATTTAACATACACTATTCTTTATAATATTTTGCATGTATTGCAAATAAAGTTCAAGTTCAATTTAATAAAAAAAATAAAAAATAATAATCCAAATTATTTTGCATGTTGTCTACGTTTCCAATGTATATAATTGAGGAAAACATTTTTATTTTTTTGGTTCAATGGATTATATGCACCGGAAACCAAATAAAAAATTATTGATTTAAAAAAAAAATAGGTTTTTGAATTATATGCACCGGTCTATATGAGAAGTGATTAGAATTTTTTTCTTTCTTTCTAAAATCCGTTTAAAATAAAAAATATATTAAAGAAAGAATTATACACAATATCTAATCAAGATAAATTTGGAAATATTTCTTCTTTGGGATGATAGACTTGGAAGAGAATATTTTAATTGCAATCTAGTGATTTGGAATTAAGTTAAAAGTCAAGATTTCTTACTTTTAATTTTAAGTTGTTTTTTGTTATTTTAAGTTGTTTGCCCACCTAAAAAAAACAAACAAAACGACTTATTGAGTTCAATTTAGACCCATTAAGTTTTAAGTGAAAAGAGAAACGACCTCTAACTCTTGAACATTAACGGCATTGGATGTTTGTGTACTTTTAGATAAAGATTGCATATAACTACGATTACACCTAAACTCGAGGAGGTTTGTGCAGTTTGCCCTTTTATTTTTGTTGGGAGAATCGTAAATACCTCATTGACTTTTAACCTAATGCCGAATCAAACCCTCTAGTTTGAACAATCAGTAAATAACCCCCTACCGTTAAATAGAATCTGTTAAACATAAAAGGAGAAGGGTAATAAGGTAAATTTGAAATAAAAAAATAAAAAGAATAAAAAAAACAATTGTAATAAAAATGTCTAGTGCATCTGAAACCCACCAAATAGTCGAACACATATTTTCATCTCCTCTCCAAAAGCGGGGAAATCGTAGGAAACCAAAAACACTCTTCAAACTCTTCCCCTTCACTTAAAAAAAAAAAAACTCTTCCTCTTCGTGATCTTCATCAAGGAAATCTCTATTTGTTGAATAATTGATAAATGTAAGTTACACACTTTTGTATAATAAAGTTTTTTAAGTTTTTTCTGCTTTTTCATACCTGGTTTATTTCTGGGGTTTTTTAATTTGTTTAATATTTGGAAGTTTCATGTTATTTTATTTGTAATTTTCATTTCAATTTCACTATTACTACATGAATTTTATTTTATTAAGCAAATATGCATTGATTGATAGTTCTAGGGTTTATACAATGGTTCTAAAATGTGGGTTTGTTAACAATGAGTCATAGTGTTGTGTTGACGGTTGAGTGCATATTTTGGATGTTCTAGTTTTGTTTCGGCAAAAACTGAATATTATTGTATTTATATTAAGTGTTAATTATTTTGGTGATTAAAGATAAAAAACTTTATTTTTTTCTTAGTTCTAAACCATAATTGCATGTACATTTAACTATTTTCTCATTGTTTACATTTTTGTAGGGGAGGCGTACAAACTTAGCATGCGATGAACAAGGATCCATATCTCAGCCACAATATTAGCAACAATCCCAAATCACTCAAGGATCAGGTATTTTTTTTTTGTTTTTTACCGATATTATTGAGTTGTATATCAAGCTTAATTTTATTGTTTGATGTACATTATGTCAATTTAGGTGTTAACAGTACTTATGCTTGTAGGTGGAGTTTATCAACAACATATTTGAATCTCTACGGATAAGCTTTTTGTTTGACAATGGAAGCACAAAGATGACTGACCCTTGTTTTTTATTTTAAATTATTAGTTTTTATTCAAACTACCATCGAACTTATTCCTTTTTTTTAATCAACCCTTGTTTTGGTATCAGGTGAACTTATATTGAAGCTTTATATGTATGCAGATGTTTGTGATTTATGTTGAACTTTTAATTATTATGGAAGAATATTTGTTACATTAATTTTTTGCATAAATTGTTATTTTTTATTGTTGTTTTTTTCTCCGATGACTTAGAGATCATGGTTTTTTTTTCAAATTGAGAAATTATGATTACTGTTTTTTTTATATGAGATTTTTCTATTTTTGAATTTGAATAATGATTTTTTTTTGTTTTAATTGATGAACTAGATGAGGGCATTTTTGCCATTTAGAATTTGATTACAATTTTGTTTAGATTTTTAAGAAAAATATAATATACAAGAAAAAATAAAAAGCAAAAATTTTATATAGAACAAGTTTTTACTGTTACCCCATCGTCCTTATATTCATGTAAACACAATAGATTATTTATTTATTTGAGATAACTGTTTTTCATTATTATTAAGTAAATATGTCATACTTTTAAGGGTAACATAGACAATTACTACTATATGGACAACAGAAGGGTTCTATTGTCATTTCATCATTTTTTGACATTATTTGTGCAACGGTGTTAGTATTTTGTTGATTGTTCAAACTAAATGGTTTAGTTTGGCATTAGGTTAAAATTCAGGGGGTATTTACGATTCTCCTCCATCGACATCTTTAATTGGTCTCCTTATACAAAGAAAGTGTGCTTGGATGATGATTTAAAATAAATACCCCTATATTAATGAATTATAATTACTTGATTAAATAACCAATATAATAATTAAATTATCAACAACTTTGAATAAACCGGGCACATATCTATTTATTTATTTTTTGAAGTATTACGTTATTACATAAATTCGGGTTTTTGTATTTTTTTTTTAGAGGGGGAAAAACTCGAATCCGCAACATCGTAGTGCAGTCGTGCAGGTATGAGGGGTTTATCATCGGACCAACCTCATCTCGTCGACTTGGCACATATTTATGATATGATTTATATCATGAGCTCATATATATATATATATAATATATATATATATATATATATTTTCAAACATTATGATATAAATTTCATATCGAGCAAATGATCTTTTGTTAATAATTATATTAGAAAATCATTATTGTTATTAAAGAATGTGAGATATTAATATGGTTAATAATTATGTCAAAAAAATCATTATTGTTAATAATTAGTGGTGACTGAGTCAATTTCTTTTCATTCCCTCGTAAAGATAAATCAAATCCTCATTAGTTCTAGCAATGATGTTCAACATTAATTGAAAATAAATTCCACAAAATTTAATATGAATCAACATCATATGAGTTATTGATGACATATTGAATGTCTTGTTTTATTTATTTATTTTTCTTGTCAACAGCCAAATAAAAACTCAAACGAGTAGAAACTCGAATAATGAGAAGTTGAGCAAAAGGAGTTGGTCTGCTCTCACTTTTGACTTTTGGGTAGAAGTTGGATGATTTTTTTATTTTTTTTAATTATTTGTTGGATGATTTGTGCAGTGCAGTCGATGTCAAAATTTAATAAAATTCAGACAGAATTTCATATAAGTCCTATCTTTTTGGTGATTTGTCACCTTTATAAATGTCTTTCCAAATTCATCACTTTAGTCCTTACTTTTTTAAAAATTCATCACTTTAATCAATTTGACTAAATATGTAAAAGTTAACTATTTTAAAATCCATGAAAGTACACTTTTGCCCTTATTACTATTTAATTTAATTAAAATGATTATATTAGCTTTAAATTAAAATGAAAAATAACAAAATTCTCAATAATAAAATCTTAAATAAATATATTACAAAAAAACTTAAATAAATAATAATAATAATATCCATTAATTTTTTCTTATTTTGTATTTTTTTCACAATGGATATTTATTTAGCTAAAATAATTATCTTAACTTTAAATGATTTTGAAAAACAATAAAATTCTCAATAATAAAATCTTAAATAAATAGATTGCAAAAAAAATTATATAAAAAATCATTTAAAGCTAAGATATTCATTTTAGCTAAATAAATATTCATTATGACAAAATACCAAAAAGAAAAAATTAATGGATTTTATTATTATTATTATTAATTTAATATTTTTTTGTAATATATTTATTTAAGATTTTATTGTTGAGAATTTTATTATTTTTCATTTTAATTTAAAGCTAATATAATCATTTTAGCTAAATTAAATAGTAATAAAGGGTAAAAGTGTACTTTCATAGGTTTTAAAATAGTTTACTTTCTCATATTTGGTCAAATGGACTAAAGTGATGAGTTTTGGAAAAAGTAAGGACTAAAGTGATAAATTTAAAAAGATATTTATAAATGTGAAAATCACCAAAAAGATAGGATTTATATGAAATTTTGTCTAAAATTCGAGACTCAGGGTTGAAAGGTGAGTGACACAAAACTTTTGATGAGGCTTGTCCATCTTTCATATTTTGCACGGGACCACACCTAGGGGTGGGCGTTTAATGGATCGGTTCACTTTTGGAGTTAACCGATAAAAAACCGATAATGTTCGGTTTTTAAAAAAGTGAACCGATCTGATCAACTTAACAATTATGAACCGATCAAAAACCGTTTAAATTTGACCGGTTCGGTTCGGTTCGATTTTTTCGGTTTTGGGCCAATTGGACCATATTTTTGGGTTTTAATTATTACACATATTTTCATATTTTAATCTTTTTGGGCCTTGGACCAAATTAAATTATGAGTTTGAACAAATTGAAAATACTAGTTAAAAATAATATTCATAAAAAAAAACTAAGAAAAAAATATGATGTGACACACTTTCATAGTTTTATATTTTCATGGACTATTAAACATTAAAACTAAGGTTTTTTATATATATATTGGATCTCGATTCGGTTTTCCGGTTTGGGATAACGAACCGGAAAAAAAACCGATCCAATCGGTTTTCAAAAAAATGAACCGAACCGAACCGGTCAACATAAGAAAACCGAAAAAAAACCGATTGGATCGGTTCGGTTCATCGGTTCGGTTCGGTTTATTGGTTTTTTGCCCACCCCTAACCACACCTATTCTCACTCATGCTTTCTTTAACTAATTTTTATCATTATTATTTATTTTTAGTGGGTTTCAAACTTTTCAAATTCACAAACATTCAAATATTTCAAGAGAGTTATTAAAATTTCTAGCACTTTTGATGATGATTTTGTTGACTAACACCAACTTAATAATTTGATTTTTTTTTAATTATTTTAAGAAAATTTATTTGAGTTTTAATAACACCATAAATGTGTTTTATGATAAAAATACTATACAGACACACAGAGCAGACCCTGAGTTGGTGCATCAGGTGCAACCGCCCTGGCGGGCGCAATGCTTTTTTTAATTAAAAGTTGATTGTTAGGTCCAAAAAATGTTTTATTAAATGAAAAGATTATGGTGCACCAAGTGTAACCGTTTTGGGCTCTGATTTTTTTTTTTTGTTAAAGCTAATGTGTAATATTGGATTTTGGATATATAAGTTTGTACCTTTTGTGAATTGTTATAGTCCATAGAAAAAAGAATTGTGACTCTGAAAAGTTCAATTCATTTTTTTTTATAGTTATATGTATATAATATATTTAAAAAATATTGTGACTCTAGAGGGTGCAATTCATTTTTTTTTAATTATATGTATAGAATATATTAAAAAAAAAATCTTATAGTCCATTTTGACAACACTCTATTCCTCATTCGATATATTATGAGGCCCATTTTTTCCATTCTTTATATTTTTGCCCTGGGCTCCAAAAACGTCAGGACCGGCCCTGCAGACACAAACATGAAAAAAGTACGAGTTGATACTTGTTTCATTTGGTTAGCCTTTGGCTTGAATCCAAGACTTATTTCTTGAAATTTTGTTAGATATGTGTTTTTTGTTTTTTTTATCTAATTAATGTTCTCTCGCGATTTTTTTCATGTTTCCTCTCCTTGTCGATTCCTCTTCTCCATTTCATTTTCGGGCTTCAAATCACTTCAATCGTTTAAAAGATAAAATCACGATTCTTTAACATTTTTCTTGAGAGAATCTTTGTTTAATAGAGGGAAAAAACAAAAGTTAAGTCAATAGGCATTTTATCAGCTACTCTACTTTAGTGCTATTAAAACTCAAGTTATTAACTTATATTTTTATTGCATAAATTATTATTCATGGATATCAATAGTAAATTAATAATTGACAATTTTTTTAATATTTTATTTAACTTGTATCATTTTTAGATTTATAATGTTAGAATAACATTTTATTTTTATTTTTAATTAATTAAATTTATATAGTATTTATCTAATTTTAATTTCAATAGTATATAATATATTATTTTTGTATAAATTATTATTATTATTAAAATTTATTATAATAATAATTATTATTATTAAATGTACTATTATTGTTTATTATATATTATTATCATTATTCGTATAATTATTAAAATGTATTATTATTAATTGTTTATTTTATTATTATAATCATGATTATTAGTATAAACATAAATGCCGAAAACTTCAATAATTTAGGAACATTATTAAAATCTAGCCACTGGTTTGCATGTGAACTGTAAGTCCACATATGATAATAAGTATGAAGATTTGATTTTCTGATGTATATATACATTGATACATAGCTAAACAGACCGAACACATGCCATGTATAATTTGTTTGGTACATTACATAACAACCCTTGTTCAGAGCACAACAAATTTAAAACATTCCTACAGTACTCTATAAAGCTTGAAAGTTAGTGCTGCAATTCTTCCTTAACTTGCACAAACTTATTGCAGCAATGGTGAAGAGAAAGCTAAGGTCCCGTACTGTAGTTCTTTTTCGGTCCGTTTTCGTTTTTATTTTTTAAAAATAATTTCGAATTTATGTTTGTTAACCGTTTTTCATTTTATTTTACAAAAATGAAAAATAAATAAATTAAAAAACAAAACTAGTGTTATTGGTGAAATTTGTTTTTCCTTTTTATTGTTGTGATTAAAAAAAATTAACAGTAAAATTATTTTTTCTTTTCTTTTTTCTCTTCACCAGTTCACCGTGCATCATCTTCTTTCTCATCTTCTCTCTTCCTGATCTAGTCTTCTTCTTCAGCTCTCCGCCGCCGGTCAGCTCCCACTTCCGCCGATGTGGTCTTCTTCTTCTTTAGCTAGTCATCTTCTTCTTCGCTGCCGCCTATCAGCTGGTCTACTTCTTCTTGGCCGTCGCCGATCTGGTCTTCTTCAGTTGGTCTTCAGCCGGTCTTCTTCCGATCTGCTGCTGCTGCTTCTTCTTCTTCCGATCTCCTCCTCATCATCGTTAGATTATTTTCCAAGCTCTATTTCAGCTTCTAAGCTCTATTATGTTCTGTTTTTGCCTTTTTACCTTGTTGGCTGTAGGGTTCTTTATTGGTTGGGTTCTTCATCTGGACTGTGTTTTGTTCTATATTGTTTTGACTTGTGTTCAATTGAGAATAATATTACTTACCTTTAAAAAGCTTACTTTTCTTTGTTTACATGTTTGATTAACAATGGTATTTTTTTTTCAAGTTTCTAGGTATGCCCAGATATTACAATTAAAAGGTGTTTGATAGGATTCTCAACTGAGTGATTTTGGGATTGATTTTGTTATGAATTGATGTTGATTTTAGGAGATAATAATAACTTGTTGATCGATCAATTGAGAATAATATTATAATTGTTATAAAACTAAGAATAATAAACTGAAAGAAAGAGATTGAGAGATGTTAGAAAAGAGAAAACGAGAGACATATATGTTATGCTTTTGTATTGATATATTTGTATTTGTTTGCCTTAGCCAGATCTTCACAAATGAGATAATGATCTATTATAAATACACTTGAAAAACCAATTGTTTAATCAAATAAGATAACTCCACTTGCATTTGAAATGATGATGAAGCCGAAATGGATTTATCAAGTGGGATGCATGTTTTAGGCGGTGGAAAGCCATTAGTATTACAACAATAATTTATTTATTTGATTTAAAAAAAGCAACACTTGATCTTGGAAATTCATTGTCATTTGATGCTAAATTTAAAAAAAGTTATGTTTTCTGGGTTTGTTTTTGATGAATGGATAATGGTATTTGATTTTCTGGATTTATGTTGATTGTTTGAGTTTGATTGTGTTGATTGTATGAGTTTAATTTTCTAGGTTGCTGATAATTGTGGTTAATATTTTGATTTATGGGTTGGAAATTCTCAGATCTTATCAAATCTGAAATTCACGTATTTCTTCAAATCTGAAAAACTAAAAAATATTAGAAAAATATTAAAAATATTTTTCTTTTTTACGTTTTTATTTTCAGAATACAGCTTTCAGTATATGCTACCAGACGCGTTTTCGGATTTCGAAATTGAAACCAAAAACACTGTTTTCATTTTTATTTTTCATTTTTCATTTTTCTTTTCGAAAAACAGTCAACGAAAAACGCTTACAGGATGGACCATAATCATTGTAGAAAATGTTACATTACTTGCATTGCAACATGTTTTACTGTGCTTCTTCTTTTCGGCTTCGCTTCGGCAGCTCAGAGCTGCCTGGTTTTGATGGTGAACTTCCCTGCTATCTTGAAACTGGGTAATTGAGTTCTCTATATTTTTGGATGTGATTTTGTACATAAAAAACGTTTTTGATGACATCTGAGGCTAATGCAAAATATAAATTATAGATATATAGGTGTCGGTGAATCGAACAAGTCGCAGCTATTTTACTATTTTGTGGAGTCACAGAGGAGCCCTGCACATGACCCTCTTATGCTTTGGCTCACTGGTGGACCTGGTTGCTCTGTTCTCTCTGCTTTCTTCTATTAAAGTGGTCTGTTTCTTTGAGCACAATAGCTACTTCATTTTGAATTATTTGATTTTCATTAATAGTTTACATTTTGTTTTCCATTTCAATTAATTTTGCAGGTCCAGTAGCTTTTGATTATGGTTTTTATAATGGAAGTTTACCATCACTCCACCTAACTCCATATACATGGACAAAGGTACAAATTTTTCATACTTATTTTAGGATTTCTAGTGTCAAAATTAAATATCATAATTTTATTTTTCCAGGGCCTCAATATTATATATGTAGATGCACCAGTGGGCACTGGATTCTCTTATTCTACAACCCAAGAAAATTACTACGTTAATGACACCAAATCAGCAGCACAGACCTGTGAGTTTCTAAGAAAGGTACAAGTACCAAGATAGAAAACAAACATCAATTTCATGATTCAATCAAATTTACTGCTAACAGTTTGCAAATTGTTGTTTTGCAGTGGCTAATAGAGCACCCCCAGTTCTTAAATAATCAACTCTTCATCGGCGGTGACTCTTACTCTGGCTTTCCTCCTCCCATGATTGTTCAACATGTTCTTGATGGCAACCAAATTGGACTGGAGCCAACTATGACCTTGAAAGTAATTAATCTTATCGTCATACAACTTTGATTTGACAATTCTTTTTAACTTGTCATGTTTTCTTCTTCTAAATCTTTTTTTTTGTTAGTGTGTTTACATACTATTATTGGACTCTTTCATATCATCTTAAGTTTTTGGGTTTGATAATTACTAACATTTTCAAATGTAACTGATAGGGATACATGCTTGGGAACCCTAAGACTGATTCATTTTTGACGTCGATTCACTTGTCCCTTTTGCCCATCCACTCACACTCATATGACATATCAACTCTATAATGTACTAAACTACACAACATCCATCTCTCAGTAAGCAAATGCTAGTAAGCATTGTATTATATAACTCTAAAACATGTAATATTGTGGTTTCGCGGTCACTTACAATATTGTGGAGAAGATTATGTTAACATAAATGTAAGCAATACAGAATGTGTTACAGCAATGAATACATACCGTGAGGTAATTAGAAGGCCAATGTTCATCACTTTACAATCCATTTAATATAGCCATTCATCAGTACTATCGCTTTTACAGAAATATTAAATTGTCTTTAATTTCATTTTCAGATAGTACTTCAAATAAATACTATAAACCTACAAAAATTGAAGGAAGAAGATCACTCGCATATTTAGACCCTGCAGATATTCCTCTTACAGAACTCAAAAATGGGGGTGCATTCTGGTCTGAACTTACTAAAATCTTATGATATGACAAGGTAAAGTAAATGCTAATATTAACAAAAACTCGTTATTTGAAAGCTACAAGTGATGAAAAATGGTGTTGTTAGTAACCATAAGACCTAGGTCAAATTAAACTCTGATACCAAATCTAAAAACTTAAGTTAATAGGAAATGGTCTTTAACATGTGTAATTTGTTTAAGGATTATAATTGTGTGCTATCTGGGGTATGGGCTAATGACAGAACAGTTAGAGATGCTTTTCAAGTTAGAGAGAACAGAACATGAGTGTGGTAGAGGTGCAATGGCACCATAGCCTATACAAAGACTGTTTTAAGCGGTGTCCCTTTTCAACAGAATCTCACCAAGACCAGGCTTCGAGCTCTCATATACAGATCATATAATTAATATCTCCAACTTTCCTTGCAATTATTATTATTTTTCTCAAGATGGTATTGTTATTTTAGCCAAATCATCAATTCTGAAATTTGAAAAAATGTTCTTCAGTGGGGATCACAATTTCTCCGTCCCGCACATTGGAACTCGAAATTGGGTTCATTCTCTTAATTTGACTACAAATATATTGGCGACTTTGGTTTGTTGATACGTGTGCTCTTAGGACACCAAAATTTTTACATGGCTTTGAATTTTAATGCTAATTAAAAACCAATCTCATGATGAAGATACACTGAAAAATTTATGAGTAGTAGTGGTGACTTTTCATTGATATATGCAACAGTAAAGATAAGAACAAATCATCAACTTTAGCTATATATGTTCTAGACATTTCAGTCTAGTCGGATCTTATCTTTAATTTTTTATGATGTACACAAAAGTTTTGAGATCGAATTCTCATATTATAACAAATTATTTAGTGTCATTGATGTTTTGGTTGTTTTCTTGTATATAATAGGCTCCAAAGTTGTTGAATTATCATCAACTTCGTTGTTGGGAAAATACCGATTATGTTGTCAATGAATCGTTAGTTGGTTAAATGTATACATTGAATCTAAATTGATTAAATGAGTAAAATGTATGTTTAGAAATTAAATAAACTAATACACATTGAAGATCTATGTTAATTAATAATAGTAAGTTATTGATTAATTAATATATCTCTAAATAAAAGATTTTACATGGTCAAAATGTTTGTTTGTTGTTTTTTTTTTTGGAAAAGACAATGTTGTTAATTTATAGATGTTATATCATATACTTAACAATTATCTGGTGCTAGATTCCCCTCCTAAAATTTCAAAAATAACCCATTAATTTTAAATTTAGATAAAGCCCTCTTATTGTATACCGAACCCACTTTGTAATTTCAAAATTTAGGTAAGCAATCCTTTAACCCAAAACCCCACATAAGGGATTTTTTCTAAATGGAAAAGGAATCAACGGTGAAGACCTCAACAAGGGATACAACTTCTCCAGCGAGGAGATCTTGTCCATCGACAAAGGAGGACCTATAAATTATTTCACTATATATAATTTAACTGCAAACTATTTCACTATATACATATTATAATTTTTTTTTCCATAATACTGTTTTCATTTATTGCTACTGAAGCATTTTAATTTTTTGAAAACATAAAAATCAATTACTCGTTTTCAAATGAAAACACATAAAAAAAAACGTTACTGAACATGCCTTTAGTAGTTTTTTTTTTTAAATAAAAACAAAAATGGCTGAAATTAATTTTATACATGACATTCATAGAAACACCCCTATAAAGGAGGGTTCAATAAATTTTTTTGTTAGGGTTATTTTTTTTTCATTTGCCTTCTCTAATCAACAGCGTCGCCGGGATAGGCCATCTCGGCAACGCCATGCCAGGGCAGCACTTGCCCTAGCGGTGCATTCGATGTGAGATGAGAGAGATCAAAGGGAAGATGAGACAGAAAAAATGAGAGGGGATTTGGGGAGTATTTTTATATGGGGATATTTTGCTAATTGTTCCAAAATATTGTTTTAAATAGTTAAGTTTACATATGTGGTTAAAAACAAACCCCTACGGGCATCTCCAACCCATCACCATTCTAAAGCAAATCATCAAATTGGAGCAAAAAAAGCTCTCCAACCCAGCGGCATTTCAGTGCGCCATTTTGTTTCGTGAACAATGTTGTGCAATCTCTGGTGCAACACTATCATTTGGAGCAAAAATTCCACATTTTTTTTCATCCATAAAGTTTTACTTAATCACAGTTTGACCCATATTTAATAAAATCTATTCTAATTGTATTTCTTATTTGAATGTTTTGTTTAATCACGGTTTTACCCTTAATCAATTAAATTTATTCCAATTGTATATGTTATTGGTAAAATCTGAAGGACTGACAGATCAACATTATAACTATAGAAAATGGTGCGTAGATATGCCACGTCATCAAAGTCAGCCAGAAAATACCAACTCAAGTTGACCAACAGGTGATCTCGAGACTCAACAAGACCCGGTCAAGTTTATCTGAGCGATCAGGTAGAGATAACCTGGCCATATTCACTAGTTCGATTGGGTAGAGATGGTCCGATCGGGTTCAACTAACCGATCAGATCAAAGAATCTGGTTGGGTGAGATAACCGAATAGACAAAGGACATATCAGGCGGGTTTGAGTAACCAATCGGGATAATGAGACCCGGTAGGGTTAGATAGCCGGTCGGCCAGCGATGCATGGAAGATGTTTAGTCTTAAACAACCAAGACTCAAATACATAGAGAAAGAATCCTATCCATGCAATGAACCACGAGATACATTCCAGTAGGGAAACAAACTTCTTTAAAGATATTAGATCCCGAATTCAACGGAGAATCTTACATCATTAAATGCATAGAAGATATAAAATAGGAAAGAAGATAAAGACGACTCTAACAAGTTAAAGTTCTACTAAACCTCGTCAACTTTCTTTACTTGTATATTAAGAATTAGGGTTCTATGCATGTATAAATAAACCCTTAAAATACCATTATACAAATACTGTGAAAAATGCATAATAGCAAGAGTGCAAGAGAGATTGGTATTAATGGTTAAAACTTCATATGTGATTTTAAAAAATTAAATAATTTATGTGGTATTTTTTGACAAATTTCACTTTTAAAATTAACCTCAAGAATCCAAGGGCATAATAGTCATTTAGCCCTCTGAAAGTGTTAAACAACATATTTTTTAACGGAAAAGATGACTGCATGGGGGGAATGGAGAAAAATTCAAATTAAAGGCAAGATTTCGGCCAATTTTGAAACAAAAAGGGGAAAGTGGAGAGTGGAGAGTAGTACAAACTATAGGGAGAAAATGACTATTTCCCTCTTCCTCTTTTTTTTTCCTACTTTGGGAGGATGAATTCAAGCTTAGGACTTGGATGTGTGGTTACTAGTATCACCGAGCTATTGCCCTTGGCCACATTTCCCTTCCCATCTTTTTTTTTTTGTAAAGCACTTCCATTAAAAAAAAAACACCAAACAAACAACACTAACCAGGACAATCCGCATGGACCAAGCTCTCCCTCCAAAGAGGGCAAGACTCAAGGATAAATAAGTCATCCAAATACGAAAATGACAATTTATCTAGGCTATGCGTGACCATATTCGTAGATAAATAGAGATACTATTACAACTAATTAAACGAAGGGTGATAGTAGTGACAACCCTGACATCGGCAAGAGGACCATCCCCAAATTAACTAAGTCAATAATAACTTTGACATCATATTCAATAATTGCCAGCGGTAATTAAGCCTTCACCATAAAAGAGCACCCTGAAACAAAGCAGTAGCCTCCGTAATCAGGGGAGGGAGACATGCAGCCATGCTTTGAATTGAAGAACCCATCTCAATTATCCTATATCATTCTCGCTCATAATGCCTACCCGTTTCAAGTCAGCACTAGTAGATGTATCTGTATTGACTTTATATGAGCCCTCAGTCGGACTACACCATTTAACTATAGGCTTCCCAATCGGATTATGGGTCGAAATCGTGAGGTCCTTTGGAGCGCACGCAGCCCAAACTTGTTCAATATAGTTATATGCCAAGTTTACTACGTTTTCATCACCATAGACAACTGCTTTATGAACAAAAAATGATTTCGTCTCCACCAAACTCGCTACATAATAACGCACAGGACCTCCAATTCCTCATGAGACATTATTTTCAAGTGGAGGAGCATGATCTCAAGGAAACTAACATGATCATCCCACTTGCAATCCTGAAGAATGAAGCAATATGAGCGAGAATCTTTTAAGCTCGAGCAGCCACATAAAGCATGAACGATAGATTCCGTTTATCTATGGCACACCGGACACCATCTCTCAACAGGAACGCCCCGTTTTGTAAGATTCCCAATGGTAGGTAGCCAATTAAAACAAGTTTTCCAGATGAAGATCCTGATTTTAGTTGGGATTTTTAAGCTCCACAACATTTTTCGCCAAGACTTCCAGGATGCTAGATCCAGAGGCTTGTCACGCAAAACTAAATCCCTGTCCATCTTATTACCTTTACGAACCGAGTAGGTCCTAGACTTTTTGAAATGTCATATATGCTTATCGCCAATCCTTGTTGAACTAATATGGAGGCTTAAGATAGCATTAGCATCTTTTGAGAGAAATGAGGAAAGGATCAGTGGGATATTTCACCCACCAGAAGGAGAAAGAAGGGCACTGACAATGTCATGCTCACCAAGTGCTCGGGGAGAGATAACCCGGAAAGAAGATGTCCTCGGAATCCACCGGTCATCATATATCGAAACCTTCAAACCATGACCAATATGCCATCTAAATCCAAAATCCAGAATCTCACAACCCCACAAGAAATACTTCACATCATTGATCTTGACGGACAATCCTCGGCTCCCATGAATGAAGTACCCGGGTAGTAAAGGCTCCTCAGCACTATAACCACTAGAGAGTGTGGGTTTGCCACCAATCTCTAGTACTGCTTAGCAATGAGGGCATTATTAAAATTTAAAAGATTTTGAAAGCTTAGGCCTTAATATCCACGAACAACTTCTTTTTATTCTTGTTGGAGAAGCTCGACAGACTCAGATATCTCTCGTGATAGTCTAGCAACCTCTCACCTACAATCATAGCCAAGCGTCTCCCCTTAAACTTGCTAACTGATTTGCTGACACAAAGGGAAGATTTATTGAAATTGATTACCTGCCCCAAAGCCCTAGCATAGTCCTCTAAGATAGCCCTGATCGTCGCACAATCTTCACTTGACGCACTAGAAAACATCAGGCTATCATCTACAAAAACAAGTGTGAGAAATTTGGGCCCTTTATATTACATTAGAAGCCCGAAATTGAATTATTAACAACCGCTTGATATAACAGGAAAGACAACCCTTCAACATAGATGAGAAACAAATATGGCAAGATGGGGTCTCCCTACCTTAGACTCCTAGCTGACCTGAGAGAACCACAAATTTTCCCGTTCACCAGAAACGAAAGGGACACTGAGGATATACACCGCCAAATCCAGGCTGATCCAAGTCTCTGAGAATCCAAGTTTCTCCATCATTTTTACTAGAAAAGTCCACTCCACCCGATCATAGGCTTTTGACATGTCAAGCTTCAATGCCATGAAACCCTCATTTCTCTTACTCATCTTCAAAGTGTGAAGGCATTCAAAGCCAATAATAGTGCTTTTTAAGATAAGATGACCCGATATAATAGCACTTTGGTTATTTGAGATCACTTCCCCAATAACCGTACAGAGTTTATTAGCTAACACTTTAGCCACACTTTTGTAGGTTACATTACATAGACTTATTGGACAGAAATCTGCTAGACTTTCCAACTGTTCTTGCCTCAATCCGATTTGGACCCATTCATAGATCTAACGGTTGAAAAGTGTTTTGAGAGCCTCTCAAACACGAAGCCGTAACCAACATATGTGAACCGATTCTACAAACCAATGCTAGATTGAGCCCCAATACTAACATGAAAATATAAAATGGAAACGTTAAGTCTAATGAATGTGGAAAGAGTAACTGTTCCTCCAACCATAACTTACCTAGAGCCCATAGCGTAAGAAATAGCCGAATTCCGAATTATTGTAACTCCAACCACAACTCACCTAGAGCCCCTAGCGTGAGAAGTAGCCAAAGTCCAATTATTGTTTAACAAAAACAATGAACCAAAACTCGTCTAATATTGCAATTATTAGTTTCATCCATTCTTCCTAGCTAATTAGCCAAGACTATGCCCGGAATGACCCTTCCAAAGGCATAATCCTAACTCTAATTCACTCAAATCCATCCATACACATGCAATTTCGACCTTGCATCAACATACACACATAAATGGGATATTTGATTACAACTACTCCTACAATTACATTAATCTACTCCTAATCTCATCCATGAACACATATTTGAAAATACTATTAAGCGTGTGTCTACTAACCTAGAGGGGGGTGAATAGGTTTTAGTTGATTTATTACCAACTTTTCGACTTAATCAATTTTAATAATGCTACCCCATATTAGCAATCAACAAATCCAAATAAACATGCGGAAAATAATAAAAACACAAGGATTGATTTACATGAGAAACCCTCAAACTGGGAAAAACTCACGGGCTATCCTTCTAGCCACACACGGTCCTCAAATCCACTATTTGAATGAAAGTTTACAACCTAGGTTGACCTCAAGTCACACCATAATTGGTCACTAACCCTTTACTCTACCCACCGGGCCTTTAATAGTGATCCTAGACCAACAAGCTTGTGCACTAATCCACTTAGTCACAAAGCTTAACAATCAATGAAGAGATTAAGCAACCTATGTGAATATGTAAAAATATTCTATCATGCAATTAATGTTAGGCTACACTAAATGATTATCTAGGGATTTAAAGATGCCAATAAGTGCAAATCCTAGATATCAATATCCAAATACAAATGCATGAAGATTTAGCTAAAGGGAAAAATGGCCCTAAAAGATAGCTACCAATGAACATGCAATCTCAACCAACAAGCAAAGTCACAAACATACTCAAATCATGCTAAACAAATTAAACATGCAATTTATCAACTAATAATTGCTAACCCTAGGTAAACTAAGAACATAGAGATGACACAAGAAGTTTTAGTTTATAGATAATTACCTAGTCAAGAGAAGCATGAAGACCCATGAAGAATAGATGGAGCTAGATGCACATGGGTATGAGATTGGTTGAGTAAAAATTGGTTCTTGGAGCTCTCTCTCTCTTGGATTTACGTTCTCTCACTTAAAGGTGTAATTTTCAGAGCTCTAGGTCTAAATGGTGGAGAGGATGATGTATTTATAGGGACCAAAAAATGAGCTGGTGTGAAATACCCGAATTGCCCAGTTCGGGTGACAAAGGAGACATGCAAGACGACATGACCAAGTCACCTTGTAAGTCGCCTAACACACTGGAGGAAAAACACGTTACCTGAGGGGACATGTAAGGCATCATGCACAAGTCGCCTTGGAAGTCGCCTAGCACACTGGAGAAAAAATAAGATATCAGGGGCGACATGTAAGGCGATATGAACAAGTCGCCTTGAAAGTCGCCTAACACATTGTGAGAAAATTTCAAGACTAAGGCGATATCAGAGGCGACAACAGAGGTGACATGCACAAGTGGCCTTGCATGTCGCCTAACACACTGTGCTGAAAAATTCAAGTCTTAGGCGACTTGTCAGGCGACTGCATGTCACCTAACCCACTATGCAACACATCAACTCAAAATGCAAGAAGTGTGTGTGTGAAATAATACATGCATGTCAATACAAATGCATAAGATTTGAGTGTGTGCAACTAAAACCTCTTCAAAGAGAATTAAGCATGCGATATACCTTTGAAGTGCTCTTGAGAATGATAATGCCCTTGAAGCTTGATCACACACAATGAGGCCTAATCTACCCTTACAAAATTAATCCCCAATGTGGTTTGTCAACGAAATGAGCCAATCAAAAATATGAGGAACTTACAATCTCCCCCTTTGGCTATTTCGTGACAAAACCACCACTCACAAATCATTCTCACAAAAAAAATAAAAACAAGAGGTCAACAAAAATATATTCTACATTACAAATAGATACCTAGATACTAGGTCTTCAAATCTTCAAGCTCTTGTAGAATAGTCATCCGTACAAAACAATGAGACTACACTTTCCAAGACAAGTGTATGTGAGGTGATCAAGTGAAAACATAAAAACAAGCGTTTGCATTAACGAACACAAAAAAAATGCAATGAAGTGCTATGCTAATGCTCCCCTTAAATGGGTTACTCCCCCTTAACAAGATAATCTCCCCTAATATGCAACTCCCCCTAATCTTCACATTACTCCCCCTTTTTGTCATGAGATAGGCAAATGAGTAATCCCCAAATGGGTCACTTTAGCAAAGAGAGTTATTTGCAAGATAAGAGCACAATCATATACAACAACTTTATGCAACTTAATTAATAGAGAGAGATTCAAGGAGGTTTTATTTGGAAAAAAAATGTGTGACTTAGTTGCTTTGGATGTAAGACATGTAATATCAAAGATCAAGAAAATGATATTTGGCAAAGTGAACATCAAAAGGTTTCCAAAGGAATTCAAACCAATTTGTACCCTTTTGTCATAAATAAACAAGATAAAGCTTTAAAATTTTGTAACACACACAAGCAATTATGTCAATCCTTAATGGTCAATCAAGACTTGGATATAAAATCCTTATTAATTGAATGGATATAAAATCCTTATTGATTGGTGTCTTGCTCAACTATTAAAAAGAGAGACAAGGCTAAATTGGATGAGACATCCTTATTTATTGAATGGACACAAGGTCCTTATTAAGTTTAGTCTTGTCAATTGCTTCCAACCACATTTACATACATATAATTCATGCATAATATTTAAGCATGTCAAAATCAAGTTCACATGTCATGGAGATAAATTATAGGTCATTCAAATGTACTTCCCAATCAATTCTCATAGTCCAAAAATGCATGTTTGAACATAGATATGACATGGATTATAAACAAAGTAAGGCACACTTATTGAATAAAAGCTATATAATAATACATAAGCACAACCAAAATACTCAAGCAATTAATGAAGAAGCATAAAGTTGATCAAATTTTTGCTTATTTCAACTATGCAAGGTTGCTCTCTTTGCTTGAGCTCCCCATATGGGGTCAATCACCAAAACTCATCAAGGCATATGACAAATCCCAATAGACCTACTAAGTGACTTGAACCTAGTTGAGTCTAAGGGCTTTGTAAATAAATCCGCTAGTTGATCATTAGTGCCCACATGCTCAAGTGCAATGCATTTGCTTTCAACTAGTTCTCTAATGAAATGATGACTAATGTCTATATGCTTTGTCCTATAGTGCTGAACCAGATTCTTTGAAATGTTAATTGCATTCATATTATCACAATAAAGGGTTAGAGTACCTTGATCAAAGCCATAGTCCACAAGCATTTGCTTCATCCAAAGGAGTTGTGTGCAAGCACTCCCGGCGGCTATGTATTCTGCTTCAGCTGTGGATAGAGAGATGGAATTTTGCTTCTTGCAAAACCATAAGATCAAGTTGTTGCCTAGGAAGAAGCAACCGCCCGATGTACTCTTCCTATCATCACAATTTCCTACCCAATCTGCATCATTAAAGCCAACTAAGCTAGCATTAGTGTCAAAGGAGTACCATATCCCATAGTTGGATGTCCCATTCACATATCGAATGATTCTCTTCACAGATGAGAGATGGGATTCCTTGGGATTCGTTTGGTACCTAGCACACACACCCACACTAAAGGCAATATCGGGCCTACTTGCGGTTAAGTAAAGCAAGCTACCTATCATGCCACGATAAAGACTTTGGTTCACACTTTTGCCACTAGCATCCCTGCTTAGTTTCAATGTGGTGCTCATGGGTGTGTCACAATGTTTGGCATTCTCAAGGCCAAACTTTTTCACTAGGTTCTTAGCATACTTAGCTTGGGATATGAATATCTCATCATGCAATTGCTTGATTTGCAAACCTAGGAAGTAATTGAGCTCACCAATCAAACTCATCTCAAATTCATGAGACATGACATCAACAATTTGTTGGACTTTGGACTTGTTGGTGAAGCCAAACACAATATCATCAACATATATTTGAGCTATAAAATGCTCATATTTGTTGCCCTTGATGAACACAGTCTTGTCAACACTACCTCTTGAGTAGCCATTGTCAACAAGATAGAGAGTGAGGCACTCATACCAAGCTCTCGGTGCTTGTTTCAACCCATATAAAGCCTTCTTGAGGCGATAGACATGGTTGGGGTGGTGTGGATCCACAAACCCCTTGGGTTGCTCAACAAACACTTCCTCATGCAAGAAACCATTGAGTAAGGCACTATTAACATCCATTTGATGCAATTTGAACTTGTGCACACATGATATGGATAAGAGAAGCCTTATGGACTCAAGACGGGCAACCGGAGCAAAAGTCTCCTCAAAGTCAATACCCTCAATTTGAGAATATCCTTGTGCTACAAGACTAGCTTTGTTGCGCATAATATTGCCATCCTCATCCGACTTGTTTCTATACACCCATTTGGTGCCTATGACATTAGTGTCCTTGGGTCTAGGAACTAGAGTCCAAACCTCATTTCTTTCAAATTGGTTTAGCTCTTCTTGCATGACAAGAACCCAAAACTCATCATTCAAGGCTTCATCAACCTTTTTGGGTTCAATTTGAGAGGTGTAACAAGTATAGCTAATTTGATTAGCTATTTGATGCCTAGTCCTAACACCCTCATTCATATCTCCAAGAATGTCATTCTTGTTGTGGGGATGTCTAACCCATGGAGCGGGTTCTTTAGAATCCAAAGATGGATCTCTATCAAGAGGTTGAATGATATGTTCATCAAGACTTGACTTCACATCAATTGAAGTCTCACCATTCTTCTCCAAGGAAGAATCATCAATCACACTAACCTCCTCATCATGATCTCTAATCTTAGGCCTACAATCATCTATGACAACATTAGATGATTCCATGACACTTCGAGTTTTTAAATTGAAAACTCTATAGGCCTTACTATTAAGGGCATAGCCAATGAAAATTCCCTCATCACTCTTGGCATCAAATTTGCCAAGTTGATCTCGGTCATTTAGAATATAGCATTTGCTCCCAAATGAGTGGAAGTAGCTAACATTTGGCTTCCTACCCTTCCATAATTCATAGGAGGTTTGCCTAGTACCGAGCCTTAGGAAGACTCTATTTCCTATGTAGCAAGCCGTATTGACGGCTTCGGACCAAAGGTTTCTAGGGACATTGTTGATAAGCAATATCACACGGGCCATCTCTTGAAGGACCCTATTCTTCCTCTCAACCACCCCATTTTGTTGAGGTGTTCTAGGAGCCAAAAACTCACGGGAAATGCCTAAGCTATTGCAATAGCTTTCAAAACAAGCATTCTCAAATTCCCTCCTATGGTCACTCCTAATCCTTTTAATGCTTTTAATGTGTGATTTCTTTTCACTTTGAATTTTAGTGCAAAACATTTTAAAATTTTCAAAAGTTTCAGATTTTTCTCTAAGAAAATAAGTCCATATGAACCTAGAGAAATCATTTATACAAACAAAAATGTATCTCTTGCCACCGAGACTCTCGGTTTGCATGGGACCCATAAAGTCCATATGTAGAAGCTCTAATGGCTCCTTAGTGGCGCGATACTTGCCTTTCTTGTGCATACTTTTGGTTTGTTTCCCTTGTTGACAAGATCCACAAACGCCATCGACTTTCTTCCCAAGCTTAGGGAGGCCATGCACAAGCATGAACTTATCTAAGATCCTCAAATCTCGATAGTTCATGTGGCCAAGTCTTTGATGCCATAACTCAACTTCCTCACACTTGGACATGTTGCAAGAGATAGCATTAGCTTTAAGACAATAGCAATTGCCACTAGATCTCTTTCCTTTTAGCAAGGTTTGTCCATTTGGCATTAAAATAGAGCAATCATTTTTGTTAAACAAGATGGAGAGTCCATCATCATTAAGATGAGAAATACTTATAAGATTGGCTTGCAAGCCATCAACGAGTAAAGCATTGGACAAGGAGGGTAAATCCGGAATGGAAATGGTTCATTTTCCTATGACTTTCTTTTTAGATCCATCACCGAAGGTGACAAATCCTCCATCCTCCATGACAAGAGATGTAAAGAAACTCTTGTTCCCCGTCATATGCCTAGAACACTCACTATCCAAATACCAAGTGTTGGAGGCATTTGCCTTCAAGGCAATTTGAGTCACATAGCAAAAATAATCATCTCTTCTAATCCACCTAGGTGAAATATTCTCTTTCCTAGTGGTCATAGTCATATTGGCTCTAGATTTCCTAGTATCATGCAAATTGACTCTAGATTTCCTAGAAACATGCATTTTGGCTCCAGCTTTATTTATTTCAATCATGTTCTTGATTCTACACATTTCAACGTATTTGAAGCAATTAGGTCTAATGTGACCATCAACACCACAAAAATGACAAGTGGGAATGAAATAAGAAGACATACCATACCCTTATGAATACAAAGGGGCTTTCCCATGCATTTGAGCTTGTCTTTGGTGTTGGATTGGTTCTCTCATTCTTTGTTATTGAGTTGGAGTAGATTGCCTTCTTGGTTGAGCTTGCATGAATTGTTTCTTGGCTTGGCGGTATTTGGGTTGAGGAAAACTTGCTTGATGAACCCTTGTTGATTGAGCTTGAGCTTGTTTCCCTTGTGCCACATTGACTTGGGAATCCTTAGAGCACTCTCTTAGTTCAATCTTCTTCTTAGGATGTTGTGAATGTGGAGGCTCTTTGATGTCCAAGCTCTTGACAAACACGGTCTTGCTTGAGGATGGGGTCTCCTTGTCATCTTTATAACCAAGACTTATCTTATCACTTGGCCTCTTGCCAACTCCTAACATGTGGTCAAGTTTCTTCGTACTTGAAGTCATCTTAGCAATGATCTCTCTTGCTTCTTTAAGCTCATTTTCCATCAATGCTTCATTCCTTTTTGCTATCTTCACTTCTCCATTTAGGTGAGTAATTTCGGTAAATAGCTTGAGATTCACTCCCTTTAACCTTAGAATCTCTTTCTTCATTTTCAATCTTGAACTTTGAAAATGCTCAATGAACCCTTCAAGGTCCATTCCTCCTATATCCATATTTGTTGAGTGGAATGAAGAGTCACCATCACTTCAGTCATCTTCACTTTGTTTCTCTTCCTCTTTATCATCTATTGCTTCCTTATTCTTGAGAGAAGATGCAAAGGCAATAAAATTTGCCACATGGTCTTCGTCATTCGAGGATTCTCCTTCCTCTTCTAGGTCATCACTATCATTCCACGTGGCGGCCATTGCCTTTCCTTTCTTCTTGTTCTTCAAATTGCCACAATCCGTGGAGATGTGTCCAAAGCCTCCACATTTAAAACATTGTATTCCTTTCCTTATGGGTTTGTCATGACTTGGTTCAACCTTCTTGAAATGAGTTTTCTTCTTCACTTCCTTTCCCTTGGAGCCAAAACCCTTCTTTTCAAACTTGATGAACTTCTTAAATCTTTTCACCATGAGGGCCATTTCTTCGTCCGAGTCTTCCTCCTCCTTCTCAACCTTAGAGGTCTTCAAAGCAATACTCTTTTGCTTCTTTGGAGGTATAGGTGTAGGAGTCCGCCTAGACTCATATGCTAGAAGTCTTCCAATAACTTCACTTGGCTTCATGTTTTCCTAGTCACTATTCTCCTCAAGTGCCGTCACTTTTGACTCAAATCTTGTCGGAAGTGACCTCATAATTTTTTGCTTGATTCTTCTATCTGAATAAGGGTCACCAAGTTGATGGCTTTGATTGACTATGTCCATCAACTTCACTTGAAAGTCGTTGAAGCATTCATCCTCCTCCATTCTAATGGTCTCAAATTGCATTTGAAGGACTTGGAGCTTAGAGTCCTTGACTACCTCTGTTCCTTCATGAGCCGTCTCTAAAATCTTCCATGCCTCCTTTGCATTTCTAGTTGTTTGAATCAACCTGTATTGGTTGTCGTCCATGGCGCAAAAGATGGCATGCATTGCCTTGTTGTTCCACTTGGAAGCTTCAAATTCTTGAGTGCTCCATTGAGACTTTGGCTTGGAGACCTCACTTCCATCTTCGGTGGTCATTGTTGGAGAAGTGTAGCCATCTTCAATTGTCATCCATGCCCGGTCATCTATTTGGCAAAGGTACGACTCCATCTTGCCTTTCCACGAGGCATAGTTCACCCCATTGAGCAAATGGGGTCTTGTGCTTGAGGCTCCCTCATGTCCACCTCTGTTCCCACTCATCGTGTTTGGGTATGAATGAGATGAATGCTAATGTATGCAACAAACAACAAACAAAATGCAAGATGCAAGACATAAGACACACATAGAGCAAGGATCACCTAAGTATATCTAGGAACCCGCTCTGATACCAATTGAAAATACTATTAAGTGTGTGTATACTAACCTAGAGGGAGGAGGGGGGGGGGGGGGGGGGGGGGGTGAATAGGTTTTAGTTGATTTATTACCAGCTTTTCGACTTAATCAATTTTAATAATGCTACCCCATATTAGCAATCAACCAATCCAAATAAACGCGCGGAAAACAATAAAAACACAAGGATTGATTTACATGAGAAACCCTCAAACTGGGAAAAACTCACGGGCTATCCTTCTAGCCACACACGGTCCTCAAATCCACTATTTGAAGGAAAGTTTACAACCTAGGTTGACCTCAAGTCACACCATAATTGGTCACTAACCCTTTCACTCTATCCAACGGGCCTTTAATAGTGATCCTAGACCAACAAGCTTGTGCACTAATCCATTTAGTCACAAAGCTTAACAATCAATGAAGAGATTAAGCAACATATGTGAATATGTAAAAATATTCTATCATGATTTATGCTAGGCTACACTAAATGATTATCTAGGGATTTAAAGATGTCAATAAGTGCAAATCCTAGATATCAATATCTAAATACAAATGCATGAAGATTTAGCTAAAGGGAAAAATGGTCCTAAAAGATAGCTACCAATGAACATGCAATCTCAACCAACAAGCAAAGTCACAAACATACTCAAATCATGCTAAACAAATTAAACATGCAATTTATCAACTAATAATTGCTAACCCTAGGTAAACTAAGAACATAGAGATGACACAAGAAGTTTTAGTTTATAGATAATTACCTAGTCAAGAGAAGCATGAAGACCCATGAAGAATAGATGGAGCTAGATGCACATGGGTATGAGATTGGTTGAGTAAAAATTGGTTCTTGGAGCTCTCTCTCTCTTGGATTTACGTTCTCTCACTTAAAGGTATAATTTTTGAGAGCTTTAAGTTTAAATGGTGGAGAAGATGATGTATTTATAGGGACCAAAAATGAGCTGGTGTGAAATACCCGAATTGCCTAGTTCGGGTGACAAAGGCGACATGACCAAGTCACCTTGTAAGTCACCTAACACACTGGAGGAAAAACATGTTACCTGTGGCGAAATGTAAGGCGACATGCACAAGTCGCCTTGGAAGTCGCCTAACACACTGGAGAAAAAACAAGATGTTAGGGGCGACATGTAAGGCGACATGAACATGTCCCCTTGAAAGTCGCCTAACACACTGTGAGAAAATTTCAAGACTAAGGCGATATCAGAGGCGACATGCACAAGTGGCCTTGCATGTCGCCTAACACATTGTGGGAAAAATTCAAGTCTTAGGCGACTTGTCAGGCGACATGCACAAGTGGCCTTACATGTCGCCTAACCCACTGTGCAACCCATCAACTCAAAATGCAAGAAGTGTGTGTGTGAAATAATACATGCATGTCAATACAAATGCATAAGATGTGAGTGTGTGCAACTAAAACCTCTTCAAAGAGAATTAAGCATACGATATACCTTTGAAGTGCTCTTGAGAATGATGATGCCCTTGAAGCTTGATCACACACAATGAGGCCTAATCTACCCTTACAAAATTAATCCCCAATGTGGTTTGTCAACGAAATGAGCCAATCAAAAATATGAGGAACTTACAATATTAATTTCCAATCTCCATACACAAGCATTTCAAGATAAGAGATATAATCAATCATGGCAAAAATGAAACAAAACTCAAATGAACATAAAAATCATCATATATAAATAGCCAAAGTGTGGGATTACAAATATCCCAAATGGGGATTACACATTTAATAAAACAAGATATACAATAGGTGAGATAAAAGAGATAACCCAAGTGGAGAACCCCTCCAAAATGTGCCAATCTCTTTTGATCCATGCTTGGCTCGAAATTGGTCCAAAGACCACTCATTTCCCTTGCAATTCACTCTCAAATGGATGGATGATAGGTAGAAGGTGAAATGGAGAGACATCCATGGAGGAAAACCTATATGGATGCTCTTGAAAGCTTCTCTCTCTCTTGATTGATGAAGAAGATGATGAAGATGAAGTGTGGGTTGTGTATATTCTGAAGAAAAGAGAGGAAAAGGTGTTTATATAGTGTTAGAAGGTTGGAGCTGGAAATGATGGTGAAAGGATGAAACTGCCCTCTCAAAATTCACTAGAAATGGCCTCTCGCTGGTCGATCGGCGGCCGGGTGACCGCCACATTGCATGTATTCTTCTGGATAAAAACGACGGTTGGAACGGAGGTCAGGGTGTGACCGCCGAACTGATCGCCGAAATTCTTCTTTTCTGAACTCGTCCCATAAGCTGTTGGAAGTCAGAGGAGATTCTGCCACGGACTCGGTATTGCATTCTTGCATGGTAACGGATCAACCGTGAGACATGGCTGGGTTTAGATCACGCCGCAGTTTTTATCAACGGTGAGGTGCGGCACTCTGAATACTTCTAATTTATTCTCTTTTCGGCTTGTTTTGCATCCCAAACTAATCTATAAGCTTAAACCATGAATTAGGGAATATGTACCTACACATGGCTCAACAAACACATTATATACAAAAATACGCTCGAAAACGAGAACAAATGATAGGAAAATGGGGACCTAAAATAGGTATAAAATAGTCCGATCAGTAACCAGTAGTCCACTTGTTCGACAAGGTAAAGGGAGGGCCCGAAAACCCCAAATCTTCAAGACCACAGTAGTCAAGCACCTCCTTAGAGTTCGCTATTAGAAAATGTGGCTTCTCTGTACTTTCCTCCTCCGAGTCTAACAAAATTGCATTAAAGTCTCCCATGCACAACCATGGCAGAGAAGAAAGCCTCTGAAGGTGTTTTAACATGGTTCAGGAGTGAAGCTTATGTTCTGCTTCAAGATGGCCATAAAAGCTGGTAGAGCGCCAAACCATCGTGCCATGAGAATTAATCTTGACATCGACGTGGAACCTAGTGTAGGATAACAAGTCTACCATCAAGTCTCAGGCCTAAAATAAACACAACTCCCCCACTTATGGCCACGTTATCTACCACTAGTTTGCCTAAAAATCCAAGCTTCACTCGAATAGATTCCAGAAACATATGGTTGACTTTGGTTTCAACTAGAAACATTACCTTTTGGTTATGGTTCTGCTTCAAACAAAGCAGCTTACCAAACGCTCGGCCTCTACCCATTCCTCAAGCATTCCAGACAATGGTCCTCATTACTTCCGACAAGTTGGTAGATACCGACTTGCCGATATCCTTGTTTCGTTGATACTCTGATTTGAATCTCTATTGCCCACACTGCTACCGTTTTCCACACCCACGACTAATTCCCTTGACTTCGCCACTACCTCATCGTACCCACTACACTGATTTTCCTAGACCTGGTTACAAACCTGCACCGGCCGAACTTTATTCCAGACCTTGACCCCGCCCCCTACCAATCCCTTTATTGTGGTCAAATCCTTCACACAATCCCCTGCTCATCTTCGATTCACGCTGCCTACCTCGTTGCCTTCGATCGAAGAGCAGTTAATCTATTCAGCTGGATCATCGATCAACCTCTTCGACCAGGCCTTGGCACGTTTGACTAGCAGACGATTCTTTTCATCAAGATTTCTCAGTTCCCTTTTACCTAAATTTTCCCCCAATTCAATCTTATCCACTTTAGCCTGTTTCCTTCGCCTGACCCATCTCCACATGCCAGATTGGTTAGATGTTGTAACATGTGTGTCAACATTGGGCCTCTTACACTCCACGACCTAATCTATCTCTAAATTTAGTTGTTTTTAACCTCCACTAATAAGGCCTGAATATCATTAGACTTTTTTGTATTGCTTGGGCTTAGGTCCAACAACACTCCCCTATTCTTATTTTGCCTAAGATCAGGTGGGTCGACATTTGGGTTGAGTGCTGGCCCAACTACCTTCCGTTTATCTTTAATTGGTTCTACTTGGCCTTCATCATGAACTGTAGCCAATGGGTAGTCGTAATTGGTTTCTCTAGAGATATCCTCTACAATAATTCATTTACGTCTTTTTTCAGTCCTTGTACACGTTTCTCTAGAAATGAGGTGACCTTCTGTTCCCTTCTTTTCAGGCGTTTGGGTATCTCACGTTCGCTAGTCACCGGAGCTGCTTTCCGGCGAATCCACTTTCTTACTCCTCTAGCTTTCCATATTCTATTTGACAACGGATGGATTAGAAAAAGAACCAACACTCTCTTTTTCTACCCCTTATCCCTCTGATTAGACCTTCCCTTACAAACGTGAGGACGTTTTGGAGGGCACACCGCTAAGAGCCACATCCCAAGCCGTAAACTAGTCTCTGATTTCACGTCACGTTTTTCTCCTTCCATAAAGCATTCTCTCATTGTGTGGCCAAGCCTACCACACTTAAAATAGTAATCCGGTAACCTTTCGTATAGAAGAAGCATCGTAGTGACCTTGCTAGAACCAAGTATATCCACCCTCAAGCTTTGTTTTAGTGGCTCGTCAGTCGCAATAACAACTCAAACACACAGAAACCGAGCAGTCATTTTTTCGGCCGCTAAATCGATATCACAGACCTCTATAATCATCTTCCCCAAAAACATTCCAATCTCTTTTGTCATGCAAATCAGAGGCATATTATGAATCTGAACCTAGAATTCAACCCGATTAAAATTCATCTATGTTATATCTCCGGTTCAAGATGGGTCTTCAAGAATTATATCACCTTATCAAAATACCAAGGGCCCCATAATAAGATTCTTTGTCGGTCCTCTCCATTCTTGAAATAGAAAGCAAAGACATTTCCCTCAACTGCTTCAATCTCTACACCACCATTCACTTGCCATACTCTTGTCATAACGTCAATGGACACTTCCCTATTAACTAGCTTTGTCTTCATAACCTTCCATATTAGGCAGAGTGCCAATCGATGTTGCCCATTATCTAGTAGTTTCCTATCAAAAGTGGACACATGTCATCAGCATTCATGATAGCTAATATACTCAGTAGAGAAAACAGTAGAAGACAAGGTTTGAACGTCCCAGAAAGAGCTTATCCTGGTTATTCCCACATTAAGCTCAGAAAACTTAAGAGAGAGACTTGTTGATAGTTATGCCCTTTCCATCTTTCTAATTTGTCATGTTTTCTTATTATAAATTTCATGTTTTTTCCAATTGTAATTGACAAGGTTACATGCTTGGGGACCTAAGGGCTGATTCATTTATTAATTAATGACAATTCACTTGTCCTTTTTGCCCATCGACTTACAATTATTTCGACTGAACTTTATAATGTAACACTACACTACATATGTATATCTCTCGACAAGTAAATGCTAGTGAGTGTTGTATTATATAACTCTAAAACATGTAGTATTGTGGTTTGCAGTCACTTAAAGAATATTGTGAAGGAGATTATGTTAACATCAATACAAGCAACACAGAACGTGTTACATCTATGAATACATACTAGTGAGGTTAACCATTCATCAGTACTATCAGTTTTAAAGGAATATTTAATCATCATTAATTTCATTTTCTGATGGTCCTTCAAATAAATGTTCTGAATATTTTGGAGTTCAATTGCAAACTCGCAAAACCTAGAAAAAATTGAAGGGAGAAGATCATTGGCAGATTTAGACCCCGTAGATATTCCCCTTACAAAACTCAAAAACGGAAGTGCATACCGGTGCCGGGTAATTCTGCTGATCTTAACTAAAACTTTTAGGATCTTATGACATGATAATTATCATTAATGGCCGGTCAAAATTTATTTCACTGTCTCTTTAAACAATTACCTATCCTTGGACTAATTGTGTGCTAAAGTAAACGATCAAATTAAAAAAAACTCGTTATTCCAAAGTTGTAAGTGAATTTATCAAAATAAGAGATGATAAATGTTATAATTTCTTTCCGGAATATAATTAAGCGCTATCTGGCATATCAGCTAATGACAGAAGAGTTAGAGATGCTCTACAAGTTAGAGAGAACACAACATGAGAGTGGAAGAGGTGCAATGGCAGCATAGCCTATTCAAAGAATGTTTTAAGTTGTGCACCTTTTCATCATAATCTCACCAAAACCAGCCTTTGGGCTCTCATATTCAGGTCATATAATTAACAACTCCAACTTTCTTTGCAATTTTTTTTCTCAAGATAGTATTGTTTATTTTAGCCAAACCATCAATTCTGAAATTTGGAAAATGTTCTTCAGTGGGGATCACAATTTTTCAGTCCCAAACATTGGAACTGAAAACTGGATTCATCTTCTTAATTTGACTACAAATGAATATTGGCGACCTTGGTTTGTTGATGGTTAAGTCTCCGGGTACGTGTGCTATTAGGACACTGGATTGTTACATTTGATGGCTTTGAATTTTAATGCTAATTAAAAATCCATCTCATGATGCAGATACACTGAGAAGTTTATGAGTAGTAGTGGTGACTTTACATTGATTTATGCAAAATTAAAGGCAAGAACAAATCATCAACTTTAGCTATGTTGTTGAATAAAAAACAAATCTATAATTCACAAGTAACTTAACAGTTTATATGGATTTGATTCTCTTAGGGCGCATGCCATATTGCTCCAGAGTACAAGCCCTAGTTTTAAAATTCTGCACATGAATGTTTTTCGTCGTCTGTTTTCTCACTTTTCCGATTCTAATTTTGAGATGTTTCTAAATGAAAAGTGTGTGTTTGCATGTCTATTTTCTTGTGTTAAAATTTGGTTAACTTTCTTGAGTATTTTGAGAGATATGCATTAAAGAACAGACGTTTTTAATTGTTTTTTAGGAAAACGTTTTGTTAAAACTGTATTCATTGGTGAGAGAAATCTTGAAAAAGTCCTCCTAAAATAGATTCAACCCTGGCAATATTTTCCTTATCGCCTATTTCAATATAATATATCAACAACTCTATGTAACAATGACATGTATCAACAACTCAATCATTACAATGATGTTTTAGGGTCTATTTATACATGCATAGAACCATAATTCTTGACACACAAGTTAAGGAAAGTTGATGACATTTAATGAAACTCTAACTTGTCGGAGTCGTGAATATCTTCTTTCCTGTTCTGCGTCTCTTGCGTATTAAACATATTAGATATCTTGTCTAATCTGGACTTTGACATCTTTAAGGAAGTTTGTTTTCCTTATCAGAGTATGTTTCGAGATACCTTATTTGAGCAAGACTCTTTCTCTGCGTATTTGAATCATGGTTGCACTGAATTCAACGATGTCCACATGCCGCTTAACCGACCATCTACTAGACCCGACCAAACCTCACTCTCCCCAATCAGTTACTTGACCCCGACTGGATGTCTTGACCCTACCATCTTAGTGATCCCGATTGGATCACCTTCACTCGATCGATCTAATAACCTCAATCGAGTTATTCCTACTAGATCATCTGGGCAACCCCTACCAGATCTCGTGAAATCATCTTTGGTCAACTTAGATTGATTTAGTCTAGTCAACTTTTGGTGACATGGCATCTCTGACTACCGTGAATCTCAGTGATTATGCTGACCTATCACCCTTTCAGATTTTACCAATAACACAATTGTTTTCTTCAACACTACGACCAAATAATTTCCCTATTAGTGAAATATAAATTGTTTTGTTTCAATATTTAATTAGGAATTTTATAGCCGTAAAAACAAGCCGACACCGCTTGTGCCACGCTGTTAAACTTGCCGTGCCAAACTGTCATAATCGAGAAAAGGGTTGTGCTGTGCTGGTGAGCAATAACAAGTGTGTAAGTTAGATAATATATATATATATATATATAGAGATAAAGAAATGAATTTAATTTAATGATTCAAATTTTAGAACTACATGATTGCCTCGTATAAAACCTTACCAAGAAGAACTCAGTGGGATAAAAACTTGGTAAGAAAAAAGAGTGCAATCGAATTACAAGTACATGTATAACCTTGTTCGTCCTTCATTTCATGATGCATCATCTTTTGAGCATGCTCCCAATCCCGAAGGCATGTTAATACCTCCACCATCTTAAGGGTCAAAGAAGTTCTTCTAGGTTCGATTATATGTTTACTTTCCTGAATGCTTGTTCTGAAGAAATAGTGGACTCAAGGATAATGAGTACGTTACGTGCTAGTTGTGACAGTACTAGATATCTGTTGCTATGGTTTTTCCACCATAATAGTACATCAAAATTCACGAAGTCCTCCTACCTGCCACTTGTTGCTTTTAATATAGAGAACTTAGTTTCAAGGTAGTTGTTCAGTTCGGCATTTTGAGTTTGAGTAGCTCTTCCAACTGGAGGGTGAGATTAAGATGAAGAATTTGTTGAGCTCTGACTGAAAGAGCTGCCCTTCAGGAAGAGCTTCCAACTACTCTTCAACAGGCATGTGTCTTGTTGTTCTGATGGTTACATGTTTACGCCACCAAACTTGCGCTCATAAATAGCATAAACTTCGAACAACTTGTTCCGCAAGTTAGTAAACTATTCAATAAAATCTAAATTCAAATTATTAGCAATATAAAAAAGAAAAGTTTCTAAAGAATATAATTTAACCCTAGGATCTATTACAACACCTAAGTCATAGAGGAAAGGAATTCCATGCCAGTATTTTTAAAATTTTACCTCCATGGCCTTAACTGCAAGGCCTAACACTTCATCCACTCTATAAGTAAAAA
Source organism: Dipteronia sinensis (assembly GCA_033220585.1). Lineage (NCBI taxonomy): Eukaryota > Viridiplantae > Streptophyta > Magnoliopsida > Sapindales > Sapindaceae > Dipteronia > Dipteronia sinensis. The sequence goes on along the minus strand of CM065638.1, from coordinate 13,062,266 downwards.
ATTTAATTAATCTAGTGTTTGTTGATGCATTATCTAATGTTAGAGAAATGATGCGATTAGTTATGTTACAATCATTTAAAACAAAAGTAAAATAAATATTTTCAATGGTATGTTCATAATGCCGAAATATACAAACACAGTTAAATTGCCTAAAGCTAACCCAGAGGGGGGAGAATATGTTTTTACACCTCTTTTCAATCCCTTGAAAACAAACAAAAGTTTGTCCCTCAAGATAACTTGTATCACAACACAATAACAAATGAAAGCACACATAGACTATTGAAAAACATGTCCAATTAAGCATAACAATTCAATTCTATAATTTACAAGTGAAGAGATCAAACTAAAACATAAAACAACTAACACTTGTATTTATATATATGTCCAATAGACACAAGTACAAATGAATGAATGACTATATACAAATAAGTCAACGTAAAGAGATAAATGATATATACAACTTTGATCAATGAGAGAGTTTACATTACAAGTTTTACAAAGATCTTGTTTACAAAGATATGGAAAAATGATGATCTAAACAAGATACAACCAGACACATACACAAATATAAAAGAGATAGGGATAGAGACATTTGACACGTTATGTTTTACGTGGTAAAACCTCCGAAGAGGAAACATCCACAAGTTGAATCCATAACCACTGAATAACCATCTTTCACTAGATAAAAGTACACCTTCAAAAGTGACCAATCCTCATGATACACTCTCTATTGGATATCTATTCTATCCTACACATAGGCCTACTAGTGAAAGACTTGTCTATTTTCTATCCAAGACACATCACATGTCTCTAGAAAGTTTCCTTACTTGACTATCCGGATCATGCCAATCCTAACCAAGACTTCCTTACTCAACTATCCAGATAATCCCGATCCTAGTCAAGACTTCCTTACTTAACTATCCAGATCATCCCGATCATAGTCAAGACTTCATGCATTTTACAAGGATTTCCTAAACGTGATCAAATGTATGCAAATACAAACATATGCAACATAGAATATGTGATCAATATATCCTATAGAAACTAGAAATGATCAATGAGCACAAAATGTTTATTTTTCTAGTTTATATCCAAACAAATATGACATCACACAAATGATGCAAGTAAAATATGAAATGTATGGACTAGGTACACTCCATGAAGAACTAGACGTAGACATCAAAGTCCACAAAACAAAGTTGCATAGTTCTTATACATGAACAAAAACCTAGAACATGCAAATCACCAAAACACACTTAAATCCTAGATTTTATTCACACAACTACAGCTTGAAATAAAACATATTCATTAAGCACATATTCAAGACTTTAGAACTAAAACCAAAAATGCTAGAATCAAAAGATATGTATAATAGAATTCTTTAGCAATCATTTAGAGAATATATTCACAAAATAATCAATTAAATCTCAATAGGCTCTAAATACAAAATTAAATCTGCTAAACCTAAATATATTCAACTAAAGAGTCCTAGCATATGTAAAGGCTATCAATCATCAAAATAAAGTCAATTAACACACAAATAGCCCTAAAATATAAGCTATTCACAATACAACTCCCAAACATGTGAAATCATAGATTTAAGAAAACTTAGATCACATTCAAGTCTCTAATTAGACAAATCTAGCTTATAATTGAAGCTCTATCTCTTAATAGCATTTGTTAAAGCAACATACACATGAAAGAGAAGAAGAGCCAATGTATTTGAGCATTATAAAGCATAAAACTCAAAAGATAATCAAATACCTTGTTAACTTGAGTGCAGTCACGAAATTGGTGTAGAACCACTAACATACTTGAACAAAAGACTTCAAAGTTGCTTAGAGATGATAGGGGACTACAAGACAAAAATTCTCCATTTTCACTCAATTTTGATAAGAAATGAGTAAGTTATGGTGATTTGAAGTTGAGAGAAAATTATAGAAAAATTTCTACACTTGGTCTTCTTAGATTGAAAAAATGAAAGGGAGATGAGTTTTAAAGATTTTTTTTGGAGGGAAAGTGATGTGGTGTGTAGGGGACCATGGGAAGGGAATGAGGGCACACCACCTCAGCATCCCATGGGGGCCGAATGCCTCTCTTTCTGTGGAGGCCATGCGCTTACACGAGAAAGGGGGCTTGTGGCAATTAGCCACTCCATTTTCCCTTGGCTCACTTACGCGTTCCTCTTGCATTCTTCAACCGTTCTCCAATCTCTAAACTCCGATATTGAATCCATTATTGGATTACGAACCAAGATTCTTTCACGGACATGGATGTCTATAAAACTTTAACAAAAACCATGAAAATCGACTCAATACACAAGGACAAAAACCATGGACAATAAACACATGGAAAGTTTCGTGACTTTCAACTTAAATCTCGAAAACTTATGAATGAGTAACTGATCGTGCCTAAATTGTTGTATATTTCGGCCCTCATTCCTATTCTTTTGTCTCGTTCTCGTGTGTATTTTCTATATATATTATGTCTTTTATGTCTAATAGGCTCATTAGTGCTAATTGCAGGCAATTGATGTAATTCGGGGTTTGGAAGCATGTTGCAGTGATTCTGGTAGAAAATGGGCAAAAGGAAAGACAAAGGATCATAAAACAGCTCTACAGTGCGGGTCAAGTGCGGGTCGCAACCGCACTCCAACCGCACTCCAACCACACTCATGATCATAGCCGGGACTTGATACAGGAGAAGAGTTACAGTGTGGGTCCAGTGCGGGTTATCCAACCGCACTCCACCCGTACTGTTGCCAAAGCCAGAGAAGCTGAGTTGCACCTGACATTAAAGTGCGGGTACAGTGCGGGTCATCCAACCGCACTCCACCCGCACTGTTGCCAAACCAGAGAAGTTGAAGTTGCACCTGACATTAGAGTGCGGGTACAGTGCGGGTCATCCACCAGCACTCCACCCGCACTATTGCTCAAAACAGAGGAGGGATTTTGCACCTGATAGTACAGTGCGACTCAAGTGCGACTACACTGTAGGTCGAGTGCGAGTCAAGTGCGGGTAATCCAACCGCACTCCACCATCACTATTGCCCAGATCAGAGACCTGAAGATGAAGAAAACCCTTACAGTGCGGGTACAGTGCGGGTAATTCACCCGCACTCCACCCGCACTCTGCGCGCGACAGTTTCTGGTTTCGAGCTTAAGTGACCTATTTTTCCATCCTCTATAAATAGAAAAGGATGGGAACAAACCAAAACATCACCATACCTCCCAACACTTGTATCTTTAGCTAGTAACATATCTCCCTCTCATCCAAACCATCTCTACTCAATCAAAGGCAACTAGGAGACTTGGATTCAAGTTTCAAGGAAGGAGATCAATCTTCAAGGGTTATCTCTACTCTCTCTCTTAGTTATTAGTTTGTAATAGAACATGAGTAGCTAAAATACCCCACTATGGGGTTGATGTTATTTGTTTGATGGATATTTTGGGCTTTGTAAATAAACTCTATGTGTTATATTTATTCTATCTCTATATTTCATTCCATTACTTGTATTGATTGCCATTATTGACTTGCTTGGATACACCCTCTTTGCATGTTGATTTGGATTACTTGAGTAGGCAATTAGGTTGTCTAATGCTCCATTGAATGGAAGGATTTCCAGAAATTCGGCTCTATAACCACGCTCTTAATCTAATCTCGAATTAGTGGCTTTCACTATACATCCTAGGATAGCCACTTGTGAGAGAATTAGAAGCCTCCACTATACACCCTAGGTTGGCTACTTTAGTGATTTTACAAGAACTAACCTTCGAGTAGAATTCGGTTGATAACCTCGAGCCTCATCCAATCCCAAATGGGTGGCCTTCACTATACATCCTAGGTCGGCCACTTGTGAGGGAATTGGAAGCCATCACTATACATCCTAGGATGGCTACATTAGTAATAGGTTGAGCCATAGCTAGATAGATGAGCATTCATGGAACAAGTCTCAATTGAGTAACTAGCCACTGTTGGTTGCTTAAGAGGGATTAATCGCTAGTAGGAGGTCTTCACTATACATCCTAGGTTGACCTCTTGCTAGAGATATATGCCAACACTATACATCCTAGGTTGGTTACATTTGTCAAAACGTACTTACTTGAGAGTTTGTTGCAATTGCCCCAATATTCACTTACGAGTCCATCAACTCCATAGTTCCATCATCATTCATTCATCCCTCCATTGTCATCATTTATTTGCTTTCATAGTTTATTTTATATTGTATCTTCATTCACTATCACTTTAATTTTATGCTTGCTAGTTATATTAATCCTAATCTTATCACCGCTACCCCGATCTCAGTGGACGACACCCGTGCTTGCCGCTTTGCTTGTATTTATGAACGCATCGCATAGGTTTTATAAATTGTTTTGACGGACGGTTTTCTGACGGCAAAAACCTTCTCATCAGTAACCGACCGGAACTCAGTAAGGAACATTATGAGAACATATTCAAGTCCGTTATCACTAAAACAAAAACTAACAAACACAAGTATGCCATTTCCTAAAGGTAGTCCTAGTACATGCATTTTTACAAAATTTGTCAGTTTAAATTTAATGCATATGCATACAACAATGTGTGAAAATGTGTTATACCAATTGAGCACAACGATGCAGGGACAAATATGGATGCAATGTGTGTGTGTGTGTGCCTAAATGCATTGCAAGAGGAATGATGTCTAAATATACCTTTGATGTGCAACAAAGCTTGTTTCTCTTAAAGACTTCTCTTTGTTTGATGGGTTGTCAATCTTCTTAGAAGCTTGAATACCATAAGCCTAGACAACTAATCAATACAAAGGAATTGTCTTTTTGATATGGAATTATGCCAACATGACTCAAAAGCCTAACAATCTCCCCTTTTGGGAAATTCTATGTCAAAACACCTACACAAACATATAAACATATAAAATGAAGATTGGTCACAAACACACCCCTCACATTACAATGAGTTTGTAAAACCTAGACTAATCTTTAATTAGTCTTGAACTTCTTCCTAAAATCAACTTGAAGAACAATGCATATACAAGAGAATATATGTGGCAATATACATACTTGACAAGATTAAAGCAATAAAGTTCAAATGAACACATGTATACTCGCACTTAATACAAGCATAATATCTAAAAAAATATCTCATCCAAGTCATTACATGCCATAAGAAGTTCAAGTACTAGATACCAATTGAAAGTAAAACAAAAAGAAATCAAAAAACAAAATAAGATAAAGATAAGGTAAAAATAAGCTAAATCTAGTATCTATTTCTCCCCTTTTTTGACATGAAATGAAGCCAAAAGGAAAATAAACGATACCTCAAAATCATATGAGTCTTTACTAGCCACTTGTGCCATTAAAGAACTTTGCACGGTTTGATGATCTCACATAGCATTTGGAGGTGGATGCCTTGCTTGAAGAAATGCTTTCTTCCAAGCCCTTTATCTTCACATCTTGTTGAACCACCTTCCTATTTAGCTCCTTTATCTTCTTTCTTGATTCCACAAGCTCCTCTTGCATTTGTATGGCCCAATCCAGACGATAACTTGTGCTTGATACATTGCTTGATTCTTGAGTATCACCAAAAAGCCTTAATGTATCATTAGATCCACCCTTATTCTTGTTAGACATAAATGCCACACGTTTATCACTAAACTTCTCCAATGGTGGTAAGAGCACATCTCCCTCAAGGTTTTCAACACCTAAAGCCATACACAAGTGAGTAATAAACCCCGGAAAAGCTAGCTTCTTGTTCAACCGAGTTGTACAAGCCGCGCTTTCAATATGTTCCATTAAGATCTCTCAAAGGTTTATAGGTTTGTAAGTCGCCAAGGCATAAACAATCTTGACCTTCTCCTTGTTCAATTCGGTTGCATTTGATAAAGATACAAGATTTGCACAAACAAAAAGATGCCTATAGGCACTCACTTTGGTCAACTAATTTTGACAAATAAAGGCACCTTACCCCACGCAAAATCATTGTCTTCACAAAGAGTTCTCCCCATTTCATTAAGATGCTTCATATTTTCCACATTAAGAAAATCCGATGAAATGTCATTAGTAAGCCCAAGAAACTTGTTGATGTTTTCCGAGTAAACTCTAAAACAATATCTCTTACACTCACTAAGGCATTTTCAAGGGTTATGCTATGCTTATACTCATGGTAGAATTCTCTAACCATACTATCATTAATAGCCCCAAGCGTATTTATCCAAGAACCTCATTGCTTATCAATGATAATTTGATGAACATAAGAACAAGTGCAATCATAGATTTAAGAAAACCTAAACCATATTCAAGTCTTTAATTAGACAAATCTAGCTTATAATTGAAGCTCTATCTCTTAAGAGCATTTGTTCAAGCAACATACACTTGAATGAGAAGAAGACCCAAGGTATTTGAGCATTATAAAGAATAAAACTCAAAAGATAATCAAATACCTTATTAACTTGAATGCAGTCACGAAATTGGTATAAAACCACCAAAATACTTGAACAAAAGACTTCAAAGTTGCTTGAAGATGATAGAGCTTCAAGACGGAAATTCTCCCTTTTGAATCACTCAATTTCGATAAGAAATGAGTGAGATATGGTGATTTGAAGTTGAGAGAATATTATAGAAAAATTTCTGCACTTAGTCTTCTTAGATTGAAAAATGAGAGAGATATGAGTTTTAAAGATTTTTTGGAGAGAGAGTGATGTGGCGTGGAGGGACCACAGGAAGGGAAGGAGGCCACGCCACCTCAGCATCCTGTAGGGGAGTGTGGCCTCCACGGAGGCCGAAGGCCTCCCTTCTCGTCGGAGGCCAAGCGCCTCCACGGGAGAGGGGGCTTGTGGCAATTAGCCACTCCCTCTTCCCTTGGCTCTCTTACGTGCTCCACTCGCGTTCTTCGACCGTTCTCCGGTCTCCAAAATCTGACATCGAATCTGTTTTTGGATTACGAACTGAGACTCTCTCAAGAACATGGACGTTTACGAAACTTTAATAAAAAAAAATATGAAAATCGACTCGATACACAAGGATGAAAACCATGAACGATAAACACATGGAAAGTTTCGTAACTTCCAACTCGGAACTCGAAAACTTATGAATGAGTAACCAAAACATTCGGAACTCAATAAGGAACATTATGAGAATATATTCAAGTCTGATATCATTAAAACAAAAACAAACAAATACTATAACACACAAGTATGTCATTTCCTAGAGGTAGTCATAGTACATACATTTTTATAAAATTTGTCAATTTAAATCTAATGTATATGCATACAACAATATGTGTGAAAATGTGTTATACTAATTGAGCACAGCGATGCATGGACACATATGGATGCAATGTGTGTGTGCCTAAACTCCTTGCAAGAGGAATGAGGTCTAAATATACCTTTGATGTGCAACAAAACTTGTTCCTCTTGAAAACTTCTCTTTGCTTGATCAGTTGTCAATATTCTTAGAAACTTGAATACCATAAGCCTAGACAACTAATCCATACAAAGAAAATATCGTTTTGAATATGGAATTATGCCAATATGACTCAAAAACTTAACAAATTCATGCAACGAAACCCAAGAATTCTTTTTTGTAACTTCCATTCAAAGTGTAAATAGCGTCCCGTGACACATACTTTTTGGAACATGCATTCCAAATATCGAAGTTAGTGCAATTGAATGTGCAGATCCTGTAATTCAGTGATCAAACTGTTTCGTTCGGTGTGAAAACATTTTTTAAATCGTTTCTAGTGGTTTTTCTAGAAACAGATTTAAATTATGGGTTGTATGCTTTTTGGATAAATTCTTCATACCACACACTATCACCGAAATTAATCAGTCGATCAGTCTATGCAATATATCCTGCCATACACTCTCTAGCATATGTGGAATCGTAGCTCCACGTCGTAAAGGACCCATCTCCGTTTCATTGCAGTTGTATCTATGTTGTAGTATCTATCATACCGTGTGCATCCATGCATTGTTTCATATGCATGTCCAAATGTCCCTATTCCGGACGTAGAAACGGTATATAATTGTTTACATAATTTACATCGTGTCATTTTTTTTTGTTTACAGTTCGGGGTGGTTTGGTATTCCTATGTAAAACATTGCCATACCTTCGATGTCGTCTTTCTGGAACATGTTGTGCTCTTCCCCGAGGTGGTGAAAGGACCTGCTCCGGCTGGCGTATTGTTAACACTCTCCGGACTTGAAAATGTTAAAATCAACTTTCTCCATGTTCAAATCATCCAAATAATTTGTAGGATCCATTTTCTACAATATAAATATTAACTCATTAAGTTAAAAAATGAAGAAAGAAATAAAACTATATGAAAAATTAAATATGAAGCATAAATATGAAAATGAAAAGAAAATTAAAAAATAGTATGATACAGAAAGTAGATATGAAGCGTAAATAAAAAAAAAGCATAAATATACAAATTTAAGAAAATAAAAGGATGCAGAAAAGTAAATATGAAGCATAAATATGAAAATGAAAATAAAAATAAAAATTAATATGATATGAAAAGTAAATATGAAGTGTAAATAAAAAACAATTAAGCATAAATATAAAAAATAAAATAAATGGATCCAGAAAAGTAAATATGTAAAAATGAAAAGAAAAATAAAAAATGGTACGATACGGAAAGTAAATATGAAGCGTAAATAAAAAATATTAAGTGTAAATTAAAAAATAAATAAAAGGATGTGGAAAAGTAAATATGAAGCATAAATATAAAAATGGAAAGAAAAATAAAAAATAGTGTGATACGGAAAGTAAATATGAAGCGTAAATAAAAAAAATTAAGCATAAAAAATAGAAGGATGCTGAAAAGTAAATATGAAGCATGAATATAAAAAATAAGCATAAATATAAAAAATTAAATAAAAATTAAATTACCTTTGTAGTTTGTAGAAATGTTGAGAGTAGAGAAATATTTGGAGGAGAATGTGAGAATGTAGAGATTACAAATAGAGAGTGTAGAACTTTAGAGTTTAGAGAAGAGATTAGAGAGTAAAGACTAGAGAGTAGAGAATTAGAGATTATATTAGAGAGTGAGAGTGTGTAGAGACTAAAGAGAGGAACATAGTGTGTAATAGTTTTATCATAGTGAATTTTTCTTCTCGCTGTCACCGGTAACCGCGGATGTTTCCTCGATTTGGGGTTTTACCACGTAAACTTTTGTTTGCATCCTTTGCTTTTTTATATTTTCTTCATAACATCTTTAATAATTGGCAACGACTTGTTAGACGCGTGATCAATTCTACACAATCCAAAAATCACCGTCAACAAGTTTTTTGAAATCATTACAATATTATGAATATATTAGCAGTTCAAATAATAAGAAAACTGATAAAAATAATTTTTCTTAATTTTATTTATCAAGGGTTCGAACTTTACGCATATATATCATAAGGCAAAAAAGCCTTTACCAAAATATACATAATTCACAACATCAACGATTGACATAGATCACAAAAGTAGCCATTCTTAGTTGGCATATATCAAAGGCTAATTGGCTCTGATGCTCCTAAACTCTTCAGAAATTTGCATTATGCCCCTGTACATTTTTTGGCACTAAACCCTTTGAACTCTCGTTTTGTTGGCAAACACTTGGGTTTATTGCCCCCTGTGAGGGGGCATCTACAGCCGGCTTCTGCCAACAAAACGAGAGTTCAAGGGGTTTAGTACCGAAAAAAAATACAGGGGCATAGTGCAAATTTCTGAAGAGTTTAGGGGGCATCAGTGCCAATTAGCCTATATCAAAATATAGCATCCATATTGTTAAAAATGAGCGTAAGAGTTAGGATCAGCCAAGTCAACTCAAACTTCTTATCAATATTATTTGAACAATAGTGCAAATCCATAATATAAATAAATCGGACCAAATAACAAATAAAATGCACTGTTTTGATCTTGTATCTCTTGAATATCTTCCCAATTTTTGCCCCCAACTCAATCCAAAATTCACCTCTTCATCAATTTGTGCATCATCCCAAGTTAGTTCCAAATTTTCCTTAACATCCATTTCATTTTCATTCCAAGTAAATTCCAAATTTTCCTCTTCATCCATCTACTTATCATATTTTTAGTTATTAACAATGTATGATGCATAAAAATAATGGATGTCATATGAAAATAATATAACAACACAAATAAGATATATTTATGCAACAATTCAAATAAGTAAGCATTATCAAATGTATTTAATCTTTGATGTAGAGCGGACAAATTGAATTACTTTACACTTTTATATTTATGCAATAAGTTATAATTTAACATTTACTTGTCTTTTTTAATCCTCTTATACAAATCGAAATAAATGAGAAGGAACCTTATCGACGCATTAGATGAGGAAACACCTATAATAGTACTCTAAACTTTGAGATAGGACATTAAAATTGGTTGTGACAGCTGAGGGATTAGGTCTTCCAAACAACAAAAGTTGTGTTTAAAAAAAGAACTATTTTTGATTTGTCTTAATTGAATGAATAAAGTAGAGCTATTTATATTAGATTGCTCCAACGTTTACCTCCAAGAGAATATGAATAAACTATAACAGAAAATAACACATAGTCATCCTATCTACTTCAGTTTTTAAGGAGAAAAAAAGAAATAAAATATGGAAACCGAAAAATAACATCATAGTTTATGCTAGTACTGGCAATTTGGGCTGGGCCCAAACGGGCCGCCCGGCCCGGCCCGCTAGCGAAACAGGTCAGGCCCAAGCCCGTTTCGTTGGTGGGCTGGGCGGGGTCGGGCCCCCCTTTGAAAAATACCGAGGCGGGCCCGGTAAGGCCCGCAGCCCTAAAAAAATTTTAAAAAGTTTTTTTCTTAGTGGGCCTTGACGGGCGGCCCGTCAAGGCCGGCCAAATTTTTTTTTTCAATTTTCTGGCGGGCCTTGATGGGCCGCCCGTGGGCCTGGCCCATGGACGGCTCGTCAAGGCCCTCCCGAATTTTTTTTTCAATTTTTTTCAAATTTGAATATTTTTAAAAAAATTTTGAATTGAAGGGTGGCTTTTATAATTAGCCAGGTAACCGTTATGGGTGAAAAAATATTCAAAACTTTTAAAAATTACATTTTTTTTAAATCTTTTACAATTTAAAAAAAAAATTTTCGAAACCCGTCGCGCCTGTGACGGGCCGGCCCGTTACAAGCTCTACGGGCCTGTGACGGGCCGGCTAGTTAAGGCTCTAACGGGCCTGTGACGGGCCGGCCCAGTCTATCCCTACACGAGCCTTGGACCCGGGCAGGGCTCCTTTTTTGTCTAACGGGCCGGCCCGACCCGGCCCGTTTTCCCTTACGGTCCGGGCCTGGCCCAACCCATTTCATAGAAGGGCCTAACGGGCCCGAGCCTAATGGGCCGGGCCTTCCCGTATTGCCACCACTAGTTTATGCCATCTTCTTAAAACAAAATTTGTAATAGAGTGGCCAGCTCATGGGCCTTCTTATTAGAATTTCTACTAACATGCTTAATATATTTGATGTAAGGAAACAAACCCAAAACCATGTATCCAAAATTTGCTTTTAAAAAAAGTTATATATAAAAAAACTTTTCGGTCAATGCAAATTAAAACATGAAGTAGATGGCTAGTTTGGGAATGCTTCCTAAACTGTTTTTGGGACTAAAAGTGATCCTAGACATATAATATGGTGTTTGATAAAATTCTAGGGAAGTGCTTTTAGCCACTTTTAACTTCTCTCAACTGAGTTTTTGATAAGCTATTTTTTGTAACTTTTGAAAAACTGCTTCTTGGGAAGCAATAATGAAATGGGTTGCTGTTGTGACCAAAACAATGAGGAAGATATCCAAACCCACCTTCTCTTCTTCTTTTTTCTTTTTCTTCTTCTTCTTCTGCTTCTTTTTCTTCTTCTTCCTCTGTCTCCTCCACTGACCTTCACCGTTATCTCCCCGATGAAATCCCACTTTGGCATCCTCAATTGCACCGACATACTGCGTCTAATCCTCTCAAAGCTCATTGTCACGGACCTTGCACTCACCAGTTGAATCTGTAGCTTCTTCTTCTTCTTCTTCCTTCGTCTCCTCCACCGACCTTTCCACCGTCATCTCCCCAATGAACTCCCACTTTGGCACCCTCAATTGTACCGGCACACTGCGTCTAATCCTCTTGAAACTTACCATCACAGACCTTGCACTCTCACCTGTTGCATTTGCAGGGTCTGGAACACCGTTGCGTGCGATAACGAACTGATCGTCGATGCGTTCAAGTTTCCGTGGAAGCTTCAAGAGGTCTTCAGTAGACCAATCAACCAATCGTTCTGGAGAGATAACGAGATCTTTTTTTTATTGCTAAAGTATGTACCAGGTCGTCGCTGTTAACTACTCTGTTCATGTATGATTGGTATTTCTTCAATTTATTGCTAAAGTTGGGTTCTTTTTTGAGGAAATAGCTCTTTTTAACCAAAACAATATGGGTTTTTATTAAATTTATCAAGAATTAGTAGAATGATTGTTTTTGTCAAACAATCCATTGAATGGACTAAATTGCCCATCTATTTCCAATTTTCATTATTTTCTCTACTTTTTCTCTCCTCTCTCCACCATGTTCTCTCTCTTCTTTAATTTTTGTTTTCTTTCTCTCGACAGAATCCTTCTCTCTTTTCAATCTCCGCAAATAATTTTTATTTTCTTTACTTTTTCTCTCTTCTCTCTCTTCAAAAATTTGTGTTTTCTTTCTCTCTACAGATTCCTTCTCTCTTTTCAATATCCATAAATAATCAAAACATTTTCTTTACTTTTTCTCTCTTCTCTCTCTTCGTTCTCTCTACACCACGTTCTCTCTCTTCCAAAAATTTTGTTTTCTTTCTCTATATTTAGGATTCCTTCTCTCTTTTCAATCTCCACAAAAAAAATTTGTTCGAACCAATATCTGTGTGAATAACCCCTTTAAGTTTGAACCATTGTTGTTGGAAACTATTACAACACCATTGTTGAAATATCAAACCCATATTTATTTTTGTGTTCAAACCCTGGTGTGTTTAATTGACAATGTCTGGTGTGTTTAATTGATATTGTCTGGTGTGTTTAATTGACAAACCTGGTGTGTTTAATTGACAAGCCTGGTGTGTTTAATTTACATTGCTTGGTGTGTTTAATTGATATGCCTGGTGTGTTTAAATAATGATGTCTGGTGTGTTTAATTGTCATTACCTAGTGTGTTTAATTTACAAGCCTGGTGTGTTTAATTGACATTGCCTGTTGTGTTTAATTGAGAAGCCTGGTGTGTTAAATAAAGATGTCTGGTGTGTTTAATTGAGAAGCCTGGTGTGTTAAATAACGATGCCGGATGTGTTTAATTTACATTGCCTGGTGTGTTTAATTTACATTGCCTGGTGTATTTAATCGACATGCCTGGTGTGTTTAAATGACGATGACTGGTGTGTTTAATTGTCAATGTTTGGTGTGTTTAATTTACAAGCATGGTGTGTTTAATTGACATTGCCTAGTGTGTTTAATTGAGAAGCCTAGTGTGTTAAATAATGATGCTCGATGTGTTTAAATAATGATGTCTGGTGTGTTTAATTTACAAGCCCGGTGTGCTTAATTGACATGCTTGGTGTGTTTAAATAACGATGCCTGGTGTGTTTAGTTGTCAATGTCTGGTGTGTTTAATTGACTTACCTGGTGTGTTTAATTGACATTGTCTGGTATGGCTAATTTACGTTGCATGGTGTGTTTAATTGACAAAGCCTGATGCGTTTAATTGTCGAAGCCTGGTGTGTTTAATTGTCGAAGCCTGGTGTGTTTAATGGACAAAGCCCAGTGTGTTTAATTATCAATGTCTGGTGTGTTTAATTTACAAGCCTAGTGTGTTTAATTGACATTGCCTAGTGTGTTTAATTGAGAAGCCTGGTGTGTTAAATAATGATGCCCGATGTGTTTAAATAATGATGTCTGGTGTGTTTAATTGACAAGCCTGGTGTGTTTAATTGACATGCCTGATGTGTTTAAATAACGATGTCTGGTGTGTTTAGTTGTCAATGTCTGGTGTGTTTAATTGACTTACCTGGTGTGTTTAATTGACATTGTCTGGTATGGCTAATTTACGTTGCCTGATGTGTTTAATTGACAAAGCCTGGTGTGTTTAATTGTCAAAGCCTGATGTGTTTAATTGTCGAAGCCCATTGTCGAAGCCTGGTGTGTTTAATGGACAAAGCCCGGTGTGTTTAATTGTCAATATCTGGTGTGTTTAATTTGCAAGCCTGGTGTGTTTAATTGACATTGCCTAGTGTGTTTAATTGAGAAGCCTGATGTGTTAAATAACGATGCCCGGTGTGTTTAAATAATGATGTCTGGTGTGTTTAATTTACAAGCCTGGTGTGTTTAATTGACATGCCTAGGTGTGTTTAGTTGTCAATGTCTGGTGTGTTTAATTGACTTACCCGGTGTGTTTAATTGACATTGTCTAGTATGGCTAATTTACGTTGCCTGGTGTGTTTAATTGTCAAAGCCTGATGTGTTTAATTGTCGAAGCCCATTGTCGAAGCCTGGTGTGTTTAATGGACAAAGCTCGGTGTGTTTAATTGTCACTATCTGATGTGTTTAATTGACTTACCTGGTGTGTTTAATTGACATTGTCTGGTATGTCTAATTTACGTTGCCTGGTGTGTTTAATTAACAAAGTCTGATATGTTTAATTGTCGAGGCTGGTGTGTTTAATTGTATTTCCTGGTGTGTTTAATTTACAAAGCATGATGTGTTTAATTGTCAAAGTCTGGTGTGTTTAATTGACAATGCTTGGTGTGTTTAATTAACAATGCCTGGTATCAGTTCAAAACAATTAAACACTCCAGTTATGACCATTTAAACACACCAGTAACATCCAATTAAACACATTAAATAATTACACACACTAATAATAAGCAATTACATACACCAATTGCACACACTTACTGTCCAATTAAACACACCAGTACTAACCAATTAAACACATCAAAACACACAATTAAACACATCAGTTCACATCAATTAAACGCACCAGATGTCCTTAACTAAACACACAACATAATCATCAATTCAAAAACAATCAGTTGGTTGTATATTTTCAAAACAAAAATAACTACTTTCATTAACAGAGTCGATTTATCAATGATCGGGTCTCTCTAAGATTTAAAAAAGCTAAAACAAATCTGTATCAAAGTCCAATTAATAATTAAAATCTAACCAAAATCTAAACAAAATCATCACCACCACCGTCAAACCCAAACCCAAACAAAACCCAATCAATTATTGTACTTGTTTGAAGGAAGAAGTATCAGCTTGGACAAAATTTGTCGGGTACGGGTTGGCAAACTCCGATCTGGTGATGGGTTTGGGCGTTGACGGGACGGCAGCGGCGGATGCGCCGTTGTTGTGGTTGCCATTGCTGTTGCGGCTGCTGGTAGATCTAGTCACCAAATAAAAAAATTGGGGAGAGAGATGAGAAGAGATTTGGGTTTGGGGAGAGAGAAGATGAGAGATGGTGGTGGATGAATGGTGAAGTTGAAGATGAATAGATGAGGATGAGAAAATAAAATGAATAAAAATGAATCTCAATGAAGGGTTTTGCTTTTTAATAAAGAAAGATTCTTTCTCTTTCTATTTGCTGTTCACTTTTGCTTCTTTTTATTTTTCCTTTCATTTTTTTTAATTATTTTAGGATGAAGGGCACTCTTGGGAGAAAAGTGGATTGTTTGCTAAAAACAATCTTTTTACTAATTCTGGACAAATTTAATAAATCCTCTAATTTTTTGATTATTTTTAAATTTCTCCCTTCTTTTATATATATATATATATATATATATATATATATATCTATCAATTTTTATGTGAATTTTGTGCTTGTGCTTACTGATTGTAATCGGTAGTTTTATTTGAGTGAATTGTAATAGAATTTTGTGTGATAGCAACTAAGTTGAAAGATATAGCTACTCTTACATTATTTATGGATAAAATAATTATCAAGAATAAAGAAAATTATTTATTTATTTTATAGCAGGTTTATAGCCACACAAAATAAAACAAGTTATTTATTTTCAAAACATCATCAATATTCATTTGTGTCCTTTCTAGTAATTTTATACAGTCACAATACTTTTACTTACAGTTTACCAAGCATATTGAAATTGCTTTTGGTTCTCATAGAACTTTTAAAAATCAATTTACCAAACACTCAATTGATTCTTCTCACAGTAAATCCAAAAACAATTCTCCCCACAACAGAACCAAAAGCAATTCTCCCAACAGCACAACAATGCCAAACTAAGCCTTATTCACTCAAGAATTTTGTCAAACACTTGATATGCTTGATTTTTGTACTTAAGTTTTTCTTGTAGATTTTGTTTCCCATCGATACCTCTTGTTTTTTTTCTTAAAATTTGTTGGTTTGATTGGAACTATTATTTATTGAATTACCCAGTTAATGGAAAAAAAAAATTAAATCGACAAGATATACACAACAACAACAAAGTTTGCATAATCAATTCAAATAAACCAGTAACAAACAAATCAAAAATACAAAAACGAATATCACAAGCAAAACTTCAGGATGATTAATCTGAAAAAAATATATAATAGAAATACAAAGCAATTTTTTGTTATTAAAAAAAGCCATAAAAATACCTGAAATTTTGGAGCAAGACAAAGAGATAATAGGGGGAGAGAATTATGTCTTTACCTACCCACACAAATAGTCCGAAAAAATTGAATGGTAATGTTGTCCTTCTTCCCGGCTATTTTCCAAAACACGTCTACCTTTCTTCTCATCCGTACCATGAGTGAAGGGCACATTTTGGTGGGCCTTAAGGGAGCTGATATCCCTTCTCTTCTCCTCGCAATCTCCTCTCTCTTGTTTTTCCAACCAAACAATGAATTGGAGCCCTCCTCCCAACCCTCTCTCCCATTTTCACTTTTTTTCTCTCAACTTTAAACCACCATATCTCACTCATTTCGTATCGAAATTGAGTGATTCAAAAGGGAGAATTTTGGTCTTGAAGTTCTCTATCATTGCTAAGCAACTTTGAAGTCATCTGTTCAAGGATTTTTGGTGTTCTATCTTCAAATTTGTGACTGCACATTTTCTCACAAGGTATTTGATTATCTTTTGATTTTAAGCTTTTAAATGTTCAATTACCTTGGGTTTTCTTCTCATTTTAGTGTATGTGACTTGAAACAATATTGTTAAGAGATAGAGCTTTAATTATAATCTAGATTTGTCTAATAAGAGACTTGATTGTGATCTAAGTTTTCTTAAATCTATGATTTCACATGTTTGGGAGTTGTATTGTAACTAACTTATATTTTAGGGCTATTTGTGCTTTAATTGATTTTATTTTGATGATTGATAGCCTTTACATGTGCTAGGACTCTTTAGTTGAATATATTTACGATTAACACATTTAATTTTATATTTAGAGCCTATTGAGATTTAATTAATTATTTTCTGAATAAGTGCTTTTAATGATTGCTAGAAAAATTCATTGAACATATTTTATGATTCTAGCATTTTTGGTTTTAGTTCTAAGATCTTGAATATATGCTTAATGAATATGCTTTATTTCAAGCTTTAGTTGTAAGAATAAAATCTAGGATTTAAGTGTGTTTTGATGGTTTACATATTCTAGGTTTTTGTTCGTGCATAAGAACTATGCAACTTTGTTTGTAAACTTTGATGCCTATGTCTAGTTCTTCATGAAGTGTACATAATCCATACATTTCATATGTTACATGCATCATTTGTGTGATGTCATTTTTGTTTAGATTATAAACTAGAAAAATATACATTGTGTGCTCATTGATCATTTCTAGTTTCCATAGGATATCTTGATCACATATTCTATGATGCATATGTTTGCATTTGCATATATTTGATCACGTTTAGAAAGTCCTTGTAAAAGGCATGAAGTCTTGACTAGGATCGGGATGATCAGGATAGTTGAGCAAGGAGGTCTTGACTAGGTTCGGGATGATCCGGATAGTTGCGCAAGGAAGTCTTGGTTAAGAGCGAGATGATCCGGATAGCCGAGCAAGAAAACTTTCTAGAGGCATGTGAAGTGCCTTGGATAGAAAGTAGGCAGGTCTTTCATTAGTAAAAGGTCTGCGGGTAGGATAAAAGAATATCCAATAGAGAGTGTATCATGTGGATTGATCACTTTTGAGGGTGTACTTTTATCTAACTAGTGAAAGATAGTTTGCTAGTGGTTGTGGATTCAACCCGTAGATGATTCCTCGTTGAAGGTTTTACCACGTAAAAAATAACGTGTCAAATGTCTCTATCCCTATCTCTTTTTATATTTGTATATGTGTTTGATTGTATCTTGTTTAGATCATCATTTCTATATATCTTTGTAAAAAAGATCTTTGTCAAGTGTAAGAAGCAAACAATTATTGGATCAAAGTTGTTTATATCTTTTATCTTTGTAAATTGACTTATTTGTATATAGTCATTCATTGATTTGTATTTGTGTATACTGGACATTTATATAAATACAAGTGTTAGTTGATTTATGTTTTAAGTTTGACCTCTTCACTTGCAAATTATAGACTTAAATTGATATGCTAAATTGAATATGCTTTTCAATAGTCTATGTGTGCTTCCATTTGATATTGTGTTATGATACAAGCTATCTAGAGGAACAAACTTTTGTTAGTTTTTAAAGGAATGAAAATAGGTGTAAAAAGCTATTCACCCCCTAGGTTAGTTTTAGGCAATTTAACCATGTTTGTATATTTCATGAGGTTTGGTGTTTGTGATGGTTAAAGACACTCGGTGCTCGTAGGAAGGTGTTTTTTAGATGATAGGGAAGTTGGGTTTATATATGGAAAGAGTTTAGGTTAAGAATCTCGCCATTTTGCTGATCGGAAGGAATACGACGACCTTGCGTGCAGAATGCTAATCCGTAAAATTTGTTGTTTCGATTCAGCGCTTGAAACAACGGTTGGTAACCGCTGAATGAGGGGGCCGAATTTCCATTGTTGGCAAATTTACTCTTCTGCCCTCCTATTCTTCATTTTTGGCCCGAATATTCTGGATTCGTACTCTAAAGCCCATGATCAACATATTTACCTGAACAAATTATTTAGAGCCACTAAATACTCAATTATTGCCCGAGATACTATCAACAGTGATAGAAATTGGGGCCAAATAGTAGTATTGAAATGGCTCGATCATAATACAAGGTTAAATGACCCTATGACAATCTAGATAAGGGTGAATATGTTGTAGTCGACATTCTCATTTTTTGTCGAACACTTGGTATGCAAGCATTCTTCCTTTTAGATTGCTTAGTACCAACTCAATTTTATAGCTAAAGCAATATTAAAATCACAATCAAACCACACCTAAGTTATAACTACGAATGAAATACACATATACATATACTAACAAGTAAAATATTCAAGTAGTTCAGATCTAAAGGTGTTTGTCAAAATTCCTTTTATTCAATTCTCAATTGTACATGTTAATACAATATTCAATTAAGCACAAATACACAATTATGAGTTAAGGATAGAGAGATTGAACACAAGAGACTTTTATGTGGTAAAACCTCCAAAGAGGAAACATCCACAAACCGAATCCACGGTCATGATAAACCACTTCACTAGTTGAATAGAAAGTACATAGTTAAGTGATCAATCTCCATGACTCACTACTATTGTCATGTACAACTCCTATTCAACTCGTAGGCTTTTGGCTAGTCAATAGTTATCAACACTCAACCTAGATCCTTACAAGATTTTATTGAGATTTTTACACATTACATGGCTTGATCTAAGTGTTCATGACAAACACACAGCGTAGAATGCAAGATCACATCATCCTATGGAAACTAAATGCATTTAAGCTCATAAATTATGTTAATCTAGTTTAAAGCAAAGTAAAATCACTAATCAATGTATTCTAGGTCAAATGCAACATACATCAAAGTAATAAATCAAGGTTTTATTGAAAACAAACCAATAAACATGAAGAACAAATAATACTTTGATTAAAGGATGAAAATTAGCACAAAATAGAGTGAAATTGCTTTAAGACCTAGAAAGTAATCATTCGAAATGATTGATCTTGAATCTACTTTAAAAGAGGAAAACCTTGCTTTTTGAATCGTCAAAATCAGAGCTCAAACGAAGGAGAAATCATAAAATGAAAATCGGTGCATGGGATTTGAATATATAGGCAAGACTTGGCTATAGAACACTCTCGCCATGGCAAGCTTGTCTCACGCCTTTGTGGCAAGACGAGCGTCTGGCCAAGGCTTGCTACCTCATGTAGGCAACAACCTTGTTTTGGTGAGAGACAAATGTCTCGCCAAGACTTATTGCCTCATGTGGGCAACAACCTTATTTTGGCGAGGGAATGCCCTCGCCAAGACAACCTTAGTCTTGACAAAACCCAACTTTGCCCAATTCAACCGAAACTTAATTCCAGCTATTCATGCGATTCAAACCCAATCCAGTTTTTGACCAAAACTCAAAATGTCCCAAACGTCTCGAAAAACCTTTGAAACACATTCAAATTTCTCAAAATACCACTGAATCCCACAAGTGAACCTAGATAGCTTCAGAAACATTCGAAAACACCTAGACAAGTCTCCGAATTGTTAGGTTTTTAAGTCATGTGTTGGCATAATTCCATATCAAAACAAAATTTCCTTTGTATTGATTAGTTGTCTAGGCTTATCATGATTCAAGCTTTAAGGAAGAATGAAAACTTATCAAGCAAAGTGAAATTTTCAAGAGGAGCACGTCTAATTGCTTATCAAAGGTATATCTAGACCTTATTCCTAATGCAAGGCTTAGACACACACTCACATTGCATTGATATGTGTCCCTGTGTCTTTGTGATCAATTGGTATAACATATACACATACATATTAATGTATGCACGTGCATTAGATTTAAATTGACAAATTTTGTAAAATTGCATGTTCTAGGATTATATCTAGGAAATGGCATACTTGTGTGTTCATGTGTTTATTTGTTTGTGTTTTTGTAATATCGTACTTGAATATGTTCTTGTATTGTTCCTTATTTAGTTTTGGTCATTTCGGTTACTCATTCATCAGTTTTCGAGTTCCGAGTTGGAAGTTACAAGACATTCTGTGTCTTTATCATACATGGTTTTCATCCTTGTATATCAAGTTGGTTTCCATACTTTTTTTTTGAAATTTTTGTTGATGTCCATATCCATGAGAGAGTTACAGTTCATAATCCAAAAACGGATTCAAAATCAGATTTTAGAAACCGGAGAACGGTCGAAGAACGGGAGAGGAGTGCAAGGGAAGTGAAGAATGGCCAAAGGACATCTCACACCTTTCCCATTGAGGCAAGTGAGCCTCGCGGGAAGGTAGTCTTGCTAACCCCGTGAGGATCACTTGCCTCCACGGGGTGGTGACATGGAGTGGTCCTTCTTGCCACCTGAGATTCCTATATGTCCACCACACTTTCCAATCCCATTTTCTTTTAAATACTCTCTCTCCCTCTCATTTTCTAAGCGAAGAAGAAAAAAGTGCAGAAAATTTTCTTAGAATTCTCTCAACTTCCAAACACCATAACTTCCTCATTTTTTATTTGATTTGAGTGATCCAATTTGGAGAATCTTTGTATTGGAGTTCTCTATCATCTCCAAGAGCATTTGAAGTCTTTTGTTCAAGTTTTGTGGTGGTTCTACACCTAAATTCGTGCCTGCATGTTTTTACAAGGTATTAATTTGTTCTTTGTGTTTTGATCTTTAAAGTCTTCAATTACCTTGAGTTTTCTTCTTCTATATGTGTATGTTACTTGAAAATTATCTATTGAGAGATAGAGCTTTAATTTTAAGCTAGTTGAGCTTGATTAGAGACTTGTATGTGAGTTAGGTTTTTACAAATCTATGTTTTCACATGCTTGTGTGTTGTATTTTGACTAGCTTTTTATCTAGGGCTATTTGTGCTTTAATGGATTGTATTTTGTTGATTGAAATCCTTTACATGTGCTAGGTCTCATTAGTTGAACATATTTAGGAATAGCACAATTGATTGTATATTTAGAGCCTATTAGGTTTTAATTGAATATTTTGTCAATATGTGCTCTAAATATTTGCTAGATGATTTTATTGATCATATTTTGTGAGTCTAGCATTTTTGGTTTTAGTTCTAAATTCTTGAATATGTTCTTCATGAACATTCTTTATTTCAAGCTTCAGTAACATGAATGAAATCTAGGCCTTATGGCATGTTTTGGTGTTTTTCATGCTTTAGGTTTTTTGTTCATGTTTAAGAGCTAGGCAAACTTTGATTCATGTACTTTGATGCCTATGTCTAGTTCTTCATGAAATGTATTTAATGCACACATTTCATATGTACATACATCATTTGTGTGATGACATGATTTTAGGATTGTAAACAAGAAAATCATACATTGTGTGCTCATTGACTATTTCTAGTTTCGATAGGATATATTGATCACATATTCTATGTTGCATATGTTTGCATTGGCATACATTGATCACATTGGGAAGTCCTTGTAAAAGACATGAAGTCTCCGTTGGGGTTTATGTACTAAACCTTGTAATTTGTAAATGTGAATAAAACATTAATAAAGGAAGTATTTATTCATTCTTTAAAATTTGTCTCATACATTTATCATGTGTACTTAACATCCAAGATTGCCGCATGTAATCCCTAACTAAGTATATGAGTGTCATATACAGAGGAATTGAGTTTGAGATGAGCAATCTAAATACTCCATAGATAGAAAATAGAGCTAGGTACTTTATTTGTGATTAATCTACAGCTGCGGTCCATTCCGTATTGTACGGTGGTCTTATCCTAGACTATTCATATGGTGATATGATAATGGAGGCACCTTATATGATGTGATCATATAGGACTAGGCCACGATCTATATGAATCTCTCACCAAGATCCGTTACATGATGAGATTCATATATATTGACTAATGATGGCTATGTATGGGTGATCTTAATCCAGAGTGTCTTATCGACTCATTCAAGTTAGATCGTGGTTTTTAATATACCATGGGTGAGATCGGAGTTGCATTCCTAGTCAATAACTTTGTATGTTGGAATCGCGGTTTGGCTTGTGGTTGGGAAGGTCTGTACACAATAGTGGAATCCACTCCTTCTTACGAGAAGTAGATAGTAGTTCCCTTAAGGGTTGATTCGGAGCTTGAACAATATGAGCGATCTCCTTCTTCCGTAAAGGAAGTAAGGACTTATTGTTCATTAGAGAATCAATGGTACTTAATGGAAAAGATATAATCAGAGGGGTATAACGGACTTTAAGACCTAGCTCTAATTATGAACTACTTGTGGAGGATCATACCGTATGTAATAGCTATATCAATGGACAACTGTAATTTCGGTTTGTGTAATATATCTACAGTTGCGAGAGTGCAACCTTGGGTTTTAGTGGAATAACTCCGAGGTTAATAATCATGAAGTATTAATTACATAGTTTAATTAATTATTTCTAAGTATTATTGGAGCTCAAAATTGTGGGTCCATTAGGTCCCCTTGCTAGCCCGATTGATTAAAGGTAACAAGGGTCACAGTTAATTAATTGGATTGTCCAATTAATTGTGTTACGAAAGTGATATGTATTTATTTAGGGATTAATTAAATAATGAGATTATTTAATTAATATATTAATAATTTAATTAATAAATGGATGTTGCAGGTTCAAATCATGACTGAGACAAAGATTAAAATAATTAGATTATTTTATTATTTACTTAGTCTAGTATTTAAGTTTAAGTTAACAAGGGTTAAGTGGGGAGTTAGATTCCTATTTTACCTAGGACACTTAAATACTAATATCTTATTAATATATTGAGATATATTTGAAAAAGATAGATATCTAGTTTTTAAACATATATATATATATATATATATATATATATAGATATACTTTATACAAACTAGAAGAACACACACAAAAAGTGGCGTATTGATTGAACCTAATTCATGCAAAAAGAAAAGAAACACAATAGAGGTTCACATCCAACTAACTAAAAAAAAAAATTCTTGCTTTTGACATAAGGTGGCCGACCATCACCATACAAGGCAAGGGGTTATTTTTGTGTGTCTCTTTTACCTCCATTTAAGTTCTTTGAAAATCGTGATGCGCCCACACGCAGTTATCTGATCGCAGGACATAGCGAGGAAGACTTGGTGGTTCTTAATTGGAATAAAGTTTAAAGAAACGAAGAAGTAAATCATCAAGGGTATGATCTAATCTTTATATGTTCTTATATATTGTATATGGTTTGTACGTTGCATAAATATTTTAAAACCCTGTTTTCGCTGCTCAACGTAAATCTGGGTTCCTACAATTGGTATCAGAGCCAATTATACAATATATAAGAATAAATGTTTCTTTTTCATAGTTTTATTCTTTGATTTGCATGCATGGTATGTGTAGGCACTTTCTAATGATTGTATAATGTTTATAATTTTTTTTTATATATAAACATGGTTGGTCGTTAATTATATGGTACAATAGGATTAGGGTTCTTATCTATGGTTGCAATATTTTTCTCATGTAAAATTAATTCCGGGATGTATTTTTAATATTATTTTTTTATATGCTGTTATTTTTTTTATTGATGTAAATCAACGGAATGCGATGATCCAGAAGCGTAAAATAGATGAAAAATATAAACACGGTTAATTTGTCTTAAACTAACCTGGGGGGGGGGGGGGGGGGGGGGGGGGGGGGGGGGTGTTGAATAGGTTATTACACCTTTTTCACTTCCTTGAAACAAACAAAAGTTTGTCCCTCCAAGTTACTTGTACCACACTTCAAAACAATCACAAGCAATATCAATTCAAATTAAAGATATGCTTATTCAAACAAGGTCAATGTAAACATTAACTTGTATGTGATACAAACACACATAATCACTTGGCTTTAATTCATAAAGCTCCGACACAAACAAAGTTGATATGATATGATTATCACTTACAAAGATATCAACTAAGATATATATATATATATATATCCACACATACACAAATATAAAGAGATAGGATAGAGAAAATCAACACATGATTTTTACGTGGTAAAACCTCATAAGAGGAAATATCCACGGGTTGATTCCACAACTACCGGTAAACAAATCCCTAGTAAGATAAAAAGATACAATCTCTCAAGTGACCACTTCACCTAGAAACCTACCTGTTGACCCTACACAATGAATATGATGCCACCTTGAACAAATTGAAGATTCACTCTTCAAATGTGACTTCCAATGCACAATCCAAAGAATCACTCCAAGAAATGTGACTTCCAATGCACAACATGAAGATTCACTCTCCAAATGTGACTTCCAATGCACAAATCAAAGATTCACTCTAAGAAATGTGACTTCCTATGCACAACATGAAGATTCACTCTCCAAGTGTGACTTCCAATGTTCAAGTCAAAGATTCACTCTAAGACATGAGACTTCCAATGCATAATTTGAAGATTCTCTCTCCAAATGTGATTTCCATGCACAAATCAAAGATTCACTTAATGAAATGTGACTTCCAACCTTTTTCACAAGGCATGTGATCTAAGTGAATGCAAATGATGCAAACACACACAACATAGTATATATTATCAATATATCCTATGGAAACTAGAAGTGAACAATTAAGTACATGCCATATGAAATCCTAAAAACAATGCAATCACATTCAATGATGCATGTACATATGAAATGTGTGGATTAGACACAAAACATGAAGAACTAGATATTTGTCATCAAAAGCACAAATCAATTATATCTAGAACTTATATCTTGAACAAACAACCTAGAGTATGTGAAACACCTAACACACACAAAAACCTAGATTATGTTCAATCATATTAAAAATGCTAGAATTAATTTGATAAAATCAAATATACATCTTTAGGAAAAATATTAGAGCTAAGATTCTCAAGATAATCAATTAACTTCAAACAAGCTCTAAATCATCAATCATATATGTTATTTCAATTAATCTTCAATTAAAAGGACTTAGCATATGAAAAGACTATCAATCAACAAAATCAAGTCAATAAACACATAAGATAGTCCTATATTTGAAGCTAGCACAATACAACATCTCAAACATGTGAAAACATAGATTTGTAAAAAACCTAACTCAACATGTTAATCAATTGAAGCTCAAACTAGCTCTATTAGAGATCATTTCTCTAAGCAATAATAACAAATCAAACATACATATATATGAGAAGAAATCCCAAGGCAATTGAAGACTTGAAGATCAAGAACAAAATAGAAATCAATACATTGAAGAAAAACTGTGCTGTCAAGAATTTGTGAATGTAGCTACCAGAAAATTCAATCAAATGACTCCAAACTCTTGTGGAAATGATAGAGGACTGGTAGACAAAGATTCTCAAACTTGAATCACTCAAAACGGAGTTCGTATGAGTGAGTTAAAGTGTTTGGAAGGTGAGAAAGTTTGAGAGAAAACATTCTGCACAAGTTTTTGAGTTTTCTTTCTTGAAATGAAAGTGAAAGGGAAATGAAGTATTTAAAGGAGGGAAACAAGAAGAATTAAAACAACCAATGGGAGGCTGCCATGCTGGCTTCCCGTGGAGGCGAGTGGGCTCCAAGGGAAGAGGTGCTTGGCACCTCTCATCCCTCTTGCACACTCTTTTTTCTTCAGCCATATCTTTGGCTTCGGAACTCCGATTTAGAATCCATTTTTAGATTATGAACCGAGACTCGCTCATGCACAAAAGACATCAAGAAACCTTTTCAAAAAATTATATAATTCATCATGAAAAACAAGGATGAAAACCATATACGATAAAATCACGGAAAGTTTTTTAACTACCTAATTTGAACTTGAAACTCAATGAATGAGTAACAAATTTAATTGGAACTCAAAGAGGAATTATATAAGCTCAAAATCAAGTTCAATAACATATAAACAAAAACAAATAAACACAAGAACACACAAGTATGCTATTTTCAAAAACTAGTCTTAGAACATGCAATTTATGAAATTGTCAATATTAAGTCTAATGCATGTGCATACAAGTATAAATGTATGTATTGTGTTAAATCAAATTATGCACAACTATGCAGGGACACATATGAAAGCAATGTATGTGTGTGCATAAGCCTTGCAAGAGGAAGGATATCTTGATATACCTTTTGCTAAGCAATTTAGCTTTGTCCCTCTTGAAGCCATCACTTTGCTTGAAAGTTGTCCAATCTTCTTGAAGCTTGATTATCCACAAATCCTAAACAACTAATCAATACAAAGCAAATGTCGTTTTGATATAGAATAAAACCAACACAAGACTTAAGAACTTAACAATCTCCTTCTTTGGCAAATTCTATGTCAAAACACCTATACAAATACTAAAACATCCTTAATGAAGATTGGTAACTTAATCAAACCCTCACATTACAATGAGTTAGTTCCCTTAAACTATTCTCCATCAAGTCTTGAATTCTTCAATGTAGTCTTCTCTTGTCACCACCTAAAATCATCTTGAAACACAAGGCATATACAAGAGGTTATACATATATATGGCAAGATAATATTTAGATACATATCACTTGAAGTTCAAATGGATACACATTTCTCCCCCTAAATACATGCATACTATCCATCAACAAAATATTATCAATATCCAAATATTACAAACAGAGAATTCAAGATACCAAATGAAACCAAAACAAAATATACCAAAAACTAAACAATTCCCAACATTAAGAGCATAGTAAAGAACAAAGATGTTTTAGTTATCATTGTCTTTCTCCCCCTTTTTGACATAAAATGAAGCTAAAAAGTTAAGAAACATAATACCTCAAGATCAAGCATCACCAAAGAAAATTCTTCAAGTTGTTGATCTCACATAATGCTTTGTAATAGATGAATCGCTAGAGACAAGCCTGTCTTCCAAATACTTGATTTTCTCATCTTATTGAATCACCTTTGCTCATAGCTCCACCACTTTAGCATCAAGCTCTCCAATCTTAGTCATAAGCCCTTCTTGAAATTGCATGGCCCATTCCGGTAAAGGATTTGTGCTTGTCACAACATATGGCTCATGGTGCTTACCAAAAAGCCTAAAAGTGTCACTTACCTTCCCTTTATCTTTGTATAACATGGACACCAAGTGATTGTCACAAAATTTCTCCCAAGGAGGTAGAATCACATCATCATCAAGTGTGGAAACTCCTTGCTTCTTGTAAAACAAGTAAGAAACCCCAAAAATGCTAACTTCTTATCCAATCTAGATGAAGTAGCCGCACTCTCAATATGTTCAATCAAGAGATCACAAAGGTTCAAAGGCTTGTTTGTCACCAAGGCATACATGAACTCACAATTTACCATGTATGCAATATTCAAACAAATTTAATATCTCAAGATGCACTAAACACAATTAAACTTAGTATATGGTAAATAGGGGTATCGTTCCACAGAGATCGTGAAATAGTTGTGATTAAACTACTATTCTAGTGTTGAAAGTACTAAAACTAAATGAATGGTGAGTTGAAATGATTATACAATCTAAATGAACATGCAATTACTACTAAATTAATAAGACTAATAGAACTAAGATAATAGAAATGTGTGTGAGGTATGATGATAGATATGAGAGTGGATGCAATGTAGACATAGATTGTGGGAGTTCACATATGAAGACCGACTTGATTTAACATATGGCTTATCTTCCTAGCTCAGGTTTCCGGAGTGGCTTGGATTGGAATGCTCACAATCTACCCCTTTCACTTTTGCTTTGGATTGATATGGGAAGTTGGGATGGCTTGGATTGGAATGCTCACAATCCACCCATTTTCCTAGCCAAGATATAGTGGATTGGAATGCTCTAAACATATCTTTTCCAATTCAATTGAACTTAATTAAATACCTTAAGTGTGGATGGTTAAAATTAAGATTGGTTCTAATGAAAACCAAGAGTTGGAATGCCTACTTGGCTTATAAAGAACCCATACTTCAATTCTCTACAAAGTATTAGGAGTTGGAATGCCTACCAAACCCAAAGTGAGTATTGAATTCATTTAAGATCAAATCAACCACTAAGTTGAATGAGAGTTTGAATGCCTACCCATTTTCACAAAGATTTCAATTAATGAGTAATGACTCTAATAAGTTTAATTAATCCACAAAAATCAAAAGTTGTAATGTCTACTTAATTCAAGGGACAATCAAACACAATTAAGTAAATTGAATGGAAATATATTAATCAAGTCAAAATGGTGGAAATCCCACAATCTTTGAATTAATTACATCAACCCCCAAATTGGTTTAGCTACTCATGACAAAAGTATTAAAATGAAAGAGAAGAGGGAAATAGAGAAGACCCATATGAGACCTTCTTTCTTCAAGCTTGATTCCACCTCCAATGTCCTCTTGAGTAGCAAATTGAAGAAGAAAATGGATGGGTTTAGATGATTTTGGAAGAGAAAGGTTGTGAGATTTAGAGAGCGAAAGATGAGGTAATGATGGGTGTGTGGTCGTCCTTTGAAAAATCAGATGTGGTTCCTTATATACCCTCTCCAAAAATAGGTTAGAATGTTAATGTGGCTATAACTGATGCTCGTATAGCACGGGTATGGCACGGTTAAGGTACCCATGCAATCTTCATTTTCCTTCTGATTTGTGCAATGTGCACGGATAAGTGACCCGTGCAATTGGTTCTTGCCCGAGGCTCTGCTCCTTGGTCTGGTGGATTGCATGGATAGTGCACGGGTAACACCCGTGCATTTACCCGTGCACTGAGGTCTGCTCCAATTTCATCTTTCCGGTGCACAGGTTGATGCACGGGTAGTGCACAAGTGTGCTACCTATGCAGTTTGGCCTACTTCACCACATTTTTGCACCAATTGTCCTTTTTTGTCCCTCTTCATGCCTTTTCACCTAATACTTACAATAACAACCAAAAGAACCATAAATACACATAAAAATAACCAAGAAAGAGACAAAGAGAAAGAACATGAGGGCCAAACTGTATAACATTTTTGGCTCGATCAAATACCTCCAAACCAACCCTTTGCTCGTCCTCGAGCAAACTCAAAACAAAACAAAGACTGAACCACTTGACACACAAACATGACTCGATCTAAAATTCCTACACTTCAAACAAATACACTGCAATCCAACTATCTGAGAGATAAGCAAGAGATAATGGGAGTGAGGAATAGGCTACTGCAAAATGTTCTAAATAACTCCATGGCACCCCAAGGGAAACTCGCACAACACGAATCCCACACTTAAAGCGCCCTCGCCTTAGAAACTACTCAGTTTCACACCCTGAGCATAATTCGCTTCAACACTAAGTTCCCACACAGATTCTCTCTTACTTTTCCTCTTAGAACCTAGGTTCGCACTCATGCAATATGTATGCAAAAGAGTTTATGTAATGGAATCAAAGTAGTTGCATACATTTCATACAAAACAAACGCTATTTTTAGTGAATAAGTCTCATGAAAGAATCAAGTGTCATGAAAGTTAAAAGAGCATGCTTCGATTAATATTCCCAAGTTAGATTTCCCCTAAGATCAACTTAGTCTTTTCCATTTGGTTGTAATAGGGCTAAGGTGATTGGTGATTAGAAAGAATGAGAATTTAGGCATAATGCACTAATCAACCAAGTTAAGGCAATACATTCTACGTTTAAACATTTAATTTCTCATGCAACACCATTTCTAAATACAAGTATACATTAAGGCATCCGTGCTTACATAAATTTCAAGTGCAATCACTAACTACTCTTGTTACCCTTTTAAGTAGTGTTTACAATTTAAACAAGGCAATTGAAGCATATTACCTTTTTTTTTTCTTTTTCTTTTGCTTCTCTTTTCTCTTTTTTTTTCTTTTTTATCTTACCTTTGACTTTTGCCATTTGACAATTATAGCACATTTTACATTCAATCCTAAGCCTTAACAAGATCAATTAAGTGAGGTTTGGCTTAATGTTTGGGTTGCTTGGGTTATGGGTAATATGGGTGTATAATGAACAAGTCTAAATGTGTTTGGCTTCAAAATTAGCTTGGGAGCACACACATTATTGGATGAGAAGTATTTGGCATTTTAAGTGGCTAAAACACACTATTGCCTAATATCACCTCTAAGAATCCATCTTCCAAGGGAATAAAAGTTTCAGTCAAGCAGTCCACTTTAATAATGCATGTTTTATGACACATGATGATTTTGGTGTAATGAGACTATGCATGGTGTTTGAAAAGTGTTTAAAGATTTGAAAAACATTTCCCCACGAATTACGCACTTTTGGCTTGTGTTTGTGAAACTCTTAAGGGATGTCTCCACTATTAGAACAGGGCACTCGACCACCTGAGTCTCCTTAACTTAGACACTAAAAGATGGGACTAACCCCTTCAGTGCAAGTGAGATCCCTAAAGTGACTAAGAGCTATGAACAAGCTCACAAAGCAAACATAAATTCGCCACAAACAAACTCAAGATTATCTCACCAAGCTAATTAAAGCTCAAAATTTTTTGGCTAAGCAGCAAATTTGAAAAATTGACACGAAAAATGACTCAAAAACAGAAAGACGACTCGAAAAGGCGCCTACACCGCCAAACAAAAACTCAACATTGTCCTCAATGTTGAAGACAAGAGAGCCCAGGCCTAGCGGCGCGCACCTAACTAGGCACCCCACACAACAACCCTAGGCACTAATCATGCACAATCAATGCCCACAAAATAAAAGACTCAACAATGGCTCACAATAAAATAAGGCATTTAAGTAAACATGGCAATTAACCTCAAAATTCAACCACAACAAGCATTACTCACCAAATTATCGGAATGTGAGTAATAACCCCCAAACCGATTCCTATTATATGCTCTTTCTTGTACAGGTATATGGATGAATTCAAAAACCCCCAAACCAAGTTGGGCTATATAAAATGAAAACCTGTATATCCACAAGAGCCTTCGGTCCATCCAATCAAGAATGAATAAATCAATAAATTCATCATTTGGGATTTCAAAATATTATCAGCAATCATAAACATATTCTCTCATTCACATTTATCCACACATTAAACCCAAAATTGATATTTACCAAGAACATTCACATTCATCAAATATCCACACTTGTCTATAACAAAAATAGAAAAATAAGTGCAAGAGTTTAAGTTGAAAAGATTGAACCAATGTGGTAGCATTGTTGTAGACTCAAAATGGGTAGGTTCTCGCCGTTTTATGAGCACTCTTGGCTTGCTTGTCCTTCCAAGACTTGCAAGTGGCTGGTGTGTTGAATCTAAGAGATAAAGAACCTAACAATAAGCACCATTTCTAACCACAAAAGGCTAACATTCACTGAAATTATCTCAAACCAAATATCTCTCAAACAAAATAGCATCTGCAAATATTCAAAAACTAAATTATCCTAAAGTTTAAACAAGCTAAACAAATAAAAAGTACTATGAAATAATAAAGTTCACTTCTAAATAACTAAAGAATTCCAAATAAAAGTTCATAACTATGGCAAGCAAAATATAGATCAATCCTCATCAGAATCTGACTCATCCTCCTCTATCATTGGTCTCTTCTGTTTTAGATCCTGCTATGCTTTGAGCCTCTCCGCATGCTCTCTCATCGACATCTCCATAGCTGCCTAGAAATTCGGATCAATGGTAGGCCCTCCTGAAGTGTACTCTCGATGGGTGGTCTGCTTCTTCTTTCTTTGATATGGAATCATGTTTCAAATCCTTGCTCAAGATTATCTCACCAAGCTAATTAAAGCTCAAAAAAATTTGGCTAAGCAGCAAATTGAAAAATTGACACAAAAAATGACTCAAAAACAAAAAGACGACTCGAAAAGGCGCGTACACCCCCAAACAAAACTCAGCATTGTCCTCAATGTTGAAGACAGAGAGCCCGGCTCTAGCGGCGCACACCTAACTAGGCACCCATACAACAACCCTAGGCACTAATTCATGCACAATAAATGCCCACAAAATAAAAGACTCAACAATGGCTCACAATAAATAAGGCATTTAAGAAAACATGGCAATTAACCTCAAAAATTCAACCACAACAAGCATTTATTCACCAAATTATCGGAATGTGGGTAATAACCCCCAAACCGATTCCTATTATATGCTCTTTCCTGTACATGTATATGCATGAATTCAAAAACCCCAAAATCGAGTTGGGCTATATAAAATGAAAACCTGTATATCCACAAGAGCCTTCGGTCCATCCAATCAAGAATGAATAAATCAATACATTCATCATTTGGGATTCAAAATTGTATCAGCAATCATAAACATATTCTCTCATTCACATTTATCCACACATTAAACCCAAAATTGATATTTACCAAGAACATTCACATTCATCAAATATCCACACTTGTCTATAAACAAAAATAGAAAAATAAGTGCAAGAGTTTGAGTTGAAAAGATTGAACCAATGTGGTAGCATTGTTGTAGACTCAAAATGGGTATGTTCTCTTTCGTTTTATGAGCACTCTTGGCTTGCTTGTCCTTCCAAGACTTGCAAGTGGCCGGTGTGTTGAATCTAAGAGATAAAGAACCTGACAATAAGCACCATTTCTAACCACAAAGGTTAACATTCACTGAAATTATCTCAAACCAAATATCTCTCAAACAAAATAGCATCTGCAAATATTCAAAACTAAATTATCCCTAAAGTTTAAACAAGCTAAACAAATAAAAAGTACTATGAAATAATAAATTTAACTTCTAAATAACTAAAGAATTCCAAATAAAAGTTTATAACTATGGCAAGCAAAATATAGATCAATCCTCATCAAAATCTGACTCATCCTCCCTCTATCATTGGTCTCTTCTGTTTTAGTTCCTGCTGTGCTTTGAGCCTCTCCTCATGCTCTCTCCTCGACATCTCCATAGCTGCCTGGAAATTCGGATCAATGGTAGGCCCTCCTGAAGTGTACTCTCGATGGCGTGGTCTGCTTCTTCTTTCTCTGATATGGAATCATGTTCAAATCCTTTCTCATGCCTGTCACATTTTCCCACTGGCCTTCAACGCTATCATTGGCGTCCCTGATCTCTGTGGTGAATGTGGATCTAAGTGAGTCCATTGAGGTCTGAAGGCTTGACATCCCTGAGATCAACTGCTGCCAAAGTACTTGGTCACTCCCAACTGCTGGCTCTAGCATTGGACCCTCATGGTAGTACTCTACCTGTTCTTATCCATAACCATGTCCTCATGTTGTTAAGTACTTGAACTCGCTCCAGTCTTGGTCTTCTTTCTCCCTGTTTTCCTTCTGCTGTTTGTCAAATCTCGTTCTACCTCAAAGTGCGCCATGTCCTGAGGTCCAAATTCAGCCTGTGCCCACTCAAACTTCTCATTGCTAGATCCACACCTGACTGCCTACTAAATTCAGTGATTAGGCACTGGGATAATCAATGCCTGCTTGTCTAATCTTTTGTCCCCTACTGCTAAGATTCTGACTCAATGATCCACGCCACATTGATTGACTGGTTTATGTTGTAAGCAGTGCAGTATGGTAGCCGTCTCAAAAGATACATTAGTCCTGTAAGTCCTTGGCCGGAGTGAGTGTGAAATGAACACATGCTAGAATCCCAATTCAATCTTAAGGTTATTATGCTTGATTGGGAATGTTGGATTCACCCAGAAGTCCATTAGGTTGATAACCAAATCAATTGCGAGGTCCATGTTCTTCTTGACAAAGCAGTCATTCCAAGTGACTCTATCTCTCATCCTACTCAGAACTTGTGGGTCATCCGGAAGCTCTGTTCTGAGGTATCTCTGCAAGTTGTCTATGTTCATCTGAACTTCCACTTCTCTGACCATAACAGCGACTCCTCGCATGAAGTCA
The DNA here is from genome assembly GCA_033220585.1 of Dipteronia sinensis. NCBI lineage: Eukaryota > Viridiplantae > Streptophyta > Magnoliopsida > Sapindales > Sapindaceae > Dipteronia > Dipteronia sinensis. Next base: position 13,027,443 of record CM065638.1, on the reverse strand, counting down.
TCCAGAAACATCCTAGCGTAAAATTCATGCACTATCCTCCTGTAAAACCGGGGAGGTGAGCTAACAACACCTTTCCATCATCTCTCATTCACTCTGGTAGGGATCAGAGTGTCTTCAAGCTCTGATAGAGCTATTCCCCGCTCTTCTACAATATCCCTCTGACTAAAGTACTCCAGTCGTCTCTCAAAGTCCCTATTCAAAATGCATGGAAGAAGAAGGGGTAGCTCCCTCTTGTTCCTTGCTTCTTTGCAGTAGCCTTTGTCTACCTTACATCTACAAAAGAAAGCACTAATTTAGAAAGATATCATGCCAAGTAGCAACCAGGGTAAACAAAAAATTTTGATGGGTAAAAATCAGGCCTAACTGCCTCAGTGCACGGGTATAGCACATGTAAGGTACCCATGCAGTTTATGAGAACCGTAAGTTGCCTTTTAGTGCACGGGTATAGCACGGGTAGGTTTACCCGTGCAGTCACTGATATCTGCACTTTTTCCTTCGACACATTGCCACTTTCATGCATTCACAACGTTCCAATCACTCAATTGATTCACCAAAATACATTCAAACACTACTAGCACATATAATGGCACCCCTAGCACACTTTCATGGCTTCAATAAACTCAAAATAAAACAAAACCTAGAGTGTCCAATTTTTCATGCAACAAGTGGTCATATTACATTATGAAATCATTCACAACACTCCTACATGCAATATTCACACAAACCCATCATAAATCATCAAAGAAAATGCATTCAAACTTTAAAAATTCTCATGGGTTGTTCATTACCTACTCGCATGCCTATTTAGAGTGTTTGGAGAAGAGGAGAATAATGCAATCTATATTTAATCAATGAAAATCAAGTGAATTGAGAGAAAATCCATACCTTTTCTTGTAGAAATCGAAAATGTGGGACACACGGAATACCTTTAGTTTTTGCAAGATAAAAAGGGGAAGAGATTTTGTGCTTTTGGAATTGTGAGCCCTACCATGAAAAGGACTCCTATATATAGGTACGTGATACACACTTTTTGTGTCATTATCAAATCGCGAGTTCAAAAGATATTTATAATAAAAGTTCCTACGCAATGTGCTCTAAACTAGCAAAGACTAGTAAAGTGGTAAGCGATGGTATCGTTCCGTAGAGAGGTGTTTCGTTTACCGTATCAAGTTTTAGTGTTTATAGAAAGCATATAAAGAGAAATGCAGATGAGGTGAGAATGGTGTGTGTGTGTAAAGAAAATGAAAAGAATGAAATATAGAAATAAACAAGAGAATATGGAGGGGTGAGAATGGTGATTAAATGAGAATAATAAAAGGATAGATATGATAGATGCATGATAATTGATACATATGAGGCAATAAGTTCACTAAACACAAAGGCATATCTATTAGATGGTTAAGCAATCAAGCACATTCAATTAAGTTAAGGGTCCGTTCTTGCCTCAATCCGATTTATACCCATTATAGAGCTAACTGTTGAAGAGTGTGTTGAGAGCCTCTCAAATACTAAACCGCAACCAACATATGTGAACCGATTCTACAAACCAGTGATAAATTGAGCCCCAATACTAACATTATAATATAAAATGGCAAAGTTAAGTCTAATGAATGTGGAAAGAGTAATTGTTCCTGATGTGTAAAATCGTGTTATAAAATACTCACTCGCACGTGCACGAATTGTGAAGATAAGTACAGTGGCAAATAAGGATCGTTCCCACGAAGAAAAGTGATTTATTGATTGAAAACTAATTATAATTCTAATTAAACTAAGAGTATCCAAAAGATTGTTTTGAGAATTGAATTAAACTAAATTAAACTAATCTAAGAAACGCAATAAAAGAATTGGTGTTTGTGATTAAGAGAAGAAGAACTATGTAACCGATGCTCCCCGTATATAATACTTAGTGTTCATCAATTAACTCCAATTAACAAGATTCAATCCAAATTAGGGTTCATTCTTATCTAATTATGGTATTACCATTATTCCTACTCGGTTTAACCACGTGCTTCAACCACTACTCACTTTTCCCATGGTGTAAGCAATAGCCAAAAACCCATTACGTGCAAGAATTTGTGAACCAAAATTGTCTCGCACATTCCTATGTCAAGAACAATTATACCCATTCAATTGAAAAGTAATTAAGACTACCTATATTCCTATTACGCAATCTCAATTTATAAATTATCGAAATCTTAGACAAGCATCAATAAATTTCCATAGATCAATACAAGTCAAGAATCAAGACACATAATGAATTGAACAAATCTAAATTCGAATTGATGAATAAATATAGAATTAAGTCAAAACAAGAGCATCACATAGGTTCACATCGATTCCCTAGTATGGAATTAATTACACATGAAAATATTAAAGAAGAGGAGAAAGAGTTGATAAAACCCATGAATGTCTTCTTCAAGCTTCCAAGTGCAACAATGGTGATGGTGTGATGGGGGACGGCCCCTTTGGTGGCTTGGGACCTCCCTTGGCTTCGCTCCCTAAATTAGGGTTCAAAGGGGTTTAAATAGGCTTTAGATGTTAGGTCAAGTCCTTAAACAACAAGGAAATCAATTCCCTTTTTAGAACTCTACCTTTTTAGGATTTTATTTCTTTCCTAATCCATTAAAATTGATAACTTATTGAAGGAAGATAAGGATTAGGAGTCAACTTGTTTCCCAAGACTCACACTCATGTCCAAGAAGATAATATTTCCCATTCCGACAACTTGTAAAATAAATCACATCACTATTCACAGAATTATGATTGATCTGACTATCGGGTACCGAAATGGGCATAACTTCTTCTAGGAATATCGGAATTGTGATCCGAAAAGTGTTCCGGAAACTAGACTTCCGAAGCTTTCTATCCATAGGTAGTAGGACACAGAATTCAGTTGGAGCTGAGAGATATGGTCCCTGCAATATTGCTATTCTGCACTGGCTGAAATTCAGCCTTTCTCGGAGTGTTGCGTGGCGTAGACAGCGGTTGAGGTTGATGCTTGGAAAGTGGTACGGACCGTGGAAAAAATAGAAATCCAACTGGAATGTAACGTTGGGCGTACCACGGTTGAGGTCATGAATGGAGAGCGACCTACGCAGCGGTTGTTGACAGCTTTGCCCCTTTTCTTCACATTTAAGCTCTTTTCCTTGAAAATACCTTCAAACACTTTATCTAAGGAATGCGACCTACACATGCTCAGCAAACACATAAAATATCAAATTTCACCCAAAAACAAAGCACAAATAATAGGAAATGGGGACCTAAGATATGTATAGAAATAGACCGATCAGTTCCTCCAACCATAACTCACCTAGAGCCCCTAGAGCAAGAAATAGCCGAATTCCCAATTATTATAACTCCAACCACAACTCACCTAGAGTCCCTAGTGTGAGAAGTAGCCAAAGTCCAATGTATAACAAAAAAATGAACCAAAACTCGTCTAATATTGCAATTATTAGTTTCATCCATTCTTCCTTGCTAATTAGCCAAGACTTGCCTAGAGAGCCCCTCCTAAAGCACAATCCTAACTCTAATTCACTCAAATCCATTCATACACATGCAATTTCGACCTTCCATCAACATACACACATAAATGGGATGTTTGATTACAACTACTCCTACAATTACATTAATCTACTCCTAATCCCATTCATAAACACATATTAATTTCTAATCTCCATACACAAGCATTTAAAGATAAGAGATATAATCAATCATGGCAAGAATGAAACAAAACTCAAATGAATATAAAAATCATCATATATAAATATCCAAAGTGTAGGATTACAAATATTCCCAAATGAGGATTACACATAAGGAAAACAAGAAATACATGGAGAATGAGTTTAGATACAACCCTTGTAGAAACCCCTCCAAGAACTCCATCCTTTACCTAGTATAAAATTGCTCAAAGACCTCTCCTAACTCCATGAAATCTACTCACAAATGTGGGGAAAGATGGGTAGAAATGGTTGGGGTGAGCTTTCCATTGAGGAAAACCTCTAAGGAAGCTTGAAAGCTTCTCTCCCTCTTTTAATTGATGAAGAAGAATGAAGAAGATAAAGTTTTCGGCTTTTTATATTATTAAGAGAAGAGAAGAGGAGAAAATGTGGATTTATAGTGTCGGGAGGTAGGGCATGAAATGGGGCATGAAAAGATGAGTTTGCCCTCCAAATTTCTCCCAATTTTGGTATGACCCTAGTCGATCGGCCGGTCAGGGTGACAACCGATCTGACCGCGAATACATGTATTCTTCTGGACTTCAAACGGTGGGTTAGAACGGCGGTCGGGTGATGACTGCTGAACTGACTGTCGAACTTCTGGAACCTACTGCCATGGAACGGCGGTCAGGTGACCGCCGAACAGACCACCGAGTGTCTTCTTTTCTGAATTTGTCTCGTAAGTTGCTGGAAGTCAAAGGGGATTCTGCCACAGACTCGGTGTCGCGTTCCGACTCGGTAATGAATCAACCGTGGAACACGGCTGGGCTTAGATCACGTCGCGGTCTGTGTCAACGGTGAGGCGCGACACTCTAAATCTTCCATTTATTCTCGTTTTTGGCTCTTTTTACCTCCCAAACTGTTCTTTAAGCTCAAACTATATTGTAGGGAATATGTACCTACACATGGCTCAACAAACACATTATATACAAAAATACGCTCGAAAATGAAAACAAACGATAGGAACTGGGGACCCTAAACTAGGTATAAATAGTCTGATAAGTACGCGATAGCATGGGTATAGCACGGGTAGGTTACCCATGCATTTACCCTTGTAAATTCCTTCAATTAGCCTGTATCCTTTCTTTTGCACGGGTCTAGCACAGGTGTGTTACCCGTGCAGTTACCCGTGCATATGCACTCCAAGTTCAACCATTTCCGGGTGCATGGGTTTATGCACAGGTAGTGCACGAGTAAGATGCCCGTGCACTGACCCTTTTGCCACCCTTTTGTACGTTTCCTTGCCCTCTTGAATTTCTGTGCATTGAGTGGATTTCCTGCACATGAAAAATCATTTCATAAACTACACTTGCCTTATTCATCAAATAGCTACTTTAATCACTAACACTCAAACAATCAACTTTTAATAACTAAACATTCAAGGATTTCACAATAAATTTTCTCTAGACTCAGAACTACTTCACCTTAAAAAGCTCATGAGATTAATTCAAAATAAAGGTAGCTTAAAATGCATAAGAAAATGAATTGAGAAGTCCAACCACACCTAAAAATTAATCAATGCAATGCATGTGAGGTGGGACTTGGGTCAACCAAAGGTGGTTTGGCCTGATAGGGAAGTCCATTCCTTTTAATTACCCATATGGGTGCTAGGGACTTTCCTAAAACTCTCTTCCCCTTAGTCCTCACTTCATCTACTAGGTTTTTCCTAACCTAAATTTTCTTTATCATTGATGGGTTCTTCCTAGACCTAACTTGTTTTTTCTTAAACTCTTGGAATTTAAAGCAATGGGCCTTAATGTGCCCTTTCTTAGAACAAAAGAAACAAGAAAAGGATTGATGAGAAAGACTCCCTCTTTGGTCATTGTCTTGAGGCCTATGGTGTTGCCTCAATTGAAGGGTTTTCACTTCCCTATCCACTTTGTCAAGTTGGACTAAGTAGTCACATTCCTTGACCTTGGCAATTTTCAACTGATCTTCCTTCTTGTCCAATTGTTCCTTGATATCTTTCAAGGCACTTGCTTTTTGCTCCACCTCTAGCATCAACTTCCTAGTCTTACTAGCATATTCTTCTTCAAATTCTTCATAGAGTTTGGCTAGCTCCACTAGGTCATTCGAAGTGGATTTCTTTTCTTCCTCAACCTTCTCGAGTTGCTCCCCTATTACCTTGTTCAAGGCTGAAAATTCTTGCACCTTTTTCCTAAGAATCCAATTCTCCGCCTTGAGAAGTTTTTACCTCAAGCTGTAGCTTCTTATTCTCTCCTTCAAGCTCATAGCTTTTGACTTCTTCTTCAAGCATCTTATCATCAAAAATTATTTCTTCCATCTTCTTTCTTCCTCCTTTTCCGACCCTCCATCTTGATGTCCTTTCTCCACTTCAGATGCTACTTTAAAGGCTCTCACAATGTCACAAACCTTGTATTTCTTCTTGCAGCTCTTTGGCACCTCTAAAAACAAAGCATCCTTCAAAGAGTCTTTCATCGGGCCTGTCAACATAGAATTCGACCTTACTCCCACCACAACTGAATGATAAATGCATAGAAACTACATTCACCTCCATCCCAGTTGTGGCCATAAATGATATTCCAAGAAGCAACTTCCACTCCCTCTCATGGGATTCATCATCCTTTACTTCCAGCACAACAAAATCGACTGGAACTTTGAGTCCATGGATGTCCAGTTGCACATCCTCAATTACTCCATAAGGAGTCTTTGGAGAGTTATCTGCCATCTTGAGTTCAATCGAAATGGCCTTCATAGATTGTAGCTTCAACTACCTGTATACTTTCAAAGGCATCATGTTAACACTGGATCCCATATCTAGCACTGCTCCCGTTTTTTCTAACTCTCCTATGGTGATTGGAATGATGAAATCGTATGGATCCTCCAGCTTCAATGGACTAGCATCCCTTAACTCATCGGACTTTTCTTTTACAAAATCTTCAACAACAGTTTGAGTGTCTTGTATTGTCTTACTCTGTGCCAATTCCCCACTCTTCTTTGAAATACCTCCATCACCTTAATGTGCTAATTACTGCTCTAAGATTTTCCTTTGTCCTTTCTATGCAGAGCCTCTGCAATTTGAGTGACTTGGGTCTCCAATCTCTAATAGAAGCATCCATGTTATTCGCCCTTTGGTCATTTGACTGTATGCGGTTCTTTAACATTTGTTCGTTTGCACTCTGGGAGTTTCTGATGGCTATCGAAGCCTCAACCGTGGCTTTGATAAAATCCCTCAACCCGAGCATTCATGATTTTCTATTACACTCCTTTAAGCTTTTTTTTTTTATATTTAGGCTTTGAATCAAAGATTTTATTTTATTGATTCTTTTCAACACTTCTTTGATTTTTTCTAACATAAACATATACTCTTCATGACGGCTTTCACTCATCACAATGGTGTATCCCTTTCCTGCATTGGGCGGTTGCACAACCAAAGTGTGTAGCCTTTTCCATGAAGGTGCTTGTTGAATTCTATGTAGTTGCCAAAGCAAAATGGATACTAACCATAGGTCATCTTAAATGTACTAGTCATAAGACTTCAGGTATATCCACAACCTATATATTTTCAAATTCAACTTACTACAACAAAACATACAAGAGAAGCAAAGTGCATTTTTGAAAACCAAGATTTATGGCTTACAAACACATGATCTAAAAGCAATATAAAGATATTTACTTAAGATCATTACTTCTCAAGAGAGTAGCTTACAAAGAATATGAAGCTCATATTTTTCAAAACATATGCCACTCATCATTCAAACAAGCAATTCACACATCATATATTAGACCTTTGTGAACAACATCACTATAAGATCTTTAGAGAGCAAATGTCAATGAGAACCATATGTATATTATACTAAGTTCTCTAAAATGACATGCTACATGATGTAGTGCAAACAATGAGTTGAGAGATGAAAATTCAAGAATGCAAGCTTGATACAGGAATACCTTAACAAGCAATTTTCCATCAATGCTAAGCTTTGCCCTTTGAGCTCTCTTGGCTTGTTTGTCCTCATGACAACAAGCTATTGGCGTGTCATCCCAAGAGAATAAAACTATACATTTCAACTCATTCAAACATAAAAAAATAACTTTCCCTAAAGTCTTAACAACAATCAACACCATATAGATTCCAAAAATAAACTTCTCATAAAGTTAACCAATAGATTTCGACTATCATAACAAATATGTGAGATAGCTAAGTTCATGTCAAGTTATAAAGGACAAATCTAGCTAGCTAAATTTCTCAACAACTTGACACTAATTTTGAGGCTAACTCACATGTGCACCTTACACAAGTGGTAAGAGCACTCACCCTTGACCCATTGGTCTTGGTGGAACTTACACAAAAATAACCATCATTCTGACTTTAATGTTGAACCTAGAGTGAAGACTTTCAATAATTTGATTCATAAGAATATCATTGATACTAATCTTCTCAACATTATTAGCAACACATGCTTTGTCAAGATTCTCATAACTATCACATTCTTCATCCAATTCTTTCTAACATGCGTCTTTAGAACATCATGCCTTCAACATCTAAAGTCCTAGCATGCTTCAATTTAAGTTCAATCTCCTTATCTCTAGATGCATTTCCTATTTCGCAACATTCAATGTACTTATAACACCTTGGTTTGATATAACCAACGATATTACAAAAATGACAAATAAGAATAAAAAATGAGGTTGTACCTTGTGGATTTGAAGAAGTGAAGAGAGTTTGCGGAGATACCTTTTCTTTCTTTTTACTTTAGCTTGGGAGGGTCATTTTTGGGGGCCTTCTTGACCTTAGCCTTCTTTGAAGGAGGTGAGCCTATTACAAGCTTTTCCTTTCCTTTCCTTTCAATATGCTAGGTTCTCCTTGTGGTTGAGCAAGATTCATGCTACTCTTCATGTTGATTGAACCATTGACTAAGTCCTTGATAGCTTGCTTAGCAATGTTGATCTCTTTTATATATTCTTGCTTTTTAACCATCATCTTAGAAATAATCTCTTTATGCTCAAGGACAAGTCTCTCAACCTCAACATATCTCTTTATGGTCTCATTTCTTCTCACATATGAATCTATATGAGGTCTCAACCAAAGTCATCCACTTGAGTTTTGATCAAATCATCTTTCTCCCTAATCTCTCTCAATGCTTTATCTCTTGCTTCTCAAGATTCTAATCTTGGCCAATAGATCGAGATGGTTATGTTTGAACTTGTATCTTCTAGATGACTTTGATCAATCTCCTTTATCAACGGAAACTATATAATCATCTTTTAGCTTTATGAGAGAAGCAGTGAAATCAACAAAGTTGCTAACATGTTCTTCTTCTTCACTTGAGGACTCATCACTAGAACTCTCCTCATTGCTAGAATCACTCTCACTCCAAGTGGCCGCATAGCTTTGCCATTCTTATCTTTCTTAGACTTCTTTTTAGTACATTCATCTACAAATGTCTAAATCCTTGACAATCATAGCATTGAACATTTTTCTTGCTCTTGACTTGACCATTCCTATCAACTCTTTGAGAAGATGATTTCTTGATTTCCTTTTCCTTAGAAAAACTACCTCTAGGCTTGGTACCTCTTCTTAGAAACTTCTTAAATTTTCTAACCATGAGAGTCATTCTTCATTCTCATCATCACTCTTCTTCAATAGCTTTGAGAGTAATTCTCTTACTCTTGGTTTTTGGCTTCAAGCACATCTCATAAGTTTGGAGTGACCCAAGCAATTCATTAATACTTATGCAATCTACATCCTTGCTTTCTTCTATGATCGTGATCTTGGCCTTGAATCTCTTTGGGATAGACCTTAGAATCTTCCAGTTGAGACGCTCTCTACAGATTGTACTCCAAGTGCTTAACATTGGTTAGCAATGATAAGAAGATGAAATTGGAAATCTTCAAATTTGTCTTCATCACTCATTTGCAAGCTTTCAAATTGTGATGTCAACAATTTAAGCCTAGACTTTCTCACCGCCAAAGTGCATTCATTGGTTACTTGAAGTGTATCTCATGCTTCTTTGGCCGATTCAAGATTTTGTATGTAGGGGAATTGATGTCCATCAACTCCTCCAAATATAGCATTCATAGCACGACGGTGCCACTTAGCAACTTTAAAGTCATTAGGCGTCCATTCACTTCTAGGTTTGGAGACTTCGGTTGCATCCTCTAGAACCTTACTAGGAGGAGAATAACCTTCTTCAACTACCATCCAAGCTCTTTCATCTATAGAGCGAATGTATGCCTTCATCCTCAATTTCACAAACCCATAATTGTTACCACGAAGTAATGGTGGCCTAGTATTTAAAGCTTATTCCGCCATTACATCATCTTGAAGTCCCATTGCTTTAATAGCTCTACAAACCACCGTGAAAGTATATTGTGATCTCACTAAGTGCAATCTAGTGACCTGCTCTAATACCAAATGCAAAATACAAACACAGTAAATTTGCCTTAAGTAACCTAGTGGGGGGTGAATAGGTTATTACACCTTTTTCACTTCCTTGAAACAAAAAAAAGTTTGTCCCTCTAAGTTGCTTATATCACACTTCAAAACAATCACAAGCACTATCAATTCAAATTAAAGATATGCTTATTAAAACAAGGTTAATGTAAACATTAACTTGTATGTGATACAAACACAAATAACCACTTGGCTTTAATTCATAAAGCTTCAACACAAACAAAGTTGATATGATAGGATTATCACTTACAAAGATATCAACTAAGATATATATATATATATATATATATCAACACATACATAAATATAAGGAGATAAGGATAGAGAAAATCAACACATGATTTTTACGTGGTAAAACCTCCTAAGAGGAAACATCCATGGGTTGATTCCACAACCCCCGGCAAACAAGTCCACTAGTAAGATAAAAAGATACAATCTCTCAAGTGACCACTTCACCTAGAAACCTACCCTTTTACCCTACATAGTGAATATGATGCCACCTTGCACAAATTGAAGATTCACTCTTCAAATGTGACTTTCAATGCACAATCCAAAGAATCACTCTAAGAAATGTGACTTCCAATGCACAATATGAAGATTCACTCTCCAAGTGTGACTTCCAATACACAAATCAAAGATTCACTCTAAGAAATGTGACTTCCAATGCACAACAAGAAGATTCACTCTCCAAGTGTGACTTCCAATTCTCAAGTCAAAGATTCACTCTAAGACATGAGACTTCCAATGCACAATTTGAAGACTCTCTCTAAATGTGACTTCCATGCACAAATCAAAGATTCACTCTATGAAATGAGACTTCCAACCTTTTCACAAGACATGTGATCTAAGTGAATACAAATGATACAAACACATACAACATAGTATATAAGATCTATATATCATATGGAAACTAGAAGTGAACAATTAAGTACATGCCATATGTTTTCTAGTTTATAATCCTAAAAACAATGCAATCACATTCAATGATGCATGTACATATGAAATGTGTGGATTAGACACAAAACATGAATAACTAGATATTTGTCATCAAAAGTACAAATCAATTATATCTAGAACTTTATCATGAACAAACAACCTAGAGTATCTAAAACACCTAACACAAACAAAAGTCTAGATTATGTTCAATCACATAAAAAATGTTAGAATCAATTTGATAAAATCAAATATACATCTCTAGCAAAATATTAGAGCTAAGATTCTCAAGATAATCAATTAACTTCAAAGAAGCTCTAAATCATCAATCATATATGTTATTTCAATTAATCTTCAATTAAAAAGGCCTAGCATATGAAAAGACTATCGATCAACATCTCATTAGAAGTTAGCACAATCAATCTCAAACAACAATGAAAACACAGATTTGTAAAAAACCTAACTCAACATGTTAATCAATTGAAGCTCAAATTAACTCTATTAGAGATCATTTCTCTAATCAATGATAACACATCAAGCATACATACATATGAGAAGAAAACCGAAGGCAATTGAAGACTTGAAGATCAATAACAAAATAGAAATCAATACCTTGAAGAAAAACTGTGTTGTCACGAAATTGTGAATGTAGCTACCAGAAAATTCAATCAAATGACTCCAACTCTTA